>HG992029.1:11375877-12771711 GCA_905220475.3 Ennomos fuscantarius
GTTATCCTGAGCAATTGAAATATCGATCCGTAGTAAGATGTAATGATGTAAATAATTAATTGATACTATTTGTGAATTTGAATTTCATGTTATGAGAGTGTTTTCACATCAGTGACAGTTGTTAGCTTTATCTGATCCCAACTGTCTGAAAGAGTCACATCATTTCATTCACCGATAATGGCGATGAAATAGATATCGACGTATGTGAAAATGTTCTTATGTTTAATAATCGTATTATTATTTATGAATATAAATTATAATGTATATCCATAATAAGTATAATTTTAATGCATTCAATTACAAACATTATTTATGTTACTCCTATTATGTTACGCCTTTTCCTTAAACTAGATCATCATGGAAACTGATTATTATTTGTATGCTTAGGTATAACAAATAAATTATAATAATTTTTATATTTTTTTAAACGCCAAATCACTTGCACTTGTTTGTACATGTTAAACACCATATTGTATAATTATGCATAGTGTGAAAAGTTGACGCAACTTGTATAGTAAAACGCTTACGAGCTAAGAAAGTCACGATTTTGGTTTTTATCGCTAAACACTTTATAATGAAAGAAATACCGTAAGTCTATGTATCTATGAATTTAAATGAATTACGTTTGAGAACACGAATAATTTCTAGCGGTTATATGGCATCAATCGTTGGGGTAACAGAAACTGCCATATTTGCTCACTCTACTATCCACGGAATAAATTTGTTGTATAAAATTTTGTCTCCCTCGCGCGCGTGGCAATTATCGCCAATTCGCCAACGAAACCTGACGGAGAAATTGACACATTTTAAAGAAACAATATTATATGGAAAGAGAGAAGGAGTTTACAAGCTGGAATTTTTAATATATCCGTTTTGGGAACTCAAATTTATTCAGTACACCTTCTGGTTTCCACAAACAGGCCAAGCTTTGCTTAGTTTGGGGCTAAATATCATATAGATGGCGCTAGTTGCCTTGAGGAAATTTCGTAGTTGCTCGTATCCAGTAGTATTTTGTACCACTTACACCCATGAGGCAACTGAAAATTTTAATATTCATTCACACGTTTGTATTCAATATTATTATCTTATCTTATTTCAGTTGTCTCACATATCGATTTTGTATAAGCGTTTGTGTTTATAATAAAGACTAAAGTATTGTGATATTCAGCGTTATAATCAACTACGTAGTATAATGATTGTATTTGTTTCATATGTATAAAGATATCTTATAAACTCGTAGGTTAAACGATATTATGTTTTATTTCAACTATAATTTTTTTGATACCCTGTAATCGTGTGCAGTGTCACGCTAGACTCCGTTAGAGTTCCAAATGGCACTTCAACTGTTATGGGCGACTAGCTCAGCACGTTATTCGTTCACAACTATAAGCAGGTACCTAGATATATGTATGTATTGATTTGGTATTAGCTCATGCTACGAACAAAAAACATAAGCATACATCCCACGACACAGGTCATCCTAGTGTGGGATCCAGGGATCAACCCTAGACTATGTTTTTTTTTTTTAATGTTTGAATAAATAAATTATTATTATTATTATTATTATTATCTTATGTAAAACTTACAAAAGTTTGAATTAATTAGAACGGCTAAGGAATGGAATGCCCTGCCAGAAATATGACCCGGGCGTGTTCAAGAGAAGAGTGAATAGGTATTTACTTGGCTAGCATGCTACACCTTCGATCACATCGTTACTTCCCATCAGGTGAGACCGTTGTCAAATGCTAGACAAGTATGAATTAAAAAAAAAAAAATTTGGTTGCAAGTTCAACTTACCGTGCAAAACAACAAGCCGCGTTTTGAGCAACAAGAAGTGTGTGACATAGGTCCAGTTTTTCACGTATAGTATTATATTATCTGATACTACGCTATGACGAGAAGTACATTCCCCCTCCCTTCACCCTCCTGTTAACAGATATACGTGTAAAAGTGTAAACTTAAGTTCTTATGCCTCGATATGTAGTTCCTAGCCAAACCTGGCCTGATAGCTCAGTTGGTAGTAACCTTGCCTTCTGAACTGTAGGTTGTGGGTTCGATTCATACTCTGTACAAATATTTGCGTGATTTACATCGATGTTTGTTCTGTGTATGGGTGTTATATTGTATTTTATGTATGTATTTACAAACAAAAAGAACAAGTATCGAAGTATTGTATCAGTTAATTAGTTCCCATAGTACAAGCTTTGCTTAGTTTGGGGCTAGATAGCGGCTCTATGTGAAAAATCCACCATATTTATTTTTTATTAAATCTTATCCTCTCACGAAATTTCAAAGGTAGTTATGATGAATGCTACAATATGCCTAATTTAGCACATCCTATCGTCAGTTTTTAGATCCATGTTGATTCCATTCACGCACATGCGACAAGAACACTCCCAGTACGAATATTGTCAAATCTCCAAGCTGTAGAAACCATTGAATACTAACTTTTGATCTGCGATAGTAGGAGCCGAAGCGAAATTTTTATTAGTGGTACTAGCAGAGACTTAAATCGAAATGTCTGGATTCGAGCTAGCTGTAGCCATACTGTCTACTGCTACTGCGTCGCGGATAGTTATTACTACGAGTACGCTACGCTACCGCGTTGGATTGATCCCTGTTCCCGCGTCCGAGGGTGCATCCCCCGCCCTTCCCGCGCTACGCCGGTTGCGTTCCCGTTCCCGCGGCAATCGCGCGCAAACCTCCGCCGCGAGAGGGCGTCGTGCCAGTACGCCCGCCGCGGTAAGCGTAAAATACGAACGCGCACGTGCTGCACACATCGAACCCCCTACCTCTGTGTGAGTGACCGCCTGAATTATTCCGTGTCAATACGCCGATGCGTGGCTAGCATAGGAATCGCGCGGCACTTTGTGTGCGAATGAATATTTGTTCATGGGCATTGTTGTTGATGCTCCCGAGGGACCGGTGGCGATTGATATCGACGGATGCGGTATAAATCATAATTTGAATCGTGGCTTATATATCATATTTTTAACTTTCAAAGAAATTACTACCATATTTTTACAGTTTTGTACTAGGAAAGAAACAAAAGACGTAGGTGCTTAATGTCACCAAACATTTATTCCAACTAGAACCTGTAGTCCACTTTTTGAGTTACAAATATTTGAGTTAAGTCTTTTTTACTTTTGTTTTGTGAGGTTGTGTTATTTCTAGACAAACGATGTAGCTAAATCTTTTATAAATATTAATTAACTCTGGTGCGCCAGTCAATTTAATACCACCCAGTTTATTTGGCTACGGCCAAATTGAGGGTCGAGACGTATTACCGCCATACATATTCATTACTGTGGTTCATACAAAGCGGCGTTAGGCTTTGATTGATCGTGTCTATTATAAACTGTTGCTGTATAATGAGCGCAACTACACACATAACGTATTAAGTACCTTTAGCCACTCCAATACAATTTAGCTTCACCCAATGTTTTGGCGCCCATTAAAGTTGCGTGCACTGTCTCTTGTTATAAAACACACGTGTGCGTGTGTGCGTGAGCTCGCGGTCGTCTAATCCAGTCGACAGGAAGCGAGGAATCGGTGTCGATTTTAGGGAAAGGTTACATTAGGAACGGTTCACAGGTCATTGTTCTTTTACGTCGAACCGTTCTTTTTGTTCGTGTACAAGATAAATGAGCATTGTTTGTGTTTGAACGCCTTTTGTTGTGTCATAAATATTGGAGGCCAGCCTATATTTAATAACTTGAATATTGGTGTTTAACTAAATGATAGCTTTGAGTTGCGTTCCCCTCTAGGTATCTAGATATTTTTCGGCAAAATTAATTGTGAAGCATGTTATTCATTAATTGGTCTATTTTTGGAAGGTCCCTTTCAGTATATGGTTCATTCGAATGTAGGCTCGGTATCTAGTATTGTTACCTTAAAAAATATCTCTCGAGACTGTATCAGTACCTATAGTGATAGGCTCGAGAGATATTTTTTTTACAAAATACGAATTTAATTTTTTTTGCACATGAAAACAGCATCGAAAAGACTAGGTACCATTCTCTGGTTCCATGTTCCAAGATAGGTTGGTATGCTATGTACCTTGTATGCCTTTGTTTTGGGAAATGTGTATCATTCAGAGGCTTTGTAATAAGTAGGTAGTTATCAATCGAAATATTTAGGTACTTCTTGAAATAAACAATAATGTCCATCAACAAATAACAACGAAACGAATCGAATGCTCAAAATGGGTTAACCGTCCCATACCTGTCTCCACTGTGGTTCTGAATATTATTGAGAGCTTATTCAGTGAGTAATGAAAGAGTAGTGCGGTCAAAATGGATGACTCCTCACCGGACCTGTCGCTTAAACTGCGACGGGGCTCGAGCGACTCTCGAGAATCGTTTTACATGGACTTCGCGCAAGGCATCGACTCTGATATCGAAGAAGTCACGACGATCGAGAGGGTGATCCCTGAGCATCCTGGTGGGAGAGCGGAAGGAGATGCAGATACGCTGGCAACACCATCCGGACTCGATGAGAATAAAGAGCTGGTGCCATGGTAAGTGATTTATGCAGTATTTATTAGAACAGTTCCGGTAAGTTACCACCTTTTTCTCAGGAGAGTAGGTACCTAGAACAGATCAAACTTAATGCTCTATATAACCGAAGTTGCATAATTTAATTTGCTACAATTGTAATTCGCGTGAATTTCAAAGATTTTCTACATTGCTACATTATAGTTGAAACTTAGAAGTCACAGAAATAAATCTTTTGACGACTAAGCTGCAGTCTTCAAAGCTTAGAAGAATCTTCGGCACAAAAACTTTCCGAATCGTTAAATTTCAGCAGTTACATCTGTAAATCCCATAAAATTGTCATGGTGTAAAAATAAATTAAATGTGCTGCTATAAATTATTAAATTCAGCGTACGGTGGATATTCGAAGCTCGGCTTAATTGAATTTGTCGTAGTTAATCACTACGCTACGGGTAAACGCGTTACCCACAGGCTGGCACTAGTCATGGAAATAATTTAACTTTGATTGCATCAACATACAAAAACATATAAACAAGTCTAACAAATTTATAATAGGTGCTACATACTGCGGCCTAAAAGGTTTTGAGACTTACATATATTTATTTATTACATAGATAATGTCAGGGAGATTTTGAGTATGGGTGTAGGTATATCGAAGTGAAGAACGTGCCTTACAAACCCATCTGCGACTACTTGACGAGTGTGCAGAACGTGCTCTAATAGCCCTGATTTCTACTAGGACCCTATCCACACAGCGTTACCTATACCTACATCACTGTACATGCGATATAATAAAATATAAACCAAGCTTTGTCTGGCGATCAGAGAACATTTTGCGAAGACCAAATTTTTGAATTAATTTCCAACTTTTATGATGAACCTGCGATTCATTTTCTGGGAGAGAGTGAGCTAGTTGCATAGAGTTACAAGGAAAAATGTTGCGCCAAAAGAAGGTAAAAGTAAGTTGATCTTGCTCCAGTAGCTCATGCTGACACTTCCGCGCCAACACATGTCATAGAATCAATTTGACATTGTCCGACCGCACGCCATGTGGTCGGTTACCTGACCCCGGGGAGCCGCTATGGAGAGAAAGCCTATGATCCGACTTATAACTCGTCAGACGGGTCCCGCTGACATACATTTGTCGCTACTCCAGTGATCTGATCTCCTGCTTTATTAGCCTTTGTATGCTGTAAAGTTACTGCCTCGCTCAATAGGCTGACGTTAATTGAAACTTGCTCCGATGTGTTGTGTCAACAGGCTGGTATAGTTGTCGACTAAAATGATGTGTTTACCTGACAAATAGATTACAGTTTGGGAAGTTGTTGTTTCTCTTAGGTAGGGTGCTAATTACGGCAAATACATAAACAAGTTTCTAATGATTAATTAAGTACTTACCCAAATAATCTTTGAATCTTCTAAGAACAATATGTAACATTGAATTAACGAATTGACGGGTATATCTTAAATTATAAATACCTGATACTTACGTATAATTGTTTAATGACTAATACCTACAAAAAGAAACCCTTGAATAGAAAAGAGGAAGTGTGACTAACGTGACTAGATTTTCGTTACCAAAATATTCCACTGAATCAAAAAGCACCGACAACTTTGCATGACTAAGTTGTAGGGCTGACGGAAATCGTAAAAATAACGTGTAACCTAAATACCGATTTGGACAACAATATTGAAAGAAGTCTTGACCTCACTGCCGGTATTTAATCACATAGAAAATTACATTCTATCTATACATATAAAATCCAAAGTCCTGACTGATTGACTGGACTGACTTGTATATCAACGCACAGCCTAAACCGCTGGTCTTAGAGACGTGAAATTTAGTAGGTGTGTTCTTTGTAAAGTGTAGGTATCCACTATGAAAGGGGTTTTCAAAATTCCACCCCTAAGAGGGTGAAATGGTTGGTTGAATTATTTTCTTATAGGCCGGGTGAAGCCGCGAACAGAAGCTAGTAGGTACATGATACTAGCTTCTGCTCGCGGCGTCACCCGCGTGGCCTATAAGAAAATAATTCAACCATAGGCATAAATCTCTTTGCTTCTATATTGATTCTATAGTTAAGTACCTATTTATTCCAATGCATGAATTCTCGTTTTCTTACAAAGTTGTTGATGAAGGGAATTGCATCTCTAAATAGACCACCAGGTTTGAAATTAAAAGGCGTGAACACGAGGCATTTTAACGAGTTTTTAACGTCCTTTCAACTAAACGATTTTGTCGCTCCGTTCCAATCATTCGGACAGGATTTTATTACAAAACCATTTCGTTTTATTTCGGAGCGCTTTATGTCTCTTTTTAGGAAGTTCCTTATTACGAAAATTGTGAAATACTGTATAGCAACAGAAGCGTTATTTGATTATGTTTAGATCTAACTGAACTGATTTGCGTTCTATTCTATTTATTCACGTTGGTTTTAACATGAATTCGTAATTAGAACATTGATAAAATTTAAGCAAATAGGTTCACTATGATTAGGTAGGTTTATAATTTTTTCTTATAGGTACAATTTGTTAACGACTTACAAGTAAGAAAATATTGGAGTTTCCGTTTAGAATTTCTAAATTTATGGCAATAAACAACTAACATGTACATACTTAACTCTTAAATATTTACGTAGGCCAGTTTTACAATGCAATGCACTTCAGCGCACATCCCAGTTTGAGACGTCAGTCCTTCTAGCTTTCCAAGCCTGCCCAAGTTATGTTCCAATTTAACTTTTCCTGTCTTTCAATCAAGTCATCTATCAGGGTGCACTTTTTGCCACAGTCATCATGATTCATGAATGCATTAGGCAGTGCCGAGGGCGATTTAACCACGGATCGGCACATAAATCAAAATCGTAACACTGAGGGCCATATTTAAAGCAGCGGATCCTGTCCCGTCATTATGACACTGCAAAACGTGTTATTGCCGTAAGTATAACGTTACACATAGACTTAAAAACGTGTGTTACTGCCTTATGTAAATAAATAAAAATACGCATAGAAAAAATGTTATTATTACGTAGGCGTAAGATTTTTCCCGTGGAAATTCTCAATTGTCCGGGATGAAAGTTTTGTCCCGTTTTATCTACACAAACAAACAGATAACGTTTCTTTAACATGTAAGTGTATGTAGGTATAGGAATAAGGATAACTTCCATCGAAGACATTGTAAGTTCAAGATCTTATAAAAAACAATTTTATTTTAAAGCAGTTGTAGAGGACAACTACATAGCCAAACTATAGAGAGGGTATAATTATTGACCTGCGTAAGTAAAAAATTGACTTGGCTTCTATTTTTCTCGTTCATATTTCCTTCCCTTTGACATAAAGTTCCGAAAATTCTATCAGTGCTATCTTCCGCACGGGCTGTCAGCTTTAAATATACCTTTTTTCCACAAACCGCCGCGTCTGCCACATCTATGGCGATATTTCCAGTCATTGACTCCGCGTACCTACATTGTTTGGGCTTCACACGCGATCGGCTTGTCGGTTGTCGGAAACTACGTTATATTCGGCTTCACTTCCATGTAACAACACCAGCAGTATGAGCCAGGTTTCGGTTTGGCTTTACTTGCCTAGTTACAGCCTAGTTTGGTAGAGTATGAAATGACAGAGAAAGGTACAGGTTAGTTGTAAAACTATGCCGGTTGCTGAATGTTATCGCAGTTTGGTACCTATAACTAATAGAAGCTAAAAGCTTGGCTGTAAATTATCTATCACCGGGTACGGAGAACTTGGTGAAAACATGGTAGAGACCACTCTACCGAGACGTTGTAAGATTTTAGCAGTCGCTGTAACGCGAGTTTGTATAGAGATACAAAACTGGGATTCCAAAGCGGTTAAAGGAAGGAAGCAAAGATCTTAATTCACCAACTACCTTTTCGAAAATATTAGGTAATAGGTAGAGCAATAAATATTAACTCATAATCTTTTGAATTCAAAACATCACATTTCAGGGTTACTTCTATAAATGGGCCAGAGGATCGGATGATGGGTCGGATGGAACTCTAAACAAACGTTCCTATATGAATAATTTATTCCTCTAAACTTTACAGAAATAATGATTCATGTAGAACTGGCTGCGATTTCCTTGTAGCTTGCATGGTTAAGAATTATTTGCGGATATCCACATCCTCACTCATGCTTCGTTCAGTCAGCAATAGAAACGACTGACTTGAAATAAGACCGCTCAGTTAAGCGAGTTTGCACGAGTTAATTAAGCACTTCGCATGTTAGGTACAATTTCTTTTTATTGTAAAATACCTTAACCGTTTCCTTTACTTACTAGCTTAGTGCCAGCGTCGTAGAGGATACCTAAGTGCGATTTTAGGAGCTGTTAAACTTTAGTGCAAACCGGAATTAGCACCCGTTTATCTGCTAGCACTTATCCAGGCATTAATTGTAATAACACTTTTTAAACTTTCGCGACTTGAACTCATAATGTAAAGATAAAACGTCAAAATTATATTTTGATAATTTTTGTGCGCGAATAGACCCGTTTTATCTTTACATTAATTGTAATGTTTTCAACAAGGGATTTAAAAAGATTATTTCTTTGATGAATTAGACCATTGTATAAGATATCGTTCTTGTGAATGATAGAGAATCCAGCAAATTAAAGTTTCCCAATTCCTATCTGTGGTGTATTAGAAACTTACGTTATGTTATGTTATGTTTATTACTTACTTTCTTATGGAAAAAATGAGCAAAACTGCAAATAAAACTGGCTGTTATCTAACATTAGATTAAATTTAACACTAGCTTAATACGACCATCGTATGGAGCTGATCATCATAATACGGCTAATGTTTGTCCGTATTCCAATCATTTTAGAAATGTGGAGAGCGATATCCTACAGTCAGCCATAAACTTACGCGATATAATTACTTTTGGTGGCCTTCCCAGCGTCGCTATTTAATTAAGAAATACCAAGAAACTCTAAACTGGATCTCGGAGATTGGAAACTTGATTTTAATGAAGATGCTCTATACTGACGTTATTGTTTGATAATAGCGACAATTATTTGAAACCCGAAGGCACTTCTAGTTAATGATTCTGTTTTGTAATATCATTCATCTGTTTTGTGTAAATATTCATATTGCAGGTTTCTAATATTTATTCGCGCTTTCTGTAAATTATAAAGCATCCTGCACTTTCCTTATACCGGTAAAAGTTAGTCTGATGTAATGAATATGCAAATGTACTAGTTAGCCCGCGGGTGGGACTCGCAGACACGCAGACTCCGACGAGTAGTAAGCGTAGATTAGTTGTGTCACAGAATAAAGAGTAATTACTACGGTAGTATTCTTTTCTGTTGGGGTACCTATATGTTACCTACAGAAAAATCTTTCTCTCATCTAAAATCTCTCTATGATATGCCTACTGCAATGCATTTGGGTATGTCATAGAGGAATAAATGCGAACTTAGGAGCTGTCAAACTTTAGCACAAACGGGCATAATACTCATAAGTTTGACAAATTACTTCTACTACAAAACAGAAACTTTCTTTATGATATGCTAAAAGTTAGTATCTTTGTATGATTATTCTTGACATAATAGTAATAATAATAATAACGCCCAACGATCACATACATAGATCCTGGACCCTAACTGGGATTCCCTGTGTCTAGGGGCCCAGGCACTACGAGGACCATGGTCCCACAACACCCAGACTCAGAACAAGTATATGTGCTTTTTTTTTTTCTGTGCACAAATACTTGTCCTGCCGCGGGAATCGAACCCGCCACCTCCGGGGCCAGCCGACCTGCTCAACCACCACACCACAGAGGCTGTCAATTATTAAGGACCTTGATAATAATAATAATAAAAAATTCTGAATTCGAAAACTAACCACTTCGTAGGCTATCAACATTATATATGTCAATGCTTATCATATTGAACTTGGTTTGAATCAATATCACTTAATGTTATTATTACAACATAATAACAAAAACGATGAGGAATCAAAAATCAATTACCTATACGTGTATCATATATATACATACCAACACTTACATTTACAAAATAAAAATGCCTCTTCCAATAATTAAACTGCATCATGTTCTGACTAATGGCATCAGAGCCTACTTGTAACTTTGTATCAAACGACGTCAGCCTAGATGCAGGAAAGTGCTGGCGCAGTCCAGTGTTATATTGACAATGGCAAATTTCAAAACATTAAATTTACATTTACAGTTATAAATTTATACTAAAACTAGCTTCTGGCCGCGACTTCGCCCGCGTGGCCTATAGGAAACGAAGAAGACATTTTTTCATAGATTATTTAACCACCAATTTCACCCTTTTAGGGGTGAAATTTCGAAAAACCCTTAGTGGATACCCAAACTTTACAAAAAACACACCCTCTAAATTTCAAGTCCGTAGGACCAGCAGTTTAGGCTGTGCGTTGATATATAAGTCGGTCAGTCAGTCAGGACTTTAAATTTTGTATGTATAGATTCATGTTATAATTTTTACTAGGTGGTAGAATTTTTCCGCAAAGTTCGTCTAGGTAGGTAGGTCTCATCGTGTTCCGGTTTAAAGAGCGCTGTAGCTAGTGAAATTACTGAGCAAATGAGACTTTGATACCTAATCTCACAGTCTTGTAGTGTGTTCCGGCTTGAAGGGCATTGCAACTAGTTAAACTACTGGGTAAATGAGAATGTATGACCTAATCTCACAGTCTAGTAATCTTATTACTGGACTGTGCTAATGTCTCAGGATGACGTGCGCAGTGCAGTGTAACGTAAAACTCTATACTTTGAATTTACTAGTGACACTTTAACTGATATGGGCAGCCATGTTGCTTAACATCAGGCGAACGGCTACGACATTAAAAAAAATACTATAATTATAAGTAGCACTCATTAAGAAGCTTGACTATCGGTAAAGTTAAGCAACGTTTGCTGCGGTTACTACTTGTATGGGTCATCGCAAACAGTAAGTAGGTACAAAGCGTTGGTTTAAGCTTAGCAACTGTCCGAAGCTGTGCTGCACTGATTTAGGAGGCACTTAATGACTAGACGCGCGACGGCCGTGAAATTAGCGTCGCAATGGTTGCATATCGCAATAGCACGCAACTACACACAAATATGAGGGTATTATAGAGTCTAAATACCATTTTGCAAGCAACTCACTTTGTATTAAACAATTAGTAGGATTATGCGTGTATCTACGCTTTTTGAAGTAGAACTTTTTTACATATGCTTGACGTGGGGTTAATGCGAGGCGAGGTGAGGTTAGTTGTAGATCTCCATTGTCATCATAACAAAGTTAAAAATTACTTAAAATTTGTATTATTATGGTCCATAGAATAACAATTTACAATTGTCAAGATTGTGACATTAACATTAAACAAAGAAAAACAAAGTTTCACCGGCTGATAAATGGAGCTAAAGAAGTTTTACTTCAGTCGTGTGGTCTAAAGCACACTCGTTTGTTTTGTATCTGTAGTTGAATGAATGGAAGTCGTGATTTTAAGCCAGCAGTCAAAGCATTTTTATAAATCAGAAATGTATGTAAATGGGTGTTATTTACGCATAAATTAAAAACACTACAACTGAGAACGTTTTTCCTATAGTTTTCTAATCTGGGTATTTTTACCTACCGATTTTTCTTTATGACTGTTTCCATTGTAAACGTTTAACACAACTATGTAATTCTGGGCAGCAGGTTTACAAATGCAAAGAAGGTATTTCCACGAAAATATTTAATAGCAGTCCGAAACAGAAAATGAATGAGTAGTTTGTTTCAATTGCTTTCTACCCTTGTTTACAACATGCCAAGAACATTGGCTACTAAACGGGAAAGTAAGTAAAAGTGGGTTTGTTCTAAAATCTAATGGACCCGCGTGAAGAATGGTACAGGAACCGGACAGTTTCCGGGGAAAAAGGTATTCTGTCTTATTTCAGAATTTAAAAAGCTATACTAATCTATACTACCTTTATATCTACATAAGTTTTGATAAGTACCTGCTTGCATATGATAAAAGGAAAACCATATAAATTTAGAAATGTGAACATTTCATTACAGTATTACAATGTGATGTTAGTTTTATTTACGGGCAAAATGCCTTAACTAACTAAAAACTACAATAATATAACAACTACTAAAATACTACTAGCTATTACAAAAACATTTGGAGCCGCGATGAACTATAAGTCCAAAAGCGCCAGCCCACTACCAGTAGGTAGCGTACCCAACATGCTGACAGCATTGCCCCGTTGAATTGCAATGCTGATTCGTTGTCCCAAATAGTTTTTAGCTTTTTCACATCGTCCATTACCTACATTTAAATAATAATCAATCATCATTCATATATTTTTTTTAAATTTCAACTGTTTTCCCTACATTCCCGAATCTATATCGCATAGCTATTTTAAAGGTAAAAGCATCAGAGGGCGGCCGCGAAGCCTTGGATTTCAGGTGTTTTATTACCGCGGTCCAGCGTTTATTATGCGAACCCCCGAAACTTTTCCCGTGGGGTATTTTTTCAATATCTTTTCTTAAGTTATTTCGGAAGTTAAAAGGGGAACATTGACGAAGATGCTGGTAAACTGTTGCGGAAATTAATCTTTTGAATACAAAAAGATACGGAAATTAAACGGTATATACAAATAGAACAAAATTATGTTACCTTTACAAACATTTCAAAGAGATTACTGATATGAAAATGTCTATTTATTATAAGTAATCAAAGAGATGATAGCGTAGTCAAGTCAACTTGTGATCCAATTCTGATCCAACATTTTGAATGGGATCAAATGGGACTTTAAAATAATTGCAAAAATTATTAGGTGGGATACGTTGGGGACCTGAAATAAGCTTGAGCTTTGGGCAGGGGAAAAAATAGATAGATAGATAGAAAATGCTTTATTGCACAAACAACAAATGTAGGTACAAAGGCGAACTTAATGCTAGAGAGCATTATCTGCCAGTTAACCTGAAAATCGTGATGAATCCATCATAGGTGGATCATTTTCTAGTGCCGGCTTGCCTGGCTTTCCGCTAAGAATTGATCGCTACCTATATTCCGGCAGCCTTACTTGTCCCATTGTAAACAGAAATAAATGTTTTTGGTGGAGTAGCTTACTAGCCACTGTATACCAATGTATTTATTCTTATTTAATAGTAGTGTTTATTATTGTAGTAATTTATTAAAAGAATAAAGAAATAAATAACTTACCAATTAAAATAAAACTTGCAATTACGAGACGCATTTGTTGACTTTATGCGTGACAAGATAAAGCAGCCTAATTATACATTTCTTAGAATAAGGGATCCGTTCTCTATATTCGAGTAAAGTTCCGAGTTGCTTAATCACCGCGTAAAGTTCCCTGTAACTGTAGCAACGAATTTCACTATGTCGGAATAGCGCTAACCGACCTGTAACCTAGGCCGTAACTTACAGGCCACATCAGCTACCGATTAGTGCGTTTAATCGACGGGTAACGCAGCATAAGCTCGTGCGTGGAGTACCTATTGTTTATATGTAGATTTTTATGAAAATAAAAATGGACTTATTTGATTTCATTGATCATCAAATTGACGAACTAGAGTATTTTTTTCGGCCGAGAATCCCGAGGAATCGGGTGTTTAAGATACGTGTTGATTATTTTTCTGACTTGGATGATTATGACTTTTTTGCAAGGTTTCGCCTATCTAAAAATGCAGTGAACCAGGTACATAACCAAGTAATGCATAAAGTAACGTCTATAACACAAAGGTGAGCGATACAAAATAATAAATAATGTCATTATAAGTTAGTAGTATTTGCTCCACCACCCGTACGGTACAGTTCCGAGCGTAAAAGACCACATTTTTTTCTGATCGCCCGTTTTAAGCCTTAGTACTTAATTTTTAACGTTTTGCTTGTTCGCAATACTCCCCCAGAATGAGCGTTAAATTCTTTACTAATATCTTCCCAAGCAGCTTCTTTTTTCTTCCACGTGGTGGCATTACTTTGTTTATTTTCTATTACATGTTTGTATTTTTGTAATATCGTAACTAGTATGTCACGCTCTTGTGTGCTAAAATTTATACTTCGATCTCTTTTAGCTTTGTCCATGATGAATCGTAAATAAAATCACTAAAGAAGAAAACAAATCACACAAATTCAAATACCCAACAACTCTACACAATCTAAATCAAATAAATGAAAACTTACAATATGAGGTTTGACGTAACTTACAGTACTGACGTGGAATTGAACGAATACAATGCACAATTCAACTTGTCACAGATGACTACAAATTGTTAGTCAACGAGTAGTTAATCGAAACTCCGTTTTCGTTTGTGAAACGCGCGCAAGTTACTTGCCACGTCTACTCGCCGGCTAGTGTTATGTGGACGGTAGTAAATCGAGACTTTACTCGGATATAGAGAACGAAGCCCTAAATGATTTTTTGAATGTAATGTATTTTTTCAGAATGAGATGTCGTTTATGTGTATTAATTTAAACTAATACATTACGGAGTTTCAAAGCAAAACAGGAGCCACCTAAACCTAGCTTTGATAATATTGGTCTTTACCTATGAAATTGCCGTTTTGTTTGAAAAAAGTTAAAGTTTTGTTTTTTCGAACTTATTTATTTCTTTTATTCAAAGTAATCACCCCTGCAATCAATGCATCTTTGCCAACGCTGTGGCAGTTTATGGATGCCCCTTCTTGAAAAAATCAGCAGGACGGGAGACAACAAACTCTTCAAAGGCGTTTTGTACTGCCTCTCGGGAATTGAATTTTTTTCCCGCTAAAAAGTTGTCCAAATTTTGGAAAAATTAATAGTCGGTAGGCGCAAGATCTGGTGAGTATGGCGGATGAGGGAGAGCTTCCAAACCCAACTCATGCAGCTTAGAGACGGTCTGTTGTGCAGTATGGGGTCGCGCGTTGTCGTGAAGTAGCAGTGGAGACGACCGATTGACCAAAGCTGGTTGCAGACGTGCGAGTTTCGCCATCATTGTGGTCAGTTATTCAATGTACACATCTGCAGTAATGCTCTCGCCGTTTTGTAAAAAGCTATGATGAATCACACCAGCACTAGACCACCAAACTGTGACCATCACCTTTCTAGGGGTCATTTTTCGTTTTGCACATTGCTTTGATACCGAACCAGGATCTAACCAACTTGCTGAGCGCTTTCGATTGTCAAAAAGAATCCATTTTTCGTCGCACGTAACAATTCGGTTCAAAATTCCTTCATTTCTGTGCCTGTTAAGCAGCGCAAGGCAGGTCTCGACGCGTACGTTGCGCTGGCGATCGTTAAGTTCGTGGGGCACCCATCTATCAAGCTTTTTTATCTTGCCAATCTGTCGCAAATGGACCAATATTATTTTGATGCTAACATCAAAAGCTGCTGCCAGCTCAGCTGTAGATTGAGATTCATCAGCTTCCACAATCGCCTTTAATTCATCATTGTTGACCAAAGTTTCCGGACGACCACGAGGTTCATTTTTCAAGTCAAAATTCCCAGAACGGAACCGAGCAAACCAATAACGGGTTGTACGTTCGTTTGTACAGTTCTCTCCGTAAACGTCGTTGATGTTACGTGTCGTTTGTGCCGCGTTGGTGCCACGACGGAACTCATATTCCATAATTACACGAAATTTCAAAGTATCCATTATGAGGAAAAATGTGGAAATGTAATGAAAATACAACGCTAATCAATAAACAAAAGACTTATATTGTAAATAGAATGTCATATTTTTAAAACAAAATTAATTTGAATTTAGAATTCATAGCCAATCAAAACTTTTATTTGTTTGAAAAAGTCTGTACTGCAATACGGCAATTTCATAGGTAAAGACCTATTATATTAGGCAATGAAAACTTCATATTAACATCCATGATCCATCTGACAAATTTTGTAGTTCATCCGTTGTACATATTTATTTTAAAATGGTATATATGTACACACGAAATCCCTGATAACTGCCCACAACATAATACATATAAAATAATAACTTTTCTCATTTACCAACAAAAACCCTTTCGACAGCTATTTCGGTTCCCGCCCCTGGGAAATCGGTATTTACCACAGCCATGTTGCATATTTACTTCGTTATTTAAATCTACACCCAAAGTAGACTGCTCAAATTGCACGAATAGCACCAGCCGCCGCTGAATTAGCATAAAATGAGCCTTTGCCTGCTAAAACTAGGCACGCCAGATGTCCTGGAAGTTGTAGACATTCTGATTGAGACAAAGTTTTCTACTAGATCCAAAAATGATCCAGATTCTCATAAATCAGGAGACAACAAGAGGTGATTAGATCTTTGCTTAAGTGATTTTGATTCCATTTTTCTCGGCAATGGAAAAAGAATGAAATAAAATCGTCCGGCGGACATTTTTAAAATGAACGTAACACATTTTCATGCCAAGTTTCTCAAGCTTCGAGCATATTTCTTGCCCCTTGTCCGCTCAAGTGGCGTAAAAGTTAGCGACCCTATCTCGCCTCCGCGCGGGTAAAGTGCAGAGATACATTAAGTATGTATGTATCTACATATATTTCTATGGGAAGGTTGAATATTACAGCGCCTGTAATGTCCTGTGAACAGCCGCGGGCACAGATGATCTCGTAGTGTCTATGTAGCCTAAAGCGTCTTGAATGGAGAGACCGCTACTCTGTAACAGATGCCAAGTAATGTATTAAGAATGGTTATGTTATGGATATGGCCCATTCTGGAGGATGTAAAAGAGAATATTGCCTACTTTTGATCCTGGCAAAATATCATAGTACTTAGCAGTATGTAGGCAGGTCTATAGGAAGGTGAGAAGAGAAAAGTGTATAGTTATTTACTTGGCTATCATGGTACACCTTCAGTCGACTCAACGGGTGGGAGCAGTTTGCCGGGTACCTACAAAAAGTGACGATAATCAACATTGAACTCTTTTACCGCTCGAAATAACTTTCGGCGCTTTCCTGCAGCATATATACCTGTACATCTAAAGTCGGTATACCCGACCCGTTTCATGTAAATGAGGCCTAAAACTTACCCGGTGGTTTCACTATACCCCGTTGTAATCCCATTAAAGATTACTGTTATTTCAGTTAGCCGCACAAATTACAGCACCCGCCCACCGCCTTTTCATAATATTTCCAAAGTATCACGAACCGTAAATCAAACATTGTAATGGGCCGGTGCGAAGTGGGGAAGCCGTCTATTTATACGCTGTGACTCGGCGAAACTGTCTTGCTTGAATAAAACGTCAGCGGTGACTTAAGCACTTTGATTTTAATGTTGTTACGAAGCTTTACGGATTGATCGTTGTGAGTAATGAAATATATAATAGCTTTATAGTGAGTATCCGTACAATGAGATATACTACAGGGAGATGATAGTAAATAATAATAAATATGTGTGGACATTTCACACAGCGCCATCTAGCCCCAAACTAAGCAAAGCTTGTACTATGGGAACCAGATAACTGATACAATACTTAGATACTCTTTTGTTTGTAAATACATACATAGAATACAATATAAGCACCCAGACACAGAACAAACATCGATGTTTATCACACAAATGTTTGTCCTGGGTGGGAATCGATCCCACGACCTGCAGTTCAGAAGGCAGGGATACTACCAACTGAGCTATCGGGCCAGTCAGACGATGGATACAGGAGACTGCTCAAAGTGGCGCTCTATAAGGGAACCTATGTTCAGCAGTGGACGTCTTCAGGCTGTTGATGATGACGATGATACAATTATGTATAACACGTTATACTGTGTACGTACAGAAGAAATGAGTAGATAGGTACCGACTCGTGAATGACTGACTTATACCGCTGGTCCTAGAGACTTGAAATTTGGAGAATGTGTTCTTTGTAAAGTGTAGGTATCCACTAAGAAAGGGTTATAGGAAATTCTGCCCTTAAGAGGGTGAAATGGGTGGTTGAATTATTTTCCTATAGGCCACGCGGGCGAAGCTGCGGGCAGGAGCTAGTATGATATATGCATGTATTTTTGTTTACGCGACTCCAACAAAAGTAGTAGAGGTTATAATTATTATAACATCTTTATTACTTTGAACGTTTCAAACTTAAAATATTTATAATCAGGAAAGCGTTCATCGTTATTAGTATTTCCTTTCGAAATGGATCTAAAGAGCTTCCTTTACAATAAGCAAACATCGGATTCATTTCCGTAGCTTTTAAAAGTACGAAAATGCTTAAGTTATTTATATATGACTAGAACCGCCCTGGCTTCACACGGGTATTTAGTTTCCGTATATTTATTAGGGACGATATATTTTTTGTCTTTTATTATATTAGTATATATTGTGTTAAGTTACTATGGTACGTTATTACTATGTATATATTGGTTGTATTGTCCTTCCTATATATTATACAATTACACACAAAAATATTTACAGGCACTCTATAAATAAAAAGTTACAACTAATAAAACATTATTTACAAAATAAATACGCTATCCAACTCACCACCGCGCGGTAAGGTTCCCAGAATACTGGCAGCATTACCTCGCTGAATTAGAAGACTTAGCTTCTGAGCGAAGTATGTGCCAGCTCTGTGATCCCCCGAGGCAAGAACCAATCGAGTCGAAACTTGTTTAATAAATTTTTTTGTGTCGGACGACCACGGGCCTAATGTCTCTACGGCCAGCGCCACAAACTCGTGATTTGCGCTGACCTGTGCGTATTTGCGCCGTTTTTTTATTTGCGCTTGTTCAGCCGCGGCCCCGACGCTTTGAGCCGTG
Organism: Ennomos fuscantarius; assembly: GCA_905220475.3. Taxonomy (NCBI): domain Eukaryota; kingdom Metazoa; phylum Arthropoda; class Insecta; order Lepidoptera; family Geometridae; genus Ennomos; species Ennomos fuscantarius. The sequence continues at coordinate 11,395,094 of HG992029.1, forward strand.
CTGGAGACGTGAGAAGGTGCCAAGGTATCCACACACGTGGCGTCCCAGACAAGTGTGCGTCCAAGACACCACGGGACTAATGTGGAAAACCGCAGTGCTGTTGCCTAACAATTTTATCAATTTTATATTAGTAGTATATTTGGTACGTTTCTTATTCTTACGGCGATCAATAAGAATATTGTTATGTTGAGCAGTGCTGCTTATTTAGATGAGCTGTTATCGAAGGTGCCACAGATTATTATATAAAAAGAAGAATAAAGATGGGATGACGATTCAATTAGACGAGACAGATAATTCCAATTTTTAACATAATGTGTTTAATATTATTTTATGTTTTTCGCTTTTGCCTGCATTTCATATAAATATGACGGGAAATTAAGCCTGCGGATCGATGCTGGCGCCCTATCCCAGAGTTTATGTACCGGAAACCAACTTGCCCTCGACGGCCGCGTTGTTTTGCCACAAACACACTACAATTATTTTCAAAGAAAATTTATGAAGCGTTAATCTATTTTCAACCGTAAATAAAACCAATAAAATTTAATGTCCGTGAATAGCCACAATCTCTTTGTGAGACGAGAGTTGTGTTATTTAAGAAATTAGACTTCGATGTTTTGTCCGGACACTGAAAAGGTATTCAAAGCCTGACTAAACGTACTGCAAGTATAATTATGAGGAGATAAATTATCACAATATCGCGGTGACATTCGGACTTAAGTCTACGAGATCGAATGTCTCTCTAACAGCTTAAAACAACAAAACGCCAGGTCAGGATGTAATTACGACTTAACTTCTGAGAGGTAAAAAATAAAGTAGCTAAAAACTCTTGTCATATCATCAGCCCAATACCTTCCCACTGGTGGGACATGAGCTTTCTCTCACTGGAAGAGAGTGTAGGGTAGGTACTGGCCAAGTTCGGGTTTGTGTACAACGCATGACGTATGGAAAAAAATACTTTTACAAGTATATTGTTTTCAAGTATTTTTCGTATTACTTATTTAATACTTATTTTAAAATAAGATAAAAGTCACATCGATAAAATGAACCCAATAAATCGTCCCCATAAATACATCAAACCACATCTCGGAGGGTTGTCTACCCCTTCAAAGTCTCAACTTTTACGACTCTCGACAAATTGCTTCCTGGCAACCCTGGGCCCTCAAATGCCTATACCTTTCTCTTGATATGATCGAGTCAATATTGTCTCGATTTCTTATCTTCCTTCACCTGAGCGTTTCAAATCGATTTGTCTGCATCCAACCTTGAAGGTATTTTCACCTTTATGCTCTTTATTGTTGCAATAACGAGCTATTCCTTTCAATATAGTATTCAGGTCTACCAATTTATTAATTGGAAAGTTAAGGCTGTTTAAACACAGGGATGTTCGACGAAACAATGTGCAAAGCTTTACCGCAGTGCTGTTGCCTAACAATTTTATCAATCATACATTTTTTTCATATGCCTTTGTTTTATAAACCTTCTTGTAACGCCACAGATTAGAAAAAAAAACCATTTACTAGCTGACTTATGATATTATTTTTAGCTGCTTTGGCCGCAATTAGTCAATAATGCATATGAACCTACTAAATTAAATGTATATAAATTATTATGTACGAAAAAACGCCACCGTTACATGGTCAATATCCCCCATGTGCGAACAAAGCGTTTTGGCTCCACATTTATCATGCGAACAGCCAAAGACTGGAACGCTTTACCGGCGTCCGTATTTCCCGATAACTACAACCTTGGAGTCTTCAAATCGAGAGTGAACAGGTATCTTCTAGGCAAGCGTGCTACATCCTAGACCGCATCGTTACTTACCATCAGGTGCGATAGTGGTCAAACGCAAGCCTATCTAACAATAAAAAAAAAAAAAAAAAAACTAAATTTTTTTACCGGCTCGGAAGATAAAATCTTTTCTCGTTTCACAGCATGTCCTCAATCTATTCTAACTTAAGAAACCCATAATAAATAGAAAATACCTAACTCTTTACCAAAGTTTTACCTACGCACCTACGTATGTTCGGATAATAGAAAAGTCCGTTTAAACTAGGCTTAAAAATAACCTGCATAATTTTTGTTCCCGCCACTCAGCCATAAAATAAAGGCTTTTGATACTCGCGTCCTGGCATTCTCGTAATTAACTTCCCCAGGGTATATAAATGTTTGCACTTTTAGCTTTTCTCCATATTTAACCAACGCGGCTTGTTTCACTTTATTTACCACTGAATATGAAGGACTCATTTGTGACGCGGAATGTTATTTTATAACCACTTCTTTGAAGGACCTAAAGCTGTAATATCAAACATTGTTGTGGAAGACACAATGAATATTCCTGTCCGTCCTAAGGTAGCCTGAAAGAAATCGTTTAATGCGATAAGGCCGCATTTTGTTGCACCATTCTTTGTAAGTTTTTTTAAGATTCATTGTTATGTATTAGTTGGTGTTGAATAAAGTATTATTGTATTGTGTTGAATATTCAAGGTGAAAAATTTACTTCATTAAAGGCCGATCTTTCTAATCGTTAAAGGTACAATTCACCATTTTCACCATATATGGTGAAAATGGTGAATTGTCTTTCTAAAATTTATGTTTTTTTTATATATATATTAAAGGGAGCAAACAAGCATACGGCCCACCTGATGGGAAGTGGTCACCGTAGCCTATGGACAAATGTTATCTTGGTATAACATATATATGAAAATATCAGACCTTAATAAACATATAATATTTTCATGTTTTTTATAATATGACGCAAGGCAAGAAGTAAAATACTTAATTAATTAAATTAATGATTCAATACTGGCTAATAATATTTAGATACTTGACTGGCCTGATAGCTCAGTTGTTAGTAACCCTGTTTTTTGAACTGTAGGTTCTGGGTTCGATTCTCACATAAGACATACATTTGTGTTTCGGAAAGCGGTGTTTGTTCTATCTGGGTGTCATAATTTATTTTAAATATGCATTTATAAACAAAAAAAATATTCTATCAGTTATCTGGTTTCCATAGTTTTGCTTAGTGTGGGGCTAGATAGCGCTGTGAGAAAAGTCAAAAAATATTTATTTGTACTACTATGATATTATTTTTCATAACAGTCAGTTTACTTTTTGAAATCAAGATATTTTTTACTATGAGATTGAACTACGTATTATTTTTAATTATCTAGTCTACACCTAATCCGTAGTTTAAGTACATTATACTTGAGCCAGTTAGGTAAGTTAATAATGATTGAACTCTACAATTCCAGTATGTCAAAACCAGACCATGTCAAAACCCCAAGCTTTAAAAAAATTCTATTTCAGAGGAAGTATTGAAACTTAAAAAGCCATGCTTTAATCTTCCCTTCTGTTTAACAATTACAATCCTCTTGAGAATACTTGTGAGTTCCCATTCACACATTCAGAATATTTTTAGAACGAACTATCAGCTGTTGAATTTTATTTTATTTTGACTAACACTTTTATCTTCTTTTTAAAGCTTTACTTTCGTTAAAAGTGCTGTAATCTCAACAAATAATTATGTTGTGGATAAAAACAAGCGTTGACATTTCACAGGGACGTGTGGAATAGGGGTGCGAAGATGTAAATTGAACCCTTATCTGTTTTGGACGTGTGTTCCCTTTAAATTTAGATATTAAAACATTTTTCTCTTAATAGGGGTTTAATTGCTTTTTGTATAACCTGTGTTTTCATACCTTCAATAAAAATGTTTTAAATTCAGTTTGTTATCACTTAGGATGTAGATAATATCGAAAGTAACTATTGAATAAAAATTAAAAAATCACAAATATTTATCACATCACATCACCTAATATTATAAATGCGAAAGTTTGTATGTGTGTTTGTGTGTATGTGTGAATGTTTGTTACTCCTTCACGCTCAAACGGCTAAATGGATTTGGATGAAATTCGGTATCAAGATAGCTTATACACTGGATTAACATATAGGCTACATTTTATCCCAGAAAAAAGAAATATTTCCCCTGGGATGAGCAAATACTTAAAATACTTTTTATCCGCGGGTAAAACCGCGGGGCGCAACTAGTTATTTATATGTTAAAACTATGCATTAGCTAAACATAATATAAGAAGCCGCTACCAGTAGGCAACTTGCCCAAAATGCTGGCGGCATTGCCGCGTTGAATGGCAATGCTTAGTCTTTGAGGTAAATAGAGACCAGCATTTTGGTCACGTGTTGTCTCGATCAGTCGTTCCGAAAGATCTTTGTAAAAGTCATCACTTATATTCCTTACTTTAGCACAGTACTATTATATACCTTATTCTGTGACTTTATAAAGGCTTCTTACGATGTTTAATTGAATTCTATTAACAGTTGTTCTTCAGTGGCTGCGAAGAGGATACCTATACTTACATATATTCATAAATCTTATTATAATTTAGTCAAGCATTTAAGTACTTTTACTAGGTGGTAGGACTTTTCTGCAAAGTTCGTCTAGGTAGGTACCACCGCTTTGCCAGTTATTCTGCCGCCAAGCAGTAATGTGCAAGCACTACTGTGTTCCGGTTTGAAGGGCACTGTAGTTAGTGAAATTACTGGGCAAATGAGACTTTATGATCTGCAACAACGACACTGTTCTGTTATGGGCGGCCGTATCGCTTAACACCAGGCGAATGACTTGCTCGTCACATCATTCATTAACATAAAAAAAGTAACATGTAAAAAATTAAATATATAGAAGTTGAAAATAAAGTTTTGGGTTAAGGAAACGATTAAACCGATTGATATTCAAGAACAGACAAAACAGAAACACTGCCGCTAGGAATGAGTAACCATTAGCTTAATATTCTAGTGGCCCTTCCCTAATTGACATATGGACAGAGGTAGCTTCACACACATGGTGTCCCTAGAATAGTGATAAATTGGATGCATGTGTGTGTACTCAGGACTATCCGTCTTGCCCTGACGTGTGTTCACGTGAGAAACTGAAACGGGATGTGTAAGATAATGATAGTGATAATGGAGAAATAGAATTGAATACCGGCTTTTATTTTCTTTTAATGTTTTCCATGGGAGTTTGGTCAAGGTGGTAGTACTAGGTGGTAGGACTTTTCTGCAAAGTTCGTCTAGGTAGGTACCACCGCTTTGCCAGTTATTCTGCCGCCAAGCAGTAGTGTGCAAGCAGTACTGTGTTCCGATTTGAAGGGCAATGTAGCTAGTGAAATTACTGGGCAAATGAGACTATATGATCTGATCTCACCGTCGTGTAATCTTATTACCAGACTGTGTTGATGTCTCAGGATGATGTGCGCATTGCAGCAGTCATGCGAAACTTTACATGTTGGAGTTCCGAGTGACACTGTTCTGTTATGGGCGGCCGTGTCACTTAACATCAGGTGAACGACTAGCTCGTCACATCATTCAATAACATAAAAAAAAGGTTGACCATATCACTCCCGTATACTAACTAGCTTAACATTTCAATTGTACAAATAGAATGAAACAGTAAACAAAATATAAGCGATGAAATGAAAACGACATGTAAAAAAACCACAAGATAAATAATGTTCCCTTTTAAACTACTTATAGTGCAGCTTGGTAGTGCATAGGTAATAAACGAGTCAACATAGAATAGTTTGTATCCTGGAAAATTGAGAGCTCTTGCGAGAGAATGTGTAAGCTGAGTGAAACGGCTGAAAAACTAACCTAAGTAAGTGCCTTATAGGTACTTACTTAACTTATTTCTATCTAGAAAGTAAAAAAGCTAAATACATCAAATGAGAAAGTAAAGTATAACGCTGGAGGAATATTAACTCACAAAGATCTAGAGGTAGGTAATTATAGACGGTGGACGGTATGTCTAGGAAGTATTGTGCGCTAGTCTGAAGAACCACTAGACGTGAGGCACCTAGTGCCTTTGTAAAAGGGCAGGTAAAAATGATTTTTCAGAGCTTTAGATGACCAGACCATGTGTGTCGTAGAGAAAGCTCTAAGTGGGTTTTTTTTCCTTGATGTGGTTACTAAAGTTATCGATAAGACTTTACTCTTGGCCTTTTAATTAAATCAAGTAAGATACATACATAAATATAAGATAGATAGATATAAGAGTGGAACGCTTTATCGGCGCCCGTATTTCCCGAAAACTAGAATCTTGGAGTTTTCAAATCGAGAGTGAACAGGTATCTTCTAGGCAAGCGTGTTACATCCCAGACCACATCTCACTTACCATCAGGTGCGATAGTGGTCAAACGCAAGCCTCTAAAAAAAATAAAAAAAACATAAATAAATATTTTTGGAAGTTTCATACAGCGCCATCTCGCCCCAAAATAAGCAAAGCTTGTACTACATATGGAAACCAGATAACTGATAGAATACTTCGATACTTTTTTGTTTGTAAGTAGTACGTACATGGTATACAATACACCCAGACCCAGGACAAACACTTATGTTTATCACACAAATGTTTGTCCTGAATGGGAATTGAACCTACAACCTACAGTTCAGAAGGCAGAGCTTCTGCCACCTGAGCCTAGGCAAGTAATATGATCTGTTTCAAACTACATAGGTATATAATTATTATAGGTATATTATTATTATAGAGTAGGTAGAACTCGTGATGTCTTGGTTCTCTCCGACGCGACAGCTATTCCAACCACATAATATTGCATCATTCCAATATTACCTCGAACTAAAAGCGACCGATACAGCTTTTAGAATTAGCATGTTTAAACAGCAATGGGCAGCCCGCATGGCTCGTAGAATTGACCACCTATGGGGAAGAAAGGTGCCTTTGAACACCTGCGTATGCTGCGTCTTCTTGTTTGTGAAAACCGTAAGATGCAGCATAGGCCGACCCCCCCAGTAGATGGACCGACAATCTGGTCAAAACCACAGGCAGGCGATGGGTGCAGAAGACAAGCCCCCGCTCAAAGTGGCGCTCTGTGGCGGAGGCCTATGTTCAGCAGTGCTTCAGACTGTTGATGATGTACATTAATTGGTATCAATAAAAGTTAGTGGTCGTGCTATTACTTTTTTAAGCTGCCTACATAATGTTAGCTGCATTAAATATATACATATATCATGCTGCATATTGTTTTGGTGTTGGTATACACTTCTTCTTTCTTCTTCTTTTTATTTAAGAGTCCAGCTCTTGTCGATGGAGTAATCGCCATCGTTCTCGGTCTTCGGCCAATGTTTTAACCTCCCAGTACGACAAGACATGTATTTTTCTTTTATTTGACCTGTATAAGCCCTTCTAGGTCTGCCTCTTCCTCTCTTCCCTTCTATCTTTCCTTCTATGATGTTTTTCATTAGGTTGTCATGTAGGTTGTCATAAGGTGGCCAAACATTTTTCCTCTTCTCGCTTCTATATTATATCGGTATACACTTCTCACTTTTTTAATATATATTTATGTTAGTCAAACTTTTACAAATACTCTTTTATGTATTTTTATTTTATGTATCAATGTATGTATTTACATAATTATGTAATATTAATGCATTAAATTTTTTACATTTATTTTATTATTTTTCTAAATATTCAGTTTAGTTTATGTGTAGTTGCCTTTCTTAATTGAAATTTATAGTTATATGTATATAAATATAGAATTATTCCTATATGTGCAGAAAACCACCGTTATTTTTTTTGTTGTTCTTTTCGCTGTTTGTCTGGGTTGCCTTTAAAAGACCGCTTTAAGCGTTAACATTGTTACACTCAATTATGAGTTTATATTTATCGAATGTAGTGTTTCAATCAAGAGTTTTATCCATCTACTTTTAAAATTAACAATTTTTTGCTTACGCGTCCTCCCTCGTCTCGCCTATTGCATGAAGACTTGTATAAGTGGAACTAGCTCTTTGTGATACGCTTCAATGCAGGTATTGTGTCCAAAGTGGAATTATGCGAGCACGTTCCATTATTACCAGCTAAAAATAGTGTCTTACATTGCTGCTTTTAAACAGGATAAGTGCTTTTGAAAAATAAGGGATATTTGTAGCTATATCTAAGAAGTCAAAGCAGTGGATACCTATAGACTTACAAATAAGCATAATTTAATACGAATCGATAAAACATAATAAGGTAACTAGATTGTGAAGGTACCCATTATATATCAGTTTTATTAAGTGGGACTACTTATTCTAAATAGCAAGTCTGGACTGTAGTAATGTACTACAGTCCGTACTGTAGCAATGTCTAAAACGACGAAAACTATGACAAAGGGTTACTATATTAAAGACTGTACTAGGTACTTAGACCGGAAAGCAGACGCGGAGCGACGCAACGAAGTGGACATAACAAGATGAATTATGTAAACTGACGATCTCATGCGTAACGAATGTATCCTTCTCTAGCGCGTATTAAACAGAGCGATTTATGTCCAAAGCTTGCGAAATCACAACTCTTTTGATAAACCGACGTTTCTGTTTTGAACATAAGGTTGAAATTTGGATAGTTTGACAGTAGAGTCGGAGGTTATAAGCATCAAAGACTCGTCGCCTCTTGCTTGATTTTCTTGAGTATTGAATTAGTTGTTCACGTTATGGTAAGTATCGTTGTGTTGAACATTCATTTCATTAGTTACGGGTAAATTTAAAGCTTTGAAAGCTCGGCTCGATATCAATTACGCCAGCAGGGCATCAAAAAGAAAAAATTGTTCACGTGAAATCGCAATTAGTAGGTAAAAATGGCAAGCCACATTGAGTGAAAGGTCTTTCTAATGATTTTTTGGTTTCTCCAATTTTTTTAACGATTCATTAATTTTGTTTTTGTTTCAAATTGTATGTATCTTAATGGCGTGCCTTGTTTTTATTAGATTGAAAAACCAAGGAAGTGTAGGTAACGAACCTGGTATTCTAATGGAAATAAACGGTTCCTGTGATTGATAGATAACAATGATAAACAAAGATATCGATTGGTTATGGCATTATAAGCTTTATTGACAGCAAACAGCTGCCATTGGTTTCTACCAATTGCTATTACCAGTTATACCAGTTGCTATTGGTTTTCTATTTGCATACACACAGAGAAAGTACCGAATTGTTCTAAGCCATACATAATTTCAAAGTCCCATGGCAAGTTGTTATTTTTATTTCATTAGGGTTCTCATTTTGAAATTCTGTATGGCTGAGAACAATTAGGTACTTTCTCTATTTTGTGTATTAATAGGAAATTAACTATGGGGAAAAATAGATATTGAAAATTAGACACATGGCTTGAATGCCTTGAATTATTGCCTCGTAGTTCTTTCTATATCTACCAGGAAGGTAATTATGGATCTACGAAGTAACAATGAAGCATTCAGTGCTATTGTCGTATAGACTATTCAAGACTGCTATTGAAATTATCCTCAGGCGCCCTTTGAATGTTGTAGAACGAGAAGTACTGGAGGCTATTCCGATGGAACCATTTCTTAGTCAGGGACGTGCAAATCTGGATAAAAATTGTAGCGTCAAATTATTTTCTTAATACTGCGGTAGTGGTGATAGTTATCTACTTAGTTATAAATATGTAGGGCATGCATAGAAACATGTTCCAAATACGTCGTTGAGATCCACAGAATTTATCCGCAAATTAATATATCCCTTCCTGTATTTAGTTGACATTGAATTGTCAATATAAGAGTGATATAATGAGTGACAGCCTCTGTGGTGTGGTGGTTGAGCAGGTCGGCTCATAATCCAGAGGCGGCGGGTTCGATTCCCGCGGCAGCACAAGTATTTGCGCATAGAAAAAAGCGCATATACTTGTTCTGAGTCTGGATGTTGTGGACCATGGTCCTCGTAGTTCCTTGGTCCCTAGATACAGGGAATCCTAGTTAGGGTCCAGGATCTATATATGTGATCGTTGGCCATTATTATTATTATTAATAATATGATATTAAGTCACGGAAATTACGGAATGTTATTATTAACCGATTTCCAAAAAGGAGGAGGTCAATCACGTCTGTATGTTTTTTTGTCCTGTTAGAGTTGCAAATTGTTAATATAAGCTGTAAGAGGTACTAGAATACTTAAAACGCATGCATCTCAATTACCCGTCAGTTTCGATCAGGGTCCCTGATTGCGGCTGCGGCGGCAATCGGTAACTTCCTCTCCGCATCCTCTGGAGCCCCTCCGTACTTTGTTTGTTATGATTCGCTAGATTAATGAAAAGACTTGTCGAAAACTGACATGTATTACTCTCTTGCTCTCAATATGCTTTCGACAGATTAGTGTGCCTGGGAGAGCTATATTTTTCATCTAAATTAAATTTTTAGTCTTTAATAGCGCGACTTATTTTGCAGCGTGCGTTGTGATTTTTCATTAGGAACGAGATTTTGGTGTCTGAAACAATACCATTCCATTCAAAACTATTCCCTTAGCCTTCAGCTTTTTATGCGTAGTGTTAGGTCTATATAGTTACACAGTTACTTATACAGTTTATAGCAAATAAAATTACCATACCAAATTGTCTATTTATATTATTTTTTTACTTGAAATTTGTCTAGCGTTTGACCACGCTCTCACCTGATGTGAAGAAACGATGCGATCGAAGGTGTAGCATGCTAGCCAAGAACAATATACCAAGTTATATAGGTATTATACTAATATGGTTTAGCCGCTAAGTCGTGAAAATGACAAACAGATACAAGTACCTTTTTATTTTTCTATGTTAGTGAATGATGTGATGAGCTAGTCGACCTGATGTTAAGCGACACGGTTGCCCATAACAGAACAGTATCACTCGGTACTCCAAAATATAAAGTTTTGCGTGACACTACACTGCGCACATCATCCTGAGACATCAGCACAGTCTGGTAATAAGATTACTCGACTGTGAGATCAGATCATAAAGTCTCATTTGCCCAGTAATGTGCTTGCACACTACTGCTTGGCGGCAGAATAACTGGCAAAGTGGTGGTACCTACCTAGACGAACTTTGCAGAAAAGTCCTAGCACGTAATAAAAAAGACAGAGTTCAGTCGAATTTATTATAATATTCGAGAAAATTAGTCACATCCCACTTCGAACGAGCTAACCGTGCCTAAATTCTTTAATCCCATTTCTGATGATAATACAAAATAATCACACGGTACGTAGGCATAAACCTTTCCATCGGGCAGCGTTCGGAACCACTTAAACCCTATTAACAATTCGCTGGAGAGCCGGTCTCCTGTCCCGCCCCCATGCAATAATAGTACGAAATTGCTGCAATCCAGAGCATCATCCAGTTAGATCAGTTAACACCCTGGGGTCGGACGATACAGACTAACTCGGTATTACTGCCACGGTTTTACTTCGCTGTCCTACCAAGGACTTCTGTAGAGTTCGCAAAGACGGACACTGTTTTTCTGTAAGATTACCTTCAATAGTTTGCCCCCGGATAGCTTTTTGCGTCTTTACGTATCAGCTTTCCTGCCAAGTCTGCGGTTTGAAAGTCGTTCTAATAGTCTTTATCAGAGCGTAATCCTAACCTTAATGTGCTATGGATTAAAGGTTCAGAAATCAGTTAAGATAGAGCTGCAATGGAATATTAGAAGTATTCATGATGAAAATAACGGAATCCGTGGTGAATGGAAATGAAGTGGCTACAGAGCAATGGTAAGTCAAAGTTGGCTTAACTTTTCAACGTAAGCATTGAATAGCATTACAAAAGTGAAAAATAAATATGAAATTGTATGTACTACTATTATTCTATAAAAAGTTTAACATTACACTCGATTTAGCTTCCGGCTTACAAAGTTTGATCAAGATATTCGTCCAACACCAACCGCATATCCCCTCGATCCTTCACTTTGCCGTCACTTTTGACGTTGAACATCATTAACATTATGTACACACTTGTTGCCACCCTCTGTTGAATCGTCATAAAAAGTACATGACGTACCTCACACCTAAACCGTGTAATTACAAAATTTAAGCAAATCCAATGACGGTCGCCCCCCGGCCTACTTCGGATGCGACGTATAAACACTGTCCTAAATATCCGGGGTCAGTGACCGGTTACCGCACTCTGAGGGCTCAGGGCCCAAAGCTCAGGGGTGGTACTGGTCGACGATTAATTTTAAAATGCAATGCCATGTGGACGTCGCACGCGATAGTTGCATGTGATAATTGTTTGTGACCGGGATAGGGTTGGCTCGTTTGTTGATAGTAACAGTTTTCTCGAGTTTTAAATTTTTTGGGTAGCGTTCCTTTTTGTAATCCAATTCATTTTAATAACGGAAAAATTAGCGCCATATCTAGGTATATATTTACAAAAAAGCGTATAAGTATTCTATGACGATAAAAGTGAAAATGAAGCCTTATCGATGTTAGGTAATATAAGTTGTGAGGTAGTCTAACCGTCATGTTTGCAAATAAAAATAAAATATAATGGCCCTCCCTTAGGTATTCCCATTCCTGTAATATTTACATCAGTTTCGTTTTATATATTCAGGAATCTAGACCATCCCTTTAGTGCATCTCAAAACACTTAAGTGGTTACTATATCCTTACAAAGCTGTTAAAGGCTCAAAGTGTTTGCAAATCTTCGGGAGGGCCCTTTACTAAGCCTTTAAATATTCATAGCGTGCTCTCGCACCTGGGAGTGGGAGGAACTTTTGATTTTCCTGTAAAAATAACGAAACGGGAGTTCTTTTCAACCTCAAACCTAAGAGAACAATTTCTCTCCGCTTATTAAATATTTCTAACTGTGGCAAATAAATGAACCACTACATTTTTGTTTCTTTGATGATGAATCAGTCTCTGTAGTGTGGTGGTTGAGCAGACAGGCTCATAACCCGGAGGTAGCGGGTTTGATTCCCGCCGTAGGACAAGCATTTGTGCACAGAAACAGAGTGTAGTTTAGTGTAGAACCATGGTCCTTGTAGTTCTTGGGTACGAGTATCCTAGATACAGGGAATCCTATTTAGGGACTAAGATCTATATATGTAATCGCTGAGTGTTATCATTATTAATCTGAACTGTCGATTTTGCCAAGGATTTTCAATAAATGACCTATATCAATATATCTATTCAACATTCACTACTACCATTTGAATCCCCCAGATCAGTCCCCTAGGGAACTACACAACACTAGCTATTCCATCATATAATAACACCAGCTCTTGTGCTAGGCACGAGTCTTTTTTCATAACATAGGCTAGGCTACAATGGCCAAATAGTACACTAGCCAAATGAGGATTTTAATATGACACAGAAAGAACTAGCTGTTAAAAGCGAGTGTCACATAATATCCAGATTACAATCATATATTATACTCTACATATACTCTACACATACTTTATAAGAAACACAAAGAACTCAGCCGCATTTTCTTTTACACGCCGCTGTCTCATTGTAGCGTCTTCGGAATAAACAAGACCGGCTGCTTATTTTACAAAGAAACTTCGCAGTGTCGGAAAATGTCAGAAAACAACTGAAAACGTCTGAAAATGTGTGAAACATTCCTGTCGGAAGCGACACTGTAGACTTTACTTTTTATTCTGCATATGAATAGTGTGAAGCCAGACATTGCAGCTTGTATTTGTGTGCTAACAACATAGGTGCTCGGTACTCTTGTATGTCGTTAGCAGGATATTTTGTCAGCAATTTCGTTGGTCGCTGCTTTTGAGACGTGTTTTGGCGTTGAATTTTGTCCTTCCTTCTAGTGGCTGGTCACCCTCGTCAGGTTTTCTACCTTTTACACTTTTTGAGTTCTGCTACACGGAATACGAAATAAAGTCTAGAGAAAAATGGGCTGACGATATTTTGTTTTATCCCAGCTTGTTAGGAGAACTGTTTGAATAGTAGATTTTTTAAATATAATGGTAGAATCTAATGAATCGCTATGTGACTAAAGTTCGCAAAAATTATAGATTTAAAAAAATAAAATAAAATTTAATGAATGGATGGGAGAAACGGAGTTCCGTATATATGGAAAAACTGCAACTTATAAGGATCATTTTGTTGCCTGTCTATCTAACTTAAACATACTTTTTTTAGCCGCTAGAAATTTCATGTTATAATGAACACTACAGAGTTGCATCAACAATACCGTATATATATATAAAATTCAAATTCTGACTGACTGACTTATATATCAACGCACAGCCTAAGCTGCTGGTCCTAGAGACTTAAAAGTTGGAGGGTGTGTTCTTTGTAAAGTGTAACCATAAGAAAGGGTTTTTCGAAATTCCAACCCTAAAAGGGTAAAATGGGGGGTTGAATTATCTAAAAAAAATCTTCTTCGTTCCCTAAAGGCCCCAAAAGGCATAAGCTAGTACCGTATAAGTTCCGTTCACCTAAAAAGATAATTCATGAAAGAAGGTTTGCACGATCTATGTAATTAGGCACAATTTTGTGGTCTACATAGTCATGTAGTCTCATATTTATTAGTTTTGGTCTGCAGGTGTATATATACATGAAGGTCCGGAACCTGGCGTATTGTAAACTAACCTACAGCTTGTAGACGTAAACAACTGTTCGTCTTTGGTTATGAATGAACATCTTCAGATCAAACTACGTACGCCAAACAAAGAGCAAAACAACGTCCACTCTGGAATTAAGTTTTTCGTGAAAGTAGTCTGGTTGTAGACGCCCATTGATCACAGGGCGGGCGGCGTGCCAACGAAAGCGAATGCTACAAATGCTACGAGCGCTACGATCGACTACGATCGCTACGATACTATTTCTATAGAAGTACGGGCGTAACTTTCAAATGCCGCGAAATTGAAACTTAAAACAGTGATTTTACGTCGCATTTTGTAATGATAGCAAACTTTGAGCTAGAAGAACAGAGAAATTGTGTTACATTTTATATTATTGCTACGTGATTAAGAGATTTGTTTTGTTAGGGTTTATCGTTGTACGGGGATGAAACTGTAGCTATTTATTGTGTATCAATTACGATTCAAAACAGTTTGTTTTAACTTCAAACTTGTCTAGCATTTGACCATGCTCACACCTGATGGGAAGTGACGATGCGATCGAAGGTGTAACATGTTAGCCAAGTAAAAGTAAAAAGTAAGTAAATTTTGGTAAAATAGATTACTTAAGTGTTGAAAATGTAGAAATACTTAATTATTTTATTTTAATTGAAAGTACAAATCTTTTGTTTTATCTGATTTGCTGACTCACGTTTTGCAAATCCTGAAACAATAGAACTTTTCTAATTACAATTTTTTTATCTTTCGACGCTGAATAAAATTAGCCGTGCATTAAAAAAATTGGTGAAAACTCTAGCAAACTTAGATTAGGTGCCACTTCAGCTTTAATTACTGCTGTGGAGTTTAAAATTAATGAATGGTTAATAATAAATGAGACTACAATGATATTTCGTTCTGTCGTTCGTGATGTCGGTTTCTCCCTTTTATTATTTTAATATCTCTTTAGAGAGTTCTGTTCATGAAGAGAAATTAACTTAGGGCTTATCCTTTTCAACGTATATTGTGATGTTGTATCATCCTTGTGAACGTGTCTGCTAAACGAGTTACTCTTCAGCCCGCATCTCGGCGAAAAGTTGAAAAGGTTGTTTAGTTGAACTTTATCTTTGATGTTCTTTAGAATTTTGTGCTAGGTATCGATTATTTTACGAACTTGGAGAAAAGTTTGGATTATCGAAAATGGAGGGTTTTTAACAGACTTTAAAAAAAGATGTTGGTTTCTAATGTAATTACTTATTTAGTTATTTAGTATACTTCTTTGAAATAGGTTCTTTTATTTTATTACTAAGTCATATAAAACCGTTTTCTTAGACAACGTTGCGCGATTCGCATGATATTGTTTCGATTTGGAGAAAAATAAATAGTTTTATAATGGTACTTTAATCAATCATCAGTTTTAGATATCTATGTAGTTTATTTTTCATTGAGTACCTATACACCTATAGTCTTTTTATTTATTTTTTATTTTATGTTAAGTAATGACGTGACGAGCTAGCCGTTCGCCTGATGTTAAACGACAAGGCTGCCCATATCAGCTGCAGTGTTACTGGGAACTCTAAAGTATAGAGGTTCGCGTGACACTGCACTGCGCACGTCATCCTGAGACATCAGCACAATCTAGTAATAAGATTACTAAACTGTGAAATCAGATCATAAAGTCTCATTTGCCCAGTAATGCTAGTACCAGTATACTAGCTACACGTGCCCTTCAAACCGGAACATTGCAGTGCTAGCGCACTACTGCTTGGCGGCAGAATAACTGGCAAAGCGGTGGTACCTACCTAGACGAACTTTGCAGTAAAGTCCAACCACCTAGTCCTAGTCCTCGTATATTTAATTTAATTTAATGAACTTTCAAAGTGGCTTTACAATGAAAGCTTCACGAATTTCATTTGTAAATCCATTCAAAGCTGAAATTTGGCTCAAGAATGCTTACGTTCGAACTGTGAATATAATTTTACACATATTACAGGCCCGGTCAGAGAGGAATCAGAACTGATTTACAACATTGCGTTCAAAACACATGCCCGGTTAATTCCGGTGATCTCTGCAGGGCATTGGACCGATTAAAATAAATGCCGAATTTATTCCGTTTACCATGTAAAGGTAGGTTTTAATCCATTGGAACGGTGCCGCGTCCCTGCAAAACAACAGCGTTTATGTGAACGCGTATATTATTATTAGTTTGTCCAGTATTTAAGAGATTTTTTGTGCACCTTTGAAAACTCGTTATTGTTTATGAAACTGCTTGCATTCTGCTTGTGATGCATATGATGGTGGATCTCTAATAACGTTGTTTACTTAAATTATAACCAGAAGTAACTTTAACTGATTTTTCAAAAATCCATTCTAATTACAGACGCCGTATAAGAAAGATATCCTCTAAATATCAAAACTCCACCTTTCATCACTGGTTAGGGTTGTCATCTGTCAACCAGTCAGTCACTCAGGATTGTCCCAAAGTCTTGTATTTACATTGATTGATTGATACAAAAGATTTTTAAACGAAAATTGACCCGGCTCTGTTGCATTAAGCAGCAAGAGTAAAACGGCCATGCATGCCTATTACCTTTACCCGCCTTTACTCATCAATGAATCTTATACGGTTTACGGTAGAGACGAACCCGGAAATCGAAAGCAGCCATATTGGAACCGGAAATGGCGCTACCATACAGATCTGTCATTCGATTTGCGCCGTCTAGTCTGCCTTAAAACGGATTGAGTTAATTTAATAACAGATATTTCATTGATTTCGCTGAAGTACGGATTTGAAGCCATGATGTAAAGTTGTATAAAGTTTATCTCTTTTTAAGACTTCAAATCAAGACGCTTCTCTATTCAACCCGGTTTCGTTACTGCGTTTTGTGAACCGACATTAATAAAAAAATATTTAATTAAAGACGATTTCTCTCTGTCTCCAGTGTGGTCGCATATAAATTTGGTGATGATGGAGTACTAGATAAATGTTACATTAATTTCGTTTAAAACCCGTACAAAGTAAGTATAAATTTAATTAAATTAATAAACAAAAGAAAAGCGAAGGAAACAAAATCACACAACGAAATACGCTACACCATAAAATATATTGAAGCGCCACTTGTTTTTTCTTAAATACCTTAATTATGTTTCCAACGAAATAAATACCTACGTACTTAACTTTAGCTATGCCCTAAAAGTTGGTACTAAAAGTTTTCCTTGTTCGCACTGGTTGGGGTGTCGTGTTTATGCAGTATCCGCAAGGTCTAATTTAAACATCAGCCGCTTGGATCGATACCTTTGTTGTTTTGTTTCTGTCGCATTTAGTTCCGTATTTATTTCCGTACTTACTTTTGCTTCCATAGACATAGGGAATAGAAAAACTTTGTTGAACAAAAAGTAATAACCGAAGTGACACGGAATTATCTCGAAACTTAGATCAGCCGCTACAATTCCGAGCGAACTGTTATCATGAACTATTAACTCTGTATTCTGAATCAGCATTCTGATCACGTTTTCGTACAA
This sequence comes from Ennomos fuscantarius, assembly GCA_905220475.3. Taxonomy (NCBI): domain Eukaryota; kingdom Metazoa; phylum Arthropoda; class Insecta; order Lepidoptera; family Geometridae; genus Ennomos; species Ennomos fuscantarius. The sequence continues at coordinate 11,412,961 of HG992029.1, forward strand.
AGTTACCGAACATTGTTAATGTTGCAGTTGTTTCCGAATGACAAATACATTCGTGACAAAAAGTGCCTCCCGCGATTTTGAGCGTGATTAATGACCATCAGTCATTCATTTAAGCGGATTAAATGAAATTCGGATACGAAAGCTGTTTTGGGGAAAATCGGCTCATGGTTACGTAAAACGATATGGAAAGCATTTAAAACGTGAATTTTAGTACTAAATTATTCTAGAAATATCGTTCGTTACTTGAGATCGTGTAAAAGGAGAAATGAGCTAATTTAGTACCTATTATATTACTCGGAATTATTTTTGGTTTCTCTCTCTGTTTTGTTTCAAATGTATAAATCGTTTGGTGTAAATTAATTTTACTGTTTGTACGAGGGAGTTTTTCCAAGCCAACTAAAATCTGTAGAGCTTACGTTTTATACTACTACTTCACTCTACAATTTTAGTACAGATTTATAATTACAGCAATCGCCTGGTTAGTGTTAAGTGCAATCAACAGATTAATATTAATGTAAAAGAATGATACGAAGATTTACTGCATAATTTAAACTCCATCACGATATTTCAAGAGCACTCAAGTTTTAATGAATCAGATATCGATTGTAGTATATTGATTGTTATACCTACAGGTATAGGGGGAATGGAAATTTGGCACTCATCCAAAATTTTTTTACGTGCAGTTCGAAAGGAAATTTCTAATCTCTTGACAGCTCCTTAAAAGTTCGCGCATTTATAATATATTAGTCAGCATGATTCGATGCGAAATTGAAATGTCGGTGCTATCAATTTGCTCCGCACTCGCCTGGATCTTTTGCGGAATTTGTAGAAACTCTCTGACTCGGAACTGGGGATGAATTGGCAGGAACATACAGGCGTAAAAATGTCAGGAAAACTAGATAAAAAACTTTGTTGTAAATGAGAATATGGAGTGCTAACATTTCGATGCTTTTTAAATGTCAACACTTTAAAACTAATTGCCCAATTATGCCCAATTGTTCAATAAACAGGCATTGTTTGCGCTACGTATTATCGTCATTGATTATTAGACTATAGAATAATTTTATTCTAAGCTGTAATGCGAAAGTAGTTGTTTGTGATAGCCATGACGTTGTTAATTCTCGTCAACATTAAATGCAAAATATTAAAAAGTGTAATTTCTAAATCGTTTATAAGTAGCAAAATTTATTGAAAAATGAAATGACTAAATTGACGAAACCTAAACAGAAAAATTACCATCATTAATTATTAGTATTGATTAAATAATTCGTGACGCCATACTACTTAAAAATGGCCCAATGAGTAAAATTCGATGAAGTTCTAAAAATCACATTAGTTGAAAGCTGCTGACGGTTGACGAGCAATTCACACAGTGACCATTGCATTATGTTTAACCTGATTCTTATTTTAAGTCGATATGATACTCTTTAATATGTGGATATATGTACTTAATAATAGAAAGTAAAGTTGGATTTAATTAGCAGAAGAGACACGACACTTTTTAATTAAAACGGGAGCCTTGGGCGCCTGCCCTGGATGATTAACATTATTATGATTTTATAAGTACCACTCTTGCACCTGTTTTTGTCAAAAGGATCTCATGAGGATGAAAATGAAAACGATTTTATGAATAGTGCTCTTATCCTAGCTGATCCTAGTAAGGTTTGTTCCAGACTAACACTTTGTTATAATGAGCTTTGGCAACTACTCATGCACTATAATTTAGGGAGGGTGGATAATTCTCTCAGCTAGTACCTATACCTATATTAGTCTTTACCTTGATTGGTATCATTTCTGAACATATTTAACTGGTGACATTTTATTCGAAAAGTACTGGATTACATGCGTGTGGGAAAGTGGTATAATGAAACGTTTCTTTTAGTGTTGTTTCCAAAACTCCATAGAGCTTCTGGTAAAGTTGCTACCACTTTACTAGGAGTTGACTTGCCTAGACTAGACTATGACTTGACTTGATGACTTGGATTATGACTTGACACATATATATGAAATATTAACTTGAGAAATTATCAATTACTTGACACTGGCTAAAAACACAATAGTGTAGAGCCAAAAAAGGACCATGTTCACGGGTAGATTGAAGAACGCACGTATGATAAAGAAGATTGAAATATTAGGAGCAGATAAATCGATATCCAATCAATCGATCTATAACGTTAATAAGTTGTTTCTTTTGTTGCAGTTGCTACTCGATTCCCGCGAATAATGTATCTGGCGGATCACACGTCTCCCGTACCACCTTCGGAGGGGCGGAGTCTGATATATCAGGAGGTAGTGCCCCCCCACTACCGAGCCCGGCGTCAGCGGGGGCTGCGCTGGTGTCTCCAGAAACCCTGAGCCGGCATAGCAGCCCTCCACCATTACCACCGCATCCCTCACACCAACCTGCTCCATCGTGTTCATCGCATCGAGTGCATATGGAGTCACCTATGAGGTAATCTATCTATCGAAATCTTGCCTTTCAAACTATTTTTGTTTGAAAGGTGAATTGTTTTTTATGGTGGTCTAAAGCACAGATAGCTGAATATGTCATCTTACAAAATGCTGATAACAAATTGAATTCTATCTCGATCTGTCCCTTCTTCTTGTCACTGTTTCTTTTCAGTTGGTCCTATACTGAGGATCTTTAGTGATCACAGAATATGTCAGACTTCACTAACTCTTTCCATCTGCTATATACGGTTAAATATACCTCTTACTGTCTGCAAGTAAAGTAGTTAAAAATAATTAAGTACCTAGACTTTCTAAAGGTGCTAAAGGTCTAAAAAGCAAAGTAGTAACTCTGAAAAGTGGCACTTAAACTAAGACGAACTGTGCCTAAATTGTCTAAGTACTTAAAACTTTACCTAAATTACATTATTCACTCCATCACGTGGTTCGCTTCATTTCCTTGTACGAAGCGTCAAGTGTCTCTTTGATGTGAATTATGAATCTGCAACGCAGTAGTTCTGTGCCTGCACTAGTAGCGTCACGTACTTACATTTATTATAATTTTTATCCTAGGAGCTTACAGTTATATTTTTATTTAATTTTTTTATTCATTATAAAATAGTTAACAAAATATACCTACAAAGCCAACTAAAAACTTTCACAACTTTTTAAAGTTGTGCAAGTATCTGTATGTATCTTTTAACATTTGAGTGTGAAAATAAAAAACCCACATTCAAATATGTATCCTAATTTTACGTAAGCTACCGTATTATATATTATATAAGTATATATTATATCAATATTAACAGTGTAAGCGTACAATCACACTAATATTATAAAGGCGAAAGTTTGTATGTGTGTTTGTGTGTATGTTTGTTACTCCTTCACGCTCAAACGGCTGAATGGATTTGGATGAAATTGGATATCAAGATAGCTTATACACTATATTAACATATAGGCTACATTTTATCCCGAAAAATTGAAATTTTCCCGTGGGATGAGGAAATAATTCAAATACTTTTAATCCGCGGGTGAAACCGCGGGGCGCAACTAGTAGATTTATAGATTTTCCCCTTTACCAAGAAACATTGTGTAGCGGAGCGAATAGTTATTTCGTGTTTTGTCTTTGTCTGTTGAATTCGAAATGAGCATAGATAAAACAAGAGAAAACATTCAGTAGCTCATTCTACTGTTACGCTGTGTTTATTATAGTATAATAATGTTAGTGTTTAATTTTGGATTTGCATGTGCCGCGCTAGATAACTTATAATTTCAACACTATGAGTCAACAGGTGTCATTTTCATTTATGATACCAGATGCCATCACAGCAGATGTGCTTCTGAGGAAATGACTCTACCCTAAACATAGACATGTAGCGTTTCTAGTGGCTATCTATATTCGTTGTTCTAAGAAACGGCTTAGAAACTATTTATCGTTTTAATTGGTTGGAAACAATTAAGCTCGATTCAGCTGAATAACTTATAGGTTAAATGCTTTTACTCTTTTGATTGGAACATTCCGCTAAGCTACGACTTAGAAAATAAATTTTCAGAGTTATAGTATCTGGGATTCGAACTTTTTCTTGGTTTATTCAGACAAAATTTTGTAAGACTTTCTTACAACCAACTTTCTTACATATTTTTTTACACAATTATCTTAGTGATAGATGTGACGAGCTAGTCGTTTACCTGATGTTAAGCGACACGGCCGCTCATAGACAATCAGTGTCACTCAGAACTCCAAAATATAAAGTTTAGCGTGACACTGCGCTACGCACATCCTCCTGAGATATCAGCGCAGTCTGGTAATAAAATCTTATTTGAGTAATTACTCGACTGTAAAATCAGATCATAAAATCTTAATTGCTCGGTAATTGCACTAACTATAGTGCTCTATAAACTGGAATACAGTAGTACTTGCACACTACTGCTTGGCGGCAGAATAACTGGCAAATCGGTGGTACCTATCTAGACGAACTTTGCAGAAATATTCTACTATCTAGTGTCACCTACCACCTAAATCTTTAAAACATCGATATTTGAAAGGATATGTACTTGTCTCTTACATCCAAAAGTTCCCCACGGTTTTGACCATATCTTCGGATCTAACTAGGGGAGGCCGGCCTACTATCGTCTTTGGTTCGCACTAAAAGGTATTAAAGATTATTGTTTATCGACAGGATATCAAGTCCCCCATCAATGAACCTCGGCGGGTCGCTGTCCCTACAACCTGTGATGTATGGCCAACCTGGGGGAGTGCCACCACCACACGCTCCCCTGCCACCGACTAGAAGATCCTCTCGGCCCTCCGCTCTGCAGCATGTGCATGTCATCAGCGCGTAAGTAAAACTAAGAAACTTTTGGATTAAATGTTGAAACTATGCAACTTATGCATTAAATGATGAAACTATGCAACTCTCAATTCTTTTTTAGGGAATATCGTACTTATCGTATTTTCACTCAACGTACATTTGAAATGGGTGGTTGAATTATTTCCCCATAGGGCACGCCGCGGGCGAAGCTGCGGGCAGAAGCTCGTTTAAATATATTTTGCCAGGGCACGCCTGTTCAATCACATGTCTCATATAAAGCCATTTCGAACCAAATAAGCTTCCCATTATTACACCTGCCAAGAACAGACATTTCACATTACCGATGAATTTAATAATATCGTTGCGCTTCCATTTCATACGTCACGACGTTACTGAGTCATGACAATATTATGTTTACTTCGACTCTTTCATGTATAAAAATGTTTGAGTACCTATACTGTGAAAATAGATGTCTTAATAAGTATTTGACGGAGGCAACGTCTAGTTGTAAACTCTATGCTCAGCGGGCAGTACCGTAATTTACCCTGTGGCAGCATTTAAATTTGTTACAATGGCAACACCGGCTACTGTCATCGCTTCCCCACCCATCTGGCTATATAATGGGAACGCTCGGTGTACTACGATTCATTCTTGCTCCGGACACGGCGCGGTGTGGACATGCTGAAGGCCTATAGTTATATAAATTGCAACCTACGCATAACCCGTTTCTGCCCACATATTCAAAGATTACCTGTGAAAACAATAACTTCAGTAAGCTAAACGTAAACACTGTGAATCAGCTTTAGGTACAGTTGAAACTTTTAAAAAAACTTTAAGCTGATCGTACTACTACTACTTGACTTCCAATTGGTCTCGGTATTTCAAATTTCACGACAAGGGTATACCTAAAGTACTTTCCGATTCAATTTATCAAAGAATATTGCCTTCTTACTTCCGTATGGATGCAATAATGCGACGTGGGACGTATTACAGGGTCTCGTAAAAGTTTATGATTGGTAAATTTTATTTCTTCAGGCGTCTTGCTATGTGAATTTGGAGCTTACTGTATAACTGAAGATTGCTCTTACATGTAGAATAGCACGTTCCTGCTCTTGACATTAATGTGAGAAAGAAAAATTGCTAGATACTTACAGGAAAAACAGAGAGAGCGAATGCGTAGAATACAACATAATAGGTATTTGACATAGGTGCCATATTCCTGTGAAGCGGGTTTTACTGACTGCATCCGTTTCACTCTATCAACCGCTTAGTGCATGTGCATGAATGATTTTTGCTTTTGGTGTTACGAGTAAATGATATGCCAAAGACTTTCAAGAAAGCTGAATGTGCAAATATTCACTAAGAAAGCATAAAGTTATTTCGAAATTACGGTTATTGACCGAGCGAACGAAGTGAGAGAAATTTCTGCTAAACCTCGCGATTTTTTTTCATCATTTATAAATTTTCTTTTCATATTTTAGAATTTTTTGGTCGTCGTCGATTTTGACTAGTTAGGTATATCCCCGAAAAACGGGGGAATTTGGCTGCACGTCATTTACCAGCCAATTTTGATATTAATTGGCACGGATCCGTATTATTTGGATTGGAAGGCACATTGGTACCCAATTACAAACAACATTGTCAGATATCAGCAAAATTGTTCAAGGGGTCAAAATATGAGATCGTGAGGTCCGAATTTGGGATGCGTTGTCCTTTATTCGTGTTATATTAGGTATAATAAATAACACCACGTAGCGACTAGCTTTGATAAAATTTGCCAAGGATATTCAGTATGTAGGAAAGAGAAAAACATTTATTTCAATAACAGTTCTTCCAACCACATACTAAAAACTGTGCTCGAATCTTGGACACACGTTTTTCGTAAGCACCTATATCGTAATTATTATAAACACCTATATTCTTAAGCACCACTACTATCCTAGAAACTGCATTGCATGCATACACTACATTTTAGTGTAAAAGTTCTGGTTAACATATCATACCTAGGTACTTTCAATTTAATCTTTATACATTACGAAGATTTATTAAATGAGCGTTTTGAAACTTGGACGTTCTGACGATGTTATATTCTAACTCTGGCCACGGCAGCTTACATGTACGACATTTTGTCTATTGAATATTATGACAAATGGGTCGTAAGACTTGAAAGCTACGAGCGGGAATAACTTTTAAAGAGATCTAGTACGTAATCGTAGTATACTTACATTCATAATATAAAGTGTTTGCTGTGTGTTAATTTTCTCCCACCGATCTCTTACATCCACTGCATTTCTATTAATAAATAGCCATTAAATAGAAAGCGCTTAAAAAAGCGCTTGAACCAGTCACAAGTCGGGCTAAATTGCCAGTGTGAAAAATGTGAGTGTCGCACGGTATAATAAATTACTGGAATACGTAAAGGCTATGTCTGAAGAGTGCGCGTCTCCCTTTATGTAAGGCTGGAGGCTGGTGGTGCGTTCCCGCGAAATGGAATCGACATTTTATATGGAAATTTTAGGATGGACATAGTATTTTATGAAGGTTTTATGTCTTGAATGATGATGCTTTTTCAGTGGAGCTGTATATAATATTCATGTGAGCTATATTGCATTTCCATATGTCAATTTTGATTAGCTGCTCACATTATTACTTATCCACAGCAAATATTATTTAGTCTATAAAATATATAATTTTTTGTAAAACTCATCACAGCTTAGCAGCTGCCCAGGGCAACGCCCATAACGTTAAACAAACTTAATAAAGACAATGGAACTGCTCGAAAATTTATTTCACACAAATCATAAGTCAAGGATTCGAATAGTCGTATCAGAGGTTGGATAAAAACAAACAAACTTGTCTTCAAAAGGAACGACATCAATACGTCACCTCCAATGATCCCCTCCCTAGAATTCAGGCGGGAAATTGCATTTTCTCCAGTGAATGAAAAACTCTCAACGATGCTATATTGTGCTTTAGCTGTACGTGCTTGTACGTACTTGAAATTAACAAGCACGCTACTCACGCTAGTCTTGTACTATCTGTGTTTGTATGTAAATGTGCAAGTGTGGCAGAGATTTATTATAATAATCAACAATTTTTTATATGTTCATAAATGATGTGACGAGCTGGATCTTCGCCTGGTGTTAAGCGACAAGGTCGCCCATAGCAGAACACTGTCACTCGGGACTCCAAAATATAAATTTTTGCGTGACACTGCACTGTGGACATCATCTCGAGACATCAATCCGCAAAAAATACATTTTCATGCACAGACCCAGTTTGACATCAAATTATGATCAGCCATTTTCAGAAGATTTTTTCAAAAGATCTTTAAACAGAGCGCTACATAGACGTCAAAAAAAGTACTATGACGCAATCTTAATTTGTCATGAAGGCTAGTTTACTTTTTTATGTTCGAACTAATTTTTGATATTGATTTTTATTTTTATATTCATTTTGAAATAATTCATGTTTGATCTATGAAAATTATAATAACTAGGTAGGTTTATATTTTTAAAGTTATTTTTATCCATTTATGAGTACGGACAAAAATTACGGAAAAAGTATTAACTACACAGACTGCAAATTCGTACGAAATAACTAAAACCTAACTAATACCTGCAGGCGTTTTCCAAACTTATGGTCTAATGGAAACGCTGTGTTTGTTCGACGTAAAACACTGTTGCAGATTTTTTGTACCGTTTACAGTTACAGACAATTAGACGTTCGCGCGTTGCTTGCGGCTAATGTTTTTGAAAATGCATAATGAACCATTAAATTATGCCTTTGGTAGACAAAAAATATTGCGAGTTTGTTACATTCGAAATACTTTGGTAAAGTAAACTGCCTTTTTAAATTAGGATAGGTATTATATTTGATAGTTTAATGGTAGAGTCATAAAATGGTTCTATTATTCCAACATAAGGTTAATTAATCTCTATGTATATGAAAATTTTGTGTCGCAGTGTTTGTACAATACTCCTCCGAAACGACTGAACCGATTTCGATGAAATTTTATGTTCGCATTTGGTTGGTCTGGGAGAAGGTTGTTATCTATTTTTCATCCCCCTAAGTGATAAAGGAGTGGAGTTAGTATGGTCGGCGGACTCACAGGGAAAAGAAAAATAATATAGACTTTCTCAACTTGGAATCCCATATCATGAATTGGAAGGATTTTTTTTAAATCGTGCCATTAATTTTTGTATAACCAGCACTTTATCTAAACTCAACCGATTTAGAATTAACGAACTTCGCCTTTTTCTGTGATTTAATCAGCAGTGTCAGTGAAGTTGTCTCTATTGTGTAGCAATAGAAGTTATATTTGCATGTACTTAAAACAGCACTAAAACGATTGACTATTAATAATACCCTTCTCCAATTGCGATGGTAATCATCAGACCAGTTTCAAAATACGATAAAAAGCTCATGTCATTAGATGCACAGCTCCATGCCAAATTTCAACTCGATCGGACCGCTAGAAGTTGTTCTAAAATCGTTTCCAAGATTTGTACCGTACAAACAAATAAATAAATAAAGTCGTCGTGAAGCTTGTAAAAATATTTTTAAAACGATTAATAACGATGGGAGTCTGAAGGAAAAACTTTTTGAAATAATACTATAATATAAGATAAACATAATACACTGTCAGATTTCCAAATACGTTTAACTTGTACTCTCTTCCCTCATAATTATCCAAACAACTGGATAACTACCGCCTCAATTGTAGCTAATTAGACGGCTTCCAGAGACGACTCCATAAATAATTTGTATATATCTGTAACAAAGATAATTGCTCCAGATTTGTAAGATAAAGGGGCCGTGCATTGTTCGGTGGGTTTCGAGTTGCGACCGCACAATCTTGGGGGCGGGGACGCGGGCGAAAGTTTGGCAATTATGTGCTTGTGTCTCTGACTTCCGAACGACTTAGAAGCCAGTTTTAGGAACTATGTTCGTTTACATACTACCGAAGAACTGTATTATTTATTGAGTAACATCAGACAATCCATTATGATCATAGCAATATAAATGAAGTTTATCTAAACTTTATATTATAAAGAGGAAAGATTTGATTATTTGTTTGCATTGAATAGGCTCTGGAACTACTGGACCGATTTAAAAAATTCTTTCAACATTAGAATTCTAAATTATCCCTGATGAACATAGGCGGATACAATATATGTATAAAATACCCGTGTAAAGCTGGGGCGGGCCGCTAGTATAATATAAATAATATAAACAGCATATATTCATATTAATATATTATTTTTGTTACTAGGTAGAAGGGCTTTTATGCAAAGTTCGTTGTTGCCAGTTATTCTGCCGCCAAGTAGTAGCGTGCAAAAATTACTGTGTTTCGGTGTGACAGTTTTTTTTCTCTTTTTTTCTTATAATTTTGTATACTACGATATACATACTACATACTACGAGCTTCTCAGCTTCGCCCGCGGCGTGGATTATGGGAAAATAATTCAACCACCCATTTCAAATCCTTTCTACGTCATAACATCTACCTGCATGCCAAATTTCAGCCCGATCCGTCCAGTGGTTTGGGCTGTGCGTTGATAGATCACTATGTCAGTCAGTCAGTCAGTCACCTTTGAGTTAGTAGATATTACATTTAAATGTGATATGTAAATTTTCTCTTGTTTCATTAACTATACATACATATAACGTGTTTGTAAATATCTATTTTCACAAATAAAAAAATGTGGATCGCAGTAAACTCCAGACTGATATTCAATCCACTAGTGGATCCAATCAGTGGATCATATTGTGGACTGAGATGAGAAGACTGCAGTCGATGTAGCATTTATCGGGTGTTTCGGCATATCTTATACCTCAGAGCTCACCTTTTTTAGGTGTTAAGTACATGTTTGTTGTACCTATCTAAATTTAAAAAAAAATCCATAATTATATCTTTTGGTATAGTCATTAAGCCTCCATGAATGTATTGTCCTTCTGTGACGTCATACTTCAAGATGTTCAAACACGAGTTGCTTTATTGTCGAGGATGGAATTTCTCAATATTGGAACCGGTATGCAACTTTGTAGTAACGCTACGTAAACTAGGCTCTTTGGTTTCATTTTTTATCATACAAAACCGATTCATAATAAAAATTATAAAATATTAGGTCTTTACCTATGAAATTGCCGTTCTGTTTGAAAAAAGTTAAAGTATTTTTTTTTTCGAACTTATTTATTTCTTTTATTCAAAGTAATCACCCCTGCAATCAATGCATCTTTGCCAACGCTGTGGCAGTTTATGGATGCCCTTCTTGAAAAAATCAGCAGGACGGGAGACAACAAACTCTTCAAAGGCGTTTTGTACTGCCTCTCGGGAATTGAATTTTTTTCCCGCTAAAAATTTGTCAAAATTTTGGAAAAAGTAATAGTCGGTAGGCGCAAGATCTGGTGAGTATGGCGGATGAGGGAGAGCTTCCAAACCCAACTCATGCAGCCTAGAGACGGTCTGTTGTGCAGTATGGGGTCGCGCGTTGTCGTGAAGTAGCAGTGGACACGACCGATTGACCAAAGCTGGTTGCAGACGTGCGAGTTTCGCCATCATTGTGGTCAGTTCTTCAATGTACACATCTGCAGTAATGCTCTCGCCGTTTTGTAAAAAGCTATGATGAATCACACCAGCACTAGACCACCAAACTGTGACCATCACCTTTCTAGGGGTCATTTTTCGTTTTGCACATTGCTTTGGTACCGAACCAGGATCTAACCAACTTGCTGAACGCTTTCGATTGTCAAAAAGAATCCATTTTTCGTCGCACGTAACAATTCTGTTCAAAATTCCTTCATTTCTGTGCCTGTTAAGCAGCGCAAGGCAAGTCTCGACGCGTACGTTGCGCTGGCGATCGTTAAGTTCGTGGGGCACCCATCTATCAAGCTTTTTTATCTTGCCAATCTGTCGCAAATGAACCAATATTGTTTTGATGCTAACATCAAAAGCTGCTGCCAGCTCAGCTGTAGATTGAGATTCATCAGCTTCCACAATCGCCTTTAATTCATCATTGTTGACCAAAGTTTCCGGACGACCACGAGGTTCATTTTTCAAGTCAAAATTCCCAGAACGGAACCGAGCAAACCAATAACGGGTTGTACATTCGTTTGTACAGTTCTCTCCGTAAACGTCGTTGATGTTACGTGTCGTTTGTGCCGCGTTGGTGCCACGACGGAACTCATATTCCATAATTACACGAAATTTCAAAGTATCCATTATGAGGAAAAATGTTGAAATGTAATGAAAATACAACGCTAATCAATAAACAAAAGACTTATATTGTAAATAGAATGTCATATTTTTAAAACAAAATTAATTTGAATTTAGAATTCATAGCCAATCAAAACTTTTTTTTGTTTGAAAAAGTCTGTACTGCAATACGGCAATTTCATAGGTAAAGACCTATTATTTTTATATGTAATTTTGTAATTCATAAAATATAAGTACATTTAATATCTTGACTTGAGTTGAGTACCGATTCGCGACTGATCGTCGTCGTTCTAAGGGCCTTAAATTTTTGTAAAGGGTCACGTTCTCGTACCTTGTACTCGCAAAAACTATTTTTGGCAGCAGCCGTTTTTAAACGCACACTTAGTATAAATTGGTTTTTCTTGTTAAATAAAGAAAAATCAATTTATGAGAATTAAGCATGTGATGACGTCCATACTCTAACGTTGTCGGACTGTACCAGCAAAATCGCAGTAGGGAGCCAATAACACGCTGTTGCTACGGCAACCGTGCGTGCTCGAGAGGGGACCTCACCTCCCTCTGGACCGCCTTCCCCTCTCACCAAACCAGCAAACTGTGACATATCAACCTCGAAATAATTCTTCAAATACCTTACCTGATCACTTACTCTGCAGAGGTCTTGGTATCTTGGACGTTTGCTTCAGTACATTCTTCTCCGGAACTCGGTCGTAATTTATGTTCATACTGAGTATAGTTACCTATCTCCTGACATGATGATAGACGAGGACGTTTGCACCAGCTTTAGGGGTGACTTAAGCGGACTGTGGAAGTCATAGTTGATCTATTCTTGCACTTTTCATGGGATGGTAGTTGGTTTAAAATTGAGTTCATGGTTGGAGTACGCTTAAGATATTACAGTTACCTAAGACACCAATGTAACACCCTACCTTTCAATGGACAACACAACTGCTGTATATACTACAAGGTAACTAGGTAAGGTATTTATATAAGCCCGTTGTAATTTATTTGTGCGCTCGTATAATTACATTCATTTGATTCCCCTTCCAATTAGATTATTTGTTGTTAAAATCAAGGTTTAATTAATAACTGTAATATATCTATAATATTGTGCTAGACAAGGTCGAAATAAAAAAAAACACAAATTAAAATCATAAGATGTAACTTAAAGCCAATATATGAAATGGAAAAACTTTTGAAAGATATTTAAAAAAGTTATTAAACTGCGCATGGTACAGTAGAGTGCATTGTAAAAGCGGCGATACAATAACTATAATATGCGTACTCTGCAGCCATCTGTGCTAACTTCCGAGGGCTCATAAATTTTTGCACGAGCTACTTTTATCCTACCTGCTAATTTTACTAACTCATTACAAAGTTACTGAAACTCTTAATTATACAGCTCTACATATCAAAATAGCTCACACGTGCCGAAATGGCTGCCGTTAAACCTTTCATTAAAGTTAGGTGTGAATAATCACCGGCTGCTAATGAAAGCTGAAAATTTACCGGGATTACTAAATTATACCGGTTTTACCGGTATATTTCATTAATTGCGGTCCGTATTTTTTTACGGATTTCGTTGCTCTAATTAGTGACAAATGTATATCTTCAAAACATCTGCTGGTATTTAATAAACTGCCAATTCAAAAGAATAGCAGATAATACGCGATCAGGTAATTAAACGATAATAATAACACCTCACGATCACATGCATAGATCCTGGACCCTGACTAGGATTCTGTATATTGACTGGCCCGATAGCTCAGATGGTAGTATCCCTGCCTTCTGAACTGCAGGTCGTGGGTTCGATTCCCACCCAGGACAAACATTTGTGTGATGAACATCGATGTTTGTTCTGTGTCTGGGTGTTTATACTGTATTCTATGTATGTATTAGGTCTTTACCTATGAAATTGCCGTTTTGTTTGAAAAAAGTTAAAGCATTTTTTTTTCGAACTTATTTATTTCTTTTATTCAAAGTAATCACCCCTGCAATCAATGCATCTTTGCCAACACTGTGGCAGTTTATGGATGCCCTTCTTGAAAAAATCAGCAGGACGGGAGACAACAAACTCTTCAAAGGCGTTTTGTACTGCCTCTCGGGAATTGAATTTTTTTCCCGCTAAAAAGTTGTCCAAATTTTGGAAAAAGTAATAGTTGGTAGGCGCAAAATCTGGTGAGTATGGCGGACGAGGGAGAGCTTCCAAACCCAACTCATGCAGCTTAGAGACGGTCTGTTGTGCAGTATGGGGTCGCGCGTTGTCGTGAAGTAGCAGTGGAGACGACCGATTGACCAAAGTTGGTTGCAGACGTGCGAGTTTCGCCATCATTGTGGTCAGTTCTTCAATGTACACATCTGCAGTAATGCTCTCGCCGTTTTGTAAAAAGCTATGATGAATCACACCAGCACTAGACCACCAAACTGTGACCATCACCTTTCTAGGGGTCATTTTTCGTTTTGCACATTGCTTTGGTACCGAACCAGGATCTAACCAACTTGCTGAGCGCTTTCGATTGTCAAAAAGAATCCATTTTTCGTCCCACGTAACAATTCGGTTCAAAATTCCTTCATTTCTGTGCCTGTTAAGCAGCGCAAGGCAAGTCTCGACGCGTACGTTGCGCTGGCGATCGTTAAGTTCATGGGGCACCCATCTATCAAGCTTTTTTATCTTGCCAATCTGTCGCAAATGGACCAATATTGTTTTGATGCTAACATCAAAAGCTGCTGCCAGCTCAGCTGTAGATTGAGATTCATCAGCTTCCACAATCGCCTTTAATTCATCATTGTTGACCAAAGTTTCCGGACGACCACGAGGTTCATTTTTCAAGTCAAAATTCCCAGAACGGAACCGAGCAAACCAATAACGGGTTGTACGTTCGTTTGTACAGTTCTCTCCGTAAACGTCGTTGATGTTACGTGTCGTTTGTGCCGCGTTGGTGCCACGACGGAACTCATATTCCATAATTACACGAAATTTCAAAGTATCCATTATGAGGAAAAATGTTGAAATGTAATGAAAATACAACGCTAATCAATAAACAAAAGACTTATATTGTAAATAGAATGTCATATTTTTAAAACAAAATTAATTTGAATTTAGAATTCATAGCCAATCAAAACTTTTTTTGTTTGAAAAAGTCTGTACTGTAATACGGCAATTTCATAGGTAAAGACCTATTATTTACAAACAAAAAGTATTTAAGTATTGTATCAGTTATCTGGTTCCCATAGTACAAGCTTTGCTTAGTTTGGGGCTAGATGGCGCTGTGTGAAATGTCCACAGATATTTATTTTATATATTGAGGGACCCAGGAACTACGAGGACCATGGTTCCACATCAGCCAGAACAAGTATTTGCGGTTTTTTTCTGTGCACAAATACTTATCCTTTCACGATATTCGAACCCGCTGCCTCCGGGCTATGAGCCAACTTGCTCAACCACCACATTACGAAAGCTGTCGATTGTACGTACATAGGAAACGAAAAAAAAAAATTTACATAGTTAATTCACCCTCTTAGAGATGAAATTTCGAAAAACCCTTTCTTACTACACTTTACAAAGAACACATCTTCCAAATTTCAAGTCTCTAGGACCAGCGGTTTAGCCTGTGCGTTGATATATAAGTCGGTCAGGATTTTGAATTTTATATGTATAGATAAACACTTGAAAGAACAATAATGAGATCGTCATCAGCCCAATACGTTCCCACCGCATGTAGGCCATAATTTATCCCGCTGGCCAAGTGCGGGTTGAGTGAAGCCTTCTACGATTCTTGAATATGTCAGTTTCCTTACGTTTTCGTTTACCCTTGTAACAGCAAATGAAAATTCTGCACATAACATGCAAATCTATGAATGTAGGGTCCAGCGGGATCCGTACCAGGGTGGGTCAGCTTGGAAGTCGCACAGCCTACCGTTGAGCCAAGCAATCGCTCAATGTAACTACCAACAAATCATGACAAAATAATCAACATAGAACTCATAATAATATACAGAATAGTATGCATACATCTATTTGTTGATAAAAATGACAAAACTATACAATACCGCAGTTTAAAAGCTGAATTTTTTGGGAAACTTAAGGCTCACGAGACTATCAATTTGATGTAAAATACTCAGGTCCGTATTACAGAACGATGCTCAGTCATCGATCAGCAGAGATTTCATTCATAACGTGATCAATTAGTGAAATAAATCTCTGCTTGAGCACCGTTCGATGACTGAGCATCGTTCTGTAATACGGATTTTAATCAGTTTGTTTAGGTTTAATGGTAATAATCAGTAAGCTGATGTGAGTGCCAATCATCAAGAAGATAACTGCTAAACATAGGCCTCCCAATAAAGCGCAACTATTAAACAAAACTTCATAATTGAGTTTTGGCGGGAAAGCGAAAAAGATTGCGTCACCGCATTGTATTATTTTCCAAAACTTGTGTTATTTTCAGTGTTAGTGCATAAAATTGGTGGCATTCTATTCGTTAAGTGCTGGATTACAGGCGTGAGTGTGGGAAAATGGTATAATGATTGTGAAACGTTTCTTTTCGTGTTGTTTCCAAAACTCCATAGAAGCTTCAAGTAAAGTTGTCACCACTTTACTAGGAGTATGACTTTGACTAGACTATGACTTGACTTGATGACTTTGACTATGACTTGACACATATTTGCGTGAATTTTATCATTAACTTGATAAATTATAAATTACTTGACACTGACTAAATACACAAAAGTGTGGAGCCAAAACATAAAAAAAAAAACAAAAAAACTTCATAATTGCACTGAAATTCTTGGAAACCTAAAGAGTTCCAGGGAACTGCCACAATATGAGATCTGATGCTATTAAAAATCATCAGCTAGAGGGTTCTTTCCTTATCATTATACGACAAGCCCATCCTTGCCACAAACAAAATGCAAAGCCTTTTTAAGCATTACCATGTTTGCTATCAGTAAATAACGAAACATTTTCTCTAAGTGGAATAATGTAATAATAAAAACAAATGACTGCCACAGATTGTGACATTTGTGATAAAGGCCAGACTCAAATACAGTACTAGGGAGGTAGGGTAGCCGCTTACGTGAACCACAATAACAAAGATTAATTAAAATCATTATTTGATTTTTATATAAGTGTAATTAAAAATATATAATTGTTTAAATTAATTTTTTTATACGGGCAAAATGCTTTTATTATGGAATTATTATTAAATTTACTTAAATGGGCGGAATGGAGCTGGTTTGCTCGTGGTGTATACGCAAATAGCAATAAAGTAATTGATGTTCCCAATGAATTTAAGAAAATAGGAAAAAAAAGTGTAAATAAGTCCCTCCAGTATATAATAAATAATAATAATAACACAACTAACAATATGTAAGTAGTAAGAGCAAGGACCCAGAAGTCTGTGGTAAAGCAGCTTAAATAATAAAAATAAAATTGGCGGAATGGGCACTATTACATATTAGCTACGAATTATCTCAGTTAAATACTAATTGCAATAATATAATGATATACCTACTGCAATGCATTTGGGTATGCCACAGAGAAAAAAAGTGCGAACTTAGAAGCTGTCAAATTTTAGTAAAGCCGGGCATAAATTGACTAAACCGGTACTAAAGCATTATGAACACAATTATAAAAATATTAACTAGTTGTGGACATTTCACACAGTGCCATCTAGCTCAAAACAAAGCAATATATATACATAGTAAATATTGAGGTAAATCACGACAAAATATACATGCATTTTCAGCGCGAACCTTCACAAAAGTTTTTTAAAAAACATTCAATGCTTGAAGGAAAAAACCAAAACTAGAGCAAAGTGGAAGAGGCAACCCTAACTCTATCCCTAGGGATTATTACAATCCTACTGACTCCGTCATCCATATTTATGCCGAGCCCCAGTATTTAATAGGATTTACCCGGATCTCATTTACACCTAGAAGTGTTTGACCCTTTGACTTTAGCTGGATTTATTTTAAGAAAGGACCAAAATTGTTGAAGTATTAACCCTTACCTACGTTATTGATTTTGGTCTCGAAATCCAATTACTATCCCGCATAGTTTGCTCAGTTACCCACCGGCCATGGACGTATTTTATTTTTATGTTAAGGAGTGACATGACGAGCTAGTCGTTCGCATGATGTTAAGCGACGCGGCTGTCCATATCAGTTGCAGTGTCACTCGGAACTTTAAAGTTTAGTTTCATGTTGACATTGCACGGCGCACGTCATCCTGAGACAGCACAGTCTAGTAATAAGATTACAAGACTGTGAGATCAGAACATAAAGTCTCAATTGCCTAGTAATTTTACTAGCGACAGTGCCCATAAAACGGGAACACAGAAGTGCTCACTACTGTGTTCCCTTGCTTGCGCACTACTGCTTGGTGGCAGAACAACTGGCAAAGTGGTGGTACCTATCTAGATGAACTTTGCAGAAAATTATGTGGTATGGTAGCCTGGGGGGTGATCACGAAACTTTGATATCAATGTAACAGGAGACATTTCGATACTAACTATGCACATAAACTGCGTATTCAAACTGTCAAATCCATACAAATTTGTGTTTCTATTGGTTACAATCAAGTTACGTGATCGCCTAGCTGGTGTACGTCCATAACACCGGCTCAACCCATTAATGGGACGAAAGAGATTCATTCTTTACCGGACCTCAAACATTGGGATCTAGTTAGATAAGATTTGCCTATTCCTATCTATAAATTCAGTTTCTATTTGTAATATTTATTAAGATAATCACGATATTTTTCTTGCCCCGCTGTGACGTGGTGGTTACTTTTGTAACATTTTATCTCAACTGTAATGAATTATATACATTGTAAAAGACAGTAGAAAGAAGAAAGAAAAATACATCACTGTAAAGTTTCTTGTAGCTTCTTTTTTACAGTTGTAATCGAAGCTTCGGATCAAAGTTTTCTATTCTGCATTGTGCTGGATTGCTTGCACCAGTAGTGAGAAAGAGAACTGCTTTTTTTTCAAACTCATATATTATAATGGGCTTGCTATATATTATTTGACAATAAGCACTTTGTAATTTTATGTGCTTAGTGAAATAACTTAATTTTAAGTACCTACCTAATATAATTTTGACTTGTGAAAGTGCTAAAATTAGCCTAATTGCAATAATTTTTTTTACTTTGACTTTGATAATAAGATAATAATAATATGATAAGATCTAGAAGACGTTTATCAACATTGACCGTTTTAATGCAAAACACCAGCTAATAAAAAGCTATAAACGTTCATGGCCTAACTTATAAATGTTAGTTATAATTGAATCAATACTTAGTAATTAGTTGTGCACACCGTCTTTCTCCATTTCGAAAAGTTTTCTCCGTAGTTTGGAAGAGATCGCTTTTAGCTATAAGGTTTGTTACACTTTGTGGAAGTACTTCTATTTATTTGTAACTTTTTATTTGGATTGTATTATAAAATTCATACGAAACGTACATTCTACATCATTATCACTATTAAAATAATAATTATATATAATAATAACGCTTAAAGATCACATACATAGATCCTAGACCCTAAATAGGATTCCCTGTATATAATAGGAACCCAAGAACTACGAGGACCAAGGTCCCACACCACTCAGACGCAGAACAAGTATTAGTATATTATTTTCAATGCACAAATACTCTTCCTGCAACTGAAATCGAACCCGCCTCCAGGCTATGAGCCGAC
This sequence comes from Ennomos fuscantarius, assembly GCA_905220475.3. Classification (NCBI taxonomy): domain Eukaryota; kingdom Metazoa; phylum Arthropoda; class Insecta; order Lepidoptera; family Geometridae; genus Ennomos; species Ennomos fuscantarius. The sequence continues at coordinate 11,432,637 of HG992029.1, forward strand.
CTGCTCAGCCACCACACAGAGGCTGAAGCAAAAATTGTGCACTGTATTTTAGTATAGCTTAAGGCCGTCTATAGCTTGCTAAATTCTATTTTATTTTATACCAATGTCTAAAATACCCCAAGTTTCGGTCTACCAATAAATAGTGTTCCAATATTTATGCTCCCATCGAGACCAGGGACCTGTACCGTGATACTTTATAGACCAGCGGTTTATTCCTTTTACTGTCGGGGCATGCTCCGCAAATCAAAGCCTACAAGTTTACAAGTCTCTTCTATATGTTTTATAGAAGTTTTATGTGGCAAAGAAAATTTATTTGGAAATTCATTAGAATATTAAAACAGTTCAGACCATGTGAAAGTTTTTAGTAAATAAGCCTAACGTAAATCCTAAAAATCATGGACTTTTCTCAGAGACAAGACTATTGGTGTGCGACAAATAATTAAATATTGTATATTATGATATTAAAAATCCATCTAATTTATTAAGAAAAATGATAAATAATTTCATAAAATGATCCAAAAAAACTTAGCCCAAAAATTTACGGGTTTATAACGAAACGTCGCCATTTTATCCATTATAATATTATTAATTGTTTCTGGATAACATAATATTTAGTTTTATAATAAAGGTCTTTTAAGATTGGGGAAAATCACCCCGGTTGTATTTATTCCCGACAGTCTTGTGTGACCGGTGGCCGCTCGTAAAACAAATGAGAAACGTCTCTGAAGGTATTGTTCTGCTGAGGACATTTATAGTTGCTCGGAATTTGATTCCGTTTTCTTGTTCAGGTATTGCCACAATTGGGGACCTTTTATTTATTACAATAAGGTTTTAATTCAGATTGTGAATTTCTAGGCCGCTTACTAGGTTCAATCACAGATCTTAATAGCGAAGGCATAAAATTAGCTTTATTTACAATGAGTGAAGGTTCAATTTAAGCATACCGATTTATACTTTTGTCAACAGGAGTGACGCACTAGCGACGACCCTTTCGGCCCTCTACGGGAAACTTCTAGTGGTGATGGGGGTTGCCTTCCCCATGGCTGAGGTCATCTCTACGTACATTCCACCCTCGTTTTATGAGGTAAGCACATGAAACTGACACATTATGGCATGCTACAGTTTTTTCCTTCTTCATTATGTTGCAGTATGTATGTAGCTTACTTTAGTTACATTTTTCTGCAGCCTGATTAAAATTAATTAATTAAAACCTATCGGAATGGTTTCATCTGGCGAGTGATCACGAAACTGATTGCAATACAACAGGAGAAATTTACATACTAACTATGCACATAAACTGCGTAATGAAACTGCTAAATCCATACAAATTTGTGTCTCTATCGGTTGCAATCGAGTTACGTGATCGCCCAGCTGATCTCTGTCACCTTTATCTATATTCAGTATGAAGGAGATGGAGGTTTAGATTTCGAATATAAACTTTTTCCAGGTTTTATTAAGCTAAGGTTTGCGTAAAACTTCTGACTTGACAGTTTTAGAACATAATAATCTGCTTAAAATCTTTACACTTAAATATCCTATGCCTAAATAAAACAACTTATAGCTGAAACAAGTTTATTTATGCGGGTCTTACCACTAAACCAAAGAACGTCACCGCTGGGCGTAGCTAGTATTAAATGGTACAGTGCCACAAACTTATTTACTCATCAGGTGAACACCCCGTCATCTCTTTTTAACGAGGCCATTTCCTGCACTTAGAAAGAGATGGCGAAAATTGACCTGAACTGATAAATTTGTGGCAATGTATGTATGTATATTTGACAGGGCTTCTACCTTTACCTCTACATCGGCAGTATGGTGTTTCTCCTGTACATGTATGCAGCCCTCGTCCGGGACAGGTCGAGATCGTCTGCAGACACAGCTGTGGTCGCAAGTAAGTACTTCCTTTTGTAATATTTAAATGTACCTACATTTTATCTGTTTGTTAACCAACTTCCAAAAGGAGGAGGTTCTCAATTTGACTGTTCTTTTTTATGTTTTTTTTGTGCTTCCCGTGTGGTCCCATTTTAATTTGTTCCAGTTCTGACAATGGCATCCATGAGAAAACCATATAATCGGAAGTCGGTTTTTCACGCTTTGCACATTATCTTACACACATGCATCAGTACAAATTGAACAACACAAAGCTCGTCTGCTTTCCATTAAAATTCATTACAAGTATCTTATGTATAACTAAATTAAAATAACCCCAAAAATAATTGTCGTATAATTTCCGGAGTATAAAACCGTAAATAGACAGGTAAAAAACGACGGCAAAATTCCGTCTCAAAAAAAACACGGCCTACGCGCCCGCGTCGTGCTCCGTATTATTAGGTTCCGTACCTAAATTAGCAAAATGGAGCCATTATAATTTCACCCTGGAGAGAAAAATAATGTGACAGTAGACGATTTTTCTCTTTAGATTCTATGTATAGAACATTTGTTAAAAAAAATGGAAAATTAGTTTTTTTTTAGATTTTCAAGCAACTAAAACTTACATAAGTTCTATTACTTAATAAGCACTCTACATTAAAATGAAGCCGTTGAAGTTTAAAATTGATTTTCTCGAAAATTTATTTGATAGTTAAACATTTTTTGTTCTCACTCCTTCAATTATAAGAAATAAGCTTCCTTTACGTCCAGTTTCTACAGGATGGAAACAAATTGATAAGCAAATCTCTATTTATCCTAGGGTCCCTATCACACAATAACTACGTACTACGTATCCTGGTTTTGGATGGAAAATATCAGTAATAGAATTCAGATACCTTTTTTACCTCTTACATAATAAACATATAAAATAAGCAACCCGGTGTAGATAAAAGGGACACAAATACAAGTAATCCCTTCCATGTAAAAACATTGGCTGGGCTCTCAGTGAAGTAAAAAGCTGATTTCAGTGTAAGCTTTATCCTCAAAGTAAAGGTTTGACACGTGATTTTACGAGTATTTTTCCTGTTTTTATCGCTTACTTTATCTGTGTTATGTGCGGGTCGTTTTGACCCGTTTTTACTATGCTCGGATGAGAACATCGGTAAGATCTTTTACGTTACGTTATTTTTACGTAAGTTGTTGTACTGTGTCAATATTAAGAAAATGATGCTGGTACGCTAAAATATTGTTTATATAAGTAAAACTTCTTTACGCACGCTTGACTTGGGGCGTAAGCTGGTGAATGGGAATGGAGCGGTTGGTTCACGTAGATCTCCATTGCCAACATAACGAAATTAAAATTTGTGTTATGTTGGTATATCCGGTACAATGACAATTTATAATTATTATTGTCAAAATGGCGACATTAACACTAAACAAAACAAAAAAAATTATACCGGCCGATAGCGAATGCCAAACTAAAGAAGTTTTATTTCTGTCGTGTGGTCTAAAACAAACTCGTTTTTTTTTTGTTTATTGCCGTGATACTACCGGTTGTCCTGCCAGTAATAACATTGGCAGTGTAGTTCAGAATATATTCTGAACTACATTGCCAATGTTACGCTGCTCTGATTATTATGTGGACATTTGCAAATGTAGAATTTGATCAGAGTTACGAGGATAATTTTTTTTTAACGTGGTTATGTGTGCATGGAGTAGTGAACATAACACTATAAAACGCTTACTAATAAACCCTTTTTGATAATCACTGGAATAACTATTCTGCCGCTACACAATGTTTATTAGGAAGGAGGTAATTTTTTTTTTAAATACAGATATCACTGTGGGTAAAAATATGCAATAACTTTTTAATAGTCAAGGAAGGTATTGTTGTATTGAGTGGGAAAATTGAAAAACAATGGAAGGTTCTATAGTAAGTAAATGCTGCCATGTGCCTTTATATACACTCGAGCTTCTGCCCGCAGCTTCGCCCGTGACGTGGCCTATGGGAAAATAATTCAACCACCCATTTCACCCTCTTAAGGGTGGAATTTCAAAAATCCTTTCTTACGTCATAACATCTACCTGCATGCAAAATTTCAGCCCGATCCGTCCATTGGTTTGAGCTGTGTGTTGATAGATCACTATGTGAGTCAGTCAATAAGTCAGTCACTTTTGAGTTATATATATTTAGATAGGCATCATTATTGTTACTTGGGTGTAGAGTATAGCAATACATTGCTAAACTTGCTAGTTTCCTACAGTGGAAATTGTGGCAACCATTTTTCTATTTCAGCCGTGCAAAGGTACATTTGTTATTTAAATTATGCGGAAAACTCCGAAGGCAAACAAAATAAACTACCGACCTACAAAATAAGGTAGATGTCGTAGAATTGTTTTTACTTTCAACGGTGTTAAGCTAGATTAATGACGGTGTTAAATAATATTAGGTCTTTACCTATGAAATTGCCGTTTTGTTTGAAAAAAGTTAAAGTATTTTTTTTTCGAACTTATTTATTTCTTTTATTCAAAGTAATCACCCCTGCAATCAATGCATCTTTGCCAACACTGTGGCAGTTTATGGATGCCCTTTTTGAAAAAATCAGCAGGACGGGAGACAACAAACTCTTCAAAGGCGTTTTGTACTGCCTCTCGGGAATTGAATTTTTTTCCCGCTAAAAAGTTGTCCAAATTTTGGAAAAAGTAATAGTCGGTAGGCGCAAGATCTGGTGAGTATGGCGGATGAGGGAGAGCTTCCAAACCCAACTCATGCAGCTTAGAGATGGTCTGTTGTGCAGTATGGGGTCGCGCGTTGTCGTGAAGTAGCAGTGGAGACGACCGATTGACCAAAGCTGGTTCAGGACGTGCGAGTTTCGCCATCATTGTGGTCAGTTCTTCAATGTACACATCTGCAGTAATGCTCTCGCCGTTTTGTAAAAAGCTATGATGAATCACACCAGCACTAGACCACCAAACTGTGACCATCACCTTTCTAGGGGTCATTTTTCGTTTTGCACATTGCTTTGGTACCGAACCAGGATCTAACCAACTTGCTGAGCGCTTTCGATTGTCAAAAAGAATCCATTTTTCGTCGCACGTAAAAATTCGGTTCATTATTCCTTCATTTCTGTGCCTGTTAAGCAGCGCAAGGCAAGTCTCGACGCGTACGTTGCGCTGGCGATCGTTAAGTTCGTGGGGCACCCATCTATCAAGCTTTTTTATCTTGCCAATCTGTCGCAAATGGACCAATATTGTTTTGATGCTAACATCAAAAGCTGCTGCCAGCTCAGCTGTAGATTGAGATTCATCAGCTTCCACAATCGCCTTTAATTCATCGTTGTTGACCAAAGTTTCCGGACGACCACGAGGTTCATTTTTCAAGTCAAAATTCCCAGAACGGAACCGAGCAAACCAATAACGGGTTGTACGTTCGTTTGTACAGTTCTCTCCGTAAACGTCGTTGATGTTACGTGTCGTTTGTGCCGCGTTGGTGCCACGACGGAACTCATATTCCATAATTACACGAAATTTCAAAGTATCCATTATGAGGAAAAATGTTGAAATGTAATGAAAATACAACGCTAATCAATAAACAAAAGACTTATATTGTAAATAGAATGTCATATTTTTAAAACAAAATTAATTTGAATTTAGAATTCATAGCCAATCAAAACTTTTTTTTGTTTGAAAATGTCTGTACTGCAATACGGCAATTTCATAGGTAAAGACCTATTATTAATAGTAACGCCCAACGATCACATACATAGACCCTGGACTCTAACTAGGATCCCTTATTGCCGTTCTTATTATAATATAATAAATAAATAAATAAATTGTGTCTAAGGACCCACGAACTACGAGGACCATGGTCCCACAACACCCAGACTCAGAACAAGTGTTTGTGCCTTTTTTCTGTGCACAAATTCTTGTCCTGCCGCAGGAATCGAACCCGGCGCCTCCGGGTTATGAGCTGATCTGCTCAACCACCACACCACAGAGACTGTCAATAGACAGTCCAAATGCTCCAGCCCACTATCAGCAGGTATAGCGTATCCAACTTGCTGGCAATTGCAACAGCATAGCCCCGTTGAATTGCTAAGCCAATTTCGGTGTCATGTGTCTTTGTTTTAGAATCAGAGTCCAGCACATCGCCATCAGAATCCGACTCTTGTTCGTCTCACACCGACAGAAGCACGACAACTACTTCGCATATTCCGCCGCAGTTGGCAGCCAAGCGACTCTCTCTGGGCTTTGCACTTGCCACTAGGACGCATCACTATGGGAGCTTTTATCTGAGGATGGGTGCAGTAGGTAAGGATCATTTTGATATTTAGAACTGGGAATTAACAACGTAGTTAACTGATTAGGTTCCAAACGGTAATGTACATGTATTAAGATATGTCACAAGCACATCAGCTATCACGAGCTATAAAAATCGAAATATCTCTTCTCACGAGAAAGTGTTTGGGCAATGAAAACCCAACAAAAGGTTTATGACGTAATCCGCGTGATCGTTTATTGGTCAAAAGCTCTTTCGATCCTAATGTATATAATATGTGTTGTATAGCTCATACTAGCCCTGCAGGATTTGATTCCAACCGTTTTAATAGAAGGATTTTTGACAGGCAATTAATAAAAATAGTCCATAAAAGCCTGTTAGATAGTTAACTAGTCTATGGTTCTGAAGATTTTGAATGAACGAAGTAAGCTCAAAAAGTAAAGGAAAATGTCACTGTCATGCTTTTTTGTCGTTATTGTTTATCTCCCCATGGCTCCGATGTCTTTGCTTTTTCATCTATCCATGTGTCTTCGGCTGTAAAACTACGTTTCTTCAAATATCAGAAAACGTCCCTTTGTAAATTACCAAAGTCAACGTTCGACTGATATAAAGGTTGTTCAATAAACACTGATCTCTTTCAACTCAAACAAAAGGTACAATGATCTCCTTGTACATCTCCTTACACCTTTTGTTCGAGCCTTGCCTACTACCATAAAAATAAGAGTACCTATCTACTTGGTATAGGTATACTACTGAACATAATTTTTCCATTAGCGTTGGGATAATGACTTACCTCCACAACATTAGATATAAACCTATGTATTAGGAACATGGCTACTCAATGGCTATTTATTTATAACTGATTTATTATTACTTATAAGTATTACGCCCTAACCCTGTCCAAAAAAAGAGGGATGTGAGAGAGAAAAGGATAGGGGCAAAGGATGATGATAAATGATATTCCGAAAAATTTGCTATACCCACACCAAGTTTCATCGAAATCCATCCGGTAGTTTCAGCGTGATGTACGTTCAAAGAGCCAGACATATAAAAAACTAAAATAAAAATCGTTTGTACTCATATAAAAAAAAGGAAACCAAATAAAATTTAAAAAAAAGTACAGTTTTAACTCAGTTACAGTTTTATTTAAAGTGAAGACACTCGTTACAGATATCGAACTTATCCCGCTACCGTTACTCTGAATTGATCTTTTTCGTAGCTTTTGGCTCTTGAAACCTCTATGAAAATCTGAACTTTTAGGACCTAATATATGATCTAAGCATTTAAGCTTATCTCCGACTTACAACTACTACAAAGCCCCTAAAGTTCTAAAAACACCATTCATCATTTTATAGGTACCTACCTAAGTAGTCAGTGTCAGGAGTAGTTCAGAACAAACTTCTCTGCGGGCGTCCCTAGTAATTTAGTTTACTTCGTTGTTCGTTCGCTTTGATAACGTCATCGAAGTAGACACCGATCGGGATTAGTTTGTGGTGTAAGGATTAAGTGGTATATTTAGTAAAGTAAATGCGCCGTTAAATTTCAGTATGCGCAGCTGCGCATACTGAAATTTAACGGCGCTTGTGATGCAGATTAGTGTAATCAAAACATGAAAACTTTTTGTTATCACATCGCCAGTCTTTTAAGTTTTAGGCTCAATCCTTGTTATCTTAAAACAAGAGCAAAATGGGCCGTAATTTAATTTGGGGGCTAAGTGTGGTGCAGTAGATGCTGTTTATTCGTAGGTTGTTGGCAGGTTCTTTGTTCTTACATGTCAGTTTTAATAGTGGATCCGTTTTAGAGCGATAGCAAAATCTTCACACTATTTGTGAACATTCAGTATCTCTTTCATTTAAATAATTTAATTAAGTTTTACTTGTGTCATTACCTATTGCTTTCAGCTTTCGGAATCGGCTCTATGATCTACTCTGGGCTAGAGTTTGGTCAGTACTGGGAACTGGAGCGGAACACGAACTGTCACAACGTCCTGCTGGCGCTGACTCCTGCGACGAGGATGGCATTCATATTCATACAGATGTACTTCATCTTTCTGAATAACGAGGTTAGTATACAAATTGACCACATGAAAATAGCTTAGTAGGTGTCTATCCAGGTTAAAAAACTCATGCGTTAACCACCAAATTCTACATAACTTAATACGTGAATGACGTGAACGACTAGCTTATCACATCATACATACTTAACAAAAACGTTCTTCTCATTGTGCCATTAAGTAAAATGGTTTTATCTAGACAAGACATATATACAGGTCTTTTACGCTTGCATCAGGTCAAATCAGTGACATAAAAATTAAAATAAAATAATATGTTTAATATTTTTCAAAATTATGGGATTTTGTGATTTCGTTCAGGGTCATTAGAAAATGATCCTGAAAGATAGGTTTTTATGTTTATTTTCAAAAGACAACTGATAAAGTGCTCTCATCAGCATTTAATATTTATTTTGTCTCATCTAAAATACCTGCTCCTCTTTCTCTTTTTCCTCTCTCACTTTTACTACCCTCATTCTAAATTCTGTGTTACAAACCCTCATTCAATGATTTCCCAATAATTTTCCAGATGAAAGTATACAAGCACAAGATAGTGGCTCGTTTCGGTCTCATGCACATGGTGGGGACCAACCTCAGCGTGTGGTTGAACGTGCTGGTTCAGGAGACCAAACACGAGATCCTCACCTTCTACGACCCTGAAAATAAGACCATTGGACTGTCGCACAGGCTTGGTAAGTTAGGTATGTAGCTAGTTTTTTTTTGGTTGCATGTTTTTTAACTATTTTTTATTTCGAATCATAATTTTTTAATTGCTCATTGATCATATATTATATTTTTTCTAGTACTTTTAACGGTATATTTAGATTTACTGTTTTTTATTGGTTTCTTTTTTAAGGTTCTTAAAGTCATAATTTAAACTCTACCAGAACTACCAAAACAATTGTAGATAAAAGTCTGGATTACAAGCACTTTATTTAGATCATAGAAGGATTCAAAGTCACGATTTACAAATCTCAATCGATCCTACAACCACTATCGCTATTTTTCATAATGTCTATTTCGACGAATCCATTTAGCTTCTGTCAATTCATTGACCCAATTAAAATTGGGACAATCGCAGATTATTAACAAAGGCTTATTGAAAGGACGGTATGATTAAACAGAGGGATGATTAAAGGTAAAGGTGATTATTGTTTCCGATTCATTCTTGCTTCTATGATGGTTTCCTTTGTGACAATTGTTCTTGATGAATAGGCATTGAATGATTTGGTATAATTATCAATACGACTGTTCCTCGTCTTGGTAGGTTGCTTGTTATGCTTCGGAGACTGAATTATATACAGTAACCAAACTATTGAACACATATTGTTTTGATGTGCGTTAGTTAGTAGGTAATTAAGTACTCTTATCTGTGTCGATTATCAGATATGAGAAATTCTAAATTCTTCATTTTTTTTTAATCTTTATATGGAGTGAATGTGCAACATGGACTTTTACACCACATTTTGACAAAGCGTGCCTCTTTATTAAAACACTTTTCAAACGAGTCTCTAAGGAGCTTCACTCATTTTTCAAAGTCTGTGTTTCCCCTGGCTCCTAGCCCGCATAATTTGTTGCCCAGTGAAGCACCCCTGGTTATTTATCCTCGTTTAACCCCTTTTTAATTTCAACACGTGTTTCATAGAGATCTTATAAATAAATGTCTTAAATATAAATCTTCACTAACTTTGCTTGTGAATTTGTTCCCACTTAATACCCTACTCATATTTAAATACATATATGTCAATTGTTGCGCAAAACATCAGGTTTCGACTGCTTAAATGCAGAAAACCCATTAAAATATTACCTTTACAAAATGATAATAATTATGATTTACTTAATTCTAAATCCATGGTAAATATTTCGCGTAGCGTTTATTACATGTATTATTGTCGATAAAATTTCAATTAAAACGAGGAGAGCTCTCTCGCCGTTAGAAGTCGGGCAGACGTCGCTAAGTTATGTCAATGGATTTCCGATCGACCCCGGAAGGCATTCTGACCCAAATTCCAGAGTGGCATGCCGCCAAACGATCGAAGATTAAATGACATTCAATTACTTAGCTCTAAGCATTCTTGAAAATTAATTAAAAATCGTAACGTTTCAGCGTTCCAGAAAGCTTTTGCGTCATTGGCTACAGAAGTACCACCATCACATCCGTCTGCAGCCCACTTAAGAGTTCCTCGAGGATTGAAAGGACCTCACCACATCTTCGAGTGCCGAAGAACGAATATCATGGGCTCTTTGGTCCAGGACGCTTCACCGTTCCTCTTTCCATGCACTATAGAATACTCTCTGATATGCGCCGCCATACTATACGTCATGTGGAAGAATATTTCAAAGTACCCATCGAAAGACGTAGCAGCAGCAATCGCAAAGGCCCGGCTTCTTGAAGGTCTAGCGTACAAAAAATCACCACATTTGTACAGCGTTGATTGCGCAAGAGCTCACAAAGGTCTCTTCTTCGGAATCTTGGTGCTGGTGCTCACAATCATATCACTGATACTTTTCTTTGTCCTCGTCTCCAAAAAAGACTACGCTACATTAGCAGTTGTAGAGGTAAATATTTGTGAACTAGCATTGTATGCGATGACAACACTTGCTAGCTTGGCAGGGATGTTCTGCGTGAGAAATTTGAAGTACGATGGACATAGGAATCTGGAACTGGATAATATCCTTCTTGTTGGAGCTCAGACGGGCATGTTCATCTACGGAACCTTCACAATCATCGGCGGTCACTTCACGATAGAAAAAAATACTATCTTGATTCTGATAACCGCTCTATCATCATTGATTCAGACGACGTGCCAGACAATGTTCATATTGGATGCAAGCCGAAGGTCCGCGAAGACTCCTGAGCAGTTAAGAAAGAAACCAGGGAGGGAGATAGTAACATTCCTCCTGGTCACGAATCTGGCGATGTGGGCAATTAACACTTTGGAGAAATCTCGAGCGGAATCACACCCGGTGCAGCTGCACTTTTACGGGCTATGGGCCTGGACGATAATAACACATGTGTCCATGCCACTAGCGATATTTTACAGGTTTCATTCGACCGTATGCTTGTGTGAGATCTGGAAGCGCGCTTACAAGATGAAACCAGCTTACATGTAGCGATGGGTTCGAAGGTATTAACCGTGAAACGAGTTGTGGTACTCTTGTAGAATGTGCCGTAGTTGGGTGTTAGTGCCATAGATTCAGAATCATCTCATCGGAAACTTATATATATATAAACTAGGATAATTTCTAATTTTATTATCAGATGTGTACGCTAACGACATTATCGTGATATTATTTTCTCGCTCCTGTGTGCTATTAGTTTGAAAGTTGAGTGCTATGTTAAGTTATTGTATTTTAAATATTTTAATGTGTTATTTATTTGTAGCTTTATTGATCGCTTTAAGTATCATAGGAACTGTAACGTTGGTTATATTTAGTAGATACAGTATTTATAAAAACGGGTCAGAAGTTGATTTTAGCGCTTTGTAATTTGATGTTGTTTTCATCAATTAGTGTTTTTGATTGTATTGTTAATATTCATGTGAGCCTATGTATGTAAATTGTGTTCACATTAAATTTTGTAGTTCTAGTGTCTTGAATTAAATACATAATTACTGTATTACCGTACATCGATCTACATTCCACTTTTCATTAATATATTTCATCAGCTATTACCTACATCACATCGGCGCACTCAGATTTAAACCAAATGTCTTCCATTAGGTTATTTTATACAATTTTGTTACAACATTATTTTACTATAATTATGAGACTATTTCCATAACTGACAGCGGGAACAATAAAATCTACTTATCTTTTTGACAATTTTTGATCGTAAATACCTTGAAATCCTTTATAATTTTGATTTATAAAACATTTTAGTACGTAGTTTTACGTAGTTATAACAAAATAGTCATAGGACCTCTGTTCTGTCTCTTTTGTTCACTTTGTATTTGGATTGTGAAAGATAGATAAAGATGTCATGAAAATCGGCCCTGAAAGAGTAATATTAGAATTTTGTAGCAATATTTTTGGGATGAGAATGTAGCGTCAGTATTTTGGATACATTTTTAATTGTAGGATATTCGAGTACAGAGGACCCAGTAGTTAGGCAAAAGTAACACCAAAGTTTTATATGATGTAGAAAGTTTTTGGGAGCTTATTAAGAAATAGATATTTGTAAAAAACGGATATAATGAGGATAGTAATTATATTGATGATTTGGAATAAATAGACACCAATAACTTATGATTGTCGATAGACTTAGATATTTCGTCCATGTAGGTACATTAAATGCAAATTATTTTTAATTGCAGATTTTGACAAATGCATACATTTTATTATACCTAAATTGTTTTGAGTCTTTTGTGATTTTTGTACATAACAGTATTATTCTATACCTACAGTACAAGATTTGATATAACTTTCAAAACGAAAGTGGTGAGATATTTTACTCTTGACTATAATACTATGTTATAACTTATTATAAAAAATGTATTACCTACTATAGGTAGGTACTAGTATCTAAGCATTTATTATAGTTGCTGCTCTTTAAACTTAGGTAGATTACATTTAGTATATCTATATCTTAAACAATGGTAATAACATCCATATTTACATGTATTAAGTATTTAGAATTACCTGATTAGAAATTATGGGCTTAATCACAAAAGATTAAAACAAGCCTTAAACAAGTGTCAAACTACTGTTTTGTATTGTTAAACACATGTTTGGCGTCTGTCTAAGACTTGTTTATGTATTTGTGGTAACACGGTATGGGTTTTTATTTATGATTATCTAGCTATCTATTTATGTACATTTTGAAATAAGATTCTGTGCAGATATTTGTACCCAAAACATTTGTTTTGATCTTTTTATTTCTTATTTTCTATTAATCTATTATTTTTATACTATACTTATAATATACTAGTATACATTCTACTCTTGCTCAAGATTTTGACATTAAAGTGACTATTTCACTGATATCTTTTCACAATAGCAATAAAATTTAATCAATATCAAATATCCACATTTATATGAATATTAGATTAATTTTAACCTATATGTCTAGTTTGTATAGTTATTTTTTATGTAATTAGTTTTAGAGTGTAATATTAATACTTTTCAATCAATTTGAATTCTACTGCTAACGACAGAAGGTGATTGTATAAAGTGAAATACAAACAAGTGAAGGTACGGTAGACGAATATACGATCGCATTAAATTGATTGTAAAATTTTGAGGTCGTAATTCATTTATTTTATATAATACAATATAAAAAATGGTTATAAATGACAGGGATAAGACAGACAGACAGACAGACATAAGGATGAGAACTGTCAGCGCATTGGTATGAATCTACATTTTGATTTCTCAAACTCACTAATAATAGTGATTTTCATTAAAGAATGGATAACACTATGTAGTGCGAGGTGTATTAAATGTTAAAATAATATACATTGAATCTTGGATCGCAAACTTAGGTATCTCATGTTCAACTTTTTTTAGGTTAAAAAGATTAATGTTTGACCTCACTAATAGTTGGTGTGAACCTTATATTAAATACGTAATTTCTATATAAATATACGCAGGTAATTGGTGTAATAATAGATATAGTTTTACACATAACTTAAAATTCAGTAAGCGAAGTTCATATTTTGTTTTTATCAAATCGATTTTTGATTTATGCAATGATTATGTAAGAACATCCCAAGAAAATACATATATTAACTCCCCAAACTAAAAAAATTGCGCCCTAATGTTTTGCCTGCGTTTATAGGAAGTTAAGAATTTAAACGTCAGAACTTAGCTTGAAGTATTATATAGGGAACCAGTTCTAGAGCTAAGCTCCGGAACTGGTTTCCTATACTTCTTCGATCAAGTGTGAGAAGATATTCATTGCAGTTGCGTCCTTCACCCCTTATGTACAAATGACAGCCGTGCATACTCATTTGTACTATAATAGTGTGTTTGCCACTTTTTGTATAAATTTATAAATATTCATAATCTTTATAATATTAATATATTAAATGTATAAATATTACTCTATAATTTTCTTATCCAAAACGAGGTTTCACGAAACGATAATAAAAATTTGTATAAAATGTATTGTACACGTAATATTTTAGAAGTGATTAAATTATTCGATTTATTTATATCGATGAAGATTTAGTCCATATAATACTCAAACGTGACAATTTAGCTTTAATATATTAGGTCTTTACCTATGAAATTGCCGTTTTGTTTGAAAAAAGTTAAAGTATTTTTTTTTCGAACTTATTTATTTCTTTTATTCAAAGTAATCACCCCTGCAATCAAGGCATCTTTGCCAACGCTGTGGCAGTTTATGGATGCCCTTTTTGAAAAAATCATCAGGACGGGAGACAACAAACTCTTCAAAGGCGTTTTGTACTGCCTCTCGGGAATTGAATTTTTTTCCCGCTAAAAAGTTGTCCAAATTTTGGAAAAAGTAATAGTCGGTAGGCGCAAGATCTGGTGAGTATGGCGGATGAGGGAGAGCTTCCAAACCCAACTCATGCAGCTTAGAGACGGTCTGTTGTGCAGTATGGGGTCGCGCGTTGTCGTGAAGTAGCAGTGGAGACGACCGATTGACCAATGCTGGTTGCAGACGTGCGAGTTTCGCCATCATTGTGGTCAGTTCTTCAATGTACACATCTGCAGTAATGCTCTCGCCGTTTTGTAAAAAGCTATGATGAATCACACCAGCACTAGACCACCAAACTGTGACCATCACCTTTCTAGGGGTCATTTTTCGTTTTTCACATTGCTTTGGTACCGAACCAGGATCTAACCAACTTGCTGAGCGCTTTCGATTGTCAAAAAGAATCCATTTTTCGTCGCACGTAACAATTCGGTTCAAAATTCCTTCATTTCTGTGCCTGTTAAGCAGCGCAAGGCAAGTCTCGACGCGTACGTTGCGCTGGCGATCTTTAAGTTCCTGGGGCACCCATCTATCAAGCTTTTTTATCTTGCCAATCTGTCGCAAATGGACCAATATTGTTTTGATGCTAACATCAAAAGCTGCTGCCAGCTCAGCTGTAGATTGAGATTCATTAGCTTCCACAACCGCCTTTAATTCATCATTGTTGACCAAAGTTTCCGGACGACCACGAGGTTCATTTTTCAAGTCAAAATTCCCAGAACGGAACCGAGCAAACCAATAACGGGTTGTACGTTCGTTTGTACAGTTCTCTCCGGAAACGTCGTTGGTGTTACGTGTCGTTTGTGCCGCGTTGGTGCCACGACGGAACTCATATTCCATAATTACACGAAATTTCAAAGTATCATTATGAGGAAAAATGTTGAAATGTAATGAAAATACAACGCTAATCAATAAACAAAAGACTTATATTGTAAATAGAATGTCATATTTTTAAAACAAAATTAATTTGAATTTAGAATTCATAGCCAATCAAAACTTTTTTTTGTTTGAAAAAGTCTGTACTGCAATTCGGCAATTTCATAGGTAAACACCTATTATTTGATTTAGCCAGGTTTTAAGCGTTTTCAATTATAATTTTCATTTTAATTCATATAGACTTTCTCTCTATTTATTGTGAACTTATAAATAGAAGGTGATTGTAGAACTTAATCAATTACAATATTATTATTTTATAATATAGTGTATTCGAAGGAAAATGTTCTTTCTATGCGCCGGACATAAGAAATTTTATACGTTGCCTTTTTTATCATTTTATACATAGAAATAGGTACCTAATAGCAAACTTTATGAGCTAAGTAATTTTTGAAATTTTCTTCGTCAAGTGTTGAATATTTTTGAATTATTATGATTGCCTTCCTATTCATCTCAAACTTGATTTATTTCTAACAGCTATTACCTATTGTTATATTTATAATTATAATTCTCCTTCCTGAATTAATATAATATAAATTACACCAAATATTTTTGTTGATGATATTCATGTTGTTAGTTTTAAATCCTTACATTTTTGATATATTAATGCATTTTGTAAATCGATAGTGATACTAGATTAATGTTTTTAATTATATTATAATATTTGTGAACTATTTATTTGTTTAGGAGAAGCTGTGAATAGATAGAGTTAAGATTGTCTCCTGGATGTTTTAATGTTTACACGCGGAATAAACTTTTCTTGGAACCTTAATAACAGGAGTTTATTTTATTAAGGCACAAACAGTTTACTATTTACATATACTACACTTTTTTTAAGGCGCAAATATTTGTTCTGAGTCTGGGTTGTGGGACCATGGTCCTCGTAGTTCCTGGGTCCCTAGACAAGGAATCCGAGTTAGGGTCCAGGATGTATATGATCGTTGGGCGTTATTATTATTATTATTTTTATATAGAAATACATACACCAATAAAGTTGCAACCAATAGATAGATACTTTTATTGATTCACTAGTTGCGCCCCGCAGTTTCACCCGCGGATAGAAAGTATTTTAATTATTTACTCATCCCACTGGAAAATTTCACTTTTCCTTGATAAAATGTAGCCTATTATGTTGTGTCCAGTGTATAAGCTATCTTGGTACCGAATTTCATCCAAATCCACTCAGCCGTTTGAGCGTGAAGAAGTAACAAACATGCAAACATACAAACTTTCGCCTTTATAATATTACTATGAGATTGCGGGTGGGTTACGTTTCTGTTCACATAGCTTAGTTCATATTCAGTGGTGACTGCATCTTCTCCCAAAAGTTTATGATATAGGACATTGTAGGAACTTTAGCTACGAACACAATGGTGTCCATTCTGTGTCGCATACTCTAAAGCTAAACTAAATTAACATATTTCCGTCTTTTTCATTTCCCCTTTATCAGAAGAGTACCACCATGCTTTAAGTTTACTTTAGTTTTAAAGAATGCGACACAGAATCGACACAAATGTATTGATAAATATCTACGAAAAACCAAAGAAAAATGTTTTCCGAGGCTGCTTACTAAATACAGTTGTAAAAACGACAAATAATGTGAATGCCTTGTATCGTAACCAGTTACAAAAAATTTAATAAAAATACATCTTCGCAGACGGTTATAAAAAACTAGCTCAGTAAAAAGTAATATTTTTAAATATTATTTGTTTTAGTCGAATATTTTCCCACGATGTTCGTTGCTTGTGGGCAAAAGGTTAAGTTTATACATGTAGGTAATAATAATAATATGTGTAGACATTTCATACCGCAGGTACATCGGTATGTAATCAAAATTTCAATGTGAGTAAAGTAAAGCAAATGTTTAATCTAAATGATTCCTTTATAAATCTTAAAGTCTGTTCAGAGCTAAAGACTCCGTAATAATAGGCTGACTGGCATGAATAATGCACTGAATCAATTGAAGAACACCAAAGACCTTTATAGTACCTATTTGAAGAACACACGGATTCCTTCACACTGAGTACAAAAGCGTGCGTGCGCGCCTGAATGGCTCCCTTTAAACCTTTCTATTGTTATTCAGAGCAGGGACTAATCTACGCTTGTTTGGACCTTGGCTCACATGAGATGGATTCGTCTATTCACACGGTAATCAATATTGGTTTATTTGTCGGATATCAATGTTTAAAGATGCCTAGATAAGCTATAAGTATAGGTCCATAAAGGTACCTACCAAGGTCCGAGTCTGTAGTAGTAACCTATAGTCCACACCTAATAGCATCCTTAATTAATATGTAATTTCAATTAATTTTTATATATTAATAACATTCCAGGAATTTAATGAAGCTTGGTTCTGTTCTAGAAATGTTTTATACCTACTAATAAGTTTACAAAGCCATTATTTCTAGTTAAAAAAGTTAGGTGAGTAGAGTTTGAATAGAGTAGGGGAGACTGGGTACGGTTGAAACAATTTTCGATTGAACGCCCGTGGTACTGTCATTATGACACGTAATTACAAACAAAACACATAAAATGAGAGAGTAGACAATCGTCTTCAAATAAATACTAGAAATAGAAGCTCAACTACCATATTTATTAGATAGCAAGCGTGTAATAAAAAGATGTGACACTGTTTCAACCGACCCCATACCAGGGTCGGTTGAAACAGTTGAAACAAGTAAATAAATAATATAAAATCAGTTTCTTTATTCATAAACAATAAGAAATAGTTAAATTCTAGTGGTCCTACTTAGTTTAACACAACAAATGAACATGAAAAAACTCAGTTGCTCTGGTTCAAACTAACAAATAAATATAAATAAGCAAAAAAGTGATGTCACTCTGGTATAAAATAATAAATTAACAAAAATAATAATGACACCTCAATTTGAACTAAAAAATCAAAACGAATGCCATTATTATGTTTGTTAATTTATTATTTTAAACCAGATTAACATCACTTTTTAGCTTATTTATATTTATTTTTTTATTTGAACCAGAGCAACTGAGCTTTTGATGTGCTCTTATATTGTAGTTTTCAAACAATCATTCTGATGATGGATCAGCTTTCCTTTTCTTTATTTTATTTTTAGACTTCCAGCCTTGTTACCTTCTTCAGTCGCTGTATCTTTTTTTCTCTTGTATCGCAGAAGAGAAGAGTGGTGAATTCCAAACATCTCTGCAGCTTTTCGAAAAGAAGTTCCCTTTTATAATTCATTTTATACGTTTTCGTAGTGAGCAATATCACACTCACCTTTAGATGTTTTTTATACGTTGTATGGACATCTACAAAAAAAAAGCAAACGATATAATCGTTTCAACTGTACCCACAAAATTTGTTTCAGCTGTCCCCACCTCCTCATGCGCCAAAAAAACGATTACAACTTCGAGACGAAACATGTTAACCTAAAAGCGAATCATGGTTTCTAAACCTTCAAGGTCTAACAATAAAGCAAAAAAACATTTAAAATACAATTGCCAATATCAAAAGAGCAATTGGAAAAAGAAAACCATAGAAAATACTTACTTTTGGTCGAAAAAACACAATAGAGTCCCTTAAAAACGCACACAGCCCGCGAAGCGCGACACGTCACTGAGTATCATGTCCGGACCCGCCGCCCGCGTCTTTCTTCCCTTGTACCGCTCCCTGCATCGCTTATAGTTTACGAGTTATTAACGTTGTTTCAACCGTACCCCGTTTCAACCGTACCCAGTCTCCCCTACTATGTACAGGAGAGAAATCATAAGGAGGAAAAATAAAAAAAGATAATTATTCAATACTAACAAAAATAAATTAAAAGTATATGTATAAAATTAATAAACAGTACTTAGTTAATTATATATGAAAAGACAGATTACACCACGGTGAATGCGCACAAGAACTGCAGGATCTCATTCATTCCCATCACCATTCCACTACCGGACTACTAGACGCTCGGCTAAACGCCATCCTTTCGTGGTCGAAATACCACCTATTCGTACCGAGCGATTTGATTCCACGTTCTTAATTAGAACGGCTAAGGAATGGAATGCCCTGCCAGCGTCTGGGTTTCCGGTGAAATATGACCCGGGCGTGTTCAAGAGAAGAGTGAATAGGTATTTACTTGGCTAGCATGCTACACCTTCGACCGCATCGTCACTTCCCATCAGGTGAGAGCGTGGTCAAATGCTAGACAAGTATGATGTAAAAAAAAAAAAGAGAAATAAAAGAGTGGATATAACTAGGTGGTGTTGAAAAGGGCTTAACTCAGTATTCATGGCGATGTACTCAACACCTGGCTGGTTTTCAGTTAAGCCCTTTGGTTGACGGGTAAGTTATCAGGCGACTATAACAAAAAAGCCAAACTAAACCTACACCCTATAAATCTAAGCCGTACAGTTTGTATCTTTACCTGTAAGATAAAATTACAATGAGAGTTAATGCTTCCATGCCACATTCTTCAGTGCGTCCGAGAGAAAAGCGTCGACAATTTGTCGTTTTACCTTTTAAGCCACGCATGGTTAAGTGATATTTTCCTTGTAGAGTGGAACGACTCTCACCATTGAGTTCTACTTGATTTACGGTGCCTTCTGGAAGTAGAACTCACGTGTGCCCCGCTTTTTGTCGGGAAACATTAAAGAGCAGACACGGAGACGGGCCAACTATTTTATCTTATATTAAAAATAACACATCTTTTGATAGCTAATCATTATTATTTTTATTTTTATAACTAGCAAACCCGGTGAACTCCGTTTCGCCACCAGATGGCTTCGTTTTATGTAACAGTAGCTGTCAAACAATGTATCACGCACCGGCACCATCTTCTTAAAATGTTGGTTTGTCTAAAATTTTTCCTGAATTTTCATTGCTATACACCTCACGGAGCCCGAGACCTTTCCAACGAATGCAAAACCATGGAAATCGATTCGTGCGTTCTGGAGTTATAGCGTCAGGAAGGAAAACCCGACCTATTTTTTTATATAGTAGAAGAAGATAATACACTTCAAGAGTTTGATACATTTTAATTGATTATACTCTACCTACCGATAATTACCTACATTAAAATACTTTTTTATTTGCTTAACGGGGCAGTTAGTTACTTTATAAATTAGCCGTTTGTATTTGTAATGGATATCTATGAGTAATTAAGAACAATTGGACCGGAATAAAATGCAGCATATTATCAGCAAATAGAATGCCCAGACAACTATGTCATTGTCAAGTATACCATCAGTGCAATTTAATTAGTTGCGGCGTTGAGAATAACCTCTATATTACATGTATTCTTACAAAAATAATATGAGAATAAACGAAGATAATAATAAAAGATTACACCATCACGTCGTCAGGCAGAAAACATCTGCTGTTAGAACTTTAAAGAATTAAAGCGCCTTATATGCAGTCCGTCTTGCAGTAGTATCGCCAAGGTGACCCATGCAAGATGAAAAACGACAATAAATAGGCTCGACGTACTGTTGTGTCGCCCTTTCAGGTTGTAATAAAAAAAACTCACACATTCACACACACACACATCACCCACACCCACCCATACACACACACACACACAAATACACACACACACACACACACACATGCACACACACACACACACACATGCACACACACACACATGCACACACACCAAACTTATAATATAAAAAATCAAAGGTAAAGATTATTGCTTACTGAATTACTGGTATCTAAGCTCATCATCAGGCCAAAATTGGGTCCGCATAATAGTCGGGTGGCTCAAAGAACGATTGAGGTAAATCAACCGAAAATGGTGAAAATTGGTGTTTATTTATATATTTTATGTGGGGATCGCACGTAAGTTAGCAATATTATGTTTCTGTGTAATAATGTTTGGTTTTTCGTCGCTTTAGAAATTAGTCACAGAATAAATAATAGTATTCAATACGTACACAAGTGTTCATTCTGTGTATTATCTAAAGCGGACGAAGTGACGTATTACCTAGAGTGGCAGACCGCCTTACAGAGTATAGGTATCGCAATTAAGAAAATTAAAAAGACGATATTTAAGGGGTTTGAATATTTTAGTATAAAAATTGGTATACCTACAGTCAGCCATATTGTTTTTCTTCATATATGAATAGCGACCACCAATAAGCCCTACGTAAGTCAATTTACCAGTAGCGCCACTTTATAAGCGTATATCTTGGACCCGTGACGTTTGAGAAAATTTTGTCTCATACAAACATTGTTTGTGTTAGTGTCAGCTATCGATCGGTATAGATCCTATAGGTGACCGCTATTTTGGATTAAAAAAAAAACAAAAAGCAGACCAACATATTCAAAGACCATTTAGCTTAGCCTCTGTGGTGTGGTGGTGGAGTAGGTCGGCTCATAGCTCGGAGGCAGAGGGTTCGATTCCCGCGGCAGGACAAGCATTTGCGCACAGAAAAAAAAACCCAAATACTTGTTTCGAGTCTCGGTATCGTTGGACTATGGTCTTCGTAGTTCCTGGTTCCTTAGACACAGGGAATCCTAGTTAGGGTCCAAGATTTACGTATGCGATCGTTGAGCATTATTATTTTTATTATTATTAAAATTACATAACTATAATACAAGGTACATAACTAAAACCGAGTCCACGGACGTAACAGTTCGATGAACATGGATTAAATTTTAATTTAATGAACAGCCATACAACTGGCGTGAAAATGTAAAATCCAGCCAGACTGGTTAGCCTTGAACCTGGGAACTAGGTATTTGAAAGTTCATGTCGAAGATATCAAGCGATGCATTAAGAAGAATTGTCTTAGTTTCTAGTTTATAGGAAACTAGTTGCGCCCCGCGGATAAAAAGTTTTTTAATCATTTAATTATTTACTCATCCCACGGAAAAATTTCACTTTTCCGGGATAAAATATAGCCTATATGTTAATCTAGTGTATAAGCTATCTTGGTAACGAATTCCATCCAAATCCATTTAGCCGTTTGAGCGTGAAGGAGTAACAAACATACACAAAAACACACATACAAACTTCCGCCTTCATAATATTAGTGTGATTCAAAGGGTAAGTAACTGCCACAAAAGACTTATCTTCGGTTATATGCTTAAAATGTTCTTGAAATTTGAATGTTAGCGGGAAGTTCCCAAAGCAATCGACCACCTAGATTTGTTAATGACGCGAAATTTCGTATCTACAAGGCATCTGTCAAAAGAATTCCAAATTCTCCGTCGTTGTGCTAGGTATATGAAATAGAGTAAATAATATTTTTTATCAATTCTAATATTTTAATGTAATGATGCACTGACATTACCAAACTATTGCAATTTTTATTGGCATATTATTTATTACTAGTTTTATTTTATTTAATTTATGTCATTTTTTATAATAATAATAATTATTATTATTTTGTGAATATTTAAATAATCATTATTTTAAACTGATACGCACTTGTAATTTAATTTTTATGTTCATTTTTACGTACGTATGCACTACAACGAATACTAATTATATTACGTAAACAAATTAACTTTTTAAAAATTATTACTTGTAATCTTTGTTTATCAATAAATGAGTAATAATAATATTTATTTAATATTTAATAATAATAATATTTATTCAAAAAAATTACATGAATGAAAATACAATAAGTATTTGAGTATAGACTTACAATTTTTTTTTTATAAATTAAATTAAAAGCTATATATATCACTGAGGTTTTCATATTTAGTTCTGTACCCAGATTAGTTTGATAAACCACACGATGACTGAAAAGATGGTAAAATTGCAAGTACGTATGTACGTTAATTAATATATTACATCCCATCCTTATTGAGACAAGATTTTAAAGATAATGTAATAAAATTCGGGCGTATTACATTTCTTAATTTTTATTAATATGCCTATTATTTCATCGTGAGAACTAACTTACGTAGATAATTAACTATTTTTATTAAGAATTTTAATTATACAGAAGTGAGATAATGTAATTGGTTATAAAGATACTTTATGATATTAATTAATTAATTATCATGTTCACGTTGTATCAGCCTCACAGTTTTTATTTCTTACACATAAAGTGATTGAAATCGCCTTTAATTACTGCTTTAATAATAATGCCACATTCCCTACTACTCATTTTGATAGCCTCTGTGGTGCGGTGGTTGAGCAGGTCGGCTCATAACCCGGAGGCGGCGGGTTCGATTCCCGCGGCAGGACAAGTATTTGTGCATTGAAAAAAAGCGCAAATACTTGTTCTGTGTATGGATGTTGTGGGACCATGATTCTCGTAGTTCCTGGGTTCCTAGACACAGGGAATCTATGTATGTGTTATTATTATTATTATGAGCCGACAACTGCTGTTTTTGACCTATAGAAAGTATGACTTATTATTATGACCATTATAGGTCATATGACTTACATTATTCACATAAATAAGTCTTGCGGACCTATTGGTCACATAAGTAGGTCATGTTGACTTATAAATTTCAAATTTTATGCATATATAGGTGTTACATTTAGCTCCAATGTAGTATATGAATAAATTGCATGGTTATTTTAGATGGCAGGTATGTGCTTCTAGTGAGTGCGTTAAACACCCCTCGGCGTGAAGTGGATCGATCGATAGGCACCCAGTTCCACTCAGCGTTCGATGTGCAACGCGACATTTTGCATTGACAGTTCGGAATCACTAAAATTAGAGAAGATGATTGTTGTCATGATTTGTTAAAGTCTGCCAAGAAGCTTTGTAAATAAGTATGTTTATAGTAGTTTTACTAAGTAGTTTTGCTTCGTGCTTTGTGTCAGCCTCTATAAAGCAATGCTTAGAGTCTTACTGAGCTACACTGGTTATCGGTAGAAATACCAAAAATAATTATTTAGTCAATTAAATAATTGTGGTTGCCGATGAGACAAAAACTATAAATAAAATAAAATGCCAAACTGATTTTATTACAAAGTAAACTGTATAATGAAATCAGTTTGGAACAACATAGAAAGGATGTAAAAGAAATGGAAAAAAATTGTCTTATTTATCCGATGAAGTCAAGTTTTGTGGAACAAAAGGGACATGACTTTTTGCTTATTAAATAAACTACACAACAAGTCAGCATAGCGTAGGCTCTACATTTTTTAACGTTTACATTTTAAAAATGTTTAATATCTATCAAAGAAATATGATAAAGTTATTAACTGGTGCGGTATTTTTGTGTGATTAACATGGTAGAGCATATTATAAACTAGACTAAATTAAACCACACCTACATACGGAAGCCTTAGTGAAGCATCATGTACCTACCCTTCACAATATTACAGGGTACTAAATGTAGCAAGCACTGATACATGGTTTGCGTTACAATACTAATAATTTTTGCTACTTCGTAGGCCATTTATAGCTCAACTAAATTTTGTCATCAAGAAAACATTATGTGCTCATACCATTGAGTGAAGACTAAAAATAAATGGCGTGAGATGCCTCCGATCGATCGATTTATTTACCCTGTTGAAGTAAGCTACTTCATTGCACCCTCATGTTTTGATCTCAGATGCCCCTTCCTTTGCACACATCGCACACTGCATTTTATGACGGTGCTTAGCTATCCAATGGTTCTTAAACTTTCTGTTCCCTTGAATAGAAGTAGGATTATCTTTTTCTATAAAGAGGTTTTATTTAACTTCAGTTGTACGTACGCCCTGGAATTTTGCAATCAACATTTTGCCCACTTCCACTGAAGCTATCGAGCGTTTAGCTTGGATGACAACGCATGGTTAGCTGAATGATGTCATTTGAAATCCAATATGGTGGACAACCTAAGATGGCGGACTACCTAGTTATTTTTTTGTACGCATGGGATATGGGTATCAAATAAGAGTTTGCTGAGATAAACACATAAAATGGTTTATAAAAATTATTATACATATTATAACTTATTTAGACAAATTTTATGGATTTACATACAATAATCTTATGAAAGTTGTTGATTTTTAATTTTAAGTGTAGATATGAGTCCGCTGTGGTAGTATTATTATTGTGGTAGTATTAGTAGGGACACGTAAATCGCACCTACATCGTAAATGTCTGAGAAATATCGACTTTATTAGGCGGTAAGTGTGTGTGTGTGTGTGTGTGTGTGTGTGTGTGTGTGTGTGTGTGTGTGTGTGTGTGTGTGTGTGTGTGTCATGCAAGAAAAGGACAAACTATTTGGTGGTGCATACCCTACACTATACAAATTAGAGAGAAAAAAGGGGGATAAAATCAAATTTAAGACACCCGTAAACACGGGCAACTAATGCTAGCAATCCACTGATTCCTAAGCTTTCACTCGCTTGGATCAAGATTGACGACTTTCTATGGCGGCATGACGGGCAGTATCGATCAATACAAACTAGATCTTATACTTATATGGTCTCCTACGCCAAGTTCCGTTGCAAACGAGTTTGATGGAATACCTTACAATGAACTTGTTTGTTAACTACAACTAGTACATGGCTAATAGTCACGAGATACAGTCGAATAACTCGACCGGTGTTCGGGCAATATAGATGCCCATCCTCAAGGAGTACGCGCGGCGGCGGTGACGGCTCGGCGCTGACTCTGTTGTAGTTATTAATACTACTCACGTCAGTTTCTATAATATTATTATTATTCTTTTTTTTTGTTTACTAGCTTTAATTGGAGCAGAATTTTAGATTAATGTTGCAATACTTGCAATGTACATAATGTAACAAAATTAAGCTAAAATATTTTCCAGCATGATAGGTACGCTACTGGTAGAGGGCTAGAGCATTTGGACTGTCTATAGGTAGTCGCCGCTAGTATATAGTCAAATTTTTTTTTTGTAGTAGGTTAAGTATTAATTGTTATGTCACTGTAGTATTTAGTTGAAAGAATAAAGGCAATTTTCCGGTTTAAAAAAGCTGTATGATGTTAGTATTTTTATGACGTTGTTTATTAAT
Organism: Ennomos fuscantarius; assembly: GCA_905220475.3. Lineage (NCBI taxonomy): Eukaryota > Metazoa > Arthropoda > Insecta > Lepidoptera > Geometridae > Ennomos > Ennomos fuscantarius. Next base: position 11,459,114 of record HG992029.1, read on the forward strand.
TAAGTTGGTCAAGAAAATATACGTACTAACTATTTATCTTTTAATTAAGCATATACCTAAAGGAACTAGTAGGAAAACATACATTGACATTTAATTAACGTAACGTATGGAGATGGAATTTTAAAAACAGTTTGACTAATCACCGACCGTTAAACGTTAACAAAAACAACATACGCAAAACAACAATAACAACAACAACAGCAACAGTATAGCAACAGGAAAAATAACAACAAAAACCGCAACACACGCAATAACAACAACAACAAAGACTGCAATAACTGTGCAGATTACACGGAAGCTTAATTCTTAATTTTCCCACTGCTGGATATGTTATACAAATTTTCATAATCACAGTTATCAGTATTTTAAATAAGACAAGACAGAGACATCACCAGCTATATGTATGTTATGGTCTAATTTGCATGGTATTTATCAGACGTTATGGACGTTTAGCCCTAGATTTGACTGAATTATTAGGTCTCCAAATTTCAAACTATTATAATTACACTCTTATTGCTACTTTTAAGTACTTCTTTACACTTCAGTTCAAATGAAAGTAAAAGCTTTATTGCTTAAAGGCCAGAATCTTTACGGCCATAAAAGCACTGACAAAATTTAATTCATTGGAAAATCCACACTGGTCCACCTACTTCCATAGTAAAATGCAGCCTACACTACATCCCACTTCTACTTATCTGGCTCAGTGACTTCTACTTCTAATGAAAAAATGTATGACAAAATTAAAAATAAGGTAAAGTAATGCATTTAACTTTACCTTATTTTTAACATACCAAAGGCGTTTGCATGGATTTTTAAATTCCGAATAAACTTCTTTGTAGAAGGTTTAGTTGATTGCCTCGCTCATTCGAATGGGGGATACAAATAAAAATGTATCGTAATATATATGAGGGTTCCGTCTATGCGTCTGGCAACCATGGTTTCAGTACAATAGACCCCGTAGTTCGTATTGTAGCTATGGTGATGGCGATATGGCGGGCGTTGGCGGCGGATGAGATGGCGCCATTCGCAACGAGTTGCCGCCAAGCATCGGTCTTGATCGCGCGTTCGCATTTCAATTTTGAACGCAATAATTTTACCGACACTAATACAACCAATTTTTATTCTATTAATACTAAATATCAATATTGGCGCGCGATTACAATTTTCACTTTTAAACGAACGATTCGAGTTGAATGTGCTGAAAAAACTGTTTAAGATTGCTTTTTTTGGAAGTGGCAAAGGCAGTGCTCGCCGTCAACAGACGCTGAATGGATACAATGGAACATCTCAGCGTGTAATTTTCGTCGCAAGAAAATGAATGCGTAAGCATTGTGTGCTCTGTATGCTTTTTTTTGGAACGCAGTAAGTGTTGACCGCTTTTGTGACAGTATACGAGATCGCTAGGTGATCAACAAATAAAACAAAAATAATGCAATACATATCTAACGAATATCTTGGGTATGCTTATTTAAATTACCAGTACCTACTTTTAAGTGAATAATAATAACGCCCAACGATCACATACATAGAAACCTGGACCCTAATTAGGATTCCCTGTGTCTAGGAACCCAGAAACTACGAGGACCATGGTCTCACAATACCCAGACACAGAACAAGTATTTATGCTTTTTTCTGTGCACATACTTGTCTTGTTGTGGGAATCGAACCCGCTGCCTCCGGGCCGACCTGCTCAACCACCACACCACAGAGGCTGATAATAATAATATATAGATAATATATTCAAACTCTACTTGAAACTAATATTCCTGACAAGTCAGATAATTTAAGCATACTCCTAATCAAGGCAGGTAGATTTACAATTAGCTTACTAATACGAACCATTGTAGGTAATCATAGCGTACCATGTATCTTATGTGCCATAAAAAGGATCTTAATATACGTATCAATTAACTTAGATTACTATTTAATATACGCATCAAATAACTTATCAATTAACTCTTCAGATTTCCGCCAGCTTCAGAGATTTGGTTAAAAAAACAAACTGGTTTCCATGAATAGAATGGTGTCTAGGATATTGAGATATCATTGAGTACGATTAAGTATTCTAAATCTAAAATACCTATATTTTTCTGCCAACAATTTCACCGTTAGACTTAAAACACTTCTAAGTTATGCATGTTCTACTCTTATGAGACTCGTCCGGCCTGTTTGATTGCATTTTTGCTGCTTATTATTTTATATATTGGAAGTATGTACTCTGCGTGTATGTACTGTGATCTAAAACGCTGCTATATCAATACTTTTATTAGAAAACAGTAGTAAAAAATATATAAAAAAATATTTTTTACGGCTATCGGTATTATCATTATTTATTGATCTAATTTAAGTCATATACGATCACATGTAACCGTGGGCATGTAGGTGTATCTATTGTATTCCTCCTCCTCCATCTCCAACCTTCTTGAGTCGATTCTCCAATGCTGATCGTGAAGTTGGGATCACATCATTTAGGTGGAAGGAATTTTAGCAAAGTTCGTCTAGGTAGGTGCCGCTGCTTTGCCGGTTATTCCGCTGCCAAACAGTAGTGCTTGCACACTACTGTGTTCCAGTTTGAAGGGCATTGTAGCTAGTGAAATTACTGGGCAATTGAGACTTTACGATATGATCTCACAGTCGAGTAATCTATTACAAGACTGTGCTATCTCAGGATGATGTGCACAGTGCAGTGTCACGCTAGCTAACTAAACTTTATATTTTAGAGTACCGAGTGACACTGTTCTGCTATGGGCGGACGTGTAGCTTAACATCAGGTGAACGACTGGCTCGTCACATCATTCACTAACATAATAAGAAGTGTAATGGTACGCAATTTGTTTCCAAGTAGACAAATAGGCTATCGAACTGTTCAGTTCAGTAGCGTACTTGTTTTGTACATAATAGAAATATAAGTATGTATGTTCTGTCTGTCAAGATATTGAATAGACGCGTTCAAGGCTCATGTTGCGTGGTTTGCGTAGGAACAATCTAGTTGAAAATACGCCCACACCTAAGAACCTTATCACAATTAGAAAAGCTCATGTATAATATGCATTCCAAATAAGCTATCTTTTTGTGTTTAGACAAAGCACTAAAATGTTCAATATTTGAACCTTATTGTGCATACAATAAAGTTCAATAAAACCTTGCTCTACTTAACGTGGTATAAATCTGAGATTATCATTTATAAGTGGCTGTTCTAAAACTTATTGATTGTAGCTTATATACATCTTTGAATAGTTATTATACTAGTGATGTACTAGTAAAGTAGATAATGGTTTGACTAAAGAGGTATAATCATGGGTAAATACTTAAAAATAGGAGTTATGTATGACTCGTACTCTACGTAAGTTAGTCAACTACTATAATATAGAGCTAAGAACATTATAATAGCATTACGTTAAAAACCTTGTAAGATTACAGTTTTAATTAAAATATCTGCCTGAACCTATGAAGAAAAAAGTTGAAATATAATATTCATCAACACAATTTACTTAGCAGAAAAATGCATTTGAAGTACCATTTAGAAAACAAGCCTTGCTTATATTAAACACTAGTTGGCCCCGCGGATAAAAAGTATTTTAATTATTTGCTCATCCCGCAGCGAAATTTCACTTTTCCGGGATGAAATGTAGCCTATATGTTAATCTAGTGTATAAACTATCTTGGTACCGAATTTCATCCAAATCCGTTTGAGCCGTTTGAGCGTGAAGAAGTAACAAACATACACACATACAAACTTTCGCCTTTATAATATTAGTGTGATGTGATCGAGTGTATTTAAAAATAGAATTTAAGCACCTTAAAATAATTGCAAAACACTCGTAGCTGATAAAAAAAGTTAATTGACTGCGATCAAAAAACAAATACTTGACATAGACAATTAGACAGCCAGCATATCGCGCTTTGATTAAAGGCAATTAAGTTGCTATTCTTTTACTAGCCATTTCTATATTGGCAGTTGACAGGCAATTTGATCAAATGGCTGACAAGGCCGCTCTCTCATCAGCGTTTGTTTGTTTTGGTTCAAGTACCAAGTTATACAGGATGCTAGAAACTTAGGCCTGTTCCACAGGCTCACAGCGTATCTCGCGTAGGTAAGAGTGGAATTTATTCAACTTATCTCTAATATTGCAGGGACTTGTGGAATAAAATATCCACTCTTTACTATCGATTAGTTTTTGACAATAATACGTCCTGCTTATTGAAATTTTTTTATGACTATTCCACTTTTAACAAAACTGCAGGGATAGGTAGAATAAAATTAGTCAGTTAAAAAGCGCTTCGTTTTTACTTAGTGTATAGCTAGTGCAAAACTTTATGAGCTCTCGGAAGTTAAGACCGAGTACAAAACTACGCATGGTACAGTAGAGTGCATTGTAAAAGCGGCCATACAATAACTATAATATGCGTACTGCGCAGCCATCCGCGTTATCTTCCGAGAGCTCATAAAGTTTTGCGCGAGTCATACTTAGGGCAAATAATATAACATGATTTTATATAATCAATATGTGTATAAATTGCTGTTTTGTTACAATATAATCTAGTTCATAACCGGGAACGGCAGGTTCGATTCCTGCGGCAGGACAAGTATTAGCGTTTTTTTTCTGTACTCATTTGTGTACAGAAAAAAAAGCGCAAATAGTTGTTCTGTGTTTGGGTGTTATGGGACCACGGTCCCCGTAGTTTTTGGGGGTTTATGTTTGCTCGCGTCCGTAGGCTTTAACCCTAGTTTCCCTACACGTGACCCCTGGGTGGTGCCAAAAGAGCAACCAAATAACTGGTGGAAGGCCTTAGCCGCCGGCTTAGTTACCACCCATTAGACAAAACCACGATGCCAAGCGACTCGTCGTGTTCCATCGTGATGTCTAATGAAGCCGTTCTGACGAGTAGATGTGGACAGTTGTGTTGGGTATGCAGACCGGTATTGGTGATGGAGATGCTTTCGCGTCGGAGACCTTGCTTCGGAGGGTAGCGGGATCCGAAGCACGGTGCTCTCTGCTGGCCGACCGCAAGTTGTAGGGGGCCCAAGTAGTAGTCTAGCCAACTACAAAAGGCTGCCCCACCGCTTGTGTAAAATCCTGATGTTGTCCACAGGGCCAGTTGGCGACTGGAAGTGAGGAACTTGTGGGCAATTTCAGGGGGGTTCGGGCGTCCCCGCAGTCTCCGCGCAAGTTCTCCATTGGCGTAGGAGCTTCTCTATTACTGAGGGTTAGCATCCCAATATCTCGTCCACTTCCTACTTGTCTACCTAACTCACCCAATTATGAAAAAGTCAAATAAATTGAGCAAGTTTAAACGGCAGATGCACGTCCTCACTCTTAAAGTGCACCTCACAAATATTCGTGGGCTGCACTCAAATCTGCAAGCGGTCCATCATCATCTGGAGACCAACAAACCGCACTTGCTCTTCTTGACTGAGACGCAAATAGGATGTCCATCAGACACGGCATATCTGGACTATCCAGGATTCATCTTGGAAAACCGCTTCCTTCCACGCGCTGGTATCTGCGTTTACGTCCGTGATGACATTTGCTGTTTGCGTCTCCGAAACCTTGAACATCCCCACTTTTCGGTGATTTGGGTGCTTGTGGACACCGGCATTGAGAAAATTCTCTATGCCGGTGTGTACAGATCACATAGCGGTGACCGGGAGACAACTCTTCTAATAGAGTATCTCAGTGAAACGGCAGATGTGGCTCAGCAACGCTATCCTTTGGCTCAGCTTGTTGTTCTGGGGGACTTTAATGCTCACCACCAGGAGTGGTTAGTCCCACACCGGATCACGGACCACGCTGGGAGAGAGACGCGTAAGCTCGCTTTGGCGCTCAATTTAACGCAGATTGTTAAAGAGCCAACGCGAGTGCCTGATATTGATAGCCACACTGCTAACTGCCTCGACCTTCTGCTCACGACTGAACCAGACCGATACTCTGTGGCGGTATCCTCACCCATTGGTAGTTCCGATCACTGTCTGGTCAAGTCCGTTTCAGTATACTCCCCGCCTGACCCAAGCCCTAAGAGCAATCGGCGTGTCTGGAGATACAACTTAGCAGACTGGGACGAGATGCGACATTTCTTCGCTTCATATCCTTGGCGGCAAACGTGTTTTTCTTCTGGAGATCCGATGGTCTGCGCGAATGCGGTTACTGAGGTAGTATGTTGGGCTATGGAATATTTTATTCCATTTTCCGATAAGCCCGTGACCAGCAAAGCCAGCCCATGGTTTGGAGCCGAATGTGCACGTGCTGAAGCGCAGAAGCATGCGGCATATCTGGCATGGGCTGACGCTCGAAAACGCAAGGCCTCGGACACTCGAGCCAAGAAGAAAGCCTTTAACGTTGCCGCCAAGGCCTGTAAGAAGGAATTAAGGAAGGCTCGTTTCAATCATATTGGCCGAATAGGGACTAAACTTGCTTCCTACCCAGCGGGTAGTAAGGCTTTTTGGTCCCTAGCCAAATCGGTTGAAGCGAACTTCTGTCGATCCTCACTGCCTCCATTATTGAAACCAGATGGATCGCTGGCTCACACTGCAAAAGAAAAAGCAAACTTGTTTGCCACTCTCTTTGCAGAAGCTTCGCGTTTAGATACTGCTAATGAGGTACCTCCCTGCCTTCCACAATGCGGTGTTTTCATGCCGGAAATACGCATACGTCAGAAGGAAGTACTAAAAACATTACGCAGTCTAGACGTGAACAAAGCCAGTGGTCCCGATGGTATACCTGCAATTGTACTTAAGAGCTGTGCACCCGAGTTGTCTCCCATTCTAACACGCCTATTTCGCCTCTCTCTAGACACCGGAATAGTCCCTATGAGTTGGAAGCTAGCCAACGTACAACCTGTACCTAAGAAGGGCAGTCGTGCTGATCCTGCCAACTATCGACCCATCTCAATTACCTCCATTCTCTGTAAGAGTATGGAGCGTATAATTAACAACAAGCTCTTGGCATACCTTGAAGACAATGATCTCCTCAGTGACCGGCAATACGGATTTCGCCGAAACCGGTCCACTGGGGATCTTCTCGCGTATGCCACTCACATATTGAGCGAAGCCTTAGAGATGCATGGAGAGGCACTTGCTGTATCTCTAGACGTCTCTAAGGCATTTGATCGGGTCTGGCACGACGGTCTTCTGAATAAGCTTCCATCTTACGGACTACCTGCTGGTTTGTGCACTTGGATATCAGACTTTTTGAGGGAACGATCGCTTAGAGTAGTTCTTGATGGCTGCTCTTCCGATCAATTAGCTATTAATGCTGGTGTACCTCAGGGGTCAGTTCTTTCAGCAACACTATGCTTACTCCACATCAATGATCTGCTAAAGCCCGGTACCTTTGGGTATGCAGATGATAGTACTGTTGTTGAAAGATACACATCCAGTGCCCGAGCCAGTGGTGACGACGTCCGGATTGAGAGAGAGGCTATGGTTGAGCGCATGAACCTGGCTTTGAAAGCCGTGTCCGATTGGGGCGATGCTAACTTGGTTAGGTTCAATGCTGCAAAAACACAGGCGTGTTTATTCACTGCTAAAAAGAGCCTACTCCATCTGGCTCCTTCATTCCGTGGTGTATCTGTAAGTTTAGGAAACCATCTTGAGCTTTTGGGTGTTGATCTTACGTCAAACCTAAACTTTGGATCCTACATCGAGTCCAAAGCCAAAGTAGCTTCAAAAAAACTCGGCATATTGTCCAAGGTAAGGCGGTACTTCACACCTGGACAGCTTCTAAATCTGTATCAAGCACAAGTCCGATCGTGTATGGAGTACTGCTGCCACCTGTGGGACGGGTCTGCCAAGTACCAGCTTGAGGCTCTGGACTCGATCGAACGGCGTGCCAAAAGGCTCATTGACGACGACACTTTGGTTGGTGAAAGGCTCCAGAGCCTTGCACATCGACGTAAGGTGGCAAGTCTGTCGGTTTTTTACAGATTACACCACGGTGAATGCGCTCAAGAACTGCATGATCTAATTCTCCCATCACCATTCCACTACCGGACTACTAGACGCTCGGCTAAGCGCCATCCTTTTGTGGTCGAAATACCACCCATTCGTACCAAGCGATTTGACTCAACGTTCTTAATTAGAACGGCTAAGGAATGGAATGCCCTGCCAGCGTCTGTGTTTCCGGCGAAATATGACCCGGGCGTGTTCAAGAGAAGAGTGAATAGGTATTTACTTGGCTAGCATGCTACACCTTCGATCGCATCGTCACTTCCCATCAGGTGAGAGCGTGGTCAAATGCTAGACAAGTTTGAAGTAAAAAAAAAAAAAAAAAAAGATCCTGGGTCCCTACATACAGGGAATCCTAGTTAGGTTCCATGATCGTTAGGCGTTATTATTATTATTTAGATTAAAATATATCCTATATCACAATTGATAAATAGTATCAACAGATTATATACAGTACACTGAAGCAAATTCTCATTATCTTACATTATCATCACAAACAGTGCGTTTATATTCATTTCTAAAAACATCTAAATATATATAACTCAAAGGTGACTGACTGACATAGTGATCTATCAACGCACAGCCCAAACCACTGGACGGATCGGGCTGAAATTTGGCATGCAGGTAGATATTATGATGTAGGCATCCGCTAAGAAAGGATTTTTCGAAATTCCACCCTTATGAGGGTAAAATGTGGTGGTTGAATTATTTTCCCATAGGCCACGCCGCGGTCGAAGCTGCAGGCAGAAGCTCGTCATCCTATAGTTGTCACTTACACACCTTTTAGACATACTGTATGTATGTTCTCATCGCCTTCGTAGGAATTTATTCATTGCATGTTGTCTCCATTTTGGCTAATGGACACAACAGGCATTTAATAGTCTGTCCTAATGAAATATAGCCACCTTATTTATCTGTCAGCTTGCGTAATAGATGTTACTTCTAATTGGTTTGTGGTAGTATATAATCCAGTGATAGAGATATGGTTATGACTATTTATGAGACATTCTGCTGACCTTTAAATGTATCTATAAGAAACACTTTTCATTGTTTTAATAACATTTCAATGACAAATTATTTGTTCAATATTTAATGGTTATGATTATGAGTATTACCTAATAAAATAATTTTAAAAAATAAGTCTACGACCTACTTGACTTGACTGACATGGACTTCAAATAGATGAGTGGGTAGCGCTAAAAATAATTATTTATATTAATTTTCACTTTTGAGTGCCTATTTGTGGTTTTGAAGTCGATTTAAAAAATAATTTAGCTTACTCTATTTAGTTATTGTTACTGAACTTAGATTGTTACTAAAACGGAAAGTGGGTCAAAATTTATATCTAAGATTTTATTACATTGTATTATTATTATTATTGATTTTATTATAGTTTCTCCTCCATTTCTTTGAGACTCCATCATCAGATCCTGACTTTATGATAATGGGACCACCTCGGGAGTATATCCTTTCAAACTAAAAAGATTTTTTTGTCGGTTCACAGTTGGCAAAAATATATTTTTCTTCTTTTTGGAAGTCTGTTAAAAAGGTATACTAAAGGGAGGTAGGCAAAGGCAAGAAGTTTATTTAAAGGTATGTTTTGAAATTGGAACAAACCAGCGCAGTACCGTTATTAGGCCGTGTGTGAAAATTATAAGTCGCCGCGACCAGCTGCCATAGATCGCGTTAGACTTGGACGTGATTACGCTGGTTTGTGCCAACCTTCAAATTTTGAAGGTTTAAATAATAGTTACAAAAGGAAGTCATTTACTGAAAAGTTTATTTCCCACAAAAAAGGTTGGTTGTAGAGCATTCATATTATAACAATAAGCAATCAATTTTATACGCGCAATTTCGAGGCTGAATTGGTTTAGCCTGAAAATGGCGTATCATTGAATGGTGTCAGGCCTTCGATTTCGTCTGGCAGTCAAGGTTTAACGATCACAAGATATATTTAAATATAAATGCGCACAGTGAATCAACTTTAAGTAAATATTTGTTGGTAAAACTTTTACAAGAGAACAATTGTATTTACGAGTGTAATTATTTTATCTGTAACTGATTACTTATTTTCATAAAAAAAGATCAGTAAAAAAAAGTATTAAAAAAGGACTTAATAAAATCAAACACTAAAATATAATTATTATTTTGATTGGCCCGATAGCTCAGATGGTAGTAATCCTGCCTTCTGAACTGTGGGTTGTGGGTTCGATTCCCACCCGGGACAAACTGAATGATGAAGATGGTGTGGTGATGGAAGGTGTTTGTTCTGTGTCTCGGTGTTATATTGTATTCTATGTATGTATTTACAAACAAAAAGTATCTAAGTATTGTATCAGTTATCTAGTTCGTAGATGACGCTGTGTGAAATAATCACAGATATTTATTATTTATTTATTATTATTTAACAAAATTGACGTAAGTTATGCTACTACTTCGTCTCTGTATTGCGGACATTGCGTGAAGCAATCTTGATTGTCAACAGCGATTCCCACAGTATACTGACTTGATACCGTTAAACATGCTTTTTGGTCCATCTCGGCATCTGAGCAGCGTTACTGATAAATATTTATACGGACAGGTAGCTTTTCTACTTGTAGATGAAGTTTCGATAAAAATTTGCCTGTTTATTTTTGGAATGTTTTGCACTAGATGGTAGGACTTTACTGCAAAGTTCGTCTAGCTAGGTACCACCGCTTTGCCAGTTATTCTGCCGCTAAGTAGTAGTGCGCAAGCACTGCTGTGTTCCGGTTTGAAGGGCACTGGAGCTAGTGAAATTACTGGGCAAATGAGACTTTATGATCTGATTTCACAGTTTAGTAATCTTATTACTAGATTGTGCTGATGTCTCAGGATGACGTGCGCAGTGCAGTGTCACGTGAAACTCTATACTTTAGAGTTCCGAGTGACACTGCAGCTGATATGGGCAGCCGTGTCGTTTAACATCAGGCGAACGGCTAGCTCGTCACGTCTCGTCTTGTCACTCATTCCTTAACATAAAAAAAACGTGGATTTTTGGACCTTCAGGCCGTTAGAACTATTATAGGCAGGTGCTTAGTAGGTACTACTGAAGGCTTAAAGTTACTCTAGGTATTGTATAATATAAATAGAAATAAATTTTATTTATTGGTTAAGAATTTTATAATTCGATATAGTTACTTAATTTATTTACACACACACGCACACGCACATTTATACGAACAAACGCACGCATGCACGCACGTGCACACACACACACACACACACATACACACACACACACACACACACACACGCACACTGTGAGACTGTGAGACATAATTAATGTCTAATACCGTAAGTCGTTACTGCGCCGGGCATAATGTTGCGGTCAACGCGTGTAATTCATCTCTCAGGTCTTCTATGCAATTGCTTTGAGGAGATTGCTTGTTAATTGATAACGTTGATTGGCTTAAAATAGTCGAATTTACACAACAATTTTCATGGCAGTCATCGTAACAAAAGTACAAATGTACGATCTTTTGCTTTTTAGCACCCAACCAAACAGAAGGGTGTTATAAGTTTAATGTTTGTTTCTACATATGTGTTAGTCTGTGGCATCGCTTTTTTGTTTGATGATATGAGGTGACTTGATCGAAAATCGTGATACAAATTTTTCCTTTAGATAATCTGTGAATTACGTAAACAGCTGTTACTGCTATAAAAAAATGTTAAAATCGATCGAAATTGTTCATAACTATGATTAAAAAAAGCTTTTCCTTCAAAGGTTTTTTTATAGTTGTGAAAGATGTGACGCAGTTTTTTTAAAATATCGAAAAAAATTACTTGTTTAAATCGTACCTACTAATTCATACAGAGGAATTTAAATAAATCTTTGATTTGAATAATAATTACGATGCCGTCTATGTTACTAAAATGCCCAGTAAAAGCAATGCATAAAACAAAAGCGGTGCTACTCCCCTTTCCCTTCATTCTACAAAGTGCATCACGTGGCACTATCGCTATCGAGGGTCGACTAATTAATCTGGCTCACGCATGCTTGATGTGGGAGAGATTCTCAAGAGAACCACAGTGTTTTGTTTAGTTTTTTTTATATATATTATTCTTGGATTGTTGGTGGCCAACTTTTTTTAAAATCATACACTGGCCTCAAATATTTATTATATAACTAGACTTAGGTCCGTATTACAGAACGATGCTCAGTCATCGATCGGTGCTCAAGCAAAGATTTCATTCACAAATTGATGACTTTATGAATGGAATCTCTGCTTGAGCACCGATCGATGACTGAGCATCGTTCTATAATACGGGGATTAAAAAACTAAACTGTACCTAAGAACTTAGAACTTGAATTAAATAAAATCTATAAAACTTATAATTTTTTTTTTAATTCCACAGACACCTGTATGCATGCTTTTTGTTAGATTATTTTTTATATTTATGAATTGAGCCTATTATTAACATGAACATATATATAATACAGGAAGGACAAACCAGCCATAAAAAAAATTAATTATATTCTATAATATTATAACCCGTTGGTAGAGAGGAAAATGCCCAGAATGCTGACAGCAGTACCACGTTGAATGGCAATGCTTATTTTTTGTGCAAAATAAAAGCCAGTGTGTTGTGTGTTTATGCGACTAGTTAATTTATCATAAGTACTTACTTACTAGTAATTTACTATATGTATGTATATAATATACTAGTTTATGCCCACGACTTCGCCCGCGTGGCCTATAGGAAACGAAAAAGATTTTTTCATATATGATTCAACATCCCATTTCACCCTCTTAGGGGTGGAATTTCGAAAAACCCTTTCTTAGTGGATACCTACACTTTACAAAGAACACACTCTTCAAATTTCGAGTTTTTAGGACTAGCGGTTTAGGCTGTGCGTTGATATATAAGTCAGTCAGTTAGTCAGGACTTTGAATTTCGTATGTATAGATATCATTTATTACTTATTTCATTATTGAAGTAAGTGTTGAGCTAAAAGTATATTAATGGACGATTGTGAAAACATATCAAATTTCTAAACACCACTTAAGCATTGTATCGTATTCTTACTCGCAAGGTTTCTTAAAGACATTATGTAATACCTTCTTTAAGTAAGGTAGGTACTTATTGTATTCGATCGTAAAGAAATCCTTAAAGTTTCTATACTCACACACATAGACACATAGCCTAGTATAATTATAAGTACAACTATGTGTATGAAACTATGATAAACTAGTTGCGCCCCGCAGTTTTTCCAGCGGATAAAAAGTATTTTAGTTACTTAGTTATCCCATGGGAGAATTTCACTTTTCCGGAATAAAATGTAGCCCATATGTTAATGCAGTGTATAAGCTACCTTCATACCGAATTTCATCCAAATCCACCCAGCCGTTTGAGCGTGAAGGAATAACAAACATACACACATACACACAAACACATATACAAACTTTCGCCTTTATAATATTAGTATGATGTGATGCAATAAATGATTGAGTATGTACTTCATCAAAGTTTATTCTCTAAAACTTTGAAGAATCTATTTCCCTCGAAATTTTATCTTGACTTTTGAACTTACGTGTAAGAAATTTTTGGAGAGATTTAACGAAAATATTGCTAATAATAACATATTATTTATAGTCATATAACATTTATACGGACTGGCCCAATAGCTCAGTTGGTAGTGACCCTGCCTTCTGAACTGCGGGTTGTGGGTTCGATCCCCACCCACGACAAACATTTGTGTGATGAACATCGATGTTTGTTCTGTGTCTGGGTGTTATATTGTATTCTGTATGTATATATTTACAAACAAAAATTATCTAAGTATTGTATCAGTTATCTGGTCCCCATAGTACAAGCTTTGCTTAGTTTGGGGCTAGATGGCGTTGTGTGAGATGTCCATACATATTATTATTATTATTATTTATATCTTCGTCTACTCATTCCATTTTAAACGTATACGTGTGAGCACCAATTACTCAAATAAGTGTACCTACTTATCTGATATATGCAACCATTCCAAAACACACGGATCATATATCTGTGATCTGCATAACAGAAGGGTGTGTCATCCACACTAATTAAAATGCAAAATCAAAACTTTATATTCAAATTGACCCTTCGAGACGCTAAACTGCAACGACTCGCTTTGAAGAAGCTTATGTAGGGACATGCAGGGGCATTCAGGACCAGCTTTAGGAGAATACGTCAAATTAAACATAAATGTCTGTGTGGTATGGTTTAGAATTGGTTGAAGGTTGATGGTGGTATGAAGAAGCTCATTACTGATGGGCATCGATCGAGGCCGGTGGCGGGCCACAGGTGGTGCGTAGGCTTTTGTTTTGGTACGTTCGTTGACCCCGAGTGCCCCTTACGAGGGCGGCAGGCAGTCTAGCGCACCCTCATACATACGAGCCAGGAGTTAAGATAATGTGTGAATATTAATGTGCATAGCTGTGCGAATTAGATAGCAGCTATAGGTAAGGGTATGTGCATTATTTTAGAAAGATATACGAAACAAAGGATATACGAAACTCTCCGAGCTTCAGGCAGGGCTTTGAGGAGGGGAATAGAGGAGATAAATTAAATATTAAAATGCAATCGTATTCACTTGATGCGTTGTACCGGAAGTTGTATTATTGGTTATGAATATTACTGAATGCTTTTTCTATGGTATCTACTGAATATGAAAAGGCCTTTGACTCCGTTGAAACCTGGGCTGTTTTGGAGGCATTGCAGCGATGCCAAGTAGACTGGCGGTACATCGAGGTGCTGAAGTGTATTTATAACGCCGCTTCTATGAGTGTCCAAGTACAGAACGAGCAGTCTAAACATATCAACTTACGCAGAGGAGTGAGGCAGGGGGATGTCATATCCCCAAAGCTTTTCACTAACGCCCTGGAAGATATGTTTAAGACACTCGACTGGAAAGGGAAGGGCATAAATATAAATGGCGAGTACCTCTCACACCTACGATTCGCGGATGACATAGTCATTATGGCAGAGTCGCTGCAAGAACTAGAGCAGATGCTGAACAGCCTAGCCGATGCTTCTCGACAGATTGGTCTCGGGATGAACTTCGATAAAACTAAAACTATGATTAATCACCTTGTTACCCCGAGACCTGTGATCGTCAAAGGCGTGCCTCTTGAAGTTGTTCAAGAATATGTCTACCTCGGGCAAACTTTGCAGTTGGGTAAGAACAACTTCGAGAAGGAAGCTGACAGAAGGATCCGGTTAGGCTGGGCAGCTTTTGGAAAACTGCGTCAAGTTTTCTCGGCGCCCATACCACAATGCCTGAAGACAAAAGTCTTCAATGCGTGTGTCCTACCAGTGATGACCTACGGAGCCGAGACGTGGCCACTAACAGTGAGGCTGGTCCACAGGTTTAAAGTCGCACAGCGTGCTATAGAGAGAGCTATGCTCGGGGTTTCTTTGAAGGATAAGATTCGAAACGAAGTGATCCGACAAAGAACCAAAGTCACCGACATAGCTCAAAGAATTAGTAGGCTGAAGTGGCAGTGGGCTGGTCACATTTCTAGACGGATGGATAACCGTTGGGGTAAGCGCGTCCTTGAGTGGAGACCACGACTCGGCAAGCGTAGTGTGGGACGCCCGCCGGCCAGGTGGAGTGATGACCTGCGAAAAGCTGCAGGCAGTAATTGGATGGGAAGGGCTGAAGACCGAGCCCAGTGGCGTTCTTTAGGAGAGGCCTATGTCCAGCAGTGGACTGATACAGGCTGATGATGATGATGATGATGATGATGATCTACTGAATAGCCTCTGTTCTTACCTAAATATTAAATGTACCTATTTGAAATAATGTAATTAAGAGGTGGTAGGATTTTACTGCAAATTTCGTCTGAGTAGGTACCACCGTTTTGCCAGCTATTCTGCCGCCAATCAGTAGTACGCAAGAACTACTGTGTTCCGGTTTGATGGGTGCTGAAGCTTGTGAAATTACTGGGAAAATGAGACTTTATGACCTTCTCTCAGTCTTATAGTCTCACAGTCTAGTAATCTTATTGCTAGACTGTGCTGATATCTCAGAATAACGTGCCCAGTGAAGTGTCACGCGAATCTTTATAATTATGCCTATTTAGAGTTTCGAGTGATAAAAAATGAAAAAATCCTTGCTATATAACTTTTAGCAGCAAATCGATTCGTAATCTTTTTAAATCAGTCGACAAATTGCTTCGATTACAAAAACTAGCCTCATCAGACTACTGTGCCCTGTAAAGCATTACGTTAATTTGATCATAGCCACAGTAGATAGATAATAGAGCAGTAAGTCATATAGGAGTAAACTCTTGAATCACGCTACGCAATATGTTTAATGGCGCGCTTATACGACCAGCGATTCAAAGCATTTAAACACCACTCGACGTGTTCTAATGGATTTATCATAATCGTCATTATTATCAATATGATCAACAACCTGTTCCAGTCCATTGATGGACATGTGCATTGGTTCCACCCCGTCTGGGTCTAGGCTGAAAATCAGCGCTGGATGTCTCTGATGACCAGCAATATGCTGAGCCGACGCCCATTCGATACTTTTTTTATTTCTATTCATTATGTACATATATTATGTACATATTATATTACCTGTTTTTGTACTTTAATTTTAGACAAGTATTGAATAAATGTTTTTCTATTGTATTCTATTCTACATAGGCAGAGGCTTATGTCCAGAGCGAGCCTACGTACCTAAGACATTGAACTTCTGTTATTTGCCTAATTGTACCAAGGTGGTCGGTTCAGCGGCTTATAATTAAAAAAGGTGGTCTGGAAGAGATCACTGTCAGCGATAAGACCACCCATTGTTACACTAGTTCGTAAATATTATATATATTCCTGATTTTGTACTTCATTGGTGAGACAATAAAAAGTTCTCTATCTCTATCTATCTACCTATAAATATGGCCAGCCCATGCCCACTGCCACTTTAGTTCACTAATTTTGTGGGCTATGACTAGCTGTATAGCTACTAGCTACCTTGGTTCTTTGTCGGCCTTATTTATGTTTTGCTAAATATAAATGCTTACTCACCGTATAAATCGCGCCTGCCCAAAATATGTACGTGACGTTGCTAGAGTTTCCTTTTAGTTGATGTACTGTAAATATGTATGCTGTGGCTAAGCCCCAAGCAGTATCTAATTTAAAAGCGGATACGTAGGAATGCCATACAATTACGCAAGTAACTAACAGAGGCAGCTAATTTGGGTTTGGTTTTAAAGGTGGCGCTAGTTCGATACAATTTAATATGTTATTGTGTATAATTTAAACAAAGAGAAAATGATGTTGATGACTTATATTACAGTTATTATGCATTTAACGAATGTAGGTTGTAGTGGAAGAAAGTTGAACATGCAGGAAGTGTTTTAAGTTGAGTAGGTGGTACCTAAAACCTGTATGAAGGTTTTTACATACAGTAGTAAAGAAACCTACGGACAAAATATAGATTAAATTATACATATTTTGCTATAATACAAAAAAGATTGCAAATGGGTATATAGATTAGAATGATAAGAGCAGTTAAAAATTGCTTATAATTTTCGTTTCGTCTTCTTTATTCCCATTATAAGTGGGTATAGCATCCTTCTCTTTTTTTTTCGTCAGGCAATAAATAAACATTTATTGCATTTGTACTTATTTAGGTCTTTACCTATGAAATTGCCGTTTTGTTTGAAAAAAGTTATAGTATTTTTTTTCGAACTTATTTATTTCTTTTATTCAAAGTAATCACCCCTGCAATAAATGCATCTTTGCCAACGCTGCGGCAATTTATGGATGCCCTTCTTGAAAAAATCAGCAGGACGGGAGACAACAAACTCTTCAAAGGCGTTTTGTACTGCCTCTCGGGATTTGAATTTTTTTCCCGCTAAAAAGTTGTCCAAATTTTGGTAAAAGTAATAGTCGGTAGGCGCAAGATCTGGTGAGTATGGCGGATGAGGGAGAGCTTCCAAACCCAACTCATGCAGCTTAGAGACGGTCTGTTGTGCAGTATGGGGTCGCGCGTTGTCGTGAAGTTGCAGTGGAGACGACCGATTGACCAAAGCTGGTTGCAGACGTGCGAGTTTCGCCATCATTGTGGTCAGTTATTCAATGTACACATCTGCAGTAATGCTCTCGCCGTTTTGTAAAAAGCTATGATGAATCACACCAGCACTAGACCACCAAACTGTGACCATCACCTTTCTAGGGGTCATTTTTCGTTTTGCACATTGCTTTGGTACCGAACCAGGATCTAACCAACTTGCTGAGCGCTTTCGATTGTTAAAAAGAAGCCATTTTTCGTCGCACGTAACAATTCGGTTCAAAATTCCTTCATTTCTGTGCCTGTTAAGCAGCGCAAGGCAAGTCTCGACGCGTACGTTGCGCTGGCGATCGTTAAGTTCGTGGGGCACCCATCTATCAAGCTTTTTTTATCTTGCCAATCTGTCGCAAATGGACCAATATTGTTTTGATGCTAACATCAAAATCTGCTGCCAGCTCAGCTGTAGATTGAGATTCATCAGCTTTCACAATCGCCTTTAATTCATCATTGTTGATCAAAGTTTCCGGACGACCACGAGGTTCATTTTTCAAGTCAAAATTCCCAGAACGGAACCGAGCAAACCAATAACGGGTTGTACGTTCGTTTGTACAGTTCTCTCCGTAAACGTCGTTGATGTTACGTGTCGTTTGTGCCGCGTTGGTGCCACGACGGAACTCATATTCCGTAATTACACGAAATTTCAAACTATCCATTATGAGGAAAAATGTTGAAATGTAATGAAAATACAACGCTAATCAATAAACAAAAGACTTATATTGTAAATAGAATGTCATATTTTTAAAACAAAATTAATTTGAATTTAGAATTCATAGCCAATCAAAACTTTTTTTTGTTTGAAAAAGTCTATACTGCAATACGGCAATTTCATAGGTAAAGACCTATTATCTAAACGTATTCTAACGTACTTAACTTTTATACAGCGTTCGTCCGCTCTTCTGTGCTCTTCACATAGTTCACACCTCTTTATAATAAACACTATATTCCTTCGCAAAATATGCCTCTAGAATCCATTACTCAATTTGATCGCCACCACTTTCAGACTGTATGCAGTCTTTTTTTTCCAACCTAAAATTTTGTAAGTAAAACTCTCGATTTGAAATGAACAAGTGACTCTCGTATCGCGTAACTTGATTGTAAGTATGTAACTTATATATTTACAGTATTTTCAATATGAATGGACAGGTGAATACGAATCGTTTCCAGGTGGCTGAACACCGGCTGACTGTGATAGTCAGTATAAAGCTATGTGACTCACAAGCCGCCGTTTAATCGAATTAATCGCTGATACAATAAAAGTAGATATACTTTAACGACAAATGTATTGCAGTTTCATGAAGCCATTTCCCGTAAATCGTGATTGTAGTCTGTCTTAAAATTATTTATAAGAATTTTGACCACCAAATGCAGAAACATCAATAATTAATATCATTGATCTATTTGGGCATCACTGCTTTATAGGTGAATTTTGATGGTCTAACTTGTATAAGAAAACAGAAACAGTGCCACTAAGTGTTATTCTGTGTTCTATAACATGCAGTTTAAAAAAAAAACTAAATCATACTATTAGGTTGTAATTTCCTAGGTGTTTGTCATTTGTATGTATGTATAGTAGGTATACATTCCACTAACCTAATTTATCCCAACACTACAATAGAACACACCACAACCAAACAATAACACAGATACGCCTACTGTGTTCCCATTTCCTTTCACTCTTCAAAGGGACCAACGTAGACTTTCCTCCGACTCCGAGGGCTTCAAAGAGCTTTTATTATACAACACGTTTTAGAATAGTGTTATAGGTACTTAGTTTTGACTGGCCCGATAGCTCAGTTGGTAGTAGCCCTGCCTTCTGAACTGTGGGTTGTGGGTTCGATTCCCACTCAGGACAAACATTTGTGTGATGAACATAGGTGTTTGTTCTGTGTCTGGGTGTCATATTGTATTCTATGTATGTATTTACAAACAAAAAAGTATCTAAGTATTGTATCAGTTATCTGGTTCCCATAGCACAAGCTTTGCTTAGTTTGGGGCTAGATGGCGTTGTGTGAGATTCCCATACATATTATTATTATTACTTATACATGGTCTACCTACATACCATGAATAATTATACAGGTCTTATATACATTTATGTATGCCCGTGCTGGACATTGCAGACTGCAACGCGATGACCACACGTGCTAGCTAGTACAGATAGATAGATATTGCACAAGAATACAAAACCTACGCATAGGTGAATTAAATAATACTTTACTGACACTTTTACTGGTGGAGTGATAAATAAATCTTAAATCTAAATATATATAACTCAAAGGTGACTGACTGATTGGCTGACTGACATAGTGATCTATCAACGCACAGCCCAAACCACTGGACGGATCGGGCTGAAATTTTGCGTGCAGGTTGATGTTACGACGTAGGCATCCGCTAAGAAAGGATTTTTCGAAATTCCACCCTTACGAGGGTGAAATGGGTGGTTGAATTATTTTCCCATAGGCCACGCCGCGGGCGAAGCTGCGGGCTGAAGCTCGGGCATAGGTATGTACCTGAGAACTTGCAAAAATTATGAAAATTGAACAAGTATAATTATGCTTCTCTAGCTCGTCTATGAACAAATAAACACTTTCTAAGCAAAACTTTCAAAAAACTTAATAGGTCTTTTTCATCAAAATCAATATACGAAACTCAACGGAACCAGTAACAATTATAAGAGCATTAAATTAGCGATCTTTCCATTGCAAAATTTGGTTTCAATGCGATGGCGGGCGGAAGCAAATAATTAATCTATATTAATAGACCAGTTCACGAAACTTTGATTGTAATGCAACAAAAGGAATTTTAAGTATGTTTTGTTACTGTATACTATTTTTTTTATGTTTTGGCTCCACACTTTTGTGTATTTAGCCAGTGTCAAGTAATTGATAATTTATCAAGTTAATGATATTTCACGCAAATATGTGTCAAGTCACAGTCGAAGTCATCAAGTCAAGTCATAGTCTAGTCAAAGTCATACTCCTAGTAAAGTGGTGGCAACTTTACTTGAAGCTTCTATGGAGTTTTGGAAACAACGCGAAAAGAAACGTTTAACCATCATTATACCATTTTCCCACATTCACGCCTGTAATCCAGCACTTAACGAATAAAATGCCACCAATTTTATGCACTACCACAAAAACTAACACATGTTTTGGAAAATAATACAATGCGGTGACGCAATCTTCTTCGCGTTCCCGCCAAAACTCTACGTATAATTTTCTGTCCTCTATAATATTATATGTCCAGGGTGCAAAATACACAATATAATTCAAGGCAAAATCAGATATTCTTTATCTTATGTGTACCAATTATCATCAAAATCAAGCTGGTATTTACAATATCAAAACGCAACTTTATAACAAAATTCTCACTAACATTTTGAAGATTCTTACGAATGTTTTTTTTATCTTCAACTGAAAATATAAAGAGCTTGTATAAATGTATAATGTGTGAGTAAATTAAGAAAATAATACATAATTCATTATGAAGATAAACGAAATTATCAGCACCGTGGACGGTATAATGATTGCATTAAGCGTGCACTGAACCCACATCCGGAAACGTCGCGGGAACTTACAAGACTACGTATATATGATTTACATATAAGCATGTAAATACAAGCGGTGATCCTCGGTTTCACCTGTGGATATAAAGTATTCTACCTATTATGTAAATGCAGCGTATGAGTTACGTCCATTTCAAATTTAATTCAAATCTGTTCAGCCATCGCAGCGTCAAGAAGAAACAAACAGACATACGAACTATCGCATTTATAATAGTACTTAGTTAACTGCGTTTACTCGTCTAAGCCGTGCTATAAAGCAGCTTATACCTTAAGAAGAGGTAAAGCAACGAAAAACTGCCTTCTGATGTAACTTTTTCACATCGTGATTGTCTTTGAAATGAGAGAGTGAGAATAATCCCCAAGAAAACATGATAAGGAGTATTGGCGGGAAAGCGAAAAAGATTGCGTCACCGCATCGTATTATTTTCCAAAACTTGTGTTATTTTCAGTGTTAGTGCATAAAATTGGTGGCATTTTATTCGTTAAGTGCTGGATTACAGGCGTGAGTGTGGGAAAATGATGGTGAAACGTTTCTTTTCGTGTTGTTTCCAAAACTCCATAGAAGCTTCAAGTAAAGTTGCCACCACTTTACTAGAAGTGTGACTTTGACTAGACTGACTTGACTATGACTTGACTTGATGACTTCGACTGTGACTTGACACATATTTGCGTGAAATATCGATAACTTGAAAAATTATCAATTACTTGACACTGGCTAAATACACAAAAGTGTGGAGCCAAATCTTAAAATAAAAAAAACATGATAAAGACACCAAATCGTCGTATGACAGGTAGCTTAGCTACTGTTATGACAGCTGACAATCACGTAAACAGATCCGGGCTCTGCGCACGCGCATGATGATGTTTGTACAGAGATTCTGTTTGTTTGTATCTGCCGACAATGGGTTAGATTACGGTCGATTCTCGGAGAACGTGGGAGGTAGCAGTGGAGAAACCAACCTGTTGGGTTAAAATTTACAAGAATTGATCTAAGCTTGAGAAATTGTTATAAAAGGCTAAGTTTTTACAAGTAAAGAAGCAGTATGAATCTTACGACATACATAGGTAATAGGTAATATAGGTTAAGAAAAATAAACCTGATTTTATAGGTGGTTAATAATTTTGGATTGCTATAGGATAGATAAGGTGATCAAAAAAATATTCTTACCTTATTCGGCGAGTATTATATCCAAACTAAGAAAACTGTTATAGTTATATTTACCTCTATCCCCATCCAATATGTATGTACAACGTTGTCTCTACATATGTCGGTTTCTTAGTTTTTTTTTGCGTAGCTTCCACTTCTGAACAGGTAAACTGATTTGGATGGAATTTTCCAATTACGCGCTTACATTTAATAGTAAACAAGACCCTATGTATATGGGTGGGTGCTTATTATTACGAAGAAATATTAGGTCCTGCAGCAAACGGGTAAAAATTTGAAACCATGGAGTGCTACTTCTAATATCTATATTATTCAACAGACTCTGTGGTGTGGTGGTTGAGCAGGTTAGCTTTTAAGACGGAGGCGACTGGTTCGATTACCGCGGAAGGACAAGTATTTGTGCACAGAAAAAAAAAGCGCATACACTTGTTCTGAGTCTGGGTGTTGTGGGACCATGGTCCTCGTTCCTGGGTCCCTAAACACAGGGAATCCTAGTCAGGGTCCAGGGTCTATGTTTGTGATCGTTAAGCGTTATTGTTGATATTATTATTATACTTAATTTTGTAGAAAGTAGGTAAGTACTAACCTAATATTTAAAGAAACAAAAGAAGGCACCGGGACTCTTCATCGTTTTCTTTTGTTTAGATCACCACCATAATAAAGATAAGTTACGTACTAAAATTCAAAGCACATGGAGAATGAAATCAAACAAAAAGTAGGCCAGATTTTTATGTCTTACATCGTAAATACAACCATGAATGGATGCGACCGACCGACGCCATGATATACAAGCCGTCAATGATGACTCATCTATAATAAATATTTATTTAGAGATTGTGTGAAATGCCACAACCGTATGAGACATTTGGACGGTTGAACCCCAAAATAAAGAGCATAACACCATTATACCACCCCCATGTGTTCCTAGTACTGGGGAAGTATTACGTAAACTGTGGCAGGCCATTCAACGTCTTGTGCCCGTGAGAATAATATAGACATGGGCGGAAATTAGAGATTAATATAGAATCATTAACAGATTTACGCCATTTTTCCACACAATGGTCATCGTGTACTTTTATGAACTATAAAGTATTATAGAATAGAATTGAATAAAAAAAACTCTTTATTGCGTATACCAACATAAAATAAAACTAGATATTACAGTACTAGAATAGGTAGCACAATGGGCGGCCTTATCACTAAAAGTGATCTCTTCCAGGCAACCTTTGGATGGATAGTATCATAAAAGAAGAAGTCAGTAGTGCGCAATATGAACAAAAAAATACTTATTTTGAATACTTATAGTAGCTATTAGATATAATGTACAAACACATACACATTAGACACTAAATATGTAGTAATAAATAAAATACATAGATATACTTATATGAATAGATACTAGATATATAGCACATATGTATATATATATATTGATACAAATATACTAATATATAATTACATAGCAGCGTTAAATAAAGGAAAGGTAGTGCTGTTTTATCAAATTTTTGA
Organism: Ennomos fuscantarius; assembly: GCA_905220475.3. NCBI lineage: Eukaryota > Metazoa > Arthropoda > Insecta > Lepidoptera > Geometridae > Ennomos > Ennomos fuscantarius. The sequence continues at coordinate 11,483,376 of HG992029.1, forward strand.
AAATTATATATATAAATATTATTATTATATTATATATATATATTATTATAATATTATATTTATATTATTATACCTTTTATTATTGTATTATATTATATTATATTATATACATTAAAGTGTTTGAGCAAAATGTTTGATGACCGAACGTTACCTATTCGCTCTTTTATAACACAATTATTGCTTTTATATGAGTGACATGCCTTTAATTGTAAATGTAAAGTACGCTTTAAAATTAAATCCAGCTTAAATGGTGACTTGACGATTTTTGTTTTTTATTTTTAAATATCATCTGCGATCATAAGACTTTAAAGTAATTAACGTGACAGTGAAAGTGATTATACTAGTTTTTTTTACTACAATTGCCATCACATCACATATTTCACACCAGCCACAATAAAAAAATATATGTATATAGTTATATTATATAATGTGTTTATTATAGTCTGTCAAAAATAGGAATACGCAGTAAACAATTAAAGCAGATTTTATCATAACAAGTTATATTTTCAGTCCTTAAGTTCGTGATCGAGATTATGACTTGTACTTCTTTAAAATATAAATTTTAAAGCCATTTTGAGAAGTATGGTGTTGACTCTTTTTAGCAAGTAGCACAGCGATTTTCGTCACAATCTCTATCTCATCTCTATCATCTATCTCGATTGATTAACTTTATCTTAACGTTAATTTATTGTCGTAAATGTATTTGTCAATACATTTACGACAATTTGATGTACACTCGCAAAAACATTAGCTCTTTTCCCAGATATTGCGACATTCATAACTTTAATACTAGGAACAAAAATAAATTGAAAGTTCCAAGATTCAGACTGCAGAAAGTTAATGGTTCATTTATGGGAAACTGTATACGCTTTTATAACAAGTTGCCCGACGGTATCGAACAATTGTCAATGCGTAAATTTAAATTATTCATAAAGTCAAACTTAATGAAAAAAGCCTATTACACAATAAATGATTATGTGTCGGACAAAAAAGCTTGGCCTGAATATCCCAAGCTTAACGGTATGAAAGCTTAGGTACTTTGCCTATTGCCTATTCCTATCTATAAATTCAGTTTCTATTTGTAATGTTTATAATAAGATAATCACGGTATTTTTCTTGCACCGGTGTGACGTGGTGGTTATTTTTGTAACATATTCATTATCTCAATTGTAATGAATTATATACATTGTAAAAGACAGTAGAAAGAAGACAAAAAAAAAATACATCACTGTAAAGTTTCTTGTAGCTTCTTCTTTACAGTTGTAATCGAAGCTTCGGATCAAAGTTTTCAATTCTGCATTGTGCCGGATTGCTTGCACCAGTAGTGAGAAAGAGAACTGCTTTTTTTTCAAACTCATATATTGTAATGGGCTTGCTATATTATTTGACAATAAGCACTTTGTAATTTTATATGCTTAGTGAAATAACTTAATTTTAAGTACCTAGTATAATTTTGACTTGTAAAAGTGCTAAAGTTAGCCTATTTGCAATAAATCTTTTGACTTTGACTTTGACTTTGACTTTATTATTAAATATTATATTAATTAAATTGTATATACAATTTCCCATAAAAAGTTAATCGATCACATCCACACCAAACTTTCTTCCGTCCCTAACAGGCGCCTTACGGAACTTGCCGATGTCAACCGAAGGCCGCCGAAAACTTATGGTGTTTTTACTCCATCTCTTTCACTCCCAATAGGGTTGTCTGACTTCTGGCGGTTCAGGCGAGTATACTGACTGATACTCGTAGCTAGCTCATAGCCTTGTCCATATCCGAACGTGCTGAACCAGTGGACTGGAGAATATTTCCAGCTTGTTTATGTTATTACTTACCGACAATGTTGCGATATATTTGTGTATGTTATAGTGTTGTTGATATAAATTGAACATTTTGGTGCGTGTACGTACGAAAATACGAAATACGAATAATAATAAGTGGAAATAGCGTGGTGTTCGGCGGCTGGAGCGTTTATCATGATGTACGTATGGATTTTATACCTGTTCGTGTTTAAACCTGTAAGTGTTGCTGCTTATATTGGGAGAAAAGGGTTCAAGCCGATTTGATTACTTTGTTTGCTTTGCTAAAGAATTCTAAGTGGTAAAAAGCCGCAATGCGATGTTGATTGCAGTGCACTGCATAAGAACAACAGATTTTTTTTGAACGGGCTAATGTTTTGATCTCTTAGTAATATAATTTATTTATCAATTTTTAAAGCAATTAATGTACTTACTAGTAAACTGCACTTTACTTTGTATGATTTCATTGTTTAGATACGTTCATGACAAGTATGAAAAATGTTTTCTAATACAATGGTTTGAGAAAATAATAACGTCAGGTTGATCTTAATACAGCAAAACTCTCTATATTTTTACATATTAAATGTAAACAAAACAACTAGAACATTGAAAAGTAAAATAAAGCAGTCGAAAAATTTCAAACAATTTATTCAAGATACAATTTATTTCTCTATTATAACGATTTAAGACTCTACACAGGCGAAGCTCTATATTTGACTCTACCATAAAGTTACTGTAATAGAATTACCGAGAGCGGAACTAATTAAAACTACGAGGAGAGAATGAACGGCTGGTGTTGTTTTCTTTGTTATATACGTTATATATTATGAAATTTATATTTCTAGTTCATTTTATAGAGATGTAGAGCACCATATATGATCACAAGGATTTGGATAACACACGGGTTTGTTATTAAAATATTTAAAATTATATTAATGGTACCTTTTTCCTGTTACTGTACCTGTTGGGTACGCTACCTACTGGTAGTGGACTAGAGCATTTGGAATGTCTATAGGTCATCGCGGCCAGTATATAGTCCAAGTTATTTTTTGTAGTAGTAGGTAGTGTTTAGTATTAGTTATTATATCATTGTAGTATTTGGAAAATAAAGGCAATTTGCCGTGAAATTTTTTTTTAATGATATGTACTTCAGTTGGCAGTAACACCAACTGGCCTTCCTACAGTTAGCTTTCGGAAAAGAAAACACAGCATTGGTGGTAGATCATTGTTAATAGTCCTAGCTCTGGCTAGTCACTGTCATCAAGTCAAGAATCTGTCCTCAAGCTGATCAGCGTGTTTCAGCAGCGTGTTTCACTTATTTTTTATTTTTTATTTCAAACTTGTCTAGCATTTGACCACGCTCTCACCTGATGGGAAGTGACGATGTGATCGAAGGTGTAGCATGCTAGCCAAGTAAATAAATAAACCCAATGTAATGTAAAGGTAATGCCACTTATCAGGTCGAATTAAAATAACCAGAAAACATTGTCTGGGTGCAAAATAAGGCACTAAGCAATAAGGATATAAAGGACTCGATCACAATAATAGACTAGAAATATAGATAGATCTTTATTGTACACAACAAATAATAGAAATTAAAACGAAAAAAATAATAATTTATATAAAGGGCAACAATAGGCGACCTTATCGCTAAAAGCGATCTCTTCCAGGCAACCTTTAGATGGATAAAATTTGACAAAGTGGTAAAGGACGGGGTGCACATAACTATTTAGTTCATATCAAGGGCATAATAATTATAATACTTCTTAACTTATAAAAATATAAGAAAAAAATATACACGCTGTCTAAGCAGTAAAATAAATAGTACTAAACTAGGTACTATAAAATAATAATAATAATATGTGTGGATATTACACACAGCACCATCTAGTCCCAAACTAAGCAAAGCTTGTACTATGGGAACCAGATAACTGATACAATACTTAGATACATTTTGTTTGTAAATACATACATAGAATACAAAATAACACCCAGACACAGAACAAACACCTATGTTCATCGCACAAATATTTGTCCTGGGTGGGAATCGAACCCACAACCCACAGTTCAGAAAGCAGGGTTACTACCAACTGAGCTATTGGGCCAGTCAAGGAAGGTATAGCAAGCTTAACTTTAATTTATTTGATGAACTCCCGTGTGTGCCAGTGTGCGAATCCACACAATCGCTCCTGTATATGCATGACTGTAACTGATATTGTGTTTGCCTGGTTATGTCCTGTGATAGGAAAATATATATATATATAAATATAGCTTTCCTGGAGTAGGTAAACGCATTAGCATGCAATGGGGCCACGTAGCGACCGTTCTTCGAACTCATTGTGTGTCAGCCCGATCGACTCTGCCAACATGTTGATTGTTTATTCGTGTCGACGCAACGCAGCACCCTTTTACGCGTTCTTCAAATACCTTGTAGATGTGTTGTCAAACTGTTTGACAGAACGGAAATTGGTTGAGTAGCATTGAAGAGAAAAATTACTGATAAATTTTGTAGGTACATTTTTTGAACGTAAAAAGGGTGAGATGAAAGAGAGAGATATTTAAAAGCAGCCGCCACAATCAAAACTATCGCCTCTGACGTAGTAATTTTGAGAGCGTTCGCGTAGTACCTGCAATTGTGTAACGAGCGGCACTAAAACGCTTTCCGCTAGTGATGCGAAGTTGTCCGCGCTTAACTCTAGTGGCGTCGGTACAGTGTACGCTGAAAGGCGTGCGCTTGAATAGCAGCTCAGCCCTCGCGTCGGCCGCCCGCTATTTGCAGAACAATGCAGGCTTGATGTGCGCACGCCACCGCCGGGAAAACGCGGAGGGAAAACGCGCGAAGCCGCCAGTCTCGGATCGCGAGCGCGACAAGCCGCGCGCGGCGCGTCCAAGTACGCACGCGACGCCTGCGCCCTGGCGCTCGTCGACACGCGCCGCGCTCGTCGCGGCGTTACCTTTTCCGAATCGACCGCGGACGGCAACACTGCCACCGTGACAGATATTCAGTGTCAAAAGGTTGGTGACCCGCCTGTAGTGCAACCAAAAATCCACCTAAACTTCAAGCTCCTAAAATCGACTTCACCACCCCCTGATCCGGCGAGTTCTGTCAGGAAGCGTGTCGTAATTTCCTCGTGCGCCGCAAATGTCAAACGTACTCGATTAACTGAGAAACGTAGTTATTGGTTATTGGAACAATTTCCCTATTACCGTTTTCCGTGCTTTATTTTTGGATTTCTGAGAGGAACGTTAAAAATTTTGTGGAGTGCTTTCTCAAACAGACTATATAAAGTAGTTTGCACCTTTGAAAGTGCACTTCCTCTTCCTGCACTTTTTGTTCAGCCATTATTTACAATTTAACCCACAAATCATATTACCGCCGTATAAGTGCAAGATTTTTGATCAACAGGTTTCTTTCCTATGGTTTCCCATTGTTCAGATATACGCGTCATATATTATGATAATTTTATTGTAGTTCTTGTTATACGCAGTTACTCCTCACAGAAGGTCACGTTAACACAGCCTCCTTATTTTCACCCCACAAGAGCTTCTCTCCAAATAGGTCAAGGCCTAGATCGTCGCTTTTTCCGACAAAGCTTACCTTTACCTAAAATTGTCGTGAATACGTGCGAAATATTTTTAACGGAACGTTTCTAGTATATTCCATTACTCTCAAAAACCCAAAGAAAATTAGTAAAAAATTTGAAAACCGGTCAGAAAATTAAACAGCGATTAGTGACCTAATTCGACCGTATTAAATCTTAAATTAGATTGGTGTAATGTCGACTATGAATACGAGTATAAACGGAGCTGGTAAAATTACTCCAAGGGATATATGTCATGCCCCAGAAATATACGCAGAATTAGAAGTACGAAGTAGCAACCACTCGATGATGTCAGTCTATCTATGCAATGACATCAACGCTTTCTTAAGATTTAAATCGATGGTTGTAGAAAACAAAGAAGCAGAAATACTACAGATCGCTTAATATGAATACTTAAAACGATTGTTTTAGAAGAACAATATAACTGAAACACTAGAAACTGCTTAGTAAGAAGAACAGATGTACTGAAAATTAGTTAGAATAAATCTGAACATTCAAAAGTTACTTTTGTAGAAAATCTAAACATAAGGTATAGCTTTTTTAACCCATGACCAAACGAAAACGTGTCAAAAGCTTAATGTATGTATATTTATCTATGTTATCGTAGCTTCCAAACAGATGAACATGTTTTGATTATTGTTCTTAGAGAGATGACTTAATCAAGATTGTTCTTAGTTAATATTCAAGAAAATCTATTCAGACTTTTGGAGATCATCAGCTCTCATCACGACGAGATTTTATAAATTTTGACCAAATATTCTAAGCAGTTTAATTTTAATCAAAATTCAAAACTTGCGGTTGGCATCGAAACACATTATTAATCATTGATAAAAGTTGCAAAAAAAGGAAATAAACACAAGTGATTATAATTCTAGAAAAAACTGTTATAACAGAACATAGTTATAATTCTCAGCGTTGTCATTAAAATATTTCTGTTCTACGAAAGAAAGTGCCGAGACATTTGTCCAATTGACGTGCAATTAACCTCGAGTAATTAATTAAACACCAAGAAAATGATCACCACATTCTTGTATACATATACATATATACATATACCTATAGAGGCGGTCTGCGGTTTCACCATTTAATAGTTATCCGTAATTATCCGGGAAAAAAGTACTCTATGTTAATTTCTGTATAATAAGAGATTTGTATGTTAAATCGACTGGCCCGATAGCTCAGTTGGTAGTAACCCTGCCTTCTGATCTGTGGGTTGTGGGTTCGATTCCCACCCAGGACAAACATTTGTGTGATGAACATAGGTGTTTGTTCTGTGTCTGGGTGTTATATTGTATTCTATGTATGTATTTACAAACAAAAAGTATCTAAGTATTGTATCAGTTATCCGGTTCCCATAGTACAAGCTTTGCTTAGTTTGGGGCTAGATGGCGTTGTGTGAGATGTCCACACATATTATTATTATTATTATTATTATTAATCTCATTAAAATTGGTATTTCCGTAAAAACTACACGAACTTACAGAGACCGTTTCACTTCTTTACGTCAAAATTATTGAATTATTTGTTAATAGAGAAGAAATATGGATAATAAGCTTGGAACTGAAGGATAAGAAGCAGATAGCCACTGTAGAACATATAGAGAACTACACGAGTTTTGCAAAACTTTAAGTAAGAATTGCAGGCAAAGTATGTTTCCACAATCACGACAACCTCTGAACCAGTTATAATATAAATATACTTACATATAACAATTAAGTTTTATTTCCTTCGGTCTCTAATTTGAAAATATCTCTAAAAGACTTTAATTTTATGTAAATGTAAAGAATTTAATATTGATAAATAGAAAACATAAGGTCCATCTCGCAATATGATTAAAAATATAATCATTTCCCTTTAAAAATCAGTAAAATGTAAAATAAATGCAGAGAAAATAATGAGAAAATAGCGATTGCTGAAGCCATGAAAGCGGATTAACAAAAGGTTGCTGCGCATTCAGAACTCATTATTCAACTCTGCGTCTGCTTGCTTACTCACTCTTTTATTTTGATCTCTGTAGCTCATTAGTAAGGTTTGAAATTGTGTGATTTCAATTTGAAAAGCAACAGGCAAATGGAAAATGAAGGAAAAGAGTTGAAAATTTATACGTTTTCCTCACTATTCTCTCAATCCACAGAGAATGTGAATATAGTCTGATGTAATTTAAATTAAAAAGCATCTTATGTACTTGAAAAAAATTTCATCATATAAAAAATAATTATTGTGAATAGCAAACAATCCTTGATTCCTTTCTGAGTTGGAAAATGTCAAAATAGCAACTAAAATTCATTAAATTATAAAGGTGTTTGGAGAGCATCTTTTAAGGTGCCCTAGAATAAGGTTGAGTGGAGGTAAAGTGTGATCCAACTTTGATGGCGGCTGTGAAATCATACTCTAAATTAGGTACAAAAATTTTGGAAAATCATACAAATCCCAAATTGGAACATTTTCGCATTCTCAGCAAAACTTCCACTTAGGAAAGTTGTGCAGCAATTGCTTTGGCAACATTTGGTCCTTTTTAGTATAAGTATGTAGTGACTTTATTTTGTAGGTGCTATTGATGTTGGTCTATTTTTTTTTAATTACCAACCTTTACAGCGTCATCGGACAGAATGTATAGTGACATATGACATATAAATGAAAAATAAAACTAACCTATTTCGTATAAGAAAAAGTACCTACGTGGTGTGGGGAATAGGTACTTAATTATCTATTTTATTTTCCAAAGAGCATAATATAATCTTTCTTTGAAGTAGCTTCTTTGAAGTAGCTTTCTGAAATAGTAATCTCCCAAGTTATTACAGTGGCCTATCACATTTCTTACAGCTGTTTTTAAAGGCTATAAAACTATCCCTTTGATACCTTTCCTGGCCTGAAAGCACGGGAAAATTTAATTAATTTGGAAGTTGGAAAAGTTAACTTTACTAGCTGATATTGGACAGATTCGTTTTATGGCTTCCTCGTTCAGTGAAATGTAGTACTAATTAATGGACGTGGTTAATTTGACGGATATGCTATCTAGCTAAAATGTTGATAACAATTTACTTTTTTTTTTTTTTTTTTTTTTTTTTACTTCAAACTTGTCTAGCATTTGACCACGCTCTCACCTGATGGGAAGTGACGATGCGATCGAAGGTGTAGCATGCTAGCCAAGTAAATACCTATTCACTCTTCTCTTGAACACGCCCGGGTCATATTTCGCCGGAAACACAGACGCTGGCAGGGCATTCCATTCCTTAGCCGTTCTAATTAAGAACGTTGAGTCAAATCGCTTGGTACGAATGGGTGGTATTTCGACCACGAAAGGATGGCGCTTAGCCGAGCGTCTAGTAGTCCGGTAGTGGAATGGTGATGGGAGAATGAGATCATGCAGTTCTTGAGCGCATTCACCGTGGTGTATTCTGTAAAAGACCGACAGACTTGCCACCTTACGTCGATGTGCAAGGCTCAGGAGCCTTTTACTAACCAAAGTGTCGTCGTCAATGAGCCTTTTGGCACGCCGTTCAATCGAGTCCAGAGCCTCAAGCTGGTACTTGGCAGACCCGTCCCATAGGTGGCAGCAGTACTCCATACACGATCGGACCTGTGCTTGATACAGATTAAGAAGCTGTCCAGGTGTGAAGTACCGCCTTACCTTGGACAATATGCCGAGTTTTTTTGAAGCTACTTTGGCTTTGGACTCGATGTAGGATCCAAAGTTTAGGTTTGACGTGAGATCAACACCCAAAAGCTCAAGATGGTTTCCTAAACTTACAGATACACCACGGAATGAAGGAGCCCGATGGAGTGGGCTCTTTTTAGCAGTGAATAAACACGCCTGTGTTTTTGCAGCATTGAACCTAACCAAGTTAGCATCGCCCCAATCGGACACGGCTTTCAAAGCCAGGTTCATGCGCTCAACCATAGCCTCTCTCTCAATCCGGACATCGTCACCACTGGCCCGGGCACTGGATGTGTATCTTTCAACAACAGTACTATCATCTGCATACCCAAAGGTACCGGGCTTTAGCAGATCATTGATGTGGAGTAAGAATAGTGTTGCTGAAAGAACTGACCCCTGAGGTACACCAGCATTAATAGCTAATTGATCGGAGGAGCAGCCATCAAGAACTACTCTTAGCGATCGTTCCCTCAAAAAGTCTGATATCCAAGTGCACAGACCAACAGGTAGTCCGTAAGATGGAAGCTTATTCAGAAGTCCGTCATGCCAGACCCGATCAAATGCCTTAGAGACGTCTAGAGATACAGCAAGTGCCTCTCCATGCATCTCTAAGGCTTCGCTCAATATGTGAGTGGCATACGCAAGAAGATCCCCAGTGGACCGGTTTCGGCGAAATCCGTATTGCCGGTCACTGAGGAGATCATTGTCTTCAAGGTATGCCAAGAGCTTGTTGTTAATTATACGCTCCATACTCTTACAGAGGATGGAGGTAATTGAGATAGGTCGATAGTTGGCTGGATCAGCACGACTGCCCTTCTTAGGTACAGGTTGTACGTTGGCTAGCTTCCAACTCATAGGGACTATTCCGGTGTCTAGAGAGAGGCGAAATAGGCGTGTTAGAATGGGAGACAACTCGGGTGCACAGCTCTTAAGTAAAATTGCTGGTATACCATCGGGACCACTGGCTTTGTTCACGTCTAGACTGCGTAATGTTTTTAGTACTTCCTTCTGACGTATGCGTATTTCCGGCATGAAAACACCGCATTGTGGAAGGCAGGGAGGTACCTCATTAGCAGTATCTAGACGCGAAGCTTCTGCAAAGAGAGTGGCAAACAAGTTTGCTTTTTCTTTTGCAGTGTGAGCCAGCGATCCGTCTGGTTTCAATAATGGAGGCAGTGAAGATCGACAGAAGTTCGCTTCAACCGATTTGGCTAGGGACCAAAAAGCCTTACTACCAGCTGGGTAGGAAGCAAGTTTAGTCCCTATTCGACCAATATGATTGAAACGAGCCTTCCTTAATTCCTTCTTACAGGCCTTGGCGGCAACGTTAAAGGCTTTCTTCTTAGCTCGAGTGTCCGAGGCCTTGCGTTTTCGAGCGTCAGCCCATGCCAGATATGCCGCATGCTTCTGCGCTTCAGCGCGTGCACAGTCGGCTCCAAACCATGGGCTGGCTTTGCTGGTCACGGGCTTATCGGAAAATGGAATAAAATATTCCATAGCCCGACATACTACCTCAGTAACCGCATTCGCGCAGACCGTCGGATCTCCAGAAGAAAAACACGTTTGCCGCCAAGGATATGAAGCGTTGAAATGTCGCATCTCGTCCCAGTCTGCTAAGTTGTATCTCCAGACACGCCGATTGCTCTTAGGGCTTGGGTCAGGCGGGGAGTATACTGAAACGGACTTGACCAGACAGTGATCGGAGCTACCAATGGGTGAGGATACCGCCACAGAGTATCGGTCTGGTTCAGTCGTGAGCAGAAGGTCGAGGCAGTTAGCAGTGTGACTATCAATGTCAGGCACTCGCGTTGGCTCTTTAACAATCTGCGTTAAATTGAGCGCCAAAGCGAGCTTACGCGTCTCTCTCCCAGCGTGGTCCGTGATCCGGTGTGGGACTAACCACTCCTGGTGGTGAGCATTAAAGTCCCCCAGAACAACAAGCTGAGCCGAAGGATAGCGTTGCTGAGCCACATCTGCCGTTTCACTAAGATACGCCATTAGAAGAGTTGTTTCCCGGTCACCGCTATGTGATCTGTACACACCAGCATAGAGAATTTTCTCAATGCCGGTGTCCACAAGCACCCAAATCACCGAAAAGTGGGGATGTTCAAGGTTTCGGAGACGCAAACAGCAAATGTCATCACGGACGTAAACGCAGATACCAGCGCGCGGAAGGAAGCGGTTTTCCAAGATGAATCCTGGATAGTCCAGATATGCCGTGTCTGATGGACATCCTATTTGCGTCTCAGTCAAGAAGAGCAAGTGCGGTTTGTTGGTCTCCAGATGATGATGGACCGCTTGCAGATTTGAGTGCAGCCCACGAATATTTGTGAGGTGCACTTTAAGAGTGAGGACGTGCATCTGCCGTTTAAACTTGCTCAATTTATTTGACTTTTTCATGGTTGGGTGAGTTAGGTAGACAAGTAGGAAGTGGACGAGATATTGGGATGCTAACCCTCAGTAGTAGTGAAGCTCCTACGCCAATGGAGAACTTGCCCGGAGACTGCGGGGACGCCCGAACCCCCCTGAAATTGCCCACAAGTTCCTCACTTCCAGTCGCCAACTGGCCCTGTGGACAACCTCAGGATTTTACACAAGCGGTGGGGCAGCCTTTCGTAGTTGGCTAGACTACTACTTGGGCCCCCTACAACTTGCGGTCGGCCAGCAGAGAGCACCGTGCTTCGGATCCCGCTACCCTCCGAAGCAAGGTCTCCGACGCGAAAGCATCTCCATCACCAATACCGGTCTGCATACCCAACACAACTGTCAACATCTACTCGTCAGATTCTCTACTTCCCAATTATTCTACGTATATAAGAATAAGAATATTTTTATTGCTCAGAAAAGACAAACAGAACCTTAAATATACGATAGGTAGGTACATTAACAAATCAGATTTTACTGATATTAACAACAGGTAAGCTAGTAGGTAGGTGCTGAGGGAAATTTCATTGTTCCAATTCCAAATATGAGTTATACTAATTATTACAATGACTGTTGTATCGGTTTCAAATGAATTAAATCAGACAAGTATTATATGTTTCTTAGTATACAATATAAGGCACCTATTACCTACCTACTAATAGTAATAAGATAGTGGTAACACAGTATTCCTCTTGATTGTACCGTTAAAAATATAAAAAATAAAGTCGTTACATATATTGTTTATTGTGTAGTACTATTATGTAGATAGTCTGTGGTGGTAGTCGTGATTCTGATCTTGCTATGTTCACTAGTCCTCCAAACTAGGATTCCCTGTGTATATGTATCAAACGTGCTAAGAATAGTATAGGTAGGCTAGTTATGGAACTACACCCGCATGCCCTTCTTATCTATCGTCAATGACATTCAATTCAATATACAATGAATTCTATTACTTATGACTTATTCAAAAATATAATACTATAGCGTAAGCATAAGACATAACTATGACTTAAATTACAGTCATTCTGAAAAAGGATTTTATCTAACGGAATCGTAAACGAAACTTTATCTAACGAAACCTTCACAATTAATTAATCGGCTCATGGTCAACATAACGAACGAAAATTATGGGAATTTTAATAAACTTTGTAATTTATTAATTTAGTACTTTTTTTTTTTGAACGGGCTCATGCGTGTTTATCTCTACCAATTTACAGCATCATCGGGCGGGAGGGCGTCACTAAAACCCTAAAAATGTAATTAGGTTGACTTGCGGCTTGATATAATTATAGGTTTCCAAGATCTATTTCAGTAATACCCGTTTCCTAGCAAATAAAATAGTAATTCTATTAATTTACGAGTAACCATTAGGTGGTAAAGATATAACGTCCATAGGAAGCCGGGAATGGATCATAAACAAACAATTCAGTCTGATGGACGCAGCAGGGCTGGTGAAAATGTGTGATGTGAATTTAGGACGTGATGTTTCCGGTTTATTTTTAATTTCTTTACGATATGACTGAAATGAACTGAGCGGGAAGGTTAAGATTATCAGAATAACGTTTCAGAGGCGCATAGATCATCGTCGTATAAATAGTACAAAAGAAAATAAAAATGTACGTATTAGTATAAGTCAATATTGTTTTGACAATTTTTGTGCGCGAATAGACCCGTTTTTTCTTTACAATGTGAGTTCAAGTCAAGAAAGTTTAAAAAGGACTGACGTTTATGTTTCATAAATTAAATCAGTAGTAATAATGAGATAACCGAAAGCTATTGCTTGTTTGGTTCGCTCCATCTGGTTACAGTTGAGTATGACTAGTTATATTTGCAATTCACAGCTGTGCCAAACTATCTTCCGGTGCCAAGGAGAATCACTGAATGATTGCACATCCATATTAATAATTCATCTATTGATCCAATAGTATAGTATTAGATCGTTATAATGTTATTATATGAAAGTTTAGATAGATTCGATAAAAAAATTACATATTTGCAGCCTCCTGTTTAGTAATGGTTGAACCGACCTGCTAATTGCCTCCAGATTACAGCGGCAGCAGATTCAATTCCGCGTCAGGACAATTATTTGTACACAAGAAAATAAATACTTGTTCTGTGTCTAGGGTGTTGTAAAAGGGTGGTCCAGGATCTATATAGGGCCTAGCGATCACATATATAGTTTGCTGGACCTTAATTAGGACTCCCTGTGTCTAAGGACACTGGAACTATGAGGACCATGGTCCCACAATACCCAGACTCAGAACAAGTATTTGTCAAATTAAAGCCAAAGATCAAGAATACTTCCATTATAAAATCAAAATTACGATAGATATTTTATTTAAAAATAATGTTTATTACTTTACTTCCGTAAGCTGTATATGAAATGCTCCAAAGAATTTAGCCGCGGTTTTGGAGTAAATGCTAATGTTTAAACGAGAAACAATTGTAATTGACAAAGGGTTTCACTAGGTGGTTGGACTTTTTTGCAAAGTCCGTCTAGGTAGGTACCGCTTTGGCAGTTATTCTGTCGCCAAGCAGTAGTGTGCACTAATGTGTTCCAGTTTGAAGGGTAGTGAAATTACTGAGCAATTGAGACCTTATGATTTGATCTTTTTACTAATAATCTTATTACTGGACTGTGCCTATGTCTCAGGATGACGTGCATAGTACAATTTAATGCAAAACTCTATATATTAGAGTTCCGAGTGACACTGATATGAGCAGCCGTGTCGCTTAACATCAGGCGAACGATTAGCTCGTCATGTCATTCTTTAACATAAAAAGGGTTGTTGGTTGATTATTATTCAATGACGATTAGTGTCACAATATTTTTATTACAGTGTAAACTGATTGTAAAAAAAAAATAAATTTGAAAATTATATAATTATTTTAGTTTATTTTCAAGATTTTTCTCTGATAAATAATAATAATAATAATTTATTTATATGAACAATACAAAAGGAACATAATATAGGTTTGATCCCTAGAGTCCACACTACGATGACCTTTCGTGATAATTGCGTTACTTAGCTACTTCCACATTATGCAATTAAATTTTATTTTAATTTAACTATGTACTTTCACACTGGTAAGTACTTTTAAAACAAAATAGAAAGGCGAAAATACTTTCGTACTTTCTATAGCAAACAATAGAAGATTAAATAATATAAGTAGGTAAGAATTAGAATTAAATGGAAAGTAAATTCTCTAGCAAACTTGCAAATTTACCTAAGAAATACCTATTTGCTTTTTTTCAAACCTATTAGAACGTTTTTATGAAGCAAAAATCACAAAACCATAAAAAAACTTGCTTCATTGGTATTCTTTTTACACCGGTAACCAATTTTATTAATGTTTTGCGTAAAAATACCACATCTGCCATTTAATGACTTCAACCTCAATTAAATATGGAACAAGAAGGTTTTTTGCGAGATTACATATAAATGGCAAAGATTTTATAATTTTCGGCAGCTGTTTCTTACATGTAATGTTTTAATAATTTAGTTAGTATAACCGGTTGAGCTCAAGGTGCACTTCTTATTTTGTTTGACACTATAAGCTGCAACTGGTGCAGGTGGCTTCCGATATACAGTGTCCATAGTGGACACCCTGGGATGTTTCTCGCAAAATCTGATTATAATTGAAGGGTTGATAATAAAAAGGGTTTAACTGTCAAATTGATAGTTTCGAGAAAATTTACTTTAAACTTCAACGGCCTCATTTTAGTGTAGAGTGCGTATTAAGTAATAGAAAAGGTTTATGTAAGTTTCAGTTGCTTGAAAATGTAATAATTCTATTTTAAAATACAAAATATAGTACTAGTTCGTACAATTACTATAAAAATATAATAAATATAATAATGTTTTTATGTTAAGCGAACTGTATTCCTGTGACAGATAAACCGTTTTTAGACTCTCGAGAATCGACAATCTCGAGATTTTAGCCTCTTTTCGGTACTTTGAGAATGTATTATTGTAGATAATTTCACGCTGAATCCAACGATACCCAAAAGTCATTTTGTGAAAAAAATCAGTTAAACCCTTTTTGTTCTCACCCCTTCAATTGTTATACGGGCCAACCTGTAACATTATTGTATTACATAATATATTGAATTAGTATCAATAAAGCATTCGGAACGCACGTCGTATCATTTTCTGCCACTGTTCTCGGCGTGGCGTTGGTACTCACTATCAATTATCAATTAAATAAATAAAAAAAAAAAATCGTGGTGACGATGATGATTCTGTTTTTATAGGGTTCATTTTGTAATAAAATCTTTACATATTGTTTTTTTTTTTATGCTAAAGAATGACGTGACGAGCTAGCCGTTCGCCTGATGTTAAACGACACAGCTGCCCATATCAGCTGCAGTGTCACTCGGAACTCTAAAGTATAGAGGTTCGCGTGACACTGCACTGAGCACGTCATCCAGAGACATCGTGTTTGTGTGTCTTCTATGTTTTGCGACTGAAAAAGGTACATTTTTACTAACAGGTAACGTGAAGTTAGCTGATTTTGTAGATAATTTATACTAACAGGTGTTTTGTTTAATGAAAACTTTCTGCTGAATTCACTGCAATCACTGCCCATTGCAACTGCGTGGACGTACTTACCAAAATCACGTGGAGAGGTTACCGTTTGTCATCATAAACGCAAATTTTTAGTATCACACTATCATGCTAAAATTATAAAGGCGAAAGTGTGTTTGTGTGTATGTTTGTTACTCCTTCACGCTCAAATACCTGAATGGATTTGGATGAAATTCGGTACCAAGATAGCTTATATATTGGATTAACATATAGGCTACATTTAATCCCGGAGAAGTGAAATTTTCTCTTAAAATGAGCAAATAATTAAAATACTATTATCCGCGGGTGAAACCGCAGGGCGCAACTAGTATTTTATAATAGTGGCATAGTTTTTCTAAAAGCTCATTTTTCATTAATATTTCTATTTACACATAATGTGTGGCTATAATAGAATACCTGTAGCAATATATTACAAACCGGCCGTAAAAAAATCTCTCGAAGCTGTCGTTAGGCGAATGAGAAACCTTTATCCGTGGATCCATATGCGTTGTTTCATTAACGGGTCAACAAAGAAGAAATTTCCACGTAGCTCCATATTACTAGAGGTCACAATAAAGTGGACTGTAGGTATATATCTCTATTTGATAAAGGCTTAACCGCAGGAGCAATATTTACTACGTTGCCCTAACACTTAAAGGTATTTTTCAAGTACGTAAATAAATATCTATTTATCTTCAAAGCGTATCGTCAAAATTATATTTTGATAATTTTTGTGCGCGAATAGACCCGTTTTATCTTTACATTATCTTCAAAGCGGTAGTATAGATTTCTATTGAATATTGATAATTCAATAAAATTCTGCCATTTGTACATTCTGTACCGTCCACAACGTACGTAACATACTTACCAGATCGGAAGCAGCATTGAAAGCTTTTGAATCGGCTGAAACCTCATTAATTTCCTCTTATGAGAAGAT
Organism: Ennomos fuscantarius; assembly: GCA_905220475.3. Lineage (NCBI taxonomy): Eukaryota > Metazoa > Arthropoda > Insecta > Lepidoptera > Geometridae > Ennomos > Ennomos fuscantarius. The sequence goes on from HG992029.1 coordinate 11,500,365, forward strand.
ACGGTTGGGACATGCGGGATTGAAACAACTTCCAACCGGTCCAACCCACATTCAGTTCAGTTTGCTCTATTTGCGTGCGATCAGATGAAAAGCTATTGTTCAAGCCCTACTTTTAGCTTATGCTGTAACCGTAACCTACTAATGCGGTATGCTAGTAGCATACATAATTATTCACTTATGGCTAATAAATTTTTATATATCTATAGCGCTTAGTTATACTTACTTTCTTCCAAAAATTTGGTTTATTAGGTGTAATGCATAATTAACGTGTGACTATGAATTTCCATTTCAAATGACGGAAAGAAATAAAGAAATTATGAGAATTTTCTTGCACATTTCTCTTTTGCTCCTTCTTTCTCATATTTCTGTTTATAAATAATTACTATATTTATTAAATGCTATACGTTGGTTGGTAAACGCTATTTTCTTTTTCATGCTGTATAAAATTATATAAAATATAAAATTTTAAAAATATTCCAGATTTTTCTGAAATTCGGGGAAAACTGAACGTCCCATTTTTTATGAGATTATCGTACCTATGGAAAATATTTATGTCGTATCAGCTAGTTATAAACAATTTTATGATCTTCGGAAGTATGTTTAAAACTTTTTGAACTAGATTTTCCAACAATTGAATGATAGCTCCGAGCTGTGCCTTTTTAAATAGCCTTATAAGTAGTTAATTTGTACTTAATAATTTCATTTTTTTAATAAAGATATGTAAACATTTATTTAACATGTCCGTCTCGGATTAGTTTTCGATAATATTTCTAGATTCTTTATGATTTTCCGTTCCGTTTCTTGTTATTTATAATGTTGTAAAATTATCTCTCTTATATAAACTGAAGGTTATTCAACAGGCAGGCATGTCCATGTTTACGCGGTGGTCAGATTATAGCCTCATTAAACACTACGGTTGACCCACTTTTTAAGTTTATTTATAAAGAGCATCTACTTTAATAAGAGCTTTGTTCTCTCGATTATCGTAACTCCATGAGTTATGGTACCACCTGTTTGATATCTAAAATATGTATTTTTATCAGAACATCTTGCGTAAAGTTCTCATTACGACTCCGTAGTTTTTTATACCAATATAATTTCGCGATTGTAACAATCGTAAAAGGTCAGTTTGCGTGATAACGGCCAATGGTAACGCAAGTACAACTGCACCTCTTGCTGCAGAAATTCGTAAGTATCGGTGGCTGCTTACCACCAAGCTGATCATAACCGTGCACAAAACGTTGTCAAACACGTAGAATATTTTGGCTACTTCTTAAGCCTATGAACAAACCCTTCGATTTTCGAAAAGTAACTTTTACTTAATCTATATGAATTTCTATTCCCCATGGTCATTGCATCACGCGTGGATGGATGGAACATTTTTGCTAATTCATTTTTGTTGTGTTTATTATTGTCAGGAGAAGGTTCTTATGAAAGAAAAAATTAAGAAAATTTTTCATTATTAATAAATAATTATACTCTTGTAACAAAATCAGTGGTAGGTAGGTACTTTTCTGTGACAACAATCTTATTCCCAGCATTCGCAAGCAAGCAATTAAATTGAAGAAGGTGAAAAATAATATACCTGAAACTCGATGGTTTGTAACAAATACAACAAATATAAAAGTGCACAGAAGAACCATACAAACCTGTTACATGAACCAACCAAATATTTCTTAGGTTGGCTATCGACTATATGTAATTTAGAGATAATTTATCAGTAGAATAAATTGATAGTAAATATAGGCACTAGACACTTGTGGGAAAGTTAGGGCGTGGGATCTAATCCTCAGTTAGTTCAACGTTTAAGTAATTGTCCAATTTAATAGATAAATTGACCTATTCCGGTCTGCGCACTCTGATTGGGACTTTCCAATTAAAAAATAGCAGTTCTAAATTTATTTACATCATAACTAAACTTCTATCAAAGTTGAGTGTATGTTTTTATTTTACCTCATTATTTTTTCTATTATTAGTCCACAATCAAAATTAAGTTTTCTGTTTATATTATAATCTATCCATCTATATCGCTACTAAATAATACTAATTTAGCCTAAATGTCTAAATTAATTTTATTGTCTAAAAGTGTGTCCGACAAAATTTTTCTTACATCCTCGTTCCCATGTCTTGGTAAAGTATAACAAAGCGGCACGCAGATCGTTATGCTCTATCCTCATTGAGTCGGGACCGCATACACTCTCGAGCCGTGTTTAAGAAAGGCTCAAGTCTCAGAAACGCTTGACATACAAAAAGACACTGGAAGTGTCCGCTTTTAGCACTACACGTAACTGGCTTCTGTTTAAAGTAGGGACAGTAAAAATGCATACATTTTTGGGTTGGTATTTTATTCAAGTTTTTCTATTCGTATCCTGAAAATCGTGCTGTTATAGGCGGGATGTGACGCTTAACATCAGGCAAATGACTATCTAGTCACTTTCATTTGGTACATTAAAAAAAAACCTGCATTCAAAAATTTTCGACATATTGTTTTCTGGCCGAACCGTAGCAACGCAATAATTAATTGGTTACGGATGTGGTCGATTCGGACAATTTGTTTGCATGAAATTTGTCTGAATTCCCCCTGGTCCCTATTAGGTGCATATCCTTTGTTCATTGGTTCTTACTATTATGACTGAAATCAAAAAACATGTACTTTAACTGAAACCAGTACAATATTACCATATCGTTAAAAATGCTTATTTAAAAGCTACCTATAAGGTGACTAGCCAAAAAGCCCGCAATTTTTTCATTGTATTTTAGGTTTTCTCTAGACGCCTTTGAACAAAATAGACTGGAACTACATTGCAGCTATCGAATTTCCGGTACAATTAGGTCACGAATAAATTTACATTTTGTTTATATTACGGTAGAGTACAATCTAATTCAGGCCATGTTACTTAACGGGATAAGATCAAGTTTCATAAAACCTTGACGGAATCTATTTAGATTAATCATGATTAGAGTTGTTGGTGCGAAACAATTAGCTACGTTTTTTGTTTACATAGCACCCTTGCGGAAGGTCACCTGATACTTTTTATTGCATTATAACACAGTAGTTTTTTTTAAAGAGCTAATGTGTTGGTCTCTACCGAGTTTTACAGCGTCACCGGGTGGGAATCGAAACCGCAGGGAGTCAATGGCTTATAGGAAGCAAGACCTATATTTAACAGTGGACGTCTTCAGGCTGTCGATGATGAAACTAAGTATATCCATGCGTGTGAAGCAGCAGACAGTTTAGTGCATAATTTATTCCATATTAAAGCCAGCGCTACTAATGTAGTTTTTGAAGTAAAACTTCTTTACGGAGGTTTCACTTGGAGTAAGCTGGTGAATGCGAGGTGAATGGAATTTGAAGTTAGTTCACGTAGATCTCCATTGTCAAGTTAAACATTTATATTATTATGTTGGTATGTCCAATAAAATGACAATTTAAAATCGTCGAGATGGCGACATTAACATTAAAAAAAGCAATAACAAAGTTATACCGCCCGATAGATGGAACTAAACTAAAGAAGTTCAACTACAGTCGTTTGGTCTCAAGCACACTGGTTTTTTTTAGACTATGCATATTGTTAGTACGAACATGATCGTATTTCATGCTTATGTACAATGAGTTACTGACCTATTGGCCTAGTTTCAAATCGATTGCAGTGTCCTTTGTGACACAGGTGTGGATAAATGGTCTATTATGTGGTTTGAAGTCATGATTATGATAGCTACGAAGCTTTTAATTTGTCTGAAGTAGGGTTTGGGTGGTAGTTATTAGGCATATGCTATTCTTTGATATGCGGCCTATTCATAAAAATGTACCATTTTTTCTCATTTTATATTATTTGTGAAATAAATGTTATGATAATCATTGTGATAGCATTATGTTGAATTTATCTGTAACTACACTCTGTGGCTTAATTCGCTAATTACCCTTCCCGTAGCAAAAGATTTTGTTTGCGGGAGAAAAAAAAATCATATATTGGTTTATGTGTAAAAGGAATCCACATAGAAAATTATAGAGGCCTCATACATTTGATTCCAATTTTGAAATATACATGATATGGCACGTAATGACGGACCATGTCGCTAAATATTAGCAATCTCAGATCTTGTCTTTAACTGAGTGATCTTAAAGTCATTATAAAAACTGTTACGGTACTAGCCACAACTATAACCTAAAGTAAAAAATAGTCCTTATTTTAAAATTAATAAAAGCGGAAATAATAAATCTGTTATGTCAATAATTATTGGTTTATTAAGTGATCGCTTGGATTAAGACAATAAGATTGGCCTAATTTTAAGTCTGTCAACGGAAAATGCGTTAAGCTCTGACTTAATTATTTATCTAAGTCGTTTTGCAATTTTTTGTCTGTCTTTTGTTTTTATTAACAATTATTGTAGTTTACGTCGTTGAATTACAAGTGAGATTATCATTTTAGTTTATAACAATATATATCTTTTTTGTCCGAACTGACGTGATTCATTTTGGAATTGACCGATTCGGACAGTTGTCCGAACCGCCCCTTGATATACTTGATATTTGATATTTCTCGATTTCCATTACTTTAAGGCATCTTTTGTCAGCCTGCATCCCAATACAAGACGACTGAAAAATATTTTTTTATGACGGTACTAATAATTGAAACTTCCTTTCTCCATTAGCATTTTATAACAGTTAATAACTACATCAATGTGTTTCTCAACAACTTTAATAACTAAACGTTATCTTATCTCTTTCATCAAGACTGTTTTCTTTTATTTTTACTCGCGTCTGTCGCAGTCGTGATTTATCCAGTTACGTTGACTTGATACGATCAAACTGGTCTAGAGCCACCCATATTGCGGCGACGCTTCACAGTAAACCACATTTAAAACTTTCAATTTATTTAGTCCTTTATTACAGGTGGAATAAGGTGCAGTTTTCCTTGAAATCTTTGACATTTTCTAAGCACAAAATAAGTCTGGATATTTAAGTCAGTAATTGAACTTTATACAGACAATTTACTTTGATAGTGTGTTATTTTTGAAAGGCGTTACGCATTAGTTACAGAGGATATTATTCTCGCTGAAGCGTAATTTTTTTAGCTGCTGATATGTTGGTATATTTGTCCAAACTGGGAAAAACATCATTAATTATCACCGTAAACATGAAAATAACTATCAATTTTTTGCTAATGCTATGATGCTGATTAATTCAGAAATAATAATTAGTTACAGTACTTTTAATAATAATAATAAATAAATAAATAAATATGTGTGGACATTTCACACAGTGCCATCTAGCTCCAAACCAAGCAAAGCTTGTACTATGGGAACCAGATAACTGATACAATACTTAGATACTTTTGGTTTGTAAATACATACATAGAATACAATATAAACACCCAGACACAGAACAAACATCGATGTTCATCACACAAATGTTTGTTCTGGGTGGGAATGGAACCCACGACCTGCAGTTCAGAAGGCAGGGATACTACCAACTGAGCTATCGGGCCAGTCAAAAATTTATAATAACTATGAGAATTTTGTCAGGACTTGATATGCTCTAAGCTCCAATAATGTTTTATTTATCATCGCTATTCTCTTTTTTTTAACGGGCCAATGCTGTTGGTCTCTACCGACCTTTACGGCGTCACCGAGAGGGAGAGCAGGCGCTTAAGGCGCCCAAGTCCCTATTCTCTATTTCTGCTAATAGTATTTAAAAATAAATTTGTTTTGGTATTTTTCATGACAAAACGGCAGAACTGATTTAGATGTAGTTTTGCACACATTTTGCTGTATTATTGTGATTTACATTCCTTTTTACCCGGAAAAGTTGCGAATTCTCGTAAAACCACATATATTACAAGTGAAATTTTTGGGATCCTTTGGTAATTTTTTTTTTATGTTAAGGAATGACGTGACGAGCTAGCCGTTCGCCTGATGTTAAACGACACGGCTGCCCATATCAGCTGCAGTGTCACTCGGAACTCTAAAGTATAGAGGTTCGTGTGACACTGCACTGCGCACGTCATCCAGAGACATCAGCACAATCTAGTAATAAGATTACTAAACTGTGAGATCAGGTCATAAAGTCTCATTTGCCCAGTAATTTCACTAGCTACAGTGCCCTTCAAACCGGAACACAGCAGTGATTGCGCACCACTGCTTGGCGGCAGAATAACTGGCAAAGCGGTGGCAAACCTAGACGAACTTTGCAATAAAGTCCTACCACCTAGTAAAATTTATTTAATTATTAGTAAAATATAATCGTTAAGACTACAAGTGTTTACAGCGAACACAAACATAGATCCTGAAGACTAACCAGGGTTCTCTATATCTAGGGACCTACGAGGTACATACACATAGTTATGCACATTGCACATATGCTAAATACTGGTTAGCACATGCTCAAATGCATTTTTAAATCAACATTCGCTGACATTCAATCGCTGTTAGATGGGGAGTCGCATTGTGAGAAACATTTCTCTCTACAAAAACTGCCCCACATTTAGCTTTTCTCAGGCACTGCCGGAGAAGTTAGTACCTATTAATTCCTTAATGTAATTTGCAGTGGCACGGTTAAGCGTCGACAGTTTTTGTCTTTGTTTTCAGTTAATAGAGCTGCTTTTATGTCTCGTCGAAGATCGTAGATGATTGGTATGGATAATTTGTTCAGTCATAATAAGTTGCATCACTTAGGTATATCTGTTTGAAATGTGTTTGTATAGCGTCACTAAACCCAAACGTTTCATACCTTTGTCTGATGTGGCTATTACAGGCTAAAGCAAAATGTGCCAAACTATGCCCATTTTAGCGTTTAGAATGCCCTGAGTAGATGAATGTTATAATATAGTCGCTTCAAAATAACCTTCAGGGTGAAGTAACGTTTTTTCTGATAGGTAGGTCCACAATACTTGAGCCCTATGAAGATTTATTTTCAATCATATTTTTCTCCAGCGCTGAGCTCTTCCTTCCACTCAGTTTTACCAACCTATTCCAATAAAAAAACCAAAATAAACCCACACTTTACACAACCTTCAAACTTTCCCAAACAGGTGGTTCCCAGAAGTAATACCTGACAGCCTCATTGAAATGTAACATTACAAAGCAAAGTGACGTCAGCTAAGTAACTTTAACTACCTTTTAGTAGCAGTACCATTGTTCCCAGACGAACAATCATTAGTTTGTTGAACGGTCACATTTTGTATGGAATCGGATGTTGATATTATGTGAAGTAGGTATGTAGGTCGAAATGACAATGACGTAGGGTTTTAGGGAGATACCTATTATGGAAAAGATACTTGAGTACTTAGTAATTCAAAAATAGCAAGATAAAATGACAATATCGCTCGCGAACCAAAACTGATGAGAAAGAAAGGCTCTTGAGCGGCGACCATGAATCAGAAAACGAAGCGTAGGCTGATCTCCTACTAGAAGGACCGACGACTTGATTGAAACCGTAGGGAGCTGTTTCATCCAAGAAGCAGCCGCTCAAAATGGTGATTTGGGCTATTGACTGACCTAGCTCAGTTGATAGCAACCCTGCCTTCTAAGCAGTAGGTTGTGGGTGCAATTCCCACTCAGGATAAACATTTGTGTGATGAGCATCGATGTTTGTTCTGTGTCTGGGTGTTATATTGTATTCTATATTCTCATAGTATAAGCTTTGCTTAGTTTGGGGCTAGATGGCGCTGTGTAAAATGTCCACACATATATATTTATTTATGTGGACGTATTTCACTTAATTAAGTAGCAATTTTAATTCAGATAATAAGGTAGGGCATTTTTGTTGTGTGTCTAGGTATTGTGGTTGATGATCCTCATAATTTCTAACTAGTGAAAATACATTACGTTTTTCCATTAGGGGGTAAAATTAGAAGGATTCAATTTACTAAGTGGGACAGCATGCGAGTATATGTAACCTGATAATGAAGGCAAGAACTACACTATACGAAGACCTATCACCAATTGCTTTAGAAGAATGCTTTGAGGCCTTTAAGACGTTAATACTAAGAAAAACAAGAAAAGATAACTTAAATAGCAAGCATTCCATTTAATTTTATTAGAAACAAACGATATCAACTGACATAATAGTTAGGTACCTATGCACTTCTGAACGTCTTATTCAGCTCACGCTTTCATTCCGTAAAAAGAAACCAATTCATTCATCGTACGAATTACCACACAAATATGGCGTGAACTAAGTCTTGCGGAGTCACTTAATAAATCCGTATGTGTATCCATTGGCCCAGCCAGCCAGTGTGGCCTATGAAGGACCTTTTATCACTTGCACGTGTCTTGATTTAAAAAGTACTGGTTGGTAGGTTTACAGGAAGTGCTCTAAGAAAGCTTTGATATTTCTACAATAGGTGTATATTTATGTTTATTGGCCAGAAGTATTTCCTCTTGCGCGATCAATATTTCGTCTATTATATTGCGGTTTTAACAGGGAAGGTAGGGAGAATTTTCATGTTTTTATAATGAGTGAGCATGTGTTACAAAATGAGATTTTTTTACTTCAAACTTGTCTTGCATTTGACCACGCTCTCACCTGATGGGAAGTGACGATGCAATTGAAGGTGAAGCATGCTAGCCCAGTAAATACCTATTCACTCTTCTCTTGAACACGCCCGGGTCATATTTCGCCGGAAATACAGACGCTGGCAGGGCATTCCATTCCTGAGTCGTTCTAATTAAAAACGTGGAATCAAATCGCTTGGAACGAATGGGTGGTATTTCGACCACGAAAGGATGGCGCTTAGCCGAGCGTCTAGTAGTCCGGTAGCGGAATGGTGATGGGGGAATGAGATCACACAGCTCTTATGCACATTCACCGTGGTGTAATCTGTAAAAAGCGGTGTAATGAGTAAAAGAATTTCCAAAACCTCATCTTCTATTTCATTTATTATCCAATAGTTTATACAAACAAGCTGCGGTGACCTTCTCTCATAAAAAGATATCCAGTATGGGTGGAAATTTATACATTAAGACAGCCTCTGTGGTGTGGTAGTTGAGCAGGTCGGCTCATAGCCTGGAGTCGGCGCAGGACAAGTATTTGTGCATTGAGAATTTGTGAATTGTTGTGTGAGATGTATACACATATTATTATATTATTAAAAAAAAAGTATAAATACTTGTTCTGAGTCTGGGTGTTGTGGGTGTTGAGGATGAACAGGTCCAATTAGAGTTGATCACTCGTACAACAATAAAGATCGCCATTAAAAGAAATACATATTTATTAAAACCCAAAACTAGAACGCACTATCCATAGTAGTAGTTATTTTTTTTTTTTGCTCTACACCTCCGTGTATTTAGCCAGTGTCAAGTAATTGATGATTTATCAAGTTAATGATATTTCACGCAAATATGTGTCAAGTCACAGTCGAAGTCATCAAGTCAAGTCATAATCTAGTCAAAGTCATACTCCTAGTAAAGTGGTGGCAACTTTACTTGAAGCTTCTAAGGAGTTTTGGGAACAAGACGAAAAGAAACGTTTGAACATCATTATACCATTTTCTCACACTCACGCCTGTAATCCAGCACTTAACGAATAGAATGTCACTAATTTTATGCACTAACACTGAAAATAACTAAAAATAATAAAAAATAACAAAAATATAAACAACGAAAATAATACAATGCGGTGACGCAATCTTTTTCGCGTTCCCGCCAAAACTGCATAGTAGTAGTTGTCTTCATATGTATATATGACAGACAAAACAAAAAACCCTCTCCGAAAATCAATTTAAAACTAGAAAACAATAAAATTAAACCAAACATATAAAAAGGTTGGTCGGTCGGCAACAGTGGCATCATGGTCCTCGTAGTTCCTGGGTCTCTAGATATAGAGAATCCTAGTTAGGGTCCAGGATCTATATGTGATTGTTAGGCGTTATTATGAAATAAACAATCTTTCCAGGTGCGCGTTCGCGAGTTCTACATCGCCATGCAGCGTTGCCCCTACATCCACGAGATGAAGGAGCGACTGCTTGGCGCCGCAGAAAGCGATCAGCCCCTACCGCCACCAGCACCACCTCGTGAGGACCCCCAGGTCGGAACCATCGTCAAAGTGAGATTTCGTTTCATGTCATTACATAAAGGTTGCTCCAGGATACCATCACCTGTATATTACTACCTATACGTAATAAATTCTTGGCCTGAACTTCTAATAGGTCCAAAAGGAAAATCAGTTTTAATTAATATTGCTCTCAACCGGCAAATTGTATACAAATATTTTGGAGATGCAAGGATCCTGAAGCAATTATTGCTTATTTTTACGACCAAATATATAAATGAAATGAATGTGATTTACTTACACTGGGAGCTGTTAAATTATCGAATTTAGTTTTTTTTTGAACGGGCTATTGCTGTTGGTCTCTACCATGTCTCTACCTTAGCAGTGTCACTGTACGTAAGGATCGATGTGGGGCGATATGGTTATGCTATTAATCACGTCATTACTTGGCTAGCATCTACACCTTCGCTCGCATCGTCCCTTCCCATCAGGCGATAGCGTGACCAATGCTAGACAAGTTTGAAGTAAAAAAAATTAATACCGTCAAGTCTCGTCTAATTCAATTAATTATATTTTATTCAGGATCAAATCTTTGTGACATTGTATTTAATTGCAGATTTCATTGAACATTTTAGATTGTTTATTTATATTAATTACTTAGCACATTTTGTAGCCGTAGAGTGCACCTTAACCTTCAAAGGCATTTTCTTTTTATTCAAATGAAGTAGACCGTAATTAGTATCTATAATTGTCTAGTAATATTTATAATTCAGCTTTATATCGTATTTCAAATGGCTGATTATCTTTAGAGAAGCCCATTTTAGGTAATCTTTAAGCGTCTATAACGTCATAAAATTAATACATGCAGCAGATCTGAATTATGTATTGATAAGGCCGTGAGGTCCTGGCGGTGTGCGTGTAGGACCACTCCATCTCTTCCTAAAGCTAAAGGAATATCCACTGAATGGTCAGCAACATTCGCCTCGGTACATTGAAATCTACTTCGATAACCAAGCCGCCTGCCAAGCTTGGTGGTTAAGGCAAACCCGCCCTTATGATAAGCATCTAAAGAGGCGCTTTATGGGGCTCTATGAGGCTTATGTTCAGTAGTGAACGTTTTCCAGTTGCTGGTGTGATAAATAGCTGAATCACAATTATTATTTACTAGTTGACCCGCCCCGGCTTCGCACGGGTGTATTAGTAAAACGCGGTCGAACGAGAAACATAGTCCTATATCCGTCTCCTGGTTCTAAGCTACATCCTCACCAATTTTCAACCAAATCGGTTCAGCCGTTCTTGAGTTATAAATAGTGTAACTAACACGACTTTCTGTTATATCTATAAATTAGCACAGTATCGAAACTTAAGTACGTAGTATTTTAAGTACAACTTACGTAGACAAATTAAATATTACATTCCTTTTTTTATTGAAATTTAGACTAGTTTTACCAAACCACATCATAGTCATAGCAAAAACTAGATTAGCAGTTACCTAAGGCTACCACGAACATAATTAGTACAATTCTAATATGCCATTTCTGAAAATCAAGTAAGGACTGTACCGAATTGATTCCTTTTGTTGAAGTCGCGTTAAAAACTGAACTTAGGCAAGCATGTATAGTCGTAGACTGCGTCATCATTTACCATCAGGTCAAACGTTAGTGCTTTGTGTATAAAAAAAAACGAGTGTACTTTAGACGTCACGACTGAAGAAGTAAAACTTCTTCAGCTCCATCTATCGGCCGGTATAACTTTGTTATTGCTTTGTTTAATGTTAATGTCACCATCTTGACAATTGTAAACTGTCATTTTACCGAACATACCAACATAATAACACAATTTTTTAACTTTGTTATGTTTACAATGGAGGTCTACGTTAACCAACTTCCTTTCGTTTGCCTCGTCAGCTTGCTCCCCAAGTCAAGCGTGCGTAAAGAAGTTTTACTTCATAAACCTAAAATTGATTCTAAACTTTATCCGTAATTCGAATTTTCCAGCTGAATTCAGACGGGTACGGGTCTCATACTTCTCCGGCGCGGGCGCCGCTCGTCACGGACGAGTGCGAAGCCCTGCCGGAGGAGACCGAAGCCCTGTCTCCCACGGACGCTATCCTTAGGTATAGGGCCTGCTGCCAGCCCGATACCACACCTAAAAATGCCAAGTGAGTTATTTTATTCATCATACTAAACCACTACTACTATGTGGTAGGAGTTTTCTGCTAAGTTCGTCTCGGTAGGTACCACCACTTTGCCAGTTATTCTAGCAAGAGCACTGTAGCTAGTGAAATTACTGAGCAATTGAGACTATGATCTGATCTCACAGTCGAGTAATCTTATTACCAGACTTGTGTTGGAGTTTCAGGATAATATGTGCAGTGCAGTGCCACGCAAATCTTTATATTTTGGAGTTTCGAGTGACACTGTTCTGTTATGGGCGGCCATGTCACCTAACAACAGGTGTACGACTAGCTCGTCACATCTTTAAAAAATATGTAATAAAGTACTATGTCTATTTATAATATGTACAATAATTCCTAACCTTAAAGTATGATAAAATGACACATTCAATAGTAGTCAAATGTAGCAGTATGAACTTTTAATTCCACAATTCCACTTCGATTTAAAAACACATACAAATATAAACACACACATGATTTCAAAATAAAACATTTATTATAATGGCAACTTGTATGCATGAATTAATATACATGATGTATTATTTAGTTAAAGTTATGTCTTGTGTCGCTTACGTTTGACCACAGAATACATATTAGCACTACGCAATCTTAGTCATCTGTTCCTTGGATTTATAGTGGATAGCTCTGATTAGCGCGAATTCTCTTGATTGAGAAAGTTTCATTATTCATAGTTGTGGTAAGATAATAGTCATTCAGCAAAGCTAGGGCACGGCCGAGAGTTGACCACTTGTCTACACGAGAAAAAGTTATAGGTTTTACATTCTTGTTTTTGTTACTTGAGACACATTCTATTGTTAATTGACTGGCCCGATAGCTCAGTGGGTAGTAACTATGCCTTCTGAACTGTAGGTTGTGGATTCGATTCCAACCCAGGACAAACATTTGTGTGATGAACATCGATGTTTGTTCTGTGTCTGGGTGTCATTGTATTTTATGTATATATTCACATGGTAAATGTATAAACGTATTGCATTAGTTATCTGGTTCCCATAGTACAAAATTTACTTAGTTTGGGGGCTAGATGGCGCTGTGTTGTTTATTTGTTTATTCAGTAACTAAGGTAAAATAGAAAAAAATACGTAAATAATTTTTTTTCTCACCTATAGAACTTTATTGATGGTTTAAGACTTCCAAACCATAGCAAAATCGAGTGCTTATGAATAAATGTAGTTTCGTACCGATGTAATCAGTCTGTGAGATCTGTCGATGAATAATTTATGAGGTAGGCAATAAATCTGTGTTAGAGCGTCTAAACAATGAAGCTTCTCATACGACATACCTGCTCACTGAAGAAAATTTTGTATTGAGAGAAAAGTATAGGTAAAGTTTCTAATATTTTTCTTTAGTTTTACGTATTGCTTGCCGGCGTTCTTATTGTATATATAACCTGGAAGTTTTCAAGTCAAGAGTAAACAGGTCTCCTAGGCAAGTATGCCTCATCTTAAACCACGCCATTGCTTAACATCAGGCAAGACAGTGGTCAAATGCTTTGCCTACAGCCCATAAAAAGCTATTTAATTTTTGGGCTGTAGAAGTTTTCTATGAAAGGCAAATTTTCCGTCCATACGAATACTTTATTTCATTTTAACTTCTGACACCATCCAACCACTTGCCTAGACTAGGACGAACGATGTCCATATTGTCTGAAATTATAGGACTACTCCATCTCACAGGAAGACGGAAATTCTAACTGGACAATTTAAAAATAAATAAAAGAGAGGAAGCTGTAATCAAGCACTCCACATCGTATGGATGGACAATCGATTAAACACTCCCAACGAGCCACATCTATCCATAATTTAAAAGGATGTGGGTAAGAATAGAATAGGAATTTGAACTTAACAACGCTGGATTAGAGTAGGAAATTGTGTGAAAGCATACCTTCCAACGCATTTTTTATTTACCTGGAAAAGGAAAGGTTCGCTTTATGGACGTTTGTTTATGTAAATTCAGTTACAACAAAGCGTTAAAAGGTTACCTTATAGAAACTAAAAGTTTAGTGCCTAAAAGTTACTGGATTTGAAAACAATACAAAAACACTTTATTAAAAACAATAATAAGCCTGATCAAAGAGTAGTAGAACAACGGGGCGGCCTTATCGCATAAAGCCATTTCTACTGACCACTAAACTACTATTTATAACATGGTTCTACATAATGTATGTCAAATATTTACTTAACGTTTTTTTTATGTATTGGCTCCACAATTTTGTGTATTTAGCCAGTGTCAAGTAATTGATAATTTATCAAGTTCTTGATAATATTTCACGCAGATATGTGTCAACTCACAGTCCAAGTCATCAAGTCATAGTCTAGTCATACTCCTAGTAAAGTGATGGCAACTTTACTAGAAGCTTCAATGGAGTTTATGAAACAACACGAAAAGAAACGGTTCACCATCATTATACCACTTTCCCACACTTCATACCTGTAATCCAGCACTAAACGAATAAAATGCCACCAATTTTATGCAGTAACATTGAAAATAACACAAGTTTTGGAAAATAATACAATGCGGTAACGCGATCTATTTTGTTTTCCCGCCAAAACTCTGACGTCTTTATTTCGTCTGTTATTGATAAAACTACATATAGGTAGGAATATTGCTAATTCTGTAGGTATAGGATAAGAAAAACTAAACAAAACAGTACAATTAAACACGAGTAAAAAAATGAGAAGGCAAAAACGGTAGGTAAGTATATTAATGTTTTCTTCACGCTAAATATATTTAATTTATTGCGCGATATTTCAAACCTTAAATTGTCCATGCCAAGCCCATTAGTAACAGTAGGTGATAAGATTTTTAATAAGGGATTGCTACCTATAATAATTTGTTATTTAATCCATTTATAATGTTGTTGGAGTCCAGGCGGCCATAATTTTATGTAACTGCGCATTGTATGCAGACTACAAGGTCAGCGGCTTTACTTATGTCATTGATGAGTTCATATTGCAATTATATTGGACTAGTTGCGCCCCGCGGTTTCACCCGCGGATAAAAAGTATTTTAATTATTTGCTCTTCCCACGGGAAGATTGCACTTTTCCGGTATAAAATGTAGACTATATGATAATCCAGTGCATAAGCTATTTTGGTACCGAATTTCATCCAAATCCATTCAGCCGTTTGAGCGTGAAGGAGTAACAAACATACACACATACACAAAAACACACATACAAACTTTCGCCTTTATAATATTAGTGTGATTACAACCATTTAATCATGAAAAGTATTGATTAACAGAAAGTGACAGAGAGACACAAGGTTTTATTGACGCATAAAAATCTAATTAAATGCAGAAGTGTGGTTACTTCCCCCAATAGTGCATAAAGGCGGCCTTGTATATTACGTCATTGATGAATTCAACTCCCGGTTACGAGATGTGACAGCATCGATATAAAGACACTTAATGGGCCTCTTGATATTGATTGTTGACTGAGACACTGACAGCTTGTTCACCAGAAGATAAAGTGTGAGTTTTGGCGGGAAAACAGAAAAGATCGTGTCGCCACATTGTATTATTTTCCAAAACTTGTGTTATTTTCAGTGTTAGTGCATAAAATTGGTGGCATTTTATTCGTTAAGTGCTGAATTTCAGGCATGAGTGTGGGAAAGTGGTATAATGATGGTGACACGTTTCTTTTCGTGTTGTTTCCTAAACTCCATAGAAGCTTCTGGTAAAGTTGCCACCACTTTACTAGGAGTACGACTTGACTAGACTAGACTATGACTTAACTTGATGACTTGGACTGTGACTTGACTTGACACATTATACGATATTAATTAACTTGAGATATTATCAATTACTTGACACTGGCTAAATACACAAAAGTGTGGAGCCAAAACCAAACAAAATAAGTGTCAAGTTATGACAATATCTTTTAAATACATTACATTCCGATGCACCTTATTTGTGACAACACACCTTATTTGTTTGGCACTTGTTGTGTATTTGACAGCCTCTGTGGTGTGGTGGTTGAGCAGGTCGGCTCATAGCCTGGAGGCGGCGGGTTCAAATCCCGCGGCAGGACAAGTATCTGTGCACAGAATAAAAAAGCGCAAATATTTTTGTGTCTGGGTGTTGTGGGACCATAGGCCTCATAGTTTCTGTGTCCCTAGATACAGAAAAATGCAAGTTTTTATCTTTACACAGAAATGCGTAACTGTTACATGAAATTAACTGGTATATGAAACCGCAAACAATTCTCTATCAAGTTTTTTTTATAGTGAAAGGTTGTTAGGATTGTTTTCAGAGATCCATGGCTCAAAAATAAACTTATATAGATTAATTCCCCCGAGAGCCATGCAAGAGTTTTTAAGTAGTACAGTCAGCAGGGCTAAAAATAAATTAATATGATGCCATTTTACTTGTTTAAAATAGGTATAGCAGGAACATTCTAAAGAAGTAAAGTAAACGTGTAAAATATAAACAAATATATGTAATTACATTTATGAAAATTGAAGCACAAGGAGCATAGAAATACTGAAGTATTTTGGCGTGATGCAAGGACATTACAAAAACAAACAAAAGACTCACAAACATCAAAAGATTACCTCAGCAAATCTTTAAATTAACCTAAGGGGAAACGGTGAACAAAGACTTGGATGATGCCCCAACAATTCAAATGAGGTCGTCGCTTTAAAATGAAGTTATTACGCAATGTCTCTGGTTAGGATGCAACTGGTGATTTTAGCATCTGTATACTTGGCTATACTTCGCTAATTGTTATTTCACAAGGTGACACAATACACCCATTTAATATGTATAAGCCACCACACACGACACTAAAATAGATAATTACCGCTTACTATCGATGACTTCATTATCTGCAGTAGCTCATATATAAAACTCATGATTGCAGTCAATTCTTAATTAAGTGCGCAGATTGAAAAAATCTAAGATACTTAGGTACCTCTTTTGTTTACGTTTGGTGCCATTACTCTTTTTTATGTTAGTGAATAATGTGACGAGCTAGTCGTTGATGTTAAGCGACACGGCCGCCCATAACAGAACAGTTGTAACTAGAAACTCTAATATATAAAATTTCGCGAGATACTGCACCGCACATCATCCTGAGACATCAGCACAGTCTAGTAATAAGGTTACTCAACTATGAGATCAGATCAGAAAGTCTCAATTGCCTAGTAATTTCACTAGCTACAGTGCCCTTCAAATCGGAACATAGTAGTGCTCGCACACTACTACTTGGCGGCAGAATAACTGGCAAAGCGCTATTACCTACCTAGACGAACTTTGTAGAAAAGTCCTACCACCTAGAAAAATAGTAACTGTCGTGTAATACGTCGCTTCTATCATCTGTAACTTTGACTTGGTCTCTAATCTATATTAATGAAATTATGCAAATTAAGTGGAATGTGAAAGCAGCTGTGGTGTGGTGGTTGATCAGGTCGGCTCATAGCCAGAAGGCGGCGGGTTCTATTCCCGTAGCAGGCCAAGTATTTGTGAACAGAAAAAAAAGCACAAATACTTGTTCTGAGTCTGGGTTTTGTGGGATCCTGGTCTTCGTAGTTCCTGGCCCGTAGACACATCGAATCCTAGTTAGGGTCCAGGATCTAGGTATGTCATCGTTGGGCGTTATTATTATTATTATTAAAATGAGAGCATCTGAAAATAGGTACCTTATCAAGACATTATAAAAATCGTCATTTGGCCTTCTACTGTTTATCATTGCTCAACTACTAGCTTCAACGAGACAATGAGTCCATACTAGAAGCTTTGAGTACACACACCACGAAACTTTATTCATAAAAAAACTTTTGATGGCCACTCGCTGGCCGTAACCTCAAAATACCTACCACTGTATTATCCTGATTCAGTCTAAGCTTGCGTCAGTACATTGACCCCAAACACGAAACACCAAATGTCCATTGAATGGCATCTTTCATCCTTTCATTAGAAGCAGACTCCTTTATCTGAGATATTACGTCTTTAGACACGTGCATGTGCAATAGGGCTACCACAAAGGAACGCGTAGCATGGACGCGGGGGGTGTTGGCAAGGGCCGGGTCAGTGGGTCGCTCGCGCAGCCTCCCAAAGCTCTCCCAGAGACGCGCCTCTATCGACCGTAAAGCGCCCGTTTCGACTAGGGTTGCCAAAATTACGAAATTCAGATACTAAATGTTTTATACGCATTAGTTGCGATACAGGACTTGTAAAAGTAGCAGCAATGCTCATATTATAGTGAGTTAAATACATTATTATTATGGCGAACCATTTTTTTTCGCAATATAGCGCTTGATTTGGTAGAATTTGTATAAGGCATAACCACGCATGCATAGGTAGAGGTTCAGAGCCGGCACTAAAGCACTTCCCTTTAAAACTCATTTCACGCTCAAGCTCGCCAAAGACAATGATTATAACTATCTAAATATATATAACTCAAAGGTGACCGACTGACTGACATAGTGATCTATCAACGCACAGCCCAAACCACTGGACGGATCGGGCTGAAATTTGGCATGCAGTTAGATGTTATGACGTAGGCATCTGCTAAGAAATAATTTTTTCAAATTCCTTCCTTAAGAGGGTGAAATGTGTGGTTGAATTATTTTCCCATAGACCACGCCGCAGGCGAAGCTGCGGGTAGAAGCCCGTTAGTTATATTATACGTATAAATCTAGTTCAATGTTAAATCCTCGGTCAGTTGTTACTCAACTGTATACCAGATTTTATTATCAACGCCTGTATAAATTATTCGGTTGTAATCTTAAAACCATCTCGATTAGAACGATCTATCTTAACTTCACCAATATCTCTATCAGAGGTGAAGAATGCATTTGATACCAAACTAGAAGATAAAACCCTGCGAACAAACATCAACGAGCCCCGATGCATTCCTCCCTCTAATAACAAGCGTAATCGCGGCACCGTGGAAAAATTACGACCCTCTTTAATATGGGGTCCGTATACCGAATGCGAGGGTGTGCCGCCCCTAGCAATTCGCGCAGCATCCATAGCTGCGCAAGTCTCTACCGAAGCGGCAGCCTCGACCGCACCTTCGCACTTCCGGGCCTCTGATACGGCTGTGTCCTGCCCCGTCCTTAAATCTCTGCCCAAAAAATTAAGTTTCATATTATGAGTGCTTGCTAGTCAAATAGTTGTTGAGGCCGTAACAATGGGGAAGGATAAGCATCCGCCTGCTGATGCAGAGGTGAAAGTGGCTACGGTTGAGTTGGACTCGGTAGACAACATGGCGACTTTGCCGGTCGGTCAGCACCGCCAACAGGGCAGCGACATCGCTATTGCTGAGAAGCACAATACGGTCAACAAAGAAATGGAGCTGAAATGTGTCCAGCCGAAGCCGTCTAAAAAGTAGGTGTAGATTTCGAAGTAGTTTCGATAGTTTTCTTTGTTCCGCGAGCTTTAGGTTTTGGGTGTACTTAATTATCTGTTGTTTTTTTTTGCCAAAATGTAAATAAAATTGAAGTAAAACTAAATGATTATAATACAATAATTAACGCTGATTTTTTAATTTAAATAATAGTATGAATTTATGTAATACTTTAATAAATGAAGATTAGCTTGTGTATTATGCTACTTAGTCAATAATCATTGTTTACTTTTGGCACCTTAATTATAAATAGGTATAAAATACAATACAAGAATACAAATACACGATTTCCAGTTTGTAGTGATCAGAAAATTTCAGGAACTTTATGTTAGTACCTGCATGAATATTATAATTGCAATAAAAATGAGTAAAAACTCAATAACTAACTTACGAACCCAAAAATATTTAGATTTTAATGTCACATATTCCAGTCTATTCTGAACTTGAATGTTTAAAATACGTTACCTAGTCAAAGAAAATAAAAATTTGTAGATCAAAAACACTCATTAGCTACCGATAATAATAAGATATTTGGGTAATTTTACCACACATAAGTAAATATCGTCCTTACAAATATCCAAAATTAATAATTATTTTTTAAATTTAATCATAACAAACCACAATACAAAATCAGGTTCTATTAATTTGTTTCAAGCTGCTGAATATTTTGTATATCTATTTCAGAACATCTCTTTTCATCATATCCAGTTTCATCTACGCGAAACTACTGGTGGTTGTGTGCATCGCCTACGTTGTCAGCGATGTCATCACCCACAACCTGCCCCTCTATTACTATGAAGGATTCTTCACTTATCTCTATGGCATGAGCATATTGTTCTTGCTATACGTTTTCTGCTTCCTTCTCCAAGGTAAAGTATTTTTTTATAAATTCTACATTTCAAAGAAGTATTTAATTTAATTAAAACGTCACACACAACTCAATAAATATGTACTTACTTATGTTTCATGCAGAGAGCGCCTGCTGCAGTGGTAGTCCACCAAAACCTAAGCCACCGCCAAAAGAAAAGAAGCCGAAGAAAGAAAAAGAAAAGAAAACCAAAGATAAAGAAGCGAAAGATGGCAAAGATGGCAAGGACGGAAAAGAGGGGAAGAAAGATGGGAAGAAAGATAGCAAGTCTAAGGACAAAGGGAAAGAAGAAAAGGAAAAACCAACCAAAGAAGCCAAGAAGCAGAGTCAATTCCAGGTGAGAACACCTCATTGCACATTCATACACCAGCACATCCATTATTCTTGTTTTAACATTTATACATACTCTTTTGTCGCTTCGCGTGTTGTACTGTGTTAGATAACCACACAATATTATTGTTTTAATTTCAACTGATATATAATTTTAACTTTTATGATTATCGCACTTTGTACCGTTTATAATTTAAATATTATGGTTTCCGTTAGCTTCATCAACCAGCGCATGTTTCTCTTTTTGTTTACGCTGCCTACTTTTTGTTTTTTCCATATCATTTGGGCAGGAGGTGTATCCACGTAAGATGCGCGATAAAGTTCGACAACAGCAATTACAATTGCAAATGGCTCAATTGTATGCGCAAGAACAGGTGAGGTCCTTGACGCATCCAGCTTGGATTCATGTGTACCTATCATTATCTTCGTATCATTACAGAGAGCTTTGGATGTGCTGTTGTAGTTGCCGATAGTGCTTACTTTGTATCCGCTGCTGTACCATTTGCTTCCAGAAACAAGGCTTCGTTTGTCTTTGAAAAATTTAATTTACGGCTCAACTTAAATGAAATAATTAAGATGCATCCATTTGACAACGGAAATCATTAACATCACGCCAAGTAGTCTAGATTTTACTACTAATTTGCATAGTTGAACTTATGACCTTTCCTATTTATTGAATTACTTATTCCGGTCGTAAAAAAATGTCATATGGATTTGTTTTTGTCATTTTATGACTTTTATCTTGTGGAATTTTGCAATTACCATTATAGCATTTGGGACTGTAAGCGTCTAACGGGATACTATGTTAACACATTTTTTTCTATAATAGCAACAAGATATCGTAGAGATGGAAGCTGGACCCATTGCAAGACCAGTACGCAGGCGTAAGACTTCTCAAAATGATCACAGCCATGGCAGCTTTTTTTTGAGGATTGGAGCGATCGGTAAGTTCTACGTTATTTCAAAAATCGTAAGTAGTATTGAATTTTATGACTAGTTACTATATATTAAGTCTTTACCTAATTAATATTATTTTACAGCTTTTGGTCTTGGAACAATGATCTACAACG
This sequence comes from Ennomos fuscantarius, assembly GCA_905220475.3. NCBI lineage: Eukaryota > Metazoa > Arthropoda > Insecta > Lepidoptera > Geometridae > Ennomos > Ennomos fuscantarius. The sequence goes on from HG992029.1 coordinate 11,522,172, forward strand.
GTTTGGAATTTGGTACATTTTTTGAACTGCCCTTGGAATCTCCTTGCTACCTGATTTTAAAAGGAGTAAACCCAGTGCTCCAAATGGTTTTCACTTTTATGCAGATGTATTTTATCTTCATGAATTCACGGGTAAGCTTACTTGGAAGCATTCTTATTATATCTTAGAAATTATTTCTCATATTTCACTCTATTAAGTTTAATTTTAAATAATTTCAGTTAAACATCCACCGATTCAAAGTGATAGCACGTTTTGGTTTGATGCACGTAGTTGCGACAAACATCTGTGTCTGGATAAGAACGTTAGTTCTTGAATCACTGAAGGAAATCACCGACTACCACGTCAAGAATCCCCAAGGTGTGCCTGGTGAGGGCGTTCTTGGAAGTAAGATATTCATTCATGCTGCTATCAACTTCTATTCTACCTTATTAAATATTATTCTCTACATCTTTTTCTCTTTCCTCTGTTTTCCTGCTCATCTCTTACCTTCATCATCAAAAACTGCAATTTCATCAAACGCGTTTGAGTCAAATAGTTTAGTGCACTTTTTCATGTACTTAGCAAATTTCACTAAACAAATTATTTGTTTCATGATCACCAGAAGTAATCCGTAAGCACACCTTGAGGCATTCTGGCAAAGTATTTGGTGCTGCAACCACTGCTGCCACAACCATTGCATCCACAGCAATAACTTCCGCCAAAACTGCTGGTGAACAGTTGCTGAATGTCATTACCTCCACCAGCACAGCTGCTCCTACCACTATTTCTACCACGTCAAGTTAGTATAAGCTATATTTTAAGCCTAGATGTTTCCCCTTTGAAATAACTCCCTGCATGCATAAATGTTAATAATGTATTTTAAAACTAATTTCAGCGACCACTCTAACACCATATCGTAACATGGGTGGTGGTTATACTAAATCTAAGCTCATCGACACTTTAAAAAGCACTATAGGCTATGATAACGAAAATTACGGTCGCGAGTATAAGGAGTGGCCTAATGATAACCCTTTCACGACCAATTCTTACGCCCCACTAACAACGGATTCTGACAAACCGATGACACAAACTCAGACGGCTATGCTGGAAGTCTTCCAGTACCTCCATACTACAACTGTGAAGCCGATTGTTAACGCTATATCTACTTGGTTCCCGTCTTCGTCTTCGGTGTCATTTGTGACAAATAATGACGAATGGGGCAATAATGTCGAAACTTATCGCGTAGACGAACCGCCGCATTTGCCAGGTTTGTCGCTGGAGTGTCGTAAAGTCCTCACGTTTTTTATGCCGCTGCACTTTTTATTTGCGGTTTTATGGTTTAACTATTTAAATACTTACCTTTGGTTCAGGCATTAAGTTGCAAATCATCACACGTCAGTTTAAGGTTTTGGTTTCTTCGTTTCTCCGTGCATGTTAACCCTCGTTTTACACATACTTTACTATATTTTGTAAATTATACACATTTGCTTCAATTTTTGAAAGCAGTGGAGTTTTCTATTGATTTTGTGTACTTTCAGATAACAGATCTGCAGAGATCTTTGAATCGTTTGACAACCTGAACCCAGCTGCTTTGATTGCTAACATAGATAACTCGACTGTATGTGGCCGGAATCCAATTATGGGCACTATAGTCACCGACTCAGCCCCTTACCTTTATCCGTTCATTATTGAGTACTCTCTGATTGGCGCCGCTGTTATCTATGTCATGTGGAAGCATATTGGCCGCTATCCAAGGTAAGGCAGATTCTTTATGCAGTTTTATTAACATAACACAAACATTAAAATTGTCTTAACACTTAATAATTAATAGATTCCATTTAAAACTTATATATTATTTACGTGTAAGTTATAATAAGTAATAAGTTGTAATTTCCATTATAAAAACCTTTAACCACCTTTTTAAAACCAATAGAAATACCCAAGTCATAGTTTGGCTTTTAGAAATGAATTGTGGAACTATCACTTAGAACCCCGTGTGTCCATAACCGCATGAACTAATTATAGTTCAATAATTTACCGTGGCGTTTATGGACTGAAGTAAGCGCTCGCGTTTGGTTGCAGCGTGGCCAACGACGAAGATCTGGAAAGACGTCTGGAGGCTGTTCTCTCCCGCAGGGCGGCAGCACTGGCAGCGGCACAACGCGGAAACAGAGTCGACTGTGCTGGTGCTTCTAAAGGCCTCTTCTGTGGACTTCTGCTACTGGTTGCATCATTGATCTGCCTCATTCTATTCTTCGTCCTGATTAGACACCAAGAGTTGAAGCGCCTGTCAATTTACCTGGCCGATGTGTCGCACTGTGCTCTAATGGTTCTGTCAATACTGGCCATTTTGATTGGATTTATACGGTAAGACATGAATTGGAAATAAACTGCTTTAATAACTTGCAAGTCAAAAATGTTATAAACAATTGTTTTATAGTTATAATAGAATAGCTACCTACTACCTATTATTCCATCTATCAGCAACTCAAATGGCTATTTTATTTTTATGTTCTGTTATGTTTTAATTAATTTAGTTTGTTTTTCTTTTTCCCCTTACCATTGCCATCTCCCTCACCCTTTTCCTTTATATGATTTGGCTCCAATTTTTATTTGCACTTCTGTGCTGGTTTTACGTTTTTAACTTTATTCACTTTAAACCTATCACTTTTGCTCATTTCTTTGTTTTTTTGCTAATTACCAACCCTTTACGTTTACCATGTGTGGTTTTCCTTATCATAATTAGTGGCCGTGTATTGAAATGGAGCTCACTTCCCCCTTCCTGTACCGAGCCTCTTCGCAGGGTTCAATCACTGAAGTTCCGTTCTGAAGAGCAATCGGATCTGAACGATATCTTGCTGCGTGTGTCGGCATTCGGCCTCTTCGTGTATGCCGTATTCAGCGTCATTGCAGGTGGAATGGGCGCCTTTACTAATGAGCCAAACTTGTTGGTAATGATTACTGGATGCTTGAGCGTTCTCCAGGTCAGTTTATATTACAGTGATCTCAAATATATTATTTATTCGATAAATTATTATGGGAATTCACAAAGTAATACATTTGTAGCATAATACATTGGCAGGGCGTTACATATCTTTTTAGTTTATTTGATTTTGGAAAGCATTCCTATCGCTTGGGCTGTTTACAACTGTTTTGTATTTTGTTTCATGGTGTGATGTGTGGCCGTGCCCGTGCTGCCGTGTTCATCGTGGTCGATGATTTGTAATGGCCATGACGGCCACGCTACGCCAACTAAAAAATAATTTTACTGAGCCTATTATAATTATTTCCAATATTGACCAACATAATGTAATTAGGGTGACTTCTCTGTGATTATAGTTATCTATTATATTTGACAGTCAGCATGTTATTCAAAGATCAATCACTAACTAATCCTTCCAGGTGGTTCTCCAACTCCTGTTCATAGCAGACGTATCGCGGCGCCGGGTACACTTGCCAGAGCAGGAGCGTAGCAAGCCGGCGCGCCAGGCGGTCACCTTCCTCCTCATCTGCAATGTCACCATGTGGCTCATCTATACCTTTGAGGCGCAGAAAGTTTTGGCTAACCCGGTAGGATTATATTTTACTTTTGATTTCCTTCACTAAGCTTTTTTGTAATTTATGATAAAAATTAAGAATTAGAATTTAAAACGTCGAACCATTCGATTTCTAGCAATTGCTCAGCAAGTTCGTATGCTATGATCGAAGCTCTGTGCCTCCAGGATTTAATGCTGTAACTAATTGATAACTTTTGATCATAGTAGCTCAATTGCAAAAATTGTAGCAAAAAAGCATTTCCAATGACAATTGGAAATGGTTTTTTTAATGCCTTTCTTTTTAACGCTCCATAAGGGACGAATGAATAAATAATAAATATATGTTTGTCTGTATACAAACAAGCAACTTATATAATAATTACGAAAATAGTTTTCGATTTATACCTTATCAGATTTATTTTGAATTAGATACTTAATGTTAAGTCGACTTACTAGTCGATCCTGTTACTTTCTTTCAGAAACATATAATTTGGCATTTCTATCCATTAATATCTATTTACGTCTTTAATTTCAGGTGCAACTTGACTTCTACGGTTTCGTGGCCTGGTCCCTCGTCCAGCGGTTCACTCTTCCACTTTGCATTTTCCATCGCTTCCACTCGGCCGTTACCCTCGCTGAAATCTGGAAGACCAGCTACAAAGCGCGTCTGGAGTGAATACATCAGGCTTCTATAGCCTCAGTCCAATCGTAATCACATCCTAGAATGACTAGGGTGGGCACTACCGATTTCGTCCTATCCGGGTCAGCAATTTTATAGATAGAAAGAATCAGTTTGCTGAAAGTTTCGATGTCATGTCTTGATATTCATAAATAGTTAGTTTAGCGTTATGAAGAATTAGTAAGGTAACAAGTAGGAATCGTTGAAATATCTTCCCGGATTCGGAACCAAAATAAAAAATAGCACGGTAGAAAATATTCTTACGCACTAAATAAACCCCGCAACTCATCGTTTTATTATGTTGGTTAACATTACCTTTCATGTTCTTTTTTTCTTTCACATTCCATATCTTTAACAGTTTCAATAAAAATTAGGTTTCTTGAAAGACTGACTTTGGAGACTTCGATGTGACCAAACATATTTTTTCAGCTCATTTTCTTTGATACGTAAGCAGATTGCTCATATTTCGGATTTCTATTCTTGACTTTCTTTATCTTTTGATGAGAAATCGTTTACATACTTAAGGATAAAAATGATTTTAGATGAATCGACATAATCCCCAGCTGTGAAGCGTTCCCTCCTTTGTTAGATATTAATTTGTGTGCCATGATTTTAGTGATTAGACCAACTCGACAATATGTTTTCAGAAAATATTGATACCTACATATTATATAGATCTGAGAGTGAAAAACAGGAATTTAAGAGAATTGTGTAAGTAGGTACACTGAGTTTAAAGCGCTCAAGTTAATCAGCGATGATCTTGCATTTAGAGTCTACATTTTTTATTGATGAATATTGTTTCTATTATCCTAACTTAGCTAATAAAGTTTCAGATACTTTATTAGCCAACATAACATTGTACTATATCTAGCCAACATTACTATTGGAGGTAAGTGAGTAGAATCACAGTTATACTTACCTACATGAATATTTAACATTGATAAGTACCTAATATATGTATTAGGAAGGTAAGTGGGTAGTGATGTGTCTACAATTATTATGATTATCTGAATTAACGTACTTAAATTTAGAGAGCATAAAATGTAAGGGTAAGCATATAGAAAGTTCTGCTTTCGGAATGCAGAAGGCTTGGTACAGAAAAAAATTAAAGTGTTTAGTTTTTAAAAAAATTTAGTTCAGGACACCTTTGCAACGGGGCCATAAAATGAGGATTTTGTATTCATACAAAGCACTTTTATAATGCTGTTAAGTATCAGAAATTTTGTGGTAATAGTATAGAATTAAAGTTTAAACGTTAAAATTTTGAATGTTGTGCTAACAATTTTGAATAAGCCATTAGAGCTGCGGTTAAGGGTTCGATTTCATGTTTTCAAAGTTTCGTGAAACTAGGTTTCACCGCGATCAAAGTGAATTATTATACTTGGCAAAATATTTTCGTAATTGTTTATGTGCAATCTATTTTACAAGCTGCCTGAGCAGCTGGTTGCGGCGAGTTTTTTGAAGCGTGATATCATTTTGATGTTATGGATTTTGTATAAATAGCTCATATTCGATTATTTATGATAATAATTATATTTATTGATTTTTGTAAATTAACTGGTAAGGTAACTTATTGCTCTATAGTCTGAGAGTTGTGTGTGCTTACAAATGTGAGAATTTGAGTGTTTGTATTTTAGTTGATTGGTTTATATTTGAATGAATTTAGTAATTAGAAAATATATTAAAAAGATTAAGAGTTTAGAGTTCTTCGTATTGATTTCTGGTAAGTAATTAAGGTTAAATGTTTCGATGTCTTATTCAATGTTACTTACATTTAGAAAACTAATCAGCGAGTTTGGCTTTTTATCACTGCCGATATTTTTAACAATAGTAAAATTTTAGTAAGAATATGTCCTTTGATAAATAACATTATACTATTTCTGACATGTTGAATTTTGTAGGTGATATACTCTTTACGGCATATAAATGTCTGAAACAAAATACGTCATATGTACTACCTAACTACCGTTTGTATAAAAGTAGTTCTTATAATAGGTACACACACGTAACATGGATACCTACCTACTCGATCAGTGTTATATTAGAGATACCAAAAATTTAAAATTAGAAATTCTACTTCAAAATTATATCTATATTAAAATTAATAATTTATACTAGATATTATGTAAATGTCTATTTGAATAAATAAATAATTATACGTGACTGTTTGTTTTATTTTAAGATATGACATTGACAACCATATTATTTATGTTAGTAAATAAGCAAATTTTATTGAAGTAGGTACCTAAAACTTCTTTACACGTGCTTGGCTTGGGGATAAAGCTGGTGAATGTGTAGCGAGCTGAACGAAAATTGAAAGTTGTTAGTTCACATAGATCTCCATTTACAACATGAAAAAGTTAAAAATTACTTAAAATTTGTATGTTATGTTGGTATGTCCGGTAAAATTACAATTCACAATAAATTGGCAAGATGGCGACATTAACATCAGGTAAGGAGTTTTGGCGGGAAAGCGAAAAAGATCGCCTCACCGCATTGTATTATTTTCCAAAACTTGTGTTATTTTCAGTGTTAGTGCATAAAATTGGTGGCATTCTATTCGTTAAGTGCTGGATTACAGGTGTGAGTGTAGGAAAATGGTATAATGATGGAGAAACATTTATTTTCGTGTTGTTTCCAAAACTCCATAGAAGCCTCAAGTAAAGTTTCCACCACTTTACTAGGAGTATGATTTTAACTTGACTATGACTTGACTCTGACTTGACTTGATGACTTCGACTGTGACCTGACACATTATTTACGTGAAATTTAACTTGCTAAATTATCAATTACTTGACACTGGCTAAATACACAAAAGTGTGGAGCCAAAACACAAAAAAAAACATTAGATAAACAAAGCAAAAAGAAGGTTATACCAGCTGATAGACGAAGCTAAAGAAGTTTTACTTCAGTCGTGTGGTCTAAAGCAAACTCGTTTTTTTCTTAATTAAAATTAAATGAGGAATTTTATTTGTAACAAACCTAATCAATAAAATATCTAATAAAGATAACACGTAAATAGGTAGGTACATAAGTAACGTGAAAAGTAAAAAAAAATAACTTCATTACTATTAAGTGAGTACAATATAGTTACCTACCTAATGCAAGGTAGGTACTCACTTATAAATAACTCACTTATAGTTAGTTATTACGCCTATTTTTTGGCTAATAAACAGTTAGGAGCTTGACTTTGATTAGACTAGACTTAGAACGTGACTTTGACTTGACTTTGAATTTGACTATTTGAATAACTTCTTAATTTAAAAAAATATATTAAAAATATATGATGAATCCTTGACATTGGCTAAATAAATTAATCCCATGGAGTCAGAACAAAAAATTTGAATTCGCTTGTAATGTCAATGTCAAAAATCACTGTCTGTTTCGGACTGTTCGGACGGTTTAGCCGCCGCAGAAGCCATTAACTCTAAGGGAGATTTGGCGGGAAAACGAGAAAAATCTTGACGCTGCATTGTATTATTTTCCAACTTGTGTTATTTACAGTGTTAGTGATTATAATTGGTGGCGGTTTTTTTGTTAAGTGCTAGATTACAGGCATGAGTGTGGAAAAGTGGTATGATGATGGTGAAACGTTTATTTTTGTGTTGGTTCTAAAACTCCATAGAAGCTTCTGGTAAAGTTGCCACCACTTTAAGAGAAGTATGACTTAGACTAGACAATGACTTGACTTGATGACTCGGACTGTGATTTGACTTAACTTGACACATATATGTAAGAAATATCATTAACTTGAAAATTATCAATTACTTGACACTGGCTAAATACACAAAAGTGTGGAGCCAAAACAAAAAAAATTAGATCTAACTATCAATGTCAATTTGTAATTGTCAAAGATAATGTTGTCAATTGTGTGTGTTCGTTTCGTTTCGTCGTCCGTTTCGTTTGTTGCAACATCGGAACAGGGACATTAATTTCTAGCTATCGTGAATAATTGATGTATTTTTTTCATGTAAAAATATGATAACAACTCACTAGTGTATCCTAGGACATAGTTTATTTTATTTTCCAAGCTTCCTCAAACTGAAATTAGTATGTTGTTACGTTGTGGTGTGTTACTCGCTATTTTGAGCTGTGTACAGATGAGAGATGATTTCCATAGCAATAGATTAGTCAGAAGTCTTAGCAGTGATTATAATAGACAGTTTTCGCTATGGCCATCTGTTCACAATGCGGCGAAAATGGTGAGAATTCGCAGAGAAAGCCAGGCGGCTATAAATCAGGCGGTTGAAACGCAGGAGACTGTTGCGAACCGACAAGGTCCCAGTGAAGGAAATGCTCAAAATCCTCCACCTTCTGCCGAACATCCGAATACTGCTGCTATTGTGCATTCTGAACATGAGAATACTGCTGATATTGTGCAACCACCAGGAAGAGCCACAAATATATCTCATGAGACTCCACCACCCGTAAGCCCTGAAGCTGCTAATTCCCAACCCGAAGAATCATCAGGGTCAGCTAATAAGCAGCCTGAAGGTACTACACTGTTGCTTTAAAATAAAAATTGTTCAAATTTATCTTTTAAAGCAATTAAGATATGCAGTAATCAGATAAAATTGTGTAAACAAAAATTAGTGATTAGATGATTGTCTTAATTGAATTACATTCATAGTGGCTTGCTTAAGTTTTTAGATATATACAAGCAAACATTAATTTATTTTAATTTTTAACATCAATGTCATACCTAATTATTGAGCTAAAGATTTTTATTAGGCTCTCTTGCAGTCAAGTACTTATAAGACTATTTACAGGAAAATAAATAGCTTGTTATCAAAGCTAATTAAAGCAACAAGGGCTGCTGTTTTATTTTTATGGTTAGTTTCCTGGAATTTTGATAACATCAATCATTACAATACTTTCCTTAGAGCTATTGCTTTTCCTTATACACCATGCACAATTCTTACACAATTATTTAATGTTCCCATAGTAAAATATACAGTATAAAATTGACTTTATCGGTTTGCCCTCTGTTATATCTCTGAGGTTGTTTGTAATTATGTATTACTAATTTTTAAAAACATAGTTATTATGTTCCTAGAATGGTAATTATTAAATTGCACTATTTCATGACCAAGTTCTACACTATTCATCAGATTGTTAACTTCGTAAAATAATAAATAAAAATCATAAAAGGCCCTAGTCATTTACCTGATATTAACTTAACTCAAGGATTCTGTAGGTATTCAAGTATTCACATTGTGTCATTGACTACCATCTTGCTTTACGCTGCCCAACCAGCGATATAAAATGTAATAAATTTAAAATTGATAAATAACTATATAGCCTATGTTTCTCTTAGATGATCTGTGGTGCATAAAATCTAGCAAATTTGATTGTCAATTTCATTATGTTTTATTTAAATCTATGTGTATATGTGTTTCAGGAACACAAGAAAAACTTGCAGAAGTGTCTCCCTCACCTACAATTGTGTCCAATGTAACAATTGCTGACAATGGTACAACGGTAGATAAAGTTACAAAAGCATGGGACTTAAGCAATCCAGATGCTACAAAGAGAGGTCTTATTGTTTTTGGAGGATTTGCACTATTGGCGATGGCATATTTCATATTTTATAGGTATATTTTTTATGTTACAATTACTATATTATATGAGAAAATTATAGATTAAAGTAAATTCTAATATATATGAGGAAAAATTGGTACTAATTCATCAGTATTATCACTCTTACTATGTAAGCACATCAACAATTTAATATTGTATTGAGGCAATAAATTGTACTAATTTAATACAGTGATAAGTAATGCTTATTTATTCTTTCTTTTTATTTGAAATTTTGGATATCCAGAATTAGTTTTCCTGTTGATAATAAACAAGGATGTAAGGATTCACTAAAAAATGTAATGTTCTGCTTTTGGTATAAAATAAAGTCATGTTTTACTTATGTGATATAAATAATGTTATCATGGCACTGTGGCAGGTAATGTATTATTGGTAACTGATAATACCTACCAATACTTACTAAAGCACGTATTTTTTTCATAACTATTGCACATTATTAACCAACATCATTTAAACATTTCAGGACTAAAAGCAAGTACAACGAAACAAACAATTTAAATGGTGTCGGAGAATCGAACCAATTCCGGTATGGTGTACTTAAATCGGATGATAGGAGAGACAATCTAGAACTTTCTCGTGTTCCATTAACTATGGAGTCAGATGATGAAGAGGATGAAGACTTAGAAATATTTGACTTGGAAGAGAAGAAGAAGTCACTGTCATATGTTAACCTTCAAGCCAATGATGAGGATGTAGTACTTAGTCCTAGACACTCAATCAATAGAGACGACCTGCTACTAGACATAGAAGATGGTAATTCCGATATACTAATAAACTGGAGCAATAATGGTAGCAATAGCAAGTCAATATTATAGGTGAGTTTTATGAACTATCCAATTTGAGTGGAACGGCTTCTTCAAGGAATGCATTTCTTTCTTATAAAACAGAATCTTTATTTTTATACTATAACTTTTAACTCCTTATACCTTGTTTTTGATTTATGACCATTTTGTATGAGAGTATGTCTAGTTGACCATATAGTATATACTCTTACCATCTTATTAATAAGTTTATGTTATCGAGGAATAGTAATTTTGTGTTTTGTTTCTCTTGATTGAACTGATTTAGAAATGGGTAAAGATATAATAAGAAAAACACTGAAAAGCTATTCAACTGTTATGCAGTGTTTACTAGTAAGGGAGTTAATAGCAAATGTCTGCAAAAATCGACGATTAAATTACCTGTTGCATATTGGGCTATACAAGGTAATATAATATTATTTCATTTTACAATTAGACTTTCATTGCTCCTTTGGTACCAATTAAGAAGCATTTAGAGAGCTCCAGAAAAGCTATGTAAATATGTGGTGAGTAAATTTACAAGTAATTATAGCAGTTTGAATTGGCCTTGGTACAAGATCATGACTGTTCCTTGTAAACAAAAAATGTTTCATCTCTGACATCACTAGCACCACCACATGTTCTATATTGTGATTCGTAATTTTTCTTACGTTTATTTATCTATTCCGGACATTGCTTAACTAGTTTATTCAGCATCTGGAGATCTTAACATCTTGTCTTCCTCAAGTTCTTGTAATATTGTGCAATTTTCCTGTTTCCAAATAATAGGTTATTTTAGTATCATGTATGTAAAATAATATGTACTTTAAACTATATACCATGCCCATACAAAAACACTTTTTTATAAACAGTTTTGTAATGTAAGCAAGTTTATATATTAAAATCTTGCACATTTCAGTTTGAAGCTTGGTATAAGTATTGTGCCGAACTAGACTGCCAATAATAAAATGATAAAAACTAACCGTATTTGCGCAATTCGTTGCCCCTTATGTTTAGTTAGCCCTGCCCCTTAGTTTTAGACCTGCAAGTAAACTTAAAGAAAAATTCGGAAATGATATGAGTTGGCACCTTTAATTTATATTTTACTGTCATCATAATTAAAATGGGGCCGTTCCCAGTGGTTTTACAAGTAGTGTTACTAGTACTATTTACTGGGACTATTTTCCCCAGTAGATTATCGATGGTAAGACTACACAGCTCTGGTTTACCCAGTAGTCTTACCGAGTAGATACTAAGGATTTTTCTCAGTAGTCCTACTGGTAAAACCAATGGGAATTCGTTCCCAGCAGACTATGATACGGTAGTATATGATAGTAAAAATGGAATTATTTTACTTCTGTAGTAAACTGGTAAGCCTGATTATTATACTGCATGAAAGCTTCTGGCGTGGCTTCAGGGCTGTTATTTTTACAATAACATGTGCCCTTCGAAGTGCTCAGTTGTTTAAACCATTTTTTGTAGCAATCACCCATCCAAGTATATATATATATATATATATATGTGGTCACTACTAGACCATACTGCTGGAATGAGGCTTAATTTTATCGACCGGTTATTAACGGATTGTCAAACTTTGCTATGAGTACTACTAATGGATTTCATTTAACAATACTGACTAAAAACAATATTAAATATTTAAATGGACTAGTTTAAAGAAAATGTTTCAAAACAAATTAAGTTGGTATCGACTTGTTATATATTCATTTTTTTCCTCGGTAAAGCTGCAGGCAGCATTTATCAACACAACTCTGAAATTTAAACTCATCTCTTGGGTAGCAGTATATTCTGTATGGCACATATTATAATTTTTAATAAGATTCCTTCAAGGTTTCATATTGTAAATGACTAGATTTTCAAAAATAAACTTAATGAGGCTCTTGGTGGACAAATATTGAGGTTTTAATTTAATGTACAATTCCAACAACTATTATGTTTCATTGATACAATTTATGATTGATATAATAATTGGACATTTTTATATTAACAAGCACTTAATGAATTAATAATATGAATTGTAATTTTGACAAATATAAATGCTTGCATGGAAGTAGAGAGACTATATACATTAGAATAAGACCACATTTTTTGTATTATCTATTTTGCAAGATAAATTGTTTAATTGTTAATTGTTAGATCTATATCCGAAATCTGTTTATTTAATTCAAACTTAGCGTAATTGGTACCACATATCTATATCTATAAAAATTTCGTGTCACAGTGTTTGTTACCATACTTCATAAAATGGCTGAACCGATTTTGATGAAATTTTATTTTCACACTTGGTGGGTCTGAGAATAGGTTGTTATCTATTTTTCATCCCCCTAGGTGATAAGGGTTGCCCACCCAATTTTTTTTTTGACAGTTTATATGGGATGTGGCATTAAAAAATACAAACCAAATTTTTTTATCTTCCATCATCCCCTATATTTTAATTTATATGGCATAACAATGTTTGCCGGGTCAGCTAGTAATACTATACTATACTAACTGATACCTACTAATGTGAATAAAATATTGAGTATCAATAACTACCTCTACATTGAAATTACTTGTATTTTTATTATTTATTTGTTTTTTTTTTTTTCATTTAATGCTATATTGCTCAAACAAATGTAGGTACATAGGTGAACTTAATGCTAGAGCATTATCTTCCAGGTTACCTACCTAGAAGATAATGCTATCTAACCAGTTATAGATGCTCAATATATAAATGGAACTTCACGTCATATTAGGGCTTATCATATATTTAATAAGGTCTTTCTAAAGTATACATGAATATTTGTATTTAATTATCACAATGTTAAAGCTTTGGACTGTGATAATAGATGAGAGAGATAGAAGTATTGTATTAATTCGAAAGAAAACGCTAGAAATTTGCAGTTCTGTTAGTAATTTTTATATATATGTATAACATAAAAGGAAACTACTACACATTGTAGTTCACAGGTGTGATTCTCGCCATTAAATGCAAGTTTTAAATAGAGGTGACTTTTCTATTTCCATCTCACTTCCACTGTACTGACAGAGTATTGTAGCATGAGAAGTTATATTGATTTTTTATTGGAATGGTTTATACGATTAATTAATTTAATTATTCTTACAAACCTTTCCAAAAAAAATTTTTAATAAGATTACAAACCATTCCAAAAAAAAAAAACAATATAACTTCTCACTCTTACACTACACTCAGTGTAGTGTAAGAGTGAGAAGTTAGTCAGTGTCAGTGAAAGTGAGATGGAGTGAGAAGTTATATTGAATTTTTTTTTGGAATGGTTTGTAAGATAAATTAATCCCTAGCGGTAGATGGCCGGGCGTAGCGTAGCAGTATAAGTATATTATCTATAAAACGTAGTAGTGCGCATATTTAACATTCTAACAAATTGCATCTCTATAGCTATATAGTTGCATTGTTGCTATTACAAATGAATAATGGCTTACTATCGCAATTTCTCAATATTACGGCTAATTATTTATAAGGCAAAGCATTTATTTATATTTTGGGTTAAATTTTTAATATATAATTAGTCTTATTAGGGTGATATTTGGCTGGTCAAAGATTCCGCATCTAATAAATTATAACAAAAACATGTAAAAAATGTTTTCAGATATCCAGTCTACAAATGTAATTTTTAATTTTCGCAGTGTTTTGTTTTTTTTGAATAACTTTTATTTGATTTGAAATACTGCACTGAAAAGCATTATCGGTTTAACCACAAAAGATTTAAACAAGCCTTAAACTAGTGTTAAACTGTTGTTTTGTATTGTTAAACACATGTTTGATGTCTGTCTAAGCATTGTTTTGGTTTTTGTGGGAACATGGTATAGTTTTATTAAGTAGTTTTTCATATTACTTGCTGATTGTGATACTTATAATGTATCTGCTCTCTTACTATCATATATAAATTGTTGGCACGAATAAAATTGTGAACTCTCGACTTAGTTGAATGCTCCGTAATTAAATTAGGTATGTTACTAACTTTAATGTGAGGTTGTTTAATGTTTAATAAAGAATATCCTATTTTATATTCACTATTATTTTCTCGGTCTTCTATCGATAGAAACAACACAAAATGTTAATTTCGTTATAATAAATTTCAAAGTCCTGACTGACTGACTGACTTATATATCAACGCACAGCCTAAACCGCTGGTCCTAGAGACTTAAAATTTGGAGGGTGTGTTCTTTGTAAAGTGTAGGTATCCTACTACTACTACTAAGTAGGGTTTTTCGAAATTCCATCCCTAAGAGGGTGAAATGGGTGGTTGAATTATCTGTGAAAAAATTTCTTCGTTTCCTATAGGCCACGCGGTCGAAGTCGCGGGCAGAAGCTAGTTTTATTGTAATTGCCAAATGTGATGGGGGACGCAAGTTGAAGAGTAAAATGCTAGCGTGGCATGCTCATATTGTCATGCGGAGAGATAAACCCATGTCACCAAGAAAGTTTTGAATCTGAATTTACATGGCAAAAGAAGTAGTGGAAGACCAAAAAATTGGCGTTTACACTGATAGAGGTGTGAATGCAGATGATAGAAATGAGTGGAAGAGAAAATCATGCTGTACCCATAAACTTACCATCTATATATTACCATTTATGTAAATAGAGAATAGTCTCTATTTACATAAATGGTAAGTTTATGGGATTCAGAATTCAGAATTCGGCTACATAGGGCTAGATATATATCTAAATAGGGCGAATCCTGTGGCTTCACCGACTCCATGGGACAAGCATAGGCGGATGATGATGTGGTAGAATATCTTCTATGCCGTTATTTCAAGAAAGTTCAGTATTAGGTAAACGGACCTATAATACATTTTGTGTACCAGTATTTGTTATTTTTTATTTTAAATATCAGAGGTACTTAAACGGCCCACCTTCGCGTATATTTCAAAGGGTATGTAATATGTGGTCATCGTTGCATATGGACCACTCTTCTGCCACTCTTCTTCTACCACTTGTATGTTTGAAGTACTCGCATGTTGTATTTGTAATCCCGAGTAAAGACCGAAAAATATCCGCATTTTACAAGTCCGAAGAAAGAAAGAACTCTTGAAGCGGGTGGTATCCTAGGACTTCCAATTTTGTAAACCATGTAAGTACGTGAACTTTCTTCGTTTTAAAAATCGTTTCGTGTACTAAGACATTTCCGACATTCTCTAACAAATAGCATTCTATGTCAGCTGCATAACACCGTTGGTATTGGCAGACACGCATCCAATGTGTCGGTTCGTTTGTCTCAATATCGGGCTTAGACGTGCGCTGATTACGAAATTTTAGTTTTATACCTACTTACGTACCTATGCAGATAACTAATGCAAACGTCTTTAAAGATGAAATATTCGTGTGCTGGATAATTTGGTGTTTCCCAGCGGTCAGATTTGTGGTTATATTGTAAACATCAAGAATTTTTGTTGCTGGTTAGAATGGTTTAAAATCGATTTTTTAAAATTGTTTTTATAGTTTTGCACTTGACCACTATCTCACCTGATGTGAAGTGGCGATGCGGTTTAGGATGCATCACGCTTGTCTATAAGATACCTGCTAACTGTCGATTTGAAGACTCCAAGGTTATAGTTTTCGGGAAATACGGACGCCGGTAAAACGATTCACTCTTTGGCTGTTTGCATGATAAAAGTGGAGCCAAATCGTTTTGTTCGCACACGTGGGATATTAACCATGTAACGGTGGCGTTTTTCGTACAACTGGTTCTTCGATGGTGGAACGGTCATGGTGGAATCAGGTCTTGTTTCACCATCCCCGATTGGTGGTAACACCCTGTCATGAACATTGTTGGCTATCGAGAAAAAATTCCACCACAGCATTGACGAATTTTTATTCGGCCGTGTTATTATTTTTTTTTATGTTATTGATTGATGTGACGAGCTAGTCGTTCACTTGATGTTAAGTGACACGGCCGCCCATAACAGAACAGTGTCACTCAGAACTCTAACATGTAAAGTTTCGCGTGACTGCTGCACTGCGCACATCATCTTGAGACATCAACACAGTCTGGTAATAAAATTACCCGACTGTGAGATCAGATCAAAAGTCTCATTTGCCCAGTAATTTCACTAGCTACATTGCCCTTCAAACCGGAACACAGTGCTTGCACACTACTGCTTGGTGGCAGAATAACTGGCAAAGCGGTGGTACCTATTACCCAGACGAACTTTGCAGAAAAGTCCTACCACCTAGTAAATCAAGTTCATTGGCGCATAACGAGTAAAACGCCATTATTTTTCCCGCAACGAGTTAGTAAATACTTCGGTAAAGTTTCAATTTTAATTCTCATCAAAATCGTGCCCGAGTGTCCTTTGAGTACTTTTAGCTATTCTTCATACTATCGGATTTGGCCTACCACGCCCACTTGAAAAATTCCCCCTGTATACAACCCAATATGTCGGTTCGTTTATCTCAATAATAAGCAACGCGTAGGTACGTTACGTACCTACGTAAGTTAGCTACGTGCGCAGCGTACGGGAAACGCTAAGGTCTTGGAAAATAAAACTGGATGTATGGCATGTGTATCTATGTTCAAAGGTATTGTTGCCGACCGACCAACCTTTTTATATGTTTAGTTTTATTTCATTGTTTTCTATTTTTAAATTGATTTTTGAAGAGGGTTTTTTGTTTTATCTGTCATAAAGATATATGAAATTGAAAACAACTACTACTATGGATAGTGCGTTCTAGTTTTGAGTTTAATAAATATATATTATTTCTTTTAATAGTGATCTTATTGTGATTGTACGCGTGCTCTACTCTAATTGGACCTGCTCATCCTCAACAGGTATATAGGTAGGAATAGGTAGTTGCAGTCCGCAGTTCTTTATACAAAAAAAAAAACGCAAATACTTGTTCTGCATCTGGATGTGGTGGGACCATGGTCTTCGTAGTTCCTAGGTCCCTATAGATGTAGGGAATCCTAGTTAGGGTGTAGGGTCTATGTGTGTGATCTCTGAGCGTTATTATAATATTATGATTATATAACTTTTAAGACCCTTTTAATTCCTTCCCACCATGTCTGTAATTTGCATAACAACAGGTAAACAATTAAATGTGAACGATTGTCGTACGAATAACATCTTGCACTCAGACATGACATGTATTTGATGCTCCAATTATCATGTATTCTAGAGTTTAAGTCCAGTGATTTGGGCTGTAGATGCTACGTTGACTTTCTTACTTATTCCCTAAAGCATCCATGTTACCACAAATACATAAACAAGGCTTAGATAGACGTCAAACGGATGTTTAACGATACAAAACAGCAGTTTAACACTACTTTAAAGCTTGTTTAAATCTTTTGTGGTTAAACCCAATGCGATTTAATGAAAAGCGAGCTCATCTTTGAAATAGAGTTCCGGTAATTTATCAAAACATATTTACGAATTAACTAGGCTTGCACTCGGCATGGTAATTAACAAAACATTTATAAGGACCTAAAGCCTAATTAAAATATTATTTCAGTCCATTCCATGGGTCCATAGCTCTGCAGTCAGCCACTGCTGTATGTTGGTGTATAGCGCAAGTTGTAAGCGTAAAGCGGTAGAAGCACTACATATTAGTTTGTCCAGGGATTGTTATGGATTTGATATTTCGGACCTGAAATATCATATATCATATAGGAATAAAACTATATCGGTTTCAGATACGGTTACGGATATGTAATTATTTCGGATTATCCGTTAGTTTCGGACGGTTTCGGTTACGGATATTAGATTGAAGTAAAATAATAACACAAATAGTATGCAATAATTTGGTTCTATTTATAGTTTTTATTTTATCTAGTCTAGGTTATCATTTGGTATTACAAACAGTCATATTATAGGTAAGTAATTTATATATATCTATTCAATTTTAATTTCAATTTACAATTTACTATCCGAAACTTTTGAAACGGATATTTTTTTATTTCGTATATCCGATAGTTTCGGTTACGGTTACGTTGCTCCATAACATCCCTGATTAGTACGTACTTACTTCACGGAGTGCATAATAAATTATCGATTAAAGTATTTGGTAACTTAGGTTTACTTACTAAACACTTCAAAGCTCAAACTTCAGTTTGCATTTGTCTCGTAGCACTCGCAACCGGCACGCATACAAATCGTAGCTCGTACAAGCTCATTAAGCCGTCTGTAAAAGATTCAGAGAGTCTTAATTTTTTTAATGTTAATGAATGATGTGATTAGCTAGTCGTTCATCTGATGTTAAGCGATACGGCTACCCAGACCAGTGCCACTAGGAATATTAAAATATAAAGTTTCGCTAGACATCACACTATGCACATCATCCTGAGACATCAGCACAGTCTGGTAACAAAGATTACTCGACTGTAAGTTCAGATCATAAAGTCTCAATTGCACAGTAATTTCACTAGCTACAATGCCCTTCAAACCGAAGTTCCCGCGCACTACTGTTTGGCAGCAGAGTAACTGGCAAAGCGGTCGTATCTACCTAGACGAACTTTGCAAAAAAATCCTACCACCTTGTAATAGAACAGTAAATTGTCAATTATTTTGATTTATTTATGTAACTTCAGTAGTACCTACCAACTTGTTGAATTCCAGTTATGATAATGTAGTAATTAGGCCATCCACATTTTTAATAGTTTTATTAAATTAAGCATTAATGCCCGTCTGTGCTAAAGTTTAAATACATTCAACTGAAAGAAAAGGCTATTTAGCATAAAGTTCACCTATGTACTTACTGTTTTTATTCTTGTGCTATAAATTATTTTTTACTTATCTATCTAACCTTTTTAGTCTACTTACGCCCGGCAGTTCTCGTACGAGATTGAAGGATTCTGAGACCAATCCTCACTAGTTCCGTCATCCAAATTTATAGCTTATAGATTCCGCTAATACCTCTAAACTTAGCACCTTACCCTAGGGGCGCATGGGTCCCAGAGCCCGAGGGCTCGGCCGGACCGAGCGGAAATGAAAAATAAACACATCCGACGTCGCATGGCGCCGGCCACGGAAAATGACGCGACGTGAGTCTCTCGAACGAGTTGTGACTGTTTTGAACTCTGAAAAATACTCTGTTTTTCGTATTAAATGGGGAATTATTGAATTAAAAAAAAAGAAAAACGAGCGTGCTTTAGACCAAACGACTGAAGTAAAACTTCTTTATTTAAGCTCCATCTATGGGCCGGTATAACTTTGTTTTTGCTTTGTTTAATATTAATGTCGCCATCTTGACAATTGAAGGGGTGAGAACAAAAATGGTTTAACTTATTTTTTTCACAAAATGACTTATGGGTATCGTTGGATTCAGCATGAAATTATCTACAATACTACATTCTCAAAATACCGAAATGAGG
This sequence comes from Ennomos fuscantarius, assembly GCA_905220475.3. Lineage (NCBI taxonomy): Eukaryota > Metazoa > Arthropoda > Insecta > Lepidoptera > Geometridae > Ennomos > Ennomos fuscantarius. Next base: position 11,542,090 of record HG992029.1, read on the forward strand.
CTTACATCTCGATATTTTGAGTCTTAAAAACGGTTTATCTGACACAGGAATACAGTTCGCTTAGCATAAAAACATTATATTTATTTTATTATATTATATTTTTACAGTAATTGTATGAATAACTACTTATATTTAGTATTTTAAAATAGAATTAAAACATTTTCAAGCAACCGAAACTTACATAAACCTTTTCTATTACGTTATAACCACTCTACATTAAAATGAAGTTTAAAGTCAATTTTCTCAAAACTATCAATTTGACAGTTAAACCCTTTTTATTCTCAACCCTTCAATTGTAAATTGTCATTTTACCAGACATGCCAATATAATAATACAAATTTTTAACTTTGTTATGTTGACAATGGAGATCTACGTGGACCAATTTCAACACCCGTTCGCCTCGCATTCACCAGCTTACTCCCCAAGTCAAGCGTGCGTAAAGAAGTTTTACTTAAAAAAATCTCTGTCTTACTTCCGCACACGATGAGCTGAAGTCGACATATCTCTTCGCTCGGGATTCGCTCTTAGATGAAATTTGGAATATAGATAACTTATATAGTGGATTAACACATAGGCTACTTTTATTTGCAGGTGAAACCGCAAGGCGCAACTAGTATACATAACGTTTGATAATGGTAATACGCAGAAGATCAAATTTTTTCATCATTTCGGATGTTATTTTTATTTTATTTTATGATTTTAAGAAATCTTACAGCTAGGTACACGTATAGAAAAGTAAACATATAAAGAAGGCCAATTAAAAGTTTCCATAGATACGTAAAAAAAAAACAAATAATTACACATAGAAAGACGGATGCACACAAAGAAAAATACAACTTCTACACAATAACCACTTTGCTCCCTAATTATTAAAAAATGCATTGGCCATCAGCTTCTTCAGTTAAAAAGATCATAATATTTTATTAAAAAGATCTATCATTGTCATCTTTACTACATTTGCTCTAGTTCGTGAATGTTTATTGACTTCTAAGAAGGCAAACAATGCGATCGTCAATCAAATAGAACAATAATAGGCGAACAGCCGTGTGATTAATTTAATATCAGTTACAAACCGTGGCTCTAATCAATCGAATAATCATAGTAATTAATTAGTTCGATAGGACGCACCTGAATAATGGATCGGTTGGTCAGGCCGGTAAACGTAAGTTATTGTTGTAAGTAGGTAACTTATAAGTTTATTTATTTGACTGGCCCGATAGCTCAGTTGGTAGTAACCCTGCCTTCTGAACTGCAAGTCGTGGGTTCGATTCCCACCCAGGACAAACATTTGTGTGATAAACATCGATGTTTGTTCTGTGTCTGGGTGTTTATATAGTATTCTATGTATGTATTTACAAACAAAAAGTATCTAAGTATTGTATCAGTTATCTGGTTCCCATAGTACAAGCTTTGCTTAGTTTGGGGCTAGATGGCGCTGTGTGAAATGTCCACACATATTTATATATTTATATTTATTTATAAGTTTTATTTTGAACTGGCTAATGCTGTTGGTCTCTGCCGACCTTTACAGCGTCATCGGGTGGGGTCACTTATAGGTAATGTTCTATTGAAATGTTATTTGACTGGTCTCACAGCTTGGTTGGTAAATAGTAGCTCTGCCTTTTACCTGTAGGATGTGGTTTCGATTCCCACCTAGAAAAAATATTTTTGTGAACATCGGAGTCTTTTTTAAATGGGAAATGGGCATGCGTTTGACGACAACTCACTTGATGGTAAGTGACGAAGTTGTCTAAGGTGGAGCACGCTTGCCCATGAGATGCCCATTCACTCTTGATTTAAGAAGACCCAGGTTGTACCCAGGAGGAAACACTGTTGTTGGAAGAGCATTCCATTCCTTGGCCGTTTGGACTATAAATGAGTCAGCAAAACGCTTAGTGCGGACTTGGGGTACATTAACGACGTAAGGATGTGAAGAATCACCCAAGTCTTGTAGTTCTATGATGGAAAGGGGATGACGGAATGTTTGTTCTGGTTATGTTATATATTGTTTGCGTTACCAGGTTATGAGCCGACCTCCTCAACGACCGTACCACAGAGGCTGGCGAAGTTTTTTTTATTATTTTAATGTTTATTATAGAGGGTTTGGGTCTTAACAGATCATGTCACCCTTATAAGGAATGCTGTCGAAGTTAAAAAGAGCTTTTAATCCAATAACATGATTTTCTATAAGTATAACATTAATTACTAAGTACATTAGTATTAAAGTCTTGGTTCGTCTGACACGATAGCAAATTCTTGCGTAGGTACTATCAATCAAACACATGCAGTATAAAGAAAAACTTTAGGCTATCACAAACTACATTTTCAAATAATAGTTTTACTATATTAACTTTTGGAGGAACTTTAGGGTTCCAAGTGACACTGCAACCGATATGGGCAGCCGTATCATTTAACATCAGGTGAACGAATAGCTCGTCATGTCATTCCTTAAGATAAAAAAAAAAAACTTAAAAGCAACGCATTATTTTTCTTGATAAATAAATAACGCCTAACGTTCACATACATAGATTCTGGAAGCCAACAGGATCCCCTGTGTTTAGGGACTCAGGAACTACGAGAACTATGGTCCCACAACACTAGGGTTTGGGTTCCGAGACGTTTCGTAATTTCAGCTGTCTCGAGTCCCGGGAATTTCGTGTTGAGACTCGAGACGAGACAAAATTGGCACGTAATCATTATTATTTTCAAATAATTGAAGGAGCCTAGCGACATCTGTTACTTTAATGAATATTTAAAAAAAATCGTAAAAGTCTCTAAGTCGCGGGATGTCCCAGGACTTTGATTGTAGGCTGTTTCGTGCCCTGGGACTTAGAAACTGTCAGGAATTCCCAAACCCAGACACAGAACAAGTAATTGCACTTTTTTTCTGTGCACAAATACTTGTCCTGCCTGCCTGCCTTGATAGCTAGTGGTACTCTACCTACTTGTTCAAAATATCTGCGACCTTAGTATATAGGTATCAAGATCTATCCAAGTTATATCCGATAGGACCCCGAGCAGGTAATATTTGCGCAAGGTGTTCAACAGCCGAGAGTCTTTTAGTTTGTGTTTCCTATAACTTTGATTGAAACTCTCTTTATTCTGGTAAATTGGGAAAAGTTTTCCAATTGCTTTTCTTTCGCGGTTATGTAATGTAAACTGGAAGAATGAAGTACTTCGGTCGTACCTGTTATTTTTAAGATGTTCGCATTAAAACTCTGAACAATGTTCAGAAAACCAATACACGTAACTCAATTAAAATGGTTCTCTTACAAAATATACCGAGAATTATAAATAAGTTTGTTTTTTTTTATGTTAAGGAATGACGTGACGTGCTAGCCGTTTGCCTGATCTTAAACGACACGGCTGCCCATATCAGCTGCAGTGTCACTCGGGACTCTAAAGTATAGAGGTTCGCGTGACACTGCACTGCGCACGTCATCCAGAGACATCAGCACAATCTAGTAATAAGATTACTAAACTGTGAGATCAGATCATAAAGTCTCATTTGCCCAGTAATTTCACTAGCTACATTGTCCTTCAAACCGGAACACAGCAGTGCTTGCGCACTACTGCTTGGCGGCAGAATAACTGGCAAAGCGGTGGTACCTACCTAGACGAACTTTGCAGTAAAGTCCTACCATCTAGCAGCACGTAGAGTTTGGGTATTTTATAATTAACTAAAGGCCTCTCCTATGGCTTCATCCACGTTTCTTGATACAATATTTGACATCTCATCTAACCCAGTATTTTAAAACCTTATTCGACAAAAAGTAATATTGTAGGTAAAACGGGGTCATAAATAAAACATAGAATTTAGATCACCTTCAGCGGGAAGCGTACCCAAAAAGCTGGCAATGTTCCCTGTTGAATAGCTAGGCTAATTTGTTGGTCGAGGTATGTGCCAGCCTTTTAGTCGCGCCTCAAAAAAAGCTAATTAAAAAAAGTATTCAATGGGTGTCGGCTCAGTATATTCAAAGTTTTGGATTTTGTACACTTCAACTGTTGTTAGAATGGTTTTTGTTCTTCGACACCGTAGTCCTAGTTTATAGGTTTGACTGAAACTTTACGGATGCATTTTATCAAACAATGCTTTCCCTGCAGTTTTCAAATTGTTCGCATTGCTTCTCTCTACAGTATTTTAATTACCTGACGATATACGAGAAGCGCATAATCAAAAAAGCATTCTGAATGTAGATATAATGCTTAGAGAAGAATTACTCGGCATTCTTTAAAGAGAAATGCGCAGATTGCGCTACTTTGCGAGCAAATGGGTTGGTTTTCGCTATTTGTTTTTAAATATATTCAACACGTATTACAATGCATATAATAACAAGTAGATGCGTATGCAATAAAGTGTTGATCTATCTAAAGTATTGATCTATATATTTAGATATTGCAAAAATTTCACAAAAAGAAAAACTTTCTTAACTAACTAATACTAGTATAATAGGCGGTCTTATCGTTAAAAGCTATAAATCTCTTCCAGACAACCTTTGCATTGGAGGAAATCGGTTGCTTAGAGTTTTGGGCTCGGCAAATTTTTTTTCTACAATGTAATGCAAAATATATGTACAAATAATGAACATACATAAAAATACATATAATATATATGTAATATAAATATGCATATAATATGTTTCTTTTTATATATGCAATTATCATGTGTACCAATCAATAAACATATTTATATATACCTATTTTATACCGAATACTAATAAATTACTTAATACCGATTTGCGACCTGTAGAAGTTATTTACTTTATTTTTAAAGATTTGCAGTAATTAAGAGTGCCGTATCAAGACCGGCAAGCTGTTACAAAACCGTAGAGATTCTATGGTAAAAGTGGTGATGTAGTGTATAACTTTATTTTTCAACATTATTATAACTTGTAAGTAATTTTCAAAGCGATCTGATTGACCAAGGTATTATTGCGGCCGTCTAGTTAAAGCAAGTTTTCCTTTATCCCGACAAAGTTGTGGCTGAGAAATACTTGGTTCTGGATTGTTCAAGTCGCTGTAAGCCAATAGGAGTCCTGACAAAATGGCGTCTGCAAACTTTATGGAAATATAAAGAAGTTAAAACTTTCAGCGGTAAAAAATCATAAATTGATAAGTTTATTTTATACTTGCACCGGTCGATAAGGTCCGTAAGTAAGAGCTTTATACTCAATCAACAAAACTTTAGATTTCCCTATAAATAAGATTATTTTGACGTTATTTAACAATTCTTATTTATAATTATAAATGTTTGCATGATAGATTGTTTGTATACTGGTCATAGCTCGGTAATAGCTCTCTGCCTTCTGAACTATAGGTGTGGGTTCGATTCCCACCCAGGACAAATATTTGTGTGAAGAACGTAGCTATTTGTTCTATGCCTGAGTATTATATTATACTCAGGCGTATTTACAAACAAAATATCTATAAATATTTATCAGTTATTTGATTTTCATAGTACAAGTTTTTCTTAGTTTGAGATTACATGGCGTTGTGAGAAATGTCCACATATATTTTTTTTTATTTGTATAAGTACGTATGTACCTAATAAAAAATAATGCTAATATGTAAGTTATAACTATTTGAATATATTTGAATAATGAAATACATTTTTTTAGGATTTGGCTCCACACTTTTGTGTATTTAGCCAGGTGTCAAGTAATTTATAATTTATCAAGTTATCGATATTTCACGCAAATATGTGTCAAGTCACAGTCGAAGTCATCAAGTCAAGTCATAGTCAAGTCAGTCTAGTCAAAGTCATACTCTTAGTAAAGTGGTGGCAACTTTACTTGAAGCTTCTATGGAGTTTTGGAAACAACACGAAAAGAAACTTTCACCACCATTATACCATTTTCCCTCACTCACGCCTGTAATCCAGCACTTAACGAATAAAATGCCACCAATTTTATGCACTAACACTGAAAATAACACAAGTTTTGGAAAATAATACGATGCGGTGATGCAATCTTTTTCGCTTTCCCGCCAAAACTCTGAAATACATTTTTTCAATAATGAAATGATTAAAAACTTTTTTGTGGTGCATTGATATATTTCGAAGCTGTACAACTTACTATGTATAGTGTTATTTAAGTAAAATGGAACGTAATTCAGGCTAGATTATTACTAAGTATACATCACATTGCACTTAGTATTCTATGGAAAATAATCCAGGTTAGATTATAAATTATTACTTAGTAGAGTTCAATAGATAAGTTTTCTGGCTTGCCTGGCTGACCTAGTGGAAAAATGATTGCTCATTAGCGTGGAGATTACCAACGTTCGATGAGAAAATGATTCATTCGGAAATTCCCTCCTAAATTAGGAAAATAAACGAGAAAATAGTTGCCACTCTTTTCAGGTGATTATGGTCTATAAAGAATAGGTCTTTAGCTAAAATGACGCTGATTTCTTATTTAGATATTTCCAGAATGGCATTAATTAACTGGCGTTGGTAAAGATGCATCGAATGCATGGATGATTACGAAAATTAAATTTTAAAAAAGTATTTTAAAATAATGGTAACTCATTTCTTAAAAAACGGTAATTTCATAGGCTTTACCTAAGCTACGAATTAACGCAGTTATTTTTAACGCCCAACGATCACATAGGTCCTGGACCCTAAACTAGGATTGTATTTACGAGGACCTCGTAAATCCACCCCCCCCCCACACAGAACAAGTATTGGCGCTTTTTTTCTTGTGCACAAATACTTGTCCAGTCACGGGAATCGAACTCGCTGCCTCCAGGATATGAGCCGACCTGCTCAACCACAACACCACAGAGGCCGTCAAATTAAAACGGATTTGACTAATATTGCATGTACCTTATGTAGAACCTAGTTTACATTACTAATTCGGTACTGTAGGTATATACGGTAGTTATTTTCAATATCAAAACAACTACCTATATATACTGAAATTCCCATAACAAACAATTTCTTTCCAACTCTTTTTTTGACGTCACGAGCTAGCCTTTAGCCTGATGTTAAACGACACGGCTGCCCATATCAGCTGCAGTGTCACTCAGAACTCTACAGTATAGAGCTTCGCGTGACACTGCACTGCGCACTTCATCCATAGACATCAGCACAATCTAGTAATAAGATTACTAAACTGTGAGATCAGATCATAAAGTCTCATTTGCCCAGTAATTTCACTAACTACAGTGCCCTTCAAACCGGAACACAGCAGTGCTTGCGCACTACTGCTTGGCGGCAGAATAACTGGTAAAGCGGTGGTACCTACCTAGACGAACTTTGCAGTAAAGTCCTACCACCTAGTCAAAATTAAGTCAAAACACAGTACCTTGGGGGACCTTGTTACCTTGAGTTGGCGTATTAAGGCACTGTGATGCCCACTCAAAGGTCCATCATTCATTGAAATTAATAAATGTACAATTTGTTTTACAGGAAACTGCAATGATACTTAATAAAGTTATATTTAATAATTCCTGTATTGTATGAATTTCGTTGGTGAGACAATAAAGAGTTATCTATCTATCTATCTATTTTATTCTAGCTCTGAAACCAATAACATATAAGCTTCGAATTCTATACCCCCGTAATAACACAAAATAGAATACACTCGAGGTCTGCAATTCCTTTATGATATTAGGTACCGTGAAACTGTCCGGTTTTTGAACAGGGACGATATGTTCTCTGTTCAATTGCAAGGAAGCAAGTGCTTCGATATCTCGCCGTCTCAGCTTTTGTGATGGCAAAATAAAATCACTTGGGCTGGACGACTCGATGGGGATTTATTGTTGTACGGCGCACCACAACCTGTGAAATAAAATTTAATATTATATAGTGTTATGTCAAAATATTTACGTTTGTTTTGTCGAAGAAAGTTTACCTAAAATAGCCTTGGTAAATAAATAAATATTTGTGGACATTTCACACAGCGCCATCTAGCCCCAAACTAAGCAAAGCTGGAAACCGGAAAACTGATAAAATACTAATATATTTTTTGTTTGTAAATATATACATAGAAATTTAACACCAAGACGCAGAACAAACATCGATGTTCATCACACGAATGTTTGTTCTGGTTAGGAATCGAACCCACAACCCACAGCTCAGAAGACAGGGCTACTAGTAACTGAGCTTTTGGGCCAGGCAAATGCCTTATTTATTTTGTAAAAATTTTAATACTTAGGCTTCTGAGTCATGTGTATGGTCAACTTTTGTCCTAACAAATCCAATTATGGTCCAGAATGTATGTATGTGATCGGTGGGCGTTAAAAATAAATAAATATTAAAAAAACTAATAACTAGTTATGAAAGAAGATTTTTAATATAAAGGTACAATTAAAAGCATAAATTTATAAGAAAAACTAAACTCTAACACGAAACTTTTGAAGTTGATATTTGGCATGCACAATCAATTTAACCACCATAATACAAAAAACGCTTTCTTACCATGTGATTTTTCACAAGCAAACTTCGACCAAACTTCGTCGCTTTTTCCCAACGCTCGACGGGATAAGGACAGTCTCGCCAATGAGATTGCCTGGCATATTGTCCGGCCACGAACTTCAGCTATTATAACTGGGCAAAAATAGTTGGACAAGTGGGAAAAGTTCGCAAAGTTGGCTAACAGCCCTTGTTATTGCCTTAGTTGGGCAATATTTTTGTTAACAACGAGAAACCTGTTATAAGAAACTGTTGTATTGATTGGCTATTATGCGACAATTAGGTTTCGTTTGTTTTTTTAGTTTTCTTTTGTGTATTAAAATCTTTTGAAAATACAATAGACGAGTGATACAAAAATGCAACGGAACTAGTTTCGTAACTTAATAATATATGCCTACACAAAAACATTGTTGGTTTAACAAGTCACGCCAGGCAAAAGATTGGTTACATTTAATTAGTGGGACGAATACAGGTTAATTTTTTGCCCGAAAAATTATAGTAAGTGGTTATGGCTGATATCGTGGAGCACTTATTTTTTACTAAATTAAACTAGACCAAACTAAAGTATACCCAAGAACTTAAAATAACTAAAATTTTAAAAACTTATAATAACCAGTTGGTGGAGGGGAAAGTGCCCAGATTGCTGGCTTTATTTGTTTGTACTGTAAAAATCTTGAAAAGGACTAGGACGTCATCCAGCGGTCTGATCGAGTTGAAATTTTTATTATTTCACAACAATGTTATTTTAATGCCAAATATTAATCATTTGAAGGATATAAATCTTTTTGTGATAAGTACTGTTCATCTTCGAAGAAAATTGGACTGACAAACCTATCATAAGCATATTCAATTATCGTTACCTCGATCCGATACATCCCTACAATCGAAACCGAACCGAATCGAAGCCTTATCGGATCCATTACGTAGCACGCGTTTCGAACAATTTATTTTTTTGTATGAAAACCTTCCGAGGGCCGGTAATAGAGAAAGTTTTTCCTTTCCGTAATTGTGAGGGCCGATGCAAGGTAATAAATAACCGCAGCGCCCCCCTCTGATTGAACTTGCTAATGAATGAAGGATAAGAAATTCGGAAATCGAAACGTTCAGGTTTCATTACAAGAGGGGAACGGATTTACTCTGAAAAATGACCTAAGTTTCCACGTTAAGATTCAACGAGGTTAAAGGGCTTAGTTATACGAAATTAGATGTTTCAACTTCCCCGTTTACTTTTTCAATATCCTTCTTTTACCTCCCGTAAAATAAGTTGTAAAAGTGAAATTATTTTGAAACTTTTGTGGTTACTTTTTTAGTGTTTACTGTAAAATTTTGAGTGTATTTTTAATTATGTCATGATCTTTTTCGCTTAGGTAATATAAGTTCTTTGAAATTTACTAAAAATATGCATTAAACTTAGCTTGTGCTAACTTATATCAATATTATCAATTTTGTTAATTATCAAATCTTACTTATGATCAAGATCAAGTACGTATGTACCGGTCTGGAAAGAGACCTTAAGTGAGAAGGCTAAAATAATAATTGTTTCGCTCGAAGCCACTTTAAATCTAAATTATAGACGTTTTTGAGTCTTATCCATAAACACCTGACGATCATTTCAACACATTGAATTCCCAAACCAGAAAGTGCATATTTCCCAAACCCAAAATCTCGGATACAAGTAAATCTATCAATAATTCCGTTCAAGATATGCATTAAAAACCGGCGTCGCCTCAGTCAAAGGGCGGCGTGTTTTCTTAACAAAGTGACTTCGTGATCTGAGAACGAATGAGCCGATCTGAGACAACCCTTGTTTTTCTTTAAAACAACTCTCTTTCAGATAGTGACCGAGCAGGCGATAGGGAATTCCGGCTGCTGACTTATAGAATCTTCTTATGGGACTTTTGTGTTGTGAGGATTGGAACTACAGAGTTGTGTAAAATGAACGCTCAAATAAATTTAAAGCGAATTCTTAGTTGATTAAACCATGTCTTTATTTCAAGTGATTGGGTTACAATCTGAAACTCATAATGTTCTTGAACAGAGTCGCGGCGTGTTGAGGACGAAATAGTAAGTAAGCGAGTTAGTAAGAATTATAATTTTTCACCTGACTTATCTTTTATCGTATATCTGAGAACTTCAACGTCATTTATAACTTCAACTGGATTATTATAATATTTTCCTATTAGAAGCTTCACAGAAAACGGTTCTTTGAACGTTCATATCCACTTTCCGCAAATATTTATATTGCCAGAGTTCTAAGTTGTCAGCCTCTGTGGTGTGATGGTTGAGCAGGTCGGCTCATGACCCAGAAGCGGTGAGTTCGATTCCCGGGGCAGGACAAGTATTTGTGCACAAAAAAACCCCAAATACTTGTTCTGAGTCTGGGTGTTGTGGGACTATGGGCCGAAAAATTCCTGGGTCCCTATATATAAAGGGAATCCTAGGGTCCAGAATCTATGTATGTGATCGTTGGGCGTTATTGTTATTACAATATTTTCCTATTGGATGCCTCACAAAGAAAGGTTCTTTGAACATTCATATCCACGCAAATATTTATAATGCCAGGCTTCAAACTATGCTCAAGTAATGTACAAATACCTTCCAGCGGTATTAGACTGAAATCGCGTTTCTAAAACAAATAAAGCTGCCAATGTGCTACCCACACACTATTTACTAAGCCCTAAACACTTGTGTTTAAACCCGTCTAAATCCCATTAGCGTCTCAAATGGACAATAAAATATTGTGAATTTCAATTAGTACGGAATAAACCCTTGCGGGTCACGTCATATCACAAAAGGACAGCGGGAATCCCCCTTCAGTGCACCGCCAATTAAATATTGGAAGGTGTTCTACAGTGGTAGCAAATTGTTTCTGTATTATAGTTAAACTTTACCGCCCATTGTTACACTTTGGTCGAGTTTGTTTACTTTTTTAATTATTTACGGTGTAGTGTTTTAATAAAGAGTTTATCTATCTATCTAATTTTACCACCTTAATTTAAATAAGCAATAAAAAAGAAATCAGATTAATTAGATAAAACGTTAACAATTAATAAAAAAGAAATTTTACGCTATATTTATAACGTTAAATGTAATTCGGATAAGTTATATAGTTATAATATTATAACTGTTTTCAATAAAGACTACAAAATTTAATCTCCAATATTCAAAAATTGGGCTCTATCACAAGCTTACATTCCAATACATTATTGTTAATCAATAATAATTACAATAACGCCCAAAGATCACATTCAACATAGACCCTGGACAGTAACTAGGATTCCCTGTATCTAGGAACCAGAAACTACGATAGTATTAACACATATTTACACATACACACACACACACATAGTCATGGTCCCACAACACCCAGACACAGAACAAGTATTTGCAGTTTATTCTATGCACAAATACTTGTTCTGTCGCAGGAATCGAACCCGCTGTCTCCAGGTTATGAGCCGACCTGCTCAACCACCACACCAGAGAATCTGTCAATAGGACAATTACGACCACTGTAAAAGCGCCCAAAGCGACTAGACAAAATTGCATCGGATTAATCCGTGCAGGTACCTGTTCGGGTCTGTTCCTGACAGCCTTTGTACCTACAATATGCGGAATTCATTACTAATCCAGTCCTCAGTGAAAAATTTAATCCTGGATTATGGTCTTGTCTATTTACTTTTATTACGGTTTGATAATGCCAGGTCTTGTTAATTAACTTCGAAAGTTATCTTTTAGAAGGGTATTTGGAATCGTTATAATATACGAGCTACTTCCCGCAGCTTTGCTCGTGGCGTGGCCTATGGGAAAATAATTCAACCACCCACTTCACTCTCTTAAGGGTGGAATTTCGAAAAACCTTTTCTTAGCGGATGCCAAATTTCAGCCCGATCCGTCCAGTGGCTTGGGCTGTGCGTTGATAGATCACTATATCAGTCAGTCGCCTTTGAGTTATATATATTGACATACCTTCCTTCCGACGACTCTAATGCTATAAATCTATTTCAAATTGCACATTTCTATTCAAACTTTTAATACGGCTTGTCATATTTCTACTCGTAAACTGAAAAGCTTTATAAGAAACGAGTTTTATTAAATTCCAATGTGAAAGTGTGTAAGGTACGGATTGTCGGCGCACCTGCGAACTGAATTACGGTTTACGTGCCCGACAGTGGCCGTTAAATCTGCTATGTAAGGTGACATTATAATGCTTTAGCTTTCGGGCTATAGCGTGAAGATTAAGTAGTTTGTATTTGCGTTAAGGTTTAGCAATTGGAAGATCGAGTCTTATGTAGTTATGTACAGGACAAAATAAAAAAAGTTGGGTACCGCTACGACGTAGTTGTCGTAGTAGCGCGTTTATGGTCTACGAAAATATTAGCTTAGGTAACCGAGCTTTATTACAGTACAAAACCGAAGCTAAATCACCGAGATTTATTACTGTAAACAACAGTAGATTAGATCAACGAGCTTTATAACAGTAAAATTTAGCTAACATCACCAAGCTCTGTTACAGTAGAACACGGTAGATAAAATCACCGAGCTTTATAACAGTGAAAACAGTAGCTAATATCACCAAGCTTTATTACAGTAGAAAAATGTAGCTCAAATTACCGAGCTTTACAACATAACAAAAATAGTTAATATCACCTAGCTTTATTACAGTAGAACAAAGTAGATAAAACAACCGAGTTTTATAACAGTGAAAACAGTATCTAATATCACCGAGCTTTATTACTGTAGAAAAATGTATGTAATATCACCGAGCTCTATTACAGTAGAAAAATGTAGCTCAAATTACCGAGCTTTACAACATAACAAAAATAGTTAATATCACCTAGCTTTATTACAGTAGAACAAAGTAGATAAAACAACCGAGTTTTATAACAGTGAAAACAGTATCTAATATCACCGAGCTTTATTACTGTAGAAAAATGTATGTAATATCACCGAGCTCTATTACAGTAGAAAAATGTAGCTAAAATCACCAAGCTTTATTACAGTAGACAAACATTGTTATAATTGCTTGTGTTAGTGTGTTATTTCAATATAACAGATAAATAAAAATATAGAAGTTAATATTTGTGGACATTTCACACAGCGCCATCTAGTCCCAAACTTAGCAAAGTTTTGGCTCTATAGGAACCAGATGACTGATACAATACTTAGATACTTTTTTGTTTATAAATACATACATAGAATACAATATAACACTTAGACTCAGAACAATCATCGATGTTCATCACACAAATTTTTGTCCTGGATGGGAATCAGGACTGGCATTACCAAATGAGCTATCGGGCCAGCCAATGAGATTTATTGAGATTGCAGCATCTTTTTAACTTGTAAATTATTAAGCTACACTGTAAAATGATTTTAGTATCTTATTATCATTATCGTCCTTATTATTAAGGTAAAAAAAAACTTCAGAATTACCCATCTGAACGATTTGTGTTTTGGATAAGTATCAAAAAAACGTTTAACGTTTTTTATCTAGGTCAAAGAAATGTTTACATACAAACTAAAATACAGTAAAATTAGCTTGCGCATTATGCCAAGGCCTCTAAGGAACATCAGGGCCGGAGGCCACCTGCAGAAAACATTATTATCTCATTAGAGAAGCCCTTTCCGTTTCCTCAATTTGGCGTAAACAAACGGAATTTTAATATTATCCGGCACAGGCCGGCTCTTTGTGATGCGAAACAATTTTTGTTATTAATGCAAAAGGAAACATCACTTGGAGTGAAATCCAAATGTTTTATTTTTTAAAATCATTACGACCTTTTACGACACTTGTTTTTCAGGTTCTTTTTTCGTCCTTATTTTCCCGACAAAGATGTCTTTAAATCATTTGGAACGGGATGTTCAATATAGAACAGCGAACTTCACTTAATGCTACCAAAACTATTCGTTGTTTCTATTGGACGCGCAAAAATGCTACAACCACTATCATTCTCAGAACGGTTTGTATATTCAAATTTAAGTACAATAGTTTAAAGCTAATTCATAAAATTTGAGTTTTATGTACAAGTTTGAGTGAATTGGCATGTTTATGATTAACCCACATTTGATTTCATTTGGTTATCACAACACCGGGAGCAATGATACGAAAACTTTTGATAATTAAAGCACTTCAGCCCCTCTGCCAACGTTCTACAAATGGAACAGTCATTCCGGCAGCGAACGGTACATCCCATATTCCTAATTATTTACATTTCATTTGCGAGAATGTGCATAGATGGAGAATACGAGAAACGTCTTTCAGGGATATTAAATGGCTAGAAGAGTTTGCGGAGGAGAGGTAGTTTCTGTTATTCTGTTTTCAATTTTGAATTCAAGTTAGTGATTAATTCAAAACATGTCAGACGTACACCATGTGTGCATCTTTTGTTTGTGAATCATAAAGTTTCTTGTAACACGCACTACACATCATCATCTCAGTCTTTTATGAAATTATTCTATTGACTGATTTAAGGTATCTACGGTTAAACAATTTATTTCTCATAAGAATTTGCTAGAATCTGTTTACTAAGTATCTGTTGAGCTTTACTTTTTGTGTAAGAAGTACAGCACTAAACTACTAGATGTCACTTAAGTTGCACGCTACAAAAAGCTGAAACACGGTATTGTTTGACGAATTGTTTTATAGGTTATACATAATATCTAGCCTACAAGACAAAGTTAAAAAAGCCACCTATATAAGGTCAAATTATGACTTATCAGACGAAGAAGGATAACATTATGATACTAGATATAAATAATATTCAGATATTTTAAAATGTTAATACGATTTGCAATTAAAAACACTGGTTCAGACTAGCCGAAGTCTTTTTGTCTCTTTAAATCCGTTAATGCATCTGAAAAAACAAATTTGATGTATAATTTTATATCTAAACTAAAGTATGTAAGGTATAAGGTATATTAGCTTATACCATTCGTGAAACAGTACAAGAGTTTTGGAACCAAAACAGTCAAACCTTGGAGAATTTAGCTACTGTTTTATTTTACAGCCACACTGATTGTTACTAAACCAAAAAAAATCTAATTATGTTCTGTTTGTAATTTTTTTTAAAGCTTGATTTCTCTTCTAACTCTATATCCGCGTGTTCATGCGGGAAATTATTTCCCAGCTATGACTGTTCCACATATTCAGTAGCGCGAGCCTTGACAAAAACGCAAAAGATTTCTAAGATTATTTTATTACATTTTATTTTTTTGTTATAGTTTGTGTGTGATGTTACAGTAAAGAGTTTACTTATATCTATAAAGCTACATACATATGAAGCTCTAGTATGTGATAGTCCATTTAAAATGTATGAAATGTGGTATGTGTATGTGATGTGGTAGAAATTTTGTTGCGATGCGTTGCAATGCGGCCCGCCCTAATGTCCGCCTTATACCTTTAGTTTTAGAGCACCTTATTGCAGTGAAAATAATAAAGTTTTGCTTGACACTGCGCACGTCATTCTGAGACATCAGTCTAATACATTATTATTATTAGACGTGAGACAGGGGACATGATAACACTTTTTAAACTTTCGTGACTTGAACTCATATTGTAAAGAAAAATGGGTCTACTCTCGTACAAAAATTATCAAAACATTACTTTGACTAATCTTAGTTCAAAATAATGTATTGATAATTTTTTGATTTTTGTTTTTATCTTTACAATAGTGGGCATGATCACGGAACTCTGATTGCAATGCAAGAGGAGAAATTTCATTCCTAATATGAAATTTTCCATAGTAACTATGCACATTTTCCATAGAAACTGCGAACATATTAATATTTGTATCTCTATTGGTTGCAATTAAGTTACGTGATCGCTTCGCAGGTCATAAGATCTTATTAATTTTACCAGTAATTTTACCAGCTACAGTCTCTTTCAAACCGTAACACAGTACCGCTTGCACACACTGCTTGGTAGCAGAATATCTTGCCAAGCAGTAGCAGTGGTATCTTGATGAACTATAGCAGAAAAATCCTACCACCTAGTAAAATAATATAATAATAGTGATAATAACGCTCAACGATCACATACATAGATCCTGGATCCTAACTAGGATTCCTTGTGTCTAGGGATCCAGGAAGGACCATGGTCCCACAGAATCAGAATAAGTATTTGCGCTTTTTTTTAGTGCACAAATACTTGTCCTGGCGCGGGAATTAAACCTACCGCCTTCGGGTTATGAGCCGACCTGCTCAACCACGACACTACAGAGGCTGTCTCAATATGATTCAAATCCAAGAATAGAGGCAGAAAGTTAACAAAAACAAACTTGCACGTAATAAATTTAGTGAGCCTGTTTTATAGACAGATCGAATTACGTACGTACCGTTGTTGTTTACCCTAATAAACGTCAAATGTAGTGCGGACGTGGGTCCAGCTTGGGTTTCACACCTACCGTCATTTTGTATTAGAAGCGGTAATGTGTGACTGTAGCTGTATTGCTTTTGTTTGCTGTTATTAAGACTCGAAAAGGTTTGCGAAAAACTTGAAGGAAAAAGTCAAGACAACCAAATTTTTTGAGTTCCAAAAAAAGCTCAGTTATTAGCATCATTTTTCTGTCCGTCTGCCAGTTTTTAGTGCTATACAGTAAAAAGATATTTATAACTATAAATATTGATTATTATGATAATACTAATAATAACGTCCGACGATCACACACATAGATCCTAGACCCTAAATAGGGTTCCCTGTATATAGGGACCCAGGTACTACGAGGACCACGGGATGGTCCCACTATACCCAGACACGAACAAGTATTTATTTAGCTTTTTATTTATTAGCTTTTTTATTTTCTGTGCAAAATACTTGTCCACAGAAAATAATCGGGAATCGAACCCACCGTCTCTAGGTTATGAACCAACCTGCTCAATCACCACACCACAGAAGCTGTCAATTATTATTAGACTTATGGCCGTCTGAAGTATATTAATATACAACTTAACTAAGCAACACTTTCTTTTGGGTTCTTGTTTGATTGTTAAATTATGGTCTTCTTGGCACAGCAAATACTGAATGTTTATTGATACCTGTTGATTATTGGCTGCCTTCAACCAATGAGTGTGTTGTATTTGGTGTGATGAATATGTTTGTAAAACATGTGAGAAACCGGCTATGGATATAAGTGCAAACTTAGGTGCTGCCGGACTTTAATGCGGCCGGCCATTATTCTTACGCCGGCACCAAACGTAATACATCAATGCAAAACTTATGAGAAGACGCAAACAACAAGGCGTATTCAAGCGTTACTCACTCAATTCCGTCCATTTCCGGTGTAAATTGCATTGTTATCCCATCCGCTGTCCACTTCCAACTGAATCCTTATCTGGATGCAAGTAAATCTCAATGCGAAGGCTAGTGAAATATTGCCGAGGGAATTGCTTTAGATCTGAAATGGGACGAAAGAAGCCAAGTTTATGTCTTTGGAATGTTCAATTTCAGCATTAAACCTACTTCCTTAGGTCTCTAATAGCTAATAACTTTTGAGGACACATTTCGTTTCTGTGGAAAATGATTGCTTTAACGTGATACTGTAAATCTATGTAAATAAATTAAGTAAGATGAAGCACTAGGTATAAGTCTCTAAATCAGTCCGATAATAACTAGGTCTAAAGCATCTAATATTGGCAGACTGCTTCAAAAACTACTGAAAATGTGTTGTGCCTAATTCAATCCATATTTCAGTAAGTGAAAGAAAATCCGGTATATTAGTCATGGCTTGACATAGCTTCGTCTTTAAATTTAGCGTAAGTCTTAGAAATGGGAAAATGATTTTATGGTCCCTTTAAAAAACGATTCATGTTTATTATATTTATAAGAAAACAAAAGTAACCCTTTACATGTCTTAGAGCTACCCAGAAAACTAATAGGAAAACTTTCCTCTAAATAAAATACAAGCAACCACTATCCATCTCATATCACCAAGGCCTATGCTATAAATATTTCAGGCCATCGTGTCGCTCCACACCCTTAGGCAAATATCCTCGAACGTGACTGCATCGGTTGCAGATGGTCAAAGCAGACGAACGTAAAATTCAGCTTCCTCTACTTGCAAATTTATACGAATTTTAGTGGAATCCTGGTAATATTTGAATCTGATTTGTAAGGATTTTGCTTGTAAAAATTGGACTCGGTTAAAATGTTTGGTTAAGATGTTCGTTAGTTAAAACAAACTGTAAATACAAGACTAACACCTCACTACTTCAGTCAATCCCCTGCCTACGTCTCCGTCACAAGCGCGATACACCTCGCTTGAATAAAAATAATAAGAAACACAGATTTCACACATCGCTCCCCCAAAAATCTAACACATACTTACTAAAACAAAAATGACTTGTGCGTAATCTTGTTACTCATTTTGGTTTTTGAATTATATTCAATTGTTATTATCAGCACATATATTCTTAGATTAGATAGATTTATTATAAGATTTTTTAATTTGTATTTATTGCATTATGTAACAAGGAGATACATCATAACATCACACAAGTTACACAACCCTGCTAGGGCATGGCAAAAACAAAAAAGAAACCCACTTTTACTTAATCCACAGCCCTAAATTAAGAACGTTTATAATTTATAAAAACATAGATTCAAAATCAGATTTAGACTCTATATGTTAGATAAAAATTTACCGAACAGTCATTAGATAGAACACAAAAGAAACAAGAGTGAATTCGCCTAAATATACATAACCGGTACATGGTTAATATCCCACATGTGCGAACAAAGAGATTTGACTCCATATATATCATGCGAACAGCCAAAGTCCTTACTCTCTAACCTTGGAGTCTTCAAATC
Source organism: Ennomos fuscantarius (assembly GCA_905220475.3). NCBI lineage: Eukaryota > Metazoa > Arthropoda > Insecta > Lepidoptera > Geometridae > Ennomos > Ennomos fuscantarius. The sequence continues at coordinate 11,561,310 of HG992029.1, forward strand.
GAGAGTGAACAGGTATCTTCTAGGCAAGCGTGTTACATCCTAGACCGCATCGTCACTTACCATCAGGTGCGATAGTGGTCAAGCGCAAGCCTATCAAACAATAAAAAAAAAATGCGCACACGCATGTTAATGATGTGTTGTGTTTCCACTTGCACAACCGTTTAATGTGGTTTGTATGTGGTATGTTTTAATTAGATAATCGTAGTAAAAGAGCCATACGAAAGATTGGTTATTTAATTTAATCCACCGATTAATTAGATAAGCTACTTCTATTGGTTTACTTAAAATTGCCTCACACTTTGCTCCGAGCACTCAGGCCTGTTTTATTATTCTGTGCAAGAGTATACCACTCAATTTGCCAACGCGGTACCACGGTATGCGGAACATGACGCCAGCAACATTTACGTTTCTAGATTCCGTAAGCGGAAACGTCACTACCGAGTTCAAGAAAATCACGTCAAGTGACAATAGAAAATGGAATTGCGACAGACTTTGAATAAGGTGGTTTTCGTAATGTTGCCAGAGTGAATAATATTTAGACTGGGAATATTCGAATAAAAAGATAATGTAATAGAACAAAAGTAACGATTGCTTTGGGATAACGACTAATAACATCATTAGTTATATTATAAAGCTGCATAAAAAACTTACCACAATAATAATTAAACAATTTTTTTAGGTTATCCTAAAAAAAATTGTTTAAAAAAAATTGTGAACGGAGTTAATACAAATTTGCACTTATTCAGACAGATATAATAATTTGACCTAAAATATTTCATTTAATTATTTTATGAATTGTATAACTTTCGATTATTTTAAATATCTACCAAATGTCAAATATAATTTATAAAAAACCTATATTAAGGGGGAAGCTATGGCTCTTGAAATACAGTATAAAACTAGTTCAGGAGTCTATACACACTTACAACACAATATGTTAAACTTTTATGTATATAAAACTTATATTGATTTTTATTGGTGGTTAAGTTTAAGGAGTACGTTTATTTTTAAATATTATCGTTGTAGTTCAAATATATTAATAATGCGCACTTGACATTATTACGAATATAATTTCATTTTATAAAACGGTACCAACACAAGTTTGTAATTTTTATATATCACATTTAGATTAATATACGGGATTTACACAATTTTACGAAAATATTTGTTTATAAATATTGAGAACGTATATGTAACGCAATTTAGATACATTATATACGCAGCAAGCGAAAACATAGTAACCAAAATGCGTGTGCGCATTTATATAAGTGAATTTACTCTTTTCTCTTTACTGTTTTTCTAGTGACTGTACTGTAAGTTCTTTCTAGCATATACAATGTAAATCCGATTTTGGCTGTAGGTTTAGTATGCAAATTACAAACTTTGTTAATCAAGGCTATGGCTTTGTAAAATAAATAAATAAAAAAGTGCAACTAGGTGATATGAAGATCCGAAAATCAAGCTCAACAGTGCAGGATAGTTTTATCTCCGTCAATGTAACACAAAGCTCATCTGTTAACTTATAAAATACACTGTGGTATTTGTTACCGACGCAGTTATAAAAACACCTACTTAATCTCAAATTTCATTTTTACGACTACCAACCGACCGCCTGAAAAGCTCATAAACTTGGCATTTTTGAGGTAAAAATTATTTACAACGACCAGAAGAACCTTTCGCAAAACCTCCCGCTAAGTGTCTATTGTGTTCGGACACAAAGAGATATGACAGGGTCTATCTTTCAGCAATCCTGTAGAAATTTATTTTGTTAACAATTTGTAAAAAAAATTACACAACTGCAGTAAGAAAAGTACACCGGAATTTGTTTTTAGTTGATGATTAGAACCTGAAAAAGCTAGCAAGACCTGCATAACTATACAAGTATCACAATGCCCAGACACAGAACAAGTAATCGCGCTTTTTCTATGCACAGATACTTGTTCATTGGAAAAATAGATATACAGCAATATTTAGAAACACTAACCAGAAAATAGCAGGCCCCTTAGGTTTGCTTGGTTATAAGATTATAACAAATTATTATATATTGCTTAATTTCACCATTTTGTAAATTGTTTAATCAATATTGTGTCTCTCTCCCTCTCTTTTGCTTTGTATACATCCAACGCGTTTTCCCATCACAATTGCCCAATAAAAACGTACCATGTGTGCGGTAATGAAATTTGTTTGTTTGTAATAAGGAAGTTTACTGTTATTATAGTTATTTTGGATTTAATAAAAGCATTGTTGCGGTTCAGAACTGATTACTAATGTTGCGTTGGACTGCGTCAGGTGTATTGGTATTAATTAACTCGGCTAATTAAATAATTATGTGCAGTTTTTGGTAATTTATTTCAATAAGCCGAGTTAATTGATTGTGCTATTGTTGGAGCTATTAAATAACCGCAATGTATTATGCATTTTGTACCAACCGTTTATTAAACGTAAGCATTTTTAACTGATGTTAAAAAAAGACGAGGTTCTTAAGGGTTCGTCTGTGTATTTTTTATTAGTTACATCAACTGTAGACTAATTATGAATTTTTTATTTGTTTTTGAACGCAAAAAAGTTGAATTATCGTGTGACTGACTTAAATAAAACTTTAAGCAGTTATGGTCACTAACATTTCTAAAATTTTGTTTTTTAACCTACTACATAAAATAGCAATCGACTAGTATTAAAATTATGTACAAAATATAAATGAACAAATATTAGTAGATACATATTGTAGCCTATAGTTACTTCATCCTAGTTGCGCCCCGCGGTTTTACCCGCAGATAAAAAGTATTTTCATTATTTGCTCATTCCACGGGAACATTTCAGTTTTCCGGGATAAAATGTAGCCTATATGTTAATCCAGTATATAACCTATCTTGGTACTGAATTTCACCCAAATCCATTCAGCCGTTTGGGCGTGAAGGAGTAACAAACATACACACATACACACACCCAAACTTTCGCCTTTATAATATTAGTGTGATAGTGTGATAAGAATTATATTAAATGGACGAATAAAATAAACTAAAACTTTTGTCCCGTTAGTAAACAATATTTTAGAGACATTTTTACTTTCACGAATTCATCATATAGAGACAACATAGATGATGTTCTCAAAACAATTCTAAATGCAATGATGAGAGTTCGCGACTTGCAACTCGCGACGTTAGACTCGTTTGATAGATTGGGTTAAGAAAATCTGAGAAACTATCTTTGAATACGTGACCCAGGTGCGTGTAAGGGAGTTTTCAATCAAATCAGCAAAGTAAGGAGAAAAGTGGAAAAGGAAAAACGTACACTGGCTGTGACTGATTGACAACATTGTAACAGAAAAATGTGCGTACATTTCCCTTCAGAAATGGGAGTTTCTTTCATTTGTCAGCGGAGTTCTCGGTTGCTATGAGTTTCAATGCTTTTAGAACTGTCCAAGTTGCCTGAGTGAAATTTTGGCCTGGTTTTGCTATAATTTTGTTAAATATATGTTGTTTCGTATTTAAAAAAAAAATTGTATTTAGTTCCAATATGATTTATCCACACAATTGTTCACACATATTATATTATTATTATGATTTATATAACTTATGTTAGTATAAACATTGCATATAAGGCTTTTTATGTGAAAGGTTGGCGTAACAAGCTAGTCTTTTGTCTGATGTTAAGCGTCACAGTCACCTATAACAATAGCAGTGCTATTCGAAACTTAAAATTATAAAGTTTCGTATGACACTGCACTGCGCAAGATTTTTAGTAGTGAGTTAGTATGAAGATAATCCGTATGTTTTTGCAATGTGCTATGTATATACAACTCAATTACTGCATGGTGGAAAAATATGTGGCAAAGTGGTGTTACCTACCTAGATAAAATCTATCAGAAAAGTTACGACACATCGTAAACAAAATAAGCTATTTAACCTTTATTTTAAGAGTAATAATGATTACTTAACTGGTCTATAAAATTTAGGTTTGGCTTTACGCATTTACATAAAAATATCTTTTGTTTTGACTTACCCTGGATTACATGGAAGTAAATAGCACTTAGATAGGTAGTTAAATTTAATGCGCCTGCCGCTCTCTATAGAAATTCATTATTCACAATTCAATTCAAACTGTAAACGAATCCAAAACTCAGTGGGCAAAGTAAACAGAAATTGTAGTAATATAATTACACAGAACAAACTGTAACTAACTAACTTAATGCTATATAAACACTGACCCTTTATGTAAAAGGCATTATGTATGTGGTAGAATGATTTGACAATTCGAATTTTCTCGAAAGCCCTAAAAATATTCAGAAAACAAGGAAATATAATTAGACGATAGGGAAAGCACTTCCCATTCTTACTTGAAAATTACAGTTTTTATAAAACACGAGTCACTCTAGTAATATTGCAAAATTAGCTATTATGAAATAAAAACGCTGATTGGCTGGTCGGAGAACCTAAAACGAGACCTCTGATCGGTTATCTAATGCAACCTAACTTTTTTGTAAAAATTTCTCTTTCTCAACTTTATATTTATTTAACGAATCTACTACATTAATCTTTTAATAATTAATACAATGCAGCCCTAGGCTGCCTTTCGGGGGTTCGGTCATGGCTGAGGGTATTATATATATACTTTTAAATAAATAACACCTAGTGTTAAGGATATTCAATATTACAATGACTCTCTTCCAGTCTCCATCTTCTACCAGTAAGGTTGAGAATTGATTGCATCATTGTCTAATTATCCGTGTTTTCGAAAAATGGAATGGAAAGATGGTGAAAATTGGAATTCTCAAATCATCCTACGACATGCACAACCCAAATGGGTCAGAACTTATAGTTGGAATTTGTGGCCAACTCTTCAGAACTCGGGATTTAAGTTACAGATGCAAGCTCTATCTGTTATATTGGTTGAAAGTTTTTATAAATTACGTAACTGTGTAGAGCAAAACAAAATAGTGATAACTTTGATTTTAAGTTTTATAGTTCAAAAACTGAGAAGTAGGTATATTAAAAACAAGATATTATAAAATTGAGATGTAAATGGACAATATTTTAAGTTTTTGTAACGTTTGAAAATAGAATTTCGAAATCATTTAAGAGCTTATACAAATAAATGTCAGATTTTATATTACTCAAAATATTATTGAAAATCAATATATAAACATATAACAAATACTTGTTCTAAGTATGTGTGTTGTGGGACCATGGTCCTCATAGTTCCTTGGTCCCTAGACACAGAGATTCCTAGTTAGGGTCTAAGATCTATGTATGTGATCATTGGGCGTTATTATTATAATATATATTATAAACAAAAATTTAAACGGGTAAAGTGCCTTTTTTCTTTTAATTAATTACTACTACTAAATGCTGCTAGCTACACTAGATACTAAAAAAAAAAACATTTGGTTTATATACTAGCCGCGATGTGCTAATAGATTACTAGATAGTCCAAAAGTAATTTTGAGAAGATGCGATATCGACGTGCTGTCCAAATTTGTACAATAACCGTATTTTTAATATAAGGTTATGGCTTCAAGCAAAAACTTTTATTTAACATTTTGATCATTTTACTTTTTTGTTTTTTTATTATGTATCTTATTTTACTAGAAGAGTAGGTTTACAAAGTTCTACCTCTAATGTTTAGGTAATTTACATTCATATCATACATTTGACAGCCTCTGTGGTGTGGTGGTTGAGCAGGCTGGCTCACAACCCGGAAGTGAAGGTTCGATTCCCGCGGCAGGACAAGTATTTGTGCACAGAAAAAAATTGCAAATACATGTTCTGAGTCTGGGTGTTGTGGGAACATGGTCTTCGTAGTTTTTGAGTCCCTAGACACAGCAAATCCTAGTTAGGGTCCAGGATCTATGTATGTGATCGTTGAGCGTTATCTATATTTACGATACTTACTGACCGTACAACTTAAGCCTCCTGCCGACAACACAGTTATTATCTCCCTGCACAAAAGAGGAAATATAATTAAAATTTCAATGCAAGCCGGAAGCCACACACTCCAATACGTGACCGAGAATAATTTAGAGGGTCCCGTCTATCCGTCTACATGCGCTTTGACTCAGTGATTGTAGACTTGACGACCGGGGCAGAGTAAATGGGGGATAAGCGTATGCAAAACTGAATATTTTGTTAGGACGGTACATAAAGCATGCCTTTTTTTTTTTTTTTTGAGGGGGGGAAATGCCCTCGCACTTCCCTGCCACCACGGGGGTGGTGGCAGGGGGTATGTGGGACTCGAACCCACTAAAACCCCCCCGTGATCCGACCGCCGCCGGGATGGGGCGAGATGGAGACGCACTGCATTAACCATCTCGCCCCGGCGGTAGGCCCTTCCGGGCCTCTGCGCCAGTGGGTGGGCAACCTTTCACCTCAGTTGCCCACCAGACGTGTGGGGCCATGTAAGTGCAGCGGAGAGTCCCCCGACTCTCCGCCACTGGCCCCACTACGGGGGATGGAGAAAGCGCTCAATGAAGCGCCTTCTCCGTCTCCCCACCCGTCTGCGCCGGAGGGGGTCAGAGTTGGCATTATCCTCCCTGACCCGCTCCGCGGCCTCCTTCTGCGTCATCACCCTCTCGCAGAAGGAGACCGTGGCCTGCCACGCACTCTCGCTGCCGAGCATGGCTTTCACCACGCTCGGCAGCGAGAGGTCCCGGCCAACGACCGCTGAAAGTGTGCGCCGCTCGGAGTCCCAAGCAGCGCACACCTCCAGCGTGTGGGGCGCCGTGTCCTCTGGCGCCCCACATTCGTGGCAGGCCGGGGTCGCCTCCCGTCTCGCGATTTGATGCAGGTACTTTCCGAAACATCCATGTCCGGAAAGCACCTGCACCAAACGAAACGTCAGCGACCCGAAGGGCCGCCGCACCCACTCCCGGAGGACCGGGCGGATGGCCTCCACCGTCCTCTGTCCAGGGACCGGTGGAGCCAGGTCCTCCGTCCACCGCCGCGCCTGCTTTCGCAGGCGCTTGACCTCCCCCCACGCTGGGGGCTCTCCACGGGACCTCCTCGCCGCCACGAAGTGGTAAACTTCGGCGAGGGTCTCCGCTTCGAGCTCCCAGGGGGGATCACTGGCCAGCACACATGCCGCCGTCCAGGACACCGTCCGGTATCCGCGGATCGCCCTCGTCGCAATGACCCGCTGCGGACGTCGCAGCAGGGCCTTGTTATTGCGACCGAGGGCGTCCACCCAGACCGGTGCCCCGTACATGGCCATACTCCGGATCACTCCGGAGTACAGCCGACGGCACGTGGCCTTCGGGCCACCCACGTTGGGCAGCAGCCTCCCCAGAGCGGCGGCCGCTCCTAGGACTTTTGGGGCCAGTTGAGTGAAGTGGGCCCCAAAAGTCCACCTCCCGTCCAGGATGAGACCCAGATATTTCATCTGGGTCCCAACCGGGACCGGGACCCCATCCAGAAGCACCCGCGTTCCTGGAGGGGGTCCCCCCCGAGGCCCGTGGAACAACAGGGCCTCGGTCTTGGAGAGGGCAACCTCCAGTCCCAGAGAGCGGATGCGGTCGACCACGAGGGTTGTTCCCACCGTGGCCAGTAGCACCGTCTCCCTGAGGTCCCTCCCCTTGACTACGACCAGGGTGTCGTCTGCGTAGCACGCAACCCGCATGTTTGCGGGAAGCGTGCCGCGCAGCACCCAGTCGTAGCCAATGTTCCACAGGATCGGTCCCAGTACCGATCCCTGTGGAACCCCGCAGGAGACGCGACGGTGCCTCAAACCGTCGCGCCCTTCCACCAGGACCTCGCGGTCCTGGAGGTAGTCGGCCAACAGCCTCCGCAGATACAGGGGCACTCCGTGGTAACGGAGCGCCTCCTGTATCGTTCCATGCGGGAGGCTGTTGAAGGCGTTGGCTATGTCGAGCGAGACAGCCAACGCCTTTTCCCCCCCGCCGACCGCATCCTGCGTCCACTCCTTGAGCCAGAGCAGGGCGTCTATAGTAGACCGCCCCGCTCTGAACCCATACTGGGCCTCCGACAACCCAGGCCCAGTACCCTCCAGGTGCTGAATGACACGAGCAGCTACCACACGTTCCAGCAGCTTACCCGTGTCATCCAGCAAGACGATGGGCCTGTATGCGGAAGGGGAGTCAGCAGGACGACCCTCCTTCCGCAACAGGCACAATCGGCCGTCCTTCCACGGCTTCGGGAATCGTCCGGACGTGAGGCACGCGTCGAACAGTTCCCGAAGCCGATCGCCCATCTCCTCCAGGGCGATCCTGAGGACCCGCCCCGGGATCCCATCAGGACCCGGGGCGGTCCTCTTGCCCCGTACTATAGCCGCCTCTTTTGCCAGTTCGGCGTCGAGGCGACTGATAGCCCAGCGCGGGAAGACTGACCGTGCCACCCGCAAGGGCCCCCTTTGGTTGTCGGAGGTGGAGATCTCGAACCTTATATATTTGTGGTCCGAGAGAGTCTCCACCTCCGACAACACCCTCCAGGCCCGGACACGTGCTGCGACAGCGGGGGTGGCGAACGAAACGTCCACCACGGACCCCCCACGCTGCCGCACGCACGTATGGGCTGACCCTCTGTTGAGCAGGGTCAGTCCTGTGGCAACCGCCCACTCCCTCACGATCTCTCCGCGAGGGTTAGTGGAGGGGTTGCCCCAATCCCGGGCCTTGGCGTTCAGGTCCCCCATAAAGAGGACCTGACGTGGGGCCTGTCTCCTCACCGCCGCGGCCAGGAGGTCCACAAAGACCTCCAGCTCCGCAGCGGTTTTGTTGGGGGAGAAGTATGCGCCGACAATCGCATACTCCCCCCACCTTGCCACTACGTATCCCGACCCCCTCTCTTCAACCGAGAGGGGGGTGGACCCACCGGACCGCCCAACGACGGCCACGGAGTCGTCCAGGTCCCCAGCCCAACACGTATGTTGGGAGGGGACATAGTACGGCTCCGCGGCGACCGCCACGTCTATCTGCCACTGTGCCAGGGACTGCATAAGCAGGTCTTGGGCCCTGGCGCAGTGGTTTAGATTCGTCTGGAGGAAGTTGTGATGTCCGACTTGATCCATTAATCGGACATCACAACCTCGTCGCACGCCGCTGGGCGTACTCCCTCTGGGGCGGCCTGGTTTGTGGCGGCTGGGGCGGCCTGGGTCCGGGTGGCCTTCCCCTTCGTCTTAGGGGGAACGCAGCCGCGTCCTCCCATTATGCGCGCGTGCATTATGTGCGCGGGGTGGTCCTCCCGCAACTGGCCGCCCGGTGACCTGCTTCCCCACACCGGAAACACAGGTCACCCCTGTCCGCCACAGCGGGGCACAGGGGGCGGGTGTGCCCCAGCCCCAAGCACCGGTAGCAGCGCATGGGGCGTTCCCCCAGCGCTACCACCTGAACTGAGCTCCACCCAATGAGCAGCCTCCCTTTCTGTAGCAGCACCTTAGCTGCTGCAACCGGGAGGGAGACAAGGGTAGAGCCAGTCCTTCTTGAGCCGGGGCGGATCTCCCCGGCCTTTACCAGCTGCGGGTCGCACTCCCCCGCTCGTGCGACCGCTGCCACTACCTTTTCTTTGGTGGCCGCGTCGTCCAAACCACTGATTCTCAGATCAGTGGTTTTGACGGGCCTGGTGACGCTGGCCACCTCCGTCACAGCCCCGCGGAGCTTTTCCGCGAGGCGGTCCGCCTTCTCCCCACTTTGGGAGCCGGGAATCTCTAACATCCTGGCTCCCGTAGCCGTCTCGCGAAAGCGGATCCCCTCGATCCCCAGCTCCTGCAGGTCCACCCTCTCCTGCGCCGTCTGGAGAAGCATGCTGTAGGTTATCCCCTTTTCCACGGCATCGGGGCGCAATGACAGCACCACGGCCGCGGATTTCGGGGGACTCTTGAGCACCGTCCTAGCGGCAGGGGGAGCTGCCGGTCTCGCTGCAGGCGCGGGGGTACGGGCCATGGGAGCACGGGCCGAGGGGGCTTGGGCCGCGGGGGCACGAACCGTGGGGGCACGGGCTGTGGCGGCACGAGCCGCGGGGACACGGGCCGTGGGGGCACCAGTCGCGGGGGTACGGGCCGTGGGGGCACGGGCCACGGGGGCTGCAGGAACAGGGGTGGAGACGGTGGACTTCCCCGTTCCCTTCCCCTTTCCTTTGCCCTTACCCACCACCTGGGCCCAAGTTTCCTTTCCCACAGGAACCTGGGCACTTGGGGTCCTTCTGGAGGTGGAAGGACCCACAACTCCAGCCTGCTGGTCAGCAGCCTCAGCCCTCCCCACGATTGCGGCCTCAGCCGCTGCCCTCTTGGCATCCGCCCTCAGTGGTGGACGCACCGTTTTGGCAGGCAACAAGCGGTCCTCGATCACCGCGAGTCGGGCATTAAGCATCTGCCCGAACGTGGTAGTCAAGGACCCCCTGAGTTCCTCCAAGAAGTCGGCGCCCAGCACGGACGGGGCTGCCGACCCCTGCGTAGCGGCAGCGGTAGCGGTGGCGGTGGCAGCGGCAGCGGTGGCAGTGGCGGCCTCCGTCTTGGCTTCACTGAAGCCAAGACGAAGCGCCTTCACCTCCGCCTTCATCGCTTCCACCTCCAACCGCAGGCGGGTATTCTCCGCTCTGAGACGCCGCGTCTCCTCCGCCTCGCTCCTTCCCGTGAGGGTGTCGACCACCTCGCCTAAAGTCGACGCGGACTTTTTGAGGCGGCCGACGAACTCACCCTTTAGGTTGCCGGATTTCCTGGCAACCTCGAGAATGCGGGTGAGCTCTTCTCCCGCCCGTGCCCTCAGCTCCTGGGCGTTGAGGACGCTGAGATCAACGACCATCGGGCGAGCATCGGAATCAGTTCCGGTGGTCGACTCGACGTCGCTGACCGCAGCGGCCTGCCCCTTCTTAAACCTTCTGCCCTGCAGAAGCGCCTCTAGCTCCTTATCGACAGGAGCAGGCTTGAGGAAGGTCTCCCTGGACGGACCCGCCTGGGTGGCCTTCCTTCTGCCTCTCCTCGCCGAACTGACCTTGGCGGCCGCCGTCTCTTCAGTCTCCGTGTCTGAGTCTAAAAACCCAGGCACGAAGAATGAAGAGTACGGCCGCTTCCGGCCAGCACCGCTCTCGTCAGCGGTCTCCCGTCCACCCGACCTCTCCGATATGGCGGAGGAGTCGTCGGACTCCAACGCCCTCTCCTCTATAACCCTGCCCCGAGAAGCGCAAGAGCCCTTCTCAGGGTCCACCAAAACCGGTGGGCCCTGAAGAGGACCCCCGAGCTGTCCCTGGCCAGATTCCTTCAGGAAGCGCCCGGAGGCGTCCCTCAACTGCTTAGGCATACTAAGCACACAAAACCAAGATCAAAAGTCCTACCACAAACACAAATCCAACCTAACCAACCCATGCCTAATTTAATGGCATCGGGAGTAATAATAATGATCTGTAAAAGGAATGGTGTAGTGAATTTAATCCTTAGAATCTCCTTTAAAAAACCCGTCTCAGATTTAAGAATAATTGATGTAAGTCATTATGTTGGGGTGGTGAATATACTCATCTGTTGTTTGGACATCAAGCTTGTTTTAGCAACAACTTTCAAGCGTTTGATCATACTCAAGAGCCGCAACAATATACGCACTGCGAATTAAGGCCCCAACAAGGTGAATTCAAACAAACATAACAACTTAACTCATTAAGCGTACAAATGTGCCTAACAGCCAAAAATTTTACCTTTCGGCAGGCCCGTAGCATCCGAGGAAGTTAAGCGTGGGTTAAAATTGTTCGGTTAAATTCGTTTATTCGCCCGAGCATGGATAAGGTAGGGTAACGAACGTTAGGATTGGTCCCATGACGCTCCGAGTTTCAGGTTAACTGGCTATGGGGTAGCTAACAGCGTTGCCGAAATTGGGCCAAGTGTAATATTGAGATTTTGTTTTGTGATATTGGCGCGGTTCTGCGGGAATGTTTGGGTTATAAACAACCTTGAAAACATTATGTTTTGATGTTAACAATTTGACCGACAAACTCAGTTAAGTGTATGGTCAAGGGTATAGAACATACATTTTACGTATTAAATATGACGAATTTTCGCATACATTTCAAACTTCGTGTTCAATAATTTTGGCGCTTTAATATAGAACTATCTTTTGATAGTAAACCAGAAAACACATCATGTGTGAATCGGAACCGTATCGATATCTCATAATTTTTTCTTTTTTTCTTGTGTATATTTTAAGATACTTAAGTATTTAATAACAAATTAAAACCAAATTTTTGTACTTAAATGATTGCAATGGTTTTCATGTAAATAGTTTCTCTATCTCTGCTTTTTTACATCCCATGTAAATCGTTATTAATTATATTTTATAACTAAAATTACATCGCATTAAATGCAGTATGATTTATGAGTTCAGGAAGACTAGAATATAATGTAAAACTGTGATAATATGAAACTTATCTGAAAAATCTTCTTCGAGTTAATCTCATTTGCGTATCTCGGGTCGGCCGGCGTCTCATTGCCGACCCTGAGGACTTTTATAGTTTTCCGCTTAAACTTTCATGAATTTAATCAATGCGAAACATTTTGTAATAATTTTTATGAAGTGACTGGATATGAATATTTAGTTGGTATGGTCCTTGAAATGTTTTAAGTTTTATGTATCGTTTTCAGCTACAATGTAGAGCTGGTTTTACTGTTTTATTACCGGCTCTAAGTTTGGAACTTTATGATTGAATTTCGCTCGTAAAATTTATGATTATAAATGCATTTTATCATCTCACTGAGATTGGAGCAGGCTGCTGCATGACCTCCAGATTAGTACATTTACATACCCATCACCTATTTTATAATAGGTCTTTACCTATGAAATTGCCGTATTGCAGTACAGACTTTTTCAAACAAAAAAAAGTTTTGATTGGCTATGAATTCTAAATTCAAATTAATTTTGTTTTAAAAATATGACATTCTATTTACAATATAAGTCTTTTGTTTATTGATTAGCGTTGTATTTTCATTACATTTCAACATATTTCCTCATGATGGATACTTTGAAATTTCGTGTAATTATGGAATATGAGTTCCGTCGTGGCACCAACGCGGCACAAACGACACGTAACATCAACGACGTTTACGGAGAGAACTGTACAAACGAACGTACAACCCGTTATTGGTTTGCTCGGTTCCGTTCTGGGAATTTTGACTTGAAAAATGAACCTCGTGGTCGTCCGGAAACTTTGGTCAACAATGATGAATTAAAGGCGATTGTGGAAGCTGATGAATCTCAATCTACAGCTGAGCTGGCAGCAGCTTTTGATGTTAGCATTAAAACAATATTGGTCCATTTGCGACAGATTGGCAAGATAAAAAAGCTTGATAGATGGGTGCCCCACGAACTTAACGATCGCCAGCGCAACGTACGCGTCGAGACTTGCCTTGCGCTGCTTAACAGGCACAGAAATGAAGGAATTTTGAACCGAATTGTTACGTGCGACGAAAAATGGATTCTTTTTGACAATCGAAAGCGCTCAGCAAGTTGGTTAGATCCTGGTTCGGTACCAAAGCAATGTGCAAAACGAAAAATGACCCCTAGAAAGGTGATGGTCACAGTTTGGTGGTCTAGTGCTGGTGTGATTCATCATAGCTTTTTACAAAACGGCGAGAGCATTACTGCAGATGTGTACATTGAAGAACTGACCACAATGATGGCGAAACTCGCACGTCTGCAACCAGCTTTGGTCAATCGGTCGTCTCCACTGCTACTTCGCGACAACGCGCGACCCCATACTGCACAACAGACCGTATCTAAGCTGCATGAGTTGGGTTTAGAAGCTCTCCCTCATCCGCCATACTCACCAGATCTTGCGCCTACCGACTATTACTTTTTCCAAAATTTGGACAACTTTTTAGCGAGAAAAAAATTCAATTCCCGAGAGGCAGTACAAAACGCCTTTGAAGAGTTTGTTGTCTCCCGTCCTGCTGATTTTTTCAAAAAGGGGATCCATAAACTGCCACAGTGTTGGCAAAGATGCATTGATTGCAGGGGTGATTACTTTGAATAAAAGAAATAAATAAGTTCGAAAAAAAAATACTTTAACTTTTTTCAAACAAAACGGCAATTTCATAGGTAAAGACCTAATATGTGCGAATTAACGTACTTGCGTACAGGTCGCATTTTTCAATAAATCTTGATATCATGATAAAAGATTCTACAAGTTCGTGGAATTTTCAGTCGTTGGCGATTTGTAATTGGAAGTTTTTTTTTTTTTTTTTTAATGTTATTGAATGATGTGACGAGCTAGTCGTTCACCTGATGTTAAGCGACACGGCCGCCCATAGCAGAACAGTGTCACTCGGAACCCTAAAACATAGAGTTTCAAGCGACACTGCACTTTACTGGAAGTGTACTTTCCCTAAAAAAGGGGGGGGGAAGCTTACTTGCGGTGCCATTTATCGGCCAATTTTAATATTATTTGACAGAAGCATTGATTAATGATTCTAAACAAGTATGTCAAATAAAATATACGTTAATACCCGTAATGTCAACTAATACCTATGTAAAAACTGACCATTTTTTGTTTGTTTGTCTATCAAGCCAAAACAGTTTGGATGAAATTTCGCACTTCAATTTTATTATATTACCGGTATCAACGTAGGCAAATTTTTATTCCAAAAAGTGAAAATTTCCGGCTGAAGAAAGAGGGTAGCTTGTGATGAGTATAACAGCGAGGCTCCTCTAATGCTGTCATAAAATGCATTTGTTTTAAACCTCATCCCGATATTACGCTATCGCCAGCTGCGCTATAAATTTTTAAGTATTACTGGAAAAAAAAATGTAACCGATTTATTTTTGTATAAAGTGCGGAGACTTATTAGTACGAAAAGCAAAGAGTATTAGAAAGGAAATAAAACGCTAAGCAGTACGGTAACGAGTGAAACAAACCGAGTCACAAAGTAAATTGTAATTTTATATAGGTATCCGGCCGCGGCTCGCAAACACCCCTTACCCAAATTGTGTTTGTCTTATTTTGTGTTTGAGACCATCTCTGGGGTGCGCAGTTTGCACCTAATTCTACGGTTAAGAAACTTGGTAAATACTGGTTTCGTAGCTGTTCTAATATTTCATTTATTTGAGTGTGTTTGAGACTTGCCTTCAGGATTGGGTAGCAATTAAATATTTATCAGTAGATTAAGGAATGAGATAAAAATATTCACATTTAACCTCATATCGTGTACAAGTTTGATTTAACGCATTTGATAAAACCCTGAAATAAATAATAAACCCTAAGCTCTATTCAACATTCGTTGAAATATAATAAAAACACAATCACAATAAAAACATGAATGAAAAATCTAAATTAGCATCATCAGACACAGAACCTGGATTAAACGAACCGAAACCGAAACTTTGACACTTACAGAAATCTGTACAAAACTTCATTGACAGTAAACTTTTAAACAAATCCAACCATCCGAGTCCCAAATGCATTACGGCTTCCGAACGACAAAAGAGACGCCATTTGAAAGCTATTCCTTCATCTATCAGAGTGACACGCAATCAAACAATACAATAAAACTTCTCTTCCGAAAAATACTTGAAAATAATTTCCCCATTTAAATTCAGTGGGGGAGAGCAGTTGGAGGCGCTAACAAAGGTTCCTGGAGGTAATAACCGCTAAGGTGCTCAAGGTATATTGTGCGTTGGAGAGGTTAGAATGGTGCTCCTACACTCAATTGATATAACGTTAAAAAAGAATTATTGATTGAACGTGTTGAAAAATATTAACGAATTATCCGTCTTCTGAATGATGTATCGTCGTTCTCATCATCTCGATACGTTCCCACTGCTAGGATACGGGCCTTTTTTCAGAGCGGGAGAGAGAGAGAGGGAGAGGCATAATCCATTACGCTGGCTAAGTGCAGCTTGGTGGTTGACACGTGTTATTGAAATTTTAGATTCTTGATAGATAGATAGATAAACTTAATACAATGAATCATAAGGGAACAATGGGTGACCTTATTGCTAAAAGCGATCTCTTCCAGGCAACTTTTGGACAGAGAAGATCGTCTTTTGAACATGCTGGTTTCCACATCATGTTATTCTTTATCGTTGTAAGGGAGAGTGTGGATCGCATATGAAAAGTCAAGGGCTGAGTGGGTTTTGAGTCACACGGGTGCGTGGCTTTCAAGTCATACGGGTGCGTGGGTTTTGAGTCATACGGGAGCGTGGGTTTGAGTCCAGTCCATCCAGTCCAATAAAAACAAAAAGTGTTTTTTTGCCTTGAATGAAATTAGTAAATAGATACAAGTATTTGGAAGACCAATACGTTTTTTAAGCCCACCTACTGCTATATATAACGATTCCGTTATCATTTTTATTCTCAGTGTGGGAGCACCAGAGTAATGAAATGAAACAGGCACATTTGGGAAGTTTTGAAGGAACAGCATTTGTTTTGGAACTCTGTTTTGTGTTGGGTTGCGGGAGTGCAATTGGCTGATTAATTTTGTTGAGTGGAAGTGACGAAGTCGAGGCGAAACGTTGAGTGGTTTCAAAGTTTTTAATAGGCAACTCATTAGTCAAAACAAAAAGTCACATGAATTAAACTAAGTGAGTCATTTGTAATCTTACTGAAGTGACACAAGCACTTTATCTCAAAATACTTATGGTAAACTATATTACTGCGTCAAAAATAAATGCAATGACAATACGAGCAAAAAAAAAATGCCATGAAGAACTTTTCATTCAGTTGTTACGTATTATTAAGTTCTTCCGAAGATCATGATCGAAGGCTTCAGTACCACGTGAATGTCGGAAGAGGTCCTCGAAAACACAGACATAGTGAGAAAACTTATAAGGATAACCTATTTAATTAGTTTAGTGATAGATAATGACATGGAACGATAGTGTGGCCCTCACGAGAAAAAAACCATAGTGTAGTGAGCGTTACACTTAAAAAGATTTCATGATCGTAGTGTCTTCCCTTTAATAGAGACGTTAAGAAAAGTGGTAATGGACACTTATTGCTTAGGATTACTCTACATAAGAAGTTTAAGTCTTTAAAATAATTGAAGGGTTGAGAATAAAAAGGGTTTAACTATCAAATTGATAGTTTCGAGAAAATTGACTTTAAACTTCAACGGCGTCATTTTAATGTAGAGTGCTTATAATGTAATAGAAAAGGTTTATGTAAGTTTCATTTGCTTGACAATGTTTTAATTTTATGTTAAAATACTAAATATAGTACTAATTCATACAATTACTGTAAAATATATATAATAAAATAATTATAATAATGTTTTTATGCTAAGCGAACTGTATTCCTGTGACATATAAACCATTTCTAGACTCAAAATCTCGAGATTTAAGCCTCATTTCGGTATTTTGAGAATGTATTATTGTAGAAAATTTCACGCTGAATCCAACGATACCCATAAGTCATTTTGTGAAAAAAAATCAGTTTAGCCCTTTTTGTTCTCACCCCTTCAATTATTATATTATTATATGACCATGACATAAAAGAAAGACATGTATCTCCAAAATAAAGTACATAGGTGCTGTTCTTCTAATGTCAGTTCTGCATGGTAGATAACTAATTAACTAATCTCAAACGGTCAGTAAAGTTAAAGTTTTACGGTTGGTATCTGGATGTGTCACAACTATGTGGAATCTACCTACAACTGAACGCTATACCACGCTGTTACTCGTCTTACAAACAGTCATATCAAAAGCCTAAAAATAGATAAAACTGAGACTAGTATCAGATTTTTTTCCTAACGAAAAGCTGTAAAAGAATTTTATGGTAATTGAGCGGTATGCTGTAGACATTGACCGTAACCCAATATTGAATGCTTGGAAATCTACGGACCGACCGTCCGGCAGATTAAACGGAACTCGAAATAATGGAATGTTCTCGAATGGCGACGACAAACCGAAAGACGCTACGTTATAGACCGGCTCCTCACTAGGTCGACCTAAATTTGGTCAAAATCACTCTATTATGCCCAGGTTCAAAAGTGAACGTTTTTAGGTTGATGATAAAATAGTCAGGCGTTTGACAGCCTGTGTTGTTGTGGTCAATCAGGTCGGCTCATAACCCGGAGGCGGTAGGTTCGATTCCCGTGGCAGGACAAGTATTTGTGCACAGAAAAAAAAGCGCAAATACTTGTACTGAGCCTGGGTGTTGTGAGACCATGGTACTCGTAGTTCTGGGTTCCTAGATACAGGTAATCTCAGTTAGGATCCAGAATCTATGTATGTGATCGTTGGGCGTTTTTGTTATTATTATTAACGAGCTTCAGCCCGCAGCTTCGCCCGCGGCGTGGCCTATGGGAAAATAATTCAACCACCCATTTCACGCTCTTAAGAGTGAAATTTCGAAAAATCATTTCTTAGCGGATGCCTACGTCATAACATCTAACTGCATTCCAAATTTCAGCCCGATCTGTCCAGTGGTTTGAGCTGTGCGTTGATAGATCACTATATTAGTCAGTCAATCAGTCAGTCACCTTTGAGTTATATATATTTAGATATACTATTAAAACGTTTATTACTCCGTCTTTGTACTTTATGTTCGGTAACGAGATTATTCGTCACACGAGCCATCGAGTAAAGAAGCTCACAGATGTGCGCAATCATTACAGTTCTGAACTCGTAACGTTTATAGGACCCATCTACCTTGTGATTACCTATGGTGGAAATTTTAGTGTGGGTTTCATTGGCCCTTCGTGTTGCTTTTAGTGCCGAAAAAATATGCGAATTATTTGCCCGCTAAGTAGTTATAAGTACGTGGACCGTAAAGCAATAGAGAGAAACTAAGAAAGAGACTGTAGATATTTATTTGAAAACAAGTGAAAGCTTTATTTGTACGCATATAATTCTTATATTCGTGTAGATTTGCAATTTCCAACAAGGCTTGTCGGATCCAAGCTAAACAAGTCCCCTGTGAGGACTCAGATACTCGAACCCGTGTTAGAGTCTATATTACATAGTAATAGTTAGCTAGCCATAAATGTTGTTTTCGCATTAGAAATGTACGTATCCAATGTTTGAAATTCTAACTAAGAAACAAAAATACCTTTTAAAAATATAAAATAAAGACTACAAAAAATTCCCAACACTTGATTAAAAATTCATGTATGCGAAAAGATGCGACATAAAGAAATTAATAAATAAAAACAAATTTGTTTTAGACCACACGACTGAGTAAAACTAGTTTAGCTCCATCTATCAGCCGGTAGATATAACTTTGTTTTGGCTTGGTTTAATGTTAATGTCGTTTTCTTGACGAACTTTAAATTGTCATTTTACCGGGCATATCAGCATCACACTAATATTATAAAGGCGGAAGTTTGTATGTGTGTATGTTTGTTACTCCTTCACGCTCAAACGGCTGAATGAATTTGGATGAAATTCGGTACCAAATAGATTTTATCCCGGAAAAATGATATTTTCCCGTGGTATGAGCAAATAATTAAAATACTCTTTATCCGCGGGTGAAACCGCGGGGCGCAAGTAATCTATATATTTTAATCAGGGAAGGATAGAAGACATGTACGGTTACACAAATAAACACATAAGTTTATTATGTGATAGCTCAGCAGTAGGATGGCGGATCCAAACGGAACAAGTCCCAAGTGATCCATATCTAAGTTTCAGAGGTGATAATCGTCAACCTCGTATGCAGATTGCCATTGTTCTAACGTTGCGCTGAGAAGCTACGTAATATGCGATTATCGTTGACATTATACGTACCTACTTATGTTTGTTCTACTGTCCAAATCGAAGTAATAAGGTTAACTTTTAAGTTTAATTGATAATCCCAGTTCTTATAGTCTTTGGGGACTGCCGATAGAAGTGAAAACTTAGTAACTTTTGACATATAGCTCATAGGAAGCATGCGGTGAAGATGACGCGAGTTTCACGCTTTTTTTTCACCCAAAAAGTACACATATATACGCAGTTTTATCCGTTTTATCTTTACAATATGAGTTCAAGTCACGAAAGTTTAAAAAGTGTTATATACACAATATACATAATAGCTCATGAGAAGCGTTTGGTGACGATGACGCGAGTTACATGATTTTTGTTCGACCCAATAAGTGCTCAACTCGCTTATAGAAGTTTTCACTTCAAAAATAATGTCATTAAGTCAATACCCGAAAGATTGCTGAACACATGCCTCTCCATAAAACGCCATTTTGGACGCTTATCATATAGAGGGTTTGACATAATCACCACGCTTGGTAGAAAATTTTAATGTGCCAAGGAGAATGCTGCTGCCCGTTCTCCCTTCTTCTTCTCTATTATTCTTCAACGGCACCTACGGAAAGAGATGAGGTGATGCTATTCTCACACCGCTGGAACCACGCGACCTATAAATATGAATAACTGCATTAGCTCCATATTCTGTGGCTGGCTGGGCGCCTAAAGCTCCTGCCCTCTCACCCAGAGACGCTGTACAGTTCGGTAGAGAACAGCATTAGCCTTTAAAAAAACAGCAAGAATTATTATGACTTGTGCCGTCGAGCTATGCTCCATAACACACACTGTACTAATGAAGTATAGACCTATTGTTGCAAAAGATCAAAAATCGTGGCTCTTTCATTCGAAGCACGTAAATGTAAAAACCCATGCATACTTACGTGACAAAAGTTTATTTTAGTAAATTATGCACACAAGTTTTAGCGGGAACGCGAAAAATATTGCGTCACCGCATTGTATTATTTTCCTAAACTTGTGTTATTTTCAGTGTTAGTGTATAAAATTGGTGGCATTCTATTCGTTAAGTGCTGGATTACAGGCGTGAGTATGGGAAAATGGTATAATGATGGTGAAACGTTTCTTTTCGTCTTGTTTCCAAAACTCCATAGAAGCTTCAAGTTAAGTTGCCACCACTTTACTAGGAGTATGACTTTGACTAGACTATGACTTGACTTGATGACTTCGACTGTGACTTGACACATATTTGCGTGAAATGTCATTAACTTGATAAATTATCAATTACTTGACACTGGCTAAATACACGGAGGTGTGGAGCAAAAAAAAAAAAATTATGCACACATATCAGATCAAATCGCAATGTAGAAATTATTTGATTCACCTTTACTTTAGAAGGTATTTACTAGGTACGAGATTTTCACCGCATCTTCGAACTTTCTCAACAAAACTGACTCAAAGCAGAACAACTTGCATACTTCACTAGTATACTCCACTAAACAAGCCACTGTTTCAGTTTATTACGAAATTAAAGCAACTTTACTTTATGCACTTTGAAGACTACACTTTGTCTGGTAAATTATTTATATACCTTTCCTGTATTTAACGCTGCTATATAATTATATATTAATGTACTATGTATCTAGTATCTATTCATATAAGTATATATATATATATATATATGTGTGTATAGGATGAAGGTTAGGCATAGCGGGCAACCTATACAACTATAGGCCTTCACTTCAGCATGCGCACCGGGCCGTGTCTGGAGTAAGAATGATTCGTAGTACACCGAGCGCTCTCTTTTTATAACCAGATGGGTGGGGGAGCGATAACAGTTGCCGGTGTTGCCACTGTAATAAATTTAAATGCAACCACAGAGTAAATTACGGTACTGCCCGCTGCGCATAGAGTTTACAACTGGACGTTGCCGCCGTCATATGTATTTTATTTATTTACTAATGTGTATGTAATCTAATAGCATACCGTTAGTATACAAATAAAAAATTTACTTTTTTGTTCATATTGTGATACTATCCATCCAAAGGTTGCCTGGAAGAAATCACTTTTAATGATAAGGTCGCCCATTGTGCTACCCATTTTAGTACTCTATTGCCTAGTTTTATTTCATGTTGGTATACGCAATCAAGAGTTTTTCTATTCTATACTATACTAGCTTCTGCCCGCGGCTTCGCCCGCGTGGCCTATAGGAAACGAAGGAGAAAAGTTTTCATAGATAATTCAAACACCCATTTCACCCTTTTACTAATTTTGATGAACTTTTGATTGATATACTTTATACTGTCGACATCAAAATAGAATACTTTTATCCTTAAAAAATAAGATTTCGTCAGAAAACGGATTAGTAAGAGGGGAAAACGCGTCCCTTGTTACTAAAATACGATCATGATTCTACACATCGTAAACTGGCTGGTTTTCTGTTTTGTAACGAAAATCAGCTGCTGGATTCTATGGACATTCCCTTAGCCGGCTCTTACAGCACCAACGGGAAGAGGTGGGATGGTGCTACTCTCACACCGCCGTAACCACACGGCCTATAATACCAAATTACTGCATAAGTTCCACATTATATTATTTCATAATTTACGATTAAATTACACAGATCCTATAAAAAAGTTTTTGACTTTTTTTATAGGATCTGTGATAAATTATATCATTTAAGTACCAACGTAAAGAAAACAGTAAATATCTAGCTAGTATACTCGAGCAAGAAAATTAAAGGAACACAATAATTTTCATCTCATGTTTACGTTCAATTTCCAGCTATATTCGTATCCAAGATACCGTATTTCCATTAAGGATTAGTTTAGACTGTAGCGTAATGGTTTCGTTAGTGTGTAAATAAGTATTATTATCGTCAAATTATAAGGATAATTTTCTAGAACAACTAACTACAGTTGAACATGACATGCAATTAAATGCACTCATTAATAATAGGTCTTTACCTATGAAATTGCCGTATTGCATTACAGACTTTTTCAAACAAAAAAAAGTTTTGATTGGCTAGAATTCTAAATTCAAATTAATTTTGTTTTAAAAATATGACATTCTATTTACAATATAAGTCTTTTGTTTATTGATTAGCGTTGTATTTTCATTACATTTCAACATTTTTCCTCATAATGGATACTTTGAAATTTCGAGTAATTATGGAATATGAGTTCCGTCGTGGCACCAACGCGGCACAAACGACACGTAACATCAACGACGTTTACGGAGAGAACTGTACAAACGAACGCACAACCCGTTATTGGTTTGCTCGGTTCCGTTCTGGGAATTTTGACTTGAAAAATGAACCTTGTGGTCGTCCGGAACCTTTGGTCAACAATGATGAATTAAAGGCGATTGTGGAAGCTGATGAATCTCAATCTACAGCTGAGCTGGCAGCAGCTTTTGATGTTTACATCAAAACAATATAGGTCCATTTGCGACAGATTGGCAAGATAAAAAAGGCTGGATAGATGGGTGCCCCACGAACTTAACGATCGCCAGCGCAACGTACGCGTCGAGACTTGCCTTGCGCTGCTTAACAGGCACAGAAATGAAGGAGTTTTGAACCGAATTGTTACGTGCGACGAAAAATGGATTCTTTTTGACAATCGAAAGCGCTCAGCAAGTTGGTTAGATCCTGGTTCGGTACGAAAGCAATGTGCAAAACGAAAAATGACCCCTAGAAAGGTGATGGTCACAGTTTGGTGGTCTAGTGCTGGTGTGATTCATCATAGCTTTTTACAAAACGGCGAGAGCATTACTGCAGATGTGTACATTGAAGAACTGACCACAATGATGGCGAAACTCGCACGTCTGCAACCAGCTTTGGTCAATCGGTCGTCTCCACTGCTACTTCACGACAACGCGCGACCCCATACTGCACAACAGACCGTCTCTAAGCTGCATGAGTTGGGTTTGGAAGCTCTCCCTCATCCGCCATACTCACCAGATCTTGCGCCTACCGACTATTACTTTTTCCAAAATTTGGACAACTTTTTAGCAGGAAAAAAATTCAATTCCCGAGAGGCAGTACAAAACGCCTTTGAAGAGTTTGTTGTCTCCCGTCCTGCTGATTTTTTCAAGAAGGGCATCCATGAACTGCCACAGCGTTGGCAAAGATGCATTGATTGCAGGGGTGATTACTTTGAACAAAAGAAATAAATAAGTTCGAAAAAAAATACTTTAACTTTTTTCAAACAAAACGGCAATTTCATAGGTAAAGACCTAATACATTTAATAAACATAAAACAATAAAAAGGGAACTTAATCAAACAAACCACTACCAGTAGGCAACGTGCCCAATATGCTGGCAGCATTGCCACGTTGAATGGCAATGCAATTAAATTGAAATGAATTGACAAGTTGAAAAAGTAGGCCACATAGCTTGCAGAACCGAAAAACATTATAATAATAATAATAATATGTGTGGACATCTCACACAACGCCATCTAGCCCCAAACTAAGCAAAGCTTGTGTTATGGGAACCAGATAACTGATACAATACTTAGATACTGTAAATACATACATAAAATACAATATAACACCCAGACACAGAACAAACACCTATATTCATCACACAAATGTTTGTCCTGGGTGGGAATCGAACCCACAACCCGCAGTTTAGAAGGCAGGGCCCACTACAAACTGAGCTATCGGGCCAGTCATTACAAAAGAAAGGTTCTCGAGTGATGAACACGAACTGAAAGACACAGCGTAGGCCAACTTTTATATGGGGGGGAATGCCTTCGCAGCCTGCCACTGGGAATGGCATGAGGTACGTGAGACTCAAACCCACTAACCCTCCCATGATCTGTCCCCTAGGTGAACCGACCCGACGATCTGGTTAAGCCTCGGGGTGCCGATGGTTTCAAGATGCAAACAGCCAGCTCATAGTGGCGGTCTATGATCCCCTATCGACCTATGGGCCTATATTCAGCAGTCGACAGACGTCAGCCTTGGAGACTCAAGGCTGATAAAGATGATGATCAGATTTAAAAAGTCACACTTTAGATGTTCACTGATTAACACTGGCTATCCTCGTTGTAGGGGGGAGTTTGCCATAATCACCACGATTGGCAGACTTCTTCGTGATCGCAAAATTTAAAAAAAAAAAAATAAAAAAAATATGAATTACCAGTAGTCGACACCGAACCTAACTAAAACCAAACCCTTTATTCTCTACTAGTTGCGCCCCGCAGTTACGGGTTAGTTGTTTGCTCATCCCACGGGAACATTTCATTTTTCCGGGATAAAATGTAGCCTATATGTTAATCCAGTGTATAAACTATCTTGGTACTGAATTTCATCCAAATCCATTCAGCCGTTTGAGGGTGAAGGAGTAACAAACATACACACATACATACTTTCGCCTTTATAACAATTATTAGTGTGATTATCCCTCAAACGTGTAATACCAACGTGGTGATCGAGTAGTGTATTGATTCTAAATGAACCTTACTAACAAAACAATTGAACAAACTTTACCCATCTATTTAAAGTATAAAGAATTTATACTTATAACAGGTAGGTAGAGTTTGTTCAATTTTTTTGTAAGCAGGTTGGTGGAGGCATTTTACTCAAGGTAGCGGGCGGCGCGTTACGTTGTGAATCCACTGGAAAAACATCTAGTTCCAGTATAAAATTGAATTTAACAAGTACAAGACATGTTGAAAACCAAAATTTAGCAGATCATCTCTAGTACTCACTGAAAAAAAATCCATATACAACTAAAAAAATATTAGTAAATAAAAAAAAGGCTGTTTTTAGGATTGTATAAGATCAATTATAGTACATTTTATCGTGTAACAAATTAGCACATTCTTTAGGCAATATCTTTAGGTGTGTCGTGTTTTTATAAAACCATTATTTAATAGTAAATATATAAAATAGTAAACAAGTTTTTCTCCGCTTCGTTTTCATGACTCGCCTTAATGTAGCCTCCCGGGAAATAGGCAAAATTACAGACTATAGGTAGGTTGAAAAGCGGATTATATTGTTCACCGTGATCGATTCCTACCTCCCCGTCTCTAAGCTGAACAGGTATCAAATATCATTATTAATTATTTACTTGAGGTATCTAATGGCAGAGGTAGATAATAATCTATGGTAGTCAATATAAATGCGAGTATACAAATGTTGTCTTAGGTACCTCGATCACATGTAGCAAGCTGTCGCAGTCTTAACTTTTGAAAATTCAAGCTTAAGTTTTTCATAAATCCCTGTTCGCCAACTGCTGCAAAAGCCTTAAAGTTTAATATATCTTTAAGATTTTTGCAGCTACTAGGAATAAGTCCGGAGCTTATAGTTTCTTAAAGCACTTAAGCTGAAAGATGTAAATAAATAAAAATGAAAATGTGTTGACGTTTCACACAGCGCCATCTAGCCCCAAACTAAGCAAATCTTGTACTATGGGAACTAGATAACTGACAACACTTATTTCCTTTTTGTTTGTAAATACATACATAGAATACAATATACCACCCAGATGCAGAACAAACACCTACGCTCATGACACAAATGTTTGTCCTGGGTGGGAATCGAACCAACAACCTACAGTTCAGTAGGCAGGGTTACTACCAACTGAGCTATCGGGCTAGTCAAATGTAAAAATGTAGGCTCAATCATGTTGGTTGTAAAAAAATTGTATTTTTTATTTATTGTAATGTTCATTAATGCCAACCAGTCATGAATAACCACCGCATCTATTTCCCACAAACAAGCTTTTAAGGAAAATAAAAATGACCAGAATCTATTTCCTTCCAACGTCAATGTCCTTCCATTTTTCACGTCTCTAGTGCATATTGAATCTCAAACGAAGGGGAAAATCCAACAACGGGTGTGCCTCGGCGGTGCCATTCACTATAGTGCCGTAAAGGTACTCACAGGTACTTACAGGTACCGTCACGGTACCGCGAGGGGTACCGTGATGTACCTTTTTATTATTTACACCGCATTTTCAACGAGTGTTTGCTTTACTTTGATTTCGGAAGTTGCGGTGTGAGGGTGTGATCTGAATGCGAACTCAGTACCTACACCGATTTCGTAGCAGTAGAATGTTGTTATAAACTTATCGTAAGTCGTATTAAAATGTTATAGAATAGCTGAAAAATAATCTCACAAAATAGCTAAGTACTTTGAATACCTAGCAGAAGTTTATTGTTCATAATTACGTAATATGAAAACAGTTTTGTATTTTTATCATGAAAAAGCAGAAAAAGTCTTTACCTATTTAAAAAAATTATATATTAGACTAGCTGACCCGCCCTGGCTACACACGGGTTAATAGTTTTACACCCTAACCCTATCCAAGAGAATACTTCTACTTGTTCTTTTCTCACCTTTTAAACTTTCCCTATACCAAAATCAGCTTAATCGGCTTAGCCGTTCTCGAGTTTTAACGAGACAAACGAACAGTAATTGATAATGATGTTTTTAATTCGCAATATAATTATTAACAATAGCGATTACTTTAAAATCTATCTATTATTCTTTTTGTTATAAATAATGATTTTTTAAGGCTATGACTGGCTATCCCAAAAGTCAACGTCTACGCAGAGTATTTTAATTTACGGTCTTTTTACGTTTGCACCTAAAATAACGTTCCGTAATTACTAGAAATTGTATAAGCCTGGTCTACAATGTAGTTATCTAACGATTTCAAAATATCCACAACTTAACAATTATTTTCAGTTTGTATGGTATGCCTGTCTGTACAAAAATCTATTAAAATACGACTTAGCTAAGCAAAACTTTCCCTCGGGTTCTCGTATACGTTTCTTTAATTCATGTCAATTTGGCCAAAAGACCAAATACTGATCGCTTATTGGTTGCCTATTGATCATTGGCTGTCTCAACCAATGAGCGTACAGTATTTGTCAGGGTGACGTGAGTTTGACAAACGTACGAGTAGCCGGATGTTAGAGAGATATGAACGAACTTAGGAACTAGGAGTTTTGGCGGGAACGCGAAAAAGATTGCGTCACCGGATTGTATTATTTTCCAAAACTTGTGTTATTTTCAGTTTTAGTCCATAAAATTGGTGGCATTCTATTCGTTAAGTGCTGGATTACAGGTGTGAGTGTAGGAAAATGATATAATGATAGTGAAACGTTTATTTTCGTGTTGTTTCCAAAACTCCATAGAAGCTTCAAGTAAAGTTGCCACCACTTTACTAGGAGTATGACTTTGACTAGACTGTGACTTGACTTGATGACTTCGACTGTGACTTGACACATATTTGCGTGAAATATCATTAAGTTGATAAATTATCAATTACTTGACACTGGCTAAATACACAGAGGTGTGGAGCCAAAAATTAAAAAAAAACTTAGGAACTATCAAACGTTTGTACAGACGGCATCTTTCAAAATCATTAACGAAAAACGGGTTAAATAACTATAAGCTAATTTAAAGGAAACAATCACATATGAACCTCCGAACCGATAAGGCAGTTCTATATGTAAGTATTTCCATGACAGCCACTATTCTGATTTTATGGTAAGTGCTTACGCAGTGGCAGGATTTTAGGGATGCTTATGGCAGGAATGACAGGATGTACGTTTACACACTTTTGATGGTTGCTTTTATACTTACTACTTTTATGGTGTGTGTTTTGTACTGCGTGTAGATAAAAGCTAGTAAAACAAGTAAATCCACGGTGCGTTACTTGTCAAGTACTTTTTTTGAATAGTTATTTTTTATTTTTTCGTATTCTCCTCAGCACATCCTTAAATTTTCAGATTCATATTCATTTATTTATTTGATACCCATATTATCATGGTGCCTGCACAAATAACTAGTTCGCCATCTTGGGCCGCCATTTTGGATACCATGACGTCAATTAGCTAACCATGCATTAAGAGTTTTGGCGGGAACGCGAAAAAGATTGCGTCACCGCATTGTATTATTTTCCAAAACTTGTGTTATTTTCAGTGTTAGGGCATAAAATTGGTGGCATTCTATTCGTTAAGTGCTGGATTACAGGCGTGAGAGTGGGAAAATGGTATAATGATGGTGAAACGATTCTTTTCGTGTTGTTTCCAAAACTCCATAGAAGCTTCAAGTTGTTATGGTATGTGGTAGTGATCATAAAATAAAAGACACTTCAGTTTTATGGATTCGTCTTTACTTGCGGCGCACCGCCATGCCACAGAGTATATACATCTATGTAACATCTTCCCCTTAAGCTAATGTTCCGTAATACGCACCCAACACCCTTACAGCGAAACATCTTTCTGAATATTAGTTACGTCTCTAGTGCTACGTTTACCTATTATTTTTATCGATTCAGTCGCAGCTCTAGAAACGCCACTACATCACTACAATTTGTACGCAATATTGACAATCAAAATAGATATTGGTCGCAAATCTGGTGTGAAACTGAGCACGCGTATAAGAGTGATTGGTTTAGTTTTTAAGTGATTTCAAGCCTAATTCTGTATTAATTTTATTTCTGAGTTGTGTAATCCTGGTGGAGGTAAGTGTTTGTGTGTTTTACTAACCGTCCGGGGAAATGGAGCCCATTTCCCCTGACCCACCACCCGACCCGCCGCCGCTGGATTCAGACGCGGCGGCCATGATGGACTGGTCAACACCAAAACAACAAATTATCTTCTTCCCCGCAAAAAAAAGACAACGCGCAGCTGTGGAACATGAAAATGTAGGTCCAGCAAAAAAAACTATTGTAGACAAGGAGTCCGCGACAGCCTCTGTACAAACAGTCTATGTTCATCCGGAAATGTCCGTTTTGGGTATTAGGTCCTATGAAGATTCTGATGCAGGTCCATACATAGTGCATGTGTCCCGGATTGACCCAGATCCGTCTTCAGGAACTACAATCCGTCCAATGAAATTTGGTCAGTTCTTGTTCAATAACAAAATTGAAAATATCCACCAAGACGGTGTGAAGAAGGTTGGTAGGAATAGAATCTCCATCAATTTCAAATCTGCTTCTGGTGCAAATCAGTTCCTCTGTAACCCTGTGCTTAAGGTACATAATTATGAGGCGACAATTCCCACCTACAATGTCACTCGTATGGGTATAGTCCGCGGAGTCCCTGTTGATTGGTCAATGGATGAATTTGTTGAATCTCTACAAATCCCAGGCAATTCTATACGAGTATTCAAAGCGAGACGTCTTAACAGAAAGGTTAAAAATGATAATACTGTTAGCTGGGAACCAACCCAAACTGTTGTTCTGACATTCAGAGGACAGCAGTTACCCACAAAGGTCTTCTCATATTACTCATCACTGGCTGTAGAGACTTATCAATTCCCCACCATACAGTGTATGAAATGTTGCCGTTTTGGGCATATTAAGGCCCAATGCCGGTCAAGCCCGCGATGCTATAGATGTGCCCAACCACATTGTGGAGATGATTGTATCGTTCCTGAACAAAACTCTACATGTCTTTTCTGTTCAGCCCATCATTTTTCAACAAGTAGATCCTGCCCTGAACAAGAACGTCAAAAAACTATAAAAATGATGATGTCTAGAGATGGCATATCATATGAAGAGGCTTCTTTACATTTCCCAAAAATAAGCAGAGCATATAACGACATCCTTAAGGAAACCCCACCCAATTCCGTACCCCATCCTCATCTTCCTCCCCGTTCTCAATCTCACCAAGCCCAATCTTACAAAAAAACTATTTACCGAAACCCCCAACCTCGGGCCCCAATGGGTAAATCTTATGACAAAGCAGCCCACCAGGCAATTGTCTCTAATGAGGCATCTTCTCTACCCAATGGTTATTGCCTGCAAATGGCTCAAGCTTCATCACCCCAGTCTCTCTCCCAACCGCAAGACCAAGAAATAAAAATAAACTTATAAATAAAATATGCAAAACAAGAAAACATGATTTAAATTATATCGATACATATAATCGTTACAAACTTCCACATCACTTATTCCTTGACTCGTGAATCTATTGAATAGGTACAGTCACCGGCGCAGGCGCTCGCAGCCGGCACCGCGGTCATGCGCGCTATTCCCACCCGTATTATCTAGTGGTATGAGGATCGCAATGGCGCGTGTGACTTGCATCTGGCGTGCTGCGGGCGCTTGGGCAGGTCATTGCATATGACGTCGCTCCTGCTGTTGTTTGCGGACCGCATCGCTCGCGCATACAAATTTATAATACTACCCCCCAGTTATTACTCTTTTTGAATGTTGAATTATTTTATTACCTTTTGCAATTGTTATGCTATCTACTAAAGCAAACAAAAGTATTGATAATAGGACATTTACTATGATTTTATTTTGGATTTCATGCATTGTCTTAGTTAATACATTATATTGTATCATAAATTTTTATCATAAGTGAAATGCTTTAAAAATGTATCAAATATAAATTGTAGTCATATCTAGGATTAATTAATGTACACTAGATTATGTACTTAGAATTAATTCATGAAAAAATAAAGATTTTTGAAATTGAAAAAATTGAAGTCTCTCTCCCAACCGCAAGACCAGCTTCTAGTCCAGCTATTGACCATTATTCTGAATATACTTACCCAGAACTCAATTAATATACCGTCCCACGTAGCACAAATGATCGCCCAAATCTCATCTATATCAACTGTCAACAATCATGGATCAGTCCCTAACCATAATCCAGTGGAACTGCAAAAGTCTTCGTCCGAAAACTCATGATTTATACTTTCTTATTAGAAAGCATTCCCCCGTCCTGGTGGCCGTCTCAGAGACATGGTTTGTCCCCGGATCTCATTATAGAGTTTCGGGGTACGCCTGTCTTAGGGACGACCGCCAGGACGGGTATGCAGGATGTGCGCTACTGGTTAAGCGCTGCTTAACCTTTTCGCAGATAGTCCTGCCTGCTCACAGTCCAGATATTAATGCTGTGGCTGTACGAGCTTTTAATATATCGTTTTTATGTATATATATTCCCCATCCTAACTCCTCCCTGATAGCCGATATACTCTTTATTATATCATCCGTTCCTTCTCCTGTTATTTTAATGGGTGACTTTAACGCACACCACTACTCTTGGGGCTCAGCTCATTGTGACTTGTTTGGATACTCTCTATTAGATGCTTTTGATGAGGCTAACTTATGTGTAATTAATGATGGGACTCCTACTCGTAGGGTTCTTCCAACCCAAAACCCAAAAAGTGCTGTAGATCTCACCATCTGCTCCCCCTCCCTGTCACCCATCCTCTCCTGGGAAGTACTCCCTTTGACATATGGTAGTGATCATTTTCCCATTGTAATTAAAATATCTCGTATGTCCCCTCCCCCAAATTCCCCAAATCCACTTTTAAAACATCAGCTTTCAAGAGCTGACTGGGACCAGTATATGTTCACCCTTGATAGAAAAATCAATACTATTCCAAGCCCAAGTGATGACCCCATATCATGCTACTCCCAACTTGTAAAGTGTATTATCTCTTCAGCAGACGCCCACATTCCACGTAAAAAACAAAGAAGTAACTACAGCTCTCCTCCTTGGTGGGACCCTGAGTGTACAGCAATTGTTCGCTGCCGCAATGAAGCAGAACTTGAATATAACTCCGCTATGACTATGAGTAATTACTTAGTTTATCAAAAAACTGCAGCCAAATCTAGAAGAATCCTATCCACAAAGAAAAAACAAGGATGGTTTAAATGCTGTGAAAGTCTTTCCCCTAACACACCCGCATCAGTAGTATGGAAATTAATCAGAAGGTTCAGAGGATATTATAATTCAGTCAACATAACATCAAACGACACTTCTTCTTGGCTAGAAGGTTTTGCCGACAGATTGGCTCCACCCTTTGTTCATCTTGCTCTTTCGTTTAATAATATACCCAACCATAACCCCAATTTATTTAATAATATTGATGGCCCATTTTCAGCTGATGAATTAAATCTAGTCTTGAGTGGTTTGACTGATTCCTCTCCTGGAATAGATGGTATCACATATTCCTTTATAATAAAATCCACAGATAAAACTAAAAATGTCATACTTAACCTAATTAATGTTTTTTATGAACAAGGTTTTATTCCAGAGGCCTGGAATACTCAGATAATTATACCATTACTTAAACCTGGAAAAGACCCATCGGATCCTAACTCCAGACGCCCCATTGCCCTGTCATGTGTTTTAGCGAAAATAGCTGAACATCTTGTAAAAAACAGACTGGAATGGTTGGTGGAAAATAAAGGTCTCATTGCGAAGTCTCAATATGGTTTCAGGAAAGGTATGAGTACATATGACAGCCTCAGTATCCTAACTTCCGAAATCCATAATACATTTATCAACAAGGAATTCCTTGTTGGGGTATTCCTTGATATAGCGTCAGCATATGATAATGTCGACCTTCCAGTACTCAGGAATAAACTTCTTCAGCTGAGTATCCCTGAGAAGATTGTACGCTTTATTTGCTGTTTCCTATTACAGAGGACTATCTTAATTAGAACTCAAGACTCCTATCTACCACCTAGATCCATCTGGAAAGGCCTCCCACAAGGCTCAGTATTGAGCCCTTTGCTATACAGTTTATATACATATGACCTAGAGCTTACAGTCAATCCATTCTGCCAAGTACTACAATATGCAGATGATGTAGCTTTATACCGCTCAGCTAAATCCATGTCAGAAATCGAGCAAGGTTTAAATACAGCACTTGATTACTTGGGGGACTGGTTATTTGAACATGGTTTATCAATATCAACCTCTAAAAGCTGTTCTGTTATTTTTACTAAAAAGCGTAATATTCCTGAATTAAACTTACACTATAAAAACGAAATCATCCCCCAACAAGACTCAGTTAAATTTTTGGGAGTGTGGCTGGATATGAAACTAACTGGTATTCCCCACTTTAATCATGTCACAGCTAAATGTGAAAAGAACATTAATATTAGGTCTTTACCTATGAAATTGCCGTTTTGTTTGAAAAAAGTTAAAGTATTTTTTTTCCGAACTTATTTATTTCTTTTATTCAAAGTAATCACCCCTGCAATCAATGCATCTTTGCCAACGCTGTGGTAGTTTATGGATGCCCTTCTTGAAAAAATCAGCAGGACGGGAGACAACAAACTCTTCAAAGGCGTTTTGTACTGCCTCTCGGGAATTGAATTTTTTTCCCGCTAAAAAGTTGTCGAAATTTTGGAAAAAGTAATAGTCGGTAGGCGCAAGATCTGGTGAGTATGGCGGATGAGGGAGAACTTCCAAACCCAACTCATGCAGCTTAGAGACGGTCTGTTGTGCAGTATGGGGTCGCGCGTTGTCGTGAAGTAGCAGTGGAGACGACCGATTGACCAAAGCTGGTTGCAGACGTGCGAGTTTCGCCATCATTGTGGTCAGTTCTTCAATGTACACATCTGCAGTAATGCTCTCGCCGTTTTGTAAAAAGCTATGATGAATCACACCAGCACTAGACCACCAAACTGTGACCATCACCTTTCTAGGGGTCATTTTTCGTTTTGCACATTGCTTTGGTACCGAACCAGGTTCTAACCAACTTGCTGAGCGCTTTCGATTGTCAAAAAGATTCCATTCTTCGTCGCACGTAACAATTCGGTTCAAAATTCCTTCATTTCTGTGCCTGTTAAGCAGCGCAAGGCAAGTCTCGACGCGTACGTTGCACTGGCGATCGTTAAGTTCGTGGGGCACCCATCTATCAAGCTTTTTTATCTTGCCAATCTGTCGCAAATGGACCAATATTGTTTTGATGCTAACGTCAAAAGCTGCTGCCAGCTCAGCTGTAGATTGAGATTCATCAGCTTCCACAATCGCCTTTAATTCATCATTGTTGACCAAAGTTTCCGGACGACCACGAGGTTCATTTTTCAAGTCAAAATTCCCAGAACGGAACCGAGCAAACCAATAACGGGTTGTACGTTCGTTTGTACAGTTCTCTCCGTAAACGTCGTTGATGTTACGTGTCGTTTGTGGTGCGTTGGTGCCACGACGGAACTCATATTCCATAATTACACGAAATTTCAAAGTATCCATTATGAGGAAAAATGTTGAAATGTAATGAAAATACAACGCTAATCAATAAACAAAAGACTTATATTGTAAATAGAATGTCATATTTTTAAAACAAAAATAATTTGAATTTAGAATTCATAGCCAATCAAAACTTTTTTTTGTTTGAAAAAGTCTGTACTGCAATACGGCAATTTCATAGGTAAAGACCTATTATTTTGCGAGCCCTATCTGGGGCATGGTGGGGATCCCACCCATTTAGTCAGAAGCTGTTATATAATGCTATAGTCCGCAGCCATCTTGATTATGGATCATTCCTCTTAGACCCTGCTAATAAAGCGGCTCTAGATAAGTTAAATAAAATCCAATCCAAATGTCTACGTATAATTCTTGGCGCTATGAAGTCCTCCCCGATTAATGCCATGCAGGTAGAATGTGGCGAACCCCCTCTCCATCTACGTAGACAATTTTTAGCAGATAAGTATTTATTTAAGCTTCTCCAGAATTATGAACACCCTCTTATATCTAAATTAGAAACCCTTCATAGAAATATCACATCCCAAGGCACCAGATCTGAGGAAAATTTCCCTTGCATTCTTCGTAGTTATATTAAATTCACTCAACTTCCTTGCCCAATAGCTCAGTTCCCATACAACCCCCTGTTTTCGACAAGTTATAATGCCCTAATTTTCAATCCTAATATTATCCTAGATTTCGGTATTGAAAAAAATTCTATTGAACCGAATTTCCTGTTCAATGAAAAAATTAACAGGCTTGGTAATGAATGGTTGCTTATATATACAGATGCCTCTAAATTATCTAATGACAGTAATGTTGGTGCTGCTGTATGGATTCCCAGATACAGAATAATCCTACAGTACAAATGCCCACCTATATCATCAGTCTTTACAGGAGAAGCTACTGCTATTCTGGAAGCGATTTTGTATATTTACTCGCACAACATTAACAAATCTATAATATTCTCCGATTCTAAAAGTTGTCTCGAAGCTATTAATGCTAACCAATTCAGGACGAAATTTCGATTTCCTATTATTTTAAAAATCAAAGAAGCTCTTTACAAATGCCACCAAAAAAATTTAAAAGTGTTTCTTGTCTGGATCCCTGGTCATGTAGGTATACCAGGAAATGAAAATGCTGACTCTGCTGCTAAACAAGCAGCACGGCTAGGTAACAACGACCATTATGTAGGCTATGCTCACGACCTAATATCGGTATGTCTACCTCAGCTACGACTCAAATGGGATACCACGTGGCAAAATACAAAAAACATAAAAGGTAAATTTTACGGCCAAATTCAAAATTGTATTCCTACCAAACCTTGGTTCTTCAAATTCAAAAAACTTGATAAAAGATCCACTTCTGTTATTTGCCGTATGAGATTGGGTCATTCCTGCACACCGGTCTTCCTTGCTAAAATCCGGATTCGTGACCACTCACTCTGTGAATGTGGATTAGACGAGGGTACGCTGGAACATATATTTTTCAACTGTGTGAGACTTCGCGGCTCCTTGTATGACATACTTCCTCCTGAAATTCCACGTCCCACTAATTTTAGCTACCTCCTTTCTCTAGTATTTACACCTTTCCTTAACATCCTAAGTAAATTCATAATTGCCAACAAAATTAAGTTATGATTAATAAGTACCTATCATCTCTCATCATCCTTAAATATTTGTATAAAATCCCTGCTTCCAATTTAATATATATATGCTTCTTTATATGTGAACTGTGACGTCTTGTGAATGTTTTGTGTTGTCCTATTTCAGTTGCAGAACTCAGAATTTAATATGTAACATATTTTAACCGAGCAAAATCTCCATCGCTTGTTCTCCGTTCTACCTACGCGACATTGGCGAAATTGTGGTAACCCGCAGAAGCCACAAAGATAAGAAGTTGAAGTTGACAATCAAAATAATCAAAACAAAGTATGATCTAAATAAAATTAAGGTTATCTTATTGAAAGTAGACAGTAAATAATAAAATAAAGAGCTTAACTTCTAGAGTATACATTTATACGTAATTACACAAGGTATCAACCAATATTCCTCCCACTAACGAGAATGTGTTTTACTCCTCACGATACCTTAGAGGCCTTCGTATGGGACGGCCAAAGGAAGAACACCTCTGATATGACTGCGGCGAAGACGAGGGAGGAGTATTGTTTACATTTGGAAGATCATCTTTTGTATGGAGCGAAACTGGTTCTGGCATGTGGTACTTTGGTTTAAGAATGTGTTCCCTATTACGGCGGAATGCCCCTTCGGGTGTAGTGATTGTGAATGATCTTGGTTCGGGGCCAGATTCAGCTATAATGCCCGGAGTCCATACGCCGTTCGGTTGTTTTTTAAAATATACCTGGTCACCGCTATTTAGTGGTGTAAGTTCCTTTGTATGTTTATTGAAATAAAGCTGTGTTTTCTGAGATTTCGTTTTAATAAATTCTTTTAAATTTTTGCATAGTTTGGGTTTCAGTGCCTTTTGAGAGGTAGGTATTTTTGATCTTA
Organism: Ennomos fuscantarius; assembly: GCA_905220475.3. Lineage (NCBI taxonomy): Eukaryota > Metazoa > Arthropoda > Insecta > Lepidoptera > Geometridae > Ennomos > Ennomos fuscantarius. Next base: position 11,598,389 of record HG992029.1, read on the forward strand.
GAGTCCTAGACATGCTAAGTTGTGCTGGTGAACACAAACTATCTTTAGGGGTGTTTCTATATTGCAGGATAGCTAGATAAGGGTCTGAATTATCAGCAGAGCATTTTCTCAAAATATTTTTTATTGTGCCAATGGAGCGCTCAACTAGGCCATTAGACTGGCTATGATATGGACTAGAAGTAATGTGTTGAATGTCCCATTCAAGGGTAAACTTGTGGAATTCTTTTGAATTAAATGGGGGCCCATTATCTGATATCATAATGTTAGGTATCCCATGTCTGGCAAATATTGATTTAAGGTGAGTTATTACTATATCACTTTTAGACCCAGTAGGCAGAAGAGCTAACTCAACATATTTGGAAAAGTAGTCCACCACTATCAAATACCTTTTGCCATTTAAATCAAATAGGTCTATACCAACTTTATTCCAAGGATGGAGTTTAAAGTCATGGGGCATCAATGGCTGCTTAGAATTGTTGTTTCGATATGTTATGCAGATGTGGCACATGTTTACATATTTCTCAATATCATTATTTAGATTAGGCCAGTACACACTGCCTCTTGCCAAGCGCTGACAACTTTGGATGCCCTGATGACCTTCATGAAGAAGTTTTAGGACATTATTTCGAAGTGAAGTGGGAATGATAATGCTATTTAATTTAAAAACAACACCTTGCATAACATGAATTACATCTTTTAGGGCAAAGTAGGGCTTTACTGCCTCTGGTAGTGATCTCCTATGTTCAGGCCAGCCTTTTTGGCAAAAATTTTGTATTAGACATAATGTTTCATCATTTTTTGTGTGTTCTTGTATTTCCTTGAATTTCTTGGGGCTCACTGTGAGGGAATTTACTATGAGATTGATGTGTAAGTCAAGGTCTGTGTCTAGGTCTGTTAAGGTATGTTCAGGCAGAGCAGATCGGGACAATGTGTCAGCAACATATAGGTATTTCCCCGGTATGTAGGTAACTGTTAAGCTATATGGCTGTAACCTAAGCATGATTCTCTGCAGTCTAGGAGGAATTGCATATAGGGGTTTTTTAAACAGGGACACAATTGGTTTGTGGTCTGTTTCCACCAGGGTCTGTCGTCCATATATGTATTGGTGGAATTTAGTGCATCCAAATAAAATGGCTAGGAGTTCTTTTTCTATTTGTGAATATGACTGCTGGGTAGGAGTAAGGGATGCAGAAGCATATGCGATGGGTTGCTTGTCATGCAAGATAACCGCACCCATGGAATCTTTTGAAGAGTCAACTGATAGTGTGATGTCTTTGTTGGGATCATAGTATGTAAGGACAGGGCAATGTGTGATTGTATCCTTTAAGTTTTTAAATTCCATGTCATGTTGTTCAGTCCAGTTCCAAGTAGTGTTTTTTGACAAAAGTGTTCTTAAGTGTGCAGTCTTCAAAGACAGGTTTTCAATGTACGAACCTAAATAGGTGACCATGCCCAAAAAGCGTTGTAATTCAGTAACATTTGTGGGTGTTGACATATTGATAATTGCCTTTATTTTAGATTCATCTACTCGCACACCATTTCCACTGAAAATGTGGCCCAAGTATTTGACCTCCTTTTGACAGATAGCTGATTTTGATTTATTGAATCTGAGATTAATGTCTCTGGCTCGTTGTAGGACCTTCTCGAGACGAATATCATGTTCTATTTTAGTTGGTGCATAGATGAGGAGATCATCCATTAGGATCTTAACCCCCTCTAAGTCACCAAACCGTTTTACCATTTCCCTGTGGAAAATTTCTGGAGCAGCGTTAATGCCAAAGGGTAAGCGGAGGAATTTGTACCGACCTTGCGGTGTAATGAAGGTACAAAGCTTAGATGTGGCCTCATTTAATTTCAGCATCCAAAAACCTTTATTGGCATCTAAAGTCGAAAAATATTGAGCCCCAGCTAAGGAATTTTTTATTTAATCTATTGTTGGGAATTGATAGTGTGACCTCATAATTGCTTCGTTGAGTTTACGGGGATCTATGCACAATCTTAGCTTGCCATCTTTCTTGGAGGTCAAGACTATGGAGCTAACCCACTCAGTGGGTTCCTCGACTTTGACTATAATTTCATTTTCTTCTAACTGTTTTAATTCTTTTTCTAAATCTTTTACAAGTCCAAAAGGGACTCTACGACAGGCATCTACTGATGGGATAGCATCTGGTTTGAGGGTTAACTGGCATTCGAAATCTGTAAGACACCCTATACCATCAAAAAGATCAGAATATTTTGATAATGGGTCAATATCAATGGGGTTTTTGTTGAGTTTGACATTATGTACTCTTTTGACAAGGTTTAGGTCATGGCAACTTAACCTACCGATTATATTCTGGCATGGAAGATCCACAATGTGAAAATTAACATAATAAGTATTACAGTTATGAATTACCTTAAGTGTACATTGGCCAACACTTGGCAGAACCTCTCCGCTAAAAGTAGAAAGTTTGTGCTGACTTTTTCGTATCTGCACCTTCTTCGTCACTTTCAGCTTCTGAAAAGTTGAATATGACAAGATATTTGTGTCAGCCCCTGTATCCAAAAGAAAGTCAATCTTGACGTCATTTACTTGTAGTTGTGTCTTAAAAGAATTGTTTGCATTATTCCCAGTTTGTAAAATGTACAAGGTTCCTAAGAACAAATTCTGGTCCTGACCTTCTTCCTGGGAGTCTTCTGACTGCTGGATATTACGGACACCTTGAGAGGATGTAGACTTGCATACTACAGCAAAATGGTTAGGTTTCTTGCATTTCTTGCATATGGCACCAATAGCTGGGCAGCGCACCCTATGGACTTGTCCGCATCTTGAACAGGTAGTATTAGATGGGATTCCTTGATTTGAAGCCCTGCTGATGCTTGCTGTCTGTTGCCTTAATGAGCTTCTAGACTTTTGTGTATATCTTTCTTTTGACTCAATAGCGCCCACAAACTGTTGATCTGTATTGTTTAGTATCTGTGCATGTTTGTGTATTCTATGTTTTTAGCTAGTTCAACTGCATCTTCAAAATTCTTGGGCTTCTGATTCAGAATATGCTCCCGTATGTAGGCATTTTTGGGATTGAGGTTCCAGGAGAATATGTCTCTTACAAGGCTGTCCCTGACTTGGCCGAAGTCACATTGGTAGCTAATGTTCTGTAGGTCAGTAGCATATGTTGAGATGTCCTCATCGTCATATTGTCGTCTGTTAAAAAGCTTGTGTCGTTCCATTCAAATATTTACCTTTGGCATGAAGTAGGTTTCGAATTTATTGATTAAATCGTCATATTGTGCCGTGTCCATATCAACGTTGAATGAGTAAAATATATTCAGAGCATCCGTGCCTATGCCTTGAAGAAGGATGGCGACTTTCCTAGCGTTGGATTCTTCTTCAAGCCCATTGGCTCTCATGTAGATTTTGATTCTTGTCACAAAGTTCCTCCACATAAGTGGCAGATTGGTAGCGTTGAGGTCCAGTGGCATAATATTATTCGGCGACGGCAATGGCATGTTCTTTTGTTTTAAAGTATGCTTCGTGTCGGCTTGATCTTGTTCGTCTCGTCCCATCTTTGTACAATGGCGTCGTTTGGCTGGATGGCTTCCGAAATTATTAATCAAGAATCAAGACGAAGCGCGTAGATTAACTTTGACTTCTGACACCATGTTATGGTATGTGGTAGTGATCATAAAATAAAAGACACTTCAGTTTTATGGATTCGTCTTTACTTGCGGCGCACCGCCATGCCACAGAGTATATACATCTATGTAACACAAGTAAAGTTGCCACCACTTAACTAGGAGTATGACTTTGACTAGACTATGACTTGACTATGACTTGACTTGATGACTTCGACTGTAACTTGACACATATTTGCGTGAAATATCATTAACTTGATAAATTAACAATTACTTGACACTGGCTAAATACACGGAGGTGTGGAGCCAAAACATAAAAAAACCATGCATTATTTGTGATCTAAGTTAAACGAGTATATAACATTTCATCTCTGCACTTGCACTTAATTTATTTGTATGCTTAGTACAGTAACTTAATTTGAAATAACTAATGTCATTTTGACTTGTAAAAGTGCTAAAAATAGCCTATTTGTCATAAAATCCTTTGACTTTGACTTTGGCATCTCAATCGGTTGATGATAGCTACTGTAAAATTCGGTTGCAAGATTTGACTGAACATTAATAATATTAATTAAGTATTAACATAGATGCAATTAATCTTATCTACTTTTGTAAAAGACAGCTCTCAGATCTATGTGTTGTGACCAAGCTTTCATATTAGGTAATAAACAAAGAAAATGAACAATCAAACAAACGCTCATTGAACACATTGAGAATTAGACACGACGCGTGAAATCACGCAGTTATAGCAGTTATAGCAGTTATAATGAGAGTTATTTATAACTTGTTGTACGCAAGAGTTGTAACTTTGAAACACGTTGTTAAATTTCGAATGAATAGGCCTCTGTAAGAGAGCATTAATTCAATGCGCAAAGTACGGAAACGCGCTTCAACGCTCTGAAATTATTGTCAAAGATTAGTTAAGTACTGAAAGGACTGGAGGTGCTATTTTACTAGTGAATTTTTTGTATTATATTAAAAACTAGCTTCTGCCAGCGGCTTCACCCGCGTGGCCTATAGGAAAATAATTCAACCACCCATTTCACCCTCTTAGGGGTGAAGTTTCGAAAAACCCTTTCTTTACACTCTTTACTAGTCAGTCAGGACTTTGAATTATGTATGTATAGATAAAGTAGTACATACAATGGTAGAAATATCTAATGTAAATTAAATAGACGTTATCTTTGTTTATCGAACATCATAGTCAAAAGATTTTTATGCAACTACACAATTTTTATCACTTACATAATGAGACTATATAAAATACTTAAATCAAGTTATTTTACTAAGCATATTAAATTATGTTAAAAATGTAATTTTTAACGTAATTTCATAAATTTAACATTAATGGAATGTTCCAGAACTTTTCAGAAATATCACTAAAATAAAAATCTAGACCAATTACCAAAAGGTAATATTTTATTTAAAATATTAGTACCAATACGTTATGGTATCTTATAAATTAGATAATAACTGACCGGTATTTTTTATGATAATATATAATGGTTATTGAAATGAAAAATTACCTACACGTCTGTCTCATCTACAAAAGCTCATCTTTGTTTTAAAATCAACTCTCGCATAAACCCCCCGGTGCTCAGTCCGCTGTTCATTTGTCACTGAAAATTACAAAAAGCTTGTGGTTGTCGCCAGCGAGGCGTTCCCGCTGTACCCAACGTACCCATTTTACCCAACGTACCCATTTTACCCGACGTTCCCAAAGTGCCCGACGCGACGTACAGTTTTACCCGACGTAATGAGTTTAATATCGCAACCATTTAACTGCTTTATGACAATTTGTGAAATAATTGTTAGACTATGATTATTTGTGCAATTATTCTTCGAGTTTGCTAATGCTTATGGGGAAATGTGAATTAGAGATAGAGCCTAACATTTTAAAAAAATGTTATTACATTCTTTATTACAATTAAACAAACATAGTTTTAGTAATTAATTATAAATAATTCGTGTGTACGTATGAACGTACAGATGTTTGTTGGCACTCATTGCTGACATCACTGAACGAAATTTGATGAAATTTAATGTGTAAATTCACTGATTATCGGAATAAAATATAGGAAAAACAACAATAATTATAATAACGCCCAACGATCACATACTAGATCCTGGACCCTAATTAGTATTCCCTGTATCTAGGGACCCAGGAACTACGAGGACCATGGTCCCACAACACCTAGACACAGAATCAGTATTTGCGCTTTAATTTCCTGTGCACAAATACTTATCCTCCTGCGGAAATCGAACCTGCCACCACCGGGCTATGAGCCAACCTGCTCAACCACCACACCACAGAGGTTTACTTTATATTCTGGAAAATTGTGTGGTTCTTATAGGACAGTGTGATTATTGTTCACGCAGGCGCATGGGGTGCAATTAGTTTTCAATCTATACATATAAAATTCAAAGTCCTGACTGACTTTTTTTTTTTTTTTTTTTTTTTTTTTTTACTGTTGATGGGTTTGCGTTTGACTACATCTCACCTGATGGTAAGTGACGATGAGGTCGAAGGTGGAGCACGCTTACCCAGAAATAACCTATTTACTCTTGACTTAAAGACACCCAAGTTGTATGTGGATGGAAACACCGACGACGGGAGTGAGTTCCATTCCCTAGCCGTACGCACAATAAAAGAATCTGCAAAGCGTTTCGTACGAACAAAAGGTAAATCAACAACGTAAGGATGGTAACTCTGACCTCGCCGTGAGGTCCTGTAGTGGAATGGAGACGGTGGGATAAGATTGTGAAGCTCCTGGGCACATTCTCCAAAATAAATTCTGTAAAATACAGCCAAACATGCCACCTTACGTCTATGTTTAAGGTTTTGCAGTTTACTCCCAACTAGCGCTTCGTCATTAATGATTTTTATTGCGCGCCGTTCCACTGAGTCCAATGCAGCCAACTGGTATTTGGCAGAGCCATCCCATAAGTGGCTGCAGTATTCCATGCAAGACCGTACCTGAGCTTGGTAGAGGTCCAATAGTTGCGAAGATGTAAAATACCGTTTGACCTTGTTTAATATACCAAGCTTTTTGGCTGCATTCTTGGCTTTAGATTCAATGGAAAGTCCATAGTTGAGGTTGGGAGTTATGGGCATGCCGAGAAGATCGATTCTGTCCTGGAATGGTACCAACACATCCTGAAATGAAGGGGAATCGACTATGGGATCCCGTTTGGTCGTAAAAAGACAAGCCTGTGTCTTTTTGGTGTTAAAGGTGACCAAATTTGCTGCACCCCAATCAGACACTGTTTTAAGTGTTGCATCAGTTCGTTCAATCATGGCTGATCTTAACGACTGGATTTCCGATCCCTTGGCTCTCGGAGGGGGAATATATCTCTCAACGACCGTGCTATCGTCTGCATACCCAACAATATCGGGCGTAAGCAGATCGTTGATATGCAGAAGAAATAAAGTCGCGGAGAGAACAGATCCCTGCGGTACTCCGGCATTAATATCCATTGGAATAGAAGAGCAGCCGTCAACGACTACGCGTATGGATCTGTTTTGTAGAAAATCGGTAATCCATTTACAGAGATTAGGTGCAACTCCGTAGCTAGGAAGCTTATTTAGCAGACTAGCATGCCAGACTCTATCAAATGCCTTCGAGATATCAAGCGACACAGCGAGAGCTTCACCATGCCGCTCGATAGCCTCACCCCAAAAATGAGTGACATAAACTAGAAGGTCTCCAGTAGACCGGTGCTGGCGGAAGCCATATTGCCGGTCACTGAGCAGCTCGTATTTTTCTAGGTAGTCAAGCAGCCTAGAGTTGATGACACGTTCCATGACTTTGCAGAATATGGAAGTGATGGCAATTGGTCTGTAATTGCTGGGGTTGGCACGAGATCCCTTTTTGGGAACTGGTTGGACATTGGCTAGCTTCCAGTTTTTTGGTACAGAACCTGACTTGAGAGATAGTCGATATAGCCGAGTCAGGACAGGAGCCAGTTCTGGCGCACACATTTTGAGTACAACTGCAGGTATACCGTCAGGACCACTGGCCTTATTCACGTCCAGGCTTCTCAAGATTTTTAGTATATCCTTTTGGTGAATAGAAACTTCGGGCATTTCTGAGGTGCACATTGGTATTGAAGGAGGAGTAGTATTACCTGTGTCTAACCGAGAATTTTCTGCGAAAAGCGAAGCGAAAAGATTTGCTTTCTCGATCGCAGTGTGTGCTAGCGACCCATCAAGTTTGGTGAGCGGAGGAAGAGAGCTTTGGCAGAAGTTAGATTCAATCGACTTCGCTAAGGACCAAAAAGCCCGGCTTCCCGAAGGGTGTAAGGCTAGTTTAGCTCCAATGCGGGCAACTCGATTGAACCCAGCTTGACGTAATGCCCTTTTATAAGCTTTAGTCGCAACGTTAAATTCATGTTTTAACTGAGCAAGTGAAGGGGATTTGACTGCTCTAGCTTCAGCCCATGCTTTATACTTATCTTGCTTTAGCCTTTCGGCTTCAGCACAGATAGGATTATACCAGGGCTGCGTTTTGGGGCTAGGAATTACGTCTGAGAAAGGAATGAAGTACTCCATGCCTTGGTAAACTACTTCCTCTACAGCTTTGGCGCATTTTGAAGGGTCGTCATAGAAGAAACACGTTTGCCGCCAAGGGTACGATGCGAAAAAATGACGCATCTCTTCCCAATCTGCTCTTTTATATCGCCAGAGCCTCCTGCTACTTTTGGGACTAAGATCCGGGGGAGAGTAGTTAGCCACTGCTTTAATTAGACAATGGTCAGATGTTCCCAGTGGTGCAGCTACAGAAACCAAATATCTATCCGGGTCATTCGTTAGGAGCAAGTCTAAGCAGTTTGAGGTGTGTCCAGCTACATCGGGTATCCTCGTTGGTTGGTCAACAAGCTGAGTGAGGTCGTAAGACAAAGCGAAATTCTTAGTTTCTCTTCCAGCATGATCCGTGTTTTGATAGGGATACAGCCAATCTTGGTGGTGGGCGTTGAAGTCCCCTAGGATCATTAATTTAGCTCGAGGATACTTTTGCTGCACGGTGTCTGTTCTGTCGCTGAGGAGTTCAAATAAGCGAGATGTTTCAGCGTCACCACTATGTGATCTGTAAATACAGGCGTAAATAACCTGCTCCAATCCAGTATCAACCAATGCCCATATCACGGACAAACCTGGTGATTCCAAGTTGAGGAGACGTTTACAACAGATATCATCGCGGACGTAAAAACACACTCCCGCGCGCGGTTTGAAGTGTGCTTCCAAGGTGTAACCAGGATATTGGAGATACGAAGTATCTGCTGGGTTTTTTATCTGTGTCTCTGTCAAAAAAAGTAAGTGGGGTTTGTTAGTCTCTAGGTGGTGGTGGACTGATTCGAGATTGGAGTGCAATCCTCGAATGTTCGTGAGGTGCACTTTAAGTGTGAGGACGTGCATCTGCCGTTTTAACTTACTCTTCTTGCATTTGTATTTCATAATTTTGGTGTAAATAGGTGGACGGGTTAAAAAGTGTGCGAGATGACAGGCAGCGAGTCAAGCAACGTCCAAGAATAGCTGCGACATTAGAGGCTTTGTCTGGAGACTGCGGGGACGCCCGAACCCCCCTGAGACTATTTATCAGTTCCTCACATCCGGTCGCCAACCGGCCTGATAAACACTCTCAGGACTTTACACAAGCGGTGGGGCAGCCTTTCATAGTTGGCTAGGCTATTACTTGGGCCCCCTACAACTTGCGGTCGGCCAGCAGAGAACACCGTGCTTCGGATCCCGCTACCCTCCAAACAAAGCGACCGACGCAGAGAAAACCTGGCTGTTGGATCCGAATTGCATACCAGACACAACTGCACACAAAATAACCCGTCAAAAACGGTTTTCATGGTCATCACGGTGGAACACGACAGATCGTTTGGCACCGCGGCTTTGACCATGAGGTGGTAACTAAACCGGCGGCCAAAGCCTACCACCAGTGATTTGGTTACTCATTTAGCACTACCCAGGGGTCACGTGTAGGGAAACTAGAGTTAAAGCCTACGGACGCGAGTAACAGAGACCCCCAAAAACTGACTTATATGTCAATGCACAGCCTAAACCACTGGTTCTAGAGACTTGAAATTTGGAGGGTGTGTTTTTTGCAAAATGTAGGTATACACTAAGAAAGGGTTTTACAAAATTCCACCCCTAAGAGGTTGAAATGAGTGGTTGAATTATCTATGAATTTTTTTTTCTATAGCCCACGCGGGCGAAGCCGCGGGCTGAAGCTAGTACTCTTATAAAATTAACTTATTGCTTACTTATTACTTATTATTATTTTTACTTACTTCTTAATCTTTTTACTCTACTACAACTTATAATAAATAAAAAAGATATAATTTAAAAAATACTCCTTTGTATATAAAAACTATAAGCTTTTAAAAGTTTTAATTTCAATTCCCTTAGCTGTTTCCATTCCATCGGCACTTACAGTCCCTTAAACCAATAACTCCGTTAGAATTAACTTCATTAATTCCCGATTTGAACTGCATCACTTAAACCGAATCAGTTGTACCCTAGAGACCTGAGACCTTCCGACCCCCGAAGTTATCTGTTTCCGATTAGAATAAGGAATAAATTTTATTACAGGGCGCATCTAAAACAAAAGGGCGGGACACGGAAACTTTTGAAGATTAATTCTCTCGATAAAATTTCACGGTTGAAATGTTGTAACTACCATCCTGAAGAGGGCAGCACGGATATCGGCTCGGGTTTATAGAGCTACGGAATTATAGAAATGATTTTCAGGTACTAAAGATTTCAAAAGAATATTGAAAGTTAAAGTTATTTTTTTTGCTGTTTATTTCGGGTATATGAAAAAAACATAAAATTAAGAGTACAAAAATAAATTTAAACTTACCATCTTATTGATTTGCTTAGTGTAAATTTTTTAAAGGTTGATACTTTGATTACGTTTAATTATTTGTATATGTACTAATTTAAAAAAAAACCTTTCAGAATATGTAGCTTTTAAAAGAAATAAAGAATATTTATCCGCGGACTGTCGATAGAAGTGAAAACTAAGTAACTTGTGAATTGTATCGTCGAGCTATTAGGTTATTATTTAAAAAAAAATCAAATAGTAAAACTAATAATAATAATTAATTTAATAGCTCATAGGTAGCGTGCGGTGACGATGACGTGAGTTTCATGCTTTTTGTTTAACCAAAATGTACACATATATACACAGTATACATATAGCTCATGGAAAGCGTTCGGTGACGATGATACTTTTTTTTTTAATTTCTAGAATACCTTTTTTGAGCACTCTAATAATATTACAATCTAGCCATCCATTTGGCTAATAAGTAATTTACATTTAACCTAATCTCCGAAACATTTAATTAAGAATAACTAAGAATGTGTCCAATAACACTTTTCTTATTGTCTCTATTAAGGTGAAGACACATTGTTCTTGTGTTCTTTTTAAGTAGGTAGCACTTACTTGCACTGCACTACATTACGTTATAGCACTAAATACACACGGTGACGATGACATGAGTTCAGTGATTTTGGTTCACCCAAAAAGTAGGTACTCAACGCGCCTAAAGAAGTTTTCACTTCAAACCTTCTAAACTTTAAAATAATTAATAAATCAATGTGAAACTGGACCTGTTAAACTAAAAAATGGGAAACAACAGAATTTTTATAAACCTTCGTTTCTACGATTGTCAAGTCTATACTTTAATTTGGCTTAGCGGACAGGAGCGAGGTCTGTGGTCCCAGCGGACCCCGAGCCGCCTTTTTACGGCTCTTCCTCAAGCCGACAGCACTTTAATGTACGCTAAGGAACATTTTATCTTTTTTAGTTTGTCTCTCCCTAGGAAAAGGGTTCATTTAGCCCGTGACACACTTCTGATACCCGAAAAAGATAAACCGATTTTATCAAGATTTTCCGCTCGTTGAGATTAAAAGACCTCGCAGGGTATAAAGAAACGATGCAACGATACAAACTACATTTATAGAGAAATAAAACTATAATTTGAGTTGTGCGGAGAGTATCTCTGTATTTATTGGCGAGGGAAGATATTATGACCAGCCGAAATTGGTAGGGGTCTGGCGCCGACCAGACGTATCACGCTGAAACCTCTGTGAAGGTGATTTGATAAAGTATGTACGCACATGAAAATATATCTTATTTCTTTGGATATAATGATCTCACGCTGCGCGAAATTTAGTAATAAGCATCAAAATTGAACGTCGCGTTCACAATACCTTATCATTATAGTAACGAGAGCGTGAAACGTAAACACGCCCTTGATGGAGGCTTTCACTGTACCAATATTCTTTATGTAAACATAATAGTCATGTTGATTTTGAACGTACATAAGAAGCTTTATTTCCATACATATAAAAACGTACCCATGTAAATTTTAATTCAATCTATACGTATAAAATTCAAAGTCCTGACTGACTGACTGACTGCCTTATACATGTTAGTTAGACTTGAAATTTGGAGGGTGTGTTCCTTGTAAAGTGTAGGTATCCACTAAGAAAGGCTTTGTAGAAATTCCATCCCTAAGAGGGTGTAATGGGTGGTCGAATCATCTATGAAAAATTTTCTTCTTCGTTTCCTATAGGCCATGCGGGCGAAGCCGCGGACAGAAGCTAGTATATTATGTATATGATACACTCTGCGATTACTTTAGACTCGAACGGAGACGACTATATACACGATAAAAATAGCTATATCGAACATTGGTCTAGAGTGAGTTGATGATGATATGATATAATAATGATCTTTTAAAATGACAAAACATATTTAAGTTTTAGTTATTCAGTTTGACTGTCTTGATGGCTCAGTTGGTAGTTGCTTGCCATTAGAACATATTATAGGTAGTGGGTTCGATTCCCACCCAGGACAAACATTTGTGTGAAGAACGTAGATGTTTGTTCTGTGACTGGGTGTTATATTTTATTCTATGTATGTATTTACAAACAAAAAGTATCTATCAGTTATCTGGTTTCTCATAGTACAAGCGTTGCTTAGTTTTGGGCTATAGATGGCGTTGTGTGAAATTGTCACAAATATTTATTTATTTATTGTTATAGTAAAAAATAGCAGCTATACGTTGTGCTAGCAGATAGATAGAGCAGCTTATTAAAGACGCTAAACCACTTTGAATATGTTCATGGAGTCGACGTGAGGTCTTAGCTAACTTCAGTCACCTGCCATATTAAAGCTTTTAAGACGCGGTTTTTCAATAATCAAATAAAAACTGTTCATTTAAATAAAACAAAACACAGTGAAAATAAAAAAAATAATTTTGTATCATGAACACTGCAATAATTTTAAACTTTATTTAAATTAATTTTTTATTGGGTGGTAGGAATTTATTGCAAAGTTCGTCTAGGTAGGTACCATCGCTTTGCCAGTTATTCTGTCGCCAAGCAGTAGTACGCAAGCACTGCTGTGTTCCGCTTTGAAGGGCACTGTAGCTACTGAAATTACTGGGCAAATGAGACTTTATGATCTGATCTCCCAGTTTAGTAATCTTATTACTAGATTGTGCTGATGTCTCAGAATGACGTGCGCAGAATAAAAAATAATGGTTCTTTTATTTAAGTCAGATTGTAATTGGTTAGTTGAATAACATTGAAAAATCGCACCTAAATTACTTATAAAATAAGTAACCAAAATACAAGCAAAGTACAAACGTTTGCAAATTAAACCAAAATCCGCTCTATAGCAATTATTTAAAACTCTTTAACCGGATCGACAAAAATACCTTCCGTCTGGCAAAACCCGTTGTCTGATATTTTTTTCTTTTAATGTATTTCTAGCGGAAACAAAGAACAGACAGCAAAAGAGGCCAGTAATGAGAAAATGAGAATTGGATTTCCTTTGTCAGCCTCCGGGATAGAAGCCTGGAACTAGGCAAAGGAAGAGATAAAATTATGTTTAGGTAATGCACGTTACTGAAAGATTATTTAATTTATATCTACGAAGATTTTTAGATACCAATATGAAAGAGATTTAAAAAATATCAAAATAGTGGTAATGATTTCAAAATTTTTTTTTTGTTAAGGTATGACGTGACGAGCTAACCATTTGCCTGATGTTAAGTGGCACAGCTGCCCATATCAGTTGCAGTATCACTCGGAACTCTAAAGTATACAGTTTCGCGTGGCACTGCACTGCGCACGTCATTCTGAGACATCAACACAATCTAGTAATAAGATTACTAGACTGTGAGATCAGGTCATAAAGTCTCATTTGCCCAGTAATTTCACTAGCTGCAGTGCCCTTCAAACCGGAACACAGTAGTGCTTGCACACTACAGCTTGGCGGCAGAATAACTGGCAAAACGGTGGTACCTAGACGAACTTCGCAGAAAAGTCCTACCACCTTTTTTTTTTTTTTTTCTTGGTTGATAGGCTCGCGTTTGACCACTATCACACCTGATGGTAAGTGTTTAAACCATATTTACAGGATTTTGAGTAATATTAGAAAAGGATGGACATATTTAAAGCTACTTTATTTTTTTATCTTTAAGTACATACGTATTACATATACCTATTTAAACTTAGAAGCATCCCGTAGTAGTCCTAGTAGTATCCATAGTAGTTTACCATTTTTCCGCGGGGTTCGCTAGTTGTCTAGGATAGGGTATTACATTTTTATCCCAGTTGATAAGCTATTTGTGACCTGTAATTCAAATAAGTTCCATTAGTTTAATCTTAAGGTTTAATTAATGGAAACAATACTCAATGAAATCACGGTTCGACAGATTCCGTTGGCGAATCAAATTTAAATTTGCCGGAGTTTGCATACCATAGCATAATATTGTGACAGTGTAATATAGCAAGACGGTTGCATAAGTATGCATAGGCATAGGTAGGCACATAGAAACTGGAATATGGAAATAGATACTTATAGCATTCTTCTTCATATATTGTAATGGGCTTGCTATATATTATTTGATAATAAGCACTTTGTAATTTTATATGCTTAGTGAAATAACTTATTTATAAGTACCTAATATAATTCGGACTTGTAAAAGTGCTAAAATTAGCCTATTTGCAATAAACCTTTTGACTTTGACTTTGACTATAACTTCTAATACATACGAGTATTTAAATCCGAAACGTTGTCTGTTTGTTTCTCTTTGATTATTCGTTGCAAGACTTTCTGCTTAAAATGATTGTGTTTATATATGGATGAATAGAAACAGAATATAATAAAAAGATAAATTAAATCATTAAATACTTGCCTAAAATTAAAGTACAACACAGGTTATATTTATAATACTAAATAATAATAACGCCCAACGATCACATACATAGATCCAGGACTCTAACTAGGATTCCCTGTGTCTAGAGACCCAGAAACTACGAGGACCATGGCCCCACAACACCCAAACTCAGAACAAGTGTTTGCGCTTTTTTTTGGACACAAATACTTATCCTTCCGCGGGAATCAAACCCGCCGCCTCCGGGTCATGAGCCGACCTGCTTAACTACCACACCACAGAGGCTGTCATATGATTTATATGAATTACGAATAAAGAACAAACAGAATACAAGTATTGAATGGGAATTGGTTCAACATATTGCTGGTTGTCGGTTACATCCAGCACATATTTTCAGTCTAGACCTAGAAATTTGTTTATGTTACTGGTCTACATAGGGTAATATTAATCGTGGAAAATTAAATATTGCCACAGCCACGGGTAAAAAAAAAATGCGCGATAGACTGTGAATCTCGTTGAGTAAAAATTATAAAATGACTAGTTGCGCCCCGCGGTTTCATCCGCGGACAAAAAGTATTTTAATTATTTGCTCATCCCACGGGAACATTTTACTTTTTCGGGATAAAACGTAGCCTATATGTCATATGTAATATGTAATCCAGTGTATAAGCTATCTTGGTCGGTACCAAGATAGCTAATTAAATTCGGTAATTTCATCCTAATCCATTCAGCTGTTTGAGCGTGAAGGAGTAACAAACATACACACATACAAACTTTCGCCTTTATAATATTAGTGTGATAGTGTGATAATGGTATAAAAATTAAGCTTTAGTGTGCTATATGACCATAGCCATCGTGGTTCAGGAAATAGCATCATTAAGTTTCATCGATACCTGCCGCCTGCCAAAATGCACCGGAGCTCTCGTTAATTTGCAATTTTCAAAAATTTAGCACTAAACTCGGATGGCACGAGGGCTATTGTCATCATGTCACCATATTAGATTATCGCAGTGATCGAGATTTAAATAATGTCATACTTAAATAATAATAGTAAATAGTAACGCCCAACGATCACATACATAGATCCTGGATCCTAACTAGGATTCCCTGTGTCTAGGGACCCAGGAACTACGAGGACCATGGTCCTACAACACTCAGAATCAGAACAAGTATTTGCGCTTTTTTGCACAAATACTTGTCCTGTTACGAGAATCGAACCCGCCGCCTCCAGGCTATGAACCGACCAAACAAACTCAACATAATAAAAAAATAAATATTAATTAGTGAATAATTTAATCTAAGTAAATAAATAAATAAATATGTGTGGGCATTTCACACAGCGCCATCTAGCCCCAAACTAAGCAAAGCTTGTACTATGGGAACCAGATAACTGATACAATACTTATATACTTTTTTGTTTGTAAGTACATACACAGAAATACAACATAACACCCAGACACAGAACAAACATGGATATTCATCACACAAATGTTTGTCCTGGGTGGGAATCGAACCCACAACTTGCAGTTCAGTAGGCAAGGATACTAACCAACTGAGCTACCGGGCCAGTACATGATAAATTTCGCTTATTATACTTTGAAAATATTATGCGGATGCCAAATTCATGATAAACAAATTTCAATGGTATTTGCTATGTTTTTAACTGGCTCGACAGTAATTCTGCCTTCCGAACTATGGGTTTTTGGATTGATTGCCACCCAGGACAAACATTTGTGTGACGAACATAGGATTTGTTCTGTCTGGGTGTTTTATTATATTCTATGTATATATTAACTAACAAAAAGTATTGTATCAGTTATCTGGTTCCCATGGTACAAGCTTTGCTTAGTTAAGGGCTAGATGGTGTTGTGTGAAATGTCCATATATGTTATGTTAGGCTTACAACTTTATATTAACAGTACGTCTTATCTGTTTTATTTTTATTTTAGTGGAATGCTTGATATTATAAAGTAAAAACGGGTCTATTCGCACACAAAAAATATCAAAACATTATTTTGACTAACGTCGACGTTTCGACTGTTACATTGGCCATGGTCACGAAAATGTTTTGATATTTATTTATGCACAAAGCCCGCTTTAATTTTATAATATGAGTTCAAGTTGCGAAAGCTTAAAAGTGCACGATCTTAGCTACTCCTTAATTATGTATGTAGTACTATTTCGGAATGGATGATAATGGAAGCAATTAAAATGTATGGAGGCTTAACTGCGATGCCCTGTGCCGAAATTAATTTATAGTCGGGCTAAAATAACCCCTGTTTTGTGAACCACCCTCGGTCGTAAGCGCGGTGTTTAGGCTTCGCTTACGTGATGCGCCTGTGTTTGTTCGTTTAAGTATTTAGATGTACTTTAGTTGCATACTGTGACGGTGATTTCAATTAGTTACTTTGGAACATTTATTTTCAAATTGTTTCCATAGTTTAATCTATAATACTAAGGGCACATTTCTATTCAAAAGTATCATTTTATAATATTAAGTTTGTATTTTTAACATTTTGTCGTCATCATGTAAAAGTAACTTATGCAAGAAGTTACATGTTTTAAGGTTTTATTATCGTATTATTGTATCTTAAATTCTCACGGTTTGAATACATTTATTTGTTTCTACGAGACTTAATCGCGCTAAATCATATTTTTATTTACCTCGACGTTTAAAAAAGCCGTGATCAGGAGTTGACAAAAAAAATGTTTTTAGGAAGTATTAAAGAAACACATAGTCGCTCAAACTGTACACAGTAACAAACATTAATAATAATCATATATTAAATATACATAACTCAAAGGTGACTGACTGACTGACTGACATAGTGATCTATCAACGCACAGCCCAAACCACTGGACGGATCGGGCTGAAATTTGGCATGCAGGTAGATGTTATGACGTAGGGATCCGCTAAGAAAGGATTTTTCGAAATTTCATCCTTAAGAGAGTGAAATGGGTGGTTGAATTTTTTTCCCATAGGCCACATAGGCAGAAGCTCGTTGTACTATAGAGAACTGAAAAAGAAAAAAAGAAACAAAACCTATTTCACGCGAGTAATTCCCATTTGTACTAAAGTTCGACAGCTCTAAGTTCACACTTCTTCTTCTGTGATATATCACCACAGAATATGTGTTAGTTCTATATGCGTACAATCTACGTCAAAGAGTTTTAAATATATATACAGTAAACCATTATTGGTACCTTAGAATACATAACCATAACTACAATATGTATATTTCAAAATTCTACAGTAACTATGTCAGTTCGTTAGTTTTTCACTACGAAAATTGCTGAACCTATCTAAATTTATATAGTTTAATACAGATATAGTGTAAACCCTGGGATACCACATAGATATGTCGCGATAAAATTATTGTCTGTGAAACTGCAAGCATCCAGTAATCTATATTTTAAATTATTTTGATTATACAAGACAAAACCAAACAATATCCCGTTTTCCAATATGTACTACAAAATCTATTGCAACCGCGCCCATTCTTAGCACTTGCCGCCACCGTCGGGTAATTAAATCAATTGTGAAATACGTTCACAGCCGCATGGTAATTTCTCGGCCCATATCAATTTATTGTCGCCCTAAAACAGGCAATTTGTCCCTCCGCGCCGCCCTCTCGTCACTCCCAATTAGCGGTCGAGTCAACGTTTTAATGTCTTCATACGGTCTTTAAATCGAAGAGTGGGGATCGCTGAATTATATTTTTTTTGCAAAATATGTCAAATTGTCCACTTTGTTATTTATTCAGATGACACCAGTTACCTATTCGATTTCAGGTAGTACTTCAATCGAAAGCTCTGACATATTTTAAGCTTACATTACTTTATGTCGTATTTAAAAGGGCACAAGCGCCACGGCCTGATGAGAAGCGGTCACCTCAATCAATGGACATTTGTAACACCGGAGGGTCGTATATACCCTGTAAGGCTGTAGGACTCTAATACTCCTTTATACCGTTTACAGCTAACAGCTGTATTATGTGGCGCTATTTATCCGAACAGTGATTGTCCTCGATGATGAGCCAAAAGATTGCTACATGTATACATAGGAGTGATACCGTAGGAAATTTCCTAGTGCTCCTTTCACTAGCGCTATCGAGTTATATATATTTGATTGTTCAAATATATATAACTCAAAGGTGACTGACTGATTGACTGACTGACATAGTGATCTATGAACGCACAGCCCAAACCACTGGACGGATCGGGCTGAAATTTGGCATGCAGGTAGATGCTATGACGTAGGCATCCGCTGAGAAAGGATTTTTCGAAATTCCACCCTTAAAAGGGTGAAATGGGTGGTTGAATTATTTTCCCATAGGCCACGGGCGAAGCTGCGGGCAGAAGCTCGTCACTTATAAGTCTATCGTATGTAGTAGTGTGATTTGGTGTTCCGGAATTGTGATCTAAGAGCTAGTTTATCCAAGCGCCGGCGTCGTGTGGTCAAAGACTACTCTGCGTGCTATAAAAAAAATTGAAACTGAAATTCAAAATGAACCACAAAATGAACAGTTGAGAGTCAAAGTAACTAATTTATTTACATCTCATTAAAATTATATAAAAGCGGGAAAGTCTGCAATTGGCTTTCACTTCAGCACTTTATTAAGAAAAGGTGCATTCCTGTCAAAAGAAAGTCAATAATAAATATTTTCATAGACAGCCAATTAGGGTAGAACGGGACCAACAACCAAGCAACAGATAGGGGCTGTTCAAAAGCACCGTAATTCTATTAAATGATTAAATAATTCAAGCAAGTTCAAAGGAGATGCGCTTTCACAAGCAAAACGAGGCAAATAACTCCGTAAATAGAAAACGGGGGAGAAAAATGTGAACGCATTCGTTTAAGTGTGGCGGACACGCGCACAACACTAAAATCAATTTATTATGTCGATAACAAGGTAATAATGTTTTTTTTTTAAATTTATTTGGGAAAACAAACAGTACCACATTAAAATTATAGCTTATGAGTAATCAACGTGATACCAGCATCGTTTACCACAGAGTGTCAAAATTATATTAAAATAGGTGTATGATGCGATAGGTGGTAGTGCTACGCTAATAATTTTACGATTTTATTTTTGAATGGTTGAAAATTTTATTTCAAACGAATCTTCATTTCAGAGGAAAACTAATATAAAAACATATAATAAAAATTAAATAGTACACGACGTCGGGAAGACAATCATAAGCTCGAAGCTGAATGAAGTCACTGTTAGTCCACCGAAATTAACTGGAATGTTATAGTTACCATAATCATTATCACGCTACTGAATAAAATGACTTCAACAGTAATTTAGCGAAATGAATAAAAAACAAGTGTACTTTAGACCTGAAGAGAAAACTTTTTTAGCTCCATTTCTCTTGCTCCCACAATAATATACAAAACATAACTCTTTCACGTAGAGAGGAAAAAATACTCTAAACTTCCGTTCTGAGGTGATCGGAAGTTTAGAGTACCCAGCACCAGCTTACCCCCAAGTCAAGCGTGCGTAAAGAAGTTTTACTTCAAAAATGTATACAGTTGTAACTTACTACAAATAACAATTTAGCCACAACAACTCATACATTGACTGGCCCGATAGCTCAGTTGGTAGTGACCCTGCCTTCTAAACTGCGGGTTGTGGGTTCGATTCCCACCCAGGACAAACATTAGTGTGATGAATATCGGTGTTTGTTCTGTGTCTGGGTGTTATATTGTATTCTATGTATGTATTTACAAATAAAAAGTATCTTAGTATTGTATTAGTTATCTGGTTCCCATAACACAAGCTTTGCTTAGTTTGGGGCTAGATGGCGTTGTGTGAGATGTCCACACATATTATTATTATTATTATTAATAATCATTATGATACTCTCTTTAAACTTATTTGAATATAAATACGGTAATCGATAACATCACGTCACATCACTACCACAAATCGCTGCGTACTGCCTTTTAACTGAAAGGGGACGGTGCAATAAGGTGCAAGGGGTTCAAATTAGAGCAATTTAACTTTTCAACGTGTCTCCCTACGTGATATAAGTATAGAAGGACAGTTAATTGAGGAGCCTGCAAGTTGAAAAGCAAAATCGTTTTCAGTTTTCATCTTCTTTGTCATGGAATTTTATTCAGCGCATTGACGGGAAACTTTTCTTCATTACATTTCATTAATTTAGGGTTATGAATTTTGTAGATGCGTTTGTGTAAAATATAAATATGACATAAGTCAGATCAGATCAAGATAAAAAAGAGTGTGCTTTTTATTGTATTTTATTGACCACACGACTTAAGTTAAACTTCTTTAGCTCTATATATCGACCGTTATAATTTAGTTTTTGCTTTGTTTAATGTTAATGTCGCCATCTTGACAATAATTGTAAATTGACATTTTACCAGATATACCAACATAATAATACAAACTTAAAGTAAGTTTTGACTTTGTTATGTTGACAATGAAGATCTACGTTAAACAACAAATCTCAGCACCCGTTCGGCTCGCATTCACCAGTTTACTCCCCAAGACAAGCGTGTGCAAAGAAGTTTTACTTAAAAAAAGACCCTTCGTGGAATGAAAAAGGATGATTATAGTGTGGACGATGATGTCGAGCGAAAGTTTATATGATATGTATGCTTGTACGTGCTCTAGAAACGTCTAAACGGAATTTGATGGAATTCAGTATTTAGATACATTTATGCCGATGTAAGTTTTATAAATCGCGACAATGTAGCCGATAGATATAATTCGATGATGAATCAAACAATTTACTTGCCTGTGCTTGTACCTATTGGTACAACAATAGGATAATTTCATCCACTAAATATAAAACAAAAAGAGTTACAGCAACGGGCTTGTAGTCGACAACGGCTTTACTTCTACAAATTAATTGTAAACAAGTAATTATATTCTGTTATCGAGAAGATTATTATTTGCTTCATTTTCTTTTGCCCCCGGCCTCTTTTCCTTGTAATTAAGTGTTTTTTAGAAACCACGGTAAAAACATCGCGTTGAATGGAGATAAAAGATATTTTCCCCCCTAAGATTATTATTGGGGTAAATAAAAAACACGATTCTTTTTATTTTATTAATATTAGAGGAAAATTACGTTGTGTTTTACGATCTTTAATATTAATTAATTATTTTGACTTTTGAAGTGGTGTTGTTATCTTTTTGAATAGGTACTTGTTTTAATAAAATCACAATGTTTATGACTTGGGGCTAATTCTATTTTATTTTTATTGTTATTCTTACTTCTTACAATTTTCGACGCTGTAGGTAAGGAGCTTTACCCACGTAACTGTTGAAAATATAAAGCTCTATGAAGAGTAGAAAATAAGAATTAATAATAAATTATTGTCAAACATTCTAAATTCAATGGAAGATGAGTGTACAACTAACCATACACACACACCTTTAAAAGGTAATTCTAAAAAAAAACCCAGATAATACCTCTTTTTCTACTTCACCATTATTTTTAAAGCGTAGTGAAAGTGAGACAGTGATATAAATAATAATAATAACGCCCAACCATCACAAACATAGATCCTGGACCCTAACTAGGATTTCTTGTATCTAGGAACCCAGGAACTATGAGGACCATGGTCCCACAACACAGGGCAACACCAGGCAGTAGCAGAACACCCAGACACAGAACAAGTGTTTGACCTTTTTCCTATGCAAAAATACTTGTCCTGCCGTGGGAATCGAACCCGCCGCCTCCAGATTATGAGCCGACCTGCCCAACCACCACACCGCAGAGGGGGTAAATGTACGCTCTTTTCTAGGTGGTAGGACTTTTCTACAAAGTTCGCCTAGGTAGATTTTTTTATTAACAATCTCCTCTCAAAAAAATATAAATAAGGAAACAGAACATAGATAACTTAGTAAAAAGAGAGGTGGAAAATTCATTTTAAAACTATAGATACAGAGAACCCCCTGAAAACTTTATCCATCCAAAATTGTATCTAACTCATCATACAAAGCGGATACAAAGTTCCAAATTACGAGATTCTCATTGAAACTGGATTTCGGAATTAATTCGATTCCGTTTTAACTTCTCAGACGGTTTCAGTTTTTACGTTTCACTTTTAACTTTGACGTTGCTGAATACCACTGGGGTATTTGATCGTTGGAAACAAGTCTAATCACTTAAAGTTAAGGTTACTTGAAGCTAGCGGTGCCCTACAATTTCGCCCGCAATTCAAACGTTTTCTATATACATAATTGAATTTTTGAGGTTAAAAATATCCTATTTGGCATTGGATTAACTTACTTAAGCCAAGATCTTTGCGTTTCATCGATATAACCTCGGTCCAAAATTCATAACAAACAGGGTCTTTTTTAGGAACTATGGGTAATATTATTTAAAAACATTCTGTAAAATATAAGAGTGATATACATAATTATTATGTTAGTAAATGTTTTTTTTTTCTATTTGACTGGGCTTATAGCTCAGTTAGCAGTAGGTTTTTTTTGTTTTAGTTGGTTGTAGCTTGAAGCTAGGCTTCGTTTTCCACCCAAGAAAAAAATTTTGTGTGATGAACATGGAAGTTTGATCTGTGTGTTTTATTTAAATAATTTTGTAGCTAATCTTTTTATTAATAACATAACATAACTAATATTCATACTGTTTAATTAAAATCGTCACATTTCCATAATTTATCTTTGTTCACAACTGCCTACATTCTTATACTTATTTATCTACCACCACGAGTAAACTAAGTCCCTTAGCTCATAAATCCACTCGCACTTAATGAGTTTCCTCCGCCGTTACGTCGTTCCCCGGCAATAACGGCCGTTATCATCGCAGGACATTAGACAAAACGTCGCCTAACATATGCGACGAGTACGGTAATGTTTTAGGGAGTAGATCTCCATTTTTGGAAGGGCTTCTGTTGTTTATTAATAAGGAACTCTGCATCAAACGAGTGACTCACTTTCATAGTTAAGTTACGTATAAAGGTATAGCACACAGTAAGAGGCACGCTTGCCTTGAAATCTTTGGAAAATTCCGAGAAAAAAATACTTAGAAACTTAAAGATGACGCTTACCTACCACTTTGTTGACTAATTAGTACTATTAGTACTATTAGCCAAAGTTATAACTTAGTTACTAATGCATACCGCATTAGTAACTAAGTGTAACCTTTTGAATTTAACTTTGGTATTACTTAAGGTGGCTTCACCGATAAATTTTACTCGATCTATTCACGTTTTTTTAACGCAAGCTATAGGTTATTACAATTGAATGTCTCACTATCGTTACAATTCAATAACTAACCGCGGTCAAACCAACCGGAACAAAAATGATTAAGGGATCAACCAGGAGTTTCATTTACAAAATGAATAGTAGTGTATCGTTTTGGGGTATTAAACCAGAATAGACCATTTTTGAAACAGAAAAGATGTTTTTTAATTGGTTCACAATTGGTGAAAATATCGAAGAACACAAAAAAAATATACATGTGAACATAGAACCTCCTTCTTTATGGAAGTCAGTTAAAAATAGTGAAAGTACCTATACAAGCAGAGTTAGGAACTGGAAAATTATATTTTTATTCATTGTAATTATTTAAAAGTGCGCTTGATAGGTGAGATTATAAAAGCATATTATGCTTAAATAATAATAATAATACATAGATCCTCGACCCTATCTAGGATTCCCTGTGTCTAGGGACCCAGGAACTACAAGGACCATGGTCCCACAACACTCAGACTCAGAACAAGTATTTGCGCTTTTTTTTTCTGTGCACATATACTTGTCCAGCCGCGGGAATCGAACCCGCTGTCTCCAGGTTATGAGCCGATCTACTTAACCAACATACCATAGAGGCTTCACTCGACAATATTCTGCAAGTGCAACAATTGTCGCGCTCTTGTAAATGTAATATATTTTCCATAAAGGTATTAGTCGCGCACCATCAGTGAGCTTTCACCGACCGCATATTCCAAGCTTAATTGCGACGAACAATTTATGGCGTAGATGAAACCAACGCGTTGTAATTACGTAGCTGAAACTACTACGTGTAAGGTTCCAATAAAAAATAGCTGCAAATAAAAACTCCACTAAAAACACTATGCAAGAATTGCAGACCACTAAAGCATAACCTTTTTAAGAATAAAAACAAATGAACTACATTCACATGGTTCACCAAATCAGTCCAATGAAATCCTTTTAATTCGTATCATTACCTCCAATTAACATACATTATTTCACGAGATTACATCAAAAAACTCATTTGTGTAGTTAAAAATTAAAAATAATCAAAACAAATGAAAGGCAATCACACGGTTTACCAAATCGGACCGATAAAATCCATTTAATTCGTATCATTACCTCCAATTAACATACGTTATTTCATTTACATTTTCATTCAAATTTAATTTCATGACATTACATTAAAAAACTCATTTATCTAGTTATAGTTATATAGGTGTTAAATATATGCAAGGCGAAACAGTCGCGTTGCAAGTGACATGGTGCGCAGCTACAATCACATGCCTCGTTGGCTCGATGTAATTAAATTTACCGCAGTGGAAGTCTAGCTTCACATCGCACTGGTAAATCCAGCTGATGCTGAACATTACTGGCATGACGTTAATCTGCTAATACTAAATCATTCATACGTAAATCTCAAACGTACAGAGCAGGTACACATAATGCTTCCACTGTGGTAGCCCATAGTTTGACTAGCCCGATAGCTCAGTTGGTAGTAGCCCTGCCTTCTGAACTGTGGGTTTGATTCCCACCCTGGACAAACATTTGTGTGATGAACATAGGTGTTTGTTCTGTGTCCGGGTGTCATATTGTATTTCATGTAATTTTTTTTCCTCTTTATACTTGTGTATCTTGACCGTGCCAGTTTCGTTTTGATATTGACCTATCTTTAGCGTTGCAAGTAATTGATACACGGCCAAGAAGAATTTGATTGAATGCGTTACCACTGAACTACACTCGCTCTTTGATGTTTTACAAAAATATGTCTTAAGTACGAACCTAAATACAACCTCGACACAATACCTTGTGATATAAAATTACACAATACATAATTTATATCACAACGTATTGTATCGATAAAAAGATTAATGCATACATTATGCAGCCATAAAATACACTTGAAATTTAGAGGGTGTATTCTTTGTAAATTGTAGGTACCCACTAAGAAATAGTTTTTCGAAATTCTACCTCTAAGAGGGTGAAATTGGTGGTTGAATTAATTATGAAAATGTTTCTTCTTCCTTACTATAGGCAACGCAGGCAAAGCCGCGGGCAGAAGTTATTGCCACATAAATTTACTATTGTTGATGAGACGTAAATAAACTGCCACGATTTGTCATACAACTCCAATGTTACACTCTAAAATCATCACAAAATAGAAAAATTCACTAACAGTTTTCAAGCATATTTTATTTATAATAATAATGACTTTATTATGTACTACCTACTGTTAGTTACCTACCATTTGTGGAGTTCACAAGATTTGTACAAAACAGATGAAAACTGTTGTATCTATAAACATTCAAAAGTTTTATTCATAATGATGATAAAACATGTTTTTTTTTTTTACTATGGCATACTCTCCGTATCTTTTAATAAGTCTAATCAAAGACATTCCTTAATTCTCTGACCAAATTAATACCTATTCATAATAAGCTCAATGCATTCTTTGTTAACGTGGTTCTCTTTTAATCTGGCTTATAGACCCTTGAAAATTAATCAAGGAGCAAGGTGGGGTCTGAAAGAATTTGTCCCTCGACTTGAGTTTGATTCCTTAAATATATGGCTTAATTTTGTGTTGGCTTTATTAATACTACGAAGGCTTTATCTATGTGAATTTTGAAGATATTTTGCTTTGAGTGTTACGTTAGGTATGCTTAATTTTCTTTATAACAGAACAGGAAAAAAAACTACGCTCGCGTCCAGATAGAGGCGCCTTGCTCAACGATTTCAATTTCAATTTTTATTTGCATTCCACAATGTTGTGTTGTGTAGGTAGTTTTTTAAAATAACAGTTCATCGTAGACCCTGTCGGGCACGCAGAATTAAAAGAGAGGATTTTCATTTAATTCAAGTTGTTACGTTCAATAACAATAATAATAATGCCCAATAATCACATACATAGATCTTGGATCCTAACTAGGTTTCTCTGTATCTAGGCGTCGTTGGGCGCTATTATTATTACCATTACTATATGTATTGTACTTTATAAGTTTGTATTAATAATTAAGTCTGCTTATGCATTATGGTTTGTCTTGTACGTTATTATAGCCATTTTGCATTTAATTACGTAACAAGTTGTTTGTTGTGTCCAACTTATATAGCGCAGTTTTCGAGTTCTAAACACGTACTTATATACCGCCGCGAGTCAAACGATGCGTTGTTTTGTGCTGACGAAAGATTTACGCACGGATTGTGATACGATCAAAAAAATCCTTGAGTTGAAGTAGTCGAGTATGGACATTTTGTCAATTGCTGTACTGGCGACCGTTCATTCTTATTGTTTGGGTTAAACCCTTAATACAAAAACTGCATAGTATAAAAATTTTTTTTTCGTAATTTTCGGTCATTGCACTACCATTTCAATTGAAGTGCTATAGATATTTTGAGATTGGTGCATGTTGAGAGTAGGTGGCATTTCGTGAAGTTGAAAATTTGAGGCTATTTACCTACTACTAAAAATGAACAAGTACATATTATTTTCGTAAATAAGCTTAAAAATGATGCAATGATTGAATAATAAATCACAGAGTACGCTTTTAAAGTTGTTACAGGAGGAATCACCTGTCCTTTTCTCGCAAAACGGAGATCGTGTGGATCTTCCTCACAGCTACTATAATGAAAAGTTTATGACATCATATGCCACAGAGATTTAATTTAGAGCTACCATAGAGGTACTATAGCTTATTAATGAGGTATGGACTGGTAACTGACGTCACTGCGTGTTTGAGCTGTCTCTTTCTATTCCTGTATTTTAAAATGCTTTTGTGATGTTCTCATTTTTGGACATATTGAAGTTTTGTTTTCACAACTGCCTATTTTTAAGATATTTTATTTTTTTATTTAATACAATATAATAATAATAATAACGCCCAACGATCACATACATAGATCCGGAACCGTAACTAGGATTCCCTGTGTCTAGCCAAGAACTACAATGACCCTGGTCCCATAACACCCAGGCTCGGAACAAGTACTGCGCTTTTTTTACTGTGCACAAATACTTGCCCTGCCGCAAGAACTGAACCTGCTGCCTCCGGGTTATGAGCCGACCTGCTCAATCACCACACCACAGAGCTGACGCAGATCACGCCATAAACCTTAAGTTGCGTTTTCATTTTTCAAACGCTTTTTCGAGAGAAGAGATATCATGTCGATTGTTATAGCTCATGCGATCCCTGCCAGGGGACGTACTAGATGTAGAAAGAACACACTTAATGCACATAACTTAAGAGTCGTGTGGTGAGCCACACGATCGCATATCGAAAGATGTGAGTGCAGATCTAAACTTGTATGGTTAATTAACTCGAAAAGTAAGTATGGCGCGAGTTTTCCCGACACGTTACCGCCTTGGGCACTGAACTTGTTACCGCGATATTATTAGGTTTTCCTGTAGAAAAGGTCACTCCATTTCATACCCAACTAATTCTTTTGTTTTCGATGTTTTCTTAACTGCTATAACCGAAATAATTTTTCGAATTTGACCTTTATTGTTTCGAATCATCGGGTTGTTATTTTATCCTTCATTTTTGGAATGTGGTGTTTTCGATAACGAGGTTATCCAATTCTACTATTTCTAATATCTATATGGGATGAAGGTACCACTTATATATAGGATTCTTTGGTATGTATCGATAATGCAAGAGATTAAAGGCAAAGATTAAAAAAAAAAGTAAAGGCATTGTATTCGGTATACTAACTTAAACGATGACTCAGGTATCTGTCCCTCCACTATATGTCCATAGGTTATGGTGATCTTTTTTCATCAGGAACCCCGTATGCTTTTCAGGAAGGTGCTCAGGAAGGTTTGCTATCTATATCTATATATATAGCAGAAAGTAACAGAAAGTCGTGTTAGTTACACGACTTTCTTTTATATCTTATATATATTTATAGAACGGCTGGTATTCGTGGTATTAGTGGGGACTAATGTTTAGCCAAATCGGTTCAGCCGGTAGGTAGCTTAGAATCAGGAGACGGACATAGGATACTTTTATATCCCGTTCAACCGCGTTTTACTAATGCAAATGCAAATGCGTTTCACCCGTGCAAAGCCGGGGCGGGTCAACTAGTCTAAAATATAAAGCATATAATAAAATACATTTCCTCATTTTTTACAATAAACACTGTGTAGAGAAAGAATAATTACTTACCGTGTTATACATAAACAAAGCTTAGATAGACGTTAAACGCGTGTTTAACACTACAAAACAGCAGTATAACATTAGATTAAGGTTGCTTAAATCTTTTGTGATTAAGCCGTTAGTGTTTTGTTTCTCTTCATCAAATTCTAAACAGGCATAATATAAGAGAAAACACTGATGCTATTCAACTATAATGCAGAGTTTATCAATATGAAAGTGAGTGAATAGCTTTCGCACGTATATGTTTTGAAATATTACATCAAAAATAACAATACTGGGAGCAGTTTGGAAACATCGCAAGGTGTTGCTCATTTTTCAGTCACGCCCGAGTTCAGTCCGTTTGTGTCTGCACGTTTTTTGGCAATATATGACTGTAATATTTTTTATCTCAGTTGTTTTAGAACCAACACGCATAATATATTACAGAAGTAAAGCTGGAGTCATAAGTTTGTCATCTACGCACACATATACCCATGATTTCTGTGGAACGTTTACCCAAATGCATCGCTAATAATAAACATTGTGTAGGAGAGGAATAGTTGTTTTGTGTTAGTTTTCTCTCTATTGAGTTTGAAATTTGTCAAAGATAATCCAAGACATCACTATGACCATTCCACTTTTATTTTTATTTGTAATGGGTATAAATTATGTTCTACTTAAATACAATAAATTATACAGGAAAAGTTTTCTAAAAGTCTACTAAAATGACAAAAACCAAAATAAAAAAAATTCTATATTAGAATTTAAAAAAAAACACATAGTTATTTTTGATAAATAAAAATTTAATAATGTGGCATTTACGTCAAAAATTTGTTTTTGGTAACATCAGTTATTAGGAATTCTGTTTTAAACTTATTCCTCTAATTTTTATTGCCCTACTATAACATCGCTTATTTTTTTATTTTAACCCGATAGAATTATAATTGAGCAACAACCGCTACTGTCTTCCATAGATCCAGGAAACAGGGCGACCAGACAATATACTGATATGACGAACATGTACCTTTATTTATTATGTTACGTTATATTATGAAAGGTTTTCATTTACCTTGTCATGCAAATATTTGTTTTTTTTTTTCGCTACCAGTTATTTTTATTAGGGCGTATTTTCCGTGTATTTTTGATTGGCCTACATTTTATGTGTACATATGAGGTTCATTATAAATTCTCTGTGTTACTGTTTTTCTAATGAATTAAATTTGTTTAAAATATAACGGCTTTACTTATGAACGTCTGTTAATGAATGATTAAAATCTCCTGTAAACTTCTCACTGATGTGAATTATCACGAGGCATTTTAAACATTACTTATTATTTTTTATGTACAAATAGGCCAAAGTTTGACTGCAACTTACATGGTGTTAAGAGAACGCAGAGTGTGTGTGTGAGAGAGAGAGAGAGAGAGGGAGAGAGAGACGCACGTTAGCTTAATGCACGTTAGTCTTAAAAAGATCCAAATTATATTTGTCAGGAAACAAGGGAACCGGGAGTGAGTTCCACTCCCTAGCAGTTCGTATGATAAAACAGTCAGCGAAATGTTTGGTGCTTCAAACCAAAACATCTTAAGCGCCAGCCCTGGCGCTGGAAAAGTGTCTACACCGACCGCGCCGGTGAGGTCAACGTACCCCCCGTAGGTCAGCTAGAACGCAACTTTCAATAGGGTCCGCTCTTCCAGTGGACGTAGTCTTCTCGATCCTCTTATCCCGGCATTTGCCCAAGCCGAGGCTCGCAACCGAGGGGTGCCCTTGAGCTAGTTGCTTTACTTTTCCCGGCTAGGCGCCTTAAGTGTCTGTCCTTCCCCCCGGTGACGCTGTAAATACAGGTAGAGACAAACAGAATTGGCCCGTTCAAAAAAAAATAGAAAAAGTAATGGAAAAGTATCTCTTCCCAACAGTGCTGTGGTCTGCATAGCCGACAATTATATTATTATTATATTAGTAAAAATAGGTATAGGTTTGAATATAACACACTAAAAAAAGCGCACTTTGCAATATTTTCACTCTACCTCTATTTCAATATACACGTAAAAATCGGTTTCCCAAAAAGTTTGAAACATTCTTAACATTTTGTTAAAGTTGCAAACGCCTGTGATAAGAATTCTATGTAAAACCGTCTGACCTCGTTTCAAAAAGTTCTCTCCAAAGCAAGATTGATGTTTGTAAAAAAAAAAGTATTTTTCGTTACGAAATGAAAGTTTGGATTTAAACAGCGGGCGAGAAATTGCTTTTATTACTTTAGAGACCTTAAAAATCAAACGCATTATTTAGACTTTTGAATTACCATTGTAAAATATTGTAAAATTAGTTTTAATTTTCTAAACAATATTTGTACAACATTTAATCGAAATTGGTTCAGTCATGTTGACGTGAAAGCAAACGAACATGCAAACAGACAAAGTTGTACTTTTATTAGATGTACTCAGGCATACCTTTTGACGATTGACCTTTTTTGCACAGACGCTGGCTTTTATCAATTTTTAAAACGCCACTTGGTGGTCAAACCGACAACCGGTGGATTAAGTACGCAGCATTTCTTCTGTTTTCATTAGGTAATAATAGCCTTATATATAGTTTGTAGCAGTACTATATAAAAGTCGCGGCAAAACGACATCCGTATATAATAGTAGACCTAGAATCGGCCATGTTGGACATTGTACGTTTCGCTTGAGAGAAATGATTGTTGAAGCTTCTATGGAGTTTTGGAAAGAACACGAAAAGAAACGTTTCACCATCATTATACAATGTTCCCACACTCACGCCTGTAATCCAGCACTTAACGAATAGAATGCCACCAATTTTATGCACTAACACTGAAAATAACACAAGTTTTGGAAAATAATACAATGCAGTGACCCAATCTTTTTCGCTTTCCCACCAAAACTCGAAATTATTGTTATTTGAGATATATGACTTTTTTGTTTCGAATTATGGCAAGTGATGACATCGATGACTTTTGTTGCCTAGAATAATGGTACCAGTTAAATCTAGCCTTAAAACTCATAGGCTAGGAAACAATGACGCTGATAAGGTGTTCAATTCCTTTGTCTTCCGAATTATAAATGTACAGTCAAAACTCCATGTGTTTGTGTAGACAAGAATGCTACGCCATCCACCGCGCCATCGCTTACCATCAGGCGAAATCAAAAAAGTCCATACAGCCAGCCTGCGTCTGTGTCTCTGGCGAAATATGACCCGTGTTCAAGAGAAGAGTGAATAGATAATAGGTCTTTACCTATGAAATTGCCGTATTGCAGTACAGAATTTTTCAAACAAAAAAAATTTTTGATTGGCTATGAATTCTAAATTCAAATTAATTTTGTTTTAAAAATATGACATTCTATTTACAATACAAGTCTTTTGTTTATTGATTAGCGTTGTATTTTCATTACATTTCAACATTTTTCCTCATAATGGATACTTTGAAATTTCGTGTAATTATGAAATATGAGTTCCGTCGTGGCACCAACGCGGCACAAACGACACGTAACATCAACGACGTTTACGGAGAGAACTGTACAAACGAACGTACAACCCGTTATTGGTTTGCTCAGTTCCGTTCTGGGAATTTTGACTTGAAAAATGAACCTCGTGGTCATCCGGAAACATTGGTCAACAATGATGAATTAAAGGCGATTGTGGAAGCTGATGAATCTCAATCTACAGCTGAGCTGGCAGCAGCTTTTGATGTTAGCATCAAAGCAATATTGGTCCATTTGCGACAGATTGGCAAGATAAAAAAGCTTGATAGATGGGTGCCCCACGAACTTAACGATCGCCAGCGCAACGTACGCGTCGAGACTTGCCTTGCGCTGCTTAACAGGCACAGAAATGAAGGAATTTTGAACCGAATTGTTACGTGCGACGAAAAATGGATTCTTTTTGACAATCGAAAGCGCTCAGCAAGTTGGTTAGATCCTGGTTCGGTACCAAAGCAATGTGCAAAACGAAAAATGACCCCTAGAAAGGTGATGGTCACAGTTTGGTGGTCTAGTGCTGGTGTGATTCATCATAGCTTTTTACAAAACGGCGAGAGCATTACTGCAGATGTGTACATTGAAGAACTGACCACAATGATGGCGAAACTCGCACGTCTGCAACCAGCTTTGGTCAATCGGTCGTCTCCACTGCTACTTCACGACAACGCGCGACCCCATACTGCACAACAGACCGTCTCTAAGCTGCATGAGTTGGGTTTGGAAGCTCTCCCTCATCCGCCATACTCACCAGATCTTGCGCCTACCGACTATTACTTTTTCCAAAATTTGGACAACTTTTTAGCGGGAAAAAAATTCAATTTCCGAGAGGCAGTACAAAACGCCTTTGAAGAGTTTGTTGTCTCCCGTCCTGCTGATTTTTTCAAGAAGGGCATCCATAAACTGCCACAGCGTTGGCAAAGATGCATTAATTGCAGGGGTTGATTACTTTGAATAAAAGAAATAAATAAGTTCGAAAAAAAAATACTTTAACTTTTTTCAAACAAAACGGCAATTTCATAGGTAAAGACCTAATATTTACTTGACTAGCATGCTACACCTTCGATCGCATCGTCACTTCCCATCAGGTGAGAGCGTGGTCAAATGCTAGACAAGTTTGAGGTAAAAAATAAAAATAAGTCCTATATCTCAAATGACGATCATTTCTCCCAAATTGAACGTACAACGTTCAACATGGCGTTTCAGTTCTTCGCAAGATCACGTAGAGCCGCGTCAGGTCACGGGGGAAGTAATTTGATGTTATTACGACGGCAGATGTTTCCTGACTATTTTTCAATCTTGTATCACGCGGCGATGGAAAGTGTTTGTCATTCAAGTTACAAAATAATGTATCTCGCAGATACATTATTTTGTTACTTGAATGAAATCCTTTTAGGAATAACTTAATTATAAGTAGCTAATATAATTTTGACACGTGCTAAAATTAGCCTATATGCTAATCTTTATACTAAGTCATAGCTTTGAGAAATATTTTTTAAAATACTCAAACCGGACAAAGACATTTTAAGGTAGGTAGTGGCTTAGCACACCCACAAAGTTGTGATTCATTTCAAAATAAATAATATACATTTGAAAAATTTCATGATCAAAACTAATAATATTGCTGTGCTTGATATTATTTCAACTTTCAACAAGCATGATTTCTTTTTTAGGTCTCACCTACATATTAATTTATAATTTGTAATGTTGCCTCATCATGTGATTCTAATTTATGTCTCTCTCTCGCACAGAATAGAGAAAAATGGACTAAACTTTGCTCTACAGTTTACGTTTTTGGTTCGATTGTAGTCGATTATATTTTATCATTTGACGTACAAAGCTTATAAATACAAAAACACAAAACGAACCTACCAAGGGATGCGAAAATATATACATTGTAGTACCCGATACAATCGCAAAGGTCTCTAAGCATCCTTTGTGAAACGGATTGATATCCGAAGATGTGCCGATCGCAAAGCGAGTAAGATTAGGGTTGCCCACGGTGGCTGTTTTATAACTTTTGATGTAAGTAATTATTCAAGGATGTTAAGGCCTTTCATCGTAGGCGGCACCGTGGTGGTATTTATAAAAAATAGTCCAGACCACTCCACTGTTATAATAGTTTCTGTTTGTTGTAAATTTGGTGCCTGAGGAGCTAGCTAGCTAGCGTAGAATGGTGAATAGTGAAAGTGGTGAAAGGGAGTTTTGGCGGGAAAACAAAAAAGATTGCGTCACCGCATTGTATTATTTTCCAAAGCTTGTGTTATTTTCAGTGTTAGTGCATAAATTTGTTGACATTTTATTCGTTAAGTGCTAAATTGCATGCATGAGTGTGGGAAAGTTGTATAATGATTGTGAAACGTTTATTTTCGTGTTGTTTCCAAAACTCCATAGAAGCTTCTGGTAAAGTTGCCACCACTTTATTAGTAGTATGACTTGACTAGACTAGACTATGACTTAACTTGATGACTTGGACTGTGACTTGACTTGAGTTGACACATTAGATAATATAAATTAACATGAAAAATTATTAGTTACGTGACACTGGCTAAATACACAAAAGTGTGGAGCCAAATCTAAACATAATAAAAAGTGGTGAAAGGCTTCAGCTAGGCTTATTCATATTCATATTCATTTATTTGCATTCATGTACAATTTATAGATTATGTCTGGTCTTAACACCTAGATAAGGTAATCCTAAGCCTAGCTGAAGCTAGCACACAGTTCAGGCAGTTTAAAAATTCTAACAACGCTTTTCTACACGAGAAAGAAGGACGAATATATATTTTTTTAATAATTGTGTAACTAAACAGTTACATCTGTACTATATTGTGTAAATAATAAAATAATGACTTGGCTTAAAATCGTAAGTATACGTTATTAAATTAAATTTTAAATTTATATCTAATAAAATTAATGCTCACAAAGGTAGGTAACCCTATTCTCGAAGAGGTCTTCGCGAGTACAACCTATCAATTTGTTTAATTGGATTCTTTCTTTGTGATTTTTTTTCTCTGTTTGCAAAAAGCAAGACCTATTGAGATTTGATGCTATTCCTTTTGTTCGCGAACATTCTCTTTGATTTGTTTGATTTTACGTAGCAGCTTTGTTTGTGGGATCTAATTATAAATGTGTGGAGCAGGGAATATTTGATAAGAGGGGGAATAAGAGTTAGAATTGAATGACATTTGAAAAATGAATGTAATTATCGTAGATTTTAGCCGCGTTTGAATCTCGAGTGGGGTTAGAACCCTCATATACCGCGTCTTTATTCTTCTTAAACTATCGTGACAAGTAACTATAAACCAGGTCGAGAAATCGACACACTATTCGTGAATGACACTCGATATATATTTAAAAAATATATATTTAACTATAAATAGTCTATAAACAGTCTCGCCTTCACTAATGAGCACTGTATTGTAGACCAACGCAATAGCTACCTACTCAGTGTTTTCTCTTGTTTTATCTTTGTCTATTTCAAACACAATATAGCGAAACAACATTGTGCAATGTAGACGTATATGTAAATTATTTATGTTTGTATTTGCAATAAAGAGTTTTTATGTAATAAAGTATATTATACGTAATATATATTTTTTTATTATTATTATATACATAGACGTATTTTATTCTAATATCAATTTTACTGCACCGCTACCATTTCTTTTCTTGCACATCCAGGGTGACTGGTAGATGATGCTTCATAGCATTAAGTCCTCCTTGTACATTATTTTGTGCTAAAGTATAAATAATAAATAAATAAATATATTCTATTATATTATTTCTGAAAAAACCCTAAGTAACTATTTCTCCGCTACACAATGTTCATTGGTAAAGTTTTGTCTACTAAAAGATAAAAGCACGCACTATTCTATCTTCCTAGACTCAATAAAATTCAGGTAATTGTTTGGAAAACAAATTCAGTAACAACGTTTCTTTCTTCGATCAAATAAGCGGATCAAGCTCCAAAGAGAATAGGCGTCGAAGTTATTGTTTGCGAAAATTAGCTGTCTAGCAGATTGATGTATCGTTTGCCGTGAAAACGCTGGCCTATTTAGCTGAAATCTCTTGATACTTTAACGTGAACAGGAACATTTTTCCTTGAAATTATTTCAAAAGAATGTTTATACTCTAGGTGGTAGGACTTTTCTGCAAAGTTCTTATAGATAGGTACCACCGCTTTGCCAGTTATTCTACTGCCAAGCAGTAGTGCGCAAGCTTTACTGCGTTCCGGTTTGAAGGGCATTATAGCTAGTGAAATTACTGGGCAATTGAAACTTTATGATCTAATCTCACAGTCGATTAATCTTACTACCAGACTGTGCTGTTGTCTCAGGATGAAGTGCACAGTGCAGTGTCGCGCGAATTTTTACATATTAGAGTTCCGAGTGAAACTGTTCAGTTATCGGTGATTGCGTCGCTCAATATCAGATGAACGACTAACAATGATTTTACAAAGACATAATGTCGAAATTTAATTTATAAAATGATCGTTTTTGGAATGGGAGC
This sequence comes from Ennomos fuscantarius, assembly GCA_905220475.3. Lineage (NCBI taxonomy): Eukaryota > Metazoa > Arthropoda > Insecta > Lepidoptera > Geometridae > Ennomos > Ennomos fuscantarius. The sequence goes on from HG992029.1 coordinate 11,635,542, forward strand.
GTTGTTGCATGGTTGATTCAGTCCATTTTTATTCAGCAGGTCTGTTTGTAGCTGAATGTGTTAAAATTTAATCCACAATTTACTATTGTCTGTCTGGTTATTGTGACGACGAATAATTAATAAACTAAAGGTAATTTTTTATGAAAACAATATCACAAGATCTTATCCTTATCAATACTAATATTATAAAAGTGAAAGTATGTATGTATGGATTTTTGTTACACGCAAAAACAATTTTTTTTTACTTCAAACTTGTCTAGCATTTGACCACGCTCTCACCTGATGAGAAGTGACGATGTGATCGAAGGTGTAGCATGCTAGCCAAGTAAATACCTATTCACTCTTCTCTTGAACACGCTCGGGTCATATTTCGCCGGAAACACAGACGCTGGCAGGGCATTCCAGTCCTTAGCCGTTCTAATTAAGAACGTGGAATCAAATCACTTGGTACGAATAGGTGGTATTTCGACCACGAAAGGATGGCGCTTAGCCGAGCGTCTAGTAGTCCGGTAGTAGAATAGAACTACTACTGAACTACTGAATCAAATTTAGTGAAAATGGGAATGCAGATAGCTTATGCGCTGGATTAACATATAGGATGCTTATTATCCGTATAATGTGAAACCGCAGGGCCATAATATCAACATACTACCGTATACTATGTATGAGTAACAGTAAGAAATATATTAATTTAAAATAAACTTTACTGAAATAATTCTTCAGTTTATCTCCGCTCTCATTACTCAAGAAGCACATTTTACTTTAAAAACAACACTGTGAGTCTTAACAGCGCCCCGGAGCCTTCCATACTACCCCGACTTGCAGTGACAACGTAAAAGTATTTAAAACTTTTTAATGTTCGCCCCGAAACCCAGAGGTCTGTTTTCGTCGGTATACACGTTCCCTTAATGTTATATTTTATTTTTATTATAATTTGAGATTCCAGCCGCGGCGTTCAGATAACAGAATTTAGGTCAAGGAGTGTTCTGTTGTTGCTACAGTCAAATCTTCCTTATGGCTATACAATATGAATATTAAATTGCGTGTAGGCGAAGTGCCTCTTTGGAATAATATATGCTTAAAATTGTGACTGTAGAATTGTCATTGATTTAGTTCTCTGAAAATTATATACACCACCCCATGGTAAAAAAATAGTTTTTCTCCTACAAATAAGATTTCTTAAGCCATATCCCGATATTGCGAATAGCATTTTAAGCCGCTTGCAGCGCTGAGAAAGCGTTTGTTTTAACTATATACTCTTAATTCTATATATGAAAGGTTAAGGGCTGGAACAACTGAAAAAACATTGAGTAAATGAGTTTGATTTGTCTAAATAGTTGCCTACTGACCTTCGAATAATACCAGGATGCATCATATTTCGGAAACTTGTCCACACAGATTTAATCTCCGCAGGACGCGATCAGTCTTTTCACATGATAAGCCTGGTCCTCTCTGCCTCAAGTATTTTTATAACGAATTGGTTCAGACCACAATTTTTAAAACAAATTTTTGTATATTTGCTGGTGCTATAGTATTTATATTACTCATAGTTTGCATAAAAATAGGGGCTTCTACAAGATAGGAAATAAAATATCATAAACAATGATAAAACTCGCAAACTAACTGTCTCCATCGCATAAAAGAAAAGCACCACTCATTTCTGTTTGCGGTCGTCGATCGTTTTTCGCATCTGGCCAACGGCGAGGTATTCTCTAATGACCGAACTTCTGCTATCCTCTAATGTTTCTTTAAACACTTCTGTCCGAACCATTACTGCAAAGGTGTGGGATAGGGGCCACTGAAGAAATATATTACTTGGCAGATTGACAATTGTATGCAGTTTGGTAAATTACACGTTACTAAGGAAGGTGGCGCCGACAATTTTCTGAATTTGTATTATTTATTTTACATAACAACTTTAAGCTGTGCATTTTTAGTTTAGTTATGTTAGAGTAGGACACTAGGTGCTTTAGGTGCTTTGCCAGTTATTCTGCCGCCAAGCAGTAGGATGCAAGAAACAGTTTAAAGAGCACTGTAGCTAATGAAATTACTGGGCAGTTAAGACTTTAGATCTGACTAGCTAGCCCGCGGCTTTACTCGTGACCTATAGGGAAGGAATGGCATATTTTTCTGCCAAAACAAACATGATAAACGCTCTCACTCTCTCTTGATATATTATACAAACTGACAGTATCCCAAGAGTGCAATAATATGAAACTTTGGGATGAGAGTAGTATGGTTTTAACAGTGCTCAAAGCGTGTGTGAAAAGATCTAATTAGGAGACTACCAGACAGTGGATGCAGTATTTCCAAACAGAGCAATAGGGCGGGTGAGTTTTGGCGGGAACGCGAAAAATATTGCGTCACCGCATTGTATTATTTTCCAAAACTTGTGTTATTTTCAGTGTTAGTGCATAAAATTGGTGGCATTCTATTCGTTAAGTGCTGGATTACAGACGTGAGTGTGGGAAAATGGTATAATGATGATGAAACGTTTCTTTTCGTGTTGTTTCCAAAACTCCATAGAAGCTTCAAGTAAAGTTGCCACCACTTTACTAGGAGTATGACTTTGACTAGACTATGACTTGACTTGATGACTTCGACTGTGACTTGACATATATTTGCGTGAAATATTATTAACTTGATAAATTATCAATTACTTGACACTGGCTAAATACACGGAGGTGTGAAGCCAAAACATAATAAAAAAAAATAGGGCGGGTTCGATTACCGCGGCAGGACAATTATTTATGCACAAAAAAAATGCAAATACTTGTTCTAAGTCTGGGTATTGTGGAGATGGCCCCACAATACCCAGACTACTACGAAGACTACGAGAACCATGGGGTCCTCGTAGTTTCTGGGTACATAACACAGGGAATCCTAGTTAGGGTTCAGGATGTATGTATGTGATCGTTGGGTGTTTATTATTATTATAAATATAATGTGCGTTTTTATGTTATACATACATATGATGTGACTATATATTTGTATTTTAAAATCAGAATGTTTATTTAGATTAGTTTAATAAAAAAATCCCTGTTTTTCTAATTGTATATTGAATGATTCAACCACCATCTCCCAGGCATACATACGTGTATAATGTACCTACAGAACCGTGTGTTGTTTCTCACGTTTATGAGAAAACTAAGAATGGGAGCAGATTAAGAAACTTTCTCCACGAATCCTGTTAGATGTAATGAGGTTTGTCTGTTTAAATTAAATGCTGGAATTGAATTTGCCCTGGTTCTCTGAACGGGATATTTAAATTGTTGTAAACTTGAATGTAATTTGACAATAACCTATTTCGTTTATATTTATGATTTACTCACGGCCCGCCTACTTTACACGAGTATTTTATATATGTACTCGTATATTCTAGAAGAGAGAGAAGAATAAATTGGGTCATGAGACCACTTGTCACGGTAGCTTAAGTAAAGAAAAGGAGGAGCTTTAGAGAAGGATGGATGCAGATTCAAATTCCGTTTGTGATTCACTTTTTCACATTTTTCCTTTACAATTTAATCTGCCTATTTTGTTCAATTTAAGATTTTTTTTTTTTTTATGTTACGAAATGACATGACCAGCTAGTCGCTCACCTGATGTTAAGTGACACGACTGCTCATATCAGTTGCAGTGACACTTGAAACTCAAGTGTAGTTTCACGTGACACTGCACTGCGCACGTCATTCTGAGACATCAGCACAGTCTAGCAATAATATTACTAGACTGTGAGATTAGGTCATAAAGTCTCATTTGCCTAGTAATTTCACTAGCTACAGTGCCCTTCAAACCGGAACATAGTAGTGCTTGCGTACTACTGCTTGGCGGCAGAATAACTGACAAAGCGGTGGTACCTACCTAGACGAACTTTGCAGAAAAGTCCTACCACCTAGTAAAAGTTATAAGATTTATTTTTCAAAAGTATCCCCACTTCATTTTTATATTCTCAGGAATATTTTTGAAAGCTAGTAAAACTAAATCTGTGAATATTAAAATAACGTTTACAAAAAGAACAAAGAAAAATGCTGGTATTAGGTACTGTATCATGTCTCAACATCAAACAAAAGCACCGCTCTCGGCGCCGAACTATTTATATTTTCTCAATAAATATTTTCGCGATCGTAAAACTTTGCCAATTCAATTACGGGCACAAAAAACAAGCCACTGTAAAATAAACCTTTTGATGTGCGCTCCCGTATAAAATGTATTGACATATTTCGTTGTGGTCTGTGTGTTGGGGCCATGTACTGGGATATTTAAGGGATAAACGAGTAAAAAAAAATTTCGATTTCACGTAATGTATCAAGTTAATTTTTGTAAATAATGTTTTTATTAGTTGGAACTTTTTTTTTATAGAGTGCCTGTTAATATTAATGTTTCTGTTGAATACAAAAGTTTTTATTTGTTTAGTAAAGTTGTTTTGATTTATCCTGTCGTATTTAAGCCCCAGCTCATGACAAAAATTTGCATTCGGAATCATGGCGTTTCAAACGCCTTTGCCATCATTGGGCCAATTTCTCTAGCATTATTTTAATTTAAAGGCATTCTTTGTGAAACACTAATATATTTGTCAGCTGTTGGGAATTAGTGCGCTACATTATAATTTTTGGTAAACAGTTCAAAACAATCCTATTCAATAAGCTCGTATCATGAAATTAGTTGAGTTAATGAACAATTGGTGTAAGATTTTGTAAATAATGGTAACCCTAGTCGGCTAAAATTTGCCCAGGGTGAATTTTAACCCGTCATCGAGAGAGCACTTGGTTCTGTTAATTTTATCAGCAGCAAAGGGTTTTCATTTTACGTTCCAATCAAGTAATCGAGTGCGTCGATGATGCAAAATTTATCGGAAAACAAATCCGATAGCATTGTGCAAGGGACTTAAACTTTTGGTAACATTTTACGCCACAAATTGACACCACAAAAGTTTAAGCGCATGACTGCATCTTGTTTTTTACATCTTCTATACATATAAAATTCAAAGTTCTGACTGACTGACTTATGTATCAACGCACAGCCTAAACCGACAGTCCTAGAGACTTGAAATTTGGAGGGTGTGTTCTTTGTAAAGTGTAGGTATCCATTAAGAAAGGGGTTTTCAAAAATTTTCCCTTAAGAGGGTAAAATGGGTGGTTGAATGTAAAAAAAAATCCTTCTTCGTCCGCGGGCAGAAACTAGTCTGACATAGAATTTATGAGTGATTAAAAATGTTACTGAACACAGTGTATGTGAATAACATACAGCCCCACAAACACAAAAGAGTTATAAAGGATTGGACTACGCATAATTGTGGTTTTAGCAGGCGATGTAAAATTTATTTGTAAACATATTAGTGTCAAAATCACGTTCATAAACCATGCATTCATTTATTAGCATCCATTCTAAGTTTATTCGAATTAGTAACACTTAGTGTCAAATTTTATTTAACACGAAAAAGAGATAAATATAAAGAACCCAAAGGTATAAAGGTGACTTTGTATCAACGCATGAAAATAGAGCAGTCACCAAACTTTGACTTTTATTGTACTAGAAAACTTAGAGCTCGTATTATTATTACTCAAAATAGAAGCTTGTAATAGACGCAAAGACCAAGTAATATCTACTAAAATACCATCTAATTCGCGCAAACAAAACCTCTCAGGGAAACATTAGCATTTGACCATTCCGTTAATTTCGGACAAAGCAGAACATTAGTGTGTTGTGGAATAGAAGCCTTACTATTGTCTAAATTCTATGATAAGTGAAATACGTTCTAATTTATTGGTTAGATAGCAACACAGAGTGGTTTAACGTCACATAATGAAAAACGGAAAGTGAGGGAACGTAAATGAATAGAACAGGAAAAATTATTGAATTTTTTTTTAAAGGCTCTTGTTGTTGGTCTCTACCGATCTATAAGGCACCCAGCCGTTAAAAGTGGGAGGCAAGTAGCTCAAGGCCACCCCTGGGGTGCGAGCCTTGGCTTGGGCCGTTGACGGGATAAGAGGATCGAGAAGAAAACAGTCCATATTGCTTTCAATTAAAATAATTGATAGGATTAATAGAAAATAATGATACATTAATAATAAATATAAAAAATTACAAGTCTGCCAGTATTAAATAAAAATAAATTCAACAAAAACAAACATAATTATTATAAATACTTATTAAAATAAATATATACAACATTTTATGATATATTTAAGCTAAGATATTATATTTTATTAGGATTAAAATATGTTAGACGATGACGTGACAGAAGAGAGCGCCCCGAGAAGGTGAGCATGGGACGGCACGTGCTCTCGATAGCAGTAGACCGCGATCTTTTCTTCTTTCGTAGTGGGCCACCAGTAGAAAGATAGGGACTTTGGATTAAATTGCACCACAAGATTTGTGGGGCAGTGCAATCCATCTGCAATCGGTTGAGGTAAAAAATGACGGATTGAAGGGATTAACAGTGGCGTTATGACCGAAAATAAAATGTTTTATAGCCATCGTATCTGTTCTAGTTCTTTCTACTTATCGTGATTTAGTAGTAGGGCCTTTGTATTTGGCCGCAGGCAAAATATACTGAACGTTTCGAACCACAACACTACGAGCTTGTTTAGTTTTAAACTACACAAATGGATATTTGACGTTAAATAAATGCATTATTAGCTTTTGCCTGCAAGTGTGTTTGCGATGAATTTTGTGAATATTTTATGTTTTTATGTTTTAGTGGCAAATAAAAAAGCCGTCGTGTTTAGTGGTCACCTGCGTTTATGAACATCTACAATAACAGGGCCGCTATTTGATGAAGCGTGCATTGCGACCCTTAAAAAAATCTATTTATATATATTGCTATTTTTTTATTTGCAGCGCTCCTCAATTTTTTTTAAACGGGCTTATTCTGTTGTTCTCTACTGACCTTTGCAGCGTCACCGGGTGGGAGGGCAGGCACTTAAGGCACCCAGCCCTCAAAAGTGGGAGGCAACTACCTCAAGGGCAATATCGGGTGCGAGCCTCGGCTTGGGCCGTTGCCGGGATAAGAGGACCGAGAAGACTACGTCCACTGGAAGAGTAGACCCTATTGAAAGTCGTGATCGTTCTAGCTACGGGGGTACGTTAACCTCGTCGGCGCGGTCGGTGTCGGATTGTGTTACCCTGTTATTCTATACCGGTGCCGAAAGCGGTACCTGAGCCAGAATGCTAGACTGGTCCGGTGATCCTAGCGTAATACCACGGCTGCTATAGGATCAATCGGGTCGCTCAAGACGTGTCTTGGGCGAACAGCCTCTGGTAACATCGCATCAAATTCAAAATTTCTATGCTGGCTGTTCTGTTAAATAGCATAGATGCGTGATTATTTTTGGAATTTTCAATTTTAGATCTTATTTTGGATAGACTCACTATAAGCAGTCAGGACTAATTTGTTCACCAAAATAAAATACCTCATTCCTTTTCTTTCTTAACTGAGTAGTGTTGTTCTCAGCTCCAAATACAAACTCGGCAAATTGCGTTTCACTTGTTTATTCTATGTCCTGCGGCGCCGAACTCTTTACCTTTGTTCGCTGAGACTTTGTTAAACTTTGCTGGAGTTCGCACGACGCGATTCGATGAAAAATATGGTATTAGAGATACTTTTTTACATTATCTTTATATCTTCACGCAACCACATTTTATTGGATTACAATTATATATCAATATTCTAAAACATAATATACCTTATTGTATAATAAACAACAGTATAGGGCGTTAGTGCATAGGTAGTGTCTACATGAATTAATCATGAACTTCATTATAATAGACTTAAAATAAAAATCTGCACACATGGTGTGCGTCTGACATATTTAGATTTAATTTATCTAATGTTGATTTTTATTGAATTTTATCAATTGCGGAATGTCTCAAAAAGTTTCTGATACAAAAAATATATTAAAAGGTAGGTATTCCTAGTTATTTCAAAACTAAAATAGTAACGAAGTATAAATCGCATCGCATTCATAAATATTTGAATAACATTATAAATTGTCAACTGATTTCTTCACAATTTCAAAAGAATTATGTATACAGAAAGCATAAGAAAAATATTTAAAAAGTTATTAATGTCGTAAGTTGCTGCTCCAAAACAAAGGCCAGCGTTTTGTTGGCGATAAGTCGTCTCATATTTCTTGGCAAATGTCTCTGAGCAGTTTCTTGTATATTTTGTAATGGTGGCAAATGTCTTTGCTGCAAACTGGAAAGCTTGTAAGTTTAAATTTACAAACACTATATTTGAAAAAAAATTGAATTGAATTGCATGAAATGTTAGCTAGTGGCTTCTGCGGCAATTTTACCACAATTTTTCCCCTATCATGTTTTTGTTACTAGTAAATTTAAAATGCTGGGTTTTAAAACGTGTACTTTATTAAGGCTGTGTATGGCTTGAATGAATGAAGACGCCAAAGATGATTTATATAGTGGTTTATCAATTGACACAGTGCGAACCATAAAAATATGCTTGAATTTCTGAAACATCGTCTTTCTAATTTTTCCGATTGGATATCATTTTTATACCCGTTCAACTATGATTATAGCAAGTTGTGACGTAATCTACGACCTTCATGGCCCGCGTAGATGGTAATTGAGGCTGTGTAAGTGTACCTATTGCAACCTTTACTTTCTAAATACTACAATGATATTAACTACTACTAAACATTACATACTACTATTACGAAAAAAAAAACATTGGACATACTGGCCGTGATGACCTATAGACAGTCCAAATGCTCCAGCCCACTACCAGTAGGTAGCGTACCCAACATACTGGCAGCATTGCCCCGTTGAATTGCAATGCTTATTCGTTGTGCCAAATAAATAATACCTTTACTTATTTGTACAGTTTTATAATGAATCAAAATTTAAATTATAATCTTAATATGATTCTTGTAAAAAGTCTTGATACTTACCTAATAGTTTTTTATACAACATTTAATTTTCAGATCTCCAAAATAATTTGAATAATTTAGAAACGGTATAGCATTTACCTACTTCATTAGACAAAATGTTTCACGTCCTTTGAATGTTTTGGACATTTCAATTCAAGTTTTGGAAGAGAATGGAAGGAAGGTTACTTTGTTACAAAGATGTAAAAGTGATCTGGAAACGTTTAATTACAAAGTTTTCAGGAGAAACTTAGAAAGGTTGCCTAATTTAATTTCTTTATCTGACAGTTGATTAAGAGGGCAAATTATGTGATGCTAAGAATCTCAAATACAAATTTAGCAGTAAAAGTCTGACCGGAACATTATAATAATAATAATATAAGTGTGTAGACATCTCACACAACGCCATCTAGCCCCAAACTAAGCAAAGCTCGTATTATGGGAACCAGATAACTGATACACTACTTAAATAGTTTTTGTTTGTAAATACATACATATAATACAATATAACACACGGACACAGAACAAACACCTATATTCATCACACAAATGTTTGTCCAGGATGGGAATCGAACCCACAACCCACAGTTCAGAAGGCAGGGTTACTACCAACTGAGCTATCGGGCCAGTCTAATTATTATTATAATTATTTATCGTATGTAAATCAAGGTAGCACCTCTAGACACATATACGAAATTCAAAATAATGCTTTTTGATAAACTTATACTGAGAAATTCTTGAATGACATATTTTTCCAGTTATTTTGGTTAAAAAATTAAAGTACTGGTGACAATCTATCTGAAATTGCCTCCAAGCATAAAGAGCCTTTCAAATATATTTTTTTCTAAATCAGTCAAAAAACCAAGTTCTGAAAAAAAAAAAAAACAACCGTAATTAAAACCTCCTTTTTGAAAGTGTGTTGCTAAATTTAATAACAATATACAACATTGCACCAAAAGTAAACCAAACATTTAGATGATAGCAAACAAGTTACCCAAAAGTTTAACAAGTAACTTCCCATTTGACCCGTACGATATAACACTATCCACTTTGACAGAAGACCAACTTAGGCTTACTTAAGTAGATGTGTGGTTGGCGGTAGATATCAAATACCAAAGTGATACATCATGATATATCTAAACATCAATACTACAGTCAAGCCTGTGCTGAAATGAAAAGATTTTGAACTAGACTACTTTGTTTACGATTTGTTTACGTTTTGTGTGGACTTTATAGTCATTTATATAATACTAGCTGCGCCCTGCGGTTTCACCTGCGTGGTGATAAAAAAGCAGTGATGATGATGATGAAAAATAGATAACAACCTATTCTTAGACCTACCAAGTGTGAATATAAAATTTCATCAAAACCGGTTCAGCCGCTTAAGAGGAGTAAGGTAACAAACACTGGGACACGAAATTTTTACATGCATAAATGTATTACGTACTTATATGTACTCGTATGATAATGGAGGTACGAGTATTTAAAAATGGCACTGTAAGAAACTTTTTTAGCACACCGTAGTGCAGTGTAATAGAAAACTACACAGTTTACAGTTCCGAATGGCACTGCAAATCTCATGGGCAGCCGCGTCGCTTAACATCAGGTGGACGACATTCTCGACATAGCATTCATCTACATAAAATAGCTAAAAACGATTTAACAGTCGCAACAAAGAAACCAATCTGCCACACAGTTAATTTTTTAAATTTAAATACACCTTCATGCGTTATATTTTTTCGTGTTTTGGTGTGTCATATATAATATCTTTTTGCTAGGAATACGTGAATGAACCTATGAAAGAAAATATCCAGACATACTAAGGAAAGATGCACAGGCTAATACAGTTTTACTGATATCGCAAACCAACTTCATGATTTAAAAAAAAAACACAATTATACACTCACGAGCTTCTGCCCGCAGCTTCGCCCGCGGCGTGACCTATGGGAAAATAACCACCCATTCCACCCTCTTAAGGGTAGAATTTCGAAAAATCCTTTCTTAGCGGATGCCTACGTCATAACATCTAACTGCATTCCAAATTTCAGCCCGATCCGTCCAGTGGTTTGGGCTGTGCCCATAGATCACTATATTAGTCAGTCTATCAGTCAGTCACCTTTGAGTTATATATATTTATATTATTGTTCATAACGAAACATGCATATTTTAAAACAGACAAATTCTAATGTAAAGCAAATTGTCTATAAAAACTATCACTTCTTGTCACTCAAACTCCTTCATCCTGCGGTGAAGGAAGGGTCAAGTCTGCTTGTGATATATGAATAGACATGCCCTTCTTTGTCCGGGTTAGATAACTCAGGATTCGTATTGTCGCTTTAATACATTAATCATTCAAATTGCCCTGCGGTTAGACCTTAGAGTTGGGACTCAGGATTCGGGACCAGTTGCTATTAAAAGCTGGAAAGACGTATTTTATGCAACCACAGTCGCGTGTGTCAGTTGGAAATAGCCTATGAATATTCATAGGCTGTGGCGATACTAGTATTAAAAATTAGTAATGTTTACAGTTTGGAGTATTTTATAGGCTGAAAATAACAGGCCAGTTACGTCAAGCAATAGCATCGTGTAGTGTATGTAGGCAGTAGTTGTATAAAGAGAACGTATTATACATACGCAGACAACATTGCAAATAAAATAACAATAAAAATAATTGCCTGTTTAATATATATAAAAATATAAAATATGGGTTTTTTAATATAAATAAGAGTAAAAATAATAATTAGTTACATTTTAAGTTAAGGTATACTTTGATGAACGACAAAATTTTATACTAAGAGGAACCCATGTTACAAGAGCGGGTCAAAAATATTTGAGATGATTCAGATTGAATCATATACGCGTCTAAAATTATTGTTATTTTTTAAGTTATCAAAAGTGTTTTTTTTTAATAGCCGCAGTAAACGTTGTCGGTTAAGACCAGTCTTGTCTAGTCAAGATTATATAATTAAAAATAGTTGCATAAGCAGTTCTAAGGCGGTCGCAAAGAGTGCTGTAGACGGAGTATGTGCGTCTCCACCTTGAGAATCGAGCCCGCCGCTATCGGCTATCAAACTTTGGCATAAGGCAACATAGAGGAATATTGTGAGAACGTAATACAGCTCTGGCTTTATCAAAACAAAAAAATATACTTTACTAAGATTGTATTTTAACCAAAGTATATAAATTGAGGATAACCGACACCCGACACTATCATTGCTTCCGACTGAGTGCAGATTGTCTTTAAGGGGATCAAGAGTTTACGGTCCATATAGCAATCAATTTCGTTTCATGTTACAGATAAAAATATAAATAAATTCAGGTATTTTAGTCGAGGATGAGTACAGGGATATTTATGACAATAATCTGAAATTATTAGCTGGTTTTACTTGAAACAGATGTTCAAAATCAAATGTGTATAAAAAAGGGGAGAAATAAAAATATAACGCCCAACAATCGCATACACACTTTGTTTAATTTTTTTGGCATATTTATATAATTGAAGGGGTGAGAACAAAAAGGGTTTAACTGACAAATTGATAGTTTCGAGAAAATTGACTTTAAACGGCAACGGCTTCATTTTAACGTAGAGTGCTTATTAAGTAATAGAAAAGGTTTAAATGTAAGTTTGAGTTGCTTGAAAATGAATTAATTCTATTTTGAAATACAAAATATAGTACTAATTCGTACAATTACTGTAAAATATAATATAATAATGTTTTTATGCTAAGCGAACTGTATTCCTGTGTCAGATAAACCGATTTTAGACTGACAATCTCGAGATTTAAGCCTCATTTCGGTATTTTGAGACTGTATTATTGTAGATAATTTCACGCTGAATCCAACGATACCCATAAGTCATTTTGTGAAAAAAATCAGTTAACCCCTTTTTGATCTCAGCCCTTCAATTATCATATCTCTAGCAGTGTAGTATTTATTTATAGTATTATTTTTAGGAATTTACACTGTTTTTTTCACATTTTACTCATATAAATTTTGATGCATGCCTACATACCTCTTTCTCAAACTATGAGTGGAATGACTGGTAGAAAATGCTTTATCATTATTTTCTCCGTTTGTACTGTTATTAGTGCAACGAAGAATAATAATTATAATAATAATAATACATACCTATAGACTAATAATAGGTCTTTACCTATGAAATTGCCGTTTTGCAGTACAGACTTTTTCAAACAAAAAAAAGTTTTGATTGGCTATGAATTCTAAATTCAAATTAATTTTATTTTAAAAATATGACATTCTATTTACAATATAAGTCTTTTGTTTATTGATTAGCGTTGTATTTTCATTACATTTCAACATTTTTCCTCATAATGGATACTTTGAAATTTCGTGTAATTATGGAATATGAGTTCCGTCGTGGCACCAACGCGGCACAAACGACACGTAACATCAACGACGTTTACAGAGAGAACTGTACAAACGAACGTACAACCCGTTATTGGTTTGCTCGGTTCCGTTCTGGGAATTTTGACTTGATAAATGAACCTCGTGGTCGTCCGGAAACTTTGGTCAACAATGATGAATTAAAGGCGATTGTGGAAGCTGATGAATCTCAATCTACAGCTGAGCTGGCAGCAGCTTTTGATGTTAGCATCAAAACAATATTGGTCCATTTGCGACAGATTGGCAAGATAAAAAAGCTTGATAGATGGGTGCCCCACGAACTTAACGATCGCCAGCGCAACGTACGCGTCGAGAATTGCGTTGCGCTGCTTAACGGGCACAGAAATGAAGGAATTTTGAACCGAATTGTTACGTGCGACGAAAAATGGATTCTTTTTGACAATCGAAAGCGCTCAGCAAGTTGGTTAGATCCTGTTTCGGTACCAAAGCAATGTGCAAAACGAAAAATGACCCCTAGAAAGGTGATGGTCACAGTTTGGTGGTCTAGTGCTGGTGTGATTAATCATAGCTTTTTACAAAACGGCGAGAGCATTACTGCAGATGTGTACATTGAAAAACTGACCACAATGATGGTGAAACTCGCACGTCTGCAACCAGCTTTGGTCAATCGGTCGTCTCCACTGCTACTTCACGACAACGCGCGACCCCTTACTGCACAACAGACCGTCTCTAAGCTGCATGAATTGGGTTTGGAAGCTCTCCCTCATCCGCCATACTCACCAGATCTTGCGCCTACCGACTATTACTTTTTCCAAAATTTGGACAACTTTTTAGCGGGATAAAAATTCAATTCCCGAGAGGCAGTACAAAACGCCTTTGAAGAGTTTGTTGTCTCCCGTCCTGCTGATTTTTTCAAGAAGGGCATCCATAAACTGCCACAGCGTTGGCAAAGATGCATTGATTGCAGGGGTGATTACTTTGAATAAAAGAAATAAATAAGTTCGAAAAAAAAATACTTTAACTTTTTTCAAACAAAACGGCAATTTCATAGGTAAAGACCTAATATATACCTAGGAACTACGAGGACCATGGACCACCCACAAAACCCAGACACAAAACAAGGATTTTTGCTTTTTTTGGTGCACAGGGCAAGTACCCTGCCACTGGAGTCGAATCCGTCGTCTCCTCCTTCCGCCTTACCCACCCTGCTCAACCACCACACCTCAAAGGCTGTCAAATTAAATCAAATCGCACAAAAACATGATATCTCATCTGCCATCATTATCAACAACTACGACATCCACACTGGCACCATCTCTTTCATCAATTTTTTTATTGAAATTTTTAGTTGGACCAAACATTTAGGCACTGTCTCACTTGATGGAAACTGGTGATGCAGTCTTTAATGGTGAATGCTTGCTCAGAAGATACTTGTAACTTGATGGCGCTGTGGCAAAAGTTTTAGACAGATCAATACAATAGAAACTTATTTACGTGATTATAAAGTTCAAAATATACAACCGCAAATTAAGCCAAGCTCGCAAAAACCGAGAGAAACATTCTGTGCAAAAAAATTTTTGATACATAACCAAACCAAAACAAAAAGTATTTCTATTCACACAACATACACAAAACTCTGGCAAACAATAACAACATTTCCCCGTACTTTTTGTTCGCAACACGAGCTATTATTTATTTCCATCTTCGAAACATTAGCGGTGGGGTTTTTTCTTCATTTTCCCACGGCAACGTGACGGATGCCCACGGCAATTAGTGTCCGGAAATTACACAAGAAAACACCAGCAATCCATCACCTGGTGCGAAAAAAGGCAGAAATCTCCGCCGGCCACGGCTCGGCTTAAACAAAACGTCATTCTCGGGAACGCGATGACGTTGCGTATTTTGAGCATTAGCGAAGATACTGTTTTGGACGTGCTTTAAGTTAGGTTAAGTTAGATCAAAAGGGGATGTTATTTTATTCATTTCCATCCTGAAATTTTAATTAATATTTTAAAATAGCTACCATTTTAAAATATCAGTCGTTGTATACCCGGTTTAAAGGGATAAACACAAACCTTTAACAATTGTGATCATAGTTTCGTCACGGATTAATAATAGTTTAATGTTTGTGGACATTTCACGCAGTGCCATCTAGCCCCAAACTAAGCAAAACTTATGCTATGGGAACCAGATAACTGATACAATACTTAGATAGTTTTTGTTTGTAAATACATACATAGAATATAACACCCAACACGTGACCAAAATGCTGGTCTCTATTTAGCTCAAAGACTAAGCATTGCCATTCAACGGTGCAATGACGCCAGCATTTTGGGCACGTTGCGTTCACGTGCACGTTGGCTTCTTAGATTAGGTTTTGCTAATGCATGGTTTTCAATTTTATTTTAGTTTTTTGTTTAAATTTGTTCTTCAATAAATAACACCCATACACAGAACAAACATCTATGTTCATCACACAAATGTTTGCCCTGGGTGGGAAACGAACTCAAAACCTACAGTTCAGAAAACAAAGCAACTACCAACTGAGCTATCAGGCTGGTCTAAATTTGTTACTTCGTAAGTTAATTGGTGAGTGAGAGAGCAGATCCAGAAAGAGAGCAGGGGTAGAAAAATAATGAAATAATTTAAAAATCATGATATTATCAGGACACCTTTCCCACTGATGATGAGGGCCTGAAGATTTTATGTGTGAGAGTAAGAGAGAAAGAAAGAGAGAGGAGAGTGGGCCGTAATCCATCATACTGGCCAAGAGCGGGTTGTTGGGTTACATATGGAGGTTGTTTGTTATACTTTGTGATTTTTAAACGTGCTGGTTTCCTCTCAATAGTTATCTTTACCATTGTAAGAGCAGTTGAAAACTCCACTCATATCTTGAATAGTAATTGGTGTGAGCAGGATTTGAACCAGGTAGCTTTGGTTGGAAAGTCAGGTGAGCTACGGCTTAACCACAATATGTTCTAGTGATATATATATACTCACGATTTTTTTTCTATTCATTTTCTTTGTCAAATATACATTCATTGGCACAAAAATACACGTGAATGAGTCCATATGCATAAATTTCTTGATTTCTTAGAATGATATCTGCACAAATAACAACCGACGGGAATATTAACAAATCAAATTTGGATATGAAATAATATACATCTTAATATTGTCTATTCATCTATTCATGTCATCTATTCATGAAACCTCGTTTCATGCAGATTGCTTTTCCTCAGATACGTTTCCCAGAAATGTCATTAAAAGCCCCTTCCAGGGTCCAACTCAGATCTAATATTAAAAGATAACATCTTGACCCGTGATATAAAAATATTTGATTGGCTTTATGGATGCGACGAGCATTTTATTTGGCAAGATTTTTTTATATTTTCCTTGCCTCGTGTTTTATGTATAATCACTACATAGTATAAAACAAAGTCGCTTTCTCTGTCCCTATGTATGCTTAAATCTTTAAAACTACACAATGGATTTTGATGCTGTTTTTTTTAATAGATAGAGTGATCGAAAAGGAAGGTTCATATGTATAATAACATGTAAAAATGTAAAAAGTAAAAATGTAGTGTATGAATTTAGACATTCCAAAGATAGCAGGAAATCATCATGGTAAAGAAGGATTGTTTTACTCAAAATTTAACGCGTGCGGGCCACGGGCAGTAATGAATAAATCAAAACTACTGGATCGATTTTAATCAATTTTTCAATGAATGACATAGTCTATAATTTTATACCCGTGCGAAGCTGGAGCGGGCCGCTAGTGCTAGTATAATAAGAATACGTTGAAGTAAATAATAATTCATATAATTAATAATTATAATTTACGTTCAGTAATGTAAACTTTATTATTTTTTACGTAATAAACAAAAATGACACGACTTATCCTTTTGAAAGGAAGAGAAAGAGCAAAAGATAAAGGAAAGGTTGAACGGAATGGACGGCGAAGAGAGGCAGGTAAAAGGAAGAAAGATAGGGAAAAATAAAGGATAGATAGGATGTGTAGCGTGTAGCTACTTTTTCTATTAATTACAGTCAGTTTCTCCTGACACTTTTGCAATAGCAACGTTTTTGTACTACTCTGCTCCCGCATTAAGAAGGCCAGGCACTTTGTGATATGAAAAACAATTATTCTTAATTATAGCTTTACCATTAGCCTTATCATTTGGATAGTAGAATAAATACTTACTAGGTACCTTAAGGTTTCCCAAGGCTGATGAATTACAAAATGATTTAAAGTATTTCTATAAGATTTTGATGCAACTATTTTGGACAAGGAACCTGACAGTCATGTTTTCGTTTGTTTAAAGTACGGGTCCTACTGGCAAACATTTATCAGAAACAGCTTAATAACGATTCAGTAATCACATTTCATACTCGTAGTAGTCTGTGGGACTTGTAATTTACCAAAAGTACATACTTGTTATCATTAGCTTCTTGTCGGTTTTTTCCAACCAAATATCACAACAATTACTGAACCATTCTTGGACGTATTTGTATATAAATGATCAGAAAAATCCTCTTAGTTTTGTAATGTACTTGTAATTAAATAAGATTAAAATAGTTAAAAAATATAGGTTATTGATTGTATATATGAGAGAGATAGCCATATTACGTGGAGGCGAGAAGACGCGATAAGCGCGGACCGCGCCCAGCAGAATCGTGCCGCGAACCAATCGCCACGACAGTCAGCGAGGCGCGCGCCCACGCAGTGCACGCGTTCGCCGCTCCTGCGCACCTTTTAAAAAAACCGCACCCACATGGATGTGCGCTGAGGGTTTTCTTTGAGGCCGCCGTTCCTACGGTCGGCATGGCGCAGGAGTAGCTGCTGGCTCATTTTTACGAAGTCGCGTCAAGAGCCCCGGGTGTGGGGAGCGACAGGACGGATCGCCCATATCCGCCCGTGACGACGTCGACTGGTGGCCTAACCAAGATGGCCACATATTTTCCTTCGTGTTGAAGATTTATTTTTTGTTTCGCGGTGGTAGTCCAGCGACGGCTGGCTCCCGCGAAACGACACCTCCGCCGTGATTGAGTGAGCGTGTCATTTTCTTAATTTCCGATGTGAACTTTGTACGCCCCCCGTGCGTTTTTTTTAATTTCTCCCCGTTAGTCGTCAGTGAGCGTCCCGGGATTAGCGTTATCATATTAGGTTTACAGACTTTAACTGCGGCCTAGTGTTATTACTATTTTTGTAGACTTTTGTTTTGCATAAGATATTTCTACTTGTGTGTTTTTTTGAGTAAATATTGAGTTGTACTAAATTCACTTTAGTTTCACTTTCTCCACCAATTGACAGTCCCAAGCAAACTAGCTGACCAAGTTAGGTAGGGCAGGCGGCACGGTGAGTGCACCACCAGGACGGTCCTTGAAACCAAAGGTCCGGTGTGAAGCCGTTGGCTCTATCCGTGAGCATCCTCCTTACTTTTCCTTTTTAATATAACTTGTTCGTGATTTAGTAGGTGGGAACCACTTTCCCTCAAAATCGGTTCGGTTTCTTTCACCGAACATAACTTCATTTTTTTAAATTTTTTTTTATATATCACGACAGATGGTGCCAAGATTCCAAGATTTATTTAGATAGATTTATTCCAAGATTCTTGGAATAAGGAGCGATAATTATGTGATGGATCATAAAATGAATTTTGATAGAGTCTTTTAATCTTTACAAACCCTGAAGCCTCTAGGTCAACGCAATTTTCAGTACAGCTAATCGAAAACCATTTCTTACTTAAGAAATATAAACAGAAATGCAAACAGAATCTACTTATAATACCAAAGAGATTCATTCTTATATAAAGAAATTAATAACAAAATGGAAAAATATATTCCTTTATTTAGGAACTCTCGCTTTGTCCGTTTAAAGAATTCTTAATCTCTCTTATAAGTAAAAGTGACTTTCAAGCAGAGAAAAAAAGAATTTTCATTTAAATTTGTAGTAAACTTTGAATTGAGTTTTGTTGAAGTCATAACTCGTGAATAATTCATACCATGAGGATTTCATTCTTTTTATACTTAGAGCTACGGCTACTTCCACATACTTTATAAGTATGCATCTTTGAATCTAAAATTTTTCGTATATACATAATAATGATAATAATATACATAGATCCTGGACCCTAACTAGGATTCCGTGTCTAGGGACTCACGAGGGAACTACGAGAACCATGGTCCCACAACACCCAGACTCAGAGCAAGTATTTGCGCTTTTTTTTCTGGGTACAAAAACTTGTCCTGCAGCGGGAATCGAACCCGCCGCCTCCGGGTTATGAGCCAGACTACTCAACCACCACACTACAGAGGCTGTCAAAGACCACAGAGGCTTTGGATTACTTGATGTTAGCGATTCTCATAATGCAAAATAAATCTCCCATAGTACCATGCTAGACACGTAATCGGTAGTACCAATATCCATAGTACTTCGGTAATAAAAATACTTCTACTAGTACCCGTATAAGACCTTAAGAAAACAGCTATTTTGCAAGCAGGTTGTTTTGCTTTTCTGATATAATAACCAAAATCTAAAAATACTTTTAATGAAAACAAGAATAATTAAAATAAATAATAACTGTAACTTATTATAATTGTATGAGAAATATTACAATCGGTATATACCCAACAATTCGATGACAATCCTAACAAAGGAAAGCCCCTTTCCCCGCCTTTACGGTGTAAAATGGAAATAAAAGCATCTAGGTACTCCTAAAATCAATACGAATCTGATGTACTGCTTAAAATTCACCAGGATTCAATTCTTCAAAGAGATCATTACCGGAAGATATGATTTACATACAGAAATTATATGCGTTCCGTGAACAAAGTGGGGATTTTTGTTTTCCTTTGAGTTATGTATTGACATTTTAATGGAGTCAAATTTACGTATCCACCGCAATTTTTGTACTTTGTTGTGACGAAATTTTTTATGAATAAAATTTTAGAACATAGTAATTTAGAAAATTTAAAATCATATATTCGACAAATAATGATAATAAGCATGTTGTGTGGGTTAAGATAACATTAAAATTTAATTTAACAATAAAAATTTAAAACAAAAAGTACTGTTCTGGAGCAATGGACGGCAGGGCGGGGAGCAAAGTAAAAACTTTGCAGTATAGAGTTCGCATCTCATATTTTAATTACTAACTAAGTAAGTATTTTACACTCATATTGATGTATAAAGTAGTAGGAAATTGGTTGTTTTATGATTGTGTTAGTAAAGCCTAGAGAATAAATGCCTTTTGACCGTTCGATGAAATATGTTACTGAAAATATGCCAATTACAAATTCCAACCATTTATTTCCAGAAATGTATCATCATGTAAACTTACTCGAATCATAAACTCAAACAGAAGTTTGATGTAAACCGCGCGAAGCTTCCAACGGTCAGGTTTAAAATATGAATATAAATTGAGAAACTTAAGGGTTGCTCAAATCCACCAGGAACTTTAAAATTATTAACACGACACAGTTCAGATTTACGTTGTATAAATCTGAACTTAATGGAATTCGGTAAAATTTGTAAAATGATTTTATAAAAGTATCTGATGCTATTTTTATTTAGATGAGAAAAGTATACTCTTGATTTTGTCTTGTTTGTATAACCTTGCTTACGATCCTACAATTTTTGCTGAATAATTTTTATTGTTGGCAATTAAAACTTTTTTTTACGAACTATTTTATTTATATAATTGGCTACGTGTATAGTCAATTGTTTTATCTCTTATCTATGATTATAGCCATAGGTCCAAGGCTTGGCTTCTTTATAGCTATACGGTGCAGTGTGAAATGCTTGCTGATACTAATTGACTGGCCTGATAGCTCAGTTGGTAGTAATCCTGCCTTCTACTATGAGTTGTGGGTTCGATTCCCACCCAGGACAAACGTTTGTGTGATGAACATAGGTGTTTGTTCTGTGTCTGGGTGCTATATTGTATTTTATGTGTGTGTTTGTGTGTGTTTTAAAACTGTGTTTACAAACAAAAAGTATCTAAGTATTGTATCAGTTATCTGGTTCCCATAGTCTAGATGGCGCTGTGTGAAGTGTCCACACATATAATTATTATTATTACTTATTTATTTTAATATCTTAAACCTCATCATCATCATCACCCTGAAGACGTCCACTGCTGAACGTAGGCCGCCCCTGTAATGCGTCACTTTGAGGCTGCTTGCCTCCAGCATTCATCAGCTACGCACGGTTCTGACCAGGGGCCTTACCGCGTAATTCTGGTGGAGATGGTAATCGTGTTTCTCTTGCTCGCACTCGTAGACTTGTTAATTGGCGCATGCAGGATGCCGATTCCCGGAACAGTTACGCGGTCAGGGTGCAGGTCATCTTTCGAGAATCTTTCTTCCCCATCGTCTGCCAGTTTTGCGAGCTATGTAGCCTGCCCATTGCCACTTCAACTAGATAATTTTATGAGGTATATCCTTGTCGTCCTCTTGCGGATCTCTTCATTACTCATCTTATCTTGCTTATTTTAATATAGTTTGCAAAAATATACGAGGAAATTTAAAAACAACTAAAAAATAACGCCAAAGACTAAATTATTTCAAACGTTGCACTGTCATCCAAGCAGCATTTTACTGAGTTCTTTACCTATTCCTTATTCCGATCACGAGCGACGTGTGTACGAACAGTCTCAGCGACGTTGGCAAATTTATTTGAGTCTCCAATCAGCCCCCTCAGACGCCCGGAGACAAAGCATTTTCTAGAATTCCTTGAAACACCTACGTTTATCTGCTCTCTCTATTTTCAAAGTATTCTTTGCGAAAAGCCAGTAACTTCTGAACTTCCGGCGTAATAACTGGAACATGTACATTTTTTAAATTTAAAGTTGGCCTTTTTATTGTCCTTAATTTAGTACGGAAGTCAAGTCAAAACTCAAAAATACAATTACTTCTTATATAACCATTTAATGAATGTCATGTTACAGATTAGCAGGACTTAATTTATGATTTTATGAAAATAATACAATGAATAAAAAATAAATATGAAGTTCAGTACTTAATAAGAAAATAACACAAAAAAGGCAAAATTTAGTTATTAAATGTATGATAGATAACCAATAAGTTCATTTCTGCGTAATACAAAAATGTACGAAAATCCCAGAAAAACGATTCTGTTACTAAAAATGTATCCAACCATGTCGAAAATTGGCCAACTTTTTAATGTGGCATGAAATTTAAGAAGAATAAACTTTTATCTACCTTTTTCTACAGAAACAAGAGTCAGAACATTTTATCAGAAATGTAACAAGAGTAATTTATCAAAAGATAATATAACTAGGTCAATACCTCGCTGGATATTTTTTGTCGGTGAGTCATACATCATTTTACTTGACGGCCAATTTTTTTTGTTATCAAATTTATTTTCTCATTTCTGCTCGTTTTTACCTGTTTCAATAATTTTATGTAACAATTTCTCAATTGAAAAAATGGGCTGCTTAAACCTATGCAACATTTTTGTAGAAATTATTAACTTTAGGTCTACTTAAGGACTACAATTAGTTTAAAAAAATATTTCATGTGTTTCTTACAAAGCGATGTGATTGCTAAGCGACAAAAAATACCAAATAAATAAACAGAAATTACAAACTCATATTATACTGGACTTGCAATGTAATATTTTACAATAAGTACTTTGTAATTTTATAGTGTATACATATAACATTTAATTTTGCATTTATTAATATAAAGTTTTTACATATAACAATATAAAGGGAACTTAATCAAACAAATCACTACCAGTAGGCAACGTGCCCAATATGCTGGCAGCATTGCCACGTTCAATGGCAATGCTCAATTAAAATTAAAATGGGAAATAAATACTCCGTACTAATTTCATCAACAAAATAAAAATGCGCGTCAGAATTAGAATCACTACCTAAATACATAATGTTCCGATTGCCCCTACCCATTCCCCTGTCTTTTATATATATATTATGTAGGTCTTAGTCGGTATAGTTTTTATGACCTAGCTTAGTCTATACCATGTATGTAGACAATATTCTAAATATATATAGCTCAAAGGTGACTGACTGACTGACTGACATAGTGATCTATCAACGCACAGCCCAAACCACTGGACGGATCGGGTTGAAATTTGGCATGCAGGTAGGTAGGTAGTTATGACGTAGGCATCTGCAAAGAAATGATTTTTCGAAATTCCACTCTTAAGAGGGTGAAATGGGTGGTTGAATTATTTTCCCATAGGGCACGCCGCAGGCGAAGCTACGGGCAGAAGCTCGTAAGTCATTAAAAGATATACCCATCTATTCGAACAAAGCACAAAACCACCAAATCAGCGACCCAACGATTACACACACAACGACCCAAAGCTAAGTAGGATCTTGCATAATGTTTGCTAACCCCAGTTAGCTTACCAAGGCGTATGCGGGTCACAGCTAATAAAATTAAGCTTTTGTTTGAGGTGGCAACATCGTTAAGGTGGCAATATTGGTCGATACCACTCGCCTCTAATGACTCAGGTAAGCGTTTCCAAATCGCTGACAGAGACCTGCCTATAAATATTTGTTTTGTTTTCTATCGGCTAAAGGTACTGTTTCCGTAATGTTGGATATAATATGATATTGGTAAGCTTTTTATTATTGTTTCCTTTAAGAAGCTTTTACAAACGTTGAAATTTCTAAGTGATTCATCGATAAGAAGGTTACTTGTTTTTGATTCAGTGCAATGCCTAATATACACTAAAAGGCATAAATTAATGAGCTTCTGCCCGCAGCTTTGCCCGCGGCGTGGCCTATGGGAAAATAATTCAACCACCCATTTCACCCTCTTAAGGGTAGAATTTCCAAAAATCCTTTCTTAACGGATGCCTACGTCATAACATCTACCTGCATGCCAAATTTCAGCACGATCCGTCTAGTGGTTTGGGCTGTGCGTTGATAGATCACTATGTCAGTCGGTCAGTCAGTCACCTTTGAGTTATATATATTTAGAAAGAAATAAGAAAGAAGAAGATAGAACATAGATAGATAAACATTCCCTAGTAATGTTTAATTAATTTACTTAGCTCTTGTTGACTTTGACTTTGACTATGATTTGATTTACTACTTTTTAATCTACTTCCATAATAGTCAATAAAATTTTACGTTAATAACATTTTTGTGGAACGGATTTTAAGGTCTAAGCCACACTATTAGATCATAGCTTAGTTGGTAAAGCATCTAACCGGTGAGTCGGAAGGCGCGGGTTTTAACTTCACAAGCTGCTAAAACATTAACAGCCTTATTAATAAACACGAACTAGCTTTAGACTAGTTACACCATCTTTTGTCTCTATCGATCCAGCTAAATATTCCAGTGGCAAAAAAAGGACAAAAGCTGAATTAACTAATCCGAGACAATAATAATACAGCCTTATTAATAAACGGGTATTAGTCTCGGATTAGTTACTTCAGCTTTTGTCCTTTTTTGCTTCAGGAATATTTAGCTGGATCGAAAGAGACAAAAGATGGTGTAACTAGTCTAAAGCTAATTCGTGTTTATTTATAAGGCTGTAAGAAACTACAATATCTTTGTTAATTTTTTTTTTATGTTACTGAATGATGTGACGAGCTTGTCGTTCACCTGATGTTAAGTGCCACGGCCGCCCATAACAGAACAGTGTCACTCAAAACCCAAAAACAGAGTTTCGAGCGACACTGCACTGCGCACATCATCCTGAGACATCAGCACAGTCTGGTAATAAGATTACTCGATTGTGAGATCAGATCATAAAGTCTCAATTGCCCAGTAATTTGTCTAGCTACAGTGCCCTTCAAACCGGAACACAGTAGTGCTTGCACACTACTGCTTGGCGGCAGAATAACTGGCAAAGCGGTGGTACCTACCTAGACGAACTTTGCAACAAAGTCCTACCACCTAGTAAATTTGTCATTGTAAGTGATTATTTGCATATTTTGCAAGTAATCTATTCCTATTGTACCTAGTTATGTTATGGGCGACCATGTCGCTTAACATCAGGGGAACGATTTGCTCGTCACCTGATGAAGCTGTGCTCATTTAGTCCCACAAGTTGAATTTTTTCTTCATCACTCTAATATTATAAAGGCGAAAGTTTGTATGTGTGTATGTTTGTTACTCCTTCACGCTCAAACGGCTGAATAGACTTGGATGAAATTCGGTACCAAGATAGCTTATACACTGGATTAACATATATATATGTATTGCTTTACACGGAAAAGTGGAATTTTCCCTTGGGATGAGCAAATAACTAAAATACTTTTTATCCGCGGGTGAAACCGCTGGGCGCAACTAGTACGTGATATAAAGAAAAAATCTGCCATAATGAAAAATAAAATATCAAGTACGATTCTAAAACCAATATCTATTAATTTAGGTAAGTAAGCCATGACCGATATAATGTCCACGTGGGCAGAAACGATTTCAGTCTGTAATAAGCTTACTTGGTTTTATTACTTGCAGCAGAAATATCGTTAGGAAAGCAATTTTGGCGTCAGATATTGGCTATTAGCGAAAACGGTAATGCCGCCTCAATATTCATGTAGGTATAACGATCAAGCTCGAGCGTATTTGGAGGTTTGTGAAGTAACATTGTTTATTATTAGTAAGTGTTGAGTTGGGAAATTATTTTGGGAAAAGTTTTCCTAATGAGAGAGTCGAAGCATAAAAGCTACCTTGAGTTGTATTGGCTCACTAGTAGTATTGGCGTACTAGATCACTAGTAGCTAAGTTTTTTTATGTTTTGGCTCCACACCTCCGTGTATTTAGCCAGTGTCAAGTAATTGATAATTTATCTAGTTAATGATATTTCACGTAAATATGTGTCAAGTCACAGTCGAAGTCATCATGTAAGTCATATTCAAGTCATAGTCTAGTCAAAGTCTTACTTCTAGTAAAGTGGTGACAACTTGAAGCTTCTATGGAATTTTGGAAACAAAACGAAAAGAAACGTTTCACCATCATCATACCATTTTCCCACACTAACGCCTGTAATCCAACACTTAACGAATAGAATGCCACTAATTTTAAGCACTAACACTGAAAATAACACAAGTTTTGGAAAATAATACAATGTGGTGACGCAATCTTTTTCGTGTTCCTGCCAAAACCCCTCAGTAGCTAAGTTGAACATCCCATCTATATAATAATAATAATTAATAATAATTATAAATATTTGTGGGCATTTCACACAGAGCCACCTCGTCCAAAACTAAGCAAAGCCTGCACTATGGGAGCCAGATAACTGATGCAATATTAATATGCTTTTTTGTTTGTAAATACATACACAGTATACAATATAACACCCATAAACAGAACAAAAAACGATGTTCATCACACAAATGTTTGTCTTGGGTGGAAATCGAACCCATAACCTACATTTCAGAGGGATACTACTAACTGAGCTATCGGGTCAGTCAACATAACCTATGGTTATTACATTTGTGAAAATAACAGATTTCTTAGAATTTTGATTTATTTTATTTATACCAAATACTTATGTAAGTTAAGCTAAAAATTATTTAATTCCTCCATTCCCCGTCAGGAACCCATGCATATGAGCCCTTTATATAGCTTTCACAGCTTTCATCAGAGCTTATCATACCACCTGGTCAAATACAATGTCCAACCTGGGGGTGGTAAAAATGTATGCTTAAAGAGCTTTAGGTATTTCAATTTGTAATTTATTGACCATTATTGCAGTATTGATCACCGTTAAAGAAGGTCGGGTCGTATCTCATTAACTTCTTAATTAAGGGCCACAAACGTGATCTGAGCGTTAATTTTTAAATTTTCCGCATTGAGCCGCTGAAGATAACTGGAACGAAAGTTAGAACCATATTTAAAATTAAATTATTATGAGTAATAATTAATAATATTAATAATAATAATAATAACAATTACGCCTAATTACAAAGATACCCTGGATCCTAACTAGGATTCCCTGTGTCTAGGGACCCAGGAACTATGAGGGCCATGGTCCTACAACCAGACTTAGAACAAGTATTTGCGCCTTTTTTTCAGTGCACAAATACTTGTCCTGTCGCGGGAATCGAACCCGCCGCCTTCAGTCATGAGCCGACCTGCTCAACCACCAGACCACAGAGGCACAAATGAAGGGTTGAGAATAAAACGGGCTAAACTGATTTTTTTCACAAAATGACTTATGGGTATCGTTGGATTCAGCGTGAAATTTAGCTATAATAATACATTCTCGAAATACCGAAATGAGGCTTAAATCTCGAGATTTTGAGTCTAAAAACGGTTTATCTGTCAAAGGAATACAGTTTGCTTTGCATAATAACATTATTATATTTATTTTATTATATCATATTTTTACAGTAATTGTATAAATTAGTACTATATTTAGTATATTAAAATAGAATTAATACATATTCAAGGAACTGAAACTTACATAAACCTTTTCTATTACCTTATAAGCACTCTACATTCAATTTTTACTAGGTGGTAGGACTTTACTGCAAAGTTCGTCTAGGTAGGTACCACCGCTTTGCCAGTTATTCTGCCGCCAAGCAGTAGTGCGCAAGCACTGCTGTGTTCCGGTTTGAAGGGCACTGTAGCTAGTGAAATTACTGGGCAAATGAGACTTTATGATCTGATGTTACAGTTTAGTAATCTTATTACTAGATTCTGCTGATGTCTCTGGATGACGTGCGCAGTGCAGTGTCACGCGAACCTCTATACTTTAGAGTTCCGAGTGACACTGCAGCTGGTATGGGCAGCCGTATCGCTTAACATCAGGCGAACGGCTAGCTCGTCACGTCATTCCTTAACATAAAAAAAAAAAAAAAAAAAAAAAAAAAAAAAAAAAAAAAAAAAAAAAAAATTACACCGTTGAAGTTTAAAGTCAATTTTCTCGAAACTATCAATTTGACAGTTAAATCCTTTTTATTCTCAAGCCTTCATAATTGAAGCTAGCATTCCAACTATTTATTTTTAACAAATGTTTATGTAATATCCTTATAAATGTACCTGATGTCCACCGGTGTCCGCGTCGAAATCTCTGTATCAGCAATGTGCAGCACCGGTATTAGGAAATGCATGCATGAGTCACTGTTTTATGTGCTCATTGTCTTGTACTTGATGGTAGCATATAAAATACCTACATATGCAGGATGGATGTTCTATTTTTGACGTGAAATTTATTAATTTATTGTTACTGTTAGAAATTGAGAGGTGTTTTTGACTTTGATAGAATGTAAAAATAGTGTTTTGGTTGGCAACAATGCAGAAAGAGCTATGATTGGTTGGTACCATTAGCCAATCATGGATGGTTCCGGCTCAGTAAAATTGAGTTAGGTGAGGGAATTTGAGGCACGACGAAAAGGTTGAAAAGGCAGTCAATTCTCGTTGATAGGCAGAAGTGTCAAGACATATCGCACTTGCTAATTGACTCTGTATTGGTAGTATAAGAAATGTGTGATATAAGGAATGTGTATAAGAAACAAGGAATATACAAAACGGAAGGAGCATTCTATGTGTTTTCACTTTATTTTTATTCTAACGATTTAAAAAAGACAAACATGTTCCACTTTCGATCGCGTCGTCACTTAAAAACAAAGGAGGCGGTGGTCAAATGTAATCCTATCTATGATAATGAAGCGATTAAGGTTCCACCAAGGTGATCAATGCCCAAGTAGAGTATTTGCAAACTGAAGCTCAATGTAATATCCAAGATGTTTTAAGTACTAGTAGTACATAGAAGTTAGTTTCGTGAGTATCAAGCAGTACCCAGTGGTAAAATCCCTAAATATTCCTTCTCTACTGATTTGGATGGAATTTTGCTTAATTATTGCTTTGACAACGATGGCGAAGCACCTGATGGCAAAAAAGGTAAAAAATGATAAAAACATTTATGCTGCTTTATTTAAGCTGAGGGTAGGAACGACAAAATAAACGTATGCAACGCGCTTCGTGCGTGGAGGAGGCGCATACGACGACTAACCTTTTGGAAGGTGGCTAACTAGCTACTCCAACTCAATACGCATTTACTCATTCCCTTTGACGATATAAGAAAACACGAACATCTAATTTTAAAGTCGGGAAAAATCGTGTCATCTAGATTATATTACCAGGGTCAACAAATGACCATTGAAGTATAACTTCTTTACGCACGCTTGCTTTGGGCAGTAAACTAGTGAATGCAAGGTGAACGGAAGTTGAAGTTAGTTCACGTAGATCTAAATTCTCAACATAACAAAGTTAAAAATTTGCATTATTATGTCGGTATGTCTGGTAAAATGACAATTTACAATTATCAAGATGGCATTAACATTAAACAAAGCAAAAACAAAGTTATACCAGCCAATAGATGGAACTAAACTAAAGAAGTTTTACTTCAGTCGTGTGGTCGAAAGCACACTCTTTTCTATCCTGGAAATGTTTGGGTTTCCGCGGGAAAACTTCAAAATAAGATAAAATTCAACCCATTATCATAGTTTCATTGTTTAGCACCATTGTCAGAGGTAAATATTCATACAACTAAATTTATTGGTGCTGTAGCCTTTAACGTAGTCTGATGCACAAAAAAGCAATTTTGATCCGGGAATTGAGCGGTCACGATGGTTGAACGAGCCAATTAGCGCGGTGTGTTCGGAATCTGTCGGAGTTTCGACCAGTTCGTGTTTTAATTTATTCAGTACGCTGTTCTTGGTAAACTTACAGTAACAAAGATGTAATTAAAAAAAAAAATGCAATTCCAAATAAATTATTGAGCAACTCTGCGTTGCATGCAGTTTGTTGTGTCTTTCTAGCAGTGTTTTCACACTTTTAGTGTAGGTATGTATGCATGTTCGGGTTTTCGTTTCTTGCCTTTGTTGTTTATTACAATAATTGTCGTCTTCAATTTGATTAGACTGTAGACAAACCTTGTTATTGGCTTTAGACACATATTAATGGTATTTTTAACCGACTTCAACAAAAAGAGAGTTTCAATTTTCGACAGTATTTATTTCTGAACTATTTTCGCCCAAGGTCGTCATTAAAAAAACATTGTGCTCAAGAAGATTCTTGCGTAATTTAGTCTACACAGGTACTTTGCATTTTAAAAAGTACGACGCATATTATACCTATACATAGAAATCAAGCCGAAGTGATAAAAACAAAATGGTATAAAACATGCACATGCATTGAAATGGTAATTTAAAATCTTTGCATTTACGCCACTTTCATCTACGTCATATAATCTGGCCCTATTTGAAAGCATAATATTTTAGATGATAATTGAGAGGAAAAAAAGTTTATTAAATAC
This sequence comes from Ennomos fuscantarius, assembly GCA_905220475.3. Classification (NCBI taxonomy): domain Eukaryota; kingdom Metazoa; phylum Arthropoda; class Insecta; order Lepidoptera; family Geometridae; genus Ennomos; species Ennomos fuscantarius. The sequence goes on from HG992029.1 coordinate 11,666,063, forward strand.
TCGTTTATATCTTTAGTTTGAGTAAGAACAATTTTTCAATCGAATATATATAAGGATCTACAAGAAAAATACAACTCATTTTTTATCTTCCGTAAACCTATAAGCAAACTCTATCTAATATAATTACACGCCTGCCTAATTCCCATACATAATTCCTTCTCCGCTAACGACCATAAGTCCAGCAACTCCGGCTATCCAACACGTGTGTAGTTACAGAAACATCTCATTACAGCGTTCGTTCCCGGGTAAATGGGGGTTAATTTCATTAGCGTGGACTCAACGAATCGTGTGATAACTTTAGTGCCGTTATATGGAAGGGCGTCCTTGGGATCACTGGATGTACACAGGAACGTTGCTGTGACGTTGATATGTGTTTCCACTGAGTTCTGTTTGTCGTTTTATGTCTGCTATGATAAAGTTTTGTAGTGAGTTTTGTTTCAAAGCAGCGAGTAATTAAATTCAAAGATGTGTGATTAAAGCTTGCCATGGTTTTGTCTATTAAGTCATTTCGTAAGCTGTACATAAATGTGGGATGATATACGAGTTGATCATCGCTTAAAAACGCTATAAGAAAACAGATGTTTAATATCTAAATTCAAAAGCATGAGGTGTGAGATTTTTCTGTACATAAAACGAAATGCAATACTGTATGATATAGATTTATACAAGCACCAAATTAAAAAAGGTAAAACAGTCAATTCACAGTTTGAAATTAAGTAAAGTCATAAAGATCTAAACTAACGTATGAGTAGAAGAATACAATAGTGTTCCTAGGATTGTGTAGTTCTAAAACCAGAAAAACGAGTATTGCATTTCGACACAAAGGCACGAGAGCACATAAAATCCTGACACAGTATCAATACCCTCTTCATTACCATAACTGATTGGACAGAGGAGGCCCGAAACCTGCCTGCCAATTACTGCTACGTAGAGTACTGAGTTATTGTCGAAATTAGTTTTAATTGCAAATATGTAGTATTATTTCAGAAATTGATTTTCATTCGAGTTTCAAAAATTTATTGCACACCTTTTGCACGCCATTTATTTTTAGTTTAAAATCAGTGCCAATTTGCATATTTCTTCTTTTTCCCATTTTTTCAACTTATCTGAAAAAATAAGTAAAAAGAACCACAAATTATTTTAATTTTTTATTTTAATTTTATTTAAATTATTTATTTTAATTCAATCAAACATTTAGCCAAAATTTTTATTTTGGCTAAATGTTTACCTATGTAATACCTAAATGTAAATGAATCTTTATTTCCCTTAGTCAAAGCATGACACGTTAACGGATGAAACATTTTCGCTAATTATTTTTTTGTTGTATTCATTATTGTCAGGAGAAGATTTTTATAAAAGAAAAAAAAATAAGAAATTTTCACCACGCGTGTGAAACCACAGGGCGCAGCTTGTAAATATTTAACCATCCACAGTTTGAAGTGAAACAATATACTACTTTTAATTCTTTATTAAACATTTCGTTGCAGGATTTAAATATTTACGTTTCATTGAAGTAGGTACAAATCGCAACTATTCATTATCTTATTGTTCATTTAATTATTGTGTTAATTATGTGAAAAGTAGTATAATTTAAGAACGAGATTAAGAGAGGTTAGAAAAAAAGTTGTTGTATATAAGGTGGATTTTTCAGATTAATTAGGCTTAGCCGGCGTTTAGACGTGGAGTGTAATTTGTGCTCGACCCAAGGGACCAAAGTTAGGCATGCTTGTTTTTTCTTTCGGATAATGTTTGGGGCTGCTTCTTTGTTTCAGTTGCAAAATGTTTTTTTACTTGGTTTACTCGTGTAATTTTGTTGATGTTATTTTATTGATCGTGTCGTTTATTTTTTGTCTTCTTTGCAGTACATGCTTATTATCACACTTCACACTAATCACACTATCACACTAATATTACAAAGATGAAAGTTTGTATATGTGTATATGTGTTTGTGTGTATGTTTGTTACTCCTTCACGCTCAAACGGCTGAATGGATTTGGATAATATTCGGTACCAAGATAGCTTATACACTAGACTAACATATAGGCTACATCTTATCCTGGAAAAGTGAAATTTTCCCGGGGATGAGTAAATAATTATAATACCTTTTATCCGCGGCTGAAACCACAGGGTGCAACTAGTACAAAAATATATTTAAACCATAAATCATTTTATGTAAAATGATTAATTTTTTTATACTTATTAATGATTCAAAATTTAATCAATAAATCAATGATTGCAGTTGCTTTTCATCCCAGACATTTTTTAGTATTTTTAATCAACTGTACATAGTTAAATCTAAGATTGAACGTCTTGTGTAAAACTATATATAATTATATAACTTGTAAAACACATTTGATTGTCAATAGAAGGTAAAGGTTGGGAGTACCAAATTAATTATTTAATGCTCCATTATACTCGAAATTTTTTCAACATTGTTCAACACTGATCCATTAGAAGCTTTTCAATTTGACGCCATCTATTGTTAATGCGTGTTTATGGGGGAAAATAATGTGATGAGTTTTCTTACAGGGGCAAAAAAAGATTTTTTTTTGGATTTCTCCCCCTGTGTCCCTTGTTTTTTTTTTGGGACACATTTTTACTTAATTCATAAACATTGTGTTGTAATAAAATGGCACTAATAACTTTTATTGAAATCAAGGCAAAGTGTATTTACCCTTCAGTAACCATCTAAAACACATTTCTTAATTGAAAACCCACAGTGATAGTTTTGTAAATATTATTATGCTATAACAATTTTTTTTAAAACCTTTTATAGGATTATCATTTTTTTTCTATGTACAGAGCTGTGCACCTAGCAGTTTTAAGTCTACCTTAATATTATTCTCTTTATAGTTTTCGACAACTTTCGACGTGCGCATGTACCACTAGCTCTTAGACAAAGAGCTTCGGAGTGAGTTCGCTAAGTCTTCCTTGAGAGCATTAAAGTCAAACCTCAGTCTGGGAGCTAAAACACTAATAACAAGTTATAATGAGTCCAATGTGTCTCCTTTTGAGAATATTACTATGAAATACAATATTTGAATTAAATATTATATTAAAACTGATGATAGCCGCGTCATAGTGTGTGTATGGTGGTTGGTGCTGTATACATACATAATTATTATTAAATATTGGTCAGGCGGGCTAGAATCCATGCAGTTTGAGTGTGTATAGGCTTGTTGCAGGATTTTTATCCAGCATGGTATTATTATTACATTTTGTCGGTGTCAGCAGCGGCGGAATATCTGTTACGGCTTTAAAGCTAACACTTTAAGGAAAGGTTTGTAGATGGAATAAAAATGCTGATTGTAAATATGATATTCTTAATTCATTTACGGTTTTTTTGGCGGGAAATCGAAAAAGATCGCGTCACTGCATTATATTATTTTCCAAAACTTGTGTTATTTTTAGTGCATAAAATTGGTGGTATTTTATTCGTTAAATGCCGAATCACAGGTACGAGTCTACACTCTGCCTGTAATTCAGCATGGAGTTTTGGAAACAATACGAAATGAAACGTTTCAGCATCATTATACCACTTTCGATACCACTTTCCCACGAAAGTGGTATAATGATGGTGAAACGTTTCTTTTCGTGTTGTTTCCAAAACTCCATAGAAGCTTCTGGTTAAGTTGCCACCATTTTACTAGGAGTATGACTTGACTACACTAGACTATGAGTTAACTTGATGACTTGGACTGTGACTTGACTCTGGATTCGAAATCAATCACATATATCATGAAACTTTCTGTAAAAATGTATGAGAGAGCTAAGTTATACTGTTCCTTAAAACATCATAGACACATCTTAAAAGGAACGTTTAGTAAGGTCATCGAGATGGAAGTGAGGCCTTTGAGGGTAGATAATAACGTTTCAGATACAGACGTCGACGGTCTCTGGACAGGATTTGGATGGGTGAGACTATTCTTGACGTTATTCGACTTCAAGAATAACTGAATTATGCTTTCAGCTAAATCGGTTCAGCCGTTCTTGAGTAATGAATAGTGTTAATAACACGGCTTTCTTTTATATATATGTATATATATATATATATATATATATATAGATAAATAGAAAATTATTTGAGTGTATACCTTTTTTTTCTCATTTGACTATGGCTTTGAAATAGCTTTTTATTATCGTAATAAATGTAGGAATTATGAGTCCTAATCAGAATCGTATTGTGAGTAAAGACAGATGATCGGAAAGATGAATGAATGCATGAAAAGTGAAAGAGATAGCGGAAAGAGAATGGAAGGCGACGGAATGAAGCTAGAGCGAACAGTTCTTGTTAACGAGAATTTGATTCAATAAATCCAAGTTATCCTGTAAAATCTCAGTGTTTACTTCCTGGCCGAAACGCAAGAAAATTCTACGTAAATAATAAAATCGAAACTTGACACAGTAAACAGCATCTACAAGTTTCTAATATTTTTTGTCGTCAGCGTACGTAATAATATATAAAGTTTACGTAATAGTAGTTCTTACATTGCTATTAAAGTTCAAAATCAATCGATGAACGAACGATTTTCAGAATAACCGCCCTGAAAGGGCTGCCCGTGACCGTGCCCCGGGTGAGCCTTTGTTCTTGGATTAACTGCGCCTTATCTGCAGCGAGACTTATCGCTATCTTTGACCCTGCTGGTAAATTGTAGTCTCTTGTAACTAGCCTTGTACAGTAAAAGATACTGTTATTGTACAATAATGATTATGGTAGATCATTTTATTAGTATTTTACAAATATTGTTCGTAATATTCATAATTTTAATTATAAATAATTTTTAATAAACTATTTGCCATTTTAGTATTAAAATTCTCATGAGTGTGATTCATTTTAAATTAATATATCTCCGACTGTTACTCACGAATAGTACGTCGATTTCTCAACCAGGTTTCGAGCATATCTGATGCTCTTCCTGAGGAGGAATTTGCCATTTGCCGCACATGTGCCGAGATTTTGTGATATTTTTACTTCAATTTATTTTATTTTGCAGCTCTTTGAGGGCATCACGAAGCGTCTTCTTTACGCAATTATTGTTTATCAACATCCGATCGTCATCAAGATTTGGTGGTTGTTAACTAGAGTTGATGGCCATGTCCAAAAATTTGTAGCTGCACATTTTCTTTACTTCTTATTAATTTTTAATTAAGTCCCATTAACCAATTATTTTATTTATTTAGCACAAGGACACAAGATATATATTTATAAATGATGTATTACATTGTACAACTTAAGTTTTATGGACATACATTTTATGGAACCATAGATCCCACATTAGGCGTACTTGTGTCGCAGGATCTAGCCTCTTACGTTCCTTTAATAATTATGACATTATGAACAAATAATTAACGTATGATTATGAACAATTTATTGACTAATGATTATTAAAATTTAATTAACTAATGAATATCATTAATGAATTAATCAATTATTAATAATAATTAGTGTTGTATGGCTTAACGGCGGTATCTTAAACGGAACTTATAGCCATGAGTTCCGGTTAACGTGACCTCTGAAGTACAGTACCGCAAAAATACCAAATTATGTATTTCATTATGTATGATCACCTTTCCATTTAATGACCGAAACAAACGTTGCTTAACTTTACAAATAAGTTAGTCAAGCTTCACTACGAACGCTAAATAAAAATCTCTATAAAACTCTACTCGGTTGTAAATACCACTTTGATTTGATAACGGTCACCCATCCAGTCGATGGCCGCAGCAATCGTTGCTTTAACCTTACCGATTGGCAAGTTAAGTTTCAATGAGTCTATATAAAGATCTCCATAAAACCCTTCTCACTTGTAATTACCACTTTTATTTGGTAGTTGTCATCCATCCAAGTAATAATCTCAGCAAACGTTGCTTAACTTTACCGATCGGCCAGTCGGGTTCCATTATGAGTAGAACATAAAAATCATCTTAAAACCCTAAAATTGTTTATAAACAATCTCTTTATGTATATTCCTCTAATTTTGTTACTAAACTCATTCACCGTTAACATCACAGAGCTAACTCTAAACACAGAAGTGCTTACGACTTTAAGTTTAACGATAATGTTTCCGGAAATATTGTAGGTAAACCTTGAGTCCCTGCGGAACCCTAAACTCGTACAATACAACCTTTCAATTACATACACGCCTATATGTATAATGGTACCTATGTGTTCCGTATACGTACCATTATATGATAGATGTAAATGAGTATGTCTGTTTGTATTTAGTATATTGCAAGGAAGGCAAACAAACACGTTCATAAACTTTTATTTAAATTAATTTTCCAATCAGCATTTCAATTCAACGGGGCAATGCTGCCATCATGTTGGGTACGCTACCTACTGGTAGTGGGTTGGAGCATTTGGACTGTCTATAGGTCGTCGCGGCTAGTATATAGTCCAAATATTATTTTTTTGTAATAGGTGGTGTTAAGTAGTATTTGTTATTACTGTAGTATTTAGTTGAAAAAATTAAGGTGCTTTTCTCGTATATATAAATTTAAATTAATAGGATATTAGTAGGCTATTAGATGGATATTAATAGGATATGAGTGTGATATTAGTAGAATATTATTACCGCCCAAATACAATCCGGGCATTTTTAAGACAAGAGTAAACAGGTATGTTCTAGGCAGGCATGCACTGTCGTAGACTGTGTCGTCACTTTCTATCAGGTAAGACAGCGGTCAAATGCTTTGTGTATAAACAATCTAAAAAAGGATATCAGTAGGTTATAAATAGAATATTAGTAGAAATTAGTAAGATTTCAGTATGAAAAAAAAGGATAGTGGGAGTTAGTAGATTGTATAGATTCTTAAAATTAGTAACAATACACAAGTTACTACTGGAACAACAAAAGCTAGGCGGACTTCCTAGTCTGATGTACACAAAACACTGGTTGAGTTGTAACGTATTCACATGCGGCTAATAAATCATGCGAGTGCGGTTTGACTACAATTTCAATTTAACTTTTGGACCAATGCGAGAGGGATAGCGCGTGACGTCATCAAATTATCTTTTGTGACGCAGCTACGTTTAGTTCGTAATGTAGAAACTGCTTAGAAAACTTTTATCTACTGAGAGTAACATATATTTAAACAAACTTGAATAACGTGACAAGGTAGTTGTTAGCTTGGTGTTAAGCATCTTCTTATAACTATTCCTGAACCACTCTAAAATCAAAATATATAAAGTTTTGCGTAACACTGCACTGCCCACGTCATCTCGAGACCTCAGTAATTTTGTTATTATACTATGAGAGAGTCTCATTTGCCTTGTGATTTCACAAGCTACAGTGGTTTTTAAACTGGAACACGGCAGTGCTTGCACACTGAACTGCTTGGAGGCAGAATAAACAATAAAGCGGTGGTATCTACCCAGACGAACTCTAGAGAAAACTCCGACCACCTATAGACTGTGCAATAAAAAAGCTAGCAAAAAAAAGTGCTGCGAAGAAACTTCATGAGAACTTTTATGGTTATTCAGCAACACAGATACTATAGTTCTACCCCTTAGCTGCTTCCATTGCTTCCTCTGCCTATCAGCTTCATTGTTCTGCTTTTTGACGCTTATAGTCTTAGAAATAAGGTTGAAAATATCAACCGTACAAGAACGATTGTAAACGGTGCGCAGGTAAACAATGGCTAAAAGCCGAAAGCCGCATCAGAATTAAGCCCATTACAGTGAGACCGCAACAATCGTACAGTGTTTCCGGTGTAATGCACTCACCGACCGCGCCGTCCGCTTGCGTCTATTTGTACACAGTTTCGTTACACGGAACATCAGTTTGGTACACCTAGTACGTGTTTATTTGAATGTGTGTATATGCATACATGATATTGAGAGAAAATTATTTATATGAAATCAAACACAGCGCCACTAGCAGCGACTATACGTAACTAAGGATTGAATGCAAAATATTTTACAGTGCCTCATACACTAATTTATATTCTAATAAAGTAAATATTTACCACTGAGCCATTACTGCCAGATTTTTTTATGAAATATTGGCTTTGCTCTATATTTACCGATTTACAATTCTATTTCTTCTATTCGACTAATTGTTGTATGACGGTATATACCGTTTTGAACTCTTATCTTAATTTAGGTCAGTAGCCAATTCGACGGAATTTTGATCGACTATAGTATTTACTATGGTCAACAAAAATAATATATAGTAAATATTTAGTACTTTATTCACATCCTAAAACTATTTAAACTTTACTTATTTAATAAATTAAAAAATGAGTTATCTCAAGAAAATTAGTTTATTGCAAATAAAACCTTGCGTTTCCTTTATATAGATACATTCGTAAAGCAAAAATTTGCATCACGAACGGGATTTGAGTCCACATCCATCCATTCCTAAAGCTGGCACATGCTTTACCTAAGCTACCGTGACAACCTTTTATAACTAACATGGTAGGCAACGCATCGGCAGCGCTCCTGGTTTTGTAGGTATCTATAGGTAAATCTATCGTAAATGCTTACCGTTAAGCGGACAGTCAGCTTGTTTGTCGATGTTATAAAAAGATTTTGGAAAATCTTTAATTTTTAATTTTTAAAATACTTGATAAAGATCTCCTACCGTAGATACTGTTATGTTAGCTACGTTGCATTTTCTATTAGCGAATATGTTCGGTTAGTTATTATAGAATCGAGGGCAATCTATTTATTTAATACTCCTGGCTTATAAAATATTGAATAGTAAAACATTGGACAGGATATAAGCCAATATGGTTTAGTAGTCTGGTATTAATAAAAATAACCAAACCAATAAAAAGTATCTTAGTATTGTATCAGTTGTTGGCTTCCATCGTACACGCTTTGCGTAGCTTGGGACTAAGTAGCGTTATGTGAAATGTCCACACATTTATATTTTTTAAATTTATTATTGTTTTACCAATTAGATGTGGGCAGTGGTTTTTCTATGATGGATTCACGTACCAAGCACGCTTAAGCATCGTCTTCATAATTGCCATAATGGAATAGTGTTTGTCACATTTATTTAAAAAGTATTATCCGGTATAAGTGTAAAATGTCCACATATATTTATTTATTTATAAATATGTTTTAGTTCCTTTTTTAGCTGTTATAGATTTTAGCGGTTATGTTTAGCCACCAACTTGTCATATTTATATGGAAAGCGCCTATTCACTCTGATCTTGAAGACACTCAAGTCTTATGACCTGAGTGTCTTATGAGTTTCTTGAAGCTTATGCTTCAGGAAACACGGCACATGGCAATGAGTTCCATTCCTTATTAATATGCACTACAAAAGTAGAACCAAATCGTTTATCACGAATTGGCGGAGTTCTAACTGCGAAAGGATGACATATATCCGAAAATCGACTGTCTTGTTGTGGAAATGGTAGAGGGGATTGAATCGTACAATTCCCGAGCAATATATATATAATACAATTCGAGAAAAGATTTTAAATTACGGGTGAACCCGTAACGCCTCCTGTATAAAAGTTAGTTTTTATTGTAACGTTCCATACACAGGGTGTCTAGACTAAACACGCCGCTCCACGAATGTGCGCACAATTGGTGCCGTTATTTAGCGCGCGTAATTAACGTGACACGATGGAGACGCGACCAATTTGTCATGGCCACCCGTAGCACGGCCGCAAAGCTACTACATGGCTACGAGTCTACGCCGTAGCTGGGGACGTCCAACTGGTAGATGCGAAGATCAGTTTAATTATTAAAAAATTGTATAATAATTATAAAAAAATATAATGTATTGATTAAATAACAATTTGTCAACTACACTTATACTTAAGTAATTTTTTATATCTTAATGTATATAACTATTCTAAACAAGTGTAAGCCATTAATTTTCTCCTAAATATACAGGTCAATTTCAATATTGAAATTTTAATGGGGTGATTAAGGTAAACCTTGCGAAACCTGGGTGGGTCAGCTAATATGTGTTTATATTTTAAAATAACTGTAACGTAAATAATCAAAACAAATAAACAAAAAACTATAAAGCAAAATGGACCTTTCCCAAAACCCGCTTTAGCCAAAACGGGCGATTGCAACAAAAGTTTCACATCCTATTGATCCAGGGGGTGTGGACTAAATATAAAGTTCAATAAAAGTCCCCCATACGATAACAACTCTCGGATTTATCGAAGCTAACCCCATGTAAATAAATAAAGTGGAAAAGCATGCATTTCTTATAAGGTGCCGCGTGGGTTAGGAAAACTATTGATTTCATCGTAAAAACTTCATTGTTATGATTGATAAGGTATGCTACGAGGCACATCTGCGTTTAGTTTATTTCATATTCAAACAAAAAGAGCCAAAGGTTAACACATACTGAATTACGTAACGTATTAGGAAACATTACAAATTTAGTATTAAATTTTTTATGAGTGTCATTCATTTTATATTAATGTTTCCGACTGTTACTCACGAATGCATTAACTTAAAAATTACGATCGTAATGGGTACAACTGGCTTAAATGCATGAGTGAATATATTTCTTTTGTTTACTATAATGTTTCCGTAGGAAAAAGCCTTGAGTACCAGTACAATAAGAACGTAATCTACTAAGTATAATGAAAAGTACTTATTTTATTTTACGTACTTAATTTATAAACCGATAAACATAGTTTACGTATGGGCTGCAAAATCAATTTTAAGTTCATTATGAAAAATATGTTGTGCATTTTTTATATCATTAACTATTTTTCTCAAAGCTGTTTTATATCAATTATAATACTTATTACTTTTGAATTTTAGTTAGAATCATTCTGTAAGCCCACTCTAATAAAGGAGGTTTTCAATTGGATGCATATTTCTTTTTTCGCGTTCGCGATTTATCTAAGTCGTAACTTCAATCAGATTAAACTATACTTAACTGTAGGTAAAAGTTCAATTTAGGGTAACCGAGAAAGAAATATCGCGTCAGGAAACTCAGGTAGCGGGATTCAATTCAATCAGCTCCCTGGGTGCCTTTCCCTGTGATTTGATGAGATTGTTGGGAACAAGAATGGGTTGAGAAAAACCCGAGGCAGCACGGTTGCTAATGGAAATTCTGTGTTGGCTTCGCGCTTTGAACAACATGCATGCAAACTTCTGTAAGAAGTGCGGGTTTTTATTTGTGAAGGGTAGGAAAAAACAAGGTTTGTGGGATGATCAAATAACACTAGAATAGTGCATATAAATAGCTATAAACACATTTTATTATGCTACTAGTATTGAAGGTGATCAAAGGACGCTAAACTGTCACCAGCTAGGCGATCAAGTAACATGATCGCAACACAAAGAAACACAATTTTGTATAGATTTGCCAGTTTTAATACTCAGCTTATATGCAAAGTTACTATGGAAATGATCAAATCAGGAATAAAATTTCTCCTGTTTTATTGCAATCAAAGTTGCATGATCACTTCCCAGGTCACCAAGGTAATCAAAGTAGCTTCGACAGTTTTTTTGCTTCTTATTTGATAGAAATTGATGGTGTAGTATCTTTAACATAAAAAAAATTATATATAAAGTGTGCATTGAGGCAATCGCAGGGATAATTTCGCTTATAGCCAACACGGGACTTTTGAGGGCAAAATTAGTGCATTGTTTTAATATTGATATATTGAATTTTCTCTTTCGGTATTTCCCCTTAAGGCAATCAGTCACCCGTGTCTTCCAATCTGGGAACTTGTTTCAGTATCGAATGAATAATCGTACGATTGGATAACAACCGTTAAAGATCGAACATCAAAAAGGCGGTACGGACGCGCTCTCGATTTGTCAACATCATTGCGGTTATCCTACTGTCGGTCGTCCAAATAAATTGAATGGGGTTTTAAAGGTGCTTCGGTATGTTACGAATGGATTGAAATCTGGTTTAAAAGTGGTTGAATAGTTTAAAAATCTTCTACTGCAAGGGTTTTTATTTTTATTATACTGAAGTAAATAATTCAACATATAATCTTAGATGTAAATCTTTTTAAATAATGATTTTGGCCTTATATTTTCATTACATCACTTTTTTCGTTTTTGTGATTTTTGTTCATATTTATTGAAGTTGATGCTTGGGCTTAAAAGCAACAGATCCTAGTTATGGGAAATAAGGAAATACTTAGTAAGGGTTCTGTACACCGAATATTTTATTAAAATGTGAAAACAATTGTATATATAACATTAGTACTGTCTTCATAGTAGTATTACGAAGAAATCACAGTGTATAATTTGTTCATACTTTGGTGCGCCAGGTCACAGGTATTTGGCTAGACCCTTTTGTAATGATTTTACGTAAACAAAAAGACAAAACATCTATTTACCCACACACCAAAGTAAAGACAAATAGATCACCACCATATTGAACACACCCCTGTAAATTCAGCTGAAACATTTACGTCGCACGACCCCCGCGGCTAGGGCGGGCAGCCCTTTCGGACGTTGCATTCGGAATTCGATAAATATACTTGTGTTTCGGTATGTTTTTGTTATTTATAGGGTGCAGAGTGCAGCCTTATTAGTCTGGGTATTATGGACTTGTTACTGTGATATTTTAATTAGCACGTAGGGGATGTAATGCGTTGCATGATTTAACATCCATTGGGGTAACAGTTATTGAATATGGATTTTTAACGAGCCTTAGAACTAAAATTTGGATGCATTTCTAGAAGTAATATAACTTAATTCTTTTTTCTATAACAGAACCACTCTCAATACTATAATATAAATATAATCTGACGTCACTATTGTCATCAAGGTCATTGTTGTGATAACATTATTAATAGAAACTCCAGTAAACAATTTACAATAACTCATTTAGCAACAATTGGTTTACTTGCTACATTTACGACGATTCAAGTCATAATGATTTCGTACATGCGAACGCTCCGTATTTATGCCAAAACTGAGGCTTGCACAAGCAATGTTTGACAAATATTTGCACAATCGGTTGCAAATGTTTTAGTTCAAATATCAACCTCAAACTACACGTTTATATGGTTTTAACCAAATCGATATGATCGATTAATTAATTTATGATATATTGTTGAAATCATGAACAACAAATGTAATTATTTAATGCATTTGCTTTGATATATATAATCATAATTTAAAAACTCGTAACAAGCAGAATGTGATAAAAATCTGTTCTAATACTAACTCTATTCTCCATATAAAAGGCACTGGACTCTAGGGTCCAATGACTTGAAGCCCAAGGTTGCTTGCGTCATAAGGAAGGGATCAAGTAAGGGCACAGGACATATAATAGCGCTTAAGGGACTGCGTTATATTGCCTTTCCTGTTTGAGGCCGTAAATTCACTAGAATATAGATTTATGTGTTTATAAAGCATGTGATTTTAAGTCATTCGTCATATTTACTTTTGATGATTTTTCCTATTAGCAATGTGACAGTCCGACGCCATAATATATAAGAGTGGTTTTTGGTTTTCTAATAGCACTTAAATGAATCCTCATAAGAGTCATCTACAAGTAAACTATTAGAAAAGTCCGATAGTCAACAACTACATCTATAAATTATCTTTAGGGTAGGTATATGATTAAGAAAATAAAAAGATAAAGATGATGAAGGTGTCTCTATTGTAAGTTAGAAATTATTTATATTTTATATATATACATGAATAGGCGACTAATAAACCTTAAATTTCCCATTGAAACGCAAACAAAACCACATTCAACCGGATTCACTCCCAAAGATTAATTTATTCCGCTAAATGAATTATGTATAAACTATTGTTTCTATTCGCAACTGAAACAAAAACGGGGGTTGTTAGTGGCTCTCCGCGGGTTACGGGACTAACGCACGTATCGATTTGGAACGGAAATATTCGGAAACGGAACGAATCGCGATTATATCACAATCTGGTATATTCTAAGCAAGCATAAACTATTTTAAGCCGTATCATCACTTTAATACCAGCTGGGCGATCACGTAACTTGATCGCAACAGAAATAAACTCAAATTTGTTTGGATTTGACAGTTTGAATACGCAGCTTATGTGCATAGTTAGTATGGCAATTTCTCATGTTGCATTGCAATCAAAGTTTCATTAACACCTGGACGGTCAGACAGCGGCCAAAATCAAAAAAGAAATGTGATTAATATTAATTTTTTTATACTGGGCAATGTGAATTTATTCTTTAACATACTAGAATAATACCAAGTACTCAACAATATTTCATTGAAACTTCGAATTCTATATATAATTTTTTTTTTACGAGCTACTTGACGAGCTAGTCGTGCGCCTGGTGTGAAACGTTACGACCGCCCATAACAGATACAGTGTCATTCGGAACTCTAAAGTTTTGCATGATACTGTACTGCCCACGTCATCCTGAGACATCACACAGTATAGTAATAGGATTCCTAGACTGTGAACCACATCATAAAGTCTCATTAGCACAGTAATTTCACTAGCTACAGTGGTTTTCAAGTCGTAACACAGTAGTGCTTGTACACTATTACTTGGCGACAGAATAACTGGCAAAGCAGTGGTACCTACCTAGACGAACTTTGCAGAAAAATCCTACCACCTATAACTTACACATTCTTGTAAAGTGCTTTTAATGCAATAATAACTTATACATTCTAATTTATACATTAAACATTGAAATTTAACCAAATCTATGTACTTCTTGCGTCAAACTTACCGCTTTCATATACCTTACCACCCGATAGATCGACGATATCAATGGGTTTATCAAACTACCCTCTATAAGCCACACATTAGTGGATTACACGCGAAAGCTCTCCCGTTTCTAAGGCGATCTGTAATCGGTTTTCTGACCCTTTCTCCCAAATAGCTGGAAGTATCCATTCTATGAGCAAATGTCAGAATATCATGAATGTAAAGCTTGAAAAATTGTGATTTTAAAGTGAGGATTTGCATTCAATTTGATTTCGAAAGCGTAGAAGGATTTGCTTGCATCGCACAGTTGCGGAGTGCACGCACTGAGAATAAATAGTTGGTTGGTCAATGTTTATTTTAAATTAGCGCTTCATAATAATATCATTTAATTGATTCCAGTGCTTTAACTTATTAATTGTAATTAATTTTACTGTTGACTTTAATTGATTCCAGTGCTTTAACTTATTAATTGTAATTAATGTTACTGTTGACTTTAATTGATTCCAGTGCTTTAACTTATTAATTGTAATTAATGTTACTGTTGACTTTAATTGATTCCAGTGCTTTAACTTATTAATTGTAATTAATGTTACTGTTGACTTTAATTGATTCCAGTGCTTTAACTTATTAATTGTAATTAATTTTACTGTTGACTTTAATTGATTCCAGTGCTTTAACTTATTAATTGTAATTAATGTTACTGTTGACTTTAATTGATTCCAGTGCTTTAACTTATTAATTGTAATTAATGTTACTGTTGACTTTAATTGATTCCAGTGCTTTAACTTATTAATTGTAATTAATTTTACTGTTGACTTTAATTGATTCCAGTGCTTTAACTTATTAATTGTAATTAATTTTACTGTTGACTTTAATTGATTCCAGTGCTTTAACTTATTAATTGTAATTAATGTTACTGTTGACTTTAATTGATTCCAGTGCTTTAACTTATTAATTGTAATTAATGTTACTGTTGACTTTAATTGATTCCAGTGCTTTAACTTATTAATTGTAATTAATGTTACTGTTGACTTTAATTGATTCCAGTGCTTTAACTTATTAATTGTAATTAATGTTACTGTTGACTTTAATTGATTCCAGTGCTTTAACTTATTAATTGTAATTAATTTTACTGTTGACTTTAATTGATTCCAGTGCTTTAACTTATTAATTGTAATTAATGTTACTGTTGACTTTAATTGATTCCAGTGCTTTAACTTATTAATTGTAATTAATGTTAAGAGTAAAAGTATGGTCAAATATAAAAATAATAGCCAACCATGTTGACTAGATCTAGCACTGCATTTAGGTTGAGTTTGTCTACGATTTATAACGTGACCCAGCCGACATTATTTGATATTTCATGGCATAGTTTATGATAGAGCTTTTTATCATGAAGCATAGTTCATTTATAATTAATAAATATTATTCACACAAATACATTTTCAACTTAAAAATATTAGATGCCTAATTGAGACAGGTTTTAGAAATCAACTCGTTAAACGTCTGATTATCATCATATTTTTTTTTACTCTAAAGTTTTACTCTCTGCGATATCTACTTAAGAATTCCTCACGTCTTGTACAAATAACGCACACAGTAAAAAAACAGTAAGTTTACTAACGCACAGTTTACGTGAGAATCAAAACGTTGTTCACAGGTAGTTGCGGAAAAGCGTTGTAAATAATAAAAGGATCTTGAGCACGCATGCAAGCCTTTTCGTTATGTTTTCCCTTTCAACACATTTGCGTGCACTGTTTTTAGATTAACCATTTGTCTATTCTTTGCACTGTGGTTTTTGATGAAAATGTTTATATCTCATAATTTTATCACATCGTGATTATCCATTTGTATTACATTAACTCATGGAGTATTAGAGATTTGCTTGACATAAGTTATCTAGCAAATCTCTAATACACTGAATGAAAACAGTGCGCCCAACACAGCAAAGTATAATTTTTTGTTCTCACAGAAGTATTCGTCGTTATTCACGATATGGTCGCTGCATCTACTGTGGAGAAGCAAATTCGTTGTCGCTGTACTCGCACCCGCAGTCATCACTTCTACATTGAAGCATGAATTTCCACCTGTACATCATCACTACATAATATAAAACAAAGTCACTTTCTCTGTCTCTATGTATGCTTAAATCTTTAAAACTACGCAACGAATTTTGATGCGGTTTTTTTTAAATAGATAGAGTTATTGAAGAGGCAGGTTTATACGTATAATAACATGTAAACATGTAAAAAGTAAATAAGTAAAAATGTAGTGTAAGAATTAACTATTCCAAAGATAGCAAGAAATCTTCATGGTTTAGAGAAAGAAGGATTGTTTTACTCAAAATTTAACGCGTGCGGGCCACGGGCAGTAGTGAATAAATCAAAACTACTGGATCGATTTTAATCATTTTTTCAGTGAATGACATAGGCTATATATTTTATACCCGTGTGAAGCCGGATCGGGCCGCTAGTTCATTATAATTTGAGTTGTTCTATTGCTGACCTCTAAATCTTCTATAGGTACCTCGGCGTCCTCGGTAATTTCGGTGTCTTCCACCTCGTCCACCACGATGATATCATATTATACTTATGATTTATGATCTGAACAAATGTTATCAGTTTCACATGAAACAATAAGTAAGTGAGTAGGTACGACCTAACAAACTTTAGTGTTAAATTAATTTTGCGTTTCTTGGGATTTCGGCTACATGAATGGTCATATCCATATCAACCTCCATATCTGCCATTTTCTTTCCAGCTGTTATTTCGATATTTGCTCACGTTAACAGTGACATTCGAAAAAACACCAAAGCTCCTAAAAATAATAGTCTCTGTAGCCGTGATTTATATAGATGGTTAATATTGTTATTGTTAGCTCAGAATCATTATTAGACGGCCTCTGTGGTGTGGTGGTGGAGCAGGTTGGCTCATAACCCGGAGGCAGCGAGCTCCATTCTCACGGCAGGACAAGTATTTGTGCACAGAAAAAAGGCGCAAATACTTGTTCTAAGTCTGCGTGTTGTAAGACCATGGTCCTCGTAGTTCCTGTGTCCTGGATACAGAATCTTAGTAAGGGTCCAGTACCCTATTAGTACCCTGTTAGTAGTCTATGTATCTTATCGTTGGGCGTTATTATTATTATATTCCATGCTAATGTACTATCATTTCTCAATATTTTTATATATATCCTCTATACCTATCCATACCATTTTACTAAGTTTTTTCTTTTTTAAGTCTGTTATCTTATACATAATCAATGTTTGGTTACCATTGAGTATAAAATTTATAGATCCCACTTGCACTTGAAATTCGATATTGGCTGCATTAACTTATCCTCTGATTTGAATAAACCAGATTGATAATGAAAGCAAACATAAAGAAAATGAAAACTAACAGTTGGCGGAAACTTTGAAGATTTTAAAAACAAAGTCGAGTAGAAGCAACTGCTAGAAAACTTAAAAGCTGGTTAAAGTCTGTGTACATACGGATTATGAATGTTGCATGCATGCACAAGTAAGTTTTATGCTTCTTTTTAGATGTGTGTTTTCCCTATAGTGTGATGGTTGAGCAGGTCAGCTCATAACCTAGAGGGTTCGATTCCAGTAACAGAACAAGTGTCTGTGCATTAAAAAAAAGCGAAAATGCTTGTTCTGTGTCTGGTAGTTTGGGACCAGGGTCCTCATAGTTCCTGGGCCTCTAGATATAATCCTAGTTAACATCCAGGATCTATAGGAATAAGAATATCTTTATTGCGCAGAAAAAATAAACAGAACCTTAAATATACGAATGTTATATTATCAGGAAAGGAATATTAACAGTTACATTTCCGTAATACAACAACAGGTAAGCTAGTAGGTAGGTGCTGAGTAAAATTCTATTGTTCTAAATATGAGTTACACTAAATATGAAGGTCACTATGTTATCAATATTATGTATTGGTTTCAATGATTGGTTTGAAAGTTTCATGAATTTAATCAAAACGTAAAAAGCAGACTATGTAATGTAATCGTTGGGCGTTATTATTATTGTTACTAATTATGTCAAAGGTCACTTTCACACAAAATGGTTAACTATGCTGGTTGTTTGATTCGAGATCTAGAATGAAAATAAATGACCTGAACTAACAGTCTAGTCATCTGATGTCTCAGGATGACGTGCGTAGTGCAGTGTCACGTGAAACTTCTGTTTGAGAGTGAATGTAAGTTCTGAGAACACTGCAACTGATATGGGTAGTCGTGTCGCTTAACTTTGGGTGTAAATATTATTATAATATTATTGTTATTATTATTATTCCTAAACATAAAAAATAATAAGTAACAGAGCAGGAAATAAATTATGATCGTGCCCTGATAGAGACGCTTCACGTCCCGTGTCACGTTTTAGTACAAAGTTTCTATAGTGTACCTGCGCAAATGACATAATTTATTTATTTATTTATCCATCTGTACATATAAAATTCAAAGTCCTGACTGACTGATTGACTGACGTATATATCAACGCACAGCCTAAACCGCTGGTACTAGAGACTTGAAATTCGAAGGTTGTGTTCTTTGTAAAGTGTAAATATCCATTAAGAAAGGGTTTTTCGAAATTCCACCCCTAAAAGGGTAAAATGGGTGGTTGAATTATTTCTCTATAGGCCACGCGGGTGAAACCATGGGCAGAAGCTAGTAAAACATAAGATAACAGTCTTATGCGTAACATTTTATCATAATTTAATAAAATAACTTTTTTAAAATGAATAATGTGTTATCATTAGTGCATGCACTCGGTACCTATATCTATGCTCGACATCAATATTACTTTCATCTGTTTCGAGATATGATTGTAATTGTAATTATCTTATGGACAATCTCGTCAGTATAAACACCCGTATATTCCATATTTTAAGCCGACATCAGACAACACGTCGGCAGGCACTCCAACGAAATTGGAAGAGAAAATAAACAGAAAAGTTCACGAAGATTACACCTTCACCTGAGGAGTGAGTCTGAAACACGGTGCGGCAAGGTTTCCATACTATCTAGCATCTGAGTTTTGATTAACTGAAAAATGTCAGATGGCGAAATGCAACAAACGGATTTCAAATTTAAATTTTGTATTCACATTATACAAACCTTTCCATACTGATGTAGGTAAAATTTCAACGGTTCAACAATATCGATTTAAAATGTTTAGCAGTACAACTTTAGCAGTAAATCCCGTTTGTGATAAAATTTTTAAAGATCGATCGATTAGATTCTGGTTTTTTAAAGATCTCAATATACAAAAAAAAAAACAATTAACGCAGTCTTTCAATCAATAATCGTTATGGTAAAGGATTTGGTGGTGATATAACATACCAAAAAATTACATTCAATTGCATGTATAACTACATTACATAGTCTTTTGTTAGTTGCTTTTAAAATGGAGCATGTTTGGCGTTGGCACAACACAATTATTGAAAAGCTGTTACATAGTTTAATAAAACGTATACTACTTTTGTAACTATAAAGTAAAGAATTGGTGTTTGTAAGTTCAGTAACTTTCAAACTCAGGTGGCTCCAACTGCTACCATCAAACCGATTCCACCTAATATTTTCTGTAACTGATACCATAAAAATAATAAGTATCGGTATTCAATGAACGATCTCAAATTACTATCTAGCTTTACCAACACTTGATGCTTGTTTAGTGTTCATAGCTATTGTGCAAATCATTAACTCTGTAATTTTGAGAAAGGCAGACAATTAATCAAGCCGAGACAACACCTTTACACTGAAAACCGAGAAATCCTGCGCGACGGCCGGCTCAGGTCAGTCCCAGCGAGATGATGAAGGCACGCAATTTGCCGTGGCCCCTTACTGTGACAGATGGGTAGTTGAGTCGCGTGTTCCATAGATTTACGAAGAAAAGAGGTCCATTTGGCACTTTTATTATTTAAAAGAATTGTACGTACGCTAGTGATGGGCAATCACTTTTTGGGTCTCTCTTTAAGCTGAGATTCTAAAGTATGCCACTCTTGTGTAATGTAAAAAGGCACAATGGGTTAGCAGATCACTTTACTGTTGGCCAGCCAGAATAAAATTTAACTTTTTAATATATTTTTTTCCAGCATAGCTAAATCGTTTATTTATTAAACATAAGTATTTTATAATCGTTAATACAAAACTAAACTAGACCTAAAAACGAAATTATACCTAAGAACCTAAAATATAAAAAATAAAACTAAAAATTTAAAATAGCCCGTTGGTGGAGGGGAATGTGCCCAGAATGCTGGCAGCATTACCACGTTGAATGGCAATGCTTATTTTTTGTGCAAAATAAAAACCAGCATTCTGGTCACCTGATGCGTCCACCAAACGTTTGGCCAAGTCCCTATATGTTTCCATGTTATTTTCACTTTATAATAACTTTAGTATATAATATTTATACACGCTTGTATACACATAGTACTCAAGAAACAGAAATTATGCGCGATGCCGCATCTATGTCCTAACAATTTTCTTGCTAACCAAAATTCAAATGAAGTGGACTCATTTGTTAAAATATCTAGAACATCTGCGTCACTTTGGCCACATAGAGCAGGTAATGCTATGCTAACTTTCTGAATAATTTTTTCTTCAAATTAATCTAACATAATTAGGTTGGCTCATAGTCTGGAGGTGGCGGGTTCGATATCCGCGACAGGACAAATATTTGCGCATAGAAACCAAAGCGCAAATATTATACTTGTTCTGTCGGTGTTGTGGCACCATGATACTCGTAGTTTCTGGATCCCAAGATACAGGGAATCCTATTTAGGGTTGAGGATCTATGTACGTGATCGTTGGGCGTTATTATTATTAACTAGTTGCGCCATGCAGTTTCACCCGCGGTTAAAAAGTATTTTAATTATTTGCTCATCCCACGAGAAAATTTCACTTTTCCGGGATAACATGTGGCCTATATGTTAATCCAGTGTATAAGCTATCTTGGTACCAAACTTTATCCAAATCTATTCAGCCGTTTGAGCGTGAAGGAGTAACAAACATACATACATACACACAAACACACATACAAACTTTAGCCTTTATAATATTAGTGTGATTAGTGTGATAATATTAGTGTGATGGTGTGATGTGATAGTGTGATATGATTATAACAATGCTATGTTTATTGTTACAATAATAAGCCAATTCCTATCTATCGAATAGTCGCATCAAGCGAATACATTCGCGAAGCTTTCGGCATTCAATAAAAGAGATTCAATACCCAAAACGAAATAATTTCCTGCTTTCGGAGACAGCCAAGTGTGAAACAGTTCGTTATTAAAATGCTACTTGGATCTCTCGTAATTTGATGTTCCGTCGTCTCAACACTTCGCTTTTTGTTTTTATCAATAATGCTGGCCCAAACATTCCTTGGGGAGATTGTTCACTATATCGGAAAATTTTGTGGAAATTTTCACAGCTTTGGTGTAAAGTTTTCACAATATGCATGACTTATTCGTCAAATTTGAAATACATTCAGGTAACCTTGTAGAGGTCATTACGTAGTTAGCCGGTCTCAACTGAACATTGAAGATTTTTTTAAATGTTAGTGAATGATGTGACAAGCTAGTCGTTTACTTAATGTTAAGCGCCACGACCGCCCATAACAGTACAGTGTCACTCGGTACTCTAAAACATAAGAGTTTTGAGCAACACTGCACTGCGCACATCATCCTGAGACATCAGCACAGTCTGGTAATAAGATTACTCGACTTATTTCACTAGCTACAGTGCCCTTCAAACCGAAACACAGTATAGTGCTTGCACACTACTACATGGCGGCAGAATACCTGGCAAAGCGATGGTACCTACCTAGACGAACTTTGTAACAAAGTCCTACCACCTAGTGTAGCAACAGTATACACACAGTAGTCAAGCAACATCTGCAATCAACACGTTAATGTGTAACCGCTATGAGTTACAAAGGAGAGCGTTCATATTTTGAAGAGCGCCCTGTTATGCCCACTAACTTCAGGAACATTTATAATTATACTATCCCAGTGCTAGAAAATCTATACGAGAAGAAAGTTGGAAATATTTAGTCAATAATGTCAGTTAAGCAGTTTTCATTCACTCGTGCTTTCTTATGCATTTTTCCTTTCTCGTAATTTTAGGGATTCATTTTCGGAAAATGTTTTCTAAGCTCATTACGATATTAAGCTTATTTTACCAATTAATTTTGAACTGAGTAATTACAATTCCTTTAGTCTTTCGATTTTAAAAAGATTTTATTATTTACAGCCCTAATGCAAGACATGCATTTAGAGCCCTTAAGTAAAAATCAACATAAGAAAACCTTATGTACATAATGTGATAATTTTCCTATACGTTTTCTACACAACATACGAACCATATTCGCTTAAAATTTTGGTAAAACAGATCAAATACAGCAGCGTTCACCCTTTCTCCCAAAAGTTGGACTTCGTCTTTGTTCTTCATAACCAGATTAATGCTTGTGTCTATATATAATATCATACCGGGAAGTGATAGTGCTCGCGTTGACAAAATGCTCACTGTTGCATTGAAAATCCTCTCTATCTCGTCGCTTCACGCCGCCTTTGAAGCGAATTATCCAATAATAATAATGAAAATTTAAGCCTACAGACGCTGACGATACCAGCCGCACTACATTAGAGTAGTCAGTATATAAACTTATGATATTTTGCTGTGATATTATAAATCAAGAAGAGATGAGAGGCGGAATGTTGGAAATTTTGAAAGTGTCTTTACCTCAGGACTTTACAGTGAGGCAAATTACAGATTTTGGATAGTTTGTTTCAAGACCAGCGAGCATTAGCGAAATATTAGACCCTGTTATCACTGTTATGCTAAATTTTAACTATAAATTACAAAAACGCAGGAATGTTTATTAAGACACCAGTACAAAGTCAACGTCTAGTCTAGTATATTCAAAACTAGACAGTTATTAAAATATACAAAATAATGGACTAGTCCCAAATTTTTTATTTTTTGGTATTGGAGCTAGTAGAATTTGGTGGTAGGTGTAATATTATTGTCGTAATTATTTAGTTAAAAGTATAAAGGCATATCGGCTAAAAAAATACATATTAATGATGTAATATTCTAAATACTACAATGATTTAATAACTAATACTAAAAACTACCTACTACTACTACTACAAAAAAAAAAACGTTTGGACTATATACTGGCCACGATGACCTATAGACAGTCCAAATGCTTCAGCCCACTACCAGTAGGTAGCGTACCTAACATGCTGGCAGCATTGCCCCGTTGAATTGCAAATGATGTAATTGCTTTACTAAATTAACAGATATTTGTATTTCTAAGTCTGATTCACTCACAAGTTTTATCGATCAACAGAACATTCCTTCAGCAATGAAGGTTTTAAAGCATACAGTAGCAGACAGAGCAATATTCAGATCATCGCTTACTAAACCACGCGTCATAATTATAATTTAACACGTACTTGCTACGTCGCAAAACCATGAATGACTATGTAACAGTAATAAAATCACAGAAGGAATCGGTGATTAAAAGGTTAGTTACTGTATTATACTGTATCTGTGAGACAGGAAACGTCTATAGCAGATAAGCCTGCCCGTTAGTCGAGATGAAATAACGGGTGTGTATTACATCGGAAATAAATAGGAATTTTGCTCGTAATCCTTCATTTACAGACAAAATTAAATTTATTGTCAGAATTAGCGTCATTACATTCTTTTAATTTCGAGTGGCAATAAATTCCTTAAAAGAGTCATAATATTTTATATTTTAATTTTATGAAAATGGCTTATTAAATTTCTTTCTGTGATAAAATGGAGAGTTTATTTCCAAAAGACCAACAACTTCTAGAGCACCAGTAAAAAGAAACACCTAATTTATTACTAGATACTTTTAAATCTCCAAACCCTATAAAAGAAAAAAGAGAAAAGGAGGTATTGGCCTAAGGTTACCTTAGGCCAATATCTGATGCAATTGATGCAATTGCATCAATTATTTCCACCAAACGTCTGTAGCAATAGAAGCTTTAAAATGAGAAGGTACGAATAAAAATGAATCTTAATACCTCAGGCTCAAGGAAAGCAATTAAAAATTTACAACAATTTAATTACACCAGAAATTGATTACCACAAATTAATTTCAAAGGCTTCTAACATACGACGTGACATGATTACCGTAATCCGAACAAGCTAGTTTAGGGGAAGGAGGGACTTTTGATCACGAAAGAAAGCTTATGTATTAATTTACATATTTAGCTAATACATTGTCCAATGCTGAAACAAGATAGTTTTAATTTTACTCTAATTGATTGCTAAGGTTTGATTTTTAACCGACTTTCAGGGACCCATGACGTGTTAATTTGAAGGACTTCGTGAATGATCTCTTAATGGGTACCAGTTTATCCCTGTTTCTCGTGTAGTACGAGTGCTTAGCGCTGTTCGTTCTAAATACATCCAGATGTGGGCACAAAGTACACTGTCACTATATAATATATAAATATATATTTGGGCACGCTGCCGCTGGTAGCGGCTTCTTAGATTAAGTTTTGCTAATGCATAGTTATTTTAGTTTTATTGTTTAAAACTTATACTTTGTTCTTGAATAAATTATGCGCATTTTTATAATATAGATATAATTTATAAAATAATAAGCAGCGTAAGGATTCCCAGCGTTTTGAAGTATAAGCGAGTCAAAGTGTCTTGTGGAATGCGCGCCATGCACCGCACAGTACGTTTCTGCAGGCGGAAGGTGCGCTCCCAATCTGCGGCTCTCACCCAAAGCTCAGCACCGTAATGCAGCTGAGAATGCATCGTCTCAAAGTAGCCCGCTAAAGCCACTTCTGGTGGAACCACTCGTGACCTGACTGATGCGTAACATGCGCTGCCTAGTTTTCCTCAAATCATATTTATGTGAGCGTCCCTCTTTAAGATAGATTTTTTAACATTTTAGAATGAAAAAACTAGTTTAAAGTATTCGTAACTAACCGAAACGCATGGCTGCTTTACTAAACAGAGTCGTTAACGAATAAAACATTTACAGGAGCCGGTACGGAGCGCTACATGAATATTAATAACTTACTTTCTCTACCTGAAAGTTTATTTTATTAGAGGGACCTGGTGAACGGCATAGACAAGCAGAGACAATAGAATATAAAATAATTCAGAAGTAGTTAGCACAAAATGAAGTGAAGTAACCGAAACTACTCTAACAGAATGAACTTACGATTCTTCTATGGTTTAGCTGAAGGTTTGGTTTAGTCTGGTTTGAGTTTAGATAAGCCGAAATTTTAATTTTAGTGTCTGGGCTTACACTTTCAAGCGCGTGTGTTACCATAGCCAGTCATTTCTAGATGAAAAAGGCAAGGGATACTAGGGTTTCACTTGAAATTTTATTTGAATACCAGGGCAAGTTCAAACAGGAGTGAATAGGTTTTTTTGTAGTCAACCTTCATTACGTTCCCATTACATTTATGAATTTATTTAATATATTTATCATACTTCACATAAATTCATAACATATATATATTACTACATATTTAAGTATATTACTAAACATACTAACACACATAACACTCACAATTCATACATTCATCAAACTAAACATTAATTTATATTTAATCGGCGAGCATAGTCGGACGATACGCGTAGTATCGCTGGGCCAATATATCTACGTATAGATATACACAGTGCGCGCGCACGGCCCGGCCGGTAGCGGAATGTTACCGCCCGCCAATCGAGATCCCACCTTTGGCTGCGAAGCACACGCATCTCGGCGCCTCGCTATCGCTTGCGGACTATTTGTTTTTGCTATTCGTTTTATGTTCAGTGTTTTTGCTAGTCCTCGCTTAACTCTTGTGCCTGTGAACTACTAGTCTGTGGTTGCAGATGGCGGCTGCCGGCTGCTAAGAAACTTGATTTGCATCATTAAAGCTCAGAATTCAGAACCATTAACTCAAGAAATGCAACACCCTAATCTGTTGAACGTGTCTTGCAATAAAATTCAAATACACACCACTGATAGTAAGATTAAAAGTCCTGAAAACGTCTGCCAATACCACAAGAGGACATCATTGAACCCATTCCAGACACAGAGAGTATTTAAAAAAATAAAGAGAATATAGTGGGACCAATGGATATTGCAAGCAATCCTCAAAATACTTCTAGAAAATGCAATTTTAAACACACAGACATAGAGAATAAGATGAATGTCAACAACTCACTGGAAAAGCAAAGCTTTAAAGACCCAAGTGGAGAAGTTTCTAAAAAAACCAATGAAGTAAAAAGAAAGAGAAAAGAATACTGTAGACTACATCAGAAAAATAAACCTAATTTAAATATTTCAATAGAAATGTGCAAGGAGAAATAAAAAACTTCTAAATATAATGTATTACCCCTAGCAAGTTATTCTAAAGCATATGAAAGAGATGAAAATACTCCAGCTTATTTAAACCCTGAGCAGAAAACAGTGAAAGAAGTTCCAAAACAAAATAACAATGATGAGGGTCATAAAAAAACAAAATCAAATTCATTTAAAGCGATGCAAGATGTTTGTGAAAACGAGCCATTACCAAAACCTGCAAGTAATCAAAAAAATAATTGAAATAGTAAAGAAACGAATATCGAAACCATGTCATCTCTAACATTAGAACAAACTCCACACCCAAATTCCATTGAAACAGATACTACCCCAACAATAAATCACATTGGAGATTCAAACACAACTGCAAATGATGACATAGAAATAACAATCCAAGTAGGTAACACAATTACTCACATTATAGTAAAAAATAACAATGATGTGAAAAAAAAATAGCGAAATACAAAATAATAAAAATAAAGCACCATCTGCTCAAAACGCTCCTTTGAATATTGTGATTAATTTAAGAGACCAGCATAAGGCTGGAGTTGGAAATGATTCAAACACTAATATGAGTCCAAAAGAATATAAATCAGATGCAGCTTCTGTAAAATCTGTATCAGGAAAGAAAAATATAAAATGGCAAAGCCAGGATACTGACCACAAGCCAATATGTTACGTTTTCCACGAACGGAAAAGTAACTGTTCGCCACGTCAGTATAGACACTTTGACTTCATATCGCAGTTCACCACGGACATCCAGCAAATTTCTGAAAAAGACAACATTGTCGCAGATGCGCTATCGCGCCGCGTGGATGAACTGCATATGCCGGTCGACCTTGAAGTGATGGCCAGACTCCAACCCACAGACCCTGAGCTCGCTGACCACCTACAAGCCGAAATTTCACTGCGCCTTACAAAAATGAATGTACCTGGTAGTCGTACTGAAATGTACTGCGACGTCAGTACACCGACTGCCAGGCCGTTCGTTCCTAAAGAGTTGCGTCGGTAGGTATTCAACTGCCTCCACTCGCTCAGCCACCCTGGTGCCAACGCCACAGCCATGCTCGTTGCAAAACGCTTCATTTGGCCACTGATGTGCAAAAACTGCCGTGAATGGGCTAAGGTATGTTTGACTTTCCAGCGCACAAAGGTAAACAGGCATGTCGCGTCACCTTTAGGTACGCATGATTTACCTTAAGCGCGATTCAAACATGTCCATTTAGACCTGATCGGCCCATTGCCCCCTGCTGGTGATTATCGGTATTGCCTTACAGCCGTCGATCGCTTCACGCGATGGAGATGGCGCGATGGCGATGGAAGTTCTACCTATTACCGATATCACCGCAGAAACAGTGGCCAAAGCGTTCATATCCTGCTGGGTATCCTGCTATGGCTGCCCTGCCGAGATCGTTACCGACCGCGGAGGACAATTTCAGTCAGCGCTATTTCAGCAGCTGTCCAAGTCCATCGTAGTTGGAAGATGCGTTGCGTGGCTCACTTCAGCCTGCTTACGATCATGACTAAGATCATGGACTAAAGAAAAAATATGGCTTCAGTGTGCCTATAATCGGATACTTCATCTGGCTTTTTCTAACATCGATAGAAACGACAGTGACAGAGACCGAGACACTTGGGCAAAAGGGACAGGTTTGTAATATTTTAGGATTGTTTAATGTTGTCACACGTTATGAATGAATTGGTTGGGGTTTGGACAAAGTTGTTCGATAACAACATGGGTTGTTTTGCATAATAATCAAAGGCAGCGGAATTGTTTACAGTCAAATTTTGGTACTACTTTTTACATACAATCTATGTTCTACGTTAGATGATCTATGACGTGTAATATGCAGTGAATTGAGCATGGAAAAACAAAGATAATCTATACATATAAAATTCAAAGTCTTGACTGACTGACTGACTGACTTATATATCAACGCACAGCCTAAACCGCTGGTCATAGAGATTTGAAATTTGAAGAGTGTGTTCTTTGTAAAGTGTAGGTGAATACCTACACTATAGGTGTAGGGGCAGAATTTCGAAAAATCTTGGTATTCACCAAGAAAGAATTTTTCGAAATTCTACCCCTAAGAAGGTGAAATGGATGGTTGAATTAACTATGAAAAAAATTTCGTTTCCTGTAGGTCACGCGGGCGAAGCTGCGGGCAGAAGTTAGTAACATTATAAAGCACACACTTTCTCAGTTTTGACATCATCCATAAAACATCATGACTTGAAATATTCCCTTTTTACTATTCAAATATGCAAATAAGACATCCTAACCAAGAAAGACCACTAACGTAAGGTAATCCAGCGATACCAGAACAAGCAATTACGTTAATAAGCTGTAATTAAATACGTTGCAACTCGTGCTCAGCGTTAATAATGTGGGTATCACGGCACGCTTTGCTATTTCAACCACGTTTAAGACTTTGCATCACCGAGGGCTCTGGTACTAGGCCACGAGAAGCGAGTTTAGAAATATTTTTGTTTGGTTGTGCCACAGTTTTGATCAATCCGCTTTGTTAGTTACAGGTATTATTTTGCTCCAGCCGTTGGTAGCAGCCCACCCTACGTTTTTCATTTTGTGCCTATCAGTGGCCGGTTCTGCAAGCAATGTGACCGGCGCTTTACCATTTCAACTTGCTAATCTGAAAAAAAAACCTCGCAAAGAAACCTCGAGCATAGCCTGAATAGCTTGTTGCGTGACTTACGATGGATCACACATGTCTTCGAATTTCGTGATTATGGAACATGCCGATTGCCTCATTTATCCTCACCGTTGTGAAGAGTGAGTGCTAATTCCATACATAGTTTGTGTACACTACAGCGCAGCGCAGGCTATTTGTGAGTTTTTTTTTGTGTGTTTATTTTTAAGCATCAATGAACAGTATCGCATACATTATTTAAGTAAAAAGTCTAAGCAGGTGTGCTACCAGCATTATTGACCACAAATTAGTAAATACATAAAAACATTACTTATACTGAGACAAGATACTATACTTACAATTATACAATAAAGAGAACGCCCAATGCATCAAATTATTGCTCCAAGTGATGAAGAAATAAGCAGTAGGATTGTGGAATTGAAGGTCGACGAAGAATACGACGTGCAAAATATGTGGGTACCGTATTGGCTTAGCGATTGAGGCCCGACGACGGTAGCTTTATCTGTGTGCAGCACCTACGCACACATACATAGAAACATGTAGGTGCCTTCGCCGCTGCTTGTATTATTTATTTAAAGTTAGTACATTTTTGGCAATTACATAATATTATTTAGCTTGTATATATTTTTTATTTATGTTTCAGGTATAGACCTTCGCGTCGTCTACAGCTTGGAAAGCCATTGGTGCGGCGCCTAGTGGGATTTGAACCACTCGAACCAGGGTGTTTCCATTAGAAATTTGCACGAGCTGCTTAGCCACAGTCGTTTTTAAATCAAACATGAATTACTCGCTGTTTTAGTGTATCACATTTATAACAATGAAAATATGCTTTACAAAGCATACCCTGTGGACTGTTTTGCACGTAGCACAAATAACCACTCTCAGTTACAGTGCCATAATCTATGCATCCGTGCGCGGGAGATGTAATATCTACATTGTAACACTCCAGAGATGCTGTTATTCGAAGCGCACAGTTTAAAGTAATTTGTGGTTTAAATTTCATGAATTTAGACTATCTAGCCCCTACTGAATGAATCAATTTTCTAGTAGTCTATCTACTGCCTATTAGACTTCGTTGGTACCGACTTCAAATAGATGAGTGGATAACGCTTAAAATAGTTATATTAATTTAGTTTTCACTTTTGAGTTGAATTTGAGGTTTTAAAATTAGTTTAATTTTTTAAAATATATGTTTTTGTCTTTTTTAGTCATTTTTTTTTTAAACTTTGATAGTTACGCAAAATTTCAGCTCAATCGGAAACCAGGAAGTGGGTTACACTGTTAATAAGTTACTTTTCCTTGATTTCCTTGAGATTCCATCATCAGATCCTTGATGATAATAGGACCACTTCAAGAGTATATCCTTTCCATCTAAAAAATAATTTTTGAAATCGGTTCACAATTAGTGAAAATATTTATGAGCATACAGACGAATATAGCACCTCCTCCTTTTTGGAAATTGGTAAAAAATTAAACAAATTTCCTTATTTCAATGCAAAAAGCACCGAAATGCAGCTCACCAGCACAGTCCTTATTCCCCGTGCACTCCACATAACTCTAAGCCGGCTCGCGAGCTGTGAGATCGGGCAACACCGCCATTATTTCACCAGCTATCTGTCAGATAAATCTAGCGGCTGTGCACGCGTTTCAGCTTAAAGTATGGCAAGTTAAAGCTTAGGTTTAAATTAGAGTGTTGGGTAGTGATATATCTGGTTAGTTGTGCTTGAGCTACATTGTTCTATTTGCTAACTGAATGTTATGACAAGTTAACTTCATTCATTTAGTTATTTATTCCTACAATAGCTCATAATTTAATAGCATCAAACTATTCCCAAATATTTTTGAAAAGATAAATGGACAAAAATTTCAAATCTTTTCTAGTTTTGTTTAGAATAAGGTTTCAACTAAAAAACCAACTAAGACCAGAACCGGTTCGTAAGAACTAGCACCATGATGAGTTGGGGCCGGTTTGTGACAGAACTGTGAAAGCCTCGTTTTGTTGTACTATTATCTTATTTATGTTTTTGTTCTGTTACAAAATAAATTTACTTAAAATTTACTTAATTTATTTTTACTTTCTTTCTTCTTTCTAAAATAGACATTCTCATATGAAGTTAAATCAGATCCTAATCCTCATCATCAGATCGTAATCCTAATTCAATATTAATTAATACAAAATACCTACGTATACTTACCGTTCGTACGGATACGTTTAAAGATATTGAATATTTCATATCATTTTGTAAAATCTGTCATATTTTGCAATATAAGTCTATTTCAATATGAAATCCTAGAAACCAATTGTTCCGGCAATAAAATATCATAGGCTTCTGAATATGGTGGGTTGTATGATAGACCCGAGAATGTGAAATGGAGAATTCTATATTGAAAATGTAAGCATTTTGAATATTCCTATGAAGAATTTTATATATCGGAGGATAAATAATACTGTGCATGGAGTTTAGTTGAAGTTTCAATAAATATTGTATGAATTTTTTGTACGTGTTCGTTATTTATATTGCTTCTAAATCTACAATTCTTTAATTCAAACATTGACATGACAATAACATGTAAAATCATGTACCCTCTGAAATGTTTCCGCTGAGTAACAACTCAGTACACTTCAAACGATGGGTTAATAAAGTTTTAAAAGGTAGGCAACGTATCTGCAGCGTCTAGGGGCGCAGACACTTGCAGCAATAGGTTGCTGCAGGTGTCTACAGGCGATGGTTACTGCTCACTATTAGGTGAGCTGTCAGCTCGTTGGACTGTATCTCTTATAAAAAAAAGAAAAATATATAAAGCCTGCTAAACTATTATATCTATCATAAACTATTGTTATAAATAAACTACTTTTGACTGATTTTGCTAGTTAGTACCTTAAGGACAGGTATGACTTTTGACTGCAAGTTATGAACTGTTCAGTTTTCAATTAGAAGTTGCACAGCGGAACAATGTAAATTATTCCCACAAGAAACACGGCACTGGTATCACAAGCCACAAGTAACTGCAACAGCTTGAATCCACAGCATTTATTTACATATTCACCGCATTAAGTGTACTTAGTTGCATCGTACTAGATTCTAATAAAAAGAGGTTATGCGGAGCAACTGGGAATATTTACTGCAACTGCAGTTAATGTAGTGTTTATACAAATAACGGGAGACTTACCCAGATTTTCACTTTTAAAACATCCTAAAAATTGTAGTGACTAGCGTAAGTAATATAGTAAGTGTGATTTATACTTTCAAATCCATTCGACGGTTTTCTCACTGTCTTGATCATTAGTTACGAGTTCTACATTATACACTACACTACTTAACCGGTGAAACATCAGCGCGTTGCGTAGCAATGGACTTATGAAAACAGTGTATACGGCACGTCACCTCCAGTAAAAAAGAATTTCTTGTAACAGGATTTTGTCCAGCAGTGGACTAGATTGGAGAAGACGATGAAGCAAAAAGTTACGTAGACCATGGAAATTATATCGTGGAATATTCATTTCTAAGAAACATATTACTTTTCTATAATATGCTTTCTTCCAACGAATGTGGAAAAACTTAAGGAAATTAATTGTTGTTTTCAGCTCTTCGGCTCCTCGCGGTTCTGACCAGATCGTCAGTTTACTTAGGGAGGGCCAGCGTACGCTGCGTCGTCTGGTTCGTGTACCATTCTTCCCCATCGGTTGTCGGCGAGTAATGTGGCTTACCTACTGTCATTTGAACTTGCTAATTCTGAGTTATATCGGTGACTTTAGTACACCTGACCTCTCTACTGAAACGCATACAATGCAATGCATCGCTCTCCATAGCTCTGTGCGCGACTTCGACCTTCCAAATGATGCCAACAGTAAGCGACCACGTCTCAGTGCCATAAGTTATCACTGGTTAAAAACCTTTACTATCAGACCCTGCGGTAATTTGGACAAAAATCTGTCTAATTATAACGCTGCCCAGCCAAGTGGGATTCTTCGCGCGACCTCACTGTTAAAGACCCAATGTTTTGTGTGTTCGTAATCGAGATAAAAATCTAAAGAAAATACACATACCCTCACATAGGCACATATCTCAAGGCATTAGTACACATATTGCGAACTAGTACTCATATTTACCTAGTATAGCATGCACCACTCGGGCGGGGGCGGTCGGTGAATATGCATATTGTCTGCGGAGAGACGTCGAGAGCACTTCACGGGCGCAACAATAGGCGCACCGTAATTCCGAGTTTTTATAGCCTTGTTGCTAGAACCTGTCTCCGCATTATTCCAGCTGTATCTAAGGAGCTATTGTGTGCTGTAAATTAAGTTATTTCGTATTATGAATTAGCTTCACATAGTTTAGATCACAAAATTAAAAAAAAAAATTGTGTTATGAACTTTTTTGTTATGTTGATCTGTACCATTTTCTTCCTTCTCGTATAGGCATGGTGTGAGAAAAGCAGTAGTTCTCCCTTAGTTTATAATATTGGAAATTTTAACAGTTAATAATATTATTTTCTTACGTTATTTTTCCATGCATATGCTATGTAAAAACATAAGGAAAGAAGGCTTAAGCTTTGTTGAGAAGACTAACAAAATTAAATTTTCAAGTAGTAAAATAACTGTATTTTGTCGCTTAAGTTAATTTTAACATAAACAGGAAACAACCGGCGATGGCGCAGAGTCCCAACAACTTTGTTTTTAAAATTAGTATTCCTTATTTGATAAACCAAATCTCAAAAACAATTCCGATAACCTTCCTTATCACACGTACTGAAGGTTCACCGACCCCGAGTACCTTCAAAACCGAAAATCCCTTAGATTTGCAGCAGAAAATAACGCCCCGGATGAAATGTAAATACACAGTGATATGAATAGAAATGTGTTATAAGTAGATGGTCTACGTGGTTGTCGTTACGGGAAGGAACGGACGGTGTTGGTTGCGAGGGGAGTGTGTCGTACTTGCTGTGATTTTTCGGAATAGTTTTTGCGGAAATTTTGCCCATTCTAATAAAATAATGTTCCTACCCATCTTTTAAAATTTATCACACTTCATATAATATTAGTACGTGATAATATATGATAGCATCCCATTAGCCTTGATAGGGAAGATAATGAGGAGAAACTTAGATTATCTGTGGAAAAAAACAAATACATTTCTTCGGGAATCAGCTAGTGGCCGTGAACAAAACTAACTCATAGACATTAACATTGACAATTTAATTTACAAGATAAAACTGCACTAAAATTAAGTTATCTACTTGTCTTAATTTATTGGTATGTATAACAAAACTGAACAGAATGGCAACTAACAAAATAAAATTGAAATGAGTATATGAGTAAAGTAATATTCACATCAAATTAATTGTAATTTCCATTTAATCTTGAACAAGAATTTTCAACAATGCACCTGGTTTCATAATGAGAATGTGAATAGAAAACAAAGCACACAAACTGTTCAAACAAAAAGGTAACATAAGCACTTCTTAATAGCCAATATGCGAAGCCGAAATTGCTTTCGTAACGTTGTTTTCCTGTAACTAATATTGGACTAATCCTATTTTATCGGGCTCCTGTTAAGGGGGTATCGATATGCTGTTTATTTCTTTTTCTGACTAGAAACTGCACAGTTTCATTAGGGTGGAATGGCTTTTGGTGAAATGGTTTTCGTGTTTGCAGCACGTGTTTGAATTACCAATGCCACTGGTGATACAATTTTGTGTGGTGTCTAGTTTACTGTGCTAATTCATGTCTTAATACAGTGTTTTTAGCCTAATACACGTGAAATTGGAGTGTCGCAAATGCGTCGATCGCCGTTTTTTGCTAAGGGCTTTCATTTATTTAAACCACGAATCTATAACGTAATTGATGTATGGATTCAAGCAATAGGATCTAAGCCGTCCTGGGTGGAAATCGAACCCCCAACCTACAGCTCA
This sequence comes from Ennomos fuscantarius, assembly GCA_905220475.3. NCBI lineage: Eukaryota > Metazoa > Arthropoda > Insecta > Lepidoptera > Geometridae > Ennomos > Ennomos fuscantarius. The sequence continues at coordinate 11,701,612 of HG992029.1, forward strand.
TAAGACAGGGTTACTACCAAACTGATGACTATTGGTCCAGTCAAGTCAGCTCATTTACTTAAGGCAATACAATCAATGTAATTGATTAATTATGATTATAATATAATAATAACGCCCAACAATCACACATAGATCCTGGACCCTAACTAGGACAGGGAATGTCCAGTAACTACGAGGACCATGGTCTCACAACACCCAGACTTAGAACAAGTATTTGCGCTTTTTTTCTGTCCTTACTTGTCCTGCCGCGGAAATCGAACCCGCCACCTCCAGGTTATGAGCGGACCTGCTCAACTACCACACCACAGGCTGTCAGAGAATTACATACGACACCTGCATTTTGTACGTGGAAAGCGTAGTAAAATCAAGTCTGTAGTAAAAGTTACAGCAAGTTTTGACTACTTTTATATATTACATTTATGTAGGAAAATCTAGGATAAGACCGTACATAAATATATCTACCTACATCAACAATATCATGGCTATAAAAGCGGTGATTCACTTATTTACTTGTCAAAATGTACATGTTACGTTCGTAGTCCTCGGACCAAGTAAACTGTCGTACAATATCGTACACTGTCGCACAGGCGAGCAAAGAATTCATTCTACAAAATCCTCGTTTCACTAATGGTACGACGACATCATGCTTTGGATTTCTTTTTTTTAACAATTCAATTCCTTTCGTAACTGTTCCATTCAACGACTCCTCTTTTACATAGAAATGTACTCTTTTAAACTCGTGACGGTACTTTAAAGTTTCAAAGTTAAATCTTGAATTGTTTTGTTTGTATTTTATACTGATATATTTAAATTATATTATTTTTACACAAAAATAATAATTTGAGGCGTAAGAACTGCGATTACTTAAAATTTACAAGATTGTGGGTGTTAGATGACATGAAAAGAAGACCTTAAGAACGATAAGCTGACGAAGTTGCTAAAGATAGGAAAAGTAAGCCGTACCTTGAAATGGAGGAGGCCTTAACCCAAAGAGGGATTTTTTCAAATTTAAATATATATTGTATATATATATTTAAATTAAGCATGTTATAGTTTTACTTTAAGATACCATTTTTTAAATAATTAAGGAGTACACAAGTATTTTTATTTTACATATTTATTTATGGGATTGTGGAGTTTTATCAGGTGTCAAATTACCTTCAGCTGTTCCTTTTTTTAACGGGCTTCGTTGGTCTCTACAGATCTTTACTGCGTCACCAGGCATGTTTAGCCGTTTCTGAGACAAAATGCAAATAAAGATACAGAGAGATAATTTATCTGTCAGTGATATGATAAATAAATGATAAACCGTCCATTGCAACACTACTTTATAAGGTTTTCTTAATACTTTTAAATTTCTTTGGTGGAAGAATAAAGAGTTCTCCACTAGATGGTAGGACTTTTCTGCAAAGTTCGTCTAGGTAGGTACCATCGCTTTTGCCAGTTATTCTGCCGCTAAGCATTAGTGTGCAAACACTACAGTGTTCCGGTTTGAAGGACAAAGTAGCTAGTGAAATTACTGGGCAATGGAGACTTTAGTATCTAATCTTACACTCAAGTAATTTTATTACTAGACTGTGCTGATATCTCAGGATGATGTGAGCAGTGTCGCGCGTAACTTTATATTTTGGAGTTCCGAGTAACAAACACTGTTCTGTTATGGGTGGCCGTGTCGCTTAACATCAGGCGAACGACTAGCTCGTCACATCATTCATTAACATAAAAAATATATTTTTTTTTTTTTTTTTACTTCAAACTTGTCTAGCATTTGACCGCGCTCTCACCTGATGGGAAGTGACGATGCGATCGAAGATGTAGCATGCTAGCCAAGTAAATACCTATTCACTCTTCTCTTGAACACGCCCGGGTCATATTTCGCCGGAAACACAGACGCTGGCAGGGCATTCCATTCCTTAGCCGTTCTAATTAAAAACGTTGAGTCAAATCGCTTGGTACGAATGGGTGGTATTTCGACCACGAAAGGATGGCGCTTAGCCGAGCGTCTAGTAGTCCGGTAGTGGAATGGTGATGGGAGAATGAGATCATGCAGTTCTTGAGCGCATTCACCGTGGTGTAATCTGTAGAAGACCGACAGACTTGCCACCTTACGTCGATGTGCAAGGCTCTGGAGCCTTTCACCAACCAAAGTGTCGTCGTCAATGAGCCTTTTGGCACGCCGTTCAATCGAGTCCAGAGCCTCAAGCTGGTACTTGGCAGACTCGTCCCACAGGTGGCAGCAGTACTCCATACACGATCGGACCTGTGCTTGATACAGATTTAGAAGCTGTCCAGGTGTGAAGTACCGCCTTACCTTGGACAATATGCCGAGTTTTTTTGAAGCTACTTTGGCTTTGGACTCAATGTAGGATCCAAAGTTTAGGTTTGACGTGAGATCAACACCCAAAAGCTCAAGATGGTTTCCTAAACTTACAGATACACCACGGAATGAAGGAGCCAGATGGAGTGGGCTCTTTTTAGCAGTAAATAAACACGCCTGTGTTTTTGCAGCATTGAACCTAACCAAGTTAGCATCGCCCCAATCGGACACGGCTTTCAAAGCCAGGTTCATGCGCTCAACCATAGCCTCTCTCTCAATCCGGACGTCGTCACCACTGGCTCGGGCACTGGATGTGTATCTTTCAACAACAGTACTATCATCTGCATACCCAAAGGTACCGGGCTTTAGCAAATCATTGATGTGGAGTAAGAATAGTGTTGCTGAAAGAACTGACCCCTGAGGTACACCAGCATTAATAGCTAATTGATCGGAAGAGCAGCCATCAAGAACTACTCTAAGCGATCGTTCCCTCAAAAAGTCTGATATCCAAGTGCACAAACCAGCAGGTAGTCCGTAAGATGGAAGCTTATTCAGAAGACCGTCGTGCCAGACCCGATCAAATGCCTTAGAGACGTCTAGAGATACAGCAAGCAATATATCTATCTATCTATAATTTATGAGTTCTATTTCTAAACAACGGTATCCCAAAAGCAATAGGTATTTATAGATTTGAGTACCTTTCCTTCATAGTCTGTTATTAGATTTTTTTTGTGTAGCTAAAATAATTCCTACGCCTAGTACAAAATGACCTAATATTTAGAATCCAGACAAGCTGTTCCTTCTTTCCTACACTCATATCATGGACAATACTTTATACAAATTGTCCCCGAAATTTTCCAAACTCAATTTATACAAAAATATATCGAGTTAGCAAATCGTCAGAACACCTGCGCTTGAATAACGTCTTCCCATTTTCCTGTAATATCCTTAATAAATTGTACAAAAGTTCAGAATATATTCATATATCTTCCACGGTTATCAATTTTGTAGAACTTTCTTAGATAATGTTTTAAATAATATTCGTTTTATCGCTGTTGCTGTATAAAAGAACACATTTTTCTCCTGAGTATATAAAATTATAATGTTTATTATAACTAATAAAACAAAAACTATAATTTTGGTATAGTATAGTCGAGTAATCTTATTACCAGACTGTGCTGATGTCTCAGGGTGATGTGCAGTGGAGTGTCACGCAAAACTTTATATTTTGAAGTTCTGAGTGATACTTGTTCTTTAATGGGTGGCCGTGTCGCTTAATATCAGGTGAACGGCTAGCTCGTCACACCATTTACTAACATTTCAAAAACATACATTAAAAACTACTAAATTCGAAAACTAAAAATCGAATTAATATTGCAACTAAAGTCATGCATTTTATAGGAAAATATTTAAGTAGCTTGATGATGTTGTAAAAAACGAAATTACATAAGTAAAGTAAAATAATCACTGAATCTGGCAACATTTAGTACTGAACATTCGAAATGAGGAAACGATCCTCTGCACATTCAAAAATAACATTGCACGTCGCTATACGAGTTGATTCACAGTGAATAATTAAAATAGTTGTTTTAAATGTATGCATGAATGTTGACCGCATATTTTCAACACATTCCGCTTGATTAAAAACCACGCGAAATTAATTACGAAATATGAGACTTGGTTTGTTTGGTTTGGAAAATATACGAAACTTTACAACGTTAACAATGTTTAACAAGTGCTTTGTGGTAGGTAATTCGTTTTAGCTAAATTACGAGCATAGGGATAGTGAAAAATTAAACAGATATGGAACAGACAGACATGGTTTCAATTTTATTAGTGTAGGTCTGAGGTTTAACCAAGGTATATTTATTTCATAGACTGCGATGTTCAGAAAACAAAATCACAGGCTAAAATTATTTAGCCATTATGCTTTATTTCCAAACTTTAAAGATAGGGCCACAGTCACACCCGAGACTGCAAAAACATAACACTGTCAACAAGGCTAAAGGCCGGTCATATTAATCAAAAGATATCCACGTTTTTGCACATAAAGGGTGCGTTTCAATGGCACCCTTTCCAAATATTGGTTTTTTGTAACGCGCACGTCCAGTAAGAGCAAACTCGTGTTTTTCACGTTACAAAGCCGCACATTCTCGTAAAAGCATCCACTATAGAGTCTTTGAAAGGTATTCTATATAGTGCTATGTCATTAAACTGTGAATATAAAGTGAGGGAATGACAAAACATGAATTAATTTGAGATATGTCGCACGGTACGATGCACACCCTAATGCGTGATACTCACTTATATAATTTTTTGCGAGCATAAAATTAAGAATTCAAAGCATCAGGTCGTCTAAACTTTCACTCGATGCTTGGGCTGGTTATATCCATAAAATATTTGACAACTGGTAATAGTAGACGAGTTCTCGAGTAGAAACTACGCTTAGGTAAGCATATTCTAGGACGGGACGCCTTGTGTTGGAGGTGGAGTGTTGAAAAGCGGCTAGTAGAGACTGGAAAACAGAAAGCTGATAACCGAGCTTAGTGGCTATTCGGGAGGCCTAGGTACATCTAGCAGTGGACTTAAGTGTTGGCTATTTATGATGACGGTAATATTATATTAGCATTGGAGAAAAAGATTTTGTAATAACCGCATTTCAAGAATGCATTTCCATTTGTATGTCTGTGAGGTCTGTAATAAAATTGTAGGTTCTAAATTTGAGCTAAATGAAAATACTTACCACTCTTACCACCTCCTAGGTCATACATATAGTTCTTGCTTTTAAAAGAAATATGAAATTGGGAAGAGAAGATATCTGTAGAGATAAAATTCAAAGTCTTGACTGACTGTCTTATATATCAACGCACAGCCTAAGCCGCTGGTCCTAAAGACTTGAAATTCGGAGGGTGTGTTTTTTGTAAAGTGTAAGTATGCACTAAGAAAGGGTTTTTCGAAATTATACCCCTAAGAGGGTCAAATGGGTGGTTGAATTAACTTAACGAAAATTTTTCTCTGGATCAATGGACTCGAAAATTTATACAAAACAAGTTCTTCAATTAAAATTATAAGATACGTGTATCACACATACGTGTATCACAGTTTTCCCAAAATCTCACCATCCCTTATAACTATCTCAGCTAAATTAAATGTTTGATAACACGAATTATTATTATATGTATCCTCTGAATATACACAGACTCTCCACGATACACGAGAAGGCCACGATAACAGTGTTTTTACTCGCAAATTTTAATTTAAATAATTTTGGTTTACGTTTATAATGTTAGTATTGACAAAAAAATATGCCACTTGTTTCCTCTAGGCCACACGGGTGAAGCCGCGGGCAGAAGCTAGTTCAACATAGAAAAGAAAGGCTTAAAACTGTAAACTATTATATATCAATGACATTGGCAAGCTTTAATGCCCGTGTGTATTCTTTATCAGAAGGTACCCTAACACCCTCTACGCATGAATGCGAAGAAATTCGCTCAATTATATCGCCCCGCACCACGGCTTTTTAGCTTATTTATCAATCAATCTCTGATCCAGGGTTGATAAATAACACCTCAATGTCAACAATACGTGGCGTTGATTCACGGGAATTAATGATCCCTTTTCATTTATAAGGCTTGATCACCTGTGCCTTTTGTATGAAGTAAATAAAGCTAAATGTATCTTTATTAATTACAAACCTAGTTCTATGAATATAAACTCAATTTGTATTTGTAATATTTATAGGTATATTAATTGCGTCTGTAATACTTACATGTAAGTAACATTACATTTATATTGGGTACATATAGAATTAAACATGTAGGCAGGACCGGGCTTTGCATGGATTGGAACTATAGGCCTTCAGCATGACCACACCGCGCCGTGTCTGGAACAAGAATGATCCGGAGCACACCAATCGATCCCTTTATATAGCCAGATGGGTGGGGCAGCGACGAAAGTTGCCAGTGTTGCCACTGTAATAAATTTAAATGCTGCCACAAGGTAAATTATGGTACTGCCCGCTGCGCATAGAGTTTATAACTGGACGTAGCCGCCGTCAAACATTTTAAAAGATTCTGTTATAATGTTAAGAAATAACAACCAAACTCGAATACACAGTAAACAATTTATTTTTATCAAAGAAACATTCAATTTTGTGTTGGTTCAATTGGCTATAGGTGCCAAAAACTACATTTTAGTGCAACTTTTTGCCAGCCTTTAGGCTCCATTAGCACATGCGCTTTTCTCTTCTATTCCAATGTCGGTCAATTAATTACACGCTGAAAAAGATAGAAGGTCGATCTTGAGCTCTTTTTTCTTTACTTTTATATAATGTAAAGCAAAATTTTGTAATTTTAGACTTCGCTAAAGTGATTTATTTATACGAAAAAATCTGTGCTATAGAAAGCAAGCACGTAAGTTTAGTTTACTATACATTTTAAAGAACATTCCGATGCAACTTTAGTCTGTAAATTATGAGGATTACTCTCAATTTGGGTCCAAAAATTGTTCTATAAAAGTATTTTTTCATCTCGTATTAATTGACTTTATGTATTTGTTACGTACGTAAAGATTTACGATTTTGTTAATGTTTACATTTTTTTATAAGATGGTAAAATAATACTAAATCATATAATTTGATAGTTTCCAATTAGCCAAGCACTTAAATCTCGGTTGAATTGTGTACGCATGTAATACACATTAGAGGCTATATCGGCACGTGCCTTGCACGCGACTGGCGGAGGACACGTCATTAGCCTCACCACTCACGACGACTCTCGAGGGAGCGAGCTTTTTTAACAATCGCTACAATCCATCAAAGTACAATGGCAGATATAGATCATATATGTAACGTTTGTAAATTAAATATGTGTGGTTAATCTGCTTTTTAATATATTGCGTGCTCGATTTGATTTTTAAAAGTCTTTATTCTTCAAATATACACTTTACTAGTGTACATTTTATCTTAGTGATATAAAATAATGCAATAATAAATCGTCACACAAGCACACAAGCTTATTTCAACCAACGACAAAAAATTACACAACAATTTTTGTATTTTAAATGATAATGGCTATTTATGTGAGGTTTAAAATAGTATTAAACTACTGGGCAATTGAGACTTTATGATCTAATCTCATAGTCTAGTAATCTTATTTCCAGACTGTGCTGATCATGTCTCAGTGCAGTGTCACGTAAAACTTTTTATTTTGGAGTTCCAACTGACACTGTTACTGACACTGATACGCTTAACATCAGGTAAGCGGCTAGCTCGTCACATCATTTATTAACATAAAAAGGACCACATTTTAAAAATAGTATTGCTTACTTTAAAGATGCGATGATGATCTAATCTTTGCCATCGACTTCTTTGAATCTGTAGATTATATCTTACCAAATCTGTATTCAGTTATTGAAGCTCCCGACAGCCTGATCGGAGAGACCAAGTTAGACATAGTATACCAGCTTCGTCCGTCATTGTTAGTTCCACGATAACAATGGATGTCAAATGTCGCAGTCAACGTAGTCAAAACAACTTTCATTAGCACACAGCGTAGCCAGTTAGGGAACATTTTGCTTTCATTGTATGTCTTATTGTTCATACCGTTTTAAACCTAAAGATGATCACAGCCATTTTAGCTTAGGTACAGTGATAGATGGATAGAGAACTCTGTGCCAACAATGAAATATACAAGCACTAAGAAAACCTTATAAACTAGTGGTCTTATCGATAACATATATCTCTTCCAGACAAACTTTAGATAGACAATATCAAATGCAAAAGAGTAGACGGTGGTGTATAACAATTTAAAAGAAATCTAATAAGTAGTAATAGTGATGTGATGGTATGAATACTTTATTACTTTACGATTTACGGATTATTGCTGATACAAATTAATTCTTTAACTCTTCTTCTGATTCCAATCCAATTGATGACTAATCTAATTATCACTATTTTTGTAGTCTTCGTATGTGATTACAATTGTAAGAAGGTGCATACATAATTTTATATTATTTAGTGTTGATAAATAATTTTTGTTGAAGTTTTTATATATTTTACAGGATTAAAATATCATAAAGATAGTAAACATAAAATACACTCATCAAATATTAACACATACCTATCATCGAAAATACCTCATATTTACTTTTAAATCTCAATAGGCTAGACTTTTTTTTAGTAGAAATCAAATTAATTTAACTTAACGTACTTTGAAAAAGGCAAAATATAATATTTAAGATAAATATCGCAGAATAAAACAAAAATAATAATAAATAATAATAAACGCACGTTTCCTTAACAATCCTAGCCCAATTATTATTATTACGTATCGATAACAACAATTCATCCTCTCGGTAATCTCGACCTCTCAAGAGGACTCATCTAAATAATAACCTCTTATGAAGCGACAATGAACCTCTTTCCTGAATAATGGCCAGCTACTTCCGGCGATATATTTCCGCTATCTCAACGCCAACATGGCGGCGGCACTTCCGGTTGACCGTTATGGAGTGTTAATCGAGCATTATGTCCGAGATGAAAAACTATCTTTTGAGCGACTGGTCGTGTGGATAATTCACACGTGAAGATCTTATTTATGGTTTTATTATGCCAGAGAATAAAGTATTTGTTTAATTTATACTGAATATGATTTTTTATTGTAAAAATATTTAACAAGATGAACATGCGAAGAATATTTTTTGTACTAAAACATTTCAGAACGTTTTTCTTTCATAATACTTATTCCGTTTTGATCATGATTGATTGATTGATATGTCTATACATATTAATATTACTAAAATGCGTCATCACTTCGTAGTCTATGATAAATAAACACATGTACACAGTGAAATAAATTTAAAGGACGATAACGAAATATTCACCGTTTATTTTATACCACTCATTTTTTTTTGCCTTAAAGGTAGAATAAAAACAAAACAGTAACGACGCCTTTGATGCCAGAATATTTTTATTATTTTATTATTTATATTATTTTGATAGCTTCTGTGGTGTGGTGGTTCAGCAGGTCTGCTCATAACACGGAAGCAGTGGGTCCTCATCGTTCCTGGGTCCCTACACACAGGGAATCCTAGTTAGGGTCTAGGATCTATGTAAGTGATCGTAGGGCGTGATTATTTACTTATTTATTATTATTTTACTGTACACTACTGTGTACTGTTTTTATTACCATTGATTTTTAACGACGGAGAGCTATCCACCATTTGAGGTAGGGTTTCATAGAGCAGCCATCATTGTGTGCTGCGATTTCTCTTTCCACTACATAAAAGAGCAGTATGGGTACCCCGACGTGTTCGGTTTCACATGACAATACCACTGTCTTTAATTTTACAGATATTTATTGTACTATGCGGTGCTCAGCTGCTAATTGATGGAGATTGAAGAAAATTCACAACTGCAAAACAATTTAGAACATTTTAAAGATAGATTTAGTTTAACTAATGTTTAAGGAATGCTGCAGTGCCGGCATTATATAAACATCGATAAAATATAATAATACTTATAAATAACGCTGCATTCATTTTAAGCATTGATTAAATTAATAATAATAATATGTGTGGACATCTCGCACAACGCCATCTAGCCCCAAACTAAGCAAAGCTTGTATTATGGGAACCAGATAAATTAAAGTAACGTTAATTTAAACGAACGTTCAATTAAAATTAGTCAATGTAATAAAAGTTTAGGACTGTTGATCGTAAATCCGTATTATCAGCGCTACGAAATAAAGTAGTACAAATCCTGTTTTGTTTCCTTCCTTCTAATACATACCAATGAATAAATAAACATTTTTAAGTACATCACTTGTCAGCTTCTGTAAACCAAGGTACAGTCCATACTGACAATATCTTCACCTCTCGAGGCTTTTGTTATTCCAGCCCTATCTTAAACAAAAGAACTCGGTGGCAGAACAAAGGCGTAATTATAGGGAAGGGCTTTCCAAGAAAAATCTTTCGATTATTATCTAATTTTTTATTTCTTTTATCAATCGCATTTTCGGAAGTAAATAATTAGAGATCGTGTTTCATGACTAAAGAGAAAAGTTATAACGAAAATTTAAAAAATACACTGGAAAATTATTTGTGATGTGAAAAACCGATCTGATCTAAGCGACTTTGATACAATTTCCAAGACATGTTTTAATCAAATGTATATTTTTTTCCTATCATTAAATTTTTCAATTGTAAGCGATTCTAATATTTCAAGGCTTTATGAAACCTATTAATTTGATCGATTATTTTTAAATGAAGCCTTAATTTGAAATATAATATAACATCATTAACGTAGCACGTTTCTTCAGTAACAAAACTGGAACAGCAAAAATCAATCACATAAGTATCCGCTGAGGTTATTGACCGATGATTGCCTCCGTGGGTAACTTTTAATACAGTACCACTTGCATGCCTCCAATTACGTAGACAGTTGAGCTGCAGTCTATAATTTTGCATTTTTTATCCGGAAAGCGGTTTCCTTTGGCTGATTACCTAGTCTATAATCCTTCAGAGTCGTCCTGAACGAGAATGAAATTACAGTATTGATTTGACGTCAAAGAAAAATAGATCTCGGAGGACATAATGTGGCATTATGCAGCGTAAAGGTAGTATTTTATATGCTTAACGTAGGATTAATACTGAAAAATTACTGTTATGCTATAAGGAATCTTTTACTTAGTTTTACAAGCTTTCCAACTAGCTTTTCGCTTTGATAATGGGGTAGAATGAAGGACTCTTAACTCTACTCACCGTCTCACTGATATGGATTTTTTACTAAGCTGGTAACAGCCCTGTTCATATTTAGGTACATCGATAATTCTTTATTTAATATAAAAGTAATAATAATAATAATAATAATAATAATAACGCCCAACGATCACATACATAGATCCTGGACCCTAACTAGGATTCCCTGTGTCTAGGGACCCAGGAACTACGAGGATCATGGTCCCACAACACCCAGACTCAGGACAAGTATTTGCGCTTTTTTTTCTGTGCACAAATACGTGTCCTGCCGCGGGAATCGAACCCGAAAAGTACCTATGTATATGTATTAACAATGCTTATAAAACAGTGTTACAATTGGCAGTCTTATCACTAATAGCTGGATAGTATCAGAAAATAAAAAAAAGAGAAAGATATAACATAAACGGACTGTTTAATTATTTTTATTTTTATATTTGTACAATTTACTTTTGATTAATTATTTATTTTTAGATGATTTTTTTGACCTTATACTAATGTTTGATTATTTAAATTATTATTTTATGTTTTATCATGCATGCGCTCGACATTACATGTAATGAATTTAATAATAAGTGTAATTGGCATTGCCGTTCTTATTATAATATAATAAATAAATAAAAATAAATAAATTAAATAACAAACCTACCTATATAAATACCAACATCCTAATACTTATCTTATTTTTATATTGTTAAACAGAAAATAGAAAAACAACACAAAATAATTATGAATTAAGCAGTTATAACAGTAAAATAATGTTTTGCACCATGCAATTAAATATGGACCAAAAAGCAAAAAAAAAATTATGCTTGCACTCAATTTTTTCGATGCTGTGTAATATAGACAGAGATCTAACTTCAGAGCAAAACGTGTAGTCATTGCTTCTTTATAAAGCATTCTATACATTAGGTAATAACCCTGTTTAGATACAGATTTTTTTAAGTTTTCAAATAAGTTTTTGGCATAGTTCAAGATATTTAACTTACCCTACGAAAGACGACAAACTTGATGATCAAACGAACTTACTCAAAGTTATACTAGAATTATATAAATGGTTCATTCGAAGCGATTTATTATAAGATCACAGTATTGTAAATAAAATGCGCAAGTCTCAAAGAAAGTAAGAACGGCCTCCAATTTTCTCTCAGCAGTTAATTTTACCGGTTTTAGTCCATTCAATAAACAAGGCGGTACTTGTTGAGCTCCTGTTTAACGGCTGAAAACATCTGACTTTGTACTTTAATATTATAATTACTTCCCTCGATTACAGTATACTTACAAGCAGTATATAAACTTTTATCAAACGAGACAGTTGCGAATATTGGTGCCATGCTTTGATTGTGAAACAGACGTTAAATGAGACTGGAATATGCTATAACGTTTTTAATGACAGCTGGTTAATAAGAGAAATAAATAAATATCCAAATTCTATTCATGTTTTTCTTCACTAAAAGCTCAAGTTTAAAATATAACAAACATTGGCGTCACTAAAAATGGACCGAGCCATCATCACTACGAAATATGGTATGAGCAAAAAAGATTTTATCGAGTTTATCTTGTTTTGTTTCTATTTTGGAAATAAAAAATATACGAAGAGAGCTATGTTAGACATGCAATCGAATAAATTATCTATTATCCAACTTGTTGGTTATGTATATAACTTTTTTTTATAATGCTTACCGACAGACTCCTGGGTCCGTGCTCTTTTTAATATATTGATTTATTAATTTATTCTATTTTTCTTTTAACAAAATGGATATAGGCGATTTTTCATATAACTTTTTGGTATATAATTTTATTCTCAGTTACATTTCCTACTGTTATTATCATATTCATCTTACAACTTTTGTGTAATTTGTTACCCGCACTTTAATTAAGAAGACATTTAATTAAGCTCTCTTAACACCACATGAAGTATTCATAAGAGAATCCATATTTACTTCAGTATGAAACTTTTTAACAAAGGAATTTAATTTCCAATTATTAATTTTTTCATTTTCTGCTTAATTACTTTAGATGTTTAATCAAATATTGATTAAAATGGGTTTGATCTTGAAATAATGAAACAAAGATTTTGTTTAAATCTCAAATGTAAATATTAAACCAGTACATTTAACTAGACTACTATTCATAACCACCACTATAATTTTATTTCTACCTACTAAAGACGATGTAGCACTGATACCATAGTTTTAAAAATATAATATCAATCTATACATATTAAATTCAAAGTTCTGATTGACTGACTGACTATAATCAACGCACAGCCTAAACCAGTAATCCTAGAGACTTGAAATTTGAAGGGTGTGTTTTTTCGTAAAGTGTAGGTATTCACTAAGAAAGGGTTTTTCGAAATTTCACTCCTAAAAGGTGAAATGGGTGGTTGAATTATCTATTTAAAAAATCTTCTTCATTTCCTAGGCCACGCGGGCGAAGCTGCGGGCAGAAGCTAGTAATAGTATAATAGCTGTTGGTCTTCCAAAAAAGAAACACATAAATCCTATTATTCATTCTGTGGCAGTACTGTTAATCAAGAAAGTCACATTGTGGTATGCAAATAAACATTTGAACCAATTTCAAGGGTTTTAAAAACTTATGTTTACAATCAAAAAGTAACCTATTGAATATTCTAATAAGCAACAGATTTGACCTACTGCGCCTAGTGCAACGTATTTGGGTACGTCTTAAAGAGATAAGTGGACTATCTCTTTAAGACGTACCCAAAGACGTACGCACTTAGGAGCTGTCAAACTTAAGTACAACTGGCATAGTTTTTTTGAGTTCCGAGTGACACTGGAACTGATAAGGGCAGCCGTGTCGCTTAACATCAGGCGAACGGTTAGCATGTCACGTCATTAATTAACATAAAAAACATACCACATATTATTATTACTCAGTGCTGGAAAAAAATGTGTGAAAATACCGTGAATTTCATGATGAACACATGCTAAATGTGGTGTAAGCTTCCGATCTTTTCGCAAAGCTAGGTACAACTTGGCTAACCTGGAAATGACCAAACTCGCTTGCGGCTTGCTTGCGGCAAAAGGTTAGCCTGGAAATGACCAAACTTGCTTGCGGCTTACTTGCGGCAAAAGGTTAGCCTGGAAATGACCAAACTTGCTTGCCTTTTACCTTGAAATCATCGTATGCCACAAAATATTTAAAAAACATTGTGTTAAAAAAATTATTACGCTTAGCTTATGAATAAATAATATTGATACAATCCATCGCCATCTAGCCCCAAACAAAGCAAAGCTTGTACTATGACAACCAGACAACTAATACAATACTTAGATACTTTTTATTTGTAAAAACATTTTTTTTGTCACACTAATATTATAAAGGCGAAAGTTTGTATGTATGTATGTGTGTATGTTTGTTACTCCTTCACGCTAAAACAGCTGAATGGATTTGGATTAAATTCGGTACCAAGATAGCTTACACACTGGATTAACAGATAGGCTACATTTTATCCAGAAAAATTGAAATTTTCTCGTTGGAGGAGGAAATAATTACAATACTTTTTATCCGCGGGTGAAACCACGGGGTGCAACTAGTAAATAATTGTGCACCTGCAAGTTGTGGAATGAGCTACCATCTGAGGTATTCCCGCTGAGCTACAACATGGGGCACTTCAAATGTCGGGTAAATAGAGTCTTGAAAGGTAGGCAACGCACTGGCAGCGCCCCTGGTGTTGCAGGTGTTTATAGGCGACGGTAACTGCTTACCATCAGGCGGGCCGTCTGCTTGATTGTCTGTCTATGTTATAAAAAAAAAAGTTCTACTAAATTATAATAGGTTAGGTTAGCATATAATTAGGCTTATGTTTTAGTAGTGGTATAGGCTACGAGATCTATTAATACACAAAAAGCTTCTATGATATCCAACATAACAATGTTGTTCTCTCCATTTGTAATCTCAACACGGAGGCTAATCTGAAACAACATATCCTAGCAGGACCGCCGACAGGGGTCAAACGGAATGATAGATTAATACAAACACTCGTCAGAGCTGTCAGGCTACGCAGCGTGTTAATATTATATTTATATGTGGTGGTTGAGCAGGTTGACTCATATGCCGGAGGCGGGTTTGATTCCCGCGGCAGGACTATTAGTAGTAGTAGTAGTACTGTTAGTAGTACTCGTAGTAGTACTAGTAGTAGTAGTAGTAGTAGTAGTAGTGGTAGTAGTAGTAGTAATAGTAGCAGTAGTAGTAGTAGTAATAGTAGCAGTAGTAGTAGTAGTAATAGTAGTAATAGTAGTAGTAGTAGTAGTAGTAGTACCAGTAGTAGTACTAGTAGTATTACTAGTAGTAGTACTAGTAGTAGTAGTAGAAGTAACAGTAGTAGTAGTAGTACTAGTATTGGTAGTAGTACTCGTAGTAGTACTAGTAGTAGTAGTAGTAGTAGTAGTAGTGTTAGTAGTAGTAGTAGTAGTAGTGGTAGTAGTAGTAGTAATAGTAGCAGTAGTAGTAGTAGTAATAGTAGTAATAGTAGTAGTAGTAGTAGTAGTAGCAGCAGCAGTAGTAGATTAGTGCACAGAAAAAAGCGCTAAGGTTCAGGATCATCGGGCTTTATTATTATTATTATATTGGAGATAATATATAAAAACAATAGAGTTTAGTTGTTGAAAAGTAGCGATGTTTAAATATTAATAAACAAGTACTCACAACACAAATAATATCATGTAAATGTGGTGCAAATGAAACAAGCTTAGTTCCTTTCACGTCGATATGTTAATAATCCGGATTGATTCATACAGATCAAAATATTGAAGACTATCATACCTATTTACTTTACTTACATTATCATAAAAATGAGAGTGCGTATATATTCACACATCAATACACTGAGTATTAATAACTAGTCGTTCTCCTGATGTTAACGGAAACGGCTGCCCAAAGTTGTAGTAACAATGTCACTTGGAACTCTAAAGTATAGAGTTTCTCGTAACATTGCACTACGCACATCCTGAGACAACAACACAGTCCAGTAATAAGAAAACTAGACTGTGAGATTAGGTCATAAAGTCTCATCTCGTTTGCCAAATAATGTCAGTAGCTACAGAGCCCTTCAAATCGGAACACAGTAGTCATTGCGCGCTACTGCTTGGCGGCAGAATAACTGGCATAGCGGTGGTACCTACCTAGACGAACTTTGCAGGAAAGTCCTACCACCTAGTAAAATAATAACAAATCAATTTGCAATCTATACATATAAATAAATTCAGTCCAGACTGACTGATTGACTGACTTATATATCAACGCACAGCCTAAACCACTAGTTCTAGGGATTTGAATTTTGTAGGGTGTATTATTTGTAAGGTGTAGGTAAGTATCCCCACTAAGAAAGGGTTTTTCGACTTTTTTTTTAGTTATGTCTCCACACTTTAGTGTATTTAGCCAGTATCGAGTAATTGATAATATCTCAAGTTAATTAATATAATGTGTCAAGTCAAGTCACAGTCCAAGTCATCAAGTCATAGTCTAGTCAACGTCATACTCCTAGTAAAGTGGTGGCAACTTTACTTGAAGCTTCTGTGGAGTTTTGGAAACAACACGTAAAGAAACGTTTCACCATCGTTATACCATTTTCCCAAACTCGCGCCTGTAATCCAGCACTTAACGAATAAAATGCCACCAATTTTATGCACTAACACTGAAAATAACACAATGCGACGACGCGATCTTTTTCGTTTTCCCGCCAAAACTCCTTTCGACATTTTACCTCTAAGAGAGTGAAATGGATGGTTTCATTATCTATAAAAAAATCTTCTTCGTTTCCTAGAGACCACGCAGCCGAAGCCGCAGGCAGAAGCTAGTTACCACATAAAATTAGACTCTAGCAAACCAAAACTATAAAATATACAATCCACTACAATCCTAATCTAACAAGCTACTACCAGTAGGCAGTATGCCCAAATTGCATGCTGGTAGCATTGGCACGTTGAATAACAATAATTAACAGAGATTTTTTGTGTTAATTACAAAAAACAAAAGCTTTAAACAAAAAGAGAACATGTATTTAATACACAATTCAATATTTTTGTAAGTTGGCAATATTTCCCGTCGACTGGTTGGGTACAGTCGAGTACAGAACACAGCCGGGTACGGTTGGTCGGTGTTTGCTCACGTGTGCTCTCCCACGGGGCACCTCTGTTATTCAGCATTATGCTAATACCTACTCGGCACACAGTATTATTGTTAGTAACTTTTGTGCATGACATTACTTTTACTCGTTGACATAAAGATAAACGTCAAAACGTCTAAAAGATTCTTTATACGGATTATTGAAGAGAAGCCGAATTTTTCAGTTGACTTTTTATAAAGCACGTGTATTTTGAATTGTAATGTGTGATGAATGTTGGCAAAAGGTCCTAAGTGTTGAAACTATGCCTTTTTATATTTTTTTCAAGCAATAAAATATCTTAGTTTGAAAACTATCGTGAGTATGACACATTTTGTAAGATAAATATCGGCTAAAACTCACGTTAATTAAAAGTTAATTAAATTTAGAGTTACTTGCTGACGCTCGCGAAAGCCGCCGTGGCTTGCGTTAGTAACTGGCTTCCAGAAGAAGGACATCGAATATGTCCGAAACCTGGTCGGAGTAATTTCGACTTTTAATTGACGTGAGTTTTAGCCGTTATTTATCTTACTATAAAATATTTACAATTTAGTACAGCATATTTGACTTTGACAAACTACTTTGACGTGACACAAGTACGCTAACGCTAAAAAGTGTTAATAAAAAATGAAGAAGAATCTTACTAGCTTCCTGTGCGTACTTACTGTCATAACAACTCCAACAAGCCAAGGTCACAACGCAACTTGCACTAAGATTCAGTACTGGTTGGTACTTAAATAAAGACATTTTCCTAATTCGCTACTCTGGTACTCCATTAATAAAGTATAGCCCACTCAATCGTTGCTCCAATCTTACATAATAAAAACAGTTTAAAATGCCTTAAATTCCAGTGTTTGAAAGTTAAAAAAAGTTGTTAAATTTTAAGCGTCGAGTTTTTTTAAAGTTATGAATTTAAACCACGAGCTAGTCGCTCACCTGGTGTTAAGCGACACGACTGCCCATATCAGTTACAGACACTTGAAACTCTAAAGAATAGTTTCGCGTGACACTGCACTGCGCACGTCATTCCGAGACATCAGCACAGTCTAGCAATAAAATTACTAGACTGTGAGACTAGGTCATAAAGTCTCATTTGCCCAGTAATTTCACTAGTTACAGTACCCTTCAAACCGGAACACTGCTTGCGCACTACTGCATGGCGGCAGAATAACTGGCAAAGCGGTGCCTATCTAGACGAACTGTGAATATGTATGTAAACAGAATAACAAATGTTAATGTAGTAACATGTAATAACAAATGTTAATGTATAGTAACAAAAATATTTTTCAATATTTGCAGGCTTGTTTGCAAGCTGAATGCATGTTATCTACTATTTAATATGTGAGCTTGTACCCAAATTAATAGTGTATTCTTGCAAATAAACAAATGATTTGATTTGAGTATGTTTACTAAGCTTTAACCCGTAACAAATAATCAACCATCAAAACGTACAGTCAATATTAAACTACATCCACGGAAGCACGTCCGCCGAAACAGCGGCCAGTAAAGTCACAGATTGCGTCTATTATTTATGTGAAGTAGACGCGACCCCCGCAATTTCGATGCGGAACTTTCCCTTCCGTCCTTTTATTCCAATTTCGCAATGTTAGAAAAAAATATGACGATATTATTGGACGAGTCAAGTTATGAGGACCCCGGTCGCGGTCAAGCGGAAGGGGTGACTTTTTATACGCATTTAGGACTGAAAAGTTTTGTCATATTTGTGAGATTTGTGAAAATTGAGAAGTGAATTAGGATTTCATTATGCTCGTTTATTAAGTGGTTTTCTCTGCTATTTAACCATTATATGATAAAATTCTAAGATTTTCTTTACCATTTATACCAAAAATGTAATCAAGTAGAATTACTTAATTGGGAAGTAATAGTTTTTATATCATTGTACAGAAAGAGAAAGAAGGAGAGACAAAGAGAGAATTCTTGGAAAATTATATCCATGTGATGTGAAACCGTGTGCAGCTAGAAAAAAGCATACAAAAAACGAGTGTGCTTTAGACCACACGACTGAAGTTTAACTGCTTTAGTTTAACTTCACCTATTGGCTGTATAGCTTTGTTTAATGTTAATGTCACCATCTTGATGATTGTAAATTGTCATCTCACTGGATATACCCACATAATAAAACAAGTTTTTAACTTTGTTATGCTGACAATGGAGATCGACGTGAACAAACTTTAACTTCCGTTCGCCTCGCATTTAACAGCTTACTCCCCAAGTCAAGCGTGCGTATAGAAGTTTTAATTCAAAATAATATTCCGTATAGTCTTCAGGCAAAACTAAATCTTAGGATATTTTTAGAAATTTTATTCAACTAAGTACAGTCTACGATAAAAATTAAATTCCGAGACATCTTTCTTTGGCATGCCGTTGGCGTGGTATTTTTGTGCATAGCTAGGGGTAAAATAAAATACACTTTTAAAATACTCAGCTCACAGACTCGCGAAGAATGAACACAAAACAGAATCTAATAAAATTATACCGAATAATTTACTAGATCTAAATTAAATTTCGTCTACATTCCATGAAAAAAACATGCAACTGCTATTTTATAATTTTACATATTATATTGTTACTAAAAAACAAAACTTTTTGTGCTAGCTAAAAACTTTTGGTACATTTTTCCGACTGTATCTTGTACCAAGTTTCGTAAAAATTAGTTGAAAAATACGGCCTGTACGCGAGTACCACATAATGAAAAATTGTCCGTAATAGCACATTAACAAACAATCTCAGACAAACTAATGAAATGGAACTAAATGAAGAGGCTCAATTCTATAGACAATCAATAACTGTTACTGAATGATTTGACGAGCTAGCCGTTCACCTGATGTTAAGCGCCACGGCTGCCCATAACAGAACAGTGTCAATCGGAACTCCAAAATAGAGTTTCGAGCAACACTGCACTGCGCACATCATCCTGAGACATCAGCACAGTCTGGTAATAAGATTACTCGACTGTGAGATGAGATCATAAAGTCTCATTTGCCCAGTAATTTCACTAGCTACAGTGCCCTTCAAACCGGAACACAGCAGTGCTTGCGCACTACTGCTTGGCGGCAGAATAACTGGCAAAGCGGTGGTACCTACCTAGACGAACATTGCAACAAAGTCCTACCACCTAGTGAAAACTTAAATAACTTAAAGTAAAAAAGTAAATTAAGTAAATAAGTACTTAAATAACTTATCATGTTTTCGATCGCATATATCGCGTTTTTCGAGCAGCCATTGTACCATTAAATAATGCTGACGCCACCTAAAATCGTTTCATAATCTGAATCCTATAAAACAAACACACTTTTAAATTGAAGTTGACCCGTTCACCGAGACGATGGAATTTTGCATTTCCGCTTTCCTCAACGATTACATATTTATGAGTTTTGTTTCAGCATCGGGGAAAGAAAGTCAAACATTAATGAACGCTTAAATATTCCGTACATGTAGATAAAGAAATGAATTTTTACATCATAATAGGGTTTCGCAGAGCATTGGGATGCAAATCAAGTTTACTCGGTTAGGGATTTTTTTTAAACCGTCGTTGACGTGTTTTGCGTTTTACTGGATTTACAAATAGTGAGAAAATGGACTGAAACCTCGTCAATGAGTATATGGAAAAACTCGCGTGACTACTGCAGCTACAAATATAAATAACTAGTTGCGCCCCGCGGTTTCACCCGCGGATAAAAAGTATTTTAATTATTTACTCATCCCACGGGAAAATTTCGCTTTTCCGGGATAAAATGTAGCCTATATGTTAATCTAGTGCATAAGCTATCGTGGTACCGAATTTCATCCAAATCCATTCAGCCGTTTGAGCGTGAAGAAGTAACAAACATACACACATACAAACTTTCGCCTTTATAATATTAGTGTGAATTGTGATAGTGTGATAACTAATAAACGCGTACTATACAAGGTATATTGGCAAGGGGAAAGTTTATGATCCCGAAGAAAAACATTCATTGTGTAATGCACAATTTATCCATTCCATAAAACCTGATTTACCATAATACAACAAGATAGATATGTTATTATGATATGTTATGTATATGTCTATATATATATGTTTATATATGATATGTTATTATGATAATGCTTAATAAAATAAAGTTAATGCTCTCTAATAATGATATTTCACAATAATTAGGTAAGCTGCGTATATGTTGGAGTGGACTTTCTTGGTTTCCAAACGTTTCGAGTATATTAACCACGTCATCAACACAGTGTTGTAACTTGCGCATTCTTGATATTTTTCTGTATTTGTAGACACGAGCTATTCCTAAATTTTATAAGTTATGATATTGAATCCAACACTTTTATTTACTTAAATTTTATATTAACTGCCACTGATCATTATGCTCTTAATTGAATCAACTTTACCTTTACCATTAAATCAACCGGAATCAATGTATCAAAGGTTGAATCCAAAAACCCAACGGTGGTTTAGGATAACCACTGATTAGTAATGATTCATTTGGCAATTAACTGACCACTGCAATCGGTGGTCAGGCGCACAAGCCGGAAATACATTCGGCGGATGCGGTGGCTATAACTCAAAGAGGAACTTCCGATATGCATCTGATAGTATACGACATTTGAGATGGGTTCCTTTCACTAGCATAGGTTACGATCGGTATTTGAGAGTCTTTGAGTCTTTACAACTATTAAACAGCCGTAATGTTTTTTTTTTTATGTTTTGGCTCCACACTTTTGTGTATTTAGCCAGTGTCAAGTAATTGATAATTTATCGAGTTAATGATATTTCACGCAAATATGTGCCAAGTCATAGTCGAAGTCATCAAGTCAAGTCATAGTCTAGTCAAAGTCTTACTCCTAGTAAAGTGGTGGCAACTTTACTTGAAGCTTCTATTGAGTTTTGGAAAAAACACGAAAAGAAACGTTTCACCACCATTATACCATTTTCCCTCACTCACGCCTGTAATCCAGCACTTAACGAATGAAATGCCACCAATTTTATGCACTAACACTGAAAATAACACAAGTTTTGGGAAATAATACAATGCGGTGACGCTATCTTTTTCGCGTTCCCGCCAAAACTCCAGCCGTAATGTTTATCGACAAATATTCCTTGAAGTAAAATTTTTTTACGCACGCTTGATTTGGGGAGTACGTTGACGAATGTGAGGCGAATGGAATTTGAAATTTCAACATAACAAAGTTAAAAATTTGTATTATCATGTTGGTATGTTCGGTAAAATGATAATTTACAATTATCAAGATGGCGACATTAATATTAAACAAAGACAAACAAAGTTATAGCGGCCGATAAATGGAGCTAAGCTAAAGACGTTTACTTCAGTCGTGTGGTCTAAAGCACATCATTTTTTTCTATTTTTTTGTTTACTAGTGGATACATTTTTGCATCATCATTTTCATTTTAATGATGTGAAAAGCTATTGGTTGAAATAGTTATTTAAATCACCATACATAATTAAAATAGTATTACATTGCCACGAAACACAGAACTGTAGTTGTAAGTTCAATGAATTAGTTTTAAAAGAAAAAAACAGCACGTTTAAGTTTTTACGATGTTTGTAGACATTAATAAATATTACCTACGTTACATGTGAATATACTAAGGTCATCAAAGTAAATGTTTCTTTTATTGTTAAATAAAAACCATGATTCCAAAGTCTTGATGGGTATTACACCAATACGAGCTTCTGCCCGCAGCTTCGCCCGCGGCGTGGCCTATGGGAAAATAATTTAACCACTCATTTCACCCTCTTAAGGGTAGAATTTAAAAAAATCCTTTCTTAGCGGATGCCTACGTCATAACATCTACCTGCGTGCCAAATTTCAGCCCGATCCGTCCAGTGGTTTGGGCTGTGCGTTGATAGATCACTAGGTCAGTCAGTCAGTCACCTTTGAGTTATATATATTTAGATTATCTATAGGCATAACATTGCAAATATTTTAGAAACCTCCTTACAATATCTACCTACTGTTACAAAAACAATGGCAGGTTCCTCAATATTTCACAAAGCGGGGACTCTTAAATAATTACCTACGTGCACTCTGACCCTCGTTCAATCTAAAGAACAACCCAGGCCGTGCGTAACAGCTTGCTTTAACAGTTATTTATTAGGAACCTCCAGATTTCGGGCACTTAAAAAAAGTTTTTCCATTACTGTAACTTAACCGAAATAACGTTAAACTTAGCCGGCGGAACATGAATAATAATTAACGAGTTACAATCTCGTTTCGTTGTTAATTAAAATGTTATTTTCGCTACAAGATATCCTAGTAAACTTTGATTACGCGATTATACTTGTACTTACCAGTAAATAAGGATTAAGGTCGTTTGCTGAAATTAATTGTTGACCCTTTTTCATAGCAGTTGTTTCATACCACTATGTAATAATTAACTAAATCCCAAATCCATTGTAACGCCTGTCTATTTAATAATAGGTACTTTATGTAGACTACTCATTACGTTGCTATAAGATTTCAACAGGCGTTTGTCAGCTGAATCTGGCTTATGTCACGCTCAGGCGCGTCTTGCGGTCTTTATTCGGAAGTTAGCATGTCTTTGTTGAAGTAAACCAGATGTGCCCGCGGTGAACGGGACCCATTCTGCCACATAAATTACCGCTTGTCGGAATACCCTTGTTATATTCTAAAGGGAAATAATACGGAAACTTTATTCTTCAACAGCCTATTTAGATAAATTCTTTGATAATGTTGAATTTAATTTCTACGAATTTAAACCATTCCAGAGTCTGATTAAATGAACGTGTTTGATTGAGTTTGTGATGTACCTAATTTAAATCTGCTTGGCTCAAAGCAAAAATATCGTATGTCTCCGTGCACTGGCTAAATCCCGACTCGACACGAAAAAAAAATTATTACGTATCTGTCACCTCATTTATAATCCGCTACCAAATTAGCGGCTATATAACAAGCTTTTATTTAACTTGCAATGTTTGTATGTAATCTAATATGACTATGTTGAGATGAAATTTAGCTTACGTGTTTAGTTTGAAGCAAATTATCATCATTTATTATCATTAGATTCAATGTACTTCCAAGATTATGTTTGTCCAGATTTTAAGCAAACATAATCTTGTCTAAGTTAAATAAATTTTAGAACTCATTCGAAAAGTCCTAAATTCACCATAGTAAGATATCTAGAATAATTTTTGGATCGGTAAATATTAAGTAAATTTTTCAATGTTGATTGTACTTAATCTATCCAATGTTTTTTTTTCTTACTTTAAAAGTTGAAAAAACCGAAACAATTTTTCAAATGTGTGAAAACCACGTTAGTTTCCATAATAAAGTTTTCGACATATTTGACACATATGTCGAAAACACACAAAATATATATATATTATGTATCTATGGTATAATAATCTTACCGTAGCTTTCAAATTCAACTTCATTACCAAAACTTCTCATTATCTTCAAAGTTTGTTTATTGCGTGCATTGTCTAGACACAGCAAGAATTTGTTGAGCCTAATTGTGTAAAATAACACGAGAGATTGGGTACCCTCGGGCAATATGATGGTAACTTAGACTGCCAAGTTCTTGGAACAGAGGTTGGTTGTAACATGCGCTAACCCCAGGAGTTAAACTTTTTGGAAGTGAACGTGCTAAAGGCGATTTTAGCACAATCATTAGTGAACATTTTACAATGGCTTCATAAAATATAATATGTTGATAGTTATCATAACACTGAATTTAATATATTTTCAGCAAGAGCTATTCAAATCTTAATCTTTTTATGCTCGTCTGCACTAAAGTTTGACAGCTCCTAAGTTTGCATTTATATCTATAGCGCCCGGTTTCTCGTACGTTTGTCAAACTCGTGTCAACATGCCAAACAATTTACGCTTGCTGAATGTTGCTGTCTCAACCAATGAGCGTTCAGTACGTTACGATTGACGTGAGGCGATACTACTATAAAAGTCATAAATCTAGCCAAAATAAGTTGTTTAGTCAACTTTCAAGTCTTTTGCAGAAAATTTTAAATCTTAACGTCACAGTTAAATAACCGTTTAACTTTTGGTAACATAACCAATATAATAACCATAAGGAACCTTTGTATTTAAATAAGGTCTTTCATCTTGTCACATCTATTCATACGTAATCATTGTACAAGCAAACATATATGAAATTGTTGCTTGCAGGTTGTAGTCAATTTGGTACTTAATTTAATAGTTTATCTAACATTGGATGGCTTATGGCCCACAAATTGAACAAATGACTTGGTTTCACTAATGTGTTATGGGTTTAATTTCGTTCTATTAAAGGTCTAAAGTTCTATACACACTTTTTTTTTGTCAACTTTAACAAAATATCCAGCTAAATATTACAGTTAGCTTCAAACTTTTATAGTTCTAGACAAAGTTATACAACTATAACTTTTTCTGACATGCTACAAATATGCAGCAAAAGCAACATTTTGCTAAATTTTATGCCACGCTAAAAGCAAATAATATGTAGATAGTTAGATCGATAAATAGATACAACTTTTTATTGGAAAAAAAAAACACAATGCAGAAATTATTGATAGCTAATAACTAAGTGGTGTAATTGCCTAAAGGATATTCTTTTTGGCAGATATCTCAAAAATACTTCTTTAAAGTAGTGACGGCGTTTCAATATCTACAATTATAGAATTTCAGCTTAACTCAGTAAGCAGTCTAAACATTGGAACTAAGCCGTACTGGTTCAAGAATGAATGTATTGTAAAAGTTGCCAGTAGTTGACCATAAAAGTATAGAGTGTGGAGAAGACCTAATTCTGTTGGACGTTTAAGGTTAACAATGTACCGTAATTTATTAACAGTTTGTTTGTTAGTTGAGGGCAGGTTTATGTTTTAATGGATTCTTTTCATTAGCTTTAACTTTGGTGTTAGAGGATTGTAGGGGTTGTTTTTATTATTATTACTGGTCATTTTACCTACATTGCTGTAGGCTCATAACCCGGAGGTGGCGGGTTCGATTCCTGCGGCAGGACAAGTATTTGCGCACAAGAAAAAAAAAGTTTAAATAATTATCTGAATATTACTCCGATAACTCGGTAATATTATTCTGAGTCTAGGTATTGTGGATCCATGTGTGTGGTCCTCATAATCCCTGGGTCACAGACACAGGAAATCCTAGTTAGGGTCCAGGATCTTTGTATGTGATCGTTGGGCGTTTATTTATTTATTTGTTACTGTACGATCCTTGGTTGAGACAGCTGATGAGCGTTCAGTATTTGCTTTGCCAAGTTGACACACATTTAAGAAACATATACGGAAACCCGGGGGAAAGTGCTGCTTAGCCAAGTTTTATTTTAATAGACGTACAGATCATTATTGAATTTTTTACACGTTTATTAGGAATAAACTGAAACAGTATAAGTGATGTAGAAAGTAATAAGGCCAGTGCTTATCGCTGAGCGAAGGTAGAAAATAGAAACATTGTATGCTATAAAAGCCTGGAACCTCTGGGGAGCCGTAGCCGGTCTACGGTCCGTAGCACAGACGTAGCTGCCTACGGTTAGCTAGCATGTAGACCTACGCATTTCGTAGAATCTCTTTACAAATTATATTATACTAAAGTTCAGTGGATAAAGAAGTATACAATTTTCTCTAAAGGTTGTTTATAAAACATGAACAATGAACAATAATCACAGACAACATAGTGTCATAATTTATTAATTTCTAAAAAATATTTAGAAATTAATAAATTATGAAATATATTATATTAAATTTGGAATAATAAATGTTTTAAATGCTGCATAACAACTAACCTGATAGAATACAAACCACGTTTCTTACAGAATTTAATACTACAAACCTAGATCAAAATTTCCGAAGAAATAACATAAGACATTGTAATAACGATTCTTCTTTATTAATTAGATAATTTCTTATTTTGTAGACCTTCTGACAGCGCTATTGCATGAGACCTAATCTAAGTCAATCCTAAGGCAATGCAGAAAACGTAATCAGTATCGTTCATCGCCCCACGCAACCGGTAGTTGGATTTCTTGAACCGTGAAATTTTATCAAGAGTATTAATCTCGTGGAACTTCCCCCTTGGACACCATACTTTTTATTTTGTAATGTTCCGGTCAAACCTTGGCGGCTTCGGCTTCGGCGACTGTACCAGTATGATTGGTAAATATCGAAACAAAATCAGTGAAAGAGAAAAACATGCTGCACAAAATCGGATAAGGATAAGCGATGATGACAGTTTACTCAGTTTTCCGCACTAGTTTTCACAGATTGTGATTAGGTTAGTACATTATCATCAGCCTACACTAGTCCACTGCTGAACATAGGCCTCTCTCAAGGCACGCCACTGAGCCTTGGGAGTACATAGTATAATAAAAAGAACATTACATTTTAGGTACTTAGGTACATTTATTATTGTTTAATTATTATGTATTAATTAGTATGAAAGCAGATTATTAAGTGACAATACTCAATAATTTAACCAAGTAATGTCAGCGAGTACTTTTTTTAGACCGCGCAATTATTAACTGTGCCGAGATCAAGTTATTATTATTTTATGAATAAAAAATATTACAGTTTACCAACATTGCTGAAACGTTATATTCATTCACTTTCTTTTCTGTCAGCCTCTGTGGGTGGTTGAGCAGGTCGGCTTGATCCGGAGGCGGCGGGTTCGATTCGCGAGAGAAAGGAACAAAGAAAAAAACAGCGCAAATACTTGTTCTGAGGCTGGGTGTTGTGGGACCATGGTCCTCATAATTCCTGGATCCCTAGACGCAGGGAATTCTAATTAGGGCCCAGGATCTATGTATGTGATCGTTGGGTGTTATTGTTATTATTCATTTTCTGTCACAAAGGTACACGTTTTACAGTCGCAATTATCGGGCAGGTGAGCCACGACTTTATTTAAACCAAATTGATTTCTGTTTCAGGGATTAACCTGGCTTTAAAGGTCAGCTTTGAGTTGAGATCAAAGAATTATAAAAGTCAGTTGGTGGAGTAATAAAACTGGATATTAATTTATAAAAAGTTATTTTAATTTAGGATGAGACGAAGGTTGCTGTGAAATGATAAAGAGGGTTCGAAACCTCCGTTAAACATAAATTAAGTGTGCTAGTTTTTCCAATATGCCTTTATAAAGTGTAAAGTTTGGTAAGATATATAAGATACGATACAACCCAACCATCACACTATTCACACTATGTTCACATAAGCATCTACATAATTTCTATTTACAGAACAGAGAATCTAAGAACAAAATCTATTAAAAACTTTTGGAACATCATTCTTGATTTTCAAATTAAAACATTATAGTATAGGAATGTCATACTATTAAGTGAAAATCACTAATGCAGTAAGTTAATAGATGGCATACGTGAAGCTAATGTGTTATTACCATTTTGAACATGCAAAAGGTGTTTCACTTCTTTTATAATTAACTATTAGAATCCTTTGCTATAAATATCATATTTCACAGTTTAAAGAATTAGGTAGTTTATGTAATTTTTTTTGTTTTAGGGTTCCGAGTGACACTATTCTGTAATGGGCGGCCGTGGCCGTGGCCGCTTAACATCAGGTGAACGACTAGCTCGTCACATCATTCAATAACATTTTTTTTTCTCTTTAATACTGAAAAAATGTGAGATTGTTTTTCAATAATTACTACATTGTTTGGTTGCTTTTATTAAATCTATTTACATATTTTCTCAATTATATTTAGTAATAATTTTAAATTAATAAAATAATTTTTCCCCCGAACACAAAGGTAAGGACCATTTTGTTATAAATTTTTCTTTTGCTTTTAATGCAACTTTATTATTGGTATATTAGAAAAGATAGATCTATAAATGCAAAATATCGACCACAGAACTCACCCTATTTACATAGGTTTTTTAAAAATTATTATTGTTAAATAGGCTTGCGTTTGACCACTATCGCACCTGATAGTAAGTAACGAAGCGGTCTAGGATGTAACACGATTGCCTAGAAGATACCTGTTCACTCTCGATTAGAAGACTCCAAGTTTGTAGCTGTAGGGAAACACGGAGACCGATAAAGCTTTCCACTCTTTGGCTGTTCGCATGATAAATGTGGAGCCAAATTACTTTGTTCGCACATGTGGGATATTGACCATGTAACGGTGGCGTTTTTTTGTACATCTGGTTGTCCAATGATGGAAAGGTGATGGCGGAATCAGGTTATGCAACTCCAATGCGCACTCTCCAAACTGATGAAAAAGCTCTAGATGATCCGAAATCGGTATCGGAAAATCATGGAGATTTGGAGCTAGCGCACCGGAGTCTTTTCGACACCAAATGCAGATAAAATGTATGACACTAGTCCTATCAGTTTTCATTGGTATTTATGTAGATAATTCAAGAAGTTCTACATGCAAAACTTAAAAAGCATTTCACTGTATCGTCAAGAAAAGGGTTCAGTCAAGAATCAAGTATGTGCACCACGTATGAATATGCATAAACCATATCATTATCTGTCGACCCTTTCGTACACAATAACATGCCTTCAATATAATGAACGATGGGAAACTCCGATAATGATAGTATGTGCGTTGTTGGGGAGTACATTTTTAAAAACAAACTTTATGGAGGTTCAAATGGGGTGTAAAAGCATTGTTACTTAGTTTCTCCTAATATGTCGCTATTAGTAATTTCTCGATTAGTATTTTGGATAAATTGGACTTAAAATTATGAAATGAAATTGTTATTATACACGGCATGAGTAATTTCTGAAATAAAACTTCTTTACGCATGCTTGACTTGGAGAGTAAGCTGGCGAGGCGAACGAAAGTTAAAAGTTGTTGGTTAACATAGATCTCCAATGTCAAAATAATAAAGTCGAAAATTTGTATTAACATCATACAAAGCAAAAACAAAGTTATACTAGGCGATAGATGGAGCTGAACTAAAGAAGTTTACTTCAATTATGTGGTCTACAGCAAACTCGTTTTTTTTTGCTCATTTGTCCATGTTACCCGCGCGGGATCTATATACAATGAAACGTTTATGCTTGATTTGGTTTTTATTGAATGCTGCTTTACCACAGACTCCTGAATCAAAAATGAAAAATGAATTACCTATTTGTTTATTGTATTTATTTCTAAACAAAATCGATACAGGTATGCTTGATGTTTGAACCACTGGACTCGCTCATTTCTTTACGCAGTTGTTTATATGATGTAAATTTTCAACACATATATTATGACTTAAAATTGAGAATGTTACTCACGTCGTATAACAAGTACCATAAAACAATATTATGCTAGCTGGAACACCAACACTGAAGTATTAAACCACTTACCAATAGGTACTTGTTTTTATTCTTGCTAAGAAACCATCAGGGACTCGTAACGCAAAGCTTTTGTTCCAAGCATGGAGGTTCTCATAAATAAGGTCGGAGTCAGTGAATATTTTATAAATCCGCCGCCATTATCGAGTAGGGTAAGGATGTCCGGGCTTCGATCCGGGAAATCTGTTGTGTTGGAGACGTGTTTCATAACGAGGCAGTCGGAAGCCTCGCAGGTGAATCAGCTACTGGGAAACACGAAGATAATAATAATAAATATAATGGTTGAAACATACATCTGTTTTCTTTTTTGAAGTAGGTATTAATAATGAATTTAACATGAAAAAAAAAGTGATCTAAGTATTTTGTTATGTTTTTCACCATTTTCTAGGTCAGAAGGTATAAATTGTGGGTTATTTCATGGTAATAATAATAATAACACCCAACGACCACACACATAGATACTAGACCCAAATTAGGATTCTTTGCATAAGGGACTCGGGAACTACGAAGACAATGGTCCCACAAAAACTAGACACAGATCAAGTGTTTGCGCTTTTCTTCTTCGCAAAAATAGTTGTACTACCGCGGGAATTGAACCCGCCATCTTTGGATTATGAGCCAACCTGCTCAACATCTACAGGCTGCCAGAGGCAATGAACGACACGTCATTCATGCTCACGAGCAAGCGTTCGCTTTCGTGAGTTGTAAATTAAGCAATCAGTAAAATCTCAATCGTTTTAATGTTGTGACGATATCAAATTGATCCATCAGTGGATCAAACTAGAATAGACAAAACCGAATAAGGAAAAAGGATGACATTTTTTGTCAGGCATGCCATGGACCCTAAATAGCCCAACGGACCTTCTTGCTAGACTCTCAAGTACCTATAGAGATTTTTAAACATTAATAGTGAAATAAAAATATGCATTATAATTACAGTCTTTAATTATAATCTATTGTGCTGTACTATTATTGAAAAGCACAAGCGCTTCGATTAAACATAATTAATTAATAATACTCTATTTTGCAGTAGTCGGGTAAAACTACGACAGCATGGCTCCCGATTGTTGCCACAAAATATCACCTGTAAAAAAGTTAATCGGCAAACGTGAACAATAATATTCTCACAAGAGTGCCATATACGATCCGGGTGTGATCGACCGGGTATCACGGCGAGCCGGTTATAAAACATTCATGGGCTCACCGGTTACTCATTCATGATGCCCGGGTGCGGGTGTCACCGGATCTCGATCACAGCGTCATCCGGGTAACGGCCCGGTTATCCCGATCGGCACTCTTCTAAAGTTGGGAAAATCTTTTTTGTGTTTGGAAAATTACTTTTTTAACAATATTTTTACCTAGCTCTTCCGTCTATAAGAAATAAATACATGGCAGTTTATTAAAGGCGTGTGTGTAAAAAGGTGTGCTTTATAAATATGTCATAAAACATTGGTGAGCTCTTAGCGCTGAAATGGATGAAAATGCTTTTTGAAAATTTATTCCTGAATTTTTTTCCGTGTACAATGAAATTGCAAGGTGAATACAAGTGAATACGTATACTACATACGTTACATAATAAAAAAAATCGTGTCGTAGATCACGCGCTCACACTCTCAAACCATCTCACATATAATTATGTACACAATAATAATAATAATGCTCAACAATCACATACATAGATTCTGGGACCCTAACTAGGATATCCTGTGTCTAGGAGCCTCAGAAACTACGAGGACCATGACAACACCCAGACTCAGAACAAGTATTTGCGTTATTTAACTGTACACAAATACTTGTCCTGCCGCGGGAATAGAACCTGCCACCTCCGGGTTATGAACCGATGTACTCAACCACACCACAGAGGCTGTCAATATATGTGTGAGTTGGTATGAGATTCATCATGAGCTAATTACGTTCCCACTCTAGGGACACGGACCTTTTCCTACAGGAAGAAAGTATAAGCAGTAATCCAGCACGCTAGTGCTCAAGTAAACAAGTTTCAGATCAGCCCAAGCTAATTTAAAATATTCTCAGATTTTCATCAATTCGCATTGTGTTTAAAATGAAAATACGAGACGTCTCCTCAAAGGCTCCCGTCTCGTCTCGACATGGATTTACTGCTGTTAACGAAATAAGTGAGGGATTTAGCTTCCATTTCGATTTAATCTTACATTTTGGAAAAGCAATAATGGATGCTTATTGGCAAAAAAGTGGCATTATAAGCAAAATAACTTGATTCTTATGAAACGATCTATTGAATGCGAAAACATTTTACGCAGACGTATGAAATCAATTTTAAAAATACCTCTTATCAAAGTCAAGAGTTATAATACAATATACAAATCACTTATGATTGGCTGGTAAGTACCACACAGAATTACTAGCGACTATTATTGTGCAGTCCCTATACTTTCTGAATTGCAAGTTGTGAGTTTGATTCCCACTCAGGACAAACATTTGTGTGATGAACATAGATATTTGTTCTGTATCTGTGTGTTATATTGTATTCTATGTATATATTTACAAACAAAATTTGTCTAAGCATTATATCTGTTATCTGGTTCCTTTAGCTTTGCTTAGTTTGGGGCTAGATGGCGCTGTGTGAAATGTCCACAAATATTTATTATTATTATTATTATTACTCAGTCCCACATAGAACCGCAAGGAATCACTTAGAACCACACAAAATAATGCAATAAAAAAATTAAGAGAATTTCAAGGGTTTATACTTTACACCGGTTATCTGGTTTGTCAGAAGCAAATTAATCTACATTATTAAAAAGATAAAATTCAAAGTAAAAATAGTTCAACGAGGAATTGTTTCTTAGAAACATTCAATAAAAACTTGCCTTTCTAGTACTTCAATTAATTAAGACACGACCAGGCGACTACCTAATAGAAAAAAGCGTATTGATATTAAAATAATTAATTTGCAATAGCAGGCAAGCTGACAGGTTCAGACTGCACCAGAATAGTTGGCTGTGCAGTACGTAAGCTTCTTGTTAGAGTCTGGGATATACCAAAATTTAATCCCAACGATCACATATTATTTATATATTACCCTATTAGACCCTGAAATCTTTGTATCTACTCAGACTCAGAAACTCCGAGG
This sequence comes from Ennomos fuscantarius, assembly GCA_905220475.3. Classification (NCBI taxonomy): domain Eukaryota; kingdom Metazoa; phylum Arthropoda; class Insecta; order Lepidoptera; family Geometridae; genus Ennomos; species Ennomos fuscantarius. Next base: position 11,735,217 of record HG992029.1, read on the forward strand.
ATCATGGTCCTACAACACTCGGACTCAGAACAAGTGTTTACGATTTTTCATGTGCATAAATACTTGTTCTTTCGCGGAAGAGCAAGAAATCGTAAATATGAATAAAATTAAAACCGTTACAAATATTATAAATGTGTGTATGTGTGCGTGCGTGGGTTGTATACGAAACCTTATCATTTTTACAGGGCTCTTGGAATAAAAATATTATGTGTCTAGATATGATTTTTGAGTAAAAGACCTCTCTGTATTTGAAGCTAGCCTGGTACTCCAGTACCAAAGTATGACACACGCCAAATAAATCAAAGGTGCTCTTTTGAGAAAGAATTTGATCCACTCTTCTTTTGTGTAATCAAAACAGCACCGATTTTTGTTTCGGTGATCTTTTGTCTCCTTTTTAAATTTCCTCTAAGCAAATCAAAAAGCTTAATAAGTAATGTTATGATATTTTTATTCACTGTATTGCTCTATATTTCCCGCTTTAAAAGGGCAACTCCATTAGGAGAATGAGTCTGGGAGTAAACGGGAATGAATAGGTCATTCAGATGGCGAATGTCGCATGTCTTTTGAAAAGAAGAGTGCACTACGGAGGTAGGGGAGGCTTTTGAGTATATTACACCAAAAACGTTAATTAGTTAAATGAGAAGAAAGGTAATTAGCACTCATAAAAGATTCAAACTTTTTAGTGATTATGAAGTAATTATGTTAAATTTATACTGGTACGACAAATTCCATGGAGAAAAAGGTTAGACAAACTTACAAATTTCACGTTAACCTCATTAAAAAAACGAGTGTGCTTTAGACCACACGACTGAAGTAAAACTTCTTTAGTTTAACTCCATCTATCGGCCGGTACAACTTTGTTTTTGATCTGTTTAATGCTAATTTTGCCATCTTGAGAATTGTAAATTGTCATTGTGCCGGACGAATCAACATAATAATACAATAATTCAACATTATTATGTTGATAATGGTGATCTACGTGAACCAACTTATACTTCCTTTTGTCTGGCATTCACCAGCTTACTCCCCAAGTCAAGCGTGCGTATAGAAATTTTACTTCAACAAATCATTTCTTTTAAATTATGCTGTACGAAGATAAATATTACAGGAAAACAAACATTTTAATCAACCTAAATATTTATGTTACATTCGATCAATTGAATGACTTTTAATACCTACCTACCATTTTACCGCTTTTCGTCAATCAAGAACCACATTAAAAGCAATCGATCGGATTTCCGTTCGCGAAATAATGTCGGCCATCATGACTGGACATTACAGATCGAAGCAATCGCAATAAATCAATTTGTATCGGGAATTTATTTACGTTGCGGGTGACATTTGTAACTCCTCTTGTGTTGGATTGATATTGAGGCGAGAAGAATAATGTGGATAAGGTTTATTATTGGTCATAAAACAACAATAATAGTGATTGGGGAAATAAGACTTTACGACCTGATCTCACAATCTAGTAATCATATTGCTAGACTGTGCTGATGCAGGATGACGTGCCCAGTGCAGTGTCTCTCAAAACTTTACGAGTGGCACTGCAACTGTTACGGGCAGCCGTGACGTCTTAACATCATGTGAACTACTAATTCATCACGTCATTTAACACGATAAATATGTTTTATTACGACGATTGTGATACTTGCTGAATACTAGAATAAAGCAGATTATCTCAGCATTCAGTACAGTAGGTGTGTGGTGTCATGTATAAATGTTTTTTTCTTTTAGAACTCTGTAACGTTTATTTTTTTTTTTTTTTAACGAGCTGTTGCTTGAATAAGAAGATCGAGAAGACTACGTCCACTGGAAGAGTGGACCCTATTGAAAGTTGCGACCGTTCTAGCTAACCTACGGGGGGTACGGGTATACGGGTCATTGCGTTTAATCGTGTAGGTAAGCAGTTCGCCTAAATTTGAAATGGAAAATAGACGTAACACGTAAGCAACGAGACAATTAAATTGGCTAAATTCTCTAGCAGTGAAAAATAGACGAGGGTATAATGATAATACCAATACTATAAAATAAATTAACAAAAATACTCGATAATGCAGTAGAACTTACTCGTATTTTGCATTTCCTCAAACGTATCAACGTCATATCGCCCAACCATTCACGGACTTTGATAAAACTTGCGTAATATTTTTACTTTATTTTTACTTAATTAATATTTCGATCCAGTAAGGATAGAATAGAATAGAGGACTCGACACTGTACGCTATAAAACACAAAGCAGGAAAATAAGTAACACTGCGCTTTGATAAACATGAATTTCGTGTCTAATTTCGTGCCAAACCTATAAACACATTAAAACCTTGCACTTATGTGCACAGGTGAATAGTAATAATAACGCCCAACGATCACATATATAGACCCTGGACCCTAACTAGGACTTAGGGACCCAGGAACTATGAGGACCATTGTCCCACAACACCCAGACTCAGAACAAGTAGTTGCGCTTTTCTGCGCACAAATACTTTGTGCTGCCACGGGAATCGAACCCGCCGCCTCCGGGTTATGAGCCGACCTGCTCAACCACCACACCACAGAGGCTGTCAATGGATGTCAGAATATTAGAAGTGTTTATGACCGTGTGGTCCCGGTTTGCGAATAAGACCATCCCATACAAAATGGTAGAACATGTACAAAAAGGCTATATCCACACTAACCCCAGCGTCCTTGCATCGAGAAGGTACGCACCCGGACACGGGTATGCGATAACGAATGCAATTTTCCAAGTCTCTGAACAGAGTTTAGGCGGGGCCCGAATGGATACAGCACCTGGATTCCAGCCCCCTACGCTAAAGAGATAAGATTGTAGAAAAAGTTGCTGATTTTGCTTAGGGTATAGATCGAGTTATATCGCTGTGGGGCTGCACTGTATACCTAAACATTACAATATAAGACTTTATATAGTGTTAAAACTGTCAAATGAATGCAAAAATCTTTATTAATAACAATGTGGGTGCCAAATGCCAATGTGGGTGTACACAGCCTAATAGAGGTGGCGGGTTCGATTCCCGCGGCAGGACAAGTATTTGTGCACAGAAAAAAAAAAGTGTAAATACTTGTTCTGAGTCTGGGTGTTGTGGGACCATGGTCCTCGTAGTTCCTGGGTCCCTAGACACAGGGAATCCTAGTTAGGGTCCAGGATCTATGTATGTGGTCGTTGGGCGTTATTATTATTTTTATTATTAAAAAGCGCCTGGCCAGTAGCGTAGTTAACTTTATCAGAAATCATGATAAGGAACATGTTACCTACAAATAACATGTTACAGGTTATAATTATCTAACATATTATAATAAATTTACCCATCACAGATAATAATGTAGTACCTAAATTATATTTTAATGCCTAAAACTATATAACAATTTATGCCGGTTCCTGTCATTCATAAAATGAACAAAATTAAAAAAAAATCATATTACTTTGTGAATGTATAAGTATAGACAAAGATTCATTATTTTATCGTTAGTAGCATACACGAAAAAAACAATTAATAAGTCATTACATACTTTTTTCTACCGATCAATCGATGCCACCCTTAATAGCACGGCAAAATGTGGGTGGTTCGATTTATCATAATGAATTCTATGCCCATGGGATCACTATTTAGTACGGATAATCCCCTTTTACAGAAAAATGAATAGCCACTACTTTTATGTAAATTAAATGAAGGGAGCTTTTATGCCTTTATTGTTTATACCCTGATTGAGTCCGATCGATTTATTTGAAATGAAAATTAGAAGTTTGAGCCTTTGATACTTGCCAACTGTGATTCTCCACTATTTATTTTGGCATCATAGTGTTGTGTAGTATAACAAAGTGTTAGCCTTATTTTCCCGAAAACGGTTGTGATAAAGTTAAATTTAGCAGTTTCCCAATAAGTTCAGGTCTTGTGTAAGCTTATCTGAAAGAGTAGACTATTTTTAGCCAAAAAATACCGCTTCCAGCCCTTAGCATTTTAAATTAACATAAAAGAAAATTTTAGTCAACTTGAGTCCTAACTACAACTATTACACGGCTAACACTCACGAGATACAGTCGAATAACTCGACCGGTGTTCGGGCAATAAAGATGCCCATCCTCAAGGAGTACGCGCGGCGGCGGTGGTGGCGGCTCGGCGCTGACTTTATTGCCCGAACACCGGTCGAGTTATTCGACTGTATCTCGTAAGTCTTAGCCGTGTAATAGTTGTAGTTATGAGTACTACTCACGTCAGTTTCTATAATATTATAACTTGAGTCCTTCCTTTTCTTGGAATTACAGAATGTTATTGGCCCGATTGGGCCGTAACAGTAAGCAAGAATGTTTGCGTGCGATCAGAAATGCTAATTTCGAAATCTGTGTATCAACCTTGAAATAAAATTGTCTAATAATAATGTGAAACAATTATACATTGCCAAAAACCTAAATAGAAAAGGGACAACTTACACGTAGACAAGAAATTAATTTAGCGTCTAAAATAGTCTAATAATTAAAATCCCAAATGTTGTAAAAATGGTCACTAACACACTATAATAAGCATCTAGCAGAAAAATCTAAAGGTGAAATAAATGAACAAAAAACGCCCAACGATCACATATGTACATCCTGTATCTTAATTAGGATTCCTTGTATCTAAGGAACCAGGAACTACAAGGACCGTGAACCCACAACACCCAGTCACAGAACAAATATATGCGTTTTTTGCTTAAATACTTGCCCTGTCGCAAGAACCGACTCCGCCGCCTCCTGGTTATGAGCCGACTTACTCAATCACCACATCACAGCGGCTATCAATGATGATAGATAACTCCTCTCTTTATTATGGTATTACTAAACTATCTCAAAACAAAACAATTCGAAAAGATTCCAGACAACACCCTCATCACCTCTCCTTCCGCGGAATTAACCACGCTTCCACACTATATCTGTTAAGGAGTGGTAATCCCAAAAATCGATGGGGACGTCTGCCCCACCCAGAAAGTTTCTAACGACATAACCGCGTGCAATTGATATGCCCCAAGAGTAGGCCCATTGTAAAGAAAGGAAAATCCCTATCCGAAAATCTTACGAGAGTTAGAAGTCTCTTGCATCAGTATTCCGTCCTCGCAAGCGCCCGGTGTCGGTTGCTCCCCCCTCGAACCCTCGAATGCGGTAAACTCCTTCAGTAATTTGACTTTGTTGTTATAACTCAGTTTTAGTTTGTCGCCGTTGGCAGATTTATTGCTTTAGTGAAATCTGCTAAACTGTGACAGATATTGTTGTGGGACTCGCGGATGATGTATTCAAGATATGCATTAGGTATTTGCTTAAACCTGCTGCATATGTTATATTAATGGTGTTTTCTAAAGATAATCTATTTTTTTTCTGGCCTGATAGCTCGGGTGGTAGTAACCCTGCCTTTTGAACTGTTTTTTGGGCTTGACCCGCACCTAGGGCAAACATTTGTATGATAAACAGTACTGTTTGTTCTGTGTCTGGATGTTATATTGTATTCTAAGAATGTATTTACAAATAAAAAAGTGCATAAGGGATTTTAGCGGGAAAACGAAAAGATCGCGTCACTGCATTGTATTATTTTCCAAAACTTGTGTTATTTTCAGTGTTAATGAATATGAATATGAAATTGGTGGCATTTTATTCGTTAAGTGCTGGATTACAGGCATGAATGTGGTTAAGTGGTATAAAGATGGTGAAACGTTTCTTTTCGTGTTGTTTCCAAAACTACATACAAGCCGCTGGTAAAGTTGCCACCACTTTACTAGGAGTATGACTGGACTAGACCTTTTATTTTTTTGAGGATTTTGTAAAAAAAAAGACTAGACTAGACTTGACTTGATGACTTGGACTGCGACTTGACTTGACAAATATTTATATAATATTAATTAACTTGAGAATATTATTATTTGACACTGGCTAAATACACAAAAGTGTGGAGCCAAAACCAAAACAAACAAAAAAAGTACATTAGGATTGTATTAGTTATTATCTGGTTACCCATAGTACAAGATTTGCTTAGTTTGAGGCTAGATGGAATTGTGTGAAATATTCACACATTTATATTATTATATTGTGATGCTTCTTTTTCAATGCTGAAAAAAAACTGGAATTGTGACTTAGAATAGATAAGAATAGATAACGATAAATGACTGATAATGCTGATTATGATTTATGTAGAAGACGAGAGACGACGAGATAAAGAGATCCTGGTTCCAGTTATTAAAAAGCATTTTTGAACCTTAGTCGTTTGGGATCACAAGACACTAGATTATTTTTTGTATTTGTGATGCGGCCTTTCTCTCAACTGGTCGCAAGTAACAATGCAGTTGAGATTCACTCTTGCTTTAATAACTCCCAGATTATGTAAATTATATCCATGATTCAAATTGTGCATTCAATAAATGAGATGATATTGCTTATATATCAAACTGACGAAATAACAGCAGACATAAAACGCTACTGAAACGCATTGCTCATCGAAATATTGACTGTCTAAATCACATAACTGCTACTATCTAATTACCCCCGTTTCACTAAATCGCACAAAATCGAACAATGCGATCGTGAGCGGGTATTTTGCTATGGTTCTATTAAATCACCGCATTGTCGTGGCCAATCCTATTCAGTTTGAATAGCGTACACCGTGGCTTCATCAAATTGCACTGAATGGACGTTAGAGCACTCATCGAGCGTGGCCGTGGTGAGGGTAAAAATTTGAATGGGATATACGGACAGGGAGGCATAAAAGGGAAGTATAGAGGACTTGGACACAGCGTACCGGTGAATCGTCTTTAAAATAACTGGCTGATTTGGTCAACACACACAAACGTATGCTGCATATAGAGCAACGCTATGCATTGTGAGTTAAAGACAATTGATGGCGTATCCTACATGCTGAATATTTTGACGGTTCCATTAAACACCATGTTTCATTGCAAGACTTAATTCCTCCAAAGAGTCTACCTTAGTGACTAGCTGCAAATAGATACTAAATTGTGAATTAGATTTAAATTTATTTCTGGATAATTCCGGTTTTTTATTATCTACAGTATATACCACTCCAAAACTATGGTCAGCATTTACTATTTTGTGGCTGTTTAAAAAAAATCTGTTTTGTTTTGTGTCGCCGCACGTTTCTTACAGAAACTTATTCTTAGAATTAAAATGCTGTTTCTCCGTCTAAAAACATGTAAGTATTGTTGACACTAATTGTATATTCTAACATTTAGTATCCTATTTTATTAAGAACTTTAAACTATAATACAACAGTTACTGCTTTCTTCAAAAATAATAAAAGGTTGGTTTCTGTCTTCTGTGAATAGACTGAAACGCTCGCAACGCCCATCGAGCGCACTTCCGACCACTCGGACCTCAGTCGCAATACATCGGCACGGCACGGACCCTGTGATGCTGAAATTGGACACGAGCACACGGTTTTTTCTTTTAATCTGAAGTATAGTTTGGAATTCAATCACGATTTTTTAAAATATAAAAAACCGTTTCTCGTCTATCGATATATCATATACAGTCGACTCTCGTTAATTCGAAACTCGAGGGACTCTTACAATGTTACGATTGTTTGAAATATCAAATGGTTCGAAATTTTTGAGAAATAAACAAATAAAACTTGGAATTATTGAGTGTTGATAATCAATTACATATTATTTATTAACTTCTATTCTTTAACTGAGACAAAGGTTAGAGCTATATTGTATATACGTGTACATATTATGTGAATTAATTAATATTTCGAAAGAACTGAACTTGTTTTGCAATGTACTTAGATGTCTCCGCGGCGGGATGGATTACTCGGACTTGTTTTATAAGAGCCTCAAGTGACTTATTCTTTACGAATTTTTGAGCGTTTGACGCCGATAAGTTCAAATTAACGAGTAATTTTGTTGCGTAACGTTGATTTTTTCGTTCCAATTACCAAGTGCATAAAATGTATTGATTTAGTTTGAAATATAAAGAGATTATCTAAGGAACTCGTGATAACTTTGAATTATAGAGAGGTTCGAAATATCGCAAGTTTAAATTAACGAGAGTCAACTGTAGTTGTTTTTCCAAATTTTCCTTACCCGATATCTACTTTTAACATATTACTTATCAATAAGTACTTAACTTTGAATTGTAGAGAGGTTCGAAATATCGCAAGTTTAAATTAACGAGAGTCAACTGTAGTAGTTTTTTTAAGTTTTCCTTACCCGATATCTACTTTTAACATAATACTTATATTACTAAGTTATCATCGATAAAAAAATGTGTTAACTAAGTAAAAATACATATCTATTGTATGAATATTAAGTCGTAATCCTATTTTGTATTTTGAGTGCACAATATTCCTGAGCTATTTACTACAAATAAATATACTCTTAAAACTTAGTAAGCTTTGCGTTGTGACAGAAGCTAATTAAAACAAAAGACAACCTACCTCTCAAATGCAAAACCGAACCAATATTAAGGTAACTTAAACAACCTAACTTCAAAAGCTTAAAGACTTAGCTCGGCAATTCAACGAGGATTCAATGCATTCAGAGTCACGGAGGGTTCAGTCCCCAATAATGGTCCTTGATCATTAATGATGGCATCCCTCATGCCCTGTATGTAGGTTACTGTGCAAACAGATCTGGGGTGGTTGCCCTTTGAGAAGACGCGGTTTTGGTGAACTTTATGTCTGTTTTAATTAAAAGCTTTAGTACAAAATATTAACGGGTGTTGTGTAAAACATAATAAGTACCTAACAAAGTGTGGTGTAAAGAATGATGTGTTTTAATCCACCTCCCGAAACAAGTTTATTTTTATAGGGTAGCTTTCCGATACCCTGTAAGTAAAATTTAAAAAAATTGTCTCTCGCTTGACTCATGCAGGTACAAACGCTATATAAGTATGAAGTGAATTTGAATAAGTGTGCACTAAATTTTTGCCTTTCATTTTATACATCAGACAAGGTGCAAAATTCAAACAATTAATTAAAAGGTTTGTTTTGTGTCCGGGTGTTATATTGTATTGTATGTATTTACAAACAAAAAGTATCTAAGTATTGTATCAGTCATCTCGTTCCCATAGTACAAGTATTGCTTAGTTTGGGGCTAGATGGCGCTGCGTGAAATGTACACAAATACTAAATTAGTAAATTTACTAAACATTTCACAGACTATAGATAATTTCGATCGTGTATTTTCATTCTCACTTCTATTATGATGCACATTATGACAAAACAAACCATAGAGCGGAGTTAAAAATAAATTTAGAATATTGCACGTGACTCCACGCGAGCTCATACATTACCAGCACAAAGAACCGCAAGCTTTAGCTTACATGTCCGATCCCGAACACGATATCTTGGGCAAAATTTACGACCAGCAAAAATAAAAGGAGACTTAATTGGTCGTAAAATATTTAAGATTATGTTGACAATGGATTATCCTTAGCACTACCCTTTCTCAATCGTAAATTATATCCAACGGCGTACTTAGACTGACGCATGTTGCAACCATTAGATGCACAAATGCAATAGATGCAAGCACAAATCAGTTACCCTAGACGCGTGTACGTTTTTCTAACACAATTTTTCGGATAGTGAAAATTGAGCGTTAGCTTTTCGTACCAAAGTTTATTATAGTTTGGTTGGAACTATTTAAGATTATACTAGAAAAATAGCTCTTGCTCTAAAGAGAATAGATATGAAATTTGATTTCCAAGATATTCGCAAACACAGTGACCTATATCTCAGGAGGGACTATGCAACATTAGATGTGTCCGTAGGGAATAATATTTATAGGGTGCATTATGCACATGACATTTTTATGTTTTCGGCATTGGGTTGATAGTAAAGAATTGTCCTTTTGGGTTGGGGTACTACTTTTGCATACAACGCATAGTTCAAGATAATTTAAGATATAAATCGCTTCGTATAAATCTAATACGTATCTATATTATTAATTGAGTTGACAAACTCAAAACTCGAAGCAAACTCTGAAGCGATTGGAATGGTGTCCCATTCCATAATTTTTTTGAATCTCAAACTTAGATGTACTCATGAATGTTAGACCGGCCCGAATGCTCAGTTGGTAGTAGCTCTGCCTACTAAACTATGGGTTGTGGGTTCGATTCCCACCGAGGACAAACACATGACACATGACATTTGTGTGATGAACATAGGTGTTTGTTCTGTGTCTGGGTGTTATATTGTATTATATGTATGTATTTACAAACAAAAAGTATTTAAGTATTGTATCAGTTATCTGGTTTCCATAATACAAGCGTTGCTTAGTTTGGGGCTAGACGGCGTTGTGTGAGATGTCCACAGATATTATTATTATTATTAAAGTTGCTTACGTCCAACTATTATCAACTAGAAAAGACCTGTCAAATACTGTACGTTCATTGCTTGAGACAGCCGATGAGCGTTCAGTATTTGGTTTGCCAAGTTTACATGAATTTAACAAACGCATACGTAATCCTCGGGGAAAGTGTTGCTTAGCTAAGTTTTATTTTAATAGACTTTCGCACAGATGGGCATAACACCATGATATGGTTTCATTACAATGTTTTCCTTCAACATAAATTCAATATGAAATCAATTTGAATTAGGTACAGCATTGATATGGTTTGAGTTGTGATCATCGTTTTAATGATCATAATAGTGAACTCCTCAAAACAAAGGAATAAAAACTAAAACCATTTTATCCCATTCATTATTTCATCTCTCCGCAATCCGCAACATGGATCAAAGCAAAGGAGAAAGTTTCGTCAGCCATTTCAAAACTGTCCCAAACGACAAGAAAATATTGTTTAATTATTGTCCTCGAGGCGCAGCTGGGAGCTATTGTCTTCTTAATTGCTGTTTGGATTTCACTACACTGTTATTTGCACATGCAAATCAGCATTTTGTTTTCGTTTCACTGTGAAATGACGGTGGGGTTGGGGTTACCACGATATACAAGATTGAGTAAAATATGTCTTATATAGGTCTTTACCTATGAAATTGCCGTTTTGTTTGAAAAAAGTTAAAGTATTTTTTTTTCGAACTTATTTATTTCTTTTATTCAAAGTAATCACCCCTGCAATCAATGCATCTTTGCCAACGCTGTGGCAGTTTATGGATGCCCTTCTTGAAAAAATCAGCAGGACGGGAGACAACAAACTCTTCAAAGGCGTTTTGTACTGCCTCTCGGGAATTGAATTTTTTTCCCGCTAAAAAGTTGTCCAAATTTTGGAAAATGTAATTGTCGGTAGGCGCAAGATCTGGTGAGTATGGCGGATGAGGGAGAGCTTCCAAACCCAACTCATGCAGCTTAGAGACGGTCTGTTGTGCAGTATGGGGTCGCGCGTTGTCGTGAAGTAGCAGTGGAGACGACCGATTGACCAAAACTGGTTGCAGACGTGCGAGTTTCGCCATCATTGTGGTCATTTCTTCAATGTACACATCTGCAGTAATGCTCTCGCCGTTTTGTAAAAAGCTATGATGAATCACACCAGCACTAGACCACCAAACTGTGACCATCACCTTTCTAGGGGTCATTTTTCGTTTTGCACATTGCTTTGGTACCGAACCAGGATCTAACCAACTTGCTGAGCGCTTTCGATTGTCAAAAAGAATCCATTTTTCGTCGCACGTAACAATTCGGTTCAAAATTCCTTCATTTCTGTGCCTGTTAAGCAGCGCAAGGCAAGTCTCGACGCGTACGTTGCGCTGGCGATCGTTAAGTTTGTGGGGCACCCATCTATCAAGCTTTTTTATCTTGCCAATCTGTCGCAAATGGACCAATATTGTTTTGATGCTAACATCAAAAGCTGCTGCCAGCTCAGCTGTAGATTGAGATTCATCAGCTTCCACAATCGCCTTTAATTCATCATTGTTGACCAAAGTTTCCGGACGACCACGAGGTTCATTTTTCAAGTCAAAATTCCCAGAACGGAACCGAGCAAACCAATAACGGGTTGTACGTTCGTTTGTACAGTTCCTCCGTAAACGTCGTTGATGTTACGTGTCGTTTGTGCCGCGTTGGTGCCACGACGGAACTCATATTCCATAATTACACGAAATTTCAAAGTATCCATTATGAGGAAAAATGTTGAAATGTAATGAAAATACAACGCTAATCAATAAATAAAAGACTTATATTGTAAATAGAATGTCATATTTTTAAAACAAAATTAATTTAAATTTAGAATTCATAGCCAATCAAAACTTTTTTTTATTTGAAAAAGTCTGTACTGCAATACGGCAATTTCATAGGTAAAGACCTATTATTATACTTTTCAGTGTTAGAAATTATCTATTTTTGCAAGTATTGTGGCTTAGATTATTTATTTTTTTATTTTAAGATTTGGCTCCACACTTTTGTGTATTTAGCCAGTGTCAAGTAATTGATAAATCAAATTATCAATATTTCACGCAAATATGTGTCAAGTCACAGTCGAAGTCATCAAGTCATGTCATAGTCAAGTCAGTCTAGTCAAAGTCATACTCCTAGTAAAGTGGTGGCAACTTTACTTGAAGCTTCTATGGAGTTTTGAGTAAAGAAACGTTTCACCATCATTATACCATTTTCCCACACTCACGCCTGTAATCCAGAACTTAACGAATAAAATGCCACCAATTTTATGCACTAACACTGAAAGTAACACAAGTTTTGGAAGATAATACGTTGCGGTGACGCAATATTTTTCGCTGTCCCGCCAAAACTCCCGTGGCTTAGTTTTTTTTTATAAAAACGAATGATGTGACGAGCTGGTCGTTCGCCTAATGATATGAGCGTACCGGCTGCCCACAGTTGCAGTGCCACTCGGAACTCTAAAGCTCTACCTACCTACTGCAATGCATTTGGGTATGCCACAGAGGAATAAGTACAAACATACATAGCTATCAAACTTTAGTACAAACGGACATGAGTCTTTTTTTTATGTTTTGGCTCCACACTTTTGTGTATTTAGCCAGTGTCAAGTAATTAATAATTTATAAAGTTAATGCTATTTAACGCAAATATGTGTCAAGTCACAGTCGAAGTCATCAAGTCAAATCATAGTCCAGTCAAAGACATACTCCTAGTAAAGTGGTGGCAACTTTACTTGAAGCTTCTATAGAGTTTTGGAAACAACACGAAAAAAAACGTTTCACCATCATTATACCACTTTCCCATACTTATGCCTGTAATCCAGCACTTAACGAATAAAATGCCACCAATTTTATGCACTAACACTGAAAATAACACAAGTTTTGGAAAATAATACAATGCAGCGACGCGATCTTTTTCGTTTTCCCGCCAAAACTCCAACATGAGTCTTATGTTATTATCAGCTACCTTGCATATTGTCAAAATTCAACATGCGTATAATAAATTGAAGTAACTAAATTACCTGAATTAGAATTTAAATTCAGAACTAAAGCTTTTTTAAAATACATCCATTTTATACACTAAACGAATTTATGACAAAATGCTGGAATGCAATTATGTTCATTTTCTGATTGTAAATAAGTAAGATTTCAAACTAAAATATCGTAATTGAATTATATAAGATACATAAATTATGAGTAAGGTTAGATAGTTAATATAATGAACTGTAGGAACTATTGTGAAATACTATTGTGGAATATGACATGCCTAATACAACCTGATGTTATAATGTGGTCAATGAAATAAATGAAATGGAATGTCCGTGCGTCGGAAAGCGTAACACAAATCTAAGTTATGTTAAGCGATAAATATTATATTTAAAATAAGGATCCAAACTGTGTCCGAAGAAAATAAAACTTTTGGCCATTGACAACCCTATCCAAAGCGAGAAGGAACTATCAGTCTTATCCTGGAACCCGTTTGACATAGATTTGCATAAACTATTAAGAATTAGCAGCTGGGCTTAATATATTCTCGCATTAGAAAGCAGTTAATAAGTTTTTGAATGAAGGCGGCATGTGCGACAGTAATATTTTAGGACGGGTTATTTTATCGAGATTGTAAGTGCGTGTGTAGATGTCGCATTGGTTTAGGAAGAAATTGTATAGCTTAGCAGGAGAAAACGGGGGTAACAGAGTTTAAACGAAGTGAAGTTTTTTAAACAAATGGTGTGTAGGATGACTGGCTGAAGCCAGGTGGTGACTTGCGGAAAGTGGCTGGTGACTGAGTGACAAAGAGCTAAAGACCGAGCTCAGTGGCGTGCTGTTGGAGAGGATTACGTCCAGCAGTGGATACTAATGATTGATGATGTTTAATTTGATGTTTAGTTTGACAGTGTGGTGTGGTGGTTGAGCCGGTCGGCTCATAACTCCGAGACAGCGGGTGCGATTCCCGCGACAGGACAAGTAATTGTGCACAAAAGAAGAGCATACATACTTGTTCTGAGTCTGGGTATTGTGAGACCATGGTCCTCGTAGCTCCTGGGTCCCTAGACACAGGGAATCCTAGTTAAGGTCCAGGATCTATGTTTTTTATATTAAAAAAATTGAAGTAAAACTTCTTTACGCATGCTTTGGGGAGTAAGCTAGTGAATGCGAGGCGAACGGAAGGACATTAATTGAAGGACATTGTCAACATAACAAAGTAAAATGACTATTTACAATTCTCAAAATGACCACATTAACATTAAACAAAGCAAAAACAAAATTGTACCGGCCGGTAGACGGAGCTAAACTAAAGAAGTTTCAATTCAGTCGTATGGTCCAAAGCAACTATTTTTAATTATCTTCATGTCTATTTAAAAAAAACTATCGAAATATTATTTGAAGCTATTGATCATAATTTGAAGGAAAGCAACATATGCGGCCCAAATTCAGTATGATAAATTAATATGACTCGTTATGTGTGGCAGATTCTATGTTTCCGGCTTGATAAAGATTTAGTGCGTTAATTAATTGTATGTTGACATTAAATCTTGTAGATATTAGATAATTTGGTTATCTTACATTTGTAGGAGAAATGTTAGACGGATTTATATGATTAAATAGTTAACTCGAGTTCCAAGACGTGACTTTCATAATATTGGGTAACATGAATAAAATTAAGTTATTTTACTTATTTTACTCATATTATGCCTAATTCTAAAGTTTAGTTCAAGTGTGACCAACTTTAATCGACGTTGAAACAATATTAAATTATTCAGTATCTATAAATAAATAAATAACGCCCAAAAATCACATACATAGCATAAATATCATAAAATAAATAAAATTAATATCTATGTAAGATGCTCATTAAAATAATTTTAATAATTATTTATGAATAAGTTTGAAAGCCACAATTTAAAAAAAATCTGTTGTGTCCCACTGTTGGGCAAAAGTCTTCTCCACCTCCCACTATTTATTTCTAACCTTCAGCGATCTCTATATACCTGGATTTGAAGGTACTTAAATCATCACGTTACCTTTTCCGGGAATAAAAAACTAGCTTTCAAAAACTTTGATATTTAACATTTATTTTTTTTTTTATGTATATAATCTAAATTTTCTAGTGAACAGATCTAAGAGTAATTTATTTATTGCTTTACTCTTTTGTCAAACTTAGCTTAATCGAAAACGGTTATGGCGTTGCACAATCCGAGTTGTTGGTGCAATGTGGCAAAATATCTGGTACTCAGAAATGATTCCAATTACAGTAAAGATCGCGTGAGTACTATTTATAATTTATTTTTCCTATTTTGCAACTAATTTTCAATAAACCAACTAAACTAATCTTGGTGATAACAGCAACTGAATGCGTCACCAACCATCGCCTTTTTGATCGCTGACAAAACTTGTTTATTATTTTTCAGGAACAAAGTGGCAAGGGGCGACGGGCGGACAGCCAAGCAAAAATTGGTGAAAAATCAATATAAACACCGTCCCCTCTAATGCAATGATTGATCGGGCCACACTTATCTGTCGACGACATCGCTGACCATGGTAAACAGTTTTCACTCTTTTATTATCACCAACGAGTTTAGTAAATTATGAACAGTCAAGAATGGTGTGGTGGTGTTAATATTAATGGCCTGATAGCTCAGTTAGTAGTAACTCTGCCTTCTAAGCTGTAGGCTGTGGGTTCGATTCCCACCAAGGACAAACATTTGTGTTATAAACATTATCTAAGTACTCTATCAGTTATCTTGTTCCCATAGTACAGGCTTTGTTCAGGCTTCAGTTTGGGGCTAGATGCGCTATGTGTAATGTTCACACATATCTAAATGTATATAACTCAAAAGTGACTGACTGACTGACTGACTGGCAAAATCTACTGATTAGATTTTAATGAAACTTGGAATGAATGGATAGTTGATACGCTGGATTAACACATAGGATACTTTTTATTGGCGGGTGAAACCGAGGGACGCAACTGGTTCATTATAATGCAACAGCACTGCTACTACGAGTAAGGTTAGACACATCTAGTATATCAATGTCACTAGTATCTATAACTTATACTTATACAACTTATACCTACATACAAAATAATGAAGGATGCTCTGATGATGGAGCTTGAAGATAAAAGAAAAAGCTCGTTAAAATTAATATCATGTTTTTCCTTAAAAATTTAACAATTTAACCAGCGTTCTGATGAAAAAAATTATTAATAAATAATTCGATTGATATAACGTTTCTCAAACAATATTATAACTAGGTTCTACCCGCGGCTCCACCCGCGTGGCATATAGGAAACGAAGATAAATTTTTTTCATAGATACTTCAACATCATGGGATTCACCCTATTAGAGATGGAAGTTCGGAAAACCCTTTCTTACTATATACCTACACATTACAAAGAACACACCCTCCAAATTTCAAGTCTCTAGAACCAGTAGTTTAGGCTGTGCGTTGATATATAAGTCAGTCAGTCAGGACTTTAAATTTTATATGTATAGATAAATAGTAAATTTATGAATGAAAAAGGAACCTAGAATTGATGCACATGCGATTTTAATAACGGGCAGCAATGAAACAAACATTAAGTTGATGTACCTTTTGTATTGTACATACTTCACACCCCAATATTTCCAAACTTCGCTTGAATAATTACGGAACACTAATAATGTATGGGTTGCTTACGTGTCTAGACACCGTAGAAGACCCTCGCCAGGACAACCTGTCTTGTAAGCTGCATATAAAAACGATTGTTCGTATTTATTAGTGGAATGCACGCAGGGGTGAGTTATTAGTGGAAAAAATAGTAAATAGAGACGGATTAAAAAGAAAACGTTTAAATTTGTCTCTTGAGACACAGTGAACACTGTCACAGTCTATGGATTAATTACACACTGTTGTAAAAAAATATAGTGTATCTAAATAAACTACTACAAAAAAAAACTGTGCTACAAAAGATTTTAAAATATTTTTTACAACGTTTTATAATATCTATTTAGAAAAAATTGAATGAAATCAATATATATTATTAAGATAAAGATAAAAAAAAGAAGAAAATAAAAAGATAAAGATAAGATAGATAAGATATATTTTATAAAGATCTTTCAGAACGACTGATCGAGGCAACACGTGACCAAAATACTGGCTTTTATTTAGCCCAAAGACAAAGCATTGCCATTCAACGGGGCAATGCCGCCAGCATTTTGGGCACGTTGCGTACTGGTAGCGGCTTCTTAGATTAAGTTTTGCTAATGCATAGTTTTTAATTTTCATTTAATCTATGTTAGTATTTAATAAAGGCAGATATATATTATAATAAGTAAAGCAAATCGCTTTAGGTAGTAATTTCTTACTAAAAATTTCCATAGGGTATTTTAAAAGTACATGGCCTCTTCTGTACCTAGATAGCTAATTCTTAGTGATTCTCAATTAATGCACCAATTTTCTGCATTTGCTGTCGTTGTCGTTGTTGAGGATTTTCCAATTTTTATCTCACACCATCATTAGATTGTCACTGAATTTATTTTATATGAGACCACTTTGGAAATAAAATAAAGCGTAAATCATCCTATTAAGTCCTAAATTGATGAAAATTTTTATAAATTTTTAACTTTTCTTAACTTTTTCTTTCATAAGAACCTTCTCCTGAAAATAATAAGTACAGTAAAAAAATAATCAGCGAAAATGATTTATCCATGATGCGATCACCAAGGGAAATAGAGATTCATTTTTATATACATATTTAGATTACAACTGAATTTCTGCAATGCATGAGCACTAGCTGAAAAAACAGGAATAAACTAAAACTAAAGTTTTTTTGCATCAGAAAATTGATCATTTTAATTTGATGAAATCATTTAGTATTATTATTAGTATTCACTTCTCATCAACCTCCTCATTTAAAATTCTATGCTATAATGCTTGGATCACGTTTTGGAAAAGATTCAAGAAAAACTGTGGGTAATGTGCCAGATACGTCACTGTATCTTTATAAGAAGTAAGTAATAATGGAAATCCTGAATACTTTTGGCACAGACTAGGGTTGAATAACATAAAAGGAGGTTAAAACTTTAGCTATACAAATAGGCTATATATTAACTTTTTTACTTAGCATGGCCTGTACTTGAGGCCACCCAAAAGCCTTGAAATTGTCTTAAAGCAAGTCTGTTGTCATTTTAAGGCCACTCAAGTGCAAAAACTAATGACATAATAACATAATTTATTTATTGTGACAGCCTCTGTAGCGTGGTGGTTGAGCAGGTCAGCTCATAATCCGAAGGCGGCGGGCTCGATTTCCGTGGCAGGACAAGTATTTGTGCACAGAAAAAAAAGCTGTAGGACCATGGTTCTCGTAGCTATTGGGTCCCTAGACACAGGGAATCCTAGTTAGAGTCCAGGATCATTGGGTGTTATTATTATTATTATATTTAATAAAATTAATCTTTAAAATTTGCAAATACGTTTTGTAACTCAATAAGCCCATTTTCATCACTTTAAACGAACGCCATAGATTTCATAGATGATCCCCGTTCAACCCTTCGATATTAACCCGTCCGAGCTAACGACTTCACTATCGCTCACGGGCACACACATGCGTCTGACAGAACTGTTATTACATCATTAATAAAATTACAAAACTCTGGCCCCATGTGCCGTGCCATTCGAACTTTAGAGGCTATTCGGTCCCTTCCTATCTAAAAGTAACATATAACAGAGACTTAGCTCAGAACAAATTACGACTTCATACTGACTCATACATTAGTTTTTTATTTAATGAATGACATGACAATCTTGTCGTTCACCTGATGCTAAGCAACACGGCTGCCCTACTATTAACATGTTAATAATAGGCTTAATTAATAAATATAAAAAATAATCTAACAAAAAGCACGGACCTAGGTGTCTGTGGAAATGCAGTATAATAAAGAAAAAAAAAAAAAAAAAAACGGCTGCCGATTATCAGTTGCAGTGTCACTCGGAACTTTAAATTATGTATAGAGTTCCTGAGACATCAACGTAGTCTAGTAATAAGATGACTAGACTGAGAATAGGTCATAAAGTGTAATTTGCTCAGTAATTTCACTAGCTACAGTACCTTTCAAACCGGAACACAGCAATGATTGTACACTAGTGCTTGGCGGCAGAATTACTGGAAAAGTGGTGATACCTACCTAGACTAACTTTGCAAACAAATCCTACGACCCAGTAAATGCACCCGGTAAAGTAATGCAACCCGTTTGGATTCATAAAGTTTTTCTTCTTTAAGATCATCATTTCCTAGAGCGAGAAGGATAGCATGAGTGCTGTCGCGCGAGGTATCGTCAGCGATGTGATAGCACTCAGCATTTTTTCTCGCTCCGGGAAGTGGCGGTCATGAGTGATAGAAAAGGATAGAGCGCGAAGAAATGCAATTTCGTGCTGACAAAGGTAGCCCTTTTCCTTTATGACGCAAGCTTATGAACTGTTTTCAATGATCTATATTGAGTCCAAGGGGTTAGAATGCAGCTACATAATTAAATTTAGGCAATATCCATTGTCATGTATTTTAGTGACAATGACCTACAGTGAGAATTGAGTGAATTAAGTTGAATCACGTCTGAGATGTGTTTATCGCGTGATGCAGGCGTGAGATGGCGCTTATTTGACTTAATTCATTTTGAGTGCAATTGTTCCTCGAGTTCCTAATGGATAAGATGGTTAATTATTTCACTGGGAATATATATATATATATATATTTACTAGGTGGTAGAACTTTACTGCAAAGTTCGTCTAGGTAGGTACCACCGCTTTGCCAGTTATTCTGCCGCCAAACAGTAGTGCACAAGCACTGCTGTGTTTCTGTTTGAAGGGCACTGTAGCTAGTGAAATTACTGGGCAAATGAGACTTTATGGTCTGATCTCACAGTTTAGTAATCTTATTACTAGATTGTGCTGATGTCTCTGGATGACGTGCGCAGTGCAGTGTCACGTGAACCTCTATACTTTAGAGTTCCGAGTGACACTGCAGCTGATATGGGCAGTCGTGTCGTTTAACATCAGGCGAACGGCTAGCTCGTCACGTCATTCCTTAACATAAAAAAATAATTTCACTAGCTACAGTGCCCTTCAAACCGAAACACGGTAGTGCTTGCGCACTACTGCTTGGCGGCAGAATAACTGGCAAAGCGGTAGCTTCGCTTCGCTGGTGTAGATTTTTGTAAGACATTCTTATCAATGCAGTGACATTAAGACACCTTTACCAGCTTTTATCTTCTCAGAAACTAATTTTTCAACCATAAATCTCATATAAAAAATTCTCTTTCCGCATAGTAAAAGGCAGCGATAATATACGGTCGTCCTTAAGCCTAAAGTGCCCTTAATACTGTGTTTAAGTGGGCGAGGTTCAGAAATGTTCAGGGGCTTTTCAGACCCAACACTTCTAAGCCTTTTAATATCGCACCCTCGGCAAGCCTCTCTTATCGGCAACTCTTGTATATAATGTTGCGTTTTTAAAAGCATTTGCAGTAAAATCGACTTTGATATTCCCAGAAACTAGATGATTATTTAATTGACTGGTCTCATATAGCTCTGCCTTTTGTACTGGAGGTTGTGTGTTCGATTCCCACCCAGGACAAACATTTCTGTGATGAATATATCGATGTTTGTTCTCTGTCTGGGTGTTTAATTTTGTAATTTAAGTGCGTGTTTACAAACAAAAATGATTAAGTTTTTATTACTTTACTATTGACGTCCACTGCTGAATGAAGAGGTTTCTCCAATTAGGGCTAGGGGTTTTTCATAGTCACCACGCTCGACAGGCGTCTTGATGATTTCAGTAGATAATAATCACACTAATATTATAAAGGCGAAAGTTTGTCTGTGTGTATGTTTGTTATTCCTTCGCTCAAACGGCTGAATGGATTTAGAATTCGGTACCAAGATAGCTTATACAATAGATTAACATATAGGCTACATTTTATCCCAAAAAAGTGAAATTTTACCGTGGGATAAGTAAATATTTAAAATACTTTTTATCCGCGGGTGAAACTGCGGGACGCAACTAGTAAACAATAATGCAAAAGAGGACAATGTTACTGTTCATTCCTTGAAAATAAACTCATCTGATTAAAATGTATTCTATTCTATGTTAGTGAATGACGTGACTAGCTAGTCGTTCACCTGATGTTAAGCGACACGCTGCCCATAACGGAACAGTGTCACTCGGAACTACAAAATATAAAGTTTCGCGTGACACTGCACTGCGCACATCCTGAGACATCAGGACGGTCTAGTGATAATATTACTCGAACATGAGATCAGGTCATAAAGTCTCATTTGCCCAGTAATTTCACTAGCACTGGCCTTGAAACAGGAACACAGTAGTGCTTACACATTACTGTTTGGTGACAGAATAATTGGCAAAGCGGTGCTACCTACCTAGACGAACTTTGCAGAAAAGTCCTACCACTTTGTATAATATAATAAATATAACTACTAATTAATAATGTGATTTAAATTAGCAATTCTCTTAATTGACCTCCGTCTGTTTTCAAGTCCACAAACAAAACATCCGCTCCACTCCAGACCAGTCCTGTCGACGTCAATAAATTGGCTTAGCACAAACGTTTTCCATTACCTTAATTGACGTCAAAAAACACACCTTTCCCGTCAAAATCATATTTCGAGTTATGAACGACAGGGGGAGTTGTCGGACGCAACTTAATTTAGCAATTAGCGGGTTAATTCAATTACATCCGTCATTGGGTTTGAGTGGACGCGGTCGGAAACGATTTGGGAATGGAACTGTGTATGAATACCGCTGATTTCCAATTCATATAGGTACTGATTACGTGGCAATGGGACGATCTTGTTAGCAACCTTGCTTCAAAAGGTTTAGGTCTACTCTCGATTCATATCTTTTAAGATATGAATCGAGAGTAGTAGTATATATACGTAGATATAAATAACATTATGCAAATTGATTTAAACATTGTAGTAAGTCAAGATATTACCTATGATTTATGCGTAATTCGTAGTGGGTATATAAGAAAAGCTTTTATAAATCTGGATAACTTGCGCGGAAAAGTAATCATTGTTCTAAATTTAATTTCGCTGGATTTCGTATAGCTTTAATAACAGAGATTCTGCCTAAACCCAATCATTAAAGTAGGAATTCAAAAATTCGAAAATATCTCATTCAAAAATTAATATTTTCAGTTCAAATTCTACCAAACAAACCATACAGAAGAGTTAATGATTATTATTATCAGTAGCACCGTGCGGGTAAGTATAAGTAATGGAACGCGGGCGTTCCCATTTCCACCCGTACATATTTGACGAGCCACATTCCACCGAGGCCGTGATCAGTTAACTTTTAAAGCTCATTAAAATAGATGGTTCATTCATTCGTTGTAAATTTCCGCACTGGCGGAAAATTAAAACGATACCCGCGGCGCACCGCCACACACCCGCCTATTGTAAAACTGGAAAGTGGAGTGAAAGAGAAAAAAAACTTCGCAAATGTTTTCACGCATTTACTTCTATCTGAATAAGTTTATCGAGCTCGCTCGGATTTAGCGCACTCTCCTTATTTTTCAATACATTGTTTCGCTATGTAAGTAAACCTACTTTTCTCATCGGAAATGTTTTTGTGGTAAACCCAAAACACAGTACAGGATCTCGTTAAATACCAGAAGACAAAGTAGAAAGTCATGATCGGAGGGTATGAGGGTATGCGCCTCGTATACCTTAATGCGAATGGAATACCCGGTTATCAGGCAGTCACAGACGGCCGGCCCACCGCAAGCCGGCGCTAAATACCGGCCAATAATACACTTATGGTGAGTGTAAACCCGAGATTTGGTTTATGAATTGCAACCTCATATATTGAATGTTCTATAACGCTGCACAATAGAAACGTGCGTTTTGTCTGTACGATTTAAATTTTCATTGAATACTGGCCATCATTGAGGCTTTGTGAACTCAATCTATTCATGTAGAATTTTCAATTAAGTTACTAGGTAGTGGCTTTGTATTGTGTAGAGTGTAGGGCATTTATAATCTGACCACAATTCACATAGGGTTAACAAAAACGCTTTATTTGATTTCTAACTGAGAGTTTGACTTAGGTAATACCTAATTCCTGCAGTTTTTGGTAGGTATTTACCAAATTAATTCTAAAACAAAAGAGGGGAGAAAAATTTGCGATCTTTTTCTTGCTCTTAAATAATAGAATCATAATAAGTAAACAACGAGTAAACGCATATTTATACATTAAATATCCTGCATTACGAGCTTATATAACCAAAAAAAAAAACGATTACCATATTTTTATGGTTGGGTCGTCCATTTGGAGAAAAACTTTATATCAGAAGTAATTAAGTTGTTTACTAAACTAAAAATGGTTGATAGGTCAGTGATCCGAAGTGATATCAATAACCTAACCATAATCTGCTATAGTTATCATAATATTAATGCGAAGTCAAAATATTTGTTCTAGCTAAGGCGGTCTTAATAAAGTTCATAAATATTTTTGCATGCATTTGACCGCGAGACCGCGTCGGTCGCGTCGTCAAATGTTGGTCTACGCGATAGTACATGCTTGGCTAGATGATCTATACACTCGCGACTTGAAAAGCTCCAAGTTTTTCTTCCATAATCATGAAATTTACCATAGTAATAACGTTTGAAATGTTATTAGAAGAATATAAAATCTATACCTATGTTTGATTGTTGGCATACCTATGTTTTAAATCTAATTAGGAAAATTAATGGAATTAAAACACCAAGTAATAGTAGTTTAAGTTATTTTATTAAAAAATAGGTATTCAAGACTAATACAAAAATTAAGATCTGTCCCAATATGTTATTTCACGATAGGTTGACCTAATAAAGGTCAATTTCGCAAACACAAAAACAGGCCTTTCATACGATTTCTTTTCATTTATACTTGTTCAATACAATCCGAGACACCTTGCTATAAAATAACATCGAAAAATCTCAATACTTTAATAGAACCAAATAATAAAACCACTGGCGAAATTCGTTTCTATAATTTTGAGCTTTATAGTATCAAGACACGGTTCATAATTGAAGGGCTGAGAATAAAAAGGGTTTAACTATCAAATTGATAGTTTCGAGAAAATTTACTTTAAACTTCAACGGCTTCATTTAATGTAGAGTGCTTATATGGTAATAGAAAAGGTTTATGTAAGTTTCAATTGCTTGAAAATGTATTAATTTTATTTTAAAATACTGAATATAGTACTAATTCATACAATTACTGTAAAAATATAATATTATAAAATAAATATAATAATGTTTTTATGCTAAGCGAACTGTATTCCTGTGACAGATAAACCATTTTTAGACTCAAAATCTCGAGATATAAGCCTCATTTCGGTATTTTGAGAATGTATTATTGTAGATAATTTCACGCTGAATCCAACGATACCCATAAGTCATTTGTGAAAAAAACCAGTTAAACCCTTTTTGTTCTCACCCCTTCAATTAAAATTCCCTCAAGATCATCGTGTTACTTGAACGGTAATTGGTAACATGTAGATCAATAACATTATGTAAACCACCTATTGCATATGTATTACAGGTAACGAAGTGCTAAAATAGTAACTACCTACGAAACCTTGACAGAAACACCCTAGTTCTAATTGTATGACTTTTATTTCTGAGAAAAAGCAAGGTATCTAGGCGTGAGAATAACTTTATTTTAATTGCACGCTTTTGTTTATACTAATTATTATGGTTCACAAATGAATCTAACTGGTAAAAGATGTGATTACATAATAATTATATAGGTAACATAATTGTGCATTTTTATTATTACGCAATCTTTACCGTGTTTGAAATTATTTCTGAGTTTCCGATTTTTTTGGCGCAGTTACATAAACCAAGTTCAAAAGTTATTTTACACTGTAAGTACCTTTAAAACTGTAGTGAACAACTGTGAAAGTGTGAGTTTAAAACTAACATAATTGTACATCATTTACAGTATTACAATAGACGATGTAAGTAACGTTTTACCATAGAAGTAACAAAAGATGTTTGGCAACTGGTACATGATGAATTTACTAAAACTATCATGGAAAGAAAAGCAGAGGGAAAGAGCCGCAAGAGAGAGAAAAAGAGGCCAAAAGACCGTTTGTGAATCAACTTAGAGAAGAGAGTGAAAACTGTGAAGAGTGTATCTACGAGTAGAAACAAGAGTCCTAGTAAAAAAAAAAGAAAATTTTGAGCTTTATTCCACACTGTTTTGTAAGATAAATAACGGCTAAAACTCACGTTAATCAAAAGTTGAAATTACTCCGACCAAACTAAAATTGAATCCACACTTTTTGAACCTCTGCATGTAATTGTTTTCACTGCATAACAAACCTGGGCTATAGGTGCAGATTATTTTAGATTTTATTCTAGTAGCCAGTTTATGATTTATTAGAAAGGACAAAAGTATCAAGATTGTTTAATTTAATACAAAGTACACGGTCATGAACACTGACGTAAATAATTAAAATTATACTTTTGAAAATCAATTAAGAAGTATAAAAGGCATATAACATTATTTACAAATTAAAGGACAATCACTATAAATACCAGTCAGATTTGGAAGCGTCCTAATAACATTTTATCTACTAAACGCCTACAGATGATATGCAATACAAGTCGTGCTATAAAATTTTATTATAACAAGTGGCTATATTATAACTCATATCACATTATTTTACGTAGTTTATAATAACTTTTGTTTCTCATAGCTTCATTTGAATTTTTTCTCACAACTCCGATGTTACTTTATTGTACCTAATTTTTAGTATACTATCAACTGCTATACTTATGGCACATGAAATAAAATCTAAATAAAATATTACCTAACTACAATTATTGATTGAAAGTGATTGAAACTTTGTTTAAAATAAATTATAAGGTTTAGATTGATTTGTTACTACTTTCACTATTTTATTTACACTACATTGAATTCCATTACATGTTTGTTATTTCAAATTATTGCCAAGCGTTAGTTTGTTTCTATGATTACTTATTCTAATGATATTAGGATTACAAATTCAATTATTGATATACAGACGGACATATCAATCTGAATTCTACCAATTCCAACAATAACATTCCTTATTACATTAATCAGAGTTGTTGTTAAAATTAATCAGATCATAATCATTAATTTAACCATTATTTACAAAATTTACAACATACTGTACAAAGACTAGGAATACTTTCATTGAATAAAAATATATTAAGTATATTGTAAAGTATATCAAATAAAATTTGTGCGCCAAAACAATAGGCCAACAGTCTCTTTTAGGCCTCGAAAATAAGTACACACAAGCTGAAAAAGAGTCACAGTCACTTCCGATAATCACAAGGGACTTCTTAAAATTCATAGTCAGTGTCCAGTTTCTTCATGTGAGGAAGAACTGTGATGGTTTAACGCTCACTACACTAACAGGAGTCTATACGTCCGTTTGGCACAGGTCGCCGAAAACCGGCAGGGCGTGGTACTACCGGGTCACAGAGTCCACACGTGGGTGAGGGGCGGGCGGAGGCTGCATGGGCGCATGGGACGGCTTCACCCCTTGCCCGTGCCTGAATGACGTCAAGCGAGCCAGCGTCCTAGTACCATCGACATCAAAGTTAGGCCTCTCGTACTGATGATTCGATCGCTGCCTCTGAGGCTGCATCGCTTGCAGGTCATCATACCCCGTATCGTCACCATAATTCTCCTCATCCGTATCATCTTCCCCAAAAGCTCGATAAGTCGCCTCCGACTCCGAGTTTTTCCTCGAACTTACGTAAGTCCGACCGATCAACGATTGATTCACATCAGTCTTTTTTTCACTTTTCCCTTCCAAACTTTGGTTATACCTCAGCTGAGCTTTCTGAGTTTTATCCATCGAGGGTAAATCGTAAAATTTCAGCACATTCGGATGGCCTTGGAAATATTTCTCACTGTATACGTTTCTGTTATAATAACCGCCGTTGCTAGCAGGGTATAATTCCTCGTCAGGCGCGTAGCGATTATCAAAGGAATCCACATTCTTGCCCGGAGGAAACCAGCCCTGTAGAGCAAATGTAAATAAAACGTTTAAAGGCAAATAGACATTAACTTAAAGCCCGGGCTTAAATTCAATTTGAATGAGCTGTGAGAGAGGAAAATTCACTTACCAGTGAACTCACACACTGGCGAGTGTTAGCGACTAAAGTGACCGAAGCGTATGCGGCCGGTGAGCTTGCGGTTTTACTTGTGTTCCATTCATTCCCGTTGGCGCGCGAAGACGTCACCTCCGCGTATTCCGGACACGATTGAGCAACTTTATCGTATTCGGAGTTTGTCTTCTCTTTACTCTGATTCGTTTGACTCCCCGACAAACAAACGCCTGGCTGGTTTTCCATCCACAGCAATGACTCCGTTTTAGTTACCGAGTTCTTGTTGTAACAACTACTCAGCGGATGAGATAAAGATACAGCCGCTTTTATATTCATTTGAGTCACTAGGCTTGTTCCGTTCGAATCTGAAATAAAAACAAGCCAATTACCTACATCGGTTTATGAATAATAATGAGGCTCGTTATCGATTTCATAAGCCGCATGCAAATGACCTCGTTTACCGGGGACTTAAAAGATGTAAACGCAGCGCAAAACAAATAAAACGAGAGAAATTGGCTTAAAGGTAACTGGGTGAGTCAACAAACGAATCGCTTCGAGAAAACAAAATAGAAAACATTTACATTTACTGGGTCTTTATTTCTCGGATTTGTATCATTCCTTTGTGCCCCGAACCTGAATGCAAAGTGAAAGAGATCCAGTGCGCTCACGAGAGGGCCCGTGCTACCTTTCAACTCGAAAGTAATCTAGCACCCCTCTACCCCTCGTGTAGCAAAGCCTCCATCAAACAAACGCTCGGCGCCCTGCACCACCCCACGACACCCGTGGAATGTTTTTAATTTTGAAATTCTGATGCTGATTCCACGGAAAAAAGTAACCGTTTCGAGATAAGCTGAATAACTGTTTATGTTCCAGTTACGTTGGCTCCGCGTTTCGTGAATACCGTGCTCTATGCGATAGATTACACGGCGCGTTGTGTCTTTATTGTTATGAAAATTGCTATATGACAGTTGTTGCTTACCGTAAATGTTTGGAAGGGCTGATTTTTTGGCGAATAGATTATGCTTCCGTACGTAAATGATGCCGCCGACCACAATCATTTTGAACAGAACAATCGCTCCAATCAAAAAGTAAAACCATGTTTCCATCATGAAATCCCCAGCCACTATAGACACTTCCCCGTTCATCGGATATCTGAAATGAAATATATTTGTCAGAAAATGCTACGTATTTATATTTCCTTCGATATTTTTGTGCTTTTATTTCTCTTACCTCGATAATGGATCCAATCCTACTGAACGCGAGTCAATATTTAAGTATACTTTTTGACTGAACGGACCTAAGCCCACGATTGTTTCGGCGGCAATTTGAACTGAATAACTGACTCCAGAGGTCAAATTGGTCATTATGAGGCTCGTCGCTTGGTGAACGGTCGTGTTTATAGCCACCATAGATTTATTAGCGGGTATGTCGAGCCAATTTACAACGACATTGTAGCCCGTTATGATGCCATTCTGTAAGTGTAACTCTGGCGGAGACCATTTCAAATGGACAGTAGTTGTGTTCAATATATACATTTCAAGGTTGATCGGGGGACCATCAGGAACTGAAAAAAATGAAACCATTGGTTATCGACGTAATGTTATTTAAAGATACATTTTATTTTTTACTAAATATTCAAGTGGTATTTACCGTCATCTAAAGTTTGAGCCACCCTGGAATTTGAGGGCTTTCCCTCGAATTTTCTATAAAAGGGTATCAGGAAAAATTCGTATTTTGTATACTTTCTCAAAGACGTTATTTCATAGCCGGATACGTCGTTGGAATGCAAAATAGTTTTCATTTCGTAGTCGATCGTCACATTGTCTAGGGGACGGAAATATATAAAAAGTCCTTCGAGGTAGTAAAAGTTTAAAATCTCCCACATAAGCTTTATGGTTTTAGCGTCTATGGGCGTCGCCTCGATAAGCTCTACAATGTTGTCTGTGAGAATATTATTTCTGAATTCTGTGTTATTTGAATGAACCCCAGTCTCCCACAAGGAGTTTGCGTCCTCTCCGATAGTGATAGCGTCGGACACTGGGCTGGGGCCAGACAACCCATGAGAGTTTTCCGTTCTCACAATAAACATGTACGTTACGCCCGGGATGAGAGATTTCGCAATGTATTGTGCTTGATATACTCGTCGAGAGAGCACTACCCATCCTCGAGAATTTCTCGGTGTATTATTTCCCTGCAAAGTTTCTCTTGAAAATACTTCCACTTGGTACCCGAGTACTGAGGAAGATCCAATCTTGTTATTTTGATTCCACGTTATTGTGACGCTTTTGTCAGTTGCGTTGTATATTTGCGGCTTTGTTGGGGGTCCGGGCAAGGCAGAAGCGTCAGCGGCACGAAAAAAATGGATATTTGGGTTGATTGGGCTATCGACTAACAGCGTTCCACTCCAAACATATTTTCCGTGATGAGATGATGCTACACACGTATAGGTACCGCTGTCGCTTTTATCTAAATCCTTCAATATGAGAGTGCCCTCGTTAGACACGTTTCTTCTATGATTTTGTATTAATGCTTCCCCTTCGAAATACCAGGCGATGATTGGTTCAGGTGTGCCGATCGCTGTGCAAGGGAATATTGCCATCGATTTTATAGGTAACGTTTGATTAGAGGGCCCGTTTGTTATGATTGGTGGTGGACGGTCATCGTCTGACGTCACGGTCAGTTTCCCTCTGGCAAACGCACTGCCAGCAAAATTTACCGCAGAACAAACTACCGTGTGTCCACTGTCGTTTTTGTTTGTATCATTTATCGTTAGCACCGTAATTCCATCGAAGACAGTAGACGCGTGGTATTTACCTCGGGAGGTGCCCGGGAATATAATAGTCCGGTTGCCTTCTACGCTCCAGAAAATTGTAGGTTCCGGTTTACCGAAAGCGGAACACGTGAATGTCGTTGCTGAACCAGCTTCTACATTAACTGAGTTTGGTCTTAAGTTAATTGACGGGGGATCTAAAAATATAAACGAATTTTAATAATATAATAATTATAATAATGTGGACATCTCACACAACGCTATCTAGCTCCAAACTAAGTTAAGCTTGTACTATGGGAACCAAATAACTGATACAATACTTAGTTTTTGTTTTAAATACATAAATAGAATGCAATATAACACCCAGACACAGAACAAACACCTCTATTCATCACACAAATGTTTGTCCTGGGTGGGAATCGAACCCACGTACTCACAATTCAGAAGGTAGGGTTACTACCAACTGAACTATCGGACCAGTCAAATATATGGAACAATATAGATAGATAGATAGATCAACACTTTATTGTACACCGTAAAAAAGAAAACAATTTACAAAAGAATATACGGAAATATATGGAATTACAAAACATTAATGATCTTGTTTCCACGCTACTTTATCTACAAGAAACTTACCGTATACAGTAAAATATCCGCTAGCGCTTACAGCGCCTACAGAGTTGTCAGCCTCGCAAGTGTACTCTCCCTCATCGTCTAAAACAACGTCGTCGAGTCTCAGGCTCCTGTCATCTAGGACTTTGACGCGGCCGAGTGGCATGTTCCCCCCTCCTGCGGTCCTGCGCCACAACACGTCGGGGAGGGGGTCACCCCCCACACGACACTGGAACGTCACGCTACCACCCGTCTGCGCCACCACGTCCTCAGGCCCCGTGATTAAGTACGGCTTAACTGCACAATGAGAAATTTCCTTGAATAACATGACAAAAGAGCCATCGCGCGTGTACCACAGAAAGTCGAAGTTAGAACTCGAGGAACTGAAACGGAAATCCTAGTGAAATTAATTTATGGAAACTCACTGTGTATTCTGAGCGTGGCGATGGACGACTCCCGGACGCCCGCTGCGTTTCGCGCGAGGCATTGATACCGTCCGGCGTCGCTCTGCCTCGCATCTTGTATGACGAGGTTGCCACCGTCCACTAAATGCATTCTGTACAAATAATATTGCAACACTTTATTAAACAAAAAAAATGAAAAATTACTCACTGTAAAATAATGAATGCATTTCATTACTTCGAACAAAGTGCATGTAACAAAGTCATTCAAATGTAGGGCGGAATAATTCAATAGAAAATTAACATTTAATAAGGGGTCCGCTGAGTCAGAACTATTGAGATTTTTACTTGATTGCTTGTCGAGCTCTTCAATATCCCCTTCTTTTACAACTTTGATGTACCCTCCCCTAGACTGTTAATTATTTTTATGCTCCGCCATACGTAACAACACGCGCCCTTAAGATTCTCATAAAAATTCATACGAAGAGAAATAAAATGCCTATAAACGATTTCGGCAAATCCAGTTACTCGATCTGACTAGATATTTAAGTACTTGGTGCTTCAAGGCAACTATTTTCAATTTAACGAGTTTATTTTTCAAGCTTCGGCCAATGATAGTCGTTTAAAACATTATTGTTTACGTCCTTTAAACCATCGCAGCAGGCGCCTGACACCAACCGCGACAAAGTCGCAAGCACATAAAAGAATGCGGCGTGCTCGTTAAACTCCGCATAAATTAGTCTGTTTGATTGCTCATGAAATAGTACGATTAACTTTATCTCGTATGAGATATCGGATATCAAACGGGTCTATTCGGGAAGGTATTCACAAGACTATCACATTTCCATCCCACTCGCAGCTTGATGAGAGCACTCGAGAACTACCCTCAACGTGCCTCCAACTGCGTTGATCTGGCTATCGATTCGCTGCCAACTTTTGTCGGATAACTGAAAGTTCTTATTTTAATAACGTAACTGCCAAGTTTGTTGAATTTCCGCAACCCAAAAGTTTGTATGATATGAGTTTTGTTCAACTCGCATTGGTTCTGACCGAAGTTTGTTCCTAATAATAAAAACTATATACTGATTGGGAGATTCTGAAATAATAAAACCTAACTTGTAAATCGTTTCAACAGATGTAAATAATATTCTCACTACATAAAATTGCTTCAGAGGAACCAAGGATTTTATAATAGTCGTAATTTGCTCACCTTGAGTCACCATCGAAATGCAGATTCTGACCGTTTTTCTTCCAGTATACCGTTGGTTCTGGGGAACCTCTTGGCGGTGAACATTCCAGAGTCACAGTCTCTCCTTGAGCTGTCTGTGTCGAAACAGGTTCAAGCCTGAACTCTTCTCTAAGAACTAAAAAATATTACAAAACTATCATCATGAGAGAACATTTGTATTTGTATTCTAAGTTTTACTTCAATAACTTAGAATTAACTTACCAGCAACATGAAGCGAAGCGTTTCTACTTCTCGCCGTTCCATATGGATTCGTTGCTTCACACCAATATACCCCAGCATCTGAATGAGCTCGTCCATGCGTCGCTCTCAGGAAGAACAGACCTCCCGCTGGCAGAAGACTTCTATGGGTATCTGATACTACAAGCACTCCTCCTTTATACCATCGTATAGTTGGAGCGGGGGAACCACCAGCTCGACAGTTCAACGTTGCCGGCTGATGTCGAGCCACGGTTACATCAATAGGCTGTTCTATAATGTACGGAGCCTCCCCTGTGCTTCCATAGTCATCGCTCAGCCCACCTTCGACGTGACCTGTTAACAAAAAAACTGATTTAACAACCACAATAGTCCTTTACAACATATTGATTACTAAGCAAACACTACAGCTCGAGTAGCCGTTGCAGTTGGCGTGCTTGGCTTTTAATGAAAGGCGACTCGCTCGGCTCCACCCACTGCAATTTTCTACGAGCATTATTTTAAATTTACCTAACAAAAGGCCCTTCCTAGGCTACGGTTTATTTTAATAATAGGTGGAGTATGTCATTTGCAGCTACTCTAAAGCGGCGCACAATAATAATGAGCCATAAACACAGGCTTGGCTTGGGTCCCCCAAGGATGCTGTTTGGGACCCCTTCCTTCAATGTTTACAACGAACGCGCAGATGTTAGTTTTTGACACTCGAATTGATGTATGTCTATTGTTATGCTTCGATGTTATTGTTGCGACGTAAAAATCGATCGGTTGCAAAAAATTCGATTCGGTGTCCGATTATCGATAGAATGAACGTCCAGGATCGCCTGCGACTCGATTCTCGGCGAGGCTGTGTTTTGTGAGCAAAATCAATAGAGATTACTCTTTTGTGCAATGTAATTGTGTTTATTTATTCACGTGTCCCATCGCTGTGAATGCGGTACGATACAAGGGCTAATCTATAATTGAATCTCCATTCGATTCACCATCGTTCATTTTTGCGCAGAATCCTCCCTTTTTGTATAAATTATTTTTATTACTGACCTATTTTTAAACTTACTACATAGTTATATAACTATCTACTAAAATAAAATGTGTCATATGTGTGTATAGTGGTTAGTAATAAAAATAATTTGAAATCAATGAAAACAAATGAGTAATATTGATTACTTAAGCCATTGGGCTTAACGTATCTTCCGGTTGCTCCCGGCTGTTGTCTCAATCGTTTACCAACTCGGTTAGTCTTCGAATGGTTTTAAAATTTTAATACCTACCATGGTTGATCACTTACAAATAAAGGAATTATCATGACTAAAATTTACGAAAACTGAGAAGCTCTTTAAATAATTACAGTAAAACAAATACTACTAAAAACTTATGTAATTCTACGAAACAAGAAGGACTCCTTTAGATTTAATAACACACTTCAAGTTGGTTCAAGTAGAACTAAATTTTTTTCTTTTTGGCTACTGTTTCTGTCAAATTCAACATAATTTTTCCATTAACCGTGAAAGGATAGGACAAGATTATGTTTACGAGGTTTAAGTTACCATTACTTTGGATTACACTGTATAGTCATAAAAAGATTCACATATCAAGTTACCGAGCATTTCGTTGTCATTTATCAATGTATTTTAATAACACGACTCGCTACTTAATAATATCAGAAAATAGATGGAAACAGTTAATCATACGTGACACTACAAAAGCTATAAACCGTCACAGAATAAATAATAGTATGTAAGTGTATAAAAACAACTGCCACGCGGATCCACGTGAATAGATGATGTGATAGCGAAACATGGCAAAAAATATTGACCATTCAGCCGAGATGACAGCTATAAATTAAATGTCGTCCTTATTATAGCAGCTTTACCCAGTGAGGTGAGGATCCACACATATGAATGTCATAACTCAAATGCTCAAAATAGAACATCACACTAATATTATAAAGGCGAAAGTTTATATGTGTGTATGTGTGTATGTTTGTTACTTCTTCACGCTCAAACGGCTGAATGGATTTGGATAAAATTCGGTACCAAGATAACTTTTACACTAGATTAACATATAGACTACATTTTATCGGAAATGTGACATTTTCCCGTGGGATGAGTAAATAATTAAATAATTAAAATACTTTTTATCCACGGGTGAAACCGCGGGTCGCAACTAGTAATCTATAATCTTGGTCAATTTATTGAAATTTAGCTTTTTATTACCTGATGTTAAGCGACAAGGCCATCCATAACAGTTGCAGTGTCACTCGGAACTCTACTCAAAGTTTCGCGTGACATTGCACTGCGCACATTCGCGCACAGTTTGAATAAGATTACTCGACTGTGAGATCAGATCATAAAGTCTCAATTGCCCAGTAATTTCACTAGCTACAGTGCTCTTCAAACCTGAACTGTGTATACCAAGCAGTAATAAGCAAAGACTATTACTGCTTACTACCTAGATGAACTTTGCAGAAAAGTCCTACCACCTAGGTATCATAAAGCGACCTTCAGCAATGCGAGCGAGCATGGCTCCGTAACAACCCAATCACATCATGGTTTGAAACCCGCTCGCTCAAGTTATGTGCGGAATTTGCACTGGCTTACAAAAATGAACGAAAAACATCGTAAGGGATGTTCAAGAATTAGAAAATTCGAGAACGTGTATTATCTACACCAAGCCACACTTAGTTTGTAAGGTCCGTATTACAGAACGATGCTCAGTCATCGATCGCTGCTCAAGCAGAGATTTCATTCACTAATTGATCACTTTATGAATGAAATCTCTGCTTGAGCACTGATCGATGACTGAGCATTGTTCTGTAATACGGACTCATGTTTTTGAACAAGTGCACTAAAAACGATATTAACTATAACCATAATAATATCATTACACCGCAGAACCGACAACCGTTGGGGAAAGCGTGTCCTTGAGTGGAGACCGCGACTTGGCAAACGTAGTGTAGGACGCCCGCCGACTAGGTGGAGCGACGACTTGCGCCGAGTGGCTGGCAGTCATTGGATGAGAAAAGCCGAAGACCGGGCTAAATGGCGTACCTTGGGAGAGGCCTATGTCCAGCAGTGGACTAACACAGGCTGATGATGATGATGATGATGATCATTACACTACTAGGGTTAATACACTGGTACATACAAATGTAAAATAATTGTTAGCAACAAAGATTGATGTTGAAATGGAATTAAATTAAAACTTTGCCAATGTTTTGGATTATAACCAATGAATACAGACCTCAGTGGTAATGTATAGGATTGATCAGCGTCGTTGAATTATTAGTGAAATGATTTCAAGCGCTTGAGTAAGTATGAAATACTTTTAAATATCGTGATATTTTGTCTTGATCTTGTTTACGTAATAATATAAAAATAAAGATTTAGCAGATTGTACCGAACATAAAATATTGTTTATGTTGTCCGATACGTAACTTTATTGCGTATAAAACTAACTTTATGGGTTTAGTTGTGCGTTAGGACTGTATCGATTTTTATGAATGATTGATATCCGGTCTTCTTTATAGCATCAGATAAGTAAGTAAACTGAGATATAAACTTTTCGCGTGAAATTTTGTTGTGTAATTTTCTTTTACAAATAAGTAAAAATCTATTTATGTTCGTTAGCGTTAAAAACCTATAAAAATGGTATATTCCTAGCGTAAAAATGGTTTAAACAAGTTTAATTCACTTCAAAATAGCTTTTTAAGCGAGCCTGATTTTATTGACTTTTATCATAATCAGTTCATTTACTTATTGATTTATTGTGATAAGAATGACAAAATCAATTACAATTACCATTATTATTTATGAATTTGTAGTTCGAAGAATGACAGTTGAATGTACGCCAGTACCGCTTATTTTAAATATACACAACACCAGTATTTGACTGATTAGGCAAGCTAGCTATGTGCACCATGCACCATGCTAGCTAGCTATGAGCACCATGCAAAATTTACTCATAATAATGATAATAATAATAACTAACCATTAAAATTTACTATTTTATTAATGAGAATATTTTCCTTAAGCTGCAGAAATACAACAATTTTTAGTGCCTACTCACGTCACCATAAAAAAAAACATTTAATTTTTTACACCAGTAATGTGCAAGTTTTCAAGCAATGTCTAGTCAACTAACGCAGCTGCTATTAAAAATAATTATTAAAAATTTGTGACGACAAAATTTCATGTAACTAGCACAGCGTAAGCCTCCGCCGACGCCAAAGGGCGTAATTACTCAACTCTCACGCGAGTAGTTACGCATCATTGTTCAAAAATCTTTGTTAAAAAAAATTGCGAGGGTGCCAGTCACCCCTGCTAATTTACTATAGGCACATGTTGACACGCGACGCAAGAAAAAAAAAATAAAAAGTCGGTTATAGAGACATGGCTTTCGCATTTAGTTCGAAGGCCACGCGGCTGATTCTCCATGTATCAATGTGCGAAACAGGCGCTCCTATGTTTTTATAGCTCTTTTAATGCTACTTCTTTTTATAGTTGAAGTTTTTACACCATTTCATTCCTCATTTGAAAGCGATCGTGTGAACTATAAACATTCAACTCAACATTTGATTGCACTTACCAGGATTAAGGTTTACGACTGTGTACCCGTATACAGTTTTCGTTTGATTCCCAAATTTTATATTTGATCCAAAACCGATACATTTAATCTGTCATCGCAAAATTAACGTTTTATAGATCAATAATTTTTCCTTTGATCCGATGTTCTAAACGAGTAACGAAATATTTTTTTATTTGATACTAGTTCCTCCCATCAGTTTCACCCGTGGATTAAAATATCATAATAATAAAAAACACACAATCTATCTATTTCCAAATTTCATCAAAATTTGTTCAGTAGTTACTGAAAGATAATAAACTTTTTCTTTAAATTCTTTAATAATATAATAATAATATAATAATAACTTTAAATTCAAACTTTCACATTTATAACATTAGTAGGATTTTTATAGGTAGGTATCATTATACCTACTTCTTTAGGTAACGCTACACTAAACTCTTGCTACGCCACGTTATATAACTTTTGACAGGTCATAACTGTCACCCCAAGTAATTTGATAGCCGTTTGAATTTCGAATATCTAATTCTAATAGCAGTGATTGGCTCCCTAAGGAGGTAATCATGATTTTTCGAAGTTGGAACACGTGTTTAATTTTCGGGAACCCTTTGCAATTCGACGCGACGACACGACGCGCCATCATTACACACAAAAGCATCATTGCTTGGATATTTTCCCCAAATTAGATGGAAGTCTGAAGCGAGAAATAAAAGATCAATAAGTGCTTAAGCTCTATTAGGAAAGAATTTACTACGTGTTTTATATCTTTGGTCGTAAGCGCTGACTTAGCAGCCACATGTGAACCTGACATAATAAATGGAGCTCGACAACAACCGGGCTCGAAAACAAACGTTCAATAAGACGGTCACAGTTAATGAAATAGCACTTATGTTTTACGGTGCAAAAACCGGGATACGCTTGCTCGCCTGCACGACACATGTGCGAAGAATTAGCGATCTCGAAATGGCAATAGGATTGGATTAGCTAAATGTTAGTTACGACCTTTTTATTATGGGATCTTGTTAGATTTGATTTGCATGCAACCTTAAAAAAAGATTGCGTCACTGCATTGTATTATTTTCCAAAACTTGTGTTATTTTCAGTGTTAGTGCATACAATTGGTGGCATTCTATTCGTTAAGTGCTGGATTACAGGCGTGAGTGTGGAAAAATGGTATAATGATGGTGAAACGTTTCTTTTCGTGTTGTTTCCAAAACTCCATAGAAGCTTCAAGTAAAGTTGCCACCACTTTATTTCAGTGTTAGTGCATAAAACTAACACTGAAAATAACACAAGTTTTGGAAAATAATACAATGCGGTGACGCAATCTTTTTCGCTTTTCCGCCAAAAAAACAGCCTGTACGTCTTTATATCGGATGAAAAAATTAGTCAAAATGTTTCCTGTTCTCTTAGTCTATGGCAACAACCAAAACCTTTATGATAGTGTAAATTATAATGTAAAATGGCATAATGTTGTCTTATTTTAACCCAAAACGACTGTTTAAGTCACAAAAAACTCACAAATTTAACACATGTGCTATGAATTAGCCGTCTCAGAGGAAGACCAGATTAGCCGAATGTGAGTTCCGTGCGATACAATGTTTGTGTTGTAAGTCGGCCGTCTAATGCATAGAGACAAATTGTTGACACAGTGTCATCTTTCATAGGGTCCGACGTACCTGGAAGAAATGGGGGCATTCTATCGACAAATTCGTAACAAACAATCGATTTTCAGCCTTGCAACTCTACGATTTAAAGTGCGGTTTCGAGCGGTGTGAAACTTTGAAGAGTTTGTAGCAAAATCGTTTTAAATGTTTACGGAAATGCAAACGACAGTTGCAACGTCTCGCTGGGTTTGTTGTTGTAGACTTTTGGCGCGTGGACAGTTGAAACAACACTTGATATAGAAACTGTTTTTGGATTTTACATTTTAAAACTAAAACCTTTGACGGGCTTGTTAATTTAAAGTGATTTCGACTAATAATGAATGGCATTCACAATCAATCCCTACAAATGTATAAAACTCATCGTTTGACCCAAACCAACGCGGGTCAGCTTATGGCGTGCGTGACGCAATCTATGCAGCTCCCGCGGTGCAGCTATTATGTCCATTGGCTTCTGACAGTGATGGCACTGCTTGTTTTTTACCTTAATTTATTTGTTTTGATATGAAAATTGCTAGTTTGGCAAAATATTTGCAAGTACCTTCAATGCGAGGATTTTCTCTTAAAGTTCAAAAGAAAGTACATAATGTTTCATTTATTTTCCTCACATTTGAAAGTGATGAGATGAAATATAATAAATAATGCTTATTTATTTATTTAGAACTCATTGAACGGTTTTGTTGCTATATACTTATACATCGTAGGCTGTCGCACATCGTACCTATTCGTAGACTTTTCAATAAGTACTTTCATCATCATCATCCAGCCTATATTAGTCCACTGCTGGACATAGGCCTCTCCCAAGGCACGCCACTGAGCCCGGTCTTCGGCTCTACTCTTCCAGTTGCTAAGTACTTTAATTTATATTTATTGAACTTTATCCCAATATCTGTACCTAAGTCACAGATCCTATAAAAAATATCCTAATTTTATAGAATCCGTGACCTAACTACATAGTTTTATGAAAAATTTATACGAATTTATTTTCAACAACAGCGCAAAAACACTGCCATACTTTTTTAGTTTCATTCACGTACCAATAACAAGATGGATCGGCACAGGGGACGTCTACCGAACAAACACAAAAAGATTAAGTTCGCAAACTGATGTTATCAACAGCCTTTGAGACCGAGCGACAAAAACTTTTGGTGATTGTCTCATACGATAACAAAGCTGATTAGCATCCTGACAACTATATTTATAGACTGATATATCAGTAAAACTTCGTTCATAAAGCACACGCCTACACACTTCAGAAACGTATTTTTAGGGTTCTGTACCTATTGTAGAAAACGAAATCCTTATAGGGTCTGTGTTCTGTATCTATCTGTCTGTTATAAGCCAAAATTGTTGTTAGTAATAAAGTATACATACAGATAATTTTCAAATTATATATATGCAAACTTGAGGTATAACTACAAATCTTAACTTTGGGCTTGTTCATTCATGCGTCATTAAAACCTAGAGAGTAATTACTACTGAGCGTAGTTTTACTTGTTTGATTTAAATGAAGATTTGATAACGCGTAAGTAAAATAATAAATCCGATTGATGATGGAATTGTCAGAGAATTATCGACAATATGGATCTAACTTAAAAGTCATTTTCATACAACTTGGTTGAAAAACTGAATAAATAGTTTGTCAAGTAGTTAATTATTGTCTTTGCAGTTATAATTACTAATTCATTATGTGCTTGTCTCTTTTATCCACCGACTCCCTGCGTTTTTGACAACCTAATGGGAGGACGAATTACTCTACTCTGATATTTATCAGGCAAGACTATAAAAAGGTGCTAATGAGATACCGGAACCCTCAGCGTGCTAGTTTTACTCTTTGCTAGTCCATTTTTACTATTCTAACCTATCCACTTCCGTTATTATTATATGACATACAAGAACGCTTGTACATTATATAGGGGTCAAAAGCGTCGATATTCATAAAAGTCAGAGTTTTATTTAGGTAAGATTGTAGATAGGAAACCGTTTTTCAATTCCATCCATACAATGACTTGTATTATATGAGTGGCTTTTGTAGAGACGCCCCGAGCGATAGACGCTGTTTATTTTTATTATTCTTTTTCTACCGCATTTTACGCAGCATCCATCACGCATTAGGCACAAAAGATAGGCGTCGTTTAACATTAGCTTAACTTCTTTACGCTTTGATAACCGCCTAGGGTGCGTACTTTTTTAACGATACACAGACAAAATAAATTAACACGAGTGACATGGTTTACTGGGGGATTGACGCTATCCAAATGCTGTATTTTTGTTAGTCTGCTGATTGTAAAATATATCCGATAGACAGATGTGGATCTATGCATGTGTGTTTTGTTAACCTAATGAGATTTGTCAATAAGTAACGCTTTCGTTTTGTTTATTAGTCCCTTGAGCATAATTAGTGTGTTTATTTGTAAGATTTGGTTTTAAGATCATTTTAATAGGTTATATTGCAAAGATAAAACGGGTCTATTCGCGCACAAAAATTATCAAAATATTATCTTATCTTATCTTTTCTTATCTTTACAATATGAGTTCAAGTCGCGAAAGTTTAAAAAGTGTTATTTTAATAGGTTCTTTTTAATTTTATGTAAGTAAATTATCCTTTTTTATTAGCAGTTTCATACAGATACATCCAAAAGCTTTGGTTTATTTTTACAAGATCGAATACAAATTGGATATTTTAGTTTAAACTTAGCATTTTTATTTATTTCAGTACCTATGTAATTTCTTTTAAACTTCAGTTAGTGCTCTATAACAATACAAATTGAACGATGTGACGCGACGGTTGACAATTTGATTTATTTTTTTCATTCATAAAGTATTTCTGCCACTTTCTCGGTCGCTTCAGTGTCGCCATATAAATCTTTCTATTTCGGCTAAAATACAAGGTGAGTTCCACCTAACCTCATATTTCCTCCCGTGACAAATAAAAGCAATATTGCGCGAGTGACACGCTTATTTTCGTCGCTAAGTGTTGCCACAAATCTAAGATGGTACGGCAAGGCACTAAATATCAAATAGGTGGGGTGATATCCCTTGGGGTGGAGACGGGGTGAATACTTAGCTATTAGCGTCGGTTGAACTCTGACTTTTCGTGGTTATTTTGTTTCGAGTGAAGTCGGCACCCTACTTGTGGTTTTCTTAATGTTAATATAACTTAATAACTAAATTATTAGTGAATGTATCATAATTATTATAGTGAATGATTACACCTACAAAATCAACAATGCCACATGTTTACCTACCTATATCGATACCGATATCTAAAATGTGCTTTTGTCTTGGATTAATCCAAGACATATCTTTCAAAGAATTTTTTTTTCTTCAGCTCTAATTTTAGTCGATTTTCGTAGCTAAATATTCAGTATATCGTAGTCAGTAAATCGTATATTTATCGGCTCACCTGGGTATAAAAAAATAATTCCCAATAGAGATGTCACCACTGTCAAAATATCCATCTTGTCGACGCTA
This sequence comes from Ennomos fuscantarius, assembly GCA_905220475.3. Lineage (NCBI taxonomy): Eukaryota > Metazoa > Arthropoda > Insecta > Lepidoptera > Geometridae > Ennomos > Ennomos fuscantarius. The sequence goes on from HG992029.1 coordinate 11,777,648, forward strand.
CCACATTTTCAGCGTGTTGGTGTGCCGAAGAAGTGTTTTCTTTTCATTATTGAGTTTTACCTGAAACAAAAAACATGAAATAAAGAAAAAGAAAATAATAATTATTTTTCATCTACTACGAAATATAAATAGGTTGATTTTTAAGTAGTTATTTAATAAAATTATTGGTGTACATTTTATGTAGTGTTATTTCGATATAGTTTTATCGGCAGTACAGTTTAACAATAGGGGTAGCCGCTCATGATAACGGTGGACAGGAGGTGTGAAAATTTGGCTACCAAACTCTTATACAAGCCCTGATACAGCGCGAGCCCCCAACTTCGTGGGCCGACGATCTTGTCAGAACCGCGGGGATCGGACGTAAGAGGCAAGCAGCCCCCTAAAATGGCGCTCTATGTTCATCAGAGGACGTCATCCGGCTGATGATGTTGATGAAAATAACATACTTATGTTTGCAACCAATTACGCACCCACTGCTGGGGCATGGTTCTTTATACACTACTACCATAATGGCCATATGCCACTCTCTCACACTCGTGCATAGATGTTTATTTCAGGAAGTGAATTAAGCTTACTCATCAGATCAAATTGAAGAGTTTCAGATAGGTATCCCTTTTACCTTTATTCAATAACACGTAACGACTTAATTAGATCCTAAAACTTAATATAACCGTCAGTAAATTTTATTAGGGTTAAATAGTCTTTTTGCCTTCAAAATTGATTAAGATACTACTTTATTTAGTAAGTTTAGCTGGTCAACTTAGGAACTGTGTAAACTTAAGTGTATTTTCATTTAAGTATTATGTATAAATATAATTTTCTAAATTTTTATGGTTACGTACCCATTTTATGGGTCACATCACTTTGTGAACCGTTTGTTAGTAGACGGTCTGTCAAGTCAAGACTTTTGTCTCATGTACAAAGTAGTTAAATGTTAACTGCTTTATTTATAAATTATGTATAAACGATAATTAAATCTAATCAGTGCTAATACGCATTCTAGTTTTGACTCGTGACTTTAGCAAGAACTTAACAGGACTTTTTAAGCATTCATTTTTAAGTAACGTTTATAACACTAATCACAATAATATTATTAAGACAAAAGTTTGTACGTATGTTTGTTACTCCTTCACGCTAAATCGGCTAAATGAATTTAGATGAAATTCAGTACCAAGATAGCTTATACAATAGATTAACGTATAGGCTTCATTTTATCCCGGAAAAGTGAAATTTTCCCGTGCGATGATAATTAAAATACTTTTTATCCACGGGTGAAACCGCGGGGCGCAACTAGTAAGAGTATAATAGTATAAAATTGATTGGTAGTCTAGAATTTCTAAGTTTAGAAAACCACAGTAAAGTTTTATAGTTCGATTGTGAAATTGTGAAATTATTTTAGTACTAAGTTTATTATTTACCCAATCTAGCATCGTTGGCATTTCATCATTTTAGTACTACAGTCTACAACGCTTCATAGTCAGAACTATGTAAACAAACAGCAAAGCTCTCCATCACAAACGGCGCTTCCCGGACTTGCAGCAACGTAAACAACTTCACAGTATTTATTTGGATTATCAAGAGGACCGTAAACATCTGTCAAACCAAGATTTGGAGCTCTTAAACTTGTCACAGTAACAACTCTTTGATAAAACGGACTTCATAAACATGTCGTTTAATACTCAACTTTATTTTTCATGGAATTGCTTGTAACATGGCAGCACATTTTAAAATTAAGTCGTATTTCAGAGCGGGCCATAAAAGTAGTAGTTTTTAAAATATCGACACGAAAATAAGTGGGTTATGGTATAAATAAAATTTGTGACGTCAGCTTTTGGCAGCAATTTCATTTCTGTGAATTGGATAAATGCAAAATTACATTGTTCTGCGTAGAGTTTGTGAATTGTTTATTTTATTTTTTCTTATGATAAATGTCTTAAAATAATACTAAGATACTCAGATGAGTATCTGATATCTAAAAAGATTCTTATTTTACTAATAGACCAATCGACTATTACATGTAATTTTACTATTATTTTAAACTCACATCCACCATCAAGACTGCATAATAACTATTTTAATCATTGACATTTTCTACTCATAAATAACTTATTGAAATCCAGCATTGATAGATATTATAATTTTAAAGTAAATTTCTCAAAATGACAAATATTGTTCACTATTAGTTCTAACCTTTTAAATTTGAATTCGCGCGTATTGTTTATGGGTTCAGATCGACCAATAACAAGGCTCTGTGATACCAGAGCATACGCACCTTACTCGTCTCTGATTGGCTCCGGCGATCAGAGCTGTCATCCCTCGAGGCATGAAGCATCTCACGCATTCGAAACCACGTCAAGTTGTGAAATTCACCATTTAATTTTGCTAATACGGATACCTGGAATCTATCTTATTAACTCTTGTCGGAGTGCTAAGTGGTGTGCAGAACTCAATAATATAGCTATATAGCCGTGAAATCAGTCCCACGGGCGGGACGCTCGCGTGGACCTACCCTACAGTACCTGCGAGGAATAAGACTTCGATAAAGCTCTGGAGGCACGTTTTGGAGGCTGGATTGTCAAGGTAAGGTGTTGTATGTACTTGTTATCTGGGAATCTGGACCACTGAACCATGCTCAACTTCGATTAACGGCGGAGTTTTCAATTTACACGTTCTCTGACCCAGAGTGACGTCAGGGACCCCCTTTTGGCAGGGTCGTTTCGTCACATTTTTTGGTGCCGAAACCCGGGAGCCGTCTTTAGATCTTTATTTTGAAGTCATATTTAAAATACATCATTGTTTATAGCTGATATTTTCACATCGAAAATCTTAATTCGTTATTTCCGTGTCTTAAATATATTTTGGCTGATATACCTACATATTCAATTGTTGTTTGTCATAGTGATAAAATCTTAGCTCTAACTAAACTCATCGGTTTATCATTTTATGATTGACAATATTTTGTAGTGGGTACTTCACAAATATCCGTTTGTATTTTATTGAGTGTAAGTACGTAGTAACGGTTTCGCATAACGTTTTCGACCAGTTTGTTAATCACGTTCATTCATCACTCACTCATTCATTCATCAATTATCCGTTCATTGTCCAAATAGCTCTGGGAACTTCATTCTTTCTGAGTGGTTATACAAAGCAAAGCGTTCATACCAAACCTTTGTTATAACACGACAACTTTTATGTGATCGCTTTGAGTTGAAGCATTTTTATTTACATCGAATATTTGTGTTTGCAACTTTGATTTGGTTTTATCCGTAATATTTTCCGGTGAATATAAGAGTTATTATAGATCATATATATAAACAAACTTTTCAACTATCGGTGTTTATATATACTCATCGGCTGTAGTAATTCTGTATTCAAATCATCATATAAACATAGTCTATGTGAACCTAAATAAGTACTCGTTTCGCGGACTATTATCGGTAACGAACTTATTCGTTAATCACGGGGTTCAGTATAATTAAGTGAAGTATAAACATTCATAAATTTAAATTATCGTAGTGACCGTTTTCAAGTAGTCACGTTATTTTTTAGCGTTCACTTTGTAAACAAAGGTGAACCATTCGGTCGATTCTTTATCGAATCTTGTGGCTCCCTACTATTTATCTAGTTATACTTACTATCGTAGCTTACTCGTTGTTGTTGAGGCTTAAACATGTCTTTTAATCCTAAGCGTACTATTCGCAAACTTAGTTCGACGAGTAAGTCGAAAACAAAATATGCGGGAACAGTTAGTTATTCTGTTCAAGATTTACCGGCACTACGACGAAAGCGTACTATAGCTTTGAACCGGTTATCGAAGGCGTTGGCAGTTGGTAATGTAGCGAGAAATGATAACAGTCAATGCGACTTATTCTTTTCGTATTGTGACAAACTGGAGGAGTATGCAGATGAGTTTGAACATACGCATTTATCTATTTTGGAACTGTTAAGTGCGGGGTCCGATGATGGTGGTACTGTTGATGATGAGGAGCTGCGAACTCGTTTCGATGATACATATTTCCAGGTTATGTCGATACGTCGTAATTTAAAAATGATTGATTTTAAATCGTCCATTTCGTGCGAAGGTATGGCCAGACCCTCTTCATTAGCGCATGTCAAGCTACCAAAAATATCATTACCTACATTTTCAGGACAAATTAAACAGTGGCCTGAATTTATTGATACTTATAATGCGCTTATACATGACTGTGATTCACTTAAAGATGTGGAGAAATTCCATTATCTTATTTCCTCGTTGAGCGGTGATCCGTTAGTTCTTATTCGTACATTTCCAGTGACGGGTGATCATTATCTGGATGCGTACGCAGCGCTAGTGGGGCGTTATCAGGATAGGCGAGAGCTAGCATTTACCTGTTGGAAGGACATCTTAAACGTTACCTTTAAATTGCAGAATGCAAATGATTTTCGTAGAACATTAGACTGCATTGATGAGAACTTGAGTATTCTAAGGAAACTTAAACTACCAGTTGATCAGTGGGATTTTGTTATGGTTTATCACATCTTGTCCAAACTAGATTCAAAAATGCGTCGTGAGTTTGAGGAAAGATGGGCCCACATTGAGCTTCCTAGCTATTCGGAATTAAAGGAGTTTTTGCACTCGAAATGTGAGGCACTTGTACGTGACAATCATTTTACCGAAACCGCCAAATTCACGCATTCAGCCAAAGACACACCCAATAACTACTCAAAACGTTCTAATACGTCACACGCTCTCATTACAGATAACTCGAATATTCAAATAGCAAATCAAAATAGTCAGCCCGTGGCCAAATGTTCGTACTGTGCAGACGCGCATCTGATTACGCAATGTAAAGCCTTTCTGTCGAAATCCGTAGATGAACGTATGTCTGTTGCTGGCGAGAAACGATGGTGTTATAACTGTCTTAAATCGTCTCATCATTTAAAAGACTGCAGTTCAATGTTTAGATGTTTAAAGTGTAAACACAAGCACCATACGTTACTTCACAAGGATCAAGCTCCTGATAAATCGAACGTTAACACAAACGCTGCCGGCTCACAAGCAGTGTCCCTGCTCGCTAAGGGCTCGAATACAGCTCCAACATCGTTGACGAACACTACGGTACTACTTGCTACAGCTATCGTACAAGTGCAGGATGCGCATGGTCAGTACCACTTTTTCCGTGCGCTCTTCGATTCCGGCAGTCAAAACAATTTTGTCACACATGCGGCGGTGCAATGTCTGAACCTTAAGCTAGTCCCATCCGAAACCAACATTAATGGCTTAGGAGGCGTTGCAGCCGATATAACCGGCGTAGTCCATTGTTCTCTTGCTTCAAACAATAAAAAATTATTTGACGTAGATATGCACGTTATTTCACATATATGTGGTGATCAACCAATCGCGAAACTGAATACTACGGGTTGCTCTCACATTCAATCGTTGCCGTTAGCAGACCCAGGTTTTGATATTCCGGGACCAATTGATATTTTGTTAGGTGCTGATATATTCGCGGAATCTCTTCTTAATGAACGAATTAAGGGGGATGTAAATCAGCCCTTCGCCATCAAGTCGGTCTTTGGTTGGCTTTTATTAGGCAGAACGCCGCTCGTCACATCTACTCTGTTACAAGTCTTATCGAAATCAGATGAGCAGGTTTCGATGGTACAACGGTTTTGGGAAATTGATAACGTACCTAAGGCCTCACCTTTAACACCAGCGGAAGCTTTCTGCGAACGAGCCTTTGCCACCGAGCATTATCGTGATTCGTCAGGAAGATATGTAGTCCGACTACCATTCCAAGATGGTGTGGAGCCAACGTTTGAAGGTTCCCGTGACATTGCACTTCGACGATTCAAGGCCATTGAGCGACGTTTATCACGTGATCCTAACCTACACCAACAATATTCTGAATTTATGGAGGACTACCATAAGTCTGGCCACATGACTTTAGTGGATTCTAAAGAACTGAACTTGGGTCGATACTATATACCTCATCACTGCGTCTTAAAACCGGATAGTGTCACAACAAAATTACGCGTGGTTTTTGATGCATCTGCAAAGGACGCTAAGAACAAATCCCTGAACAATACGTTGCTAACCGGACCTAAACTTCAATCTAGTATTGTTGCGGTCCTTCTCCAATTTCGAATACACGCGGTTGTCTTTATGGCTGACATACGTCAAATGTACAGACAAATCTTGGTCGCTGATAATCACCGAGATTATCAGAGAATCTTTTGGAGAAGCGGACCTAATCAAACGTTGCGAGAATATAGATTGAATACTGTTACTTATGGTGTTTCCTCTGCACCGTTCCTTGCTTGCAGAACTATTAAACAATTAGCAGAGGACGAAGGCAATAGTTTTCCACTGGCTAAACAAATTCTTTCTACTGACATATACGTCGATGACATCGTTTCCGGTTGTGAATGTTTAGAAAACGCTGTGGAAGCTAAGTTACAAATCATTGCCCTTTTCAAGTTGGGCCATTTTGAACTGAGAAAATGGGCCAGCAACGATCCTCGGTTACTGTCGGACCTTCCAAGAGAAGATTGTCTTCTTGATCATATACCGTTTTCTGATGGTCAACCTTCTACGTTGAAGGTACTTGGACTTAAATGGGATCCAGTATCTGACTCGTTTCTGTTTGATGTTAAGCCATCTAAGCGCTCTTGCACCAAGCGAATTATTCTCAGTGAAATAGCAAGAACTTTTGATCCACTTGGATTCTTGTCGCCTCTAACCATACAAGCAAAATGCCTAATGCAGAAACTCTGGATCCAAGGAATTTCATGGGACGAGGATCCACCTGAGGAGATCACCAACGTGTGGGAATCCTATTGTGATCAGCTTCTTGCTCTCCAGGAGTTAAGACTACCTCGTTGTATTACCATTCCTAATGCGAAAACTTACGAGTTGCATGGCTTTTGCGACAGCTCTGAGCGAGCGTATGGAGCTATCATTTATTTGCGAGCTGTAGGTTGTGATGGATCAATTACAATCCTGCCATTGTGTGCCAAGGCCAGGGTAACGCCAATTAAGAAAATATCCTTGCCTCGATTGGAGCTGTGTGCAGCTGTGATTCTCGCGGATCTGGTTAAATTCGTTTGTGACACGTACCAATCAACATTACCGACTAGTAAGCTTCATGTTTGGTCTGACTCTACCGTGGTTTTATCATGGCTTCGTTCTCATTCTTCTCGCTGGACTACATACGTGGCAAATCGAGTCAGCCACATCCAGGATATCATTCCTGCGGAGTCGTGGCATCATGTCTGTTCAGCTGACAACCCTGCTGATGTGTGTTCACGAGGGCAGCTACCTCGGGATTTACTTCACAACTCGTTATGGTGGTCCGGGCCAACCTGGTTGTTAGGAACTCCTGATGAGTGGCCATGTTTGGAAAAGTTCCCGAAAGCTACAAATACAGAAGAAGACATCATCAAAGTCGAAGAAAAGAGTTCAACGGCGTTAATTACCGCAATGACCAGTCAATCAGTCACACCAATCGAATACCTTCTTGAACGATTTTCGTCTCTCGATAAAATCACCCGAATTGTGTCATACATGAGAAGGTTTATTCATAACGCAAAAAAGCGTCACGCACCTCAACACGGTTCAATTTTAACTGAAGCTGAAAATCACCAATCGTTGCTCACTATCGTAAAGTTCGTCCAATCGACATCTTTTGTTGATGAGATCCAGCAGCTTCAGTTAAAGAAACCATTACCGAAGCCCCTTCGTAAACTAAACCCTTTTCTTGATGAAGAGGGAATTCTCAGGGTGGGCGGTCGGATTTCTCGTGCAGGTCTAGAGTTTGAACAAAAACATCCCGCGCTTCTACCTAGTGATCATCCGTTCACGTTCAAACTTATCGAATCGATTCATCGTCAACATTGCCATACCGGACAAAATACTACTCAGTATTTAATTCTACAACGTTTTTGGGTGCTATGCGCAAAGCGAGCTATACGTCATTGTCTTTCGCAGTGCATCCGATGCTATCGAACGCATCCAAGACCATTGGAACCGTATATGGGTGAACTCCCCGCTTTTCGCGTAAATCAAGTTAAACCCTTTTCTGTGGTCGGTGTTGATTTCGGCGGACCATTTCGCATAAAACTCGGGACCCATCGTGGCGCCAAGATGGACAAAGCATATCTTTGTTTATTCGTTTGTCTAGCCACTAAAGCTGTCCATCTTGAAGTCGTGTCGTCTCTTTCAACGGAAGGTTTCGTGGCTGCATTGCGTAGGTTTGTGGGTCGTCGGGGGCGTTGTAGCATTATACATGCGGACTGCGGGACTAATTTCGTAGGTACCAGCAATTACATTTCCTTTCTCGAACAGGCTTCGCAAACTATTCGCATTAAATTCAATTTCAACCCTCCGTCAGCACCCCATTTTGGTGGTGTGTGGGAGATTCAAATCAAAGCTGCGAAATCACACTTATATCGTATAGTTGGCAGTCAAGTGTTAACGTTTGAAGAACTTACCACTTTATTTGTTCAGATTGAAGCGGTTTTGAATTCACGGCCCGTTTGCCCATTGAGCTCTGATCCAAACGATTTGAACGTATTGACTCCAGGTCATTTCCTGACCTTGGAACCGCTAACAACCGTTCCAGATGAAGATCATTCCCATACCAAAGTATACCGATTAAATCGTTGGCAGCTTATCCAATCGTTTCTCCAAAACTTTTGGATACGATGGAAGAATGAGTATCTCCATTCTTTAACACAACGTGCAAAGTGGACGAAAGCATCAAAACCGTTATCTATAAATTCTATAGTCGTAATCAAAGATGATAATCGAGCCCCTTTGCAATGGTCTTTAGGAAGAGTAACCGACCTACATCCGGGCCTCGACGGCATCGTTCGGGTGGCGACCGTTAAAACAAAAGAAACACTGATCAAGCGTCCCCTTGTGAAGTTGTGTCCTCTTCCTACTGAACCTCAGAACTAATTGTATGCGTATAGAGTTAGATAAGTTAATATTATAGATAATAATAAGTTTTTTTTTTTTAATCTTTTTTACTTTATTCAATTTCAAACCGGAAAATATCAGCTATATTTTGGTGGGCGGTATGTTCACTATTAGTTCTAACCTTTTAAATTTGAATTCGCGCGTATTGTTTATGGGTTCAGATCGACCAATAACAAGGCTCTGTGATACCAGAGCATACGCACCTTACTCGTCTCTGATTGGCTCCGGCGATCAGAGCTGTCATCCCTCGAGGCGTGAAGCATCTCACGCATTCGAAACCACGTCAAGTTGTGAAATTCACCATTTAATTTTGCTAATACGGATACCTGGAATCTATCTTATTAACTCTTGTCGGAGTGCTAAGTGGTGTGCAGAACTCAATAATATAGCTATATAGCCGTGAAATCAGTCCCACGGGCGGGACGCTCGCGTGGACCTACCCTACAGTACCTGCGAGGAATAAGACTTCGATAAAGCTCTGGAGGCACGTTTTGGAGGCTGGATTGTCAAGGTAAGGTGTTGTATGTACTTGTTATCTGGGAATCTGGACCACTGAACCATGCTCAACTTCGATTAACGGCGGAGTTTTCAATTTACACGTTCTCTGACCCAGAGTGACGTCAGGGACCCCCTTTTGGCAGGGTCGTTTCGTCACAAATATTTATACCTGTAATCACATCAACAGCCAAATACAAAATACAAATAACAAAGCCAAGACCTCAAGATGTCCACTGCTTCAACACAGGCTTCCTCCTCAATAAACTGCCACTTTGGAGGTTTATCATAGGGGGGAGGGTTGCCATAATAACCACACTTGGCAGGCAGCTTGGTGATTGTAGAAGATTATAATGAGTCGTGGAGAATGCTGCTACTTCTTGGCCGGCTTTTAAAGCACCGTAGATGGAGTGATCTCACACCGCTGGGACCATACAGCAACTTTTTTTTAAATGGGATAAATATTGGCAGATTAACCAACTTATTGGTATCTGTCAGTTTAAATTTCCTCGCATCTTCTAAATTAAAACCGACAGCTCTCTTATTGATCCTATCACAAAATTATTAGTAAATCGGAAACAAATACTCAAGTTGAAGTGAAAGGCATTCTTCCAATAACACAGTACTTGTTGGTTTTAATGAATATTGGCATACGGGTTAACCTATTAATTGTAATACTTCCTGTATTCCAGATTTGTACGGGTAATTTAAATTTTTTATTTAGTATGCCTGAAATTTTTTATATAGTTACTGATAAAATTATCGAGGTTAATTTTATCACGTTTGTTCACGTAGATATTCATTGTCAACATAACAAAGGTAAAAATTTGTATTATTATGTTGTTATGTCCGATAAAATAAAAAATTGCAATTGTCAAGATGGCGACATTAACAAAACAGTTATAATGGCAGATAGATCAAGCTAAACTAAAAAAGTTTTAATTCAGCCGTGTGGACTAAAGCAAACTCGATTTTTTTTAAAATCTATTTTACCAAGAATCTAGTGAATAGGTGCTGGGATCACCAGAAAACGGTAAATAAATGGTGCTGCAGTTTACTAATAATTGGTGTTGTTGTAGAAGTTATTTTAAAGAATAAAAGTACTTTTTGCCCACGGTACTTTTTTTTAAAAAAGAAGCTTACATTTGACTATATTTTGTCTGATTTTTAATTGCAATATTGCTAGATTAAGTATAAATGACTATGAGCCTTAAATAGCAGCTTATTTATATATATATATATATATATATATATATATATATATATATATATATATTTATACTTATTTCTTTTTATAAAAAATTGTAATATAGTTTCAAAAACAAAATCTACGTGAATTAGAATTTTAAACTGCAAAAGGAAAATGTGAAATAAAATTTCAACTGACTCAAAAGGGGGTTTGGTTTTTTATATTTTTTATTTTATAAAACATAAAATAGTAAAGTATAGTTTTACTTTATTATACTAATGATACAACAATATTCTCGATGGCACTACTGTGATTGTAGATAGATAGATAAAGTGATACTTATTAATATGAAGTAATTTAAAAAACAAATAATACAAAGTAGTAAATAGTACAAAGTTATGTATGTAGTCAAAGTCAAAATCAAAGGATTATATTCCAAATAGGCTATTCTTAGCACTTATACAAGGCAAAATGATATTAGATACTTCTTAAATTATGTTGTTGTACTAAGCACATAAAATTACAAAGTGCTCATTGTCAAATATTATATAGCAAGCCCATTACAATGTGTAAGATTGAAAAAAAAAAGTTTTCTTGCCCACTACTGGTGTAAGCAATCTGGCACAATGCAGAACAGAAAACTCCGATCCGAAACTTCGATTACACTCATATAAAGACTAAAATCTCATTTTCTCTATCTTCATATTGTACTCTATGCATTGTGTGTGTGTATGTTATGTGTGTACAAACAAAAAGTATTTAAGTATTGTATCAGTTATTTGGTTCCCATAGTACAAGCTTTGCTTAGTTTGGGGCTACATACATGGCACTGTGTGAAATGTCCACAGATATTTAGATTTAGATATTTAGGTACTCTCATATAGGTTAAGTATCACGTTTTACATAATAACTGATTGTTTCCCTCGATACCTCTTACTCCGTTAATGTACCTACTTATAACGTCGAGAGTGCATGACCCTGATTTAACTTCTGACTAGTTGGAATTAGTTTATCTCGGCTCAACTGCTTTTGACAACATCCGTTGTTTTCGAGTGGGTTATTTGATGTTATTGATTTGAACTAGATATTGTTGCGGTAACGTACAACACCAATGTTTTGTTTTGCTCTTGAAACTTTGTATTTTGAGAGTATTATACAAAATGGTAATAAATAATTATGTTGCTGAATGTTTCAAACTAAAATTAATTGATTATTTTGCGCTTAAAGTTGTATATCCCTTTAGGCGGGAAAATGAGAAAGTTTGCTTCACCGAATTGTATTATTTTCCAAAACTTGTGTTATTTTCAGTGTTAATGCATAAACTTGGTGAAGTCAATTAAGTGCAGGATTAAAGACATGAGTTTGGAAAAGTGATATAATGATGGTGAAACCTTTCTTTTCGTTTCCAAAACTCCATAGAAGCTTCTAGTAAAGTTTCCACCACTTTACGAGGACTATGACTTGACTTGATGACTTTGACTGTGACTTGACATATACCTGCGTCAAATATAATTGACTTGAGATATTATCCATTATTTGAAACTGGCTAAATACACAAAAGTGTGGAGCCAAAACAAAAAAAGTAGTATAGGTGTCGTTCCGGAAAACCTCATGAGTAACGGTCTTTACTGGTTTTTTTATAAATGTGATAAATATACTCTAATCTAAGTTTGAGTATCCATGCGTATAATTATGTTGTAAAACGTAGAAATTACGAAATGTCAAATTTGCACAAATCATCACATTCTTAGAACGGCTAACAATGTCCGCACAATGTCCAAATAATGAAATATTCTATTCGAACAACGGGTAGATACGTATTTTTTTGAAATAAAAAACATTTAGAAATATTAAAATGTCTGAATAGCAGAGGTAAGAATCGTCTACGCCGGAATAAACCGATGATGCATGTCCAAGCTTGTAATACTCTTCCCTAACGAGTGTATCTACGCTAGTTTAAAAACTGTTAATCATAGTTTACGTCATATCCGTTATCAAATTTATTTGTGTGTTGCCAAGTCAAGTCACATCCTTTATCACAAGTTTATTGGAACTTTCAGCCGATGTTTATAGCATGTGCCGTGTATATCTTATCGTCGCGATGGCTGCTATGAGGCCATTTTGAAAGACAACGTTTCCATAAGGATAACTTGTTATTTATTGATAGAGTTATCTAAGGATTTGAGTGTAGTTTACTGCTGTTTTGATAAGCCGTTGTACAAAACTGAAGAAGTATCACACTAATATTATAACGGCGAAAGTTTGTATGTGTGTTTGTGTGTATGTTTGTTACTCCTTCACGCTCAAACGGCTGAATGTATTTGGATTAAATACGGTACCAAGATAGCGGTGGCGATAGTGGCGCCCTGCGATTTCACCCGCGGATAAATATAATTAATTATTTGCTCATCCCACGGGAGCATTTCACTTTTCCGGGATAACGTGTAGCGTATATGTTAATCCAGTGTATAAGCTATCTTGGTACCGTATTTCATCCAAATCCATTCGGTTGTTTAAGCGTAAAGGAGTAACAAACATACGCACATACACACAAACACACATACAAACTTTCGCCTTTATAATATTAGTGTGAGTGTGATGTGATGTGATAGTGTGATAAGACAGACTCAAGTATAGTATTGTAGGTTATATTTGAACAACTAGAAAATGTTGTTAGAATTTGACTCGAACTTCATGGCGGCTGTGAAGTGCGCTGCAAGCCTCCGCTCGCTGCTCTCACCACTTTCCACTGCCCACGGACATCATGTTTTGTTACTGCGTAATGCTGTTGGTCTCTACCGATATTCACAGGGTCACCGGGTGCGGGCAGGCGCTTAAAGTGGTCAACCGTCAAAAGTGGCAGGTAACTAGCTCAAGAGCACCCCCCGGGGCGCGAGCCTTGGCTTGGGTCATTGCCGGGATAAGAGCATAGAGAAGGCAACATCCACGTATGATTGGAAGTGTGGACTCTATTGGAAAGAGCCCACGGATATCCTATTTTTGGTACTGCATTGCGTGCGAACTTTAGAGCTGCCATTAAGTTTTAATCACACTCTACTTATCTTGAAAACCCATGTGTTTTCTTAGTTCCTTTTATTTTTCTTACAATAAAAAATAATTACACATTGCAGAACCTACCAATGTTTACTAATTAGGCGCAAGTATGAATTTAAACAATTTAAGCTTTTTTTGCTTTACTGAGCGATTGATTCCTTGTTTTACCACGGCTTCAAACTATAATCGCTGTACTTTACCCGTACCTTTACCTGTCTTGTACGCTTACCCCCATCTTTGTACTTTACCAGCCTTATTAATAAACATACAATAGCTTTGATTAGTTACACCATATTTTGCCTCTTTCGATCCAGCTAAATATTCCAGTAGCAAAAAAAAGACAAAAGCTGAAGTAACTAACCCAAAACTAATACCCATTTATTAATAAGACTATACTTGTTTTAGATATCTATTCTAAATGAAACCACAATTTCGCACAAAAATCATCGATTCAAACTTTGCTAACAAAACTCATGACTTGTCACATGTCATAACATGTCACAAGAAATCTCATGACTTAGCGCTACTTATTAACGAGGTTGCGTTAAATTTGATGACGTCAAAACAGTTACGTAGATATACTCGAATTATAGTTTAGTCTCTGGTTAATTACAACCCGGGATAATCTCACATAGAAGCGGAATTCAATCCAAATAGGAATAGAAATTCGCGGAATGGGCGATAATGTTTTGATTGGAAAACCGATATTAATTTACCAGCTTTCATAATGTTGGCTGAAATAGATGGAAATGGTAATTTTGTTTTTGCTACTACAACTAACTTCTGTTTCGTTATGGCAACGATTCAGCCATATATTGTATATACGATAACATCATAAACGCTTTCTAGATGCCAGAAAAATTAGAGGTGATCAAAAGCTTACCCTATAAGTACATTAATTACATAATATACTTTTTAAATACAACATGATGCATTTAATATCCATAGTGTGACTCAGTAGACAAGTGAAGTTTAACACACAACCATTTTAGGACTATACTAGATATTCTTTAAATATATTTTATGTTTTTGATGATGAACTTCTGATAAGCTCACGTCTGATTGAGTCAATTGATTATCTACCTACTTTTTAAGCAAATTAAAACCAAAAAGCAATACTAGGTCAGCATTTTTTTTTTATAATTTACATGATAAGTCGTCATAAGGTTGAAATCAAGGCAATGATGGTGGTAATTTTTTAATTCCACATTGCAATAATGATACAGCAAATGCAGTGATATAAAAAAGCAACACATAGTACACGTTTTTTGTTGTTGTTCAAATAAGTAAAATGTAATTCAAACTACTGGGTAAACCTTTACGCGTTGTCCAATAAGCCTAAATAATCACATATGTTTGACAAACATCTTGAGATCGCGGTCAAATAAGTTTCAAAGATAGTTTACATTTAAAATAAACAGAAAAGCCAAAGTAGTCGAGTAGGTAAGTATAACTAACCTCTCCAAGTTAAAGGGTTCTCACGATACACATATGCGTCTAAACTAAACCAAACGTTAACCAAAACAAACTTGGGCCAAGGTAAGTTCGTAATTTATTGCCACTTGAACGATGACAGGCAGCGGTTAGCCGAAAAATGCTTTTTATATAAACAATAGCTACTTTATACGCCTAAAAATGTACAATGCAATGCAATAAAAAGTATGTTCAATAGTTAATTGAAGGCTGCAAAAGTGGAGCGGATGATTTCAAGCGCTTTTTTGCTATTCTACCTATTACCTAAAGTAAAAGCAACAATCAATAGAAATAATGTAGATAAACCAATAAAAGCAGCTTTTGCAGTGGCCCGGTTTCAAGCGATTGTGCAGCTCAAAGACTCAGTTGTAATAAGTCTGTTGACTCTTTTACTTCTAAGGCGCGGCCGAGATAAGTTTAGCAAATAGACGGACTCAAACAAGCTATATATTGACTTTTCATAAACTGGCTATAGTTAATGTGGTGTTAATTTTTGTGTATTGTAATGGTAGCATTACTGCGTTAAGAACCTACTAATTGAAGTTAAGAACTTATCAATTGCATTTGATAAAACCCTGTCCATCCAAAAAAAAAAATTTTATCTATAATTTTATATACATACCGTTCGTTGTTTTTTATTGCAATCCGGCAATATGGTGCTATTTGCAAAAAAATATTAAGTGGGATCTGTTGGGACTACCGTTCCTGGAATGGTAAATGAGTTCAAGTTACAGCAATTGCTTTTTATTCACTCGGTGCCGTCGTCACTTATATGTAGAGAATCCTATAAATACCTGTTGTGATATACGAAGCTGAGTCGTGGGCACTAGAACTAAATATAGACCACCAATTTAAAGTTGCTCGGTGAAGTTTGGAAAGGGCTATGTTTGAAGATTCACATAGCCTAATAGAATTGAAGGGGTGAGAACAAAAAGGGTTTAACTGATTTTTTTTCACAAAATGACTTATGGGTATCGTTGGATTAAGCGTGAAATTATCTACAATAATACATTCTCAAAATACCGAAATGAGGCTTAAATCTCAAGATTTTCAGTCTAAAAATGGTTTATCTGACACAGAAATACAGTTCGCTTAGCATAAAAACATTATTATATTTATTTTATTTTATCATATTTTTACAGTAATTGTATGAATTAGTACTATATTTAGTATTTTAAAATAGAAATTGTACATTTTCAAGCAACTAAAACTTACATAAACCTTTTGTATTACTTAATAAGCCTTCTACATTAAAATGAAGCCGTTGAAGTTTAAAGTCAATTTTCTCGAAACTATCAATTTGACAGTTAAACCTTTTTTGTTCACACCCCTTCAATTATCTAATCGAAGTGACAGTGAAGTGTCATATTAGATGTCTATGACGATATGCAAAAAGAAAACAAGTATCTGGTTGCTTTTAGTTACATGATCCTTGGCCTGAATTAGGAGTAACCTATGTGACCTAAACATAATAGGTCTTTACCTATGAAATTGCCGTATTGCAGTACAGATTTTTTCAAACAAAAAAAAGTTTTGATTGGCTATGAATTCTAAATTTAAATTAATTTTGTTTTAAAAATATGACATTCTATTTACAATATAAGTCTTTTGTTTATTGATTAGCGTTGTATTTTCATTACATTTCAACATTTTTCCTCATAATGGATACTTTGAAATTTCGTGTAATTATGGAATATGAGTTCCGTCGTGGCACCAACGCGGCACAAACGACACGTAACATCAACGACGTTTACGGAGAGAACTGTACAAACGAACGTACAACCCGTTATTGGTTTGCTCGGTTCCGTTCTGGGAATTTTGACTTGAAAAATGAACCTCGTGGTCGTCCGGAAACTTTGGTCAACAATGATGAATTAAAGGCGATTGTGGAAGCTGATGAATCTCAATCTACAGCTGAGCTGGCAGCAGCTTTTGATGTTAGCATCAAAACAATATTGGTCCATTTGCGACAGATTGGCAAGATAAAAAAGCTTGATAGATGGGTGCCCCACGAACTTAACGATCGCCAGCGCAACGTACGCGTCGAGACTTGCCTTGCGCTGCTTAACAGGCACAGAAATGAAGGAATTTTGAACCGAATTGTTACGTGCGACGAAAAATGGATTCTTTTTGACAATCGAAAGCGCTCAGCAAGTTGGTTAGATCCTGGTTCGGTACCAAAGCAATGTGCAAAACGAAAAATGACCCCTAGAAAGGTGATGGTCACAGTTTGGTGGTCTAGTGCTGGTGTGATTCATCATAGCTTTTTACAAAACGGCGAGAGCATTACTGCAGATGTGTACATTGAAGAACTGACCACAATGATGTCGAAACTCGCACGTCTGCAACCAGCTTTGGTCAATCGGTCGTCTTCACTGCTACTTCACGACAACGCGCGACCCCATACTGCACAACAGACCGTCTCTAAGCTGCATGAGTTGGGTTTGGAAGCTCTCCCTCATCCGCCATACTCACCAGATCTTACGCCTACCGACTATTACTTTTTCCAAAATTTGGACAACTTTTTAGCGGAAAAAAATTCAATTCCCGAGAGGCAGTACAAAACGCCTTTGAAGAGTTTATTGTCTCCCGTCCTGCTGATTTTTTCAAGAAGGGCATCCATAAACTGCACAGCGTTGGCAAAGATGCATTGATTGCAGGGGTGATTACTTTGAATAAAAGAAATAAATAAGTTCGAAAAAAAAAATACTTTAACTTTTTTCAAACAAAACGGCAATTTCATAGGTAAAGACCTAATAAAAACATATAAATATAGAATTTACATTAAGCTCAGTATTTTATTGATCCGATGATTCAATTGCATTTTGATGCTTAGTTGTTCTATTTTTTTTAAACTGTAACCTTAGAATAAACAAAATAATAATACGTGACTATCGATAAATGGAACTTTGCTTTTCCGTATTTAATAAATAAATTGTGATATTTTTAAAAGAAAATATATGGTGTGGTGTAGTGTGGGTGCTACACATTTTTAGTGTTAAACTTGGATTATTTTATCACCATGCGGCATGGATGTGAAAAGTTTACCGTCACCGGGACTATGACCTTATAAGTCATGTGTGGTATTATGACAAACATATGAAAATGTTTTGAATGCAGCCTTCCAAGTTTATAGGAAAGTCACACGAAACCCCCGCTTCGTCACGATCACACGCGGCACCGTTTCCAACCGTGGGTGTTATTACAAAAATAAATGAAAACATACATTTTGAATGATGTTTGTTTTGACGAAGGCTACCCATATTTACGGTTATGTTCTATAGTTAAGGAAAGGGTGTCGACATGCGTTAGACCCACACAACGCGCGATTGATTGCTACAATCTTGTAAAATATGAAGTGCTCCAATTTTGGAATTGATTAATTGTGAGTTGTGCTCAGAGACGAGTCGCCGCGATCCCATTTAAGACGCCAGGGCAGGGACGTTATTTGTCGATGTTGCTAGTTTTTTAATTGCTCGAAACATCAATCGTTCAACGTTGATTTTCAAGCTAACGACTTTTTTGAAGGACAATTAAGAACGGTTTTTGAAATATTACGTGTGAAAAGTATGTTTGACAGTACAGGATTACGCAGTTTTTTGTTGCGTCGGTGCGTATTGTCGGAATTGCGCAAGTTTTTGTCAAAGTTTTGGACAATGGTTGGCTCATCTCACAATGGTGTATTTTTGTTCGTGCGGTCTTCGCTGACATTTTTCGTGATGTATTGGGCTCGGGGAAGAGGATTATTTTTACCCATTTCACGAAGTTTGCAATGCATCTATTGTATGGGACGGAAGCGGCCCCACAAAGACTCCGGGAGATTATTGCCGAAAGCGAGCTTTGGTCGCTTATGAATGATTTAGAATTTGAAATATAATACTTATGGTGTGCAATCATAAGCTCTTGTTGTCTAAATTAAGATCTGATTGGAATATTTTTAAATCATTATCTATATATTTATACGCACTAGATGGGTTTAGTTTTTGATTTACATTTATTTAAAGATAGATAGATAGATGCATACTTTATTGCACACACGAAATAACAAACATTACAAAAAAGAAAACAATTATTTATATAAAGTGTAATGGGCGACGCTATTGCTAAAAGCGATCTCTTCCAGGCAACCTTTGGATGGAGAGAATTTAACAAAGTGGTAAGGGACGGGGTGCACATAACCATTAAGTATAGATAGATTTAAGATTCTTATTAGATATTTAGGGCCACAAGAGGAAGGTAAGGAAAACACTTGGTGGCAATTTTTGCAACTTAGTCTTTTCATTGCTACTACAATAGAATATCAAAAGTCGGAATATATTTTGCATTTGCCGTTTCGCCGCCAACGGCAGACCGAGCATTTATAAATAATGCATGGCAGTGACTTCAAAGTTCGATACAGATGTCAAAACGGCAGAAAGAGCTAAAGTTCGGTGACGTTACGAGCGGCGTTCGGCGATCAAAGTTCGGCGCCGTTTTATGGTTTCCCGTAGTTCTGTGACAGGTTGTAAATAAAAATATAATTTTGTTTCGGATATTTCGTAACTTCGCGAAATAAAGTTAAGTAAATACGAAAACTATAAGATGCTGAGTTACCGTAAACATTTATGGACGATTCTTTTTGAAATGTTTATATGTATAAATCTAAAAGGATCCATCGACTTCATTTTTTGGAAACTGATTTATCAATCTTTTGATAACAGTCATAAAGCTCTTATACGGAAACAAAATATGTAACATCAATGAATGTGACACAAAAAAAAATTAAGTTATGTCACTAATCCTTACAGTGTTTTAGATAGGTCACATAATTTCATCCCTAGTCAGTAAAAAAATTTCTGATTATTATTTTTTAAATGTAAAGCTTTAGATTTATTCATTTTGTGTTTTTTTATGTTATTGAATGATGTGACGAGCTAGTCATTCACCTGATGTTAAGCGCCACGGTCGCCCATAACAGAACAGTGTCACTCGGAACCCTAAAACACAAGCAACACTGCACTGCGCACATCATCCTGAGACATCAGCACAGTCTAGTAATAAGATTACTCGACTGTGAGATCAGATCATAAAGTTTCAATTGCCCAGTAATTTTACTACCTACAGTGCCCTTCAAACCGGAACACAGTAGTACTTGCACACTACTGCTGGCAAAGCGGTGGTACCTACCTAGACGAACTTTGCAGTAAAGTCCTACCACCTAGTAAATTGTGTATTTCAACTTTAAGTTTTAGTGTCGGTGTATTAATGGAAACTACATTTAGTTCCTTAAACATAGTTTTTTTTATATTGTTAGATAGGCTTGCGTTTGACCACTATCGCACCTGATGGTAAGTACGATGCGGTCTAGGATGTAGCACGCTTGCCTAGAAGATACCTGTTCACTCTCGATTTGAAGACTCCAAGGTTGTAGTTATCGGGAAATAATATCGGGAAATTTAGCACCATACGATCATCTTGTACACAGTTTAACAATAAAAAATATCCTATTCTATTCTGTTCTTTTCCAGTTTCATTAAATAACTATAGATATTCATATGTAAGACATAATTTATTATTCTGACTGATGTCATAATAATGCATTGAAATAAATGGTTGGATTATAATGATAAAACTATACATATTGACTATTCATTTAAATGCTCAGCTTTGTTCCTTTCAATTCATTTATTGATAAATGATAACCTCGCAACATGATTATAGAGACTCTTGATCTTAAATTATAAGATCTTATGTGCAAATACATACTTGACATGAGTTAATTTTATCATCAGGCTTTTAATAGAATCCGGAATTATTTCTAAATATGTAAAGTATTGTAAAGTATATAGGTAAGAAAATAAATCCTGTGAAAAATAACAAAATAATTATGTACTTAGCAATAAAAAGTAAATTTATAATATCGTTATACATAGCACGTTATAATCCACACAATTTTACGCCCGCTACAGGGCAACGGCAGCTGTGCGTGTAAATCTCGAGAGCCGTCAATAAAACTTGGAATAATTTGCCTCACGCCCACCGCCCGTAGGCGAAGTGTCAAATTTTCCGAGTCATTACCCCGCATTTTAACTTTTAAATTCACAAAAATTGCAACCTTTTATATCGAAGTCAAGTTAGGCGATCAATCAAACGTAATCAACGTAATTAGTCGAAGCTCGAAATGCTTCAGACGGTCAATAAAGTACTTATTCCAATCTGTACAGCCGACGTTCCCAATGATTTGTTGGAGAAAAAGACCAAATCCTGTTCCGCGAAAGTCAAGCCTTTGATGTGATGGAATTTCTCAAGTTAGCGACTGATTCATCCTGGTTATTTTTGGATATTCCTTGTGACGAGCGAGCGCGTGATGAAAGCGGTGGTTACATTTGTTTTGCCAAAGCGTGGAGCTGACCGCGCCTGTACTATTAAACCTGCCACATTGAGTATCGGCGTTGCACAATGCTTAACCACATGTTCTTCTGAACACGCTTACTATCAAAATATTGACCCTCTTATCCGCATTGCATTGTGGCACTTCAATGCACACAAGTGTCTATCCGCTTCTATTTGCTTACCCCATTAACTACCACTTATAGTGTGGCCATACGTTGAAAAAACATTTGGCTAAGTGGCGATGCTGTCCCAAACTCAAATATTTTTACTCTTATCAAATCATTATCAACAATTACGAGCGCTACCTACTAGTTTTTTGCTCTGACGATGTCCTAAACGCTCTCATTAGGGTCATTTATTTAGGTCCATTTTTTGTTAAAAGGGCGCACTTTACCCGTAAAGGGTGGCCTGTAACAATTAAGGAGCTGTTTTAGGTAAAAAATGTCACCCTGTGAAAGGTTCTGCGTGCAGTGTCCAAAAAAGAGGACACTTTTTATCACCTGGTTTGGAAGTCACAAAATGTTTATCGCCACTCGACGGCATGTTGATTTATGCTTCCACCCCTTCGAGGGCCGCCCGAAATGAATTAGATTGTTTAATTGGTCATTTATTTTCGATGATAACGTCAGTCACAGAGTCGAGGCCGAATCACTTTTGGTGACTGAAGTGGCATTTTATCAGGGGAATAAAGCTTCAACTACAAAGTTACCGCGACATTTTTACACTCTTTTTGTTTAAGTTTTTTTTATAATTTAGGCATCAGCTGTTGATCTAACTTGAGATTTATTACACATAATTGCTATGAGGAGCTCAGTATCTCATACATTATGGATTACGTTCAAGAATTATGATGCGCTTTAAAGACAAAAGGTACAAAACTTTGTGTAGAAAAAGTGCCTAATGACCGCTTACACTTTCCTTGAGCCCACCCGTGACGCACAAATTAAAGGCTTATCTGGAATTATGCTTAATTGAAGGGTAGTAAAAGTAAAGATTGAATATCAAAAAGAATTGATGAATAGCTTTACCTTACCGTAGAAACTTATCTAAGTTAAAATTCCAAAATGTATAACGTAA
Organism: Ennomos fuscantarius; assembly: GCA_905220475.3. Classification (NCBI taxonomy): domain Eukaryota; kingdom Metazoa; phylum Arthropoda; class Insecta; order Lepidoptera; family Geometridae; genus Ennomos; species Ennomos fuscantarius. The sequence goes on from HG992029.1 coordinate 11,800,270, forward strand.
TCACTATAAAGCTATAAATAATTATAGTAATATGGTAATTGGAGCTACAGTTAGTGATAGCAATAAAAAGTTAGAAATCAATACAAAAGTATCTGATCTGAAATTCCGTAAGTTTTACAGCTTTATTGGATCTCTTGGTATACATTTACATACATTATCGAATTCAATTACTGTGACCGAATAACTGAATTGCTCTAAAACTGTTATTCTGGTACTAAATAACACGTTATACAGTGTGTTAGAATTCAAAGCTCGCTATTTCGAGCAGTTCAGTGTAATGAATAGGGATTACCTAATTTATGGGAGCCAGTATTGATGCGGTAATATTTATGGTACAACTAATTACGATGCATTTGCATTTTAGTGCTTATTTCCCATGGGACGAGAAATTGTTGCTAAGAATACAAGCGTTTTTACTGCAATGTAACTCTAAGTTCTCTTTATGTCACAACATATCGGTTAAAAATGTATGCTGATGTTTCAGGGTGACGTGCGCAGTCCAGTGTCACGCAAAACTCTATTTTTAGAGTTCCGAGTGATACTGTAACTGATATGGGCAGCCGTGTTGCATAACATCAGTTGAACGACTAACTCGTCATATCATTTCTTACGATAAAAAAATATAGTCAACGAGCTTCTGCCCACAGCTTCGCCCGCGGCATGGCCTATGAGAAAATAATTTCAACCACCTATTTCACCCTCTTAAGGGTGGAATTTCGAAAAATCCTTTCTTAGCGGATGCCTACGTCATAACATCTACCTGCATGCCAAATTTCAGCCCGATCCGTCCAGTGGTTTGGGCTGTGCGTTGATAGATCACTATGTCAGTCAGTCAGTCAGTCAGTCACCTTTGAGTTATATATTTAGATTTACGCCACACAATAAGGAGGGATCTATCAAGACATTTCTCGAAAATCGCGTACTAATTTAAATAACACGTTATACAGTGTGTTAGAATTCAATTTCAATTACAACAAATTGTAAGTACCTAATATATCTGGGTTATTGAACAAATAAACCGAATCCCACATAATATAACTACTCCTAATCAATTTTATTCAAATTTAGTTGTGCACGCATTTAAATATAAATATAACGTAAGACTGTTTCTTTATCTAATAAGAAATAGGCTAATAATGCCTTACAATAAAAAAAAAAACATTTCTAAATGGCTATATACGCTATTGTTCCAAGATGACTCACGTACTTACAAATTCTAATAATGAAAAGTAGGAAACGTAATAAAACCTCAAGCATTAGTGTATATTATAGCTTCTATTCACCGCAAAACAAACAGAAGTGAACTAAGGGCCACGAAATTTGAGATCCTACATGTTTATGAACCCAACAAAAGCACCGCTACATTTAAGAGCTAGCTTCATAAAGCACAATAGTTTATTGTTCCCTAAAACAACACAATGCTTTCACTGTACAAGCGCTCCTCTAAATTCTCACTAAATCTTCCAAATGAAAGGTCTTAGAGCAATCAGAAATTTCAATAAGAAACAAGGCAACATTATTGTTTTAATTTGCTCTACAAAAACTACTTACGGATTCTTTATGGAAGAGGATATTCAAGACAGATGACTGTGTTGTATCGCTTTCTATTTTATTTTTTTGTTTTACACACATTTATATTTTTTAACATAAAACATGCTTAATTCTAAATATAGTTTATGTAACTAGCACGATTTGTCTACCCATAATACTGGCTCAATATGACTGTCCAGATAGCTCAGTTGGTAGTGCTCCTGCCTTCTGAGCTTTAGGTTGTGGTTTCGATTCCCACCAGCAAACTTTTGTGTGACGAACATCGATGTCTGTTCTGTGTCTGGGTGTTTTATTGTATTCTATATATACGTGTATTTAAAAACAAAAATGTATCTAAGTATCATTGGGTTCCCATAGTACAAGCTTTGCTAAGTTTGGGGCAAGATGACGCTGACATTACCAGTAATATTTATCATTGAGTTATTTGTTTATTAATAATGTGAATTTAGCTTTATTTGAACATCGTTAAAAACGCTTATCGCTTGAAACCATGCTTATTTATGTAGATCAAACAGATAGCAGACAATACGTTTGCAGCGAAAATGGCTTCCACAACCACTACGGATAACATCAATGGGGCGAAATGGCCAAAATAGAGGCATCGGCTGTGGGCGGGAATGAGACAGTTAATTCTAATCATGACCGTATTGTGAGGCGAATTTTATTGCTATCTCATTGCCGCGCTCATTACTGCGACGGACGTTGTAATTGTGCCCCATTGTGCGCTATCCACAGACGTCCATTTTTCCCCGAATCCGTGTGAATCTGTGCCAAGGGGACATTTGCAAAGTTTCCGCTGACTTCACGGATTAATTTATCTGCAGTAAAAAGTGTCGCATCAAGAATTTCAAGGATCGCACGGCTCACGTTTATCGATCCTTGATCCGGGATTACTACATCGGAGAAGACGAAAATCCTTGAGAAAACAGCAATGAAAGCGATGTTCGTTAAAAATAACGAGCCCTCTCGGGGGCTTTCGCTAACGCTAAAAGGATAACAAATAACTGGCGTTATTGTGTATCTATTTTCGAACATACGTTGGCTTTTCAGACAACCGCCGATGGACTCTAAAGTTTCAACGCGGCCTGTCGGAGCGATTAGCGCTCTGACAGCTAATTTATATACTCAACTTACTGGTCTATTCCCGGAGGGATGTGCATAGACACAGCTAATAATAGAAGCGGCATCACTTCAAAAAATCTTGTTGATATATTTGTGTTCAAGTTCACTTAATATTGTATCTACTATATATACTTTATATTTTTTAACTGAAATTATTTCCAGGTTGCACCTCTAATAATGTTTCTGACTTACATTTTTTTTTTGCTTCAGACGCTTATAATAAAATTCATTTTAGTACTCATTAACCGAACTCGAAAGCATTACATTAAATAAATTAACTCATAAATTATACAGTTTATTTTCCAGACAGACATCGGGAATAAATTCGGGTAAAGCAGTGCATTTTATGCACAAACAGTATCATTATCGAGCACAATGACGGCAGCTGCGCGGCGCGCACACCTCATTGCTTTTTCCGTGACATTGCTCTATGCCATAAAAGTTATGGAGTTTTGTAATAATGGAGTAGTTTGGATGATTTGAGATGTTTATGGTTGATCTGTGATGTTTTACACTTAGTGCTAGACGAACTTAGGATTTTTATCGTAAAGGAACTTATATCTACGAATACCACACAACTTTCTCTACGACATTGAGATAATTGTGATATAATATTTTTCCTACACCTTGTTAAAAGAAAAAGTAAAATGAAATACACAGGCATATTATATACATATAAACAACGAAAACATCAAAATTTGGACAAACTTTTTATTTTACGATACCAAAAATAACGACGTATGCAAGCACACGTTTTCGTTAACATAATTCGATTACAGAACTTCTAATAGATTAATAAGCCTATTTGAAGACATTGTCTAAGATCGGAATGTTGGCAGCACATCCTCCGAACATACCCCTTCGATGCTAAATCTGGAAGCAATTTTCGGAATGAGTTGCCTTGACAAATAATTTGAGTACAAATTGCTCCAACATTTCTCCTAACAGACTTGTTAAGAGCTTAAATATTTGGAGCCGACTATGCGGTTCGGTTGACGATTAAAAGGCTATTAATAGATTACTACTAAAAGTGTAGGAAAATAGATCGAAGACTCGATAATCTCGTCCATGTATCTTTTGGTTGCCTTTGGCGATCAGTCATTACTCACAATGACTATTATTTGAAACAATAATTACGTTATTATCAAGATTTTACTAATTACTATCAACTCGTTGATCCAAGAAAAATATAGAATAGACATAGCAACAAGATATTCTATGCTTAAGTCAAATATACTAATTCTATTTATACATTTTAGAACAAAAATATACTAAATTTTTCTTGTTTTGAGTCCACGTTATCCTAATGAAATAACTCTATTAGATATTTGATGTTCCCCTTACAACATCTAAATGTAAATTTAGCCTATCAGTATGAAGCCACTTATCATGTTAAAGTCAACATAAATTTCCGAAAAATGGTTATTCCAGACCATCGCCCTAAAAGCGGGTCGTATGCATTGCATGCTCATAAATTACCAGCGACGACGCACTAAAATAGCGTAACACCCCTAACGGCAGCATGGGAACCGAAGGCCATCACAACCCTACAACCTACTAAATGCCTACAAATCCGTCTGAGACTCAAATTAAAAAGACATCGAGACGTTTCGATAGCGATTAGAGACGCCCGTTCAATAAACAATTTATAAGGGCTGGAGGCATTTCTCGCATGCGAATGATAAATGCATCAGTCACGCGATGAAACTGCGTAAATTGGAGTAAGGAGACGAACAATGAGACAGCGGGGCTGCCACCGGAAGCATCGCGGATTTTTCCCTGTTATCCCAACAACAATGGAAGTCAGCTCGAATACTCACCTAGGCACAGTCTTTTGTTTAATTAATTATTCAACGAACGGAATAATTAAGCTCGATTTCGGAGCTGTGATTAAAGCGGCCTATTCTAAATATTAATAAATATCAGGTGCACATTGTTTGGATGTTAAATGGGGGTAATTATCTGCTTCGTGTAAATTTATTGCAGGAGTTTTATAGAGTCCCCAGCGTGGAATAACCTTGTATGTTCAAGATTTTGGGGTAATAGAAGTATGAAAGCAATGATGCGGTGAATAAATTAGACTGTCGATACCACAATAAATTGAATAGAGGCGGGGAGTGGAAGGCGATCGGTCAATCTTTGACAGTGCTCTCTGTGGAGCGAGTGGGAACCAGGGTTTAGCACCAGCACAATCAATCAGACAATCCGAATACGCCTGATAATGTATCGCCAACAACCCGGCGTTTAATTGGTGATGGATCGGCGCGAATCCCCGACAGTCAAATTTCACGGATGAGGCGAAAATCAGCGAATATCATATTTCGAGGAAAGAATATTTTCAATCGCTCCAACGGTGCATATTCGATACGGATTTATTATTTTCGTCTTTACGTTTTACCCTCCTAAAGGTTCGGAAGCGATACGTAAAATGACGGAAGATATGAAGGGCGGTAATGGAGAAAATTGTACTTAATTCGATTTTGATAGACTTGATGGGAGATTTAGGTCTCGCTGTCATTTTGAGGGTCACGATTCAGCCGTACCTTTATAATTTTCACCTTGAGTACAAAAGAAATTTGCTTGAAATGTAAATTACTTTTGACTTTCTTAAACCGTTCTTTATAACTGTCATAAATAATTGATAAGTTTAACTAATTAGCAATTGTTTTAACCGCAATTCAAGACATTTAAAATATAAAATAAACAATTAATACGCTTGTAACGTTAGTGTGTCATAGCGAATTTAATGATGAATATGTTTATTATAGTAACCTCTATAAATCTTAGGAAACGTATGCGCTATATTACCACAGAATAAAAAAGCAACCTCAAATGCATGGTTTTATATAGAAGCTTTAAAAGTAATAACACCACACGTTGGGTGTTCTGCCGTCGTAAAAGTTTATAATATTTTTTTAGGGAACGTTATCTTAGTGTTAAAAACGACTACTGAAGTAGCGTTTTGATATATTCTGACTTCAACTGATAAGTTTCTTGTATCTTGACAAATATTTGGGACATACAGCAGATGGATAGCGTTATCTACATTATATTTAATCACAGAGAATTGAATACTTACCATTATTTCTATAGATCATACATTAGTAATCAAAAAAGTTTATGTAAATTATCTACTGATTATAAATACGTAATTGATTTTTAAAAAAGCAAGAATATCATCATTGGAAAAGCTTAATAGTCATTAATTTTTTGTGCTTTGTGTTATAGCCTTTACTTTTGTGTTGGTCTTTGTTTTTGTTACTAAACCCATTATTTTATTGAGAATAGTAGCCAATTTATAATTCTGATAGGTCGTTTGTATCACTTTGTCTTTAATTACACCATTGAGTCTAGAGTAATTTAATTTATGGTCACGTGTGAGATAGCGCTTCTTTCATTTAGGAGCGGTCGCCCATTACCAATTACCTATTCGATAAGGTTTAATTTATGGTCCTTCAAGCATTAAAATTCATTGTTTATTCTTATCCTGAAAACGGACACAACCGAGGTTGCGAGATATCTCCACTTATCTCAAATACAAGAATACGCTTTTAAGAGAAGCGCCTCCTGGCCGAAAAGAGGACAAAATTACTTGACCTTCATATTGAATTCTCAGTCTATTCGTCTCGAAGTTGACTTTTAGGTGCTATATCGGATTACTTGAATGAAATTCAAAGATATTCCGAGGATTAGATGACTGCGGCTGATAAGGACTCAGTTTTATAGCTTTGAAGTTCTAATAAAATAACGATAAAGGTTTCATTTCGTGAGCTTAAATCTTTATCAGGGTTTATTTTAATCAATTTTTCTCTATATAGGCGCCATTAATATTTCTTGTTCAGAGACATCTCTATAAGAAAGTCTTAAAGATAAATATTTTTATGACTAAAGAACAATGAATCATTACCGATGGTTACTTTTAGATTTCACGCTGAAGACTTGCAAAAGAAGACGTGTGTGGCGCATAAATATGCATGTAAAAAGAAATAACGGATATTTAACATTTTTAGTTTCCCGTCCTTTGGCAGATCCTAAGTGGTTGAGTTAAGTGGGACGTGGCTTGCTGTAAATATGCGCATATGTTCGGGATTGTATGTAAAATCCGTACACGCGATGGAAAAAGTGGTGAACAACTGCAATCGTGTTGTTCTTACTTTTCATAGTTATTTTACATATGTATTTTGTTATTAATCAATTGCATAGATCTTTGAAATTTTTTTAAACATATTTTTGTTATGTTACATGATCGCGTTTTAAAACTACATTGCTTAGATACTATTTAGTATTATAGTATACCTTAAACTTGGTTACTTTTTACTATTAATATATTTCTGACGATAAGAATATTTATATCATCCTCATTGCACTATTTTTATCCACAACTTGGAGACTTTATGCTTATGATGTAAACATTTCCATTCCCACGCAGTGATATACGAGTATATTATTTTCTAAATTAATTTAAAATGTATAACTGTTTCTAATACATTTTCAATACAAACCAAATGTTTAAAGATTAAACTGTATACATTTTCTTCTCGATTATTCTCGTGTATTTCGTATGGGACGCACTCAGACAGTAACCGTTGACCTTCGACACTACCGCGACAGGATCCGAAGCATTATTCGTTTGTCTCTGTTCGTTATGATAATCTTAGGTTGTTTTGTATTCGTTAAATCTGTGGATGTGTCAAACTTTACAATATCACTTGTAATATAGAAGCATATTTTATTGAATTTATCAAGTATTTTACAAACATTACGACAGCTTTAACATTGTTGCAGTTGCGTGGTGTAAACTACGAAAGAGCTTGAAGGAATCTGCTTGTAATTTTTTTGTGATGAGTTTTAGGTCATTGGCATGCGATTGCTATTCGTATATACGATTGTCTACATCCAAGCATGTGTCAGTAATAGAAATGATTACCGAAAGATACAGAAATTGGGTACTGCATGTGTTTTTTATTTCATACTAGCTGCACTCCGTGGTTTCACCCGCAGGTTAAAAGCATGTTGTGAACCAGTTAATTAATTTGTTATAATAATAACAAAAAAACTAAATAATAAAACCTAATTAGATGTACTGGTAGCATATTCTTTAAGATTAAATTCTGTATAAAATAAATAGTACTAGTAATAGTACCAGTGTATAGGCGTTCTCCATTCCAAATATAATTGAAATCCGATCCGCTTTTGCGATGTGAAGAAAGATTAAATACACACACAAACATACGCATTTTGATATTAGTGTAGTTATTGAAAGTTTTATGGAGTGTTTTTTCAGAATATTTCGACAATTATAAAGTAATTATTCGGGTTTGCGAACTTCGGTTTCCAGTACGCCTTTCTCTGTAGCCATTTAATACAATAACAATATTTCTGTTAAACTATATATTATACTATATACTTTGAAAACAAGTAACAAAGTTTAATTACATGCCCACCGATAATTTCACTAGTTATGGATCCTTTCAAACCAAAATACTTGTAGTAAATGCGTATTACTTACTAATGGCTGGCATCAGAATATCTGGCAAAGCGTGGTAGGTAACTATATATTATGCCTAGAACTATGTCTAACTAACATAAAAATTTCTCACTAAAAAATATTCACTAGCTACATTTACTTCCAATGCGCAAGCCACAGACCGAATGTATCAGATGGCACGATTACAAGAACTAATGCGTCCATTTGTAACGAGTTTCCGGCTTTTTTCCTATCCTTGGTAGAGTTAAAACATTATTTTACTCGTAGCCGTATGCTTTAAATGGAATGGTGCATTTGGCGGCAGCACTAGCATGAGCTCTATAAATCCGACCGACGTGTTTCTTCTCTATTGGGGATAACTAGAGAGAATCAGTAATACAATGATAAATACGTAAAATTAAGTACACACAATAATACCATACATATATAATAATAATAACGCCCAACGATCACATATATAGACACGTCTAAGGACGTCTAAGGACCCAGGAACTTAGAAACTAAGGAACAAGAAAGGTTGTGTCTTGTGAATTCATCGAACCCGTCGCCTCCAGGTTATGAGCTGACCTGCTCAACCACCACACCACAGAGACTGTCATGCAAAGAATATAAAATACATTATGTAGAATACCTACACCTACTACCTACTTATAATTAGATGAATTGCTTTCAGTTCGCGATTAATTTAGAAAAGTAAGGTATTCATTTAGGTAAGTTCGGCAAATTGTTTATACATTTGATTGACTGAACTAACAGTTTTACTATTACACACTTTTGTAGAGGCGGTTCATGACATTATAGTGTAGTGCACCTAGAGAAGCTTTTTTTGCCGTAGGAAGCTTATCGTTCGCCTGTTCTTAACCGTCATGACATAAATGTTGCAGTGCCACTCGATATTTGCATGACACTGTACTAAGCACGTCACCCTGACACTTCAGGACAGTACAATAATATTTTTGACTTCGAAATCAAGTAACAAAGTTTTGTTATATGCCTACCGATAATTTCAGTAGTTATGGTTCCTTTCAAACTAAGATACGTGTAGTAAATGCGTACTTACTAATAGTTAGCATCAGAATATCTGGCAAAGCGTGATAGGTAACTGTATATTATACAAAGATGAACATTAAATTAATCTTCTGCGAATATAAGATCAACTAACAGAAATAACAAACGCAAAGCGTAAAAAACTGACTTCAGACTTATAATAGTTTTCTCATGGATGCTAATTGTCAGAACTGGACCAAATTAAAATCGGGAAGCATCAGCTTTTATATAAAAAAAGAATCATCAAATAGGTTCACCCGGTTGAAAGTTCTGGGGTAATAACATTTAAAAAAACAGTCGAATTGAAAACCTTCTGCTTTTCAAAGTCGGTTAATAAGTTTAAATTTTGTATAGTTCAAAATCACAGTGCTATTTTGCTATTCATCTTCTTACCCCGGCGTCAATAAGTGGTAAGTGGCGACCGGCACCGGAAGACACTTTTTTCGTCGCAAAGACCGCAAACCCTTGAGAGTGCCGCAAAATGTCTTCGAAATGACATTTTCTCGTTTTAAGTACATTTCGAAATTTGCTTTTTGCGGTAGCTCTTGAGTTGCACTTGGGTTTGCGGTATAATCCAGTGGCAAAAGTCAAGTAGCCATTGAGGATTTTTTAAGCGCGTATTATATACCAAAACAAAAAAGATCTAAGTTTATGCAACAGCTCCACTGGTCCACAGTAGAAAGCACATTGGAATAAATAATAGTACATTTATGTACAAAGCTGAACAATTCAAATGTTAAAAAATCCAGCTGTGACAGGATTTTTTTTGATTATTAATTTTATAACTCCCTTACTGGTTGTAAAACCGGAATAAAAAGTCAATATTTTTGATGCACCAGTAAATCGTTCCAGTGGATCAAAACGGAATAGACTATTATAAATCACGTGGATAAAAAAATAGCATAGTAATACTAAAAACGTTATTAAAAATCATTTTTTGGCTGTTAGAGACTGCATAAAATAACTGCATCAAAGAGTCTCTCAAGTGAGAAAAATAAAAAAGAACTTTCTAACAATCAATTAAATACTTATATAGTATTATAAAAAACAATTTAATAAAATTATGATCATTATGAACTCAATATGTTCGAAAAAATAAATTATAACTTAAAATACTTACATAATACTCGCATCAACCAAGTCCAAAATCAAACGATAATTATTTGTCCAAAAGCCTTTTACAGAAACACAACACAACTTTTTTTAAACAACCAACTCGTCAATGTTTTGAATTTCGCGCCAATCACACGCAGCGCGCGACTCCCTTCCCGCACGAAAGCTATGAGCCAACTAGCCTGCCCTCTCTCGCAGGGAAAGCCTGTCGTCTAGACGAGGGAAGGGGTCGCGGGGGAAATCGCAGGGCGAAATCAACCCCTACCAGAGTAATGCCAACGTTTTCCCAGAAAACGGCCATGCTCAAACATCAATAAGGAAGCATCCGATTAAATATTAATAAAACAGAATTTGTGCTTTAATAAGACAAATTCATTTGACTGGTATCCAAAGCAGACTCGGATTTTCCTGAAGGCGATTCAATGCCGATTCGTTTGGAAGATAATTAAGTCGCTTTGAAATCCTGAAGTTTTGAACTGGCTAAGGTAAGAAAAGTTCTCGTAACTTTATTTATCTTCGGGGCATGGAGGACTGGAAAATATCTTTGCTTTTCGTTTCTTTTGAGGTAAAGCAGGTCTGGACATAATTCTTCAATTAGGACCGTTTTTTATGTTCTACTTTTGGCTTTTATAAAATAAAACAAAAAAGATGTGTCGTTTATAATAATTGAATAAGCAGGTTGTTTTATTTATTTGTGTTCCTTTAAGAATTTACTTAAAATTATTTTGGCTTCTGTCGGATAAGTGTTTTTCTTGTCTACATTTTTAAAAAGCTCTGTCCTTAGTGACTAACTAACTCATTGACTAACAGACAAACGTACAGCTCAAACCACTGGATCTAGGGATTTGTACTTTAGAAAGTGTCTATTCTTTTCATGGCGAAGCTGGGTGTACTAAGAAAAGATTTGAACTTTCAAGTCCATATGGAAGGGAGCCGTCAAATTGAGTCGAGATGTGGGTAACCACGGACTGCCTCTAGTTATTTGTAGTAAATCAAAAACACTATAAAAATCTCTAAAACAAGTAATCTAATTAATTACCTCTGTGGTGTGGTGGTTGAGCAAGTTGGCTCATATCCCGGTGAGCGTGTTCGATACCCGCGGCAGGACAAGTATTTGTGCACGGAAAAAAAAGCGCATATACTTGTTCTGAGTCCGGGTGTTGCGGGACTATGGTCCTCGTAGTTTTTAGGTCTCTAGACACAGGGAATCCTAGTTAGGGTCCATGATCTATGTGTGTGATCGTTGGGCATTGTTATTATTATTACTATTATTCGTTAAATATTTACCTACTTATAGTAGGTAAGAGGTACTGAAATTCCATAAAGATCTAGATACCAATTTTCAGTCAACTACAGGAAAAAAAAGAGTTATGAAACACGGATGTTTTAAGAAACTTTAACACAAAGTTCTGCATAATAAAGTTCAATGTTAGGTACCCACTCTTCCTTATAAAACTCCGACTAGACGATATAAACTGGCCATCTCTGCATGCGCCGTATGTAGAGTACATTTCCGAGATGAGAATAGTTAATCGAAAATCTATTAATAAAAACGTCTGCATCGCTTTATACGGTAATACATTTGAAATGAGGCTATATAAAGTTGGAGCAGTAACTCAAAGTTAGTTGCGTTGATAGAATACGGCTTAAAAAATCAAAATCATATTATCCAATCACAATTAAAAGTATATGACCTATTTTAATATATTACTTGCCTTTTCAGCGATGATATAATTTTATCTAAAACAGAAAACATTAAAACGAAAACTTAATCAAACAAACCACTACCAGTAGGCGACGTGCCCAATATGCTGGCAGCATTGCCACGTTGAATGGCAATACTCAATTTTTGGCTGAAGTAGAGGCCAACATTTTGGTCAGGTGTTGCATTGACGTTTATTATTTATTTTTATTCTGTGCCTATATTATTTTTTCCTATACTTATTTTTCGCTTGCTACCTGCTTTGTGGTTTTTTAAGCTCCTCTACAGTTTTTAACGTTTTAATCAGTCTGGGCTTATTTTATGCTGTTCTTTCATGTGATCAACAATTTAAATAAAACTCCTTGAGTACTTCGTTTGTCGGTTTATAGTTGTCATTCATTTAAATGTACAGGCATGAAAATAAAGATAAATGATCATATAAATGTTACTTGCTTGACCAAAATATCCATAGACACGTTTGACTTGGATGTTACATGTTATATTTATGTCACTTTATAATTTAATATTTAGCTTAGTACAATAACTTAATTTTAATTACCTAATATCGTGTTCACTTGTAAAAGCGCTAAAAGTATCCTGTTTGCAATAAAATCCTTTGACTTTGATATAAAATTGGGCAATTATGCATTGGATGAAACTGAGTTACTGCAGAAACTGTATATGATCGTATTGATCTAGTTTAATTTTAGATCAGTTCCGCCGCCAAAAGAGAAACAGCAAGCCCCGGTTGCTGAGGAATCCGTTTGAATTTTTATGACTCCCTGTTTGCTTATGAAAAAAAAAGATGTATATACAGTCATACGAGAGCTTGATCGAAATCGCAATTACTCAATTTTGTGATCGGTTTTTCATCGATATCTTTACATTTAAGTCAGACGTAAAAGAGAAATATTATTGATGATCTTTGTTTCTCATTTTTTATAAATGAACTAAAACCTCTTTACGCACGCTTGACTTAGGAGAGTGGGGAGTAAGCAGGTCAATAGCAGGTAATATTGTTATGTTGGTATGTCTGGTAAAATGACAATTGTCAAGATGGCAACATTAACATTAAACAAATAAAAAAAAACATAGTAATACCGCCCGATAAATGGAGATAAACTAAAGCAGCCTTATCAATAAACACGAACTAGCTTTAGACTAGTAGGTAGGTAGCGTAGGTTAGCTAGAACGGTCGCAACTTTCAATAGGGTCCACTCTTCCAGTGGACGTAGTCTTGTCGATCCTCTTATCCCGGCAACGGCCCAAGCCGAGGCTCGCACCCCAGGGGTGCCCGCCAGCTAGTTGCCTCCCACTTTCGACGGCTGGGCGCCTTGAGCGCCCGCCCTCCCGCCCGGTGACGCTGTAAAGGTCGATAGAGACCAACAGCATTAGCTCATTCAAAAAGCTTTCACGAGGGAGGTTTAATATACTAGCTATTCGAACATCAGCCTTCACAAGTCATTGTGTTGAAGTTCACTGAACTCCACCAACTGCTGTAATATGTCACAGCGATATTCGCCGCATCATCACGGCTCTATTATTCAGTGCCTAAACTGTAGCATGTACTAAAGTGATGCGTCAGAAACGCATCAATTTGTCATTTCGCCCGCATCTCGCGGTTGTATAGAATAACCCTGGATTGTCTTTAATCCTGATATGTGATAGTTTAAAATGCATCAGTAATGTAATGTAAATGAAAAATGTTATGTCATTGTGCTTGTGAGATTATTTACAGCCAGTATGTAAAATTATCTATTTAAAGTAATATTATAAAGAGGATATATTTGATTGTTTGTTTGCATTGAATGGGCTCTGAAACTCCTCAACCGATTGGAAAAATTATTTCACCAAAAGAATCCTATAACATTATCTCTGATGAACATAGGTGACAGAATATATGTATAATATAAATACTTATTGCATTAATTAACAGTGTCACTCAGAACTCTAAAATATAAAGTTTCGCGTGACACTGCACTGCGCACATTATCCTGAGACATCACCACAGTCTGGTAATAACATTACTCGGCTGTGAGATCAGATGATAGTCTCAATAATTTCACTAATTACAGTGCCTTTTAACCTGGAACACAGTAATAGTGCTTGCACACTAATGGCGACCCTACCTTGACGAACTTTGCAGAAGTCCTACTACCTATTAAAAAATCTAAACTAAAATTTAAAAAATAATTTATAAATTTTACAAATCTTTTTCCGTATTTTCTTCTACTCATATAATATATAATAATAATATAATTTTACCTAATTCCCGTGTATCTTGTTCTTATACCGGTTTTCTCTCTATTTTCTGTTATACTGATGTATAAACTAAACTGTATTTCCTTTCAGCTTCATTCTCCTCTTCCTTTCATATCACCGTCTCCCTCTAGGGTCTGATTAGGTAGGATCAGGACCTAGACAGGCATCCTAGGACATTGGACGGAGTTGTTTCGTGACAATTTTTCATAAATACCATTTTGTGACATAAATTATTACAGTAAAGTGACCTAGATTTCAAGTGTTTCTCATCTCAAAATCCACTTGGCATGCTTATGTAAATGTAGCACAAAAGGGGCGTCAATGGTAAACTGTGTTATGAGTAGTTCCCAAGAACTAGATAATCCCTCGCCGGGTTAAGCTCAGAAAATCTTCCGTCGAGATAGAGATTTCGTCTGTTTGTGGCTCGTTGGCGCCGCACTGAATATTTTATCTCTGTGCATGTTGGTTTAGTTTTTCTGTGTATGTATGTTAATATTTAGGTAATGATATGAACCTGACCTATGTTACCTTACTTTAAAATAGCGTTAACGTTTTGTACGACAAATAATAATAATAAATATTTGTAGACATTTCACACAGCGCCATCTAGCCCCAAACTAAGCAAATCTTGTACTATGGCAACCAGATAAGATCCAATACTTACTCTTTTTTGTAAATATATACAATATAACACCCAGACACAGGACAAACAGCTATGTTTATCACACAATCAATGTTTGTCCTGGGTGGAAATCGAACCCACAGCCCACAGTTCAGAAGGCAGGGCAACTATCAAATGAGCATAATGCATCTTTTATACATATTTCTTGTCACGTCACTTAAATGTATTGTCTATATTGTTAAATAAATTGATTTCAAGAGGTGAAGTAAGTTTTTCCGCACGAAGTGTGTTTGGTTCTATCTTAAAAAAAAACGGGAGGTTACGCTTTCGTGAGGCATATTTTTTTGTCTAAAGATCTCAAGTTCCCTAAAAATGTCATAGACCAAAATAAACCAACAATTTGAAATTCTAGCAAATTTCACGGATTCTTTTTGAAATATCAGATTATTGTTACATCAGTTATGTTGGCCTTTAGTTAAGCTCTGTGATTTCACCCTGGCCTTGATAACATAATTCAACTTACTTAGCTATTATTATTTTAACAAAACGAAAACTTCTTTCAAATTTACATTAACCAAAACCTCGCGTCGAAACGTACTTAAAATTCTCATTAACCATTAATCTCCAAAGTAAACAGGTTTCACAATATAATTAAGCTATATTTAAAGCGCTAATAACGCTACATAAATAACTACCTAAAATTTCATAAAATACGCGTTTCTAGCGTCGCGAAAACCGTATTGTCTACCTTGCGTTGGGCAAAATTAAATTCCTTCCACAGCAATTGCACAAACGTTTTTCATGTAAATACAGTTTGATTCGGCACAAGCGTCAAACGTTGATACTCGGAGTATTCGATTCTCGAACGTGCCTGAACTTATTAAAACCTGGATGGCTGAGCTCTCAGCTACTCTTGAAGCTGAGACAGACGAGTCACCCGAGCTATTAGAGCACTTCGAGAGACTTGAGCAGCTTTAATTTCCACTATGTTGTTAAAATTCAGTGCTGGAGCGTGAAGATTATCTTATACCTTACACAATGTAGATAGACAACTTCTGTACACAAAATAAGTTTTTGTTTGTATTCTTAAGTAGTATAGACTTTGGACTTAAAGAAAAATATAGACGGTACGTACAGAACCTAAAACTTAAACCTGAAAAAAGTTACGAAATTGCAAATTCCCCCTCTATTCTCAAGCAGCAATAATAAATATGATCTAATACAATAAATAAGCACGCCATTAATCTAGTTTAAAGATTTTAAATAATTAATTCTCCCGATCTACACTGCCAAATAGGAGAACAATCGTAGGTACTTATATTTTTTCATTGTGTAAGTAATATTAATAATAATAATAACGCGCAACGATCACATGCATAGATCCTAGACCCCCTTATATAGAAATAGGATTCCCTGTGTCTAGGAACCCAGGAACTACGAGGACCATGGTCCCACAACACCCAGACTTAGTATTTACCCTTTTATTTCTGTGCATAAATACTTGTCCTACCGCGGGAATCGAAACCGCTGCCTCCGGGTTATGAGCCGACCTACTCAACCACCACACCACAGATGCTGTACTGTGTAACGTAACGTACGTTAGCATTCGTGAGTCATTACGTAAGTATTTCTTTTTTGTTTCATTTTTAACTTTTGAACGCTCCATTTTTATTGTTCGTCTTAGTCTGAGGCTGTAGACTTATAAAACGCTGATTCCAATCAACAAAGCAAACAACGTAAAGTCAACACTCGTGAAAGTGTAGAGACGGTCGTAAGGAGACATCATGTGCCTCCCCTCCGTTGTCCGGCCTACCCCCAATGTTTACAAGATAGTCTGGAATCGTTCCAAAGTTTCACTACCTAACTCATTAGCGCTGTAGTGATGCAGGACGCCCGTGAAATCTTTTTGGGAGCACTTCACTTGGCGTTTTATTCTGTCTCTGTGCTTCGTTAAGGCTGAGTGGTTATTTGGCTGGTATTTTGGGAAGTTGTAAAAGCGCGGTCGTTGATTTAATTTTACAACAAAAATTTTAGGAGAATTTCGCACGCCAAGTATTCTGCTATATTTTTGTTGCCGCATTGTTTCTTCACAATGACGATCGCGATTTGACGAAATAAAACCTTTTAAAACGGTGTTATAACACTTTTTTGTTAGCTCCGATTTCGATCTACCACCTACGCAACCAAATTCTTTGTAAAGTATATAAATTATTTCGGTCCAACAGAGATCCTTTACAAAAAATACAGCTGCCTGCAACAATGAGCTTTATACTGATGGTCATTTATTGTTCAACACCGATCATACACAATGGGTGACATCAGAAATCACCCCGTCTCTCGATAACAATACCCCGGTTCCGTAATAAGCTTTAGAACCGATCACAACTATATATCGGACAATACACATTTCAGATACAAGTTCGAAAGACACAGAATAAAAATATTTTATACCATCGACTGGTGATTCTGGGGATTTATCTTCGCTTGAACTGTCGATACATACAGTCTATTTGGACCGTGATATCCCATGTTACGCGTGGGTCGATGTCGTTTTATTTTGACAAACGGACGTGGATTCCCTTTGTTGTCTTTACTGCGATATATCAGCGGCTGACACATAATTCTGTGACAAAAAAATATTCGTGAATGGGATTTTTTCCAATACGCTACGATAAACGTAAAAAGTGTACGTTTTTATTCAAAACCTCGTTTCAAACCAGCTCTAAAAATTTACGACACTTTTACACAAGTGACTTCCATGATACACAGTCATGGTCCTACATAAGGTAGTCAGAATTCAATTCGTTGATTTACATAAAAACTTTACCTGTGGTAATCGTAACAATTACTTCAATCGTTTCTTGTTAAACACGGACTGCATATGATTTATCATGTCATCAATAGAATTTCAATGCACCCGGGCCACCCGCTTACTTACTAACGATGTCATTTCGTAGACAATACAAGTAGCACAATGCCCAGAATAACGATCTCCGAGACTGTCCTATTGGTACTGGTAAATAGCCAAAAACAAAAGACGAATATAAATCACCAACCCAGTACCCCACGCGTCACTTTACTAACCAAATCGTGCACCTGACGCGGTTCAAAATGCACTCTATACAGTTGCAATAACAGTGTTTTAAATTATGTTAAATTTTAAGTAAAATTGTTTATCAGTTCTAACTACTTCCACGTAAACAATAGAGAGCTTAGTACAATGTTAGAATTATTACTTTACGACCGCAGTAACATAATCATTGGGACCATTGTCGGGCATAGAATTCTTGAAATGCATTGCGGGGTGTCAAACGTCCCTACAAATATATTCAATGCGGGTGGACACTGACGGAAAGGACACAATATTTTTACCACGATGGGTGACGAATTGGTTGTTTAAAAAGGTATTTAACGCTGAGCAAAAAGTTATTTGTACATTTAAGTATTTTTTTCACACAGTGCAAGTTTGTGTCCTTTGTTGAAAGTAATTTATTGCTTTGAAAAATGTAAAGTACGGTATTCAATGCTTGTAATGATTATTCATAAATTGTCTACTAAGCTTTTAATCAAAGAGTAAGTAACGCTATGCTAAGACTTTCAATATTATCAAATAAGATAAGACCCATATTAAGATATCACGAAGTGCCAGATTCATGTACAAACATGGTAGAGTACAAATATGTAGGTACCTAGACACTTTTCTTAGAATGATTACTATTGAAACTTTTTTTAAGTATATTACGTAGCGACCACACGTTACATGCAGCGAAATTTTCACCACCAAATTGACGTTTACAAGTACCATAAATTATAATTTTATAAACAGTGGAAAATAATTTCCCTCGATTACCATCTCGTTGTCACAGAAAAAGCCTACACCACCAAAACAACTCCAGCCATTATACAATTATCCATAATTAGTTTATCAGGGTTCCAATTTCAACGCAGAAGGTAGGCATCTGCAAAGTAAACTCGTAAACTTGACCACGAGCCTAGCTTAATTACCCTTAGTTGTCTCTTTCACTCAGTAGGTGGAGAGCTTTCGATGACAATAGTTAAGATGTATTTTCCGCTAGCTTAGGCTGGATTTATGAATTGGGAGTGGATTACTAAATAAATTTTAAAAAAGTAAATAAGAAGTATGGAATAGCGAAAATTTATCAAACTTTTAGATTATTATATTATTTTAGACAGTCTTTGCGGTGTGTGTGATTGGTTGATTAAGTCGGCTTATAACCTGGATGTGGCGGGTTCGGTTCCTGCGGTAGGGCAAATATTTGTGCACAGAAAAAAGCATAAATACTTGTTCGGAGTCTGGAAGTTGCGGGACCATGGTCCTCGTACTACCTGGGTCCCTAGACACAGAGCATCCTGGTTAGGGTCTAGGATCTATGTATGTGATCGTTGGGCGTTATTTTATTAGTATTTATTTATTTTCCGTAACTGCACACATTTGTATATAGCCTTCACCTAATCGAAAAGATAATTCTGTATATTTAACAGGTTTTTTATTATTATTATTATTATCTCTTTAATGATATTTGTTTAAGATAGTATAATTATTATACAAAAAAAACACATCCTTATCGAGAATGGGCTCTTGTTGAAGAAAGAGAAATAAATTACTTTGAATCGTTCATAAATACGGTACGGTAAGTTATAAAAGTATAAGCCAAAGAACATAATGATTAGAAATTTTATGTGGTTTTATTATATTTTAGTACGGTATGCCAAGTTTATCTAATTACACTAACACAAAAAAGGATTTTTAAAGACAGTTTGGCCAATGAATTTAACTGCCCAATATGTTTTGTCCTGCATGTCCTGCAGTGCTTACCCTGACGAATTTTTTCGTATGACAATTAGTAATCGACTTATTAATTAATAAATTGATTTATTTATTGCAAATAGAGGGGATTAAACCAATTACTCTAATCATATCACAATTACATAAAAATCATCAAACATAAATAATTTAAACAATAATTAATCTAGGACAAATTCCATAGAGTATATTTTTTGTCAGATAAATACGTATGGGCATCCGTGCGCCCGACTTACCCGACATTCCTTGCACCAACGGCAAACTTGCGATAATTAACGATGCGGTCTAAAGAGGTTTATTTTTAAAATACCTAGCTTTGTACATATATTTGTTAGATTGACCGCTGCCTCTACGTCTAGACAGAGGGTGAGTTGTACAGACAACCCCCTGGACAATTTACGAACGAGGAGCGTTGTGTTAATCTAATTGCCACTTTCACGTTTAGTTTTGGAGTCGCCTTGACCTTTATGAATGTATTTTGTGTGTTCTATGCTCATACTGTGACTTTGACTGAACTTGAAAAATTAAGTAATAAGACTTACCTTACTAGAGTTGTTATTTCTATGTTTAAAATAGGTAAGATAATTCAGTACCTTCAAAGATTTTTTTTAAATTATGGTTCTATCATTGTATAAACTGTTTCAATGACGACCTTTTTCTCACTGTATCGAAGTGGAATGGAAACTCACCCGATTGACGATTGAAATAAACTGAAACATTATGAAATATACTGAAATATTTGACTGGTCTGATAGCTCAGTTGGTAGTAACCCCGGTATATCTTCTGTGGTTGTGGGTTTGATTTCCACCCAGGATAAACATTAGTGTGATGAACATGGATGTTTGTTCTGTGTCTGGGTCTTATATTGTATTCTATGTATATATTTACAAACAAAAAGTATCTAAGTATAAATTATATAAAAATTAAAAATTATATATACCTATATATATATATATATACATCATTATCGTAATTAAAGATTAGCATTAAGTATAGTTTGTATAGCTTTTCCTGTATCTAAAAACCACCGTCCTAATTTATTGTTCTTTTTTTTTCCTACATTTTTGGGTTGTCTGGAAGAAATCGCTTTAAGCGATAAGACCACCCATTGTGACACTTAACTCTTAAGTTTGTGACTGTAAATTGTTTCTACAATGTGGTGTTTCAATTTCAATAAAGAGTTTTATCTATCTATCTATGTAACATGCTTATCATTATGAGACGCATTATTTTTATGTCGCCCTTAAAAAACAATAGAAACATATTTGTATCACTTATGTACACTTATGATCGGTATTACTTATACTTTTGTTCAAAAATGCTGTTCCTAAAACAGACAGCTGAAAAACAACAAGATTATACCCCACGTTTTTCTTCATCACGCAAGATTACCCTACGGTAACATGGGCAACGGAAATTTCTTTTATGCCTCCACCCTACAACAATCTAAACATTGTTGTTACTCATCGCATGACAGGCCAAATTAACACATCGTGCAATCCCTACTCCCTAACCTCACACACGTATGCAATTACTTACCTACAAAAGTTTTCTACTAAATGATGATTTGGTACCAAGTTAACGGTCTATCATATGTTATGATAAAGAAAACGAATCGTTACAAATGTAGGTATTGTAATACTCTTGAACGTTTTTTCTTAAAGCTTTTGGTTTCTGCTGTACTATTCTTATCTCTTTGCATCATTGAACGTCTGAAAGATTTTTGATGAAGTTTGTTTAGGTAGTTTACATTCTAGAATAACACAATATTGTGGGTGAAACTATTTCAGAGTGTAGTATTTTACAAATGCAAAGTAAATGTGAAGGTTGTGCTGAAAACTTAAAAAAAAGGTGGGAAAAATCCAACCAACTCATTTTTAATGATTTATTTAATCATTTCTCAAAGCATTGACCTGTAGGTCTTATTTTAGGTACTGTAACAATATTTTTCATGATTTATAGATTGATAGATTACATGAGTTAAGAGCATTTTTTTATGTTATTGAATGATGTGACGAGCTAGTCGTACACCTGATGTTAAGTGACACGGCCGCCCATAACAGAACAGTTTCACTCGGAACTCCAACATGTAAAGTTTCGCATGACTGCTGCACTGCGCACATCATCCTGAGACATCAGCACAGTCTGGTAATAAGATTACTCGACTGCAAGATCAGATCATAAAGTCTCAATTGTCCAGTAATTTCACTAGCTACGTTGCCCTTCAAACCAGAACACAGTAGTGCTTGCACACTACTGCTTGGCGGCAGAATAACTGGCAAAGCGGTGGTACCTACCTAGACGAACTTTGCAAAAAGCAACAGAGAAGTCCTACCACCTAGTAAATTAACATAAAGTTCATTTTATAATGTGAGACACAAATTATTAGTTAAGCCCATACAATAGTTGTTTGTTATCCTATTTTCAAACCTAAGAATAATAACTTCAATATGTATTAGTGATAGAAAGTGACATTACGAATAAAATATTCTAACAAGTATGGCAGAAGTGAACATTCAAACTTTTCTCCAAGGGTGAGGGCTTTACTTTCCAAAAATCCCCCATCGAGCTGATACCAGCTTAAAAGCGAAGATGTGCGGACAATATTTCGTGATCCACGCGAGAGTAATGGCAACACTGTCTTCTAAATATTAGAAAATATCAGAATTGCGTGCCAAAGGCGGGTACCAGCAGACATGGTGTTGCCAAACACGCGATCGTATTTCCTCAGGGTGGCGAAATGGATAAATACTATTCATAATACTGTGGCAGGTTTTTAGTATAGATAGCGAAAGGAAAGTTCAATAATTTGGATACAAAGTGGAGTCTTTTAGCATCAAATTTTATAGCACCTTTAAGCTTTGTTTGGCGAAAGTTTCGTTTAGCTGTGCTAGTTTTGATGCGTTTTTGTTTTATCAAACGTTTGAGCGTGTCACCACTGTCGTTTTGGAAATGGAACTATGATTAGTAATTAGTAAAAGTGTATTTTGCCATTTTATTTAAAAATAAAATGTTATTTAACTTTTAGCTTCAAACCGGAACACATTAGTGCTTTCACACTAATGCTTGGCGGCAGAACAACTGGTAAAGCGGTGGTGCATAGGTACCACCAGAGTATAGACTCTGACGAACTTTACAGAAAGTACTACAAGCTAGTAAGTTATACTTTTATTATCTGATTTAAATAATTATAAGTATTCTTCAAAATATGTTTTACTCATAGGTATATTTTTGGTTCAGAGGTATCAAAGTGTGTTTCCACTTGCCAGTGATAACTCATGGCACTGAGACGTGTTCTCTTACTGTTGGCCTCATTAGTAAGCTCAAAGTAGCGCTACGAGCTATGGCTATGCTCGGTGTTTCCCTGCGAGATATGATTCTAAATTAGGAAATTCGCAGGAAAACTAAGGTGACTGATATATAGCTCTTAGAATTAGCAAGTTGAAATGGCAGTAGGATTGTTAGTAGATAAAGATAGTAGGACTAGTTTTATAGATTATTGTGTTAAAGTAACAAAAAGTTAGAAAAAGAAATAAGACAAATATATATACCTATACTAAATAGAGATAAGTCTCTGATTATGTTAGAGGAAAGCCTTAAATCGGGGGCCGAGCTACAGCGCCCATATCCATTGCAGTGTCACTCGGAACTCTAAAGTATAGAGTTTCGCGTGACACTGCACTGCGCACGTCATCCTGAGACATCAATAAAATCTAGTAACAAGATTACTAGACTGTGAGATCAGAACATAAAGTCTCATTTGCCCAGTAATTTCACTAGCTACAGTGCCCTTTAAACCGGAACACGGTAGTGTTTGCGCACTACTGCTTGGTGGCAGAATTGCTTGCTAGTACAGTACAGGCAACGAAAAAGCGCAAGATACAGCGTAGGTAGGCCTCCCAATAGGTGGGCCAACGATCTGGTCAAAACCGCAAGAAGACGATGGATGCAGGAGGCAAGCAAACCGCTCAAAATGGCCCTCTGTGGAGAGGCCTATAATCAGCAGTAAATAAAGCTGCTTGTAATAATATGCAATGAATCACCCAATTCAAATCTTTTCCTCGTCTAGTTTTTGTTATTTTTATTGATCTACATATTGTATGTTTTTGAACAAGTCCGCGTGCACGAAAAACGATACCATATTAATATATTATACTACTAGGACTACTACACTGGTTATTGTATAATTTTGTAAAATAATTATTACTAATATGGTAATTTTGAAATTGAAAAAAATTTACCCAATTCCAAAATTAATTACATTAGCGTTTGGGTAGGATAAGAACAAACAGGACAAAATGAGACCAAAATATGATTAGAGAATTATAAAGAGAATTTTATCACGTTTTAAATAGATTTCATAATATTTCATTTCTCATGAAGATACGTGCAGAATATAAATGAAGACAGGTTACGGAATAAAAAATAATAAAGCTTTAATAAAAATAATGTTTTTACGATACCTGAATCTTAATAAAATAGAGTCTGGTCAATTTCCGAAAATGCTTTCATCAAACCATTGTAGCATTATGTTTTCCTATTACCTTCATAATATTTATTCTTTTCACTTCCTGTTTTAGGGAGAATGATCTCTACGTCTTTTGATGTAGAGTCTACTTTGGCATGGATTTTACGAGGAGTCAGTGTCGTTTCGAGTTGAGTGGGTCCATTTCTTTCGCCGTCCATAATAATGTTGGGCGATTTATCAAATCGCAATTTCGTAATAGATACCCGCTTGATGCGACAGATGATAACAATTTAGGAAGAATTTCTATTAGTTTTTGAATTTTGCTAAGTGGTTAATGCAAATTAATATTTATAAGCCCTTGTGTTTATGCGGGATGATGTATGTTTGGAAAATGTAAGCTTATGTCCTTGAGCTAAACTAATATTTAACACTATTTTTTTCAGAAACGAAAATAAAAATATCTGTATTAGGTACGAATTATAAAAGTTTTTCTTTGACTTAAAATCGAGTAACTTTTAATAATATGTACCTAAAATATAGCACCTGTTTAACTGTACACTTAATTAATGTTACTAATACTACTTGCTTACAAGACATTAATTGCGATGATCAACATAAAAAGAACTACCCCAGTGATAATGCTGAGTTGCAGACAATAATAAACAATAAATATTTCATCGACCAACTAAATACAACAAACTCTATACAAAAATTTACATTAAAATTTATTATTCTACATACCACTCTGACCCTTTTCTATGCTTTATTTTATTATATACAGTTGTGAATACACAAAACATCCGGTCATTTCTCAAATCCTCCTCGCTTTAAACCTCGCCTAACATTCAAACACCAGCACCGCTATCTAGAGCACTTGTATCAACAACCAAACAAGGAATATAAAAAGAACAGCATAAATTACTCCAACGTTAGGACACAACAATACAGAACAGAGACGTCACGAATAAGTGCAGTCATTTGAATCTATTGTCATCTCGGGATCTTCGTACACTACACTTACAAAACAATAATTTTCATTCCGTCATAAAAACAAATGCCAAAGAAATAACGACCCAAAAGTTTAATCTTTGAACAGGTTCGGGGAAAATGCTTTAAAAATATATGTGTGGGTTATGTTTGTGATGGAACACAAAGAGGTTGTGATAAAACAGATAGCAGAAGCGCTACAAAAGGTTGTAACAAAAGGCATTATTACGTTTAAACACACGCGCCCACGCTTGTCTCTGGCGGCGTATCCTGCTATGATACGTGTTGGTTGCCGAATATTTTAAACAAAATTTTGTGTGAACCCGTTTGGATTAAGGTATAAAGAGGATTTCTGTTTTTAAATCTGGCTTTCGTTATAATAGAACTTTACTGCAAAAAGGGCGAGTTAAGCGAGAACTTTTTGGGGTTGTAATAAGTAACTTTTTAAAATTTAGTTTTTCACGTAGTCATCACAATTTGGATGTTCCATTTATCTATTTATTTATTACAGTTACCAACATAATATACACGGAAAACAGATGGGATAACACTTTTAAAAATCAAACATTGCTAAGTGTCATCACAGTGACAGGTAAAGACTGCATATATAATTTAAAAAAAAAGTGAATTATAGTAACTACTTTTCAAAGAACCGATAAAACACTATTACATTGTAAAAATTTTAATATTGATTACAACAATAATAAAAACGATTATTAATGATCAAATGGATTAAAAATATCAATAATGTAAAAATTAAAACAAAAATACAAAGATAGGATATAAAAATTAATAATTAGATTAAAAAATACAATACAATATCACTGGTCTTCAATAGTCTTTTTAAACTTGTGAATTTATCCGCAAATAGGTCAATCGTGACATTATTTGGGACACTATGAAATTAAATTCAATATAATAATAAAAATCAATGATTAGACCAAGTTTATTTTAATATATGGTAAACTTCGTTCCGCCAAACAGTCGATAAATGTGCATGTTATTTTTTATTTATTGACATCAATTTTATTACTGATTATCCTATTCCGGACGAAGATGAATCCAAAAACACAAAAATCATCAAAGTTGGTGCAGCTGTTCTTGAGTTATAAGTGGTGTTATAACATATATAACATAACTTTGTTTTATATACTATAGATTTTTAAACACTGCACTGTCTGAATAATAAATTTCAAATCAATAAAAATATATTAAAACACATCATCGTAGGTATCTTTATTTCAACTGCTGTTTAGAAAGTTGTTAATCTCTACCGACCTTTACAGCGACACTGGGTGGTTCCATTGCACCTTACTATATGTCCATAATAGAGTGGACTAATATCTCTTTATCAATTGTACTTACGTAACTTTGGAATATTTAAATGTAAAACCGTTAATTTCTTTTTTAACAGATTCATTAGTGAACTTATCAAATAAATCTCAACTCCATACTGCTATTTTAGAATAATAATATTTTTATATCAACAAATAATATTGCCATAGCTATTAATACTACAAGTTTTCTAAAGTAATTTTTGTCAAGATTTTATTTCAAGAACTAGACTAAATTAAATGCTTTTCATTGTTGTATAGAAGTGCACTGGATGGAATTATTTGGTTATTTTTTTGTTTTTAAAATGTTCAAATAGCCCAAGATTAGATTTATGATTAGTAAATTCGAATAAATAGTGTTATGGCGAGACTGACATGAGCCTGCGACATAAACGACGTCACATGAAAAATAAAATAGTTATTAATTCAAATTCCGTCATCATTAATACTGCCCATTTATTGGTCAAACGCTACTATGTCATTATCATTAACAATCAGTTGCAAATAAAAAAACATTTTTAGTAGTATGTCTTTCTTTTCATTTTGAATACGATTAACATTACATAGACACATTACATGGGCATCTCATGGGCAAGCGTGCTCCACCTTAGACAACTTCGTCACTTACCATCAGGTGAGTTGTTGTCAAACGCATGCCCATTTCATCATGAAAAAAAAAAAAACACATATATTCAAACTAGAAAAACAAAAATTTTAAATACACACAAATAATCCAACAAGAATCCATTAAGTACACAATACTCACCAAAAGTCACGAACTCATCCCTGTTCAACAAGTCCAATCACTTAGTCATTGACACAGCACTACACGGAAACTGTTCACATTGCCAAGTCGCGATCTAGGGCGGAAGGATAGCCGCCCAAACGTGCGCCTCGACCGGCTGCTGAAACTTTACTGAGGGGAGGGTAGATACGAAAGCCTCGCGAAGGCTCGAGCGCCCCTAGACGCGCGCATCTCGTACTTTGCAATATGTGTATCACAGAGAAGCAGCTGTAAGCATTGTGAATTAGGCTGGAATACGCACACTTAAATATTTTTGGTTATAACTGCAGCAAATCTAGACTCTATTTATTTCCATTTGTTATTGCTTAGTTTCTTAACCCAATGGTTGATTAAATCTTAGTATACTTTACTCCCATCAGCAGATTTTTAATTTCCATTATATAAAAGTTCATAGTTTCAATAGTTTGTTAAATTCTTAAGAAAACATTTGAAATGTAAAAAGAACAAAACATTTATTATTAATTTCTTTAAGAAGAAAATATTAACAATATTCGTTACAAAATCACTAATATATATTTAGTTCTTATTAGAATAAATATTGCATTAGAAACTGCTTTCTGTATTAAAAAATGTATGCAATTATTAATCATTACAAACGCAGCATCATTACACTTTCATAAAACGCAGAACTTTATCTACTGCAAACTAAAATAAACCGCGTTTCAAGCACTCTATACATGCTAAGCGAGGGTCCCCCTATGTTAGTGCAATATCGAAAGCAGGTAAGAAATGTTTCGCAAGACTCGAGAGGGTATGATGACGAGTAATAAAAAACCAGCTGTTTTCGTAGCTGCCGTTACGAGCATTGCGTCCTGTGATTTCTTTATGGTATAGGTTTGGATGCACGAAAAGGAAATAGAGCTTTCTTTCCCATTGTATTCTTGGATTTTTGAACTTATTCCCTTAACATTCTGTTCTTTTACATTTTCCATTAACGATACATCTGCATATTAGTACAGAGTACATTGATGTCAGAATAATTTATCAATGAATTATGGCTGTGATTTTATGATCGCCACAATACACACGTAATCTACATGCACTTTACATACTCATCAGAATGTTCTGATTAAATTGTAGCAACTTGCAATTTATACTATTCCCAATTGAGATTATTTAAGTATTTCTGTGTACAAATACCTGTCCTGCCACGGGAATCGAATCCGCCGCATCCGGGCTATAAGCCGATCTGCTCCACCACCACACTACAGAAGCTGTATCTGTATCAATTTTTTTATCATTATTTTTCCTGCAGATGATTGACGATCAGCTACCATAGACCACAGTAGCCTGAGGTGTGGTTGCGCTGGTTTGTTCCAATTTTTACGTCGATCTCGGTAGAAAAAGCAATTCGAATCACATATAAAAAAATTATGACTTACATCAAACCAAATACTAAACAATACAGGATAGCACCTTATTTGAATGACTACTTTTGCGATATTCCAGGACCTAAAGTATCTACATAACAAATTTCATCAAAATCATTTCAACCATTACACAACTATGCAGGCACCTTATAACACATACACAAAGAGACATTTTTATCAGCAGGGACTGCACACCCTACCTAAATATACCCATTAGACTTTAATGAACAGACAAAAAAACATCTATTGTTAGTACAAAAAAATGAAATGAAGATTACACTTAAAATTAATTACCAACAAAACCGCACAGTTAATCACAAATTAGCAAGATTAATGCATTTTCGTGTCACATGTCGACAGTATAGGTACATTTCGCAGGGAAAAAATTGTGCACAATAAAAACTTGAGTTGCCTTAAATTAACGATGTAAGAGTTGACAGCGGCTAAAGCTTATCTCCTGGTAAATAAGGGAGAGTTATACCTACCCATACAACTTTTTTGCCGATTAACAGTGTTCCCTTCTGGGCAATGAAAACGTTTTCCGCAATTTAATTCTTTTATTTCCACGTTGATGTTCTGCCCAGTGATTATTGCTGGCGGTATTTTTTGGCAGACAATGAACAATTTTGGCATTAATTTTTTTAAGCTTTTAAAATGTTGATTCTTCGACTACTCTAGTTTAAAGCTTATCTCTGTATTTACTAACAATGAGTCTTTTGGCTCGTCTCTTAATGACGTCCAAAACTTCGAGCTAGTATTTTGCAGAACTGTTAAAGTCTCATTCATTCGACTGACCCGATAGCTCAGTTGGTAGTAACTCTGCCTTCTGAACTGTGGGTTGTGGGTTCGATTCCCACTCAGGACAAACATTTGTGTGATGAACATAGGTGTTTGTTCTGTGTCTGGGTGTCATATTGTATTCTATGTATGTATTTACAAACAAAAAAGTATCTAAGTATTGTATCAGTTATCTGGTTCCCATAGCACAATCTTTGCTTAGTTTGGGGCTAGATGGCCTTGTGTGAGATGTCCACACATTATTATTATTATTATTATATATTCAATTCTGCGAGTGATGTGCCAATTGCTATTTCAACTTGCTAACGCGGATCTTATCGGATATCATTCTGGAATTAATCATGCAAGGAAACCCAGAGCATAGCCTTCTGCCATAGCACATTACGTGACTTGTTACAAAATATACTTAACATGTATGGTTATTACTATGTAATAGCTTCTTTCAAAGATCTTATATTAAAGATCCATTACGTTTTGTTTGTATATTTTCCGTGCCATAAAAGAAGACGTACAAAAAGTAATGTACTGTACTAGGGCACTTTGCAACGTACGTAAGTAACATAATCTAGCAGCCAATTTTATTTGATCTCCAGAAACATGTTAGCTTTCCTTAAACAAACTTGATTTCTTTGAAACCTCTACATTAGAAATGGACCACGTTACGTTGGTGTATTCATAAGATACGTTTTCCCTTTCGGACTATTAATCAACGTCGTCTAAAAGCCTCAGTGATACAGAAAAAAATTAACAGAGTTGCCTTTGGAATGCTTGTTTTTGCACAGGAGTATATACGCGTGAATACATTCCACCATAAATTATACTGCACACAAAAAATACACTGTAATTTGAGAAATACACATGTGAAAATATACAAATCTTCAAGAAATTTAGGCATCTAAAATGCATTTCCAGTAGGTGTATATTGGAGTAACGAAAAATTCTAATAAAATACGTGATGTATCATAACGTAAGTTTGCTACCGCTCACCGATATACCGGATAATGGGTTTGAATATTTGATGTTTATTTGATCAAATATTATTATGTACTTACTTATAGGAATATTATATACTTAAATACGATGCGTAAAACGTTATATCTGGATGCCTTTTAAAGTCCTAGAAAATTGTTAGTTTTTGTGCGATAATTAGTTAAAGAAATAATTGTTCTTACGGGTAAAACAATGGAACACAACCCACTATTATTTATTCTGTAGTATTACAATTAATTCTCACACGCACGACGTATGTATCTTTTGTTGTATTTTTAGTATGCATTTCTATGTGTAACTAATCCTTTACAGTAAAATAATGTTATGACTGACTCATCTAAGTACATGTAATATGTCTAAAGATGAATAAATAATTGAATTGAATTGAATGTATAAAAAAATTGTTGCAAAAACCTTGAATGCAAAAAACACCAACTTTATTAATACTATAAATCTAAACACCAGCGAGTCCAGATTGAAATACAAGCATGTACACAAAGCATGACCACCAGTTTAATTTTCTGTCTACGCCACGGTATATACGCGTGTTTTGGCTACAGTTGTGACATCTAATCCATTTGCCCGACCGCTCTCGGTTGTTCAGTCTGCATCGGCTTTAGAAAGTATTGCGTATGAATTCTAAAAACTTTCTGAATTCACTTTAGAACTTTGCTATAAGGTCTCATAAGCTTACGAGTGCTAAATGCATGATTTTTAGATATAAAATAAATAAATAAAATAAATATGTGTGGACATTTCACACAGCGCCATCTAGCCCCAAACTAAGCAAAGCTTGTACTATGGGAACCAGATGACTGATAAAAAACTTAGATACTTTTTGTTTGTAAATACATACATAGAATACAATATAATACCCAGACACAGAACACACATCGATGTTTATCACAAAAATGTTTGTCCTGGGTGGGGATCGAACCCACAACCCACAGTCCAGAAGGCAGGGTTACTACCAACTGAGCTATCGGGCCAGTCCATGTTTTAGAGTTGCGGATATCTACCACTTATTGGTCAATTCACTTGATTATAGTCGCTATATATAGGACAAAATAATGATAATAAATGTTTGTAAGCAATTCACAGAGTACCATCTAAGCCAAAATTAAGTATTGTTGTACCTACTGTGGGAGCCAGGTAAGTTTTAATTTTTATTTAAACATGTTTGCCTTTGGTGGGTAAAAACTTCTGAACTGTAGGTTGTGGGTTCGATTTTCTCCCAGGCGAAACATTCGTGTGATGAGCGTGGATGTTGGTTCTGGTCTGTGTGTTATATTGTGTCTATTGTGTGTATTTACAAACAAAAAGTATACAAGTATTGTATCAGCTATTTGGTTTCTATAGAACAAACGATGCTTAGTTTAAGCTAGATGGCTCTGTGTGAAATATTCACAAATATTTATTAATTTTATTTATCATTTGAAACAAAAATTCATATAGTAGATCTCGTTCAATTAATTATTCTGCTTAATTTAACTTAGCACAAAATTAAATTCAAATCCAATCAGTGAGTTAGGCCCTTTAAACTTTGATTGTAAGCCCGTGGATTAATTAATAAGGTGTGCACTTAAAAGAGGATTTCCTACAAAAAGGCTTAAGTGAAAAGTTCCCCGTATCCGGGTAACGCTTGTCCGGTACAGTTATTTCTAGTTGCAGTACGCAAGTTTAGTACAGTACTTATTTTAATGGTGGAACTTAATAACTGGTATAATTCTAATACGTATTAAAATTATTTATTTTTAATAATAGGACCTATAGTAATTTGTAACCAACGTGAAGACAATTTTCTATTAAAAAACCTCAATGCCCGTGTGTACTAATGTTTGACTCAAGCACCCGGTTTTTTTTTTTTTCGTATTGGCTCCACACTTTTGGGTATTTATAGTATTAAGCCAGTCAAGTAATTTAGCTCCTGGTTTCTCGTGCGTCAAACTCGTGTCAAATCAACATGCCAAATACGATAAGCTCATTGGTTGAGACAGCCAATGATCAACAGAGAACAAATGAGCGTTCAGTATTTGATCCTCCATGTTTTGTTTGTTGCTGAGCTAAGTGATATATTAATAGAGGTTAGTACAAACGCATAAGTTTTATACACAGCATATAAATTTAATCATCATCCATTCAGACATTTCAGCGCTGCAGTATAAACGTAAATTTCACACAAAATTTGGATGATATACAATAAAATGGGATATTTTGAGTCCACTGTTGGACATGAGCTTTTTTCTAAAATTTGACAGCTTCTAAGTTCGCACTTAGCCCTCTATAATATACCTACTGCAATTAGGTATGTCACAGAGGAATAAGTGCAAACTTAGCGGTCCAACTTTAGTACAGACGCACAATGAATCTTGTGTTGTTCTTAGCTACCTTGCAATTCGTCATTATATTTACCTATCAAATTACATAACACTGTAAAATAAAAAATGAGCGTGCTTTAGAACATACGACTCAAATAAAACTTTTTTAGTTTAGCTCCATCTATCGGCTGGTATAACTTTGTTAATGCTTTGTTTGATGTTAACGTCGTCATGTTGACGATTGTGAATTGTCATTTTACCAAACATACCAACATAATAATACAAATTTTTTACTTTGTTATGTTGACAATGGAGATTTACGTAACTTCCATTTGCCCCGGATTCACCAGCTTACTCCCAGTCAAGCTTGCGTAAAGAA
This sequence comes from Ennomos fuscantarius, assembly GCA_905220475.3. Lineage (NCBI taxonomy): Eukaryota > Metazoa > Arthropoda > Insecta > Lepidoptera > Geometridae > Ennomos > Ennomos fuscantarius. Next base: position 11,833,452 of record HG992029.1, read on the forward strand.
GTTTTACTTCGATAATTCAACCTATTTGAAAGAAACACAGTAACTGACTTTACGTGATAGCTGTTATTGACGGGCTCTTAATCCCACAGCAGTACCCCTACCGCGTAACCGTTCTGGGAATCGACTTCGCCTGCCATCCTGCACGCGCCAATTAACAAGTCCACGAGTGCGAGCAAGAGAGAACGCGATTACGATCTCCACCAGACTTACGCGGTAAGGCCCCAGGGCTGACGGGCCTTGAAAAAAGGAATCACCATTGAATTTCAGGTTACCGATGTAATCTGCGCATAAAGTACTACGCCATAAGTCGATAGTCGATACCGGGCTTTACATGCTGAATATTTTAAAATGATTCACGATTCTCATGTTCCGAGTAAACAACGTCAGTTTATTTGAATTTGAAATATATATCGCAGGGTTGTCGTTCAAAAATAATGTGATTTAAAAGCTTTATTATTTGAAGTACGGGGCGGTGTAAAAAAACAATTAACAGGAAATTAATTTTCTATAAAAATAGTTATTTATCGTAGTTTGTATTTTAAGTTCATTGGAGTTAAGTGTATTTTGTGGGTGGATGAAAATTATGTGAGGGTTGTAATCAGCAGCACTAACTACCTAAGCCTTTAAGAAATTTTAGAATAGAAAAAGGTCAAGGTCACATTCTACAGTTTAATTGCCTTGTAATATTTAAAATGATCGTAAGCTTAGGTAATGAAAAATATTATACTTAGGTAATGAAAAATATTATACTTAGGTAATGAAAAAGGTACAAATGCCTGTTGCAATAAAGTTTGACAACACCTAAGATTGAACTATCTCCCTATGACGTACCTACTGCTACGCATTTGCGTACGTCACACATACACGTCATACACCACCGTCTACTCTTTTTAATTTGATACTCTCCATCCAAAGGTTGTCCGGAAGAGATCACTTTCAGTGATAAGACCGCCCATTGTGACACTATCTTATAAGTTTTTCTTGATACTTTTATATTTCATTGGTGGAACAATAAAGAGTTCTCTATCTATCTATCTATCTACGTCTTAGGGAGATAAGTGCGAACTTAAAAGCTACCAAGTTTTAGTATAGATGATAATAATAATAATGATAACGTCCAACGATCACATACATAGATCCTAGATCCTAACTAGGATTCCCTGTATCTAGGATCCAGTAACTACGAGGACCATGGTCCCAAAACACCCAGACACAGAACAAGTATTTGCGCGTTTTTCTGTGCACAAATACTTGTCTTGTCGCAGGAATCAAAACCGTCACCTCTGGATTATAAATAACTTGCACAATCACCACACCGCAGAGGCTATCTTGTCACGTATGGGCATTACTATAATATGCGTGACTACTGATACATTTTCATTTTCTGCGTCTTCTAATCTTAGTTGTTTGATCAGAACAGGACACTAGTCCTATCACGTAAAACACTACATCAAAAGTCACGCATATCGTAGTTCACTTCTTTCCTTTTTATAATAAGTTCCAGAGCCAGTTTAACAGCAGCTCTACTAGCCGTCATATTGTTTATCGATAGGTAAAGTTAAGCAACGTTTACTGGGTCATTCTTGAATGGTCGACCGTTTCCTCAATGTGATATATACAACTAAACGCCATATTATAGGGCATGTTAAGGTGATGGTTATTGTGAGACGACAATCCTTAGACCAAATACGAAGATATTTTATTTCTTGATCTATCTTTGCATCACGAATAGTAATGAAACTTTACAAAGCTTTCTATAAACAGCCAAAACAAAGGAATAAAGACACAAGCACACGAAATCCCATTTCGCCCATCATCACGTCTGCAATTAAAATTTGGAAATTCCTCCCCGATCCCAAGTTTGAAGCACCACCGCCTACAACGGAGGAAGGTGAAAACTCGAAACAAATTGCGTTAAAACGTAATAGAAACTCGTTTCCCGTGAAAGTTTATATCAGATTACGACGAAAATTCAATATTTAAGATTGATTCGGGCAGATGTTTGAAGGGCATCCCTGGCAACTTGCGAAAAGGGCAATGTATGGGTAGGTATGGAAATGCCTTTTTTGTGAAGAGGCAGCGGTTTTCTTATTACAATAATTTATTCATTTTATAAAAGTCAAAGTGTTGCCGTCATTTTATTTATATAAACAAAAAAATCATTCAGTTTCAAAGTAGTCCATTACGACAAAAAAATTCGCTTTCACAAACTACGCAGATGGCAATTAAGTAGTCTGCTTGGAAATAGTCCCGCCTTTGTCAACTTTGTAAGTGAGACGAATGTAAAAGCTTTTTACGAGACGACCCAAAACTCGAAGAAAATGAAACGAAAAAATAAAACGAATTTCATACTTAAAGCCGTGGAAATTTGCATGATATTACAGCTCATCTGCCCCACGCTAGGTTTGTGTAAGACCATGGAGTAACTAACTACTGGAGTTCTAGTAGTGTTAAAGGTAGTGCTAAGCACCATCTCTTCATGGTCGAAATACCACCCATTCGTACCAAGCGATTTGATTCCACGTTTATAATTAGAATGGCTAAAGAATGGAGTGCCATGAAACATGACCCGGGCGTGTTCAGGAGAAGAGTGAATAGGAATTTATTTGGCTAGCATGCTTCACCTTCGATCGCATCGTCACGTGCCATCAGGTGAGAGCGTGGTCAAATGCTAGACAAATCAGAAGTAAAAAAAAAAACTATTCCTACTACCCGTCACAGCTACGGGACGGGAGCAGGAGAAAGCTACTTGGATTGATCGGCCTTTGCTGTGATTGGTTTATTTGAAAGTAATAAAATATGTAAACCACTATTTCTAAGACATTACTTAGCGGATATTTAAGTAAGCTAAAAATAGCGTGTGTTTGAAAACAGTAAGGTAACTGTATAAGCAGTCAATTGAGTTCATAGTCTTTGTGTACAGTAAACGATCTGAAACAAAAATTTAAATTTTTTCGCTTTCATTCGAATCGCTTGGAAAGCTAATTAAGCCCGTAAATAAGTAAAAAAATTTGCTTGTGTTTGAAAACAAACCCACACTTCTCATTTAGGCCATTTTTTATACCCACTATTCCGATTTTTTTTTGATCGCGATTATTGCGCATATACAAAAAAAGGTTTTTTTATTATTTTGGTTTGCATTATGATGTTTAATAATGAAATGTGACGTTTATTTAATGTAATTAGAAATCTCTTATTTCCCACTAACTAAATTATTTATACATTAAATCTAACCAGACATTTTCATCTTAAAAAACATATATTTTAACGAACAAACACGAAGAAACTTAGATGGTGTTCTCCCTTACAAATGAACCGTGTAACCAGCACATGTGTAAATACATACTAAGTCTTCCCTTTTTGTGACTAAACACCCCGAGGCATCCAATTTGCAGAAAAAGAATCCCACAAACACAGTGCTCTCGCTCGAGATCACACCATGCACTATTTGAATTTACCGAATTTACTCCCGAGGGAGGGTAGAATCAATTTAAATTTTAACTCACACTTAATACACCCTTGTTTGGTGTCTAAGTGGTGTGTTCGAGTCACCCTCTATTTGGGACGAATAATAAGTTGGGAAGACAACAACGCTTCATGAACTTGTACTTAAAATAAATATTAGAACACTTTCAAAGAAAATAATATTGATATATATGTAAGCAGGAACGGGTTTGTGCGTAGGTTGCAACCTATATAACTATAGGCCTTCAGCATGTCTACACTGGGCCGCGTCTGGAACAAGAATGCTCCGTAGTACACCAATCGATCCATTTATATAGCCAGATGGGTGAGGCAGCGACGTGTTGCCACTGTAATATTTAAATGCTGCCACAGGGTAAATTACGGTACTGCCCGCTGCGCATAGAGTTTATAACTGGACGTAGCCGCCGTCATATATTACACACGGACACGGAACAATAAACATCTTACTTTTACCGAAACATTTGCCTTTAAACAAGCAACAAAAATAACTACTAAATAAAAACAAACACATTCATACAAAACACCATTTCCAATTCACATAAAAGTCACCAACAACGGTTTCCGTTCGAGAATCTCTTGAATATAAAGTAAGAGCTGAAATGAATTCGCTGAATTGCCATGCGTCCTTAAATTCACCGACTGTACGAGTATGCGTTCATGGTACTAAGAATACCAGCCAAATAGAAATGGTAAATTTCACAACCGTATTATAAATTTCACAACCATGCTTGGCTTGCACACAACCCATTCTCATTTCTTAGATGACCCTAATGTAAATAAATCGTATGTTAGCTGAAATTAAATGCCAGATTTAATACCCTTTTTACAATATATGACGACTAAAATACCTACTATTAGTCTGTTAAACCTTAACAGCCTTATTAATAAACGGGTATTAGTCTCGGGTTAGTTACTTCAGCTTTTGTCTTTTTTTTGCTACTGTAATACTTAGCTGGATCGAAAGAGACAAAAAATGGTGTAACTAGTCTAAAGCTAGTTCGTGTTTATTAATAAAGCCATAAAGGAACCCGATGATGCGTGTTCAAACGACAGACATACAGAGACAACAAATGAAGCTATAAAATATTTTCTTTCAAGTGAACTAGTTATGCTTATCTTAACTTTATTAGATAATCCACTTATTCGTAACTTGCTTAATTGATTAATAGATTGATGTAAAACTGAATTACTTTCAATTAAATTGTATTAGGTTTGTCTCACATAACTGATGTGTTCTTTTTTTATGTAAAATAGACAGGCAAACAAGCAGACGGCCCGCCTGATGGTAAGTAGTTACGGTCGCCTGTAGACACCTGCAAGACCAGAGGCGCTGTCAATGCGTTGTCTACCTTTTAATTTTCTATTTACCCAATTTTCTGCTTCAAAAGATTTTTTTTATTGTTGTTTTAATAATTTTAAAAATTTTAATTCCCTAGACGACTTAAACACCAGAAAGTTGTTTAATGGGACTTGAATAATTGACCGGTCCCAGTCTATTGTTTCATTCTTTTATTTTATTTTATATTTTTGTGATAAGTCGTTTCTTTATATGTAATATTCATAGTCATTAATAGTTAAATTAGTGATTGCCTATGAATACCAATAATAACTATACATTTTTATAATTGATGTAAAAACACACTTTACATAGTTTCATAATCTATACATTATATAAAATTCAACGTCCTGACTGACTGATTGACTGACTTATATATCAACGTACAGCATAAACCGCTGGTCCTAGAGACATGAAATTTTAAGGGTGTGTTCTTTGTAAAGTGTAGGGTATCCACTAAAAAAGGGTTTTTCGACATTCCACCCTTAAGAGGATGAAATGGGTGGTTGAATTATGTATGAAATTTTTTATCTTCGTATCTTATAGGCCTCGTGAGCGAAGCCGCGGGCAATAGCTAGTATTGTGTAAGTACCATTTATCTCTCTATTCTCTCTAGATTGCAGTATTAAAACCTGTATCAAATCCCAAATTTTTCCACTCCACAATCTTGCATATAACTTAACCCATAGAACCTAATATTTAAGCTATGCTCACATAAATTTGTAAATGTGAATAAATAAAGAACGGGAAAAAACACCAGAAAGTTTAGCTTTGAGGCTAGAGTTTTGAAAGTTTGCCAAACAAATCGGGCTAACTAGCACTTTTGGGGCAAAATATAGTATTTATTATCTCCAATTTTTGCAAGCAGCGTAGCGAAGCGTAAATACTTAATGCCATCGCTTAATTTCGCAAATGTGATTCAGAATTGAGATGAAAATATTCCTTGAATGCAGGCAGAATGGGTGCAATTGCTTTAAGTTGTTTAGCATAATACGGTGATACCATTACGGCATAACGACATCCGCTCCACAGTTCAAGAGTCATTGGTAAATAGGACGTTAAATTGTTATGAAAAGTGTTTTAAAAGCGTTGGGCTAGAGAGTATTGTAGTTAAATAATACTATCATTTATTCTCTGGTATTCGTGGTTGTGTTAACAATGCTGCGTTTGTCCATCGGCGATGTTTAAAATGTTTAATGTAATATTTTAAGATAAAAATCCATTATCTAAAAATTATAGGATAAATTTTTGACATAAGTTATAAAATAGACATTTGGTATAAAATAATATATGCCTTAATAACAATAAATAAAAAATAAATTAAATAAATAAAGCCCAACAATCATATACATAGATCCCTAACAAGAATTTCCTGTATCCAGGAACTACGAGGACCATCTGATGGTCCTACAACACTCAGATACAGAAAAAGTATTTGCGCTTTTTTATTGCACAAATACTTAACCTGTTTCGGAAATCAAATCCGCCGCCTCAGGAATATGATCCGACCTGCCACCAATCAACCACCATACCACAGAGGCTGTCAGTAAAATTGCAACTACATGAATTACGATTCATAAGAATAATTTAAAAATAATAATTCTGGAACATTCTCAAATTATTATGTTGCCGAGTCTTTTATACAATGTATGAGCAAACATCCCAATCGGTTCACCGTTTTTGTCACAAAAGTCACACAATCAACGTTGCATCATATGAAGTAGCATTATGGGGTTGTGAATTGAAAATTTATTGATACAAACACAAAAACTTGTTTACTTGCTATTGCAGATATTAAAATAATAGCAAGAATGCATCATATTACTACCTACGGGTACCAGTACATAAAAACCAAGCTGAATATATCTTGATCTTATTAACTGGAGGTTATGGGCACTTAACTGCCACATGCAGGTGTCGGAGTGTTTATTTATTCAGATTTTAACCCATCTTATGATAGTGTGTGCACAGTTGCAAGTTATGACGTGGGCGGAACTTAGTTTTTATTATGTTAATGAGAAAGTCGCATGTTATTATTTTCAAAAGACATTTTCACGGATATAGATTTCCACTGAAGTATATGTATATAATTCTGCAAATAGTTATGTCAACTGTGGTGGTCTGGTGATAATGTGGGTCAAAGTAAGCCAAGCTTGTGAATGAGAACTGTGTGTCAAATACTGCTGCCAAAATACTATAAATAATAATAGTTATAACTCCCAACGATCACGTGCATCGATCCTGGACTTTAACAAGGATTTTCTCTATCTAGAAGGACCCAAAGAGTACAAGAACCATGGTCCCATATTAGCCAGAATCAGAATAAGTATTAGCGCTTTTTTTGGGTCATAAATACTTGTCCTGTCGCGGGAATCAAACCCGCCGCGTCTAAGTTAGAAGGCGACCTGTAACAGTAATATATGCTAATGGAGTATCCATCGCTAGCTGATTACTACTCCTTATTGCAACCGATGTATGTACTATAGATGAGTGTTTCAATTTACAGTGTATATGTAATAACTATGAAATATTTTAAATTAAAATAAACCATTCAAAAATAACATTAAACCGACTTTAAAACCACAAATAGGCACTCAAAAAGGAAAAATAAAATAAAATAATTATTATAAACGCTACCCACTCATCTAAATGAAGATGGTGCCAGCCAAGTCTTATATGTAGTAGATAGATAGTACCTACAATTGAAGGGTTGAGAATAAAAAGGGTTTAACTGACAAATTGACAGTTTCGAGAAAATTGACTTTAAACTTCAACGGCTTCATTTTAATGTAGAGTGCTTATAAGGTAATAGAAAAGGTTTACGTAAGTTTCAGTTGCTTGAAAATGTATTAATTCTATTTTAAAATACTAAATATAGTACTAATTCATACAATTACTGTAAAAATATGATATAATAATGTTTTTATGCTAAGCGAACTGTATTCCTGTGACAGGTAAACCATTTTTAGACTCATAATCTCGAGATTTAAGCCACATTTCGGTATTTTGAGAATGTATTATTGTAGATAATTTCACGCTGAATCCAACGATACCCAAAAGTCATTTTGTGAAAAAAATCAATTAAACCCTTTTTATTTTCACCCCTTCAATTAGTACATAGATCTACCTCTTTCTACATACACAGTACCTATTAACTCCTCCTTTCTGGAAGTCGGTTTAAAATGAAACTTTGCTGTTGTATTGAAATCAAAGCCAAATCAGCAAGCCTTGAGATAAAACTGTTTGGTATAGCATCACGTTTGTTCACATAAAGGTCAAAATTGTATGATAAATCGAAAATACGCCGTCAGAACAAAAGTATGATAAACATACAACAACAAAGTGGGACCTAATTTTCTAAGCTACTTACACACGTCGTAGAAAATTCATGTATCTTTTCTCCGAGCGGAATATAGCGTTCCTATTTTTTAAGCTTTACGTTGTAAGTTTGTTTCAAACCCTCGAGAGCAATATTCCAGCTTGTTCTGTCTTATCATTCAATGTATCTGTTACCTTTCCTGTTACATCGATATTTCAGAAGTGCGAACTGCCTCAGCTTTGTCCATATTGATTTTTGAAGTAAAACTTGTCAACGCACGCTCGACCTGGGGAGTAAGCTGGTGAATGCGAGATGAACGGAAGTTGAAGTTTGTCACCAAAAATGTTTAAAATTTGTATTATTATATTGGTATATCTAGTAAAACGACAATTTACAATTGTCTAGATGGCAACATTAACATTAAAGAAAGCAAAAATAAAGTTATACCGGCCGATAGATGGAGCTAAACTAAAAAAGTTTTACTTCAGTGGTCTGGTGTAAAGCACAATCGTTCAGCTGTGGACGACTTCATGTGATTTTATTTATTTATTTTTTATTTTATTTATTAAACAAATTAATTGATGACTGATACAACTACATAATTATGTAACTTGAAAAGTCACTAAGGCCCAGCGAAATACAAACGTGCGGTCGCCACACTCGTTTCATCATCAAAGTTACATTCTTTGGCATTATACAATACAATACAATGCAATAATACTTTATTGAACACCAACTAATACATAACAACCTCAAAAAAAACTTAAAAAAAATGGTAGAACAAAGGGCGGCCTTATCACATTAAGCGATTTCTTCCAGGCTACCTTAGGATGGACAGGAATCAAAGGAGCAAAATTGCGGTTGGTGTTATTACAACTTACGTACTATAAACAACAATACTAAACTTATAATACATACTAATACCATATATCATAAATATAATAATGCAATATATGTAATACATATATTACATGTATATGAATATATATGTAATATATGAAAATAGTACAAACCAACCAACTACAAAGGTAGATAAGCGCTTAAACTGGGTTGCCTAGTTACAGTATACATTCTCCCAAGCTGATCTCAGCATAGAATATGGAGAAGTTAGGTCAGAATACGAAACTTTGGATCCCAAGGGCTCAGCTTTATATGACTAGTTGGTTGCTAGGATTCAAGTTAATATTAACACGTGTGGTGTTTGGATTTGTTCTGGGAATTTAAGTGAGTTTTTAAGCTCATATCATGTAGAATAGAATATTAATGTTTGTAATAGAATGATGAGGAGCTAAAGAACAATGGAGACGGTAGCCAAGCGAAAGCTTAAATGTAGACTTAATAAGTTGTTGCCTTTAATTTATTATGGTCCATCATCGTCATCATTAGACGTCTCGGTTAGTATAACTGCATATTATGACGGCCTGCGTCAGGTGAGGCCATAGTGATAAATTAGCAGAATTAATTTATAAAGTTTCATGAAACGGCCACTCGCGGAGTTGATGTTATTACTGGACTGTACTGATGTCAAAGGATTACATGCGCGCAGTGTAGCTTCACGAGTAGTGGCAGTGTCTTTATATATTTTTAGTGTGGGTGCGACAATATATTTATAAAATATTGCTTGTCCGTGTTTCAATAAAATGTTAGCATAAGCGTAAAATATCTGATATGCTTATTTTTTATCAATGTTTCAGTAAAATAAAGATACTGATTATTTTAATAGATACCTAGTATTCTGAGTAGAATAAAGCCCTTTTAACTGACTTCACGAAAAGAAGAGGTTCTCAATTTGACTGTATTTTTATTTGTTTGTTACCTCAGTACTTTCAACTGGGTGAACTGATTTTGATGATTATTTTTCTCTTTTTATTTGAAATCTGGTGCTTCGCGTGTGTTCACATTTCAGTTTGACAGTCGTAATAATAAATATAAATATGTGTGGACATTTCACACAGCGCCATCTAGCCCCAAACTAAGCAAAGCTTATACTATGGGAACCAGATAACTGATACAATACTTAAATACTTTTTGTTTGTAAATACATACATAGAATACAATATGAAGATAGAGAAAATGAGATTTTAGTCTTTATATGAGTGTATGTTATATGAGTGTGTTTTAGATACTTTTTTTTTTTGTAAATACATACATAGAATACAATATATATACAGAACAAACATCAATGTTCATCACACAAATGTTTGTTCTGGGTGGGAATCGAACCCACGACCTGCAGTTCAGAAGGCAGGGATACTACCAACTGATCTATCGGGCCAGTCGTCAATAATGGCATCCATGAGAAAACCATATAAGCCTGAAGTCGGTTTTTACGCTTTGCGCTTATTATATTGATATCGATTATACAGTTTATTCTCAGTTACATCATTAGGTCCATGGAAGAGTATACACCAACCTCTTTAATTCAGTCGGGTCCGTCCTGCTTCTAGTCACGGCTTCTGATTACTGTGGGTACCCACCAGTTTTATTCAAATGGCTGTCATTCCACAAGAACGAATGAAACGCTAATGCTAAAATAGGTTCATAAGTAACCGCCGCTTTGAACGTCGGATCACGAAGGCGATTCATTATTCCCTCGGAGATTTATGATCTTCGAAAACTCAATTATTAGATTCCGGAAAGTGGTAGATTTTGTAATGTCGAAACGTGAAATAAGGTGGATTGACTTCGTATTAGATAAGTGCAGTCTACATGTAAAAATTGTATAGTCTACATATAAAAGTTTTAATTAAATCGACCAAGATGTATGTCTACCAAGAATTTCTACACAACAATTATTTAATAAATGCCTTGGGATTCCATTTGCATTTCACGTAATGTTAACCCAAATGAATCGCTTCGAATGGAACCGTTTCTTTATCTCTGTAGATTGAACTCCACATGGTAAGTTCGTTTAATCATCTGGTTTATCGCGGTTGGCTTTAATGTATCAGGATATTAAATACTTGCTCTATTGTTCTGGACAGAGTAAACTATTTAACATTACTTTTCAACACATGCTTACCTTTTTACTGTTTTAAAATTTTAATTTTATATTGAAATTATTTGTAACATAAGGGAAGACACTGCTACCTGCAACACAGTGTATACTAAAGTAGAGAGCAATGTGAAAATGAAAATGTTTAATGTAATAAATTTATGTGTAATGTATGTTGAAACAATAAATAAATTTAAATTTGAATTTTTAATTTGTAATGGTTTTTTAGTAGGTAGTGTAGATAGATAGATAGAAAGATAAACTCTTTATTTTACATACCACATATTAACGAAATTACATAGAATACAACGAATTACAAGTAAGGAACATTGGGCGACCTTATCTCTAAAAGCGATCTCTTCCCGGCAACCTTTTTTGTAGTTGTTGTATCATAGTGCCTAGTAGTTAATTAAAAGAGTAAAGGCACCTTTTGATAACATACAATAATATAAAGAAAGTAGAGACCCATGACACTTATACCCCTTTTGGAAACTCTCACATTACGCGTACTCTTATTTTAAATTAAAGATCTAGGACACAAGACTACAATAAAAACGGGAGCTGAATAAAAATCCTTGTCTGTTACGATTATGGTTATGAATCGTAAAATTAAGCCGCCATTTGCGCTTTCAGTTCAAAATGTTCAAATGAATCCCAAAATAAAACTGGAAAATAAAAATTTATAATAAAGCGTTTCTTTTATCGCAAGTCGTTTGGAGCAGAACGAATAAAACCGCAGAATGGTGAGACAAAAAAGCCTACTTTCATTAGGTTACAAGAGAAATTTTAATTTGACTGAGTTGTAATAGCTGTAACAGTTTTTAGAAAATCCTGAAATTGTGTGTGACTTTTAAAAGTCTATCTACGCAGCATCGGTGTATAATTCTACTCTGTCATAGTTTTACTATCTAATATTATATTCTTTGTTTTTCAATTCTGTGTAATGTAAAAGCAATGGGTTTTCTAAAGCGAAATAAGGTATAGATTTATTTTTAAAATAGATATTACCTTAGTGACGAAACCAACAGCATCCCTCCAATACAGCCTATTTTACATTCTTTGATAGCCTCTGTGGTATAGTGGTTGACGTTTGGCTCATAACCCGGTGAGGCGGGTTCAATTGTCGCGACGGGACAAGTATTTGTGCACAAAACAATGCATGCATACTTGTTCTGAGTCTGGGTGTTGTGAGACCACGGTCCTCGTAGTTCCTGGGTCCCTAGATATAGGGAGTCCTAGGTAGGGTCCAGGATATATTTAAGTAATCGTTTGGTGTTATTTATTCGTTATTCCTACTAATAATGTAAAAATTAAACGTTGCCTGTAATGTTTGTTTCTTTATTTGTTGGTTTTGTGTGGCCTTCACGCCAAAAGAGCTGAACCGATTCAAGCCGAAATGCAATACATTTTCGACACTACCGAACAAAACATATAGTTGATTCTTTCCCGGAAAATTAAGATTTCCCGCAGGAAAACGAGTAAATTGCGGGTGAAACTGTGCATTCCTATATTTTAATATTTCAAGATCTGCCACTAGTACAATATAACCTCAGCACACAAAGTTTGAAAGCAAAGTCATTTCCCGACAGTAGATTTTGCAGTAAGGAAGTCTGATTTTACGATTTTAAATCCTTTTTTTGGTAAATTTTTAACTTAAATGCTGAATCTATGTTTGTTTACTAGTCTACTATAAAGTATCTATATCATGATTACAAAAGTTCGCAATACTTATATATTAAGTAAGGTTATAAGTTATAATATAAATTGCACAGAGTAAGTCATAATGGTAACGCTTTTTATTAAAAATTGTCGCTCTACATTTTTTCATACAAACGACAAAAGTTTTGGCAAGTCTCCTGAGCAAACCCATAAATCAAGATAATTTATAGAGACGAAAAACCGCTGAACTCAAAGTTGTTAAGAGCTGGCATTACTCTTGGCTAATGCTTTTTCACGATTAGAACTTGAATGATGCCAAATCTTTTGAATTATATTCTTAACTCCTTTTTCTTCAAGTGTGCCAATGACACAAAAACTTTATTCACGTTAGTGTAAGTACTATTTTCATGCGACTTCTTTGTCAGGTAGAAAGAAAAAGTAAGAAAAGCAAAAAAGTTATAATCTACCTGGCTTTAAAACCTTGACTTAGTTCTATAAGACATTGTGGGGTAGCATATAGCAATGTCACACGCGTCATTGAAGTTCCAGGTTATTATACATGGCGGCTTAAAACGATATTTTCTTTTCCTTACTAGTGTTATAGCCAAACAAAGCTAAATCTAAACCTTTAAAAAATTCTTGGAAGTACTTCCTGGCGCTGAAAATAGTATATGCAAAAAGCTTTAACATCAAAGGCGATGTCATATTTTGCCTTCAAATTTTTAAGTATTAAATATATAAGCTACTTTTTATCTTTTTATTCGCACGGAAAACTTTTCGCGTCACGCTGCACTATAGCTTATTATAAACACATTGACCTAATACAGTAAAATCATAGACGGCGTTTTGATAAGGCAGGAGTACCAAAATGACGCATTAACAATTCAAGAACCAGAAGCTTTCGAGAGCAATCCAATTGGTTTGACGTTCAAACTTTACTCTCTGCGATTCCCATAAGTCAAACAACTCAAACCAACCACTTACCTTTTTTCCTTCCTTCCTTTATTTCTTTCTTTCTCTTAAGCAACAGTTACACGAGCAATGGAGCTGTCTTATTAAATTAAACATTAAATAAAACGTCAGTTCATTATCAGCTGGAACACGTATACTACTGCACATGATCCTTACTCGCAGTTGTGCTTTAGCACGAGCACTTTTATAATAGTCCTCCATAGATCTGAACTCATTGATTTTAGCAAATAAAGTAAAAGGCTGTCATTACTATTCATATAAACATTCAAATCAGACCATTACACCAAAACAATAAAAACCAAATATAATTAATGATACTCGAAATGCTTAAATTATATAAATACCCAAAATTCGTCCAGAAAATAGATTACAGTATATACAAGCTTTAAAAGTGGGATTTGAAATTTCATTTTAGTTACTGCTTAGTTTTTCACCACTGCATGCGTTGATCAATGCCTTTCAGTACCTACTATGGGTTGGGCACCAATAACTACCTAATTAAGTATTACACAATATAGATATGTACATATTACATTTAACAGAAACATAACAGGCACTCAATAAATAAAAATTACATACCACATATAATTTCAAAGTAAAACCAGCAAGCCGTAAATTGAAACTCAGACGTCTATACACATCATATTTTTTACTAAGTTTACATTAGCCGGGCTCCAAATTAAATGTTTCAATTAAACTTTTTGCCAACTCCAGCCGTCTAAAACTATGTGGCAACATACGACTAGGATAGAACACTGAGACTGGCTTTTGGGTTTTATCTATAGTAATATAAGTTTTTACTGTAGCCGCAACATTCCAGTTTTTGCTATGTTATGACTTTGTTCAAGAAACACTGTCAGCTCTCTAGAAACGTCTTTTGCACGTGTTGCCTTTTTGTAGCACGTGCTCTAATGTCGTTTTATATGCATTTCTAACTGGAGTTCAGACTAAAAAGTAAGTTTTTCTTACTTATGAGATCATTAGAATGTCTTTTTAATTGCGATCGCGTCTCGATTGGGTTCGTTTAACGCTGAGTTGAAATCAAATTAGTGTCGTTATCGAGTCTGTAGTTATAACGCCTTGTCGCGTCGTAGGGTGCTACGGTGCTACGTCGTAGAGCGTAGGCGTGTAAAGTGCGAAGTAGGTACAGAAAAATGTTGCGAACAATTTCTTGGAAAATTCTTGTATCTATTTGTAGCAGACGTATTATTGCGATAATTTTTGTCGTGATACAAAAAATATATATTTTCTGGTACACTTTTATTTATATGAAAGTAAACTTCTTAGATCATGGTTTTATGATCGTATTTTTTTTACAGCCCGCCGGCTACCTGCATATGTATTAATTTTGTATCTTTAAACTCTTGTATTATTTCTACTAATATACAAAAATTAAATGAGTGTGTTTGTCTTTTATGCAATGTTACCAAAATCGTTATAACGATTTCATGTTTCCACACAGATTGATTATCCTACCGAAATCAACAAAGGAATAACTTACCTTTTAACATGACAAGTTAAAAATATTGTCGAGATTTCGGGTGCTGTGATACGACATACATTTTAGATGAAACCGTACCTCAAGTTCAAGATAAAACACCGCTTTCCATCTTCGATACACTATCTCCGTTTCTGTACCTTGAAATTAACATATAACGGAAACCTGCGAGCTTAGTACCTTGGTCACGAACACGATACCCCGTAAGCGATAGAATGAACCTAATCGATCTTCCCATATAGTTAGTTTCGAACCTACCCACAAGCAAATTTCAGTTTAGATTGCTTACTCTGGTTTTGTAAGATAAATAACGGCTAAATAAAGTCGAAATTACTCTGACCAGGACAAACTCTTACAAAATGAGTCATACTCACAATAGTTTTCAAACTAAAATTGCTTACACTGGATTTAATACATTGTAAATTTTAGTACTGTTTTGTATATAAGTGGTATACTGGAGCGTGCTGAAAACGTCTCGTACGGCTACACCCATACGGTTTCTTACTTAATTTCATGTGAATAAAATTGCAATTGCATTATCAGCAATTCCCACTCTTATTGATTGAACATGTATCAAGTGTAATATAATCTACTTTTTTATGCTAAGAAATGACATTACGAGCTAGTCATTCGCCTCATGTTAAGCGACACGGCTACCCATATCAATTGCAGTGTTACTCGGAACTTAAAGTACAAAGTTTTGCATGACACTGCATTACGTGTTGTTAGCACGATAATTTCACTAGCTACAGTGTCCTTCAAACCATCAAGCAGTAGTGCTGATGCACTACTGTTTGGTGGCAGAATAAATGGCATAGCGGTGGTACCTAAATAAACGATCTTTGCAGAAAAGTCCTACCTATTAAAATCTTAGGAACCCAATTAAAAAAGTGTCAAATTAGGACTTCTGAAGTCGTTCTTATTTAATGCATACCACGGTACCACCAATACCATCAGTAAGTAAAACAACACATTCCTAGTTAGGTTAACCTAAAACAAGAGTTGGCACGTTCCGTCTCTGTTTCCATGTTCTCTCGAGGTTCAAGCCGTCCGTAATGAAATTAAGACGTTCACAGTTTATGCCAGTTATTCTCCAAAACAGTTTACTTGGTTTATGTGTTCAGACACTATCACGATTGAATATAAATAAAAAATGAAATGTATTCTTTCACATCGCTTAGTCAAAAACTTACCCTGGCTCTCACTCTATAGTTAATTAGTACATTTGATTGGTAAAGGGTATATTTCTGCATAACGTAAGGAGCTCGGTCACTTAGACAGCGTTGGCCATGAATGTATTTTATAACCAACCCAATTACATCCATTGCACAATGCACATAATTCACGCGAACCACATTATAGAATCTAGTGACTCATCTGCCTTATTTTATTTACGTCTATGCATTTTAATAGTAATTTGTGTCTATGTATATGTATATATGTATATGTATAGGAGAAACTGTTTTTGAAACTACGCGAAAACAAAAAAAAATCTCTTGCTTAGTTTAAAATTTTCTTTAGTTTATAACAACATAATTAATTGAGTAATTTTCTGTGTATTGCGAGCTCACGGCAGCATGCATTTGGGTGGCTCAGACTCGTGAAACATTGTTCGTTCAGCGGTATTTGCTAAATTATCCACGCCTCGAGACTCCCTCGCTAAACAGCGAACGTGCAGACGGTCTATCTTGTAATTATAATATTATATTTAGTTGACAAAATGGCAACAAAAAAAACTTTTTTATCATAGTGTTTATTGCATAATTCTTACTGATGTTAGAATTGTAATTTTTATGAGATATTTGACTAGAGACACCTCGCTGTCATGTTATCCGCAGAATATACGTTACCCCATAAAAATTAAAAAATTTCCGAGATGAAAAGTATCGACCCATGTGAAAAGAATTCATGCAAATCCTTCAGCCGTTTTGGCGTAAAAACCATACAAACAAAAAAAAACAAACGAACAGATAATGTTTTACTTTTAAATATGTATATTTATGATATGAATACTGCGCAACGATTCGAAACCATATCTCTCTTTATAGAAATAGTTGTATTCTAAAAGGGAATAATTATCTTAAGCTTGTATATTTGTAAGCTTGTAATATGTATTAGCATTTTATCGCTGAGATGATCAATTTTTAAGGCATCGTCAAAATGAGAAAATCTTTTGCATTTTATAAATATATTTAGTAAATTCACACCGCAACACGCTTACTCAGGAAAATTGATGATATATGAAAATCTCGGAATGAGGTGCGCAGTACAGTGACACGCAAAACTTTACAATGAGTGAAGCACTTCGACTATTAAGGTACCATGATGCTTAACATCAGGCCAACGACTAGATCGTCACGGCACAACAAAAACAATGCAATTTCACAATCAATCATTGCAATTTCCCTAAAATTCCACTTTATTATGTCTTGAATGTAAGTTTTTTGCACTAAAGAATACTTCTATAAAAGATCCATCATCTAAACGATATAATTTTGAAAGCCTTCGCTCACCTGCACCCTCTCGAAAAAAAAAGGCTCTCCTCCCCAACCAGATGCAGTGAAGCCGTGGCAGATTTCCGCCATATAATTTCACCCCCGGTTGCATGCTAGAGGGTAGAATAATTCTATTTGGCCTCGGAAACATTCACTAAACATTTTCATTAGAAAAATGTCTACGGTTATGTATTATTCAGTGTCTCTTATAGGCGCTTGAAATGAGATTTACTATAAGGTAAAAAAAACCACTTAGGCACTTTATAAATATAAATTATGTGAAACTAATTGACTGCAATACTCGAAGAGTCTTCATCGTTGTTCTAAATGAAAATTTTAAAATTTATTTATTTCACGTTGAAGTATTAAGCCTAAGTAAGAAATATTGCAATTCCGCTTGGGCCGCGTACGAAACTGGAATTTTGTAACTAGTTGCGATCGAGGACTTGCTGCAGTGGTTCAATGTTGCCAGCATATCGGGTACCTAATGGTAGTGGACTTGAGCATTTTGGTTGTCTACGAAGTGTAGAGTGAGTTACTTTTAGCAGTATAACAAAGTTCTAGAAGCTAGTTTAGAAAATAAAGGTACTTATCTATTGGTCGCTAAAAATGGTATATATTTAGTAGTGTTTAAAGTTTGCACACAACGTTGTTCTTTTCTTTTGCCAGCATTTCACTTTTTCTTCCATTTAATAATGTTGAAAGGGTCAGGTAAGTCAGCAGTGGGAGCCAAGGTGACTGATGTTTCTTTGCATAATGTAATTGCTTTACGCGAACTCAATTCCGAATGCTGTTCTAGCTACAATGGTATGCGATGCCATTTCTGTGTATTAGTTTTTAATATTGCTTCAACAGCGTAGTTTATTGTAAATCAAAATACATTGCAGTCATTACGTCATAGAAATATAAGTGTGAACTTGGGAACTGCCGCCTGAACCAAATAGTTAGTAAAAAAAAAGTTCAAGTAAGTAAAAAAGTCTATAGAAATACAACTTAGCCAATCAACACTTTCTTTGAGATTCTTTCGTATACTTGAGAGTTCAAAGTGAACACTGCAACTGCTAGCTCGTCACGTTATTCCTTAACATAAAAAAAAAATACTTTTGTTATGTGATTAGTACGTGACTAACGCTTCAGTCATTAATAAAATTCTACATATATCAAGCCCTATGAACTAACCTCTAAGTCATCTATTGAAAAAATATAATACAATTTAATTAAACAAACGAAAATCGTGCAACGCTTTACAAAATTAATGCTTCAACTGATCCGACATACGTAGTATAGCCTAAATCGTATTACCGCCTCCATCCAGTAATGAACAACGAATGAACTCGCATCAATCACGGATAAGCAATGTTTTAATGGCATTATTTCCTAATACCCGACGACAATTTCCCGACTAACGTGGCTAATAAGGGCGAGGTTTGAGAAGCAATTGCGGTTTGAATGAAGGTTGTTATGACAAAGATGCTGGAAACAAGGACGCTGGAAATTGGTTTAATATATTATCACACAGTAAAATTTTAATTTGAGTCATGAGTATTAGTTTTATCGTAAAACTGGCTTTGGTTCGTTTAGCATTTACTCTATACTATATGAGCCCGTTAAATGATGACGTTTTGCATAGCAAAAAAGCTAATACATTTTTTTTTTATTCAATTTCATAAGGTCATTAGAATTTGCTCAAAGTTTTCTACAAAGCATTTAAAACAAAGTTATGAACCAAAACAGCAACCAGACTTCTCATCATCTCAATTTTAGTGCCTAAATAAGCCAAATTAATTGCAAGCGCTTGGAGAGGAGTCGAGAACGATCTCATTTATGTTCATAATTTGGCAATATTGCACAGTAAAATATTAATACATTTAATCCAAGGGGAACATTTTGGGTGTACAAAATTAGAAGGACTTGGGCGGGGCTGCCACCATTTAGGCGTTTTTACATCATAATTAAAATTTAACTATTATTTCATTAAGGTGCATCTTAATGAGACAAATGCTCGAAGTAGTGCCGTGTGAGGAGATACCTAAGTTCAGCAGTGGATCACTTCCAGCTCAGAATGATATTTTTGTATTTCCTAGATAAAAATTAGCTACGCGCAAGAAAAACCAATTCCTTATTTACCTATTTAGCACTAACATTTAGTTCTGTAACCCTAGATAGTCCTTGATAGTCTGCATTTATAAACAAAACGCATTAAAATGATCAGTAGAATAAAATTGGAAAAAGTATTTTATTATGCATTTATAATATATATATATATATATATAAATATAAAATATATAAATATATATATATATATATGTACAAATATATAATTCAATTAAATACAATATCGACAGCTTCCGTGGAGTGGTGGTTGAGCGGGTTAGCTCATAGCCCGGAGGCGGCGAGTTCGATTCCCGCAGCAGGAGAAGTATTTGTGCACAAATACTTATTCTGAGTCTGGGTATTGTGGGACCATGGTCCTCGTAGTTCCTGGGTCCCTAGACATAGGGAATCCTAGTTTGGGTCCAGGATCTTTATATGTGATCGTTGGGCGTTATTATTATTATTCCGTTAGTTGAAAAATTGTCTGTATATTTTAGTCTAACTTTTACGCAAAAACTTATGTTATAATAGGTCTTTACCTATGAAATTGCCGTAATGCAGTACAGACTTTTTCAAACAAAAAAAAGTTTTGATTGCCTATGAATTCTAAATTTAAACTAATTTTGTTTTAAAAATATGACATTCTATTTACAATATAAGTCTTTTGTTTATTGATTAGCGTTGTATTTTCATTACATTTCAACATTTTTCCTCATAATGGATACTTTGAAATTTCGTGTAATTATGGAATATGAGTTCCGTCGTGGCACCAACGCGGCACAAACGACACGTAACATCAACGACGTTTACGGAGAGAACTGTACAAACGAACGTACAACCCGTTATTGGTTTGCTCGGTTCCGTTCTGGGAATTTTGACTTGAAAAATGAACCTCGTGGTCGTTCGGAAACTTTGGTCAACAATGATGAATTAAAGGCGATTGTGGAAGCTGATGAATCTCAATCTACAGCTGAGCTGGCAGCAGCTTTTGATGTTAGCATCAAAACAATATTGGTCCATTTGCGACAGATTGGCAAGATAAAAAAGCTTGATAGGTGGGTGCCCCACGAACTTAACGATCGCCAGCGCAACGTACGCGTCGAGACTTGCCTTGCGCTGCTTAACAGGCACAGAAATGAAGGAATTTTGAACCGAATTGTTACGTGCGACGAAAAATGGATTCTTTTTGACAATCGAAAGCGCTCAGCAAGTTGGTTAGATCCTGGTTCAGTACCAAAGCAATGTGCAAAACGAAAAATGACCCCTAGAAAGGTGATGGTCACCGTTTGGTGGTCTAGTGCTGGTGTGATTCATCATAGCTTTTTACAAAACGGCGAGAGCATTACTGCAGATGTGTACATTGAAGAACTGACCACAATGATGGCGAAACTCGAACGTCTGCAACCAGCTTTGGTCAATCGGTCGTCTCCACTGCTAATTCACGACAACGCGCGACCCCATACTGCACAACAGACCGTCTCTAAGCTGCATGAGTTGGGTTTGGAAGCTCTCCCTCATCCGCCATACTCACCAGATCTTGCGCCTACCGACTATTACTTTTTCAAAATTTGGACAACTTTTTAGCGGGAAAAAAATTCTATTCCCGAGAGGCAGTACAAAACGCCTTTGAAGAGTTTGTTGTCTCCCGTCCTGCTGATTTTTTCAAGAAGGGCATCTATAAACTGCCACAGCGTTGGCAAAGATGCATTGATTGCAGGGGTGATTACTTTGAATAAAAGAAATAAATAAGTTCGAAAAAAAAATACTTTAACTTTTTTCAAACAAAACGGCAATTTCATAGGTAAAGACCTATATTTATTCAAACATATATTTACTCACATGTATTTAAATGCGCACTAGATGTAGTAAAGCTTGTAAAGTCGGCTCGAAGACGCAATCCGTAATATGATAAAGTACACCCTACGCCCCAGCGTGGTTCCAATTCCCCCAAAAATTGAATTAATTTGTGCCAAACATTTGATGGAACATCAATATTAATGGGAGAAATTTATTTGTACATATCTTTTGCATTTGGTAATGAAGATCAAATATCATTCTCCCTGCAGCTGCTTGATATTACTTATCTGTTGATTTAAGTACCGAATATTTAAAAAATTATATTGTGACTTGTATTTCAATTATTAAATAAAATAAATATGCGTACATATTTCACACAGCGCCATCTAGCCCCAAACTAAGCAAAGCTTGTACTATGGGAACCAGATAGCATAGAATACAATATAACACCCAGACACAGAACAAACATCGATGTTCATCACACAAATGTTTGTCTTGGATGGGATCGAGCGTACGTCATACGTTCAGACGGCAGGGTTACTATCAACTGAGCTATCAGGCCAGTGCTGTGATTTAATCATTGCTTTAAACGATTATAGTCTCTGTCGTCTCATCTAGTTTTATTTTCATCTATACCACGAGTTTTTTTACTAAATACTGTATACAAAAAGTTGTAATTTGTACAACCGATTAGTTGACAAATAGTAAAAAAAGTTATATTGTCTAAAACAGAACTTTGTGTCTACTAACTTGTCTTTCTGAAAAAGTTCTATTAAGTTTAATCTGGTTCTCAAGTGGCGACTACAACCCAGAAGATGTAACGTAGGCGAGCCCCTTGCTAGGTGAACCGATGATCTGATCAAAACCGCAGAGAGCCAGAAGTAATAAGTCGCTCAAAAGGCGTTCTATGAGAGAGACCTATGTTCACCAGTTTACGTCTTCAGGTTTGTTGATGTAACATTATAGATAGATAGATCAATACTTTATTGTTGTTGTACAATGTAATAGTGTACAATTTTTACGGTGTTAAAAAAAATTACAAAAAGTAAAACTTAGATAATTAACTAGTACTAGTACAATGGGCGGTCTTATCAATTAGAGCGATCTCTTCTAGACCACCATTACATTTATTCACAAAATAATACTTTTCAATTCAATTAGTAGACACTAAGATCTTTTTTAGAACATATAATTTTTTCTACTCTATGTCAACAACTAATCATTTGTACAAAGTACAACTTTTTGTATACAGTATTTAGTAATATTTAAAAATTCGCCAGTGACAATTATATGTTATAAAAGCAAATGCAATGCAGCGCAATCTACGATTGCAAATCTTCGTGATAGCAGTGCAATAAAGCCCGTGCAAACGATAAGCCCCCTGAGCCAAACTATCATTTAGTACAACATTGTACATAGAACTCTTATCTGCAGTCACGTGGCATGTACACAGATAAACCTTAATCCATCACCCTACGAACTCTTTGATGTTAACACAATAGTGGGGTCCATTTTTTTTTCTGTTTGGGTTTTCCAAACCGTACTCCCAAATATTTTTAATTTAAACGTGTTCGGTCGTATATGAGTGAGAGCCCTTTGGTGAGAATTGAATGTCCATATAGAATAGGGGTACCTACAAAAATAAGGTTAATTTAGAACGAGTAAAGTTGATGGTATCCGATGGAGACAAATTAAAAAGGTCAAAATGCAAACAAGACAATAATGTCGAATGGTACAAACATGGTGAACTTACGTAAAATAATCGGTTAAAGAGTTGTTTTTAACGCTTTTAACGATTGTTTTCAAAAATCCAAATATTAAAAGAATTGAATGAACATTAACCAGTTATTGATGGAAGCTCATATAATAAGGAATAAAAATTGTATACCTGTTTTGGTTTGAATTAATAAAAATATCACCATAAAAACATCGATGAATCAACTTGTTATGATATTTTCGTCCTTAGTAGTATTTAATACCGGCTAATAGATCTCAAGTTTCATCCCCATTTCGAGAACATTCTCAATGGCCAGATAAATGTCCACAAAATAATGCTATTATTTGATTTCACTGGGGCGGAAAGTAAGGGTGTCGTGTGTCACATTGACCGTCTCATGACTGTCTATAATGTCTATAAGGGGTACATAAATGACAATATTTGCAGTAATTGGGATTAGAAAAGACGTTGTGAATAATTAAGGGGTAAAAAAGAAATGTAGTTAGATTACGGTTGCCAACTTTTATACGTACGATTCTGCTTTAACGTAAAAATTGATATAATCCGAAACGAAAAGATCCGCAGAAGTATTGAAGTGACCAATATGACTCTAGAATAAGTAAGCAGAAATAGCAAGAGGCCAAATTGCTCCTACAAGCGACAACCGATAGAAATACTTATTTTACCTAGATACCATTATATATAAATGTATATTGTATATGGTATAAGTATTTATTTCAAACAATATTATTTGTATTATTATTTTGATTAAGTTCTGTTTAAATTTCACTCGTTTGCTTTTTTATTGTCTTTTTTTTTTTCGATTTTATGATACTGTTTTTCATCAGGCAGAGTGCATGTGCATTGGATCATGGAATTGTTCATTGTGTACTTTTTAAATCATTTTGCTTTGTAATGAGATCTGTATACATATAAAAAAAAGTTTTCGAATGCCGATCAAGAACCGGAAGACTCAGCGTAGACCTCTTACTAGATGGAGCGAAGTCCTGGTCAAACTATAGGGGGCCAATGGATGCCATGGATGGAAGAGGCAACCTATCGCTCAGTGAGGTTCTATGCCGGGAGGCATATGTTCAGCAGTGGAAGTAACCAGGCTGTTGATAATGACAAAAAAAACTATTTATTTATACAAGTTTTACAATATGTACTGGCACTGTATAAATAAAAAGTTACAACTAATAAAACATTATTTACAAAACAAATATCTCACCAACACGTGGATAGATTTCCAGAATACTGGCAGCATTACCTCGCTAAATTAGAAGACTTAGCTTCTGAGCGAAGTATGTAAAATTAATTAAAATTAATTCTACAGGTTATCATCTGGCGGTTACTCACGTCAACTTAAGTATTCCCACAAAAGTAAAATATTTTATTAGTTTTATTAAGGTGCGATTTTGCTTATACTAAATTTGAAGTCAGGAAAAATAAGTTCATGTTATATTGTTAAGTTGGCTATACAAATAGACTCAAACGCCATCCACTACGTCTCTAACGACTGCGCCCGAGGTGATCCCTAAACAATATCCTACTTGGTCAGATCCATGTCGGCTCAGAGTGGGCCCTGACTACTAATGTCTGCCAGACATTTATATCTGCTTTCTGCTTGAATACATAACGAACCGGCTAAGGAAAGGCGGATATTACACCTTACACCACAATAAAATATCTGAAGTTGTTTTAAGTTATAAGTCAAGACAGAAATCAAAGAGTTCAATGGAAAAAAAACGAGTATGCTTTAGACCGCACGACTGAAGTAAAACTTTAGCTCCTTCTATCGGCCGGTATAACTTTGTTTTTGCTTTGTTTAATGTTAATGTTGCCATCTTGACCGTTGCAAATTGTCATTTCACCGGACATACCAACATAATAATATCAAATGTTATGAGATCTACGTTAACCAACAATTTTAAACTTCTGTTCGCTTCGTTACGCATTCACCAGATTAGAAGAAAGAAGAAGTGCGTAAAGAAGTTTTACTTAACTAGTAGAAAAAAGGGATGAAAAATCGAATAGGTCCTGGATTGATTCGTTAAAGTCCCCAAGATCTCATCGGATTGATCAATTTTAATGGAGATTACTATTATGATCAAAAGCTGATTTAATCAAAGTATTTATATCATCATCTACATCGCCATCATCATTAATCGAAAGTCTTAAAATTTTGCTGAAAATTTTGCTTGTTAAGAAGTTGCAATTTAACATCCATGAAAATATTCTCCAATGCCTGGCTATCTCAAACCGAGGCGAGTATAACTGAGCGGCGGTACGTGCCTTGCTTCCCAACTGCAGAGAAAGGAAAACTAGTGTCTGCTAACTATTTAACTTCGAGATTTAGTTTCCGTTTGGTTTGAACGTCTTTATAAGTTTATTCATATCTTGTGTTGTATATTTTACACGAGTATTACTTTACTTATAGTTGCTTATTTTGTAACGTTGCGGTAAAAATGATGGTGTCATTTGTTTTCCACCTACTCTTTCATCTTTGAGTATTTAAATTCAAGTTCCATCCCAGAAGAAGGACACCGAATATGGCCGAAACCGTGTCGGAGTAATTTCGACTTTTAATTGACGTGAGTTTAGCCATAATTTATCTATTCAATTATTTACAACGAACATTATTTTTGATTTTTATATGCAGGTATTTATTAGGTGTATATATGTAATTAATGTACAGTACAGTACAGTTCTAACGACAATTTCAAACACTCAATATCAACTTCTAACTGCATATTTAAACGAAGCCACCTATGGCATTAATTAAATTAATGGCACCTCCAACAGCTATAAAGTCTTACGATCAGGGCAAATCTTCCGAAGTAGTCGCACTAAATCTGCGGATCCCATCGGGTGCCAATAATGCCCGTAATTACCCCGGCGCCGACTCCTGTTAATCTTGCTTAGGATTATGCCCGTGCTCAGTTTAGTTAAAAATTATTGGAACAGGTAGAATGGATAGATTAATGCCCGTTTATGTTATAGTTACACGTTACATGCTATAGTTTGAGTATGTCACAAAGGAATAAGTAGGAACTTAGAAGATGTCAAGCTATAATACTTGAGTATGTTGACTACAAACCTTCGAGAAAAGTTTGACCTATCTTTGAATTTTCTTTTAAAAAAAGCTTGTCACCATTAAAACAACAACAGTTTATAATTCGACTGACGTACGGGCACCTCGTAATATTAATTTATTATTTTCTTTCATTTCCCTTTACTTTCCGCATCTGCGTAACCACATCCTCACCACATCACCTACAGTCGTATTAGATATCTTTAAAAGTAACTACCACCGAGCAAGAAAAAATTATACTCAGGGTACGAAGCGTATATTCATCAAAAATCCTGCGATGAAGTCTTCAGAAATAGTATAATTCATCAAATCCTATAATCCTTGTCCTTCCGCACTTTATCTTCTACAAAGGCGGTAGATGATTATTCTACCCGCATAGCGGTCCGACTACCTTCACGGTCAAGTGGAGACCGGACAATCCGGAGATTAGGATCCCCTGTCATAGAACCTAACTGGTGACTGGACCTACTTATTAGATTTAGGTGAGTGATTTGCGTGGAGAGATCAGATAAACTGGTAGCGTTTTATTTACAAGTTCGAAATTTTGTAGAGGTAGTATTTAATTATACTACTGTATAAGCTTTAAAAGGATTGATTGAGAGAAGGTGTTTTTTGTGATTTTTAGTGATTCTGAAGATTGGAATTAAATAAATATATATTTATCGATATTTCAAGCTTTTACTATGGTAACCAGATAAGTAATAGAATATTTATATACTTTTTTGTTTTGGAAATACTTAGAATACACCCAGACACAGAACAAATATCGATGTTCATCACGCAATTGTTTGTCTTCGGTGGGAATTGAACCCCACATAATAATATCTATTTTATTTAAGTGCTTGTTTCTGATACTACGGCAGTCTTATTCTATAATAACTCGAATTTTCAACGTATCCTTGATGATAAAAAGGAGTATAATGCGTAGAAAAAAAAACTTCAATAAATAGAATAAATACCAATTTTGATTTAAAAAACATGTTTTTTGAATTGTAATTAGAATTTTTAGCAAAAAAATATTTTTTTCATTTAAAATGACCAGTACTGCAGAATGGCAGTTTCATAGGTGAATACTAAACTAAACTATATTTACTATTACTATATACTAAATTTACATTTTTTAAAGTATCAATGTCATTTTTGTCTCTATGAGGTTTTTTTTAATACAGTGGCATACTTAATGTAAAAAAAAGACATTATAAAAAAACCTGAAAGTAATTTTATTCCATATAAATACCTGAGACTTTTAACGACTTCTTTTGAAATGTCAAAATACTTAATAGGAAAAGGAAAAATGGTATCTTGCGGCTTTTCCGGACCATTGACGATGGTTCCTGACGCGATTGAACGATGACGTGTGAAGAATCGACCCCTCAAAGATGTGACGCTGTATTAGCTTAAAAGGGCGTCACAGATATTTTGAAACATGCTAATATTTAAGGTTCATTGCACTTTAAGAAGGCTTGAAAAGTAATGTGACTTAATATTTATTTTGTTTAGAGATTTTTGTTTCTCCACAAGAAGAGTTTTGGCATTTTAATGGACTTAAAAAAGTAAGAAGTTCTATTCGACTGTAGTTTTTAAAATGTTTGTTACCTCCGAACTTTGACTGTGTAAACCGATTTTGATGATTTATTTTTTATTGGACAGCCTCTGTGGTGTGGTGGTTAAGCAGATTTGCTCATAACCCGGAGGTGGCAGGTTCGATTTCCGCGGCAGGACAAGTATTTGTGCACATAAAAAAGGGCAAATACTTGTTCTGAGTCTGGGTGTTGTGGGACCATGGTCCTCGTAGTTTCTGGGTCCCTAAACACAAGGAATCCTAGTTAGGGTTCAGTATCTATAAATTTGATCATTGGGCGCTATTATCATTATTATTTGAAAGCTGATGCTTACACTATGGTCCAGTTCTGAAAATGGCATCCTTGAGAAAACCATATAAGTCTGACGTCGAGTTTTTACTCTATGCGTTTGTTATCTTTTATGCATTTGTGTTGATGTAATTTAACCATGGTGGTTGGGATAGTTCTCAAGAATCTCTCGTTAGTTGACGCTACCAAACTCGTAAGTTGATTGTATAATATTCTTTATAAAAAAGGTTAAACCAATTTCAATGACCTTAATTATGAAATTACCACCTGAATGATATTAAAATACTTACATTTTTCAGTTATTGTAATTTAAAATCAAAATTAAAAAATATTATTTTGTATATTCGCTTGCAAGTGAATAAGATTCTTTAAATGAAATATCTTAAACGTAAAAAAAACAACCGAACACATTTTCTATTTGTGTGTGAATTCTTTTGAATGTATACCTTTTCAAATAAAAAAAAAGAATAAAAAATACAACTAAATTGAGAACTCCCTCCTTTTTTAAAGTTGGTTAAAAAGTAGAACGATATTTAGATATGATATCGTTTTTCACGGTAGTTTAAGAAAAAAGGCTTTAGCCATGAATAAATGCGGATTCAAATCCCATTCATGATTTTTTCCTTCACATCATAATGAATCTATTGATGCAGAAAGTCTACGATGATTTAAAAGTAACCTATGCCTTTATAAACGTAAATAGCAAAGAATTAAATGCTTTCCTAACGTTGAAACTCAATAGCTTATCTACATAACGTCAGCATCACAATCCCTCTTGAAATACTTCCAAGTTCACAGCAGCCCTAAAGTCTCTGACATTAGAACCAACTTTAGTTCCACAAACGGCTAAGTTCTAGCCCATTGATCCCGTTTCCAGATACCATAAATCAGGTTCTTGATCACGGAATCCCATTACTTGTACCTCGATAGTCAGACCTTTTCTAGCTCTAGTGAAACTAAGACCTTAAGGACTGTAGTACCTAAACTTTACGTGTATTTTATAACCATTTAATTGAACTTTGAACTTTGAAAGCAAAAAAGTTATTAAATTACAAGCGTATGTTTTGTTTGTTATTTTTATTATATCTCAGGAAATATGGTTGTTTTTTTGAAGTGTCAAATATGATAATATTCTAAGTACCAGCTTAATGTGAATCGTAATAAAATTGGCGTAATAGTTTTGAATTTTTATAATGTATCCCGTTTTTGTTGCATATAAAAATCGTTGATAATGTATGTAGAAGATAAATTTAGTGGGTATTCCTAATAATATAGATTTTTAATAGTTCATAAATGTCCATTTATATATGTGCCTATATTATATTTATGTATATGAATTTACGACTATACGATAACATTAAAATAACTATATATACGATAAGAATGTCAGGGCTAAATAACGGATGGATGCGAATTCACAATTCATATTTTTCGTTTACATTAAAAATTGTCTGTAAATGAACGATACGTATCGACTTATTTAAGACGTACCGTTGTTAAACAGTTTTTTATTTAGCTAACATGTTCAGTCCTCGGTCTAGTAGTTTTTCTTATCTAAAACGCTCCTGGAATAGCGCCAGATATTGAGCCGTCCTTCGAAGCTTTATTTATGGCCAGTTAATAATTTGTTTCAATATATAGAAGTTGGGAGCGATGCACTTATGATACTATTCCGTCTGCACATCTCGAGTGTTTTTTTTTTTAATTTTGGCTCCACACTTTTGTGTATTTAGCCAGTATCAAGTAATTGATAATTTATCAAGTTATCGATATTTCACGCAAATATGTGTCAAGTCACAGTCGAAGTCATCAAGTCAAGTCATATTTAAGTCAGTCTAGTCAAAGTCATACTCCTAGTAAAGTGGTGGCAACTTTACTTGAAGCTTCTATGGAGTTTTGGAAACAACACGAAAAGAAACGTTTCACCATCATTACACCATTTTCCCACACTAACGCCTGTAATCCAGCACTTAACGAATAAAATGCCACCAATTTTATGCACTAACACTGAAAATAACACAAGTTTTGGAAAATAATACAATTCGGTGAAGCAATCTTTTTCGCTTTCCCGCCAAAACTCTCCTCTCGAGTGTTGTTATAAGCAGTTCCAAAAGTACAATAAATAATAATAATAATAACGCCCAATGATCACATACAAAGATCCTGGACACTAACTAGGATTCCCTCTATCTTGTATCTATTGGACCCAGGACAAGTATTTGCGCTTTTTTTACTTTTACTTTGACTTTTTTTACTTAGCAAAAATACTTGTCCTGCCATAGGAATTGAACCCACCACCTCCGTGCAATGAGCCGACTTGCTTTATCACCACACCACAGAGGCTGTCATACTAGTAGAGCTAGCACTAGCTAGTTTAGCTATAAACATATCATGTTTCATCTAAATCTGTTCAGTTTAATTCCTAATCGATAAAGAATTGAAATTATTATATTTAAAGATAATGCAATTTGAAAAAAAAATAACATAATAGCCCAGTTACTTAATATATTTATATAGATATATAAATACAGTGTAAACGTTGAAACAAAAAAAAACAAAATTGGCAATAACCTTAGAGTAGCTAAATATCAGCAGTTTCCTGGTAATTTAATCATTGATAGTTTTGTCTGTAGGCGTGCGTAACCCAAAAAAAAACGGGCGTTTTCACACCTACCCACACGCGGTATTTAACGCAAACAAACCGTTAACAAACAGGGTGTCCGCAAAAACGTCCTCAAACCCCGATCACTCATTACCACTCCAGCGACTGTCGCAAATTGGGCAGCCTGTTTACGTGATCAGCATTCCTGAGCTCATCCGATAAATCAAATTCTTGTAATGAAACGTCGGAATTCAACCGTGCGGTACATTAGGCTGGGAGGTGCTGGATTATTTTTAATCTACTCAAAAAAAAGTTTATGCAATATACTTGAGACAATTTATCGCTCTAAATCACACTAATAATATTATAAATGCGAAAGTTTGTGTATGTGAGGGTGTGTGTGTAAATAGTAGTGGTAGGTAAATCTAGAAGGTACGAATCCACTATGCTCTTTAAATTGTAACTGAAACCCCTCCTGACTACTTATGATACTATATATTGAAATCACTGGGCAAATGAAACTTTATGATCTGGTCTCACAGTCGAGTAATCTTCTTACCAGACTGTGCTGATGTCTCAGGAGGATGTGCGCAGTGTAGTGTCACGTGAAATTTTATATTTTGGAGTTCCGAGTGACACTGTTCTGTTATGGACAGCCGTGTCGCTTAACATCAGGTCATCGACTAGCTCGTCACATCAATCACTAAAATTAAAAAAATGGTGGCCTGGTATACATTTATAGGATATTAACATTTAAATATTACGTATGTGATCGATGTGCATTATTTATTTATTTAAATATTAAAAGTTGGATTAATAATAATAATAATATGTGTGGACATCTCACACAACGCCATCTAGCCCCAAACTAAGCAAAGCTTGTGCTATGGGAACCAGATCACTGATACAAGACTTAGATACTTTTTTGTTTGTAAATACATCCATAGAATACAATATGACACCCAGACACAGAACAAACACCTATGTTCATCACACAAATGTTTGTCCTGAGTGGGAATCGAACCCACAACCCACAGTTCAGAAGGCAGGGCTACTACCAACTGAGCTATCGGGCCAGTCAATTTGTAATTTGTAAGATTAATAAAAATTTAAAATGATAGTTAATGACTACAAAGTGGATGACATTGACTTGGGATCCCAGTCACCAGTTTTAAGAACTTAATTAGGTCACTTTAACCAAGGGAAACTAATCGTGCAATTTCTTCGCATACTCTCCGTCAGAATTACCGGAATATAGCAGTAATCAAAATCATCCGTTACTCCCGTCACAAAAACGCATATTCTAACAAGTTCTCTAGTAAATTGGGTTTAGTAATGTGTGCTCTACTTCCATATATTGTGTACTGAAACTCAGCTACCGTGCATGAGATATGCAGTTGTGAAGTAGCGTTCACGTACGAGGTATAATGGCTTGGTCCAGTCGCACTTCTTTCAAAACGGTTCGTTCATGAAATTGAATTTAGAAGTGTGAGAGTATTTAAACATTTTATATTTTGAACCATTTTGTTTTAGTGATGTGTATTGTTTTTGTTTATTTTTATTGGTTATAGGCAAAGCATTTGACCACTTCCCCACCTGATATTAAGTTAGTAACGTGGTCTAACATGGGGCATGCTTATACCTATAGAAGAATCAGTGGAATCAGTTTCAAGAAATATTGCTATAATGGGATCGGCTTTGTGGGAACCCGTATTTTTTGCATCTGTTGCCTGAAATTATTTAGAGTGGATTGTTTAAGTTCAATGTTTTTTTTTACAATTCATTTTGATACCGCACCAAATTTTCAACGTTTAAATATGCCTTTATCTGTATTTTCCACGAGAATTTTACATTTATCTTTAATATAAAAGAAAGTTTACCTAAATTGGTGTTGCTAGTTAATATGCACGATGTATTTTTTCAAATAGGGTTTATAGTAATTAAATAATATTTTTTTGAATAAATGATAAACAAAACCCAAGATTTTCAACGGAATAAACTATACAGACCTAACGAGCCTGTCACCGTTTCATACAACCGTGTTTCAACTCCAAAACGATTTTCATTTTCAATCAGTGGATGGAAGCTCGCATGCCCCAAGCAAATCACGGTAGGCATGTCCCGGTTGTCGCGCTAATGGGAAACAGTTGTGAACCTGTTACTTATTTTATGGGAGTTATATATCTAAAGCTGTAGTGATTTCGACGCATTTACACACCGTTTTTACAGCTACATAAGTAACAAGATTTTAGTCTGGATAGCTTAAATGAAAATATACGCCACCAAGTCCTTTCTTCTCCCGCAGACTCTGGGTATCCTATCGTAGGAGCTAGTGACTGATAATAAAAAAAAGGGTTGAGAATAAAAAGGGTCTAACTGTCAAATTGACAGTTTCGAGAAAATTGACTTTAAACGTCAACGGCGTCATTGTAATGTAGAGTGCGTATAAGGTAATAGAAAAGGTTTATGTAAGTTTCAGTTGCTTGAAAATGTTGTAATTCCATTTAAAATTACTAAATATAGTACTAATTCATACAATTACTGCAAAAATATAATATAATAAAATTAATATAGTAATGTTTTTATGCTAAGCAAACTGTATTCCTGTGACAGATAAACCATTTTTAGACTCAAAACCTCGAGATTTAAGCCTCATTACGGTATTTTGAGAATGTATTATTGAAGATAATTTCACGCTGAATCCAATGATACCCATAAGTCATTTTGTGAAAAAAATCAGTTAAATCCTTTTTATTCTCACCCCTTCAATTTATTTGTACAAATAAATACCTTATTCTTTTCTTTTCTTTCTATTTATTTTCTAATGTGAGCATGTGGTCAGTCTTAGTGTCAGGATTTTTAAGCCTCTTGAAGGTCTTTAACTTTTATTAAGACAGCAACCGATGGCTTAACGTGTCCGATGCACGGTACATCGTTATATATGTACTTAGGCATTTTATCGTAACTGGTACACTTCAATACTTCATACTTTGCCTACTATTCATAATGCGTCTTTTCGTTTCCATTTAGGTAGAATTAATTGAAAAGTTTTTACAAGGGCAATTTTATGGTTTCTTTAATATATTAATCGCGAAAACTACAATGTTATTTACATTGTAGTGTTTGCTTGTTGTCTAAGAGCTTCGTTTTTATTTCCATCTCAAGCGCTTTAGAATAGTATTTTATGTTAGAGATTGATATGATGAACTAGCCGTTTACTTGATATTAAGCGACACAGCTGCTCTTATTATTTGCAGTGTCACTCGGAAATCTAAAATGTAGAGTTTCGCGTGACACTGCACTGCGCACATCATCCTGAGGATGACAGGAGAACAAGATACACACTGGAATGAGATCAGATCATAGTCTCATTTGCCCAGTAATTTTACTAGATACAATGCCTTTCAAACCAAAACACTGTACTGCTTGCACACTACTGCTTGGTGGCAGAATAACTGGCAAAGCGGTGGTACTAGGCGAAATTTGCAGAAAAGACCTACCACCTAGTAAACTCGCATATGCATCTATACATTTTAGTTACCTAATTTTACCTACCTTAAATATGATACCGTGCTATACTTCTTATAGATACTATTTTTCACGAAGCTTCATCCAATTACAATATAGATGTAAACTTACATCCATGTAAATTACCATAAAACCTGCACGTGCAACTATAGCCACAATTTATAAAGCAATTTTAAACAGACCCTTACGCCTTATAAATCAACGCTGGTCCGAAACTATCCGAACATTTATTATGGTTAAGGATGAAAAACGCCAATACATTAAGCGTCCAGTTTATGTAGACACGTGAGAGTTACATTGAATAATCCGCTTTGAGATATGTTTTATAGTTGTATGGGTCATAAAATAATGGAGTTCCGTCATTTGTAGTCAATTTGAGGATGATTAAAAAATTGCTTACTCTTCGGCAATATTCATGAAGCATATAAAAAACTAGCTTCTGCCTGCGGCTTCGCCCGCGTGGCCAATAGGAAAATAATGCAACCACCCATTTCACCCTCTTAGGGATATAATTTCCAAAAACTCTTTCTTAGTGGATACTTACACTTTACAAAAAACACACCCTCCAAAGTTCAAGTCTCTAGGACCGGCAGTTTAGGCTGTGTGTTGATATATAAGTAAGTCATTCAGTCAGTTAGCCAGGATTTTGAATTTTATATGTATAGATTTAATTAATAATTTCGTATCATAAAAATCCGGTAAAACTGACTTCAATCGCATCAATTTCAAGAAATTTCAACATATCAAATATTTTTTTAAATTATATTGATTAAAAACCAAACTACTGATCCGATTCAAATACATTTTTTAAATCAGTACATAAATTACGGAGGTCTGAGGTAACAAACATTAAAAAAAAAACAACGAATAGAGAACCTCATCTTTTGATGTTGGTTGAAAACACAGCATTATCTGAAAATTGCGAAGTAATGTAATATAATTATTGAATAAGTAATGTAATATTTCCAAAAATCTAATTTCTTTATTCGTATCGTAGTTGTTTGTATGGTAATCAATTATTCATTACTTATTTTTGAATCATACTGAATTTCTGTTAACCAATAGCTCTCTAATCTGGAAACTATCAACCAGAAAACCACTTCGATAAACAAGTAAATTCATCAAGATTATGTAGAAGCGTAGTTCCTAGAAACAACCTAGCTCGTAGATAAATTTAGCCCCCGTTCTACAGAAACAACACCACCTGAGCTTTTCCGAAACAAAGAGCCTTACGTGGCTTATTCCCGTCACCTCTGGATTCCATCATGTACCGATCGATCGATCCAGCTCTGAGCGTCGACTCGTTAGAGACGTGATCGCAATCGAGATCGCCTATTTATACACATTGTCGGCTTCAGTAGCGCTCAACTTTCTCCACCAGCCACTCTGTAAAGACCCTCACTAACACTCTCAATCACCCCGTTTTTTGAGACGGGTGAGATGGGTGGTAGGTCAATGTTAGTTGGTTTATAACCTGTAAAAAGTCGAATGAAACTAGTTGGACGTTAACTATGAATGGGAACTTTTTAAATAGCCGGATGGTTGCTCGTCAATTCATTTGAATTTGCTTGATGTTAATTAACTAATAGGCATGTTTTTTGAAAAAGTGTTTTTGTTCAAGAACTTAGAAAATACAACGAAATGTAAACATAAACACTTCAAAGTTAGAAAAGCAGTTCGATCTTATATTTTATGAAATAGGTAAACAGATTGGTTCAGGCGTAACTTCGCGGAAGTTCATCTTAAATACAAAATGAAACAAGAATAGGTAGTGTAAACAAAAACTAACAAAAAAGGTACCTAGCCCAGGTTCCTTTTTTTTGTTTGTTTTTGTTTTGTTTGATTTTTTTGGGTTAGTTTTATTTTTAATGCTACGCGTGACCAAAATAATGGCACTTATTTGGCACAACGAATAAGCATTGTAATTCAACGGGGCAATGCTGCCAGCATGTTGGGTACGCTACCTACTGGCAATGGGCTGGAGCATTTGGATATACATATAGACATATAGGTCATCGCGGCCAGTATATAGTCCAATTTTTTTTTTGTAGTTGTAGGCAGTGTTTAGTATTAGTTATTGTGTCATTGTAGTTTTTTATGGATGCAAGGGAGTAAATCACCACCTTATTACTCCAAGCCAACCTCACCTGCCCGTGGTCATCCTGCTAGATAACGAACGAGGCTCTGGCGACCGACTGATGGCGGTATAACCATCTCAAACTAGCGTAGTTAAATTCCACTGACCGGTGACGGGCAGCAGCGTCACCGATGCAAAGACGAAATGCATGAGTTCTGCGATCGCCAACCCGCTTACCCAGCGTGGCGATTATGGGCATTTACCTCCCAAATGGAGAAGAGCCGAAGACCGGGCTCAATGGCGTACCTTGGGAGAGGCCTATGCCCAGCAGTGGACTAACACAGGCTGATGATGATGATGATGATGATGCAGTTTTTTTAATAGGTATATTGTGACCTTGAAGTATTCGCAGTTTACGGTCACATCATTCGCCTAAAGATATTCACTGCTGGACATAGGCCTCTTCCATTAGGGGTTTGCTATAATTACACCCTTGGCATCTTGGTGATTGCAGTAGATATAATGCAATGAAAACTTTACGGCCCATTCTCTGAGTTTCCCTTAGCCAGTTCTTACACGGGATTATAAGAATAATAATGTCTTTATTACTTAGAAAAAAAACAGGCAGAAATTTAAATATACGATTAGGTGGATACATTAACAGTTAGATTTTAGTAATTTTAACAACAGATGATGAACATATGACCATGTGCTATGAATGGATAACGGTAAGCCGGGTAAATATAGTGAACATAGGTATTTAATTGCAAGCATACATGAAAATTCTCTTCATAAGTGTTAAGGATGAGCAGGTCCAGTGCGAGTTGAGCACGCGTAAAACAGTAAAGATCACCATTCAAAAACATATATTTATTAATAACCAAACTAGAACGCACTCTTTCACCAACATCGTAGCAGTTGTATATTATGCATATTTATGACAGATAAAACAAAAAAGCTATCTATCAAAAACAATTTAAAAATAGTATTATTTATTTAATTTACATAACAGTACACAAAAATGGTTACTTATATAATTGAACTTAGGAGAAAGAAAAAAAAACTAAACTATACAAAGACCTTAAAATAAATAATAATTGAAGAAAAAGTTATATTGTAGATAAAAACGGGGTCATAAATAAAACATAGAATTTAGATCACCTTCTGCAGGAAGCGTTCCCAAAAAGCTGACAACATTTCCTCGTTGAATAGCTAGGCTAATTCGTTGCTCAAGGTATGTGGCAGCCTTTAGGTCGCGTGTCAGCTCAACTAGGCGTCTGGAAAGCTCCTTGACCAAGAGCCGCGCCTTCGGGCCCCAGGGGCCCATTGTTTCAACCCCAAACGGAACAAATAAATAACCCTCACCTAGGGATTCATATTTCCTCCGTTTGAGGTTTTCTGCAGCTTCTGCCGCTGCGCATGCCGCGCGAGCATATTTAAAAATAGAAAAACAATAAAATAAAACTAAATATATAAAAAGGTTGGTCGGTCGGCAATAATAAGCAATAGTTAATAGATGTTAATATATATTCTTATATACTCTGCGTACCCAAATTAAGGCGCACACGCATCAACGATTTTTTTAACAAAACAGTCGTCGGCGAATCATTGCTGGGCGCATTCAAATGAACCAACAAAGTGATTACATTGCTACAAAACACACGTACGATTAATAATCGGACTGGCCAGACGCAGAGCGGCACGATTGGAATACTTAATAACTGTCATCTATGAATGCAGCTTTATAAACATGTTAAGGGTATAGGGATTTTAAGGTTTGCCTAAAAAAATATTAGGTTTAAAGTTGTTTGCGACCACAAAATAATTAGGGACGAAACGAGCGTCATTTACTGTAAATATATGTAGCAACTGAACTTGGTTTTTGTTACAAAATAAATGATACTAAGTACAAACTTTCGATCTCTATTATCCACTTTTGAAGACTCTCACGTCTATCATCGTTGTAAGCAATGTCTTACTTTTTATAAGGCCACTTTGTTTAACCGCAGCGAAGAATTGTAGTCAAAAAATTTATCAAAAATTTTAAAACATGACTTTATTCTTTTATGTATCTAGTAGCGCCCCGCGGTTTTGCGGTTTTGCGGTATCCCAAACAGTGTTTTTATTTTACTCAGCTTATAATGTATTTAAATAAATATATGTGTGGACATATCACACAACGGCATCTAACCCCAAACTAAGCAAAGCTTGTACAATAGAAACCAGATAACTGATACAATACTTTTTGTTTGTAAATACATGCATAGAACACAATATAAACCCAGACACAGAACAAACATCGATGTACACACAAATGTGTGTCTTGGGTGGGAATCGAACCCATAACCTACAAGTCACAAGGCACGGTTACTACCAACTGAGATATCGGGTCAGTCAAATAAACTTTATCCAGGGAAAAAGTACCCCTTAAAAAAATTGGCAAAAAATGCTTACCAATGTATTCCCAGTTCATTCTAAAAGCTCTATTTTAACAACACAAATTCCTCCATTCACCGCTATAGGTACCAAAAGCCAGTATTAAAGGCCGTTCTAGATACTGATGCATCCATTGTTCGCGTGTCTTCCAAGCATTACCTGGAGGCTACGAGCATCTTGGGAGGTGACCTACTTCGGCCCATATCCCTAAGTGCTTACGCATCTAGGTTATTGTACTATAACAGTATTGGAATCGATGGGTTGATACACGGTATCGAATATCGCTTTTACCGCAGATTGCGTAAATGGAAATAGTTTGGGAGCTGGCTACAGAGAGTTTAACATTTACTAGGTGGTAGGACTTTGTTGCAAAGTTTGTCTAGGTAGGCCACCGCTTTGCCAGTTATTCTGCCGCCAAGCAGTAGTGCGCAAGCACTGCTGTGTTCCGGTTTGAAGGGCACTGTAGCTAGTGAAATTACTGGGCAATTGAGACTTTATGATCTGATCTCACAGTCGAGTAATCTTATTACCAGACTGTGCTGATGTCTCAGGATGATGTGCGCAGTGCAGTGTTGCTCGAAACTCTATTTTGGGGTTCCGATTGACACTGTTCTGTTATGGGCAGCCGTGGCGCTTAACATCAGGTGAACGGCTAGCTCGTCAAATCATTCAGTAACATAAAAAAAAAAGTTTAACATTATGTGTTTGTTTGTGTCATGACATTTTAACTGTTCTCTTTCGTTCGTATGTGTAACCATTTAGATCAATATAGCTGAGAAAATTAGGGATACATTAATTCATATGTTCTTGGCAAAAATGTTTTCGAGCGTTTAAGTTAATTAATAGACTGCTGATTTCTCGAGATGACGTGCGCTGTGCAGTGTCACGTGAAACTATACAATAAATATGTATAAATAGAATTCCAAGTGACACTGCATCGACACCCGTGTCGTTTAACATAAGGCGAACGAATAGCTCGTCTTGTCATTTCATAAAAAAAAATTACATGAATTGTGAGATGAATCCTGAGATTTATTACTAACGGGCAGAAGCCTGCAGCTTCGCCCGCGGCGCGGCCTATGGTAAAATAATTCAACCACCCATTTCACCCTCTTAAGGGTGGAATTTCAAAAAATCCTTTCTTAGCGGATGCCTACGTCATAACATCTACCTGCATGCCAAATTTCAGCCTAATCCGTCCCGTGGTTTGGGCTGTACGTTGATAGATCACTATGTCAGTCAGTCAATCAGTCAGTCACCTTTGAGTTATATATATTTATATAGATATAGATAGATAGATTAATTATTTAGAAAATAAATCTAGAGAACCAATGAAAAGATTTTAAATTCATGCCTTCCTTAAGGAGCTTTTATGAATAAAATAATTTGTAGGTATATTTCTTATGGGGTACTTATAATGTTTTAATGTTTTCTTAATCATCCATAGGAATAAGAATAAATAAGTTATTTGAATTGAAACTTTAACTATCGAAAGATTCAATACTATTAGCTCTCCATTTAAAATCAGACTTTCCGGGTGAACAGAAAAAACAATATGCCCCTGCCAAATGGAAACGGTCCACAGTTGAATTGAGACCTTACTATATATTTGGCTTTTGTTTTTAAACAATTCTTTATACAGAAAAACCGTGATGCGGTATACATACATACGTTATAAAAACTAATGATGTAACCACAAAAGATTGTGTGAAGTGCGGCTTGCGGAAGCTGTTTTGCTCGTGGTGTATGCACAATTAGAAATAATTATGTATGTTTTTGTTATTGGCTGTATTGTCTTTTCTTGTATTATATATATGTTCATGTTAATAATAGGCTAAATTTATAAATATAAAAATAATTTAACAAAAAGCATGGACCATGGTGACTGTGGAAATGCAGATTATAAAAAAAAAAAAACAAAAGATTTAAACAAGCCTTAAACAAATGTTAAACTACCTTTTTGTATTGCTAAACAGACCTTGAACGTCTGTTTAAGCCTTGTTTATGTATGTGTCACACATACATGTCTAGAGAATTTAGCAATTTACTATAAATGCTCGAAGGTGCATCATGCGTTGTACTTTATACTGCCTGACAAGCACTAACGCTCGCCTGCACTAAACTTTGATAAAACCCTAAGTTTGTACTTATCTCTCTATGACGTACCTACTGGAACGCATTTTGGTACGTCCTAGATAGATATGTGCGAACCTAATAGCTGTGAAACTTAAATGCTGTCGGGCATAAATAGATCAATCTAAAATTACTAAATTAATAAATAAATTGATGACTAAAATAAAATAAACAACTTAAAAAAAACCATGATAAATTGAAAGACACGATAGCTCAGTTACCAAACACTGCCTTCTAAACTGTAGGTTTTGGCTTCGATTCCCACCCAAGACAAACATTTGTGTAATGAGCATCGATTTTCGTTCTGTATCCGAAATAAAGACCTAAAACGAATGAAAGTAAAAAAAATGTCCGTCTTTACCAAAGTTTGACACCTCTTAAGTTCGCACTCACACACAACTATAATCCAATCGAAATGTAACCAACTTATACACTCTAGGACTTGTTCAAACTTAGGAGCTGTCAAACTTTAGTGAAGACAGGCTTAAGACGTAACATAATGAAATAAACTCTGATTTATAGGCTATATAGTAGTACTGAAATAAAATTTTAAATTCTTAAAGCTTAAAAACTGTACTTATTGAGTTTCTAGCTAGTTTAGTTTTTTCTTTTTTTTATACAGAGGTTATTCTTAAAGAATATGCCACCCTTATATATAATCAGATTTGTTATTTTAACTATTAATTATCTTATCATGGAAACTAACGTGGTTTTCACACATTTTGTATTATTTGTACGGGATTTACTCACGTTTAAAATTGGCCGGACTACTATACTCGACTACTATATATATACTATATAATACGACTACTATATATACTATATAAACTCTCGCGTTCATAATATTAGTAGAATAAAATTGTGTGAGTGAGTGTATTGATGTAGTTTTTTTTTTAGGATTTGGCTCCGCACTTTTGTGTATTTAGCCAGTGTCAAGTGATTGATAATTTATCAAGTTATCGATATTTCACGCAAATATGTGTCAAGTCACAGTCGAAGACACAGTCAAGTCAGTCTAGTCAAAATCATACTCCTAGTAAAGTGGTGGCAACTTTACTTGAAGCTTCTATGGAGTTTTGGAAACAACACGAAAAGAAACATTTCACCATCATTATACCATTTTCCAGCAGCTGTAATCCAGCACTTAACGAATAAAATGCCACCAATTTTATACACTAACACTGAAAATAACACAAGTTTTGGAAAATAATACGATGCGGCGACGCAATCTTTTTCGCTTTCCCGCCAAAAACTCGATGTAGTTCTAACTCACTAAAAATCTACAAAATTCATAAAGCCTCATCCATGCAATGGTACAAAATTACAAAACTCTAATTCCACCCGCGACCACACGAAACCTTATCTGTGCTTTTAAACGGTAGCTAGCGATACCCTATTACACGGCAAATCCCATGATAGTTCAGACTAGTTGCATTGTCAACTCTGAAAATACCCCACCCTAACTTTACAGATGGTGTATATAAAGCCATTGCAAAATCAACCTTATTTTGAAAATTACAAAGATTGACAGATATTTTCTAGTAGTAAAGTTAATGCGGTAGACACAAAAGCACTCTAATGCCAGCACGTGGCGCAGACGCATCCACGTTTAATCTTCATGCCTGCCTTTGATGTGAACTTGCCCCCTGTTTGTTTAAACGCAAGCTTTAATTACGAGCTCATCAATTTTGGATTATTTACCGGAGCAAAAGACGATAGAGGATGCAATGTCTGGTTAACTCTGCGGTCGCGTTGCGAATCAAATGACGATTAACTGGATTAGATGAGTGTTTAAATCTCAATCTAGCTTCGAAGAGAGTGATCGATAGTTTCGTGGTGAGTTGTTGAATAAACTTATCCCCCAGTCCTGCAACAGTGATGATATTTTATAATAATTTGATATTCAAGCGTAAATAGTCGTAATATATACGACAAGTTGCGCCCCGCGGTTTCACCCGCGGATAAAAAGGATTTTAATTATTTAATTGTTTACTCGTCTCACGGGAAAATTTCACTTTTCCGGGATAAAATTTAGCCTATATGTTAATCTAGTGTATAAGCTATCTTGGTACCGAATTATATTTAAATCCATTCAGCCGTTTGAACGTGACGGAGTAACAAACATACACGCATACACACAATCACACATACAAACTTTCGCCTTTATAATATTAATGTGATAGTGTGAAGTGTGATTAAACATCAAGAATTTTTGTTGCTGGTTAGAATGGTTCGAAATCGATTTTTTTAAATTGTTTATATAGTTTTGCATTTGACCACTATCTTACCTGATGGTAAGTGGTGATGCGGTTTAGGATGCAACACGCTTGCCTATAAGATACCTGAGTGGCAAAAAGCATTAAATAGAAAAGGACAACAAACTTACTGTTTTTTTTTTAACAGGATAACACGTTGGTGTCTACCGACCTTTACAGTTTCAACGGGCGGTTACGGCGTCACCGGGCGGAACCTATAACTGTTCCATTAAATTAATAATGAGGAAATCTGAATAAACGTATTTGTATTAGGTTTGATCAGACAGATTTTTTTGTTACTTTTTAAGCTATTGCATAGCTTTTATCGCGGGCCTTGAGCGTGGGGACCGAATCCAGAAATTCCGTAACGAAAAAAACCTAACACCCCCCACTCCGAACCGCTGTGCCGGTCGGAGTACAACAACCCAAGGAGTATACAACCCGCCTTTAGGTGGCATTGGCTGTATTGGAAAACAATAAAAATACTGCTTTAATAAAATAAAAA
The DNA here is from genome assembly GCA_905220475.3 of Ennomos fuscantarius. Lineage (NCBI taxonomy): Eukaryota > Metazoa > Arthropoda > Insecta > Lepidoptera > Geometridae > Ennomos > Ennomos fuscantarius. The sequence goes on from HG992029.1 coordinate 11,877,321, forward strand.
TATAATTATAATTGCATAAGTTGATAAAAAATGCTATGCAATAGCTTTACCGCGGCAGTCTCCGAGTGCCACACGTCTTTTTTTCCTAAAAATAATCCATAAATTCATCTTTTTTTATTAAAAAAAAGCAATCCTTTAATAACAATACGTGCAAAAACCAAACCAACACAAATTACGTCTTGTAATTATATTTCCCCACCAGTTGGCAAACATTGGTGATCAGAGCATCTGCTCTGTATGCAGGACGGTAAACCATTCATTACTGGGATAATTGCCACAGATTATTTAACAGTCGCTATATACGTTATCCCGTCGCGTCGGAGGCACATTAAATAGGCGTTAGGATTTCCTTCCGCTTTTTGTTCGGGTGCGATTGTGAGCAGAGTAAAGTTAAGTGTAATTGTTATTGTGCCTACTGAAAGGCTTGTTTGCTGCATGGCTTTCGAATTTGGATAGATTATATGAATGACAGATCATTTGGAACCTTAAAGCTGGAATAGGAAAGTTGCAATACATTAGCCGCTCTCAGTTTAATCATATGTTTAACTTTAGTCAAACATTTTATTGACGTATTGTATTACGAAGTTAATTCTAAAAGAGATTATACGCATAATGACATACTAGGTAAGACTTTTCTGTGAAGTTCGTCTAGGTAGGTACCACCGCTTTGCCAATTATTTTACCGCCAAGCAGTAGTGCGCAGGCACTACTGTGTTCCGGTTTGAAGAGCATTGTAGCTAATGAAATTACTGGGCAATTGAGACTTTAGGATCTGATCTAACAGTCGAGTAATCTTATTACCAGACTGTGCTGGTGTCTCAGGATGATATGCGCTACGCAATGTCGCGCGAAACTTTATATTTTAGAGTTCCGAGTGACACTGTTTTGTTATGGGCGGCCGTGTCACTTAACATTAGGTGAACGACTTACTCGACACACCATTCATTAATATAACGCCAACGATCACATACACAGGTTCTAGACCCTGACTAGGATTCCCTGTGTCTAAGGATCCAGGAACTACGAGGACCATGGTCCCACAACACCCAGACTCAGTACAAGTATTTGCGCTTTTTTTCTGTGCACAAATACTTGTCCTGTCAAAACTAAACACGAATACACGAAATAGCACATATATACGCATAATGACACAATAAAACTGTAATGTATATGCAAAAGCATTACGACACATATTATACCATTAGAAGGTATCACGAGATTCTTTCATACAATAAAATGGCATAATGGTTTTAGGGGTAATATTTCTGTAGAAGAAACTATTTTTAATATTCATGTTAACATGCTTTTGTTTTTTTTTTTACTTTTTTTTATACAGGACCATTTTGCCATCATGTTGGGTATGCTACCTACTGATAATGGACTAGTATTTGGACTGTCTATCAGGTCACCGCGGCTAGTCCTATAGTCCAAATTTTTTGTAGTTGTAATGGTTGTTTATATAGTTTAGTTGTGATATTGTTAAAACATTGAGTTCGTTGAAAGAATAAAGGCACTTACCCCATTTTAAAAAAATCAATTAGTGTGCTTGGTATTTCATAAAAAAAGTACGTACATCCCAAAAAATCATAACCAATCTAATTGTGTTGTCTTTCAAATCGAAACCGGAAAAGTCGAAGGTGAAACGACCCAGTCCTATTTCATCCGAAAGGGGTAATTCATTATCCCGCAATTAATTTCCTTAATCGGCCAATAAATAATTCAGATTAACTCGGAACGAATTAACAGACAAACTCCTATTAATCACAATAAATCAAATGTTCGCCGAACTGGAACGTACCTAATTTGTCCCACAGAGAGGTTTTTACAAGGAATAAATACGGACGATGATGTGCAGAAAAGGGTGAAATTGTTCTTTAAGGTACTCCATAAGGCTTTTCATAAGGTGCATCTAAGAGTCAGCTTATACTTTGATTTATATACTTTACGTTGTAAATTTGCGGGATTTTTTTTTTTTATATATCAGACAGATCAGAGTTAAGGCCAGATAGATCCCATCTGGATTGGCTAGTCCCTTATGAAGCTATTAACCTATGTAGCTCAGATTCAAAATTCATGTTTACATTAAGTAGGTACTACTAAACGTGTCAAGCAAATATTAATTAAAATCAGCTGGTAAATGCTGCCGGACAAAATTTTCCACCTCTTTTGGGACAAATAAGATCGTCGAAGACAAAACAATCTATATGAAATTGTAAAATCTGTAAACTATGTTTTTTTAAGATTAGTTGAAAAATACCGTTTATTCCCATTAAGATATCGAGTTTGATAACTGGTTTGCCAACAAGGAAAATATTTACAATTAGATTACCAGGTTATACAATACAACCTGAGCGGGGCAGTGGAGATCTACGTTAACCAATAACTTTCAACTTCCGTTCGCCCCGCCAGCTTACGCTCCAAGTCAAGCGTGCTTTAAGGAGTTTTACTTAAAAAACACATTTCATAGTAAAATTCGAATATGTGTACAATCTTTGCATATTTACCCTCTAAACTGCTCACTGTCCCGAGTTTTGCTATCTCGTGAAACCAGGTGACAAAGTAAGAAAATAAAGTTGGTAGTCTTGGACATTCCCCGACATTATTCAAGTTTATCGCTCCACTGCCCGCCGTACGACACCGCAATTAGAGGATTTCTCGACGCTTCTGTTTAAATACGCAGCTAGAGATGTGCTGAGGCTCGCTTCAAATCGATTTGTCAATTTTAAAGTTATTTCGATTTGGTCCTTCTTTCCCGTATATGCAAGTGGCAAGTTGCTATTTAAATTAAATTTCAGATTCAAGTCACTATATACTTGTATGTTGGTAGTTGTTGAATCTCAAAATAAAAGCTTTTAAAATATTTTTAGGCTGTATTTTTTTTTTGTATGTTATTGAATGATGTGACGAGCTAGTCGTTCACCTGATGTTAAGTGACACGGCCGCCCATAAAAGAACAGTCTCACTTGGAACTCCAACATGTTAAGTTTCGCATGACTGCTGCACTGCGCACATCATCCTGAGACAACAGCACAGTCTAGTAATAAGATTACTCGACTGTGAGATCAGATCATAAAGTCTCATTTGCCCAGTAGTTTCACTAGTTACATTGCCCTTCCAACCGGAACACAGTAGTGCTTGCACACTACTGCTTGGCGGCAGAATAACTGGCAAAGTGGTGGTACTTACCTAGACGACCTTTGCAGAAAAGTCTTACCACCTAGTACTTTTACTCGTATATGTGAAATTTTATTACATAAACTAAGTTTAACTACATAAAAACTACTTACTTAGATACTCAAACATTTGTCCAGTCTATGGGTGGTTCAAGAAGTCTTTAGACTGTTTCTTAAAATTAATAAATCAATAACCTTTTAGTATTTTGAGATTATCTATTTAAAATAATCATTGACTGTTTGTTTATATTTCAAAAACCAAACGACAAGCATTAATGAAAAAAACGACTACATGTTTTAATTCAAATCTAACTTTCAACGACCATCCATTCTCAACCAAAAAAATCGAATAACTAATCTCGATTAAATCGACCCACAACAGCCACTCTCTCATCTCTACGCAAAGCTTTTAAGGCCGTTCGAGTGTTTTCGTCTTTTTAACGGTTCAGCGTTTTTTGTAAAATACAACAGAAGCGGTGTACAGTTGTGTTGGAGGCTTTTATTTTTGATGATAATGAGTCCGTGACATAATTTCGCGTTTGTGAAACCCCGTTTTTATAGTAATGAAACAACGCGAGGAAACAGTGCTTATTTACGAGTACCAGTGCAACGTGTTCGTAAATTGTATATTAAAAACAGATTTAAAAAAAAGAAGAGTTTCTATGTTCGACAGTTTAGAAAAAAATATGATGACCTATTTCTCTGAGATTTCTAGACCAGTTGTGATTAAGTACACTTTTTGTGCTGGTCTCATGTATATTTGGTGAAGATATTTGGAGATAGACAACGGGACCCCTCAAGTACTTCTCTATATATGAAACTACTAGCGGCCCGCCCCGGCTTCGCACGGGTATTTAATATATATCTATTATAGATTGAGATATAAACTATCCTATCTCTCAAGTTGGATCGAACTGCACATAGTGTGCGAATTTTATTATAATCGGTTAAGTGGTTTAGGAGTCCATTGAGGACAAACATTGTGACACGAGATTTATATATATTAAGATGGCGATTTAAGTCATTTTAACTGCTTTTTAAAAGAATATTATTAAAGCGAATATTTAGCAGTTTTTGCTAAATTCATTCATTTTTGCAACCGCAAATTTTGAAATTATTATCAAATATTGACTAAACAATTCTAATATAAACGCAACAATATCAAATTAATTAAAACAAAAGGGGCCGCAACTGAAAACAAAACACGTTCGACGGAGCTAGAATATTAATGCGAATACGGGACCCCCAATCGCGTTGGACCTCACTTATGGCGAACTCCTCTCAAAGTGGGAAACCAGGTACCGCTGGCAAAAAGTACAAATTTACAAGCGTAAGCATAACATTAAGCAACTCATTCAAGCTATTAAGATCAGAATATTACTATTTGATAATGGAAATTGTAGTTTTTGCAAAAATGTACGTTTTAAATCTGTTTGTTTTAATTACTGCCTCTTACAAAATCGTACAATGAGTTCGCACAATTATCTATAATAATCAACATAACTAAAAAAATGCTAAATAACTTTAAAAAACTAAATGACTCACGGCCAAAGGTGAATGAATGTTTTGATGTAGTTTATATAAACAACTAAACGTGTCGATGACTCACTAAGATAATCACTAAGATTCCGGTCATAATCTCAATCATACATACATTATGACGAGTAGATACAGGTCCAGATAAAAAAAAACCAGTAGATAAAAGCATATCATGTAAATTTACTAGTTTACAACTTCCACGAACTTGTAAACTTGTGATACTACGTCTAGAATAGAGGTTACACCTAACAGACAGACGGACGACACAGCAGCCTAACAGGATTAAACAACTTTGTTTTTGTGTTTAATGAATTAATGAGCAGTGTGTAGTATTGAGTGCATTTGCATCAATAATTCATCACCATTAAAGTAAGTTTGGGGAAAGAAGAGGATCACATTTTGATTTAGAAAACATTATCATTTAATCCTAGAGTGATGGTAGATCTGTCTAATGTTCTATACACAAACCTAGGAATGTTTTGCTCAGTAAATTAAATTATTATTATTATAAAAAATAAATCCGTTAATTAAATTAGTAAAAATTAAATTAAATTAAATAATTAAATTAAATGATTAAAATTAAATTTAATTATTAAATTAAATAATTAAATTAAATTATTAAATTAAATAAATAATTAAATAAATAATTAAATTAAATAATTAAATTAAATAATTAAATAAATACTTAAATTAAATAAATAAAATAAATTAGTAAAATTAGATCCGTATGATCACTAAATTTAAAAAAAAAGTTTGACCTGGAGAACTTTTGGAATCAAATGGGGTAAAGGTTACCCAGTATTAACAGTTTTTTCCGTATTCGATACTTAAACAGCACAATTGTAAAACAAAAATATGTATTACGTTCACAAACTATCTGTAAATGAGGGTAGCACAGAGTAAGTTCAAGTGAAATATTTAATGTCAAAAGTCCAGGTGATTCCGTTTCATAAAGCTTTCGAAAAAAATACGAAGAAATTTTGGCCGACCTAGGCTTGGCTTAGCCAGATATCATTTTCGATAACATCACCAAAATGTTAGGGTTTGCAATACGGATACATCCTATACCTACCACATAGATTACAGAGTAAAAAAAAGAGTTGTTTTTCTTTCTTAAATACAATTATTTAATCTTTAATCCAGAAAGTACCACTAGAAGCATGTAAATCCTTAACCAAGACAAATAACCACCCCCAGACGGTGTTCCTAATAGATGAACGGTCACAGGTAAGGGTGGATAATATGATTACAGTCAATCGATGGCTCCCTCAAGATCAGGGGGTGAAGACACCATGCTGTGATATTTATGAGAAGAGCGAATTCAAATTGTGGTCTGGTACTTGGAACTGTCACTGTCAAAGTAATTTGCATTTTAAAAAGAAACATCTATCACTTATCTCTTCTTAAACCGTTTTCAAGTTCACTTATTAAATTTTGAGTTATTGCAAGGCGTTATAATTATCCGTTTTCTCGTGAGAGTTTGTAATTTTCCAGGATAAACTCTATATTATCTTCTAACTCAAACTCTAAATTCATCTCAGACAGCCTCTGTGATGTGGTGGTTGAGAAAGTCGGCTCATAACACGGAGGCGGCGGGTTCGATTACCGCGGCAGGACAAGTATTTGTGCACAGAAAAAAAAAGCGCAAATACTTATTCTGAGTCTGGGTGTTGTGGGACCATGGTCCTCGTAGTTCCTGGGTCCCTAAACACAGGGAATCCTAGTTAGGGTCCAGGATCTATGTATGTGATCGTTTTGCGTTATTATTTATCTCAATAAACTCTATATTCATCTCAGTATGGTAGGCAAACTGCATGTAAAATTGTATTTCTATTAGTTCAGCATTCGTGAAAGCCAAACAAACAAGCCAACAATGTTACAATTTAATAGGTGGGATAGTAGGGATAGTGGGATATTAAGAATGATTTTGAAAAAACTTTGTACAGAATAGCTTGGACTATCTTAGGTACTATATAATATTCAGTCCGTGCTAAACGTTCCGTCTCGTAGCTTTACTGTCTGAGCGCAGTATTATTATGTTGCATAGTTATTTAATACTCAGATGAATGTCGATGTTGCATAGAACACTGATAATAGTGAAATATAAATTCACAAAATGAATAATGGATAGAAAAACCTTCATATTATTTTTTTTATATGTTTTATATTACAGATGCTATATATCTGATTTGTTAGCTTATAATAAAATTCATTACACAGCCATTGACCAAATCGCCTCTTAACTAAATAAATACAGGTAAATGGGCCACGATGTACCGGTTATCTTTATGTTTACTGTTAGAGGTGGTTCCTCTTAACTTGGGATACTAGTGTATTTTAAATGAAACCTTGATCTCGAAGGCAAATATATTTTGTTTGCTAACTTACACCTATGAAAAAATGCGTCAAACGATACCGCGATTCAGCTTTTTGTAGCGTGCGCCTTAAGCGACATCTAGTAGGATCACGTTGAACTTTTACAACTCAATCGAAGTAACTCATCAACATTACGTTCTACGAAAACCGTATTATTTTCCCAAACCACCCGAAAAAAGCAGTAAACATTAAGCCAGCGGACTATTTATTTCAGCGTTTCCACAAGAGATCAAGATTCCGTAAATATGACTGGAAGAATAACATCATTCATCATTCCAAGGCTCAAGGGATTCCCGGGTCTATACCATTCAAGAGGGAACCAAATCTTTTTGCGCCTCCGGTATTTCGGTCTATCTAACATTGTGCGGTCCTCATGACGAATGTGTGACGACTATGAACGCTTGTCATAAATGGATGTGTAAGACTTTTTGAAAGATGTATGCTTAGTTTATTCAACGTCTTATATACGGCAAAACAAAAGCGACTACTATATAACGTTTGATTAAGTATCACAATGTCAATATGGCTGAAAATTGCTTACTCTTTACCGACTTTTCATTGCATTATTTGGGATCTAACTTCAGCTTTGGCTTTACAGAATTCATTGTATTTAACTTATAAGTACGACCCTTTATTTAATCATGCAATTTATTGTCTAAATGACAACATAATCGGACAAACACCCACGTGCAAAATATGTGCAAATAAGAGAACCTCACAGATTACCTTAGTATTTCAGCATATCTAAATTTCGAAAGAAACATGGCAGGTTCTGTACATTTTCAGCCTAACAGAAAAAAGCTGCGGTCATGACAATTGTCCGTATTGAAAACAAAAATTAAATATATTTAAATAGTAAGTAAATTGGATCATTTTTATTGAAGATGGGAGAAAATTTATTAAAAAATCTATGTTGAACTCACACACAGCTACGTAAAGAATTTTTTTTTTTTAAAGAATTACAGATTAGATTTTAATCAGAGAGTAAATTATAATACAGATTAAAGAAAAACATCAATGAAACCTATAATTTCTATTATGCCATAATTTCAAACAAGCGTTTATCGTAAGAGTACCGCCATACTTTCAGTTTAACTTGTGTTTTCTTAAATAAATATATATTTATAAAATATGTACTCTGAGTTAGTTTTTAAAATTCAATATTATCGCATGTTTATTTCTCATACATCCAGTTATTGCCTCCACTATAATATCTTAAGTACAAAATAAAATAAAAATCTTCCACATCTAAGCAATAGGGGTTCCACATAGTACCTGCTCCCCTCAAATCCTAAATACACGAGTATGTAACGTTCCGTTTTAATCCTTTATTTACGGTGCTCGTCAGTCTAAATAATTTTCGCGGGCCGGACACGCCGCAGGATTAATTTGAACACGAAAACAAAATGGCGGACAGGTATAAGTTTAGAGCATGCTTGTTGCGAAAAGCCTGGATTATGGGGTGGTTAATAATATATGAGTTTGCGTGTTTGACTACTGAATTAGCTTGGTAGAATATATTTTGGAATATTTAGTAGAGTATTTATATAAAAATAGAGAAAATCAGCAGCTGGTATATTATTTTGAAAGTATTAAAGGATAGTGAAAAAATACTTGTGTGGAGAATGAGAGAAAATTGTTGCGATCGCTGAGCTCATTATTTTTGCCTAACTCATGACGTTTCAGATATACAACTTATTGACAATTCAAATGCTTCTATAGTTCACGGAAGCAAGATGGTGTTCCCGCGCAGTAAGTAACTCTAACAGACTTTTAATGATTAAAGAGTAAATAATAGTCTTGATTAATAATAGTAACAAATTAAATTGCAGATTTACAAGCTCTATTGCAAGTGATTGGTCACATTAAACTAATTTACTGTTTTACAATAACGGTTTTATGGTATGATTTTTTTCTCGGAAACCTATGGAGTCAGGAATAAAATGACTTTTCCAAAAGATAAAATAACTTTCAATCTACAATTATTTTCAGTAATTTTGGGCACAAGTTGAATGTAATAGAGCATATTGAAGCAAAGCTATGTAGACATAGATATACAGTGAAATATATTAATCCAAATCGCACCATCAATCTCGGGCATCGAATCAAAAATGGTACATAAACAGAATCCAGCCGCGTCACGTAGCAGCCAAGCTTTAGGGTGAATGAGACAGGCCGAACGGGTCCGCTTGATTTATACGCTGTACGCCGAGCCGCCGTGCGCTGAAGGTAGCGCCTCGTAATTCGAACGCGAGCGTAAATCTTGTTTGTCGAAGAAATACCGAATTGCTGGAAAAGCTGTTTTACAAAACGAATAGGCTTTACGTACAAACCAATGCTATATTTTAGATCGGCGTGCAAATGTTAGCGTTAATTAAAAGATGCTTATACTTTCAGACTACAGTTCTGCTCAAGGTAGCTCAGTTGGTAAGTTTAAAGGTAAAATATAGGTCGTGGATTCAAATCCCTTCTAAATTTGAGCACTTTCTCAAACATTGAGATCGTCATAGCGCAAACAAACAATGAAGAAAGAAATTTTGGTCATTTTGCGCCTGCAAAAAATTTGATGGGTTCAAAACTCTCAAAATACTTCAGTATAACTACTCATTATGGTAAGCGATGGTATTAGGTCAAATACCCATATTATATTACAACACAATTATACAACATTAAAAAACTTTAAAAAAAAAACTAATAAAAACTAGTTTTGAAAACTAAACCATATCGATTCCATTTTCTTTACATTCATGTCATCTCTACTCAGTGACGTCTCCCGTCGGATATTTGCTGGAAACGACAATAAACTCTGATAAACTGTTTACTTAGACATGTTAGCTTAGATAAAACATTATATTAATGAAAATTGACCATGATTCTGTAATATAGTCCTAACAGTAGCGTAGCATGTGCTACGCATTTTGCTACGTAGGTCTACAAACCGAAAGGAACTCGTTACAGAGCTGGTTTCGAAGAAGTTGTTTATCCAAAATACTCAATGCAGTCTCGTCGTGGCTGGTTTAGACTTGCTGAAAAACATTAAAAAAATATTGCTGTTACTTTTGGGTGTTATTATTATTATTATTAAAAAATGCTCACAACACCTTAGCAGTGATGTCAGCAATATATTACTTTTCAAATACCTACTTAACTTTTGTTTACTATATTTTGAACAATCAATATACGAAAATAAGTCATTGCCTCAACTACGACTTTACTCGTTCGACGACAATATAAATACTTCATATTAAAAATACTCCCAACGACCACATACATAGATCTTAAACCTAAATAGGATTCCCTGTATCTAGGGACCTCGGAACTACGAGGACCATGGTCCCACAATACCCAGACACAGAAAAAAAAATTTCGCTCTTTTTTCCTGTGTACAAACACCTGTCCTATAGCGGGAATCGAACCCGGGGTGGATTCGAGTCCTCTGGGCTGTGAGCCGACCTGCTCAAACAACACACCACAGAGACTGGTGACTGTGTGTTTTAAATTAAATCCACTAAATTTTAAGTCCGATTCATGTATGTTTCTTTATCTTATATTCATGTCAAATTGCATTTGCCTGAACCCAGCAATAGCCATACATCTCTCAACATTCTCATAAGCACTTGGCGAGACTTAGCTGGTGTTTATGTCTAAATCGACAAAAAATCCTCGCGCAAGTCGCAAGTGTCTGCACCCCTGAATAAGGGGTGATTTCCCCTATGGCGGCACCTGCTGCATGCAAGATGGTCGCTGATATGCTAGAGACGTTTCGCATTACGTAGCATTTCTTACAATTGTACGCTAAAGAAAATATGACTGCGAAAATGCGCCGAAAATTAAATCATTATAAATAAAATTATTTACTGTTTATCTTTTTCTTATTACTAGATTACTACTACCTATTCACCAACGACTGTAAGGACTCCACCCAAGATTATGAAGCAAAATTCTTCATGATATATCTTAAGTAATGCATACAATATGTCTCATAAAACAGAAAATCATGAAATTATGGGACTATAAATACATCTCTACTAAAGCCTATTAAAATGTAACTAACCTAAGCAACAATTCCCCCCCCCCCCGGATTCTCGTATATGACTGTTTTATTTGTAGGAACTTGTCAGACTTGTCAGACAATATTGGACGCTCATTGGTTGCCTGTTGATCATCGGCTGTCTGAACCAATGAGTGTTTGGCATGTTGACTGGACACAAGGTTGACAAAAGTACGAGAAATCTAGAGAGAAGTGTGAACATAGGAGGTGTCAAACTTTAGAATAGAAAGGCATACATGCAACTTAATACTATTGGCATAATTATTCACATTGTTACAAAATCATTCCATAATTTTTTTGAGGTTTTTAAGTAGGTACACTCCTTTATTGAAGTTCACATATAAGTAGTACATCACCACAATAATATATTATGGGCGGCAGTAACGCATCACAAAACGATTAACTCATCACGTCATTCGCTTACATACAAAAGTAAATATTATTCGACCAATTTTAATAAAAAAGATTTGTACCTAATATCTATAAGGTAAGAGTCAGAACTCTCCAAAATGAGATTATGACGACAGGTTTAAAATCCATCATATGGTACGTGTACCACCACTTGTATATATAATTTTACTTGAGGCTTAGTGCAAGAGGGAAAGTGCAACTTCCCCTCGGTGGCCCACGTGATTATGTGGCAAGCTGTGTGTGCCATTTCACCACGTGAAAAATGACTTTGAATATTAACGCCTGTAACGCGAAAATGATACGGGAATTCGTGCAACTGTATTTTATTACGGAACATTGAATGAAGTGTTTCAAAAGAAAATGATATATTTGTGGGCAGAAACGGGCTTGTGGGTAGATTGGTTGCAACCTATATAACTATAGGCCTTCAGCATGTCCGCACCGCGCCGTGTCTGGAACAAGAATGATCCGCAGTACACCGAGCGCTCCTTTTTTATAGCCAGACAGGTAGGGGCGCCATGACAGTTGCCGGTGCTGCCACTGTAATAAATTTAATGCCACCACAGGATAAATTACGGTGCTCGATCGCTGTGCATAGAGTTTATAACTGGACGTAGCCGCCGTCATATTTGATTTTCTTTACGGTTTCGGGATAGTAAAGTGTTTGCTTACAATCAATAAGGGATTTTTGTGCGAGTCAAAATTAAATAGTACTTTATAAAATTCTTGCCATGATTACTTTCAATGTATTCTTACTACTCTATTTCTACTTTCTCGTATATAAGGAAGATTTTTGTATAGAAATGCCTACTGACGATGAGCCTACACGAGAGTGTGAGGATGTCTCAGATATGTGGATGCTTGGTAGGCATTTTTATAATATACCAATAAACCTCAGTTATTTACAAATACGCTATATTATTTGCAATATGAGGAATACCAATTTATTTATTTATGTATTATTAACATCATTTATACCTGTAATTAAAATTATATGCAAATCTAGCGCTGAAAACGCAATTTAAATAGTGAAATAGGAATCTAGGGTTGAACGTGTTTAATTTTACATTGCATACTTTTTATGTTAAAGAAAGACGTGACAAGCTCAACGTTCTCCTGAAGTTAAGCGACACGCTTGCTCATATCAGTTGCAGTGCCACTCAGAACTAGAGTTTTGCGTGACACTGCACTGCGCACGTCATCCTGAGAGATCAGCACATTCTAGTAATAAGACTACTAGACTGTGAGATCAGATCGTAAATTCTCATTTGCCCGGTAATTTCACTAGCTGTAGCTGTGCTCTTCAAACCAGAACACAGCAGTGCTTGCGCATCACTGCTTGGCGGCAGAATAAATGGCAAAGCGGTGGTACCTACCCAGACGAACTTTGCAGAAAAGTCCTACTACCTAGTAAGTAAGTATAATGAGTAAATATTATTTCATTTGCGTTTGACAGGTAAGTAATTTATTCAATTGATTACATACATTAACAATTTCAATGCGATATCATCAAACCATTAAATTCACGTCATCTAATCTAATAACATTAGCAATTTATAACCACTATTAATTCATTGTCACCTGTATAGCAAGACCAGCTTGTTTAGAGCTATGCAAGTTCTCTAAATTGCGTAGTACTAACACATTATATGGTTAAATTAAGATTTTAATTACGGAGACTTGAGCTTTGCGGGTCTTGTTAAAGTGGTGGGTTCAACACCTCCATGTTAATGAAATTAATTAGTTTTAGATAGCGCTTACGGTCGCAGAATAACTGATAGTAAGTAATAGGTAATTTTAACAGAAACAGTTTATATTGCTTTGAAGTTAGGATATGCGAATATGAAAACTTCAGGCGTAAGTAACCAACTATCGTTCTTATTATACCTACTATTTCTTCTGTCTCTACTATCCACATCGATTCCATACTATACCGATTATTTCTAATATCCGTAATATCCCTAATATCCCTAACATCACTAACACCCCTAATATACTAACATACCTAATATCCCTAATATCGCTAATATCCCTAATATTACTAATATCCCAATTAACCTTAAATCCCTACATCCCTAAATTTATATATCCTTGCTACTATCCCTACTTGTACATATAATACAATTGAAACTTCTGTGTTAATGTGTGGCTTTCACGCCAAACCGGCTTTACCGATTTGAATAAAATTTAACACACTGATCGTAGTTTTTATCCCTGACAATTAAAAACTTAAGTACGGGTACATAGTGGGTCAAACCATTGGCTACTTCTACATAATGTCACAAAACTCTTTTTGTGGCATTTCCTCATCTTCTTAGGTTATTGCAACAAAAATTTTACAGACGCTATTTTAGAGTTTTAATATAATATTTTCTGTCTACTGCAGGCCCAAAATAAAAAATATTTGAAATTGAAACTTCAATGCCAGGGAAAGCGTTTACATCCAAAATCTAAATCGGCTGCAAATCTAACATTTATATTTGAGCAACTACAGTGCACAGTGGGAAGAACACGGAAAACTAAAAGCAGTGAGCTTGGAAACAAATGTGTGAACAAATGCGTGTGATGCACAAGACCAACAATGACAGTTCAAAAGCAAGGCAAGAAATGTCAGAATTAAAAAAAAAAATTGTTAACAAATATGTGTGTTTGAAAAATTCTTGGTACTTATATTTATGATCTAATATTAACGTTAACGAATAATATGTTGAACTTAACTATAGCCCGCTATAGCTTTTTAAGTAATTTTATTTTCTTATTTTTATATACGTATCCGTCTTATTTCGCATTTTCTCTTTAGCGTTGGTGAAAATATATAAATATGAAAGTCACAATATGAAAATAGTATAATAACTAAAATACTATAGTTTCTGAAAATTCCGGCGAGTTAGAAGGTACGGGTTCAAAACTGATGATTCTTAAAAATTATAGCAACCAGGGGTGCTATAATCGAATCAACAGTTTTTAACTTTCGCGACTTGTATACATATTGTAAGGATAAAACGGGTCTATTCGCGCACAAAAATTATCAAAACATAATTTTGACTAACCTTGACGTTTACCTTGACTTTGACGTTTTTCGACCAAGTTACATTGGCCGAGGTCACGAAGAGGCTTTTTAGGAATTACTTATATCTGTGTAGGTATATTCTACATACATCCACACTCCTTCTGCACACACATCCTACATAAATTTAATAATTCATTCCATAACTAAAATAAACTATGCATTTTCTTATAAAGCAAAATAATACATTTTATAATTGAAGGGTTGAGAATAAAAAGGATTTAACTGATTTGTGAAATTGACAGTTTCGAGAAAATTGACTTTAAACGTCAACGGCGTCATTTTTATGTAGAGTGCTTATAAGGTAATAGAAAAGGTTTATGTAAGTCTCAGTTGCTTGAAAATGTTTTATTTCTATTTAAAATTACCAAATATAGTACTAATTCATACAATTACTGTAAAAATATAATATAATAAAAGAAATAAAGTAATGTTTTTATGCTAAGCGTACTGTATTCCTGTGACAGATAAACCATTTTTAGACTCAAAATCTCGAGATTTAAGCCTCATTTCGGTATTTTGAGAATGTATTATTGAAGATAATTTCACGCTGAATCCAACGATACCCATAAGTCATTTGGTCAAAAAAATCAGTTAAATCCTTTTTATTCTCACCCCTTCAATTGTATGTAAGCTGACTTAAACTGATCGAGATCACTAAATTCTCATTAAAGTACTACAAATTTTTGTCCACATCTATACCATTCTATTCCACAATGCGTCGATTGCACTGTCAATCAACGCCTCGGGAAGCCGTTGGGACTATCACGGTTCGTCATCAACCCTATATCGCTCCATCCCTCCCTCACGTACCACGGTGACAAGGACAGCTGCACACATAACAGGTTGTGCCGAGCCCGGATATTTGTACCGGATCTTATTTACTGCTCTAACAGCTTGCCGACGGACGTGGAAATTCATTTTCATACGCATATTAATACATGTGTTTTACGGGAATGACATAGGATATAGTCATATAAGAACGTGTGATGCAGTGATCACTGTATGAAATAGAGTTATTAATAATAATAGTTTGTAGCCTCTGTGGTGTAGTGCTTGAGCAGTTTGGCTCATAACCCAGAGGTGGCGGGTTATCGTTAGTATTGGTGCATATAAAAAAATCGCAAATACAATTTTACTAGGTGGTAGAACTTTGTTGCAAAGTTCGTCTAGGTAGGTACCACCGCTTTGCCAGTTATTCTGCCGCCAAGCAGTAGTGTGCAAGCACTACTGTGTTCCGGTTTGAAGGGCACTGTAGCTAGTGAAGTTACTGGGCAATTGAGACTTTATGATCTGATCTCACAGTCGAGTAATCTTATTAGTGCAGTGTCGCTTGAAACTCTATGTTTTAGGGTTCCGAGTGACTGTTCTGTTATGGGCGGCCGTGGCGCTTAACATCAGGTGAACGACTAGCTCGTCACATCATTCAATAACATAAAAAAAAAAAACTTGAACTGTGTCTGGGTGTTGTAGCACTATACTATCCTCGTAGTTTCTGAGTCTCACAGGTGTCCTAATTAGGGTCCAGAATCTATTTATGTGATTGTTGGGCGTAATATTAACATTATTAAATGTCAAAGTTTATGTGTTTGATATTACGTAGCGCTGAAATGGCTGACAGGATTTTGATGCAATTTAGTTTTGTTTAAGTATCTAACGTTAAGTTACTTACATATGCATAAATACAAACACCATTGCCATTGGTAATATTAGGTTAGTACAGAAACTTGTAATTTTAGTATCAAATACTAAGCTCTTAAGCAAACCCAGTCAGAGTTAAACATTGTGCCATACAAAACCCATTTTATCCAATAAACCTGACCAAGTCTTTTCATTACTGAATGCAACGTATTACAACGTCCCACTGTCCACTATAGGGGAGGATTACAATTTTCCTTTTTGCAACCTTAAAAGCAAGCTTTAACTTTGTCGGAATTTGTGAAAGGACTAGTTGCGCCCCGCGGTTTTACCCGCGGATAAAAAGTATTTTAATTATTTGCTCATCCCACGGGAACATTTCACTTTTCCGGGATAAAATGTAGCCTATATGTTAATCCAGTGTATAAGCTATCTTAGTACCGAATTTCATCCAAATCCATTTAGCCGCTGGAGCATGAAGAAGTAACAAACATACACACAAACACACATACAAATTTTTGCCTTTAAAATATTAGTTTGATGACATGAATAATGTGTTTCCTATCCTGATTCAAAGACACGACTAATTAGCAGAAATGTGATAGAGTGTGATTGTACACTTAGGTCGCCGTACCGGTCTAAAAATATTACCACCCTATCGCTTCTCGATGTTATGTTTTCTTTAAATAGGTTAATGCTGTTAGTCTCTACCGACCTTTACAGCATCACCGGGCGAGAGGGCAGGCGCATAAGGCGCCCAGCTGTCAAATTTGGGAGGCAACTATTGAAAGTTACGACCGTTCTAGCTAACCTACGGGGGGTATGTCGACCTCGCTGGCTGGTGTCTGATTGTGTTACGCTGGTATCCTTTACCGGTGCCGAAAGCGGTACCTGAGCCACAAGGGCTAGTAAGACTAGTCCCATAGTAACATAGGTGATCCCATAGCAGTCCATACTACGGCTGCTATAGGATCATTCGGGTCGGTCAAGACATATCTCGGGCGACGACGGGGCGGAACAACATTGTCCTCTGTACCTACATTAAAATCTTATACGATCACCAAGACGCATACTAAGCGTGGTGATTATGGTAAACCCTGTGATAAGCGTTTAAAATGGCGTTTTATGGACTCCTATGTTCAGCAGTGGATTTCTTCCGGCTGATGATGTACACAGTTTATACATACTACACAAAGAACCCTAAACCTAGCTACCGTTTTTACAAGATTTTAACCTTTCCCCAAATTGCTAAAGAGCTACAAAAGCTTAATACAGCATTTTAGACGAACACATGTGCTGGAAATGGTAAATTTATGAAACATGTGTCGCTTTTATGCTGTAAACCGTCCGCATGACAACCATTATCCATATCTTTGCGGATTATCTTTTTTATTTTTTGAATCCTACTCAAACCGTATTAAAGCTGGCACGTTTAACGTAATTAAAGTTAAATATTCACAAACACCGTCTTTGTTAATAAAATCAACCTCAGATTAAAATTACAATAATTAGACGACGTGCTCAGATCTAGAAAGCGAGGTCAGGAATACGAAATCGCAAAATCATAACGAGATTTATTTTATTATTGTTTCATTTTCGCAATATTTTCGATATATGATTAGCTGCATAGGTTTTTAAACTTTATAGACTAGATATAATATTAAATAATATATGGCGTTGTGTGAAATGTCCACAAATATTATAGTATAGCAATAATAATAAATCCTGGACCCTAATCAGGATTCCCTGTGCTAGGGACCAGGAACAACGAGGACCATGGTCCCACAACACCCAGGCTCAAAACAAGTATTTGCGCTTTTTTTTCTGTGCACAAACCTTGCCCTGCCGCGGGAATAGAACCCGCCATCTCCGGGTTATGAGCCGACCTACTCAACCACCACACCACAGTCACTATTCAATTGTAGGAGAATAAATTATGTATTTCTTTTTCACATCCCTTTTTAGTTATGATCATGTTGTCTATTTGGTATAATTATTCTTGTCTAAGCAGTAAAAGTGGTAAAAGCTCACACGAGCCTGAATTAAAATGACCCTTGTTAAGGCGACCAGCACTCTTGGCTACCTTCATTTAGAATTCCTTACACATGTAGAGAACTTAGAGAATTATTTAATTTTGCAAGGTCCCCGTGCTTTAATTTTAATGAACATGCATGGTAATGTTGGAGACTTGAAACATTATTATTTCATGTTTAGTTTGACATTTACTTGGCCGCCATTTTCCCATTAAATTCTCAACCACTCAACTAATAAAAATAAAAGTATTCAAAAAAATACAAAGGCTCTAAACATAATTCAGTTGTTAAAAGGGTCGATAACAGACATGATTTAAATCAAAAGAAAAAGCGCTATAAACACAAATATCGCATGACACTAACACTCTTCCCTGATATAAAATTGTCATAAAATCCTGTAGGGTAGGCGCATCTTTGTTTGTGGTGATAAAAAATCATGGTTGAATATTCAAAGGAACTTTTTGGTACTCGTGCACTCACCTGTCTTTGTTTTATTCATATACAGGACTTAACAACTGACTTCAAAAAATGACGAGGCTCTCAATTCGGCTGTACGTTTTTCTTTTTTCGTGATTGTTATCACTTTCATTTATTTTTCCCGTCGATTTCTAAACTTATAAGTACGGATATACTTTCACATTGGATCCATAGAAAGCAACATGGCTACAAATTAAAATGATGAGATTTTCTCAAAATGAAATTAAGGCGAATGAAATGAATCGTCAAATGCAAAAGTCAATCTATTTGAAAGAGGCAACATTTTTTTACTGTATTACCTGTTAATTTGGGAGTCTTCAAGTCTAGAGTGAACAGATATCTTCTAGACAAACATGCACCATGGTATACTGCATCATCACATCAGGTGAGACTGGTCAAATGTTTTATCTATAAATAAAAAGTGGCGACGTTAACATTGGGTTTTATTTTAGATATACTAAAATTGTAAAAAAAACTACCATAGTTTAGAGTTTCCTGCATTTTCAATCAAGATATTTAAGTGTGTACTTAATTACAAATAAAAGAGTTTGTGGATTTCCTTAATACAATTCCCCAAAAGTCAACAAGTATTCTATCAGTTACCTGGTTTTCATGGTACAAACTTTGCTTAGTTTGGGACTAGATGGTGTTGTGTGAAATGTCCACAAATATTTATTTATTATTATTTATTTACTTAATACTAGATACTATAACCATGAAATGTCCATAAACATTTTAGTTTGACGCAAAACCCTGATTGACGCAACCAGAATCATAACAATGCGTGATAACCATGACATTCAAACGACCATATTATAATTTAAACCACTTTTTCACAGGGACTTTTTCTTGTAAATTATGACAGATGAAATCCTAAGAGGAATTTTGCGGTTTTGGCTTTACGTGACGGAGGCGAGCAATCCCTTGAGCCTTCCTTTGGAGAGGCACTGACGCTTTCACGGAAGGCGGCTTGAAGTTTCGTGTTCCACTTTGGCGGCTACTGAGTGCCTCGGGTACGTCTCGATGGTGTATTGATTAAGGTGTGATTTTTGTTTTACGTCAAGAAATGAACAACTCCTCTGATATAAAACGTATTGATTATATTAACCGACATAAAAAGTGGGCTGTTATAAGTTGTTTACAGAGTGTATATGTGTATTTGTCTGTATGGCATATAGCGCTCAAATGGATGAACCGATATAGAAAAAAAAAGAGAGAAAGCTTTTGTTTATAAATAAATATATACGTAAATAAATATTTGCGATATTTCACACAGAGCCATCTAGCTTCAAGCTAAGGAAAGCTGTACTATGGGAACCAGATAACTGATACAATACTTATATACTTTTTGTCTGTAAATACATACATAGAATACAATATAACACCCAGACACAGATTAAACATCGATGTTTATCACGCAAATGTTTGTCCTGGGTGGGAATCTAAAGCACAACCTACAGTTCAGAAGGCAGGGTTAGGTACTACCAACTGAGCTAACGGACCAGTCAATGTTTTGACGGAAATCTTAATTTTTTTTTATTGCCTCGTCTATGGTTTCATAATATCACAAAACAGGTTTAGAGTAGACTCGATTAGTAGATAGTATTAAAATATATGGATTATTAATTAGTGGAGTATGTAGCCGAAGTAAAAATTTGCTCTGAACATTAAGAAAGGCATTTAGAAATAATTCTCATTTCTTCATGCATATCATTAATAAAAAATATCGCAAGTTTTTGAAGTTAGAAGTTTGTACAACAGAAATATAGACATAGTATAATCCGCGCATTGCGAAAATAAATCGTAAAAATCTCACAAAATAAATTTCTTAGTGCGTCCTTAGTCTTATACCAAAAAAAACATCCTATACTAATAAAGGGCAGACTCGAATTTAGTAATATATTAGCAATTAAGTAAAATGGCATGCAATTTATATAAAATACATAAATATACGAATTCTCCAAACTGCTTATTTCCAAAATTCCCTATAGTCTCACAGATAACTATATCAGCGGAAAACGTAAGACAAATAGCGGGCAAAATGAAATAATGCTAAATAAGCAATATGTAAAGTGTTGGCAAAGGAGAGCGGAATCAATACAGGTACTTGTTTAAAGTCATAAGAGATGGCGGAAAATAGATTAGTCTTCTTTTTTATTTAATTATTTTTTTAGTGACCCTACTCAATACTTACTAGCAAACGTATTCTAATGAATTTTAATGAAAATCCTAACCTAAAAATATCGTTGAAGTGTCACTTGTCAATAGATTTAGGAATAAAAGCTGGTCGCTCGTGTAAGTTTCGTGGTTGTTGAAACAAAAGAAACCATATTAACTGAAATTCTCTTTTAATCAATCAATTAAATGTTTATCGTTATTTAATTTTTGTGCACCAGTTTATAAAGATTTTCTCGTGACGAATTGAGTCTACGCTCGTATGCTATAACAAAACCAGAATAAGTAACTGTTATGTGAAGGGCGGAATTACCTACCTATTTTTAATGAGTTGGAAAAAAAACATAAAAGAAAACTATCAAAAGAAAAGTTAATCTAAAAATCCACTAACAAAAGGTAAAAAAATAAATAAAACAATTTAGGCAAATGTTTTATATACATTTCAGCACACAAGGGAAAAATAATTATCACAAATATTTTAGGGCTTTGGAGACGTAAAAATGATTTTTTTGCAACCTCACTGCAATACTCAGTTCAAAGGTCGTTGACTAAGTTTGATTGTTCTGCAAAAATTGGTACACACTAGAACGTCGTTTTTTTAATCGTTTATGAATGACATGGTAGTCGTACTGCCACAGAATATATAAAAGTACCTAAGAAGTACTTACAATCATAATAAATTTCGCTACTCCCGTTACACTTATACCACCCTTCTATAGGTTAGGTTAAGGGTAAAGGAGCAAACAGCTCCAGGGTAGGTAAATACGCTGACGAAGACACGGGTACCTCTCGAGGATCTACCGTTTTTATCTGTCACCACCACTCGATGGTACACCGCTTTTCTGCCCTTTGACAGAACAATTTTAATACGCAGTAGTCCAGCTTCCACAATGCTCTTCCTGCCTTTTGTTTAAACTTCATTTTACGCACTACTATTACTACTCCTTAACTCACTAACTCTAATTTAAAGATTTCAATCACTATAAAAATGGTATAAGGGGTGGTCTTATCTCTTTCAGACACCATAAATATATAGAGGGAGTTTTGGCGGGAACGCGAAAAAGATTGAGTCACCGCATTGTATTATTTTCCAAAACTTGTGTTATTTTCAGTGTTAGTGCATAAAATTGGTGGCATTCTATTCGTTAAGTGCTGGATTACAGGCGTGAGTGTGGGAAAATGGTATAATGATGGTGAAACGTTTCTTTTCGTGTTGTTTCCAAAACTCCATAGAAGCTTCAAGTAAAGTTGCCACCACTTTACTAGGAGTATGACTTCAACTAGACTATGACTTGATGACTTCGACTGTGACTTGACACATATTTGCGTGAAATATCATTAACTTGATAAATTATCAATTACTTGACACTGGCTAAATACACAAAAGTGAGGAGCCAAAACACAAAAAAAATATATATATAGAGGCAGGAGATTATGGAACTATGACAGATTGATTTTATGGTCAATTGCTTATTTTATAATCTGTGAGATTTACTCAACAATGATCGATGCATAGACAGCTTTACATATAAAATTCAAAGTCCAGACTGACTGACTGACTTATATATCAACGCACAGCGTAAACCGCTGGTTCTAGAGACTTGAAATTTGGAGGGTGTGTTCTTTGTAAAATTAAGTGTAGGTATCCACTAAGAAAGTGTTTTTAGAATTTACACCCCTAAGAGGGTGAAATGAGTGGTTGAATTATCTATGAAAAAAATTGTTCTTCGTTTCCTATAGGTCACGTGGGTGAAGCCGCGGGCAGAAGTTAGTGTAATATAGAGATACTGGCAACGGTTTAAGAATTACCTTCTTAAGCCATATTGAAATTAAAATCCTGCTTAAACATAATCTAGTTCTAGTTCCACTTTAATCTAAGATTTATCCATCAACTCAACTCAACTCTAGAGTCGAGTATGCACTAAACGCCGCGTCAGCGTTCGGGAACGAGAGGGCGTTGCTAACGTCAATCCTACATGACTATTTGAGAGCAAGGGTGGCTACAGCCAAATACAGCCTTTATAGAAACTTTATAAAATTTATCGAAAATGTGCATAATATTATTTTTATTTTGTGACTACATGCGCCTTGCCGTGTCATTCAAAAACTTTTTGTCCGTGGAAATTCCTAATTTTCAGATAGTGTAAGTATTTGTGTGTAAGGTGTCATTCTAATCAGTTCAGCCGTTTTAAGATGAAAATAACAAACAAACGGACAATATTTCACCTTTATATATACGAGTATTATGGAATATTTAATGCGTTTATGACATCTGTCCAAAAACTAGTCTAGCGCGAGTGTGGTTCAGTGGTAAACCGTGCTAACTTCAAACCACTCTGGATCAAATTCCTCTCCATCCTGCGCTAATGACTTACAAAGGAAAACATCGTGAGGAAACCGGTGATGCTAGGGAATCACAAAGTTCGGGAAGTTGAGTCATCCACGAACCTGCACTTGGCTATCGTGGTCGATATCTACACTCTCTATTAAGGAAGGCTTGGATCATGGAACTCCGATTGCAATGCAACAGAAGTAATTTCATACCTAATTCACAAAATTCCTTAGTAACTATGCACATAAACTATGTATTGAAACTGTAAAATCCATACAAATATAAATATGAATGAAACTAGTTGCGCCCCGCTGTTTCACCCGCGGATAAAAGTTCTTTAATTATTTAGTCATCCCACTGGAAAATTTCACTTTTCCGGCATAAAATGTAGCCTATATGTTAATCTATCTTGGTACTGAATTTCATCCAAATCCATTCGGCCGTTTGAGCGTGAAGGAGTAACAAACATACACACAAACACACACACAAACTTTCGTCTTTATAATATTAGTATGATTAGTTTGAAGTGTGATAAATATGTGTGGACATTTCACACAGCGCCATCTAGTCCCAAACTAAGCAAAGCTTGTACTATGGGAACCAGATAACTGATACAATACTTAGATACTTTTTGTTTGTAAATACATACATAGAATACAATATAACACCCAGATACAGAACAAACATCGATGTTCGGCACACAAATGTTTGTCTTGGGTGGGAATCGAACCCACAACCTACAGTTCAGAAGGCAGGGTTACTACCAACTGAGCTATCGGACCAGTCAAATATCTGTTTCTATTGGCTGCAGTAAAGTTCTGTGATCACTTAGCAGCAGTGGAAACGTATTGGGCTGATTAGGAAGTTCAAATGCTTCTCCTGGGACGTAAATTATCGCCATTAAATTAATTACATGCCGCTTGTGTTCTTATAAACTACAAACTAAAAATAATAATAATAATAATTGTTTTAAGGATGTGACAATTGAAGGGTTGAGAACAAAAAGGGTTTAACTAACAAATTGATAGTTTCGAGAAAATTGACTTTAAACTTCAACGGCTTCATTTTAATGTAGAGTGCTTATAAGGTAATAGAAATGGTTTACGTAAGTTTCAGTTGCTTGAAAATGTTTTAATTCTATTTTAAAATACTAAATATAGTATAATTCATACAATCACTGTGAAAATATTATATAATGAAATAAATATAATAATGTTTTTATGCTAAGCGAACTGTATTCCTGTGACAGATAAACCGTTTTTAGACTCAAAATCTCGAGATTTAAGCCTCATTTCGGTATTTTGAGAATGTATTACTGTAGATAATTTTACGCTGAATCCTACGATGCCCATAAGTCATTTTGTGAAATAAATCAGTTAAACCCTTTTTCATCTCATCCCTTCAATTTTGAGTCCAGCGTGGAACAAACATGGATGTAATAGTGCAAAAACGTGGTAAAACTTTTTTTTTTTTTTTTTTTTTTACTTTCGATGGGTTTGCGTTTGACTACATCTCACCTGATGGTAAGTGACGATGAGGTCGAAGGTGGAGCACGCTTACCCAGAAATAACCTATTTACTCTTTTTTTTTTTTTTTTTTTTATTTATTTAGGATCAACAAACAGTACACAACAAACATAATCTTAAAGTAGTTTAAGCCTTAGAATGTAGGTAGTTAGTGTACCAACAACGCTGACCACAAATTAATAAGAAATATAACGAAAACAGAACAGAGAGATGTAACTTAAGATATTTAGTAGGTAACTGATTCCTAACTATCGCCTTAAAGTGAGTATCTAATTATATACTATAAAATAAAAAGTGTTTCTAGCATTCTAAATTACAATCCAAAGGTAAAAAAGAAACCTAAGATAGTTGTCGTAGTCGGCAGGGCAATAGCAGTGATGATGCAAACATATCCACGAAGAAGTAGACAAGGCAGGTACATGTAAGACAAGCAAACTATCAGGTGGAATGCTTGTTACCATCACCACCCAAGACCTCCAACGCAATCCTCCGAAAATCGCCAATACGTGCATGAAATATGTCGATACTATTAAAATGATCGTTATAAGATTTAGTCATGCGGTACAGTGGTGAACGCTGACCCGAGTTGGTACGCCGGGTTGCGGTAAAAAAGGTTTTTTGCTCTGTTCGTGAGTGAATTCTAAGTGGAACTTTGTAAAAAAGCCTATTTACCAGCTCGGGGCAGTCGTAACGATTGTGACAGATGTCATACAACAACGTTGCTCCAAGTAGCAACCTTCTAGAATTTAAATCCACTAGTTTATATTTTTTAAGCAGATCTTCATATGACATAAAACTATGATTATATTTATAGTTCACACGGCGTAAGAACTTCTTTTGAACTTCTTTTTACTCTTGACTTAAAGACTCCCAAGTTGTATGTTGATGGAAACACCGACGACGGGAGTGAGTTCCATTCCCTAGCCGTACGCACAATAAAAGAATCTGCAAAGCGTTTCGTACGAACAAAAGGTAAATCAACAACGTAAGGATGGTAACTCTGACCTCGCCGTGAGGTCCTGTAGTGGAATGGAGACGGTGGGATAAGATTGTGAAGCTCCTGGGCACATTCTCCAAAATAAATTCTGTAAAATACGGCCAAACATGCCACCTTACGTCTATGTTTAAGGTTTTGCAGTTTACTCCCAACTAGCGCTTCGTCATTAATGATTTTTATTGCGCGCCGTTCCACTGAGTCCAATGCAGCCAACTGGTATTTGGCAGAGCCATCCCATAAGTGGCTGCAGTATTCCATGCAAGACCTTACCTGAGCTTGGTATAGGTCCAATAGTTGCGAAGATGTAAAATACCGTTTGACCTTGTTTAATATACCAAGCTTTTTGGCTGCATACTTGGCTTTAGATTCAATGGAAAGTCCATAGTTGAGGTTGGGAGTTATGGGCATGCCGAGAAGATCGATTCTGTCCTGGAATGGTACCAACACATCCTGAAATGAAGGGAAATCGACTATGGGATCCCGTTTGGTCGTAAAAAGACAAGCCTGTGTCTTTTTGGTGTTAAAGGTGACCAAATTTGCTGCACCCCAATCAGACACTGTTTTAAGTGTTGCATCTGTTCGTTCAATCATGGCTGATCTTAACGACTGGATTTCCGATCCCTTGGCCCTCGGAGGGGGAATATATCTCTCAACGACCGTACTATCGTCTGCATACCCAACAATATCGGGCGTAAGCAGATCGTTGATATGCAGAAGAAATAAAGTCGCGGAGAGAACAGATCCCTGCGGTACTCCGGCATTAATATCCATTTGAATAGAAGAGCAGCCGTCAACGACTACGCGTATGGCTAGCTAGTATTTTCCTATTCCATACCAACTATGTCTAAACTAAAACTATGTGGTTTCCAACTAAAATGTACTCCAAAAACCCCGACCAAACTGTTGAATGCCCAAACGTAGTAACGGACCATTGAAACTGGTGGGTGACCAAATATTTTAGAGAAAGAATTTTCATTAGCGGATGCAAGGGTGACCGCGTGTACCCACGTCGTCCCATGTCAATGCATGCATAACTTTGGGACATTTTGTTTCTAGTTTACTGTTTGTATAGTGTACAGTCAGCGAGCAGCTGTTCATTACTTGTGTATACTACACACTTAATATCTGTCCACTTGAAATAACACAAGTTTAACGTGTATATTAACTCACTTAGAGTGGCTGGCATATCACATACTATCACACTCGGGTGCCAGGATCATGCGTGAAAAGACTAAATTATTACGTACCCAATATGTATACAAAACCGTACAGTAACATTACGCCCAAGTGAAATGTTCCGAAAAAATTATGTTATTTTTTTTATGTTACTGAATGATGTGACGAGCTAGTCGTTCACCTGATGTTAAGCGCCACGGCTGCACATAACAGAACAGTGTCACTCGGAACCCTAAAACATAGAGTTTCAAGCGACATTGCACTGCGCACATCATCCTGAGACATCAGCACAGTCTGGTAATAAGATTACTCGAATGTGAGATCATAAAGTCTCAATTGCCCAGTAATTTCACTAGCTACAGTGCCCTTCAAACCGGAACACAGCAGTGCTTGCACACTACTGCTTGGCGGCAGAATAACTGGCAAAGCGGTGGTACCTACCTAGACGAACTTTGCAACAAAGTCCTACCACCTAGTAGTAGATGAAAACATCTGAAACCAATGCAGCATCAAAACCAAAAAAGTATGTGAATTAGTGCTTTTTATAATAAAATACAATGTTCAAATTCATTCACAAATTAGGACCTACGATTTCATGGGACGTTAGTGAAACTGTCTGAAGCATGAATTCAAGAAATTGAACCCAATTGTTTTGCTCGTGTTTTGTTTTGCGCAAGTATATTCTAAAGCTAGACATAAATTAATGTATTAGTAATCAAACCGTGTTGACTTAACAATATGTTGAACGCATAATGAGGGGAGTGTTCAACATTAATTGGTTTGCAAAACCAATTAGATTGGCTCGCGTTGGAGTTAAGCACGTTCGGCTCATTATCGATTACTAATGAGTTACCGTCTGAGGTTAGTATACTACTAGTGTCAATTATCCAACTTTACTAGAAATACGTAGGTTATAGTGAGTTGAGAATCAGGAATAATTTGTTTGTTTTTAGAATTGTATTATACTATTTGAATGCGTCATGTAAATGGATACATATCACATACCTACCAAAATTATATATGTATATGCCATATACATATATGGCAAGATAAAAAAAACATCTAATCCTATCCTACCCTATGAATCCGAATCATCAGCCGGATTACTACTAAATATGGTCTAATATCCCGACTACTAGATATTATAACTATGTTCTTGAGCCGAACTTTTCCAGTTTATTTACTTTTTACCACAGAAGTTAAAGTTTTGATGCAGGATGCACGCAGCTATACTATATTAAATTGATAGCCTCTGTGGTGTGGTGGTTGAGCCCAAAGATAGCGGGTTCGATTCCCGCGACAGGACAAGTACTTGTGCATAAAAAAAAGCTCAAAAACTTGTTTTGTGTCTGGATGTTGTGTCCATGGTCCTCATAATTCCTAGGTCCCTAGATAGGTACATGGAATCCTTATCTGATCGTTAGACGTTATTATTATTATTTATAATTAAATGATCGACTACCTATTTAACAATAATTTGTAGTTTCTAAAGTTAACAATTAGATCATAACCTCTTCGCTCCTCTTGAAGCGAATCAATAGAATATTGATGCATTAATAGGGTTGCTTTGTCCCCTGCCCAACGGCGAGTAATCAACTCTGCATAGTGCCTTACAGTAATGACTTGAATGGCTGAAAGCCGTCATCGCTGGATAATACAGACATAATGCACCTATCTCCTTACCTATCTATAGTGATCTGTTTTCTGTTTGTATGTTTGTCCTTAGATCATGGAACAGGAGATGTATCGACGTGGTTTGATCTCAGAGTTAAGATGGTTAGTTTGTGTTAGAGTTTGATGCTTCTGTTGGTACCTACTGAATCTTAAATTTTGACCTAGTTTCAGACTCAAACTCTCCGGATTTCATAATGACTATCATTTTATGACTGTTCATTTACCGTTGAAGCTGTTCGCTTATGGAATGCCTTACCCATTGAAAATTAACAGGCACCTTCAATAAATATTTTCATAGATCGTGTAAAACAGTATTATCTTTCGCACTATCTATCAGATATTACTATCTACATACCTATTGTTATTCCTATAATTATGATGTTTGTTTATTATATATTTTTATTAGTAAATGTATGTAGTATATCTATTATAGATATGCATTATTTTTATGTAGGTTTCTTTATGATATGTATGTACTGTATATTTATATTTATATTATGTACATGACGGCGGCTACGTCCAGTTATATACTCTATGCGCAGCGGGCAGTACCGTAATTTACCCTATGGTGGCATTTAAATTTATTACAGTGGCAACATCGGCAACTATCATTGCTCCCTCAACCATCTGGCTATAAAAAGGGACCGCTCGGTGTACTACGGATCATTCTTGTTCCAGACACGGCGCGGTGTGGACATGCTGAAGGCCTATAGTTATATAGGTCGCAACCTACGCACAACCCGTTCTGCTGACATACATATATGCTTGTTTTAGCTTACAGTGTTTTATTTTTGTTCCCATCCGTGCAAGGTTGTCTGGAAGAGATCGCTCTGAGCGATAAGACCGCCCATTGTTACACTTTGGTTAAGTTTTTCACTTTTTTTAATTATTTAAGATGTGGAGTTTCAATAAAGAGTGTATCTATCTATCTACTATATTGGGAGAATACGAAAAACCAGATGAATACGTAACTTGATTGCAATCAATAAAAACAAAAACTTTATGTACTCGAATTTGACAGTTTCAATACGCACTTTGAGCATAGTTACTGTGTTTTGTTTTTAATTATGAAGAAATATCTCCTAAGTTGCATTGCAATCAAGTTTCCGTGATCACCATCCCCCATATGTAAATCTTGCGTCCTTAATCAGTACAAGTGACTTGAATCCGGGCATGAGATGTGACAATGTTTGATTACTCATACTACCTATATATCTGTGTATTAGGGAGGTATCTGTTTACTTTGCTCATACATTTTGATTGTGTAAGAGAGAACTCAGTTGAGAATCAGTGATTTTCATGCTTAACTTAATTCACAATTGAAGGGGTGAGAACAAAAAGGGTTAAACTGATTTTTTTCACAAAGTGACTTATGGGTATCGTTGGATTCAGCGTGAAATTATCTACAATAATACATTCTCAAAATACCGAAATGAGGCTTAAATCTCGAGATTTTGAGTCCAAAAACGGTTTAACGGTCACAAGAATACAGTTCGCTTAGCATATAAACATTATTATATTTATTTTAATATATCATATTTTTACAGTAATTGTATGAATTAGTACTATATTTAGTATTTTAAAATAGAATTAAAACATTTTCAAGCAACTGAAACTTACATAAACCTTTTCTATTACCTTATAAACACTCTACATTAAAATGACGCCGTTGACGTTTAAATTAAATTTTCTCGAAACTTTCAATTTGTCAGTTAAACCCTTTTTTATTCTGAACCCTTCAATTAACTAATCACGAGGTGATAAAGTGAAACATTTTAGAGTGACAATGGCGTCGATTCTGTGTCGCATTCTCTAAAACTAAAGTAAACTTAAAGTATGGCGGTACTCTTCTGATAAAGGGGAAATGAAAAAGACGGAAATATGTTAATTTTGTTTAGCTTTAGAGTATGTGACACAGAAACCACGACATCGACACCATTTTAGAGTGACATTACCTTATGATACCTACCTGAATTGTACAAAAATTTGTAATAAAAATTATATAAATAGTTAAGTCAGCAAAGATCAAAGTTTATTTCAGTTCGTAAAATGTTTAGTAACCAACGGTATTTGAACTAGCGTCATTTAAATTTAGTTATGCCATATGAACAATTTTGCTCGTATGACATAACTGAACAATTTTGTTTATATGACGCTAGTTGCGCTAGAGACGCGATTTCACCCACGGATAAAAATTATTTTAATTATTTACTCATCCCACGGGAAAATTTCACTTTTTCGGGATAAAATGCAGCCTATATGTTAATCTAGTGTATAAGCTATTTTGGTACCGAATTTCACCTAAGTCCGTTCAGCCGATTGAGCGTGAATGAGTAACAAACATACACACATACAAACTTTCACCTTTATAATATTAATACCTACCTGGAATGTACACAAATTTGTAATAAAAATTATATAAATAGTTAAGTCAGCAAAGATCAAAGATTAATTCAGTTCGTAAAATGTTTAGTAACCAACGGTATTTGAACTCGCGTCATTTAAATTTAGTTATACCATATGAACAATTTTGTTTATATGATAGTTGCGCCCCGTGGTTTCACCCGCGGATAAAAATTATTTGAATTATTTACTTTCCACAGGAAAACTTTACATTACCGGGATAAAATGCAGCCTATATGTTAATCTTGGTACCGAATTTCATCTAAGTTCGTTCAGCCGATTGAGCGTGAAGGAGTAACAAACATACACATATACAAACTTTCGCCTGTACAATATTAGTGTGATAACTGAAAAGTTTGGTTCATATGACATAACTACCATCGCAGTTGCTTACAACTAAACAGTCAATGTAGTTTCATCTGAACAGTCAATATCGCCTGCCATCCATCTCAGCCAGAATTCAAAGGGTTCCGGACTCCTAACTAACATCATTGTGCGCTGCTCAACTTGCTAAACCATTTCCAGCCATTCTGCATCAGCCGTTATGCATTCTGCCTTTGAACCGCCAATAATTTAATTGAAGAGTCTCCTATACCAGGCCGCAGATTAGTTGCAGTTGGAGCAAGTTTCGACCGTCTTCGGACAAACTTTGGAGGCTGGGACGGCATTGGGTCGGTATACTATACTTTGTATATCTGAGTAGTGACACACGACATTAATAATGTTGTTATAGTATATTGAACTAAATCGACGACTGTAACTCTAGTATATGACGGCGGCTACGTCCAGTTATAAACTCTATGCGCAGCGGGCAGTACCGCAATTTACCCTATGGTGGCATTTAAATTTATTACAGTGGCAACATCGGCAACTATCATTACTCCCCCAACCATCTGGCTATAAAAAGGGACCGCTCGGTGTACTACGGATCATTCTTGTTCCAGACACGGCGCGGTGTGGGCATGCTGAAGGCCTATATTTATATAGGTTGCAACCTACCCACAACCCGTTCTGCCGATATATACATTAAAAACCTTTTATTTACATTTGGGTTTTAGTTTTGATGTACGCTCGCAAAAACATTAGCTCTTTTCCCAGATATTGCGACATTCATAACTTTAATACTAGGAACAAAAATAAATTGAAAGTTCCAAGATTCAGACTGCAGAAAGTTACACTAATGAACAATTGTCAATGCGTAAATTTAAATTATTCATAAAGTCAAACTTAATGATAAAAGACACAATAAATGATTATGTGTCGGACAAAAAGCTTGGCCTGAATATCCCAAGCTTAACGGTATGAAATCTTAGGTACTTTGCCTATTGCCTATTTCTATCTATAAATTCAGTTTCTATTTGTAATGTTTATTAAGATAATCACGGTATTTTTCTTGCACCGGTATGACGTGGTGGTTACTTTTGTAACATATTCATTATCTCAACTGTAATGAATTATATACATTGTAAAAGACAGTAGAAAGAAGAAGAAAAAAAATACATCACTGTAAAGTTTCTTGTAGCTTCTTCTTTACAGTTGTAATCGAATCTTCGAATCAAAGTTTTCTATTCTGCATTGTGCCGGATTGCTTGCACCAGTAGTGAGAAAGAGAACTGCTTTTTTTTCAAACTCATATATTGTAATGGGCTTGCTGTATATTATTTGACAATAAGCACTTTGTAATTTTATATGCTTAGTGAAATGACTTAATTTTAAGTACCTAATATAATTTTGACTTGTTATAGTGCTAAAATTAGCCTATTTGCAATAAATATTTTGACTTTGACTTTGTATATTGAACTAAATCGACGACTGTAACTCTAGTATACATTACAAACCTTTTATTTACATTTGGGTATACCGTATGAATAGTAGTAAATCTAATACTTAAATCTACTTGTAAAATAATAATTATAAAATTTGAAAAGTTGGGAAAAGTTGGGAACCTCACAAATGTCGTGAGGTTCCCATAGTACAAGCTCTGCTTTGTTTGGGGCTACATGGCTGTATTAAAAGTCGACAACTATTTTGTTTAACTGATAAAATATCTACTAATAAGTGTGAAAGCTCTTAAGTTCACACTTATATCTCTAACCCCCGGTTTCTCATACGTTTGTCAAATTTGCGTCAAGTCAACATGACAGCACGCACATTTTTTTTTTTAGGATTTGGCTTTGTGTATTTAGCCAGTGTCAAGTAATTGACAATTTATCAAGTTATCGATATTTCACGCAAATATGTGTCAAGTCACAGTCGAAGTCATCAAGTCAAGTCACAGTCAAGTCAGTCTAGTCAAAATCATACTCCTAGTAAAGTGGTGGCAACTTTACTTGAAGCTTCTATGGAGTTTTGGAAACAACACGAAAAGAAACGTTTCACCATCATTATACCATTTTCCCACACTCATGCCTGTAATCCAGCACTTAACGAATAAAATGCCACCAATTTTATACACTAACACTGAAAATAACACAAGTTTTGGAAAATAATACGATGCGGCGACGCAATCTTTTTCGCGTTCCCGCCAAAACTCCAGCACGCACATTGGTTGAGATAGCCGTAATTAACAGGCAACCAATGAGCGTTCAGTATTTGTTCTGCCAAGTTGACACGAATTTAACAAACGTATACGAGAACCCGGGAGAAAGTGTAGCTTAGCTAAGTTATTTTAACAGTATAATATATACTGTAGCAAAATAAACATACACTTATATGTATATCATATGCATCATACGAGACAACGCGACTGGTTCTTCCTTTCGCTTGGATATGACTTGTTCACATGCCATCGTTTCCTATCCTTGAATAGATAGGGTATCAACGTTTGTAGGGTTTTCAGTTTACTTAACTATAAATAGTGTATACAAAGATAGAATGGGACGGCCGCAGGGCGACTTTTTAAAAATACAGAAAATTCTAATTAGAAATGTCGTTTATTCGACAGATCGCTTAAGAATAACTTAATTCTACCAAGACAATACCGTTGGGACGATCGCCCACGCTGTCCGCACATAATCTGAGCTTCTAAGAATACGCTTTATTTATGCTTACTAAGCGCGTACAGAGAAGGTAACTGCACGGAACTCAGATCACATGACTACATATATATATAATAATAATAGGTCTTTACCTATGAAATTGCCGTATTGCAGTACAGACTTTTTCAAACAAAAAAAAGTTTTGATTGGCTATGAATTCTAAATTCAAATTAATTTTGTTTTAAAAATATGACATTCTATTTACAATATAAGTATTTTGTTTATTGATTAGCGTTGTATTTTCATCACATTTCAACATTTTTCCTCATAATGGATACTTTGAAATTTCGTGTAATTATGGAATATGAGTTCCGTCGTGGCACCAACGCGGCACAAACGACACGTAACATCAACGACGTTTACGGAGAGAACTGTACAAACGAACGTACAACCCGTTATTGGTTTGCTCGGTTCCGTTCTGGGAATTTTGACTTGAAAAATGAACCTCGTGGTCGTCCGGAAACTTTAGTCAAAAATGATGAATTAAAGGCGATTGTGGAAGCTGATGAATCTCAATCTACAGCTGAGCTGGCAGCAGCTTTTGATGTTAGCATCAAAACAATATTGGTCCATTTGCGACAGATTGGCAAGATAAAAAAGCTTGATAGATGGGTGCCCCACGAACTTAACGATCGCCAGCGCAACGTACGCGTCGAGACTTGGCTTGCGCTGCTTAACAGGCACAGAAATGAAGGAATTTTGAACCGAATTGTTACGTGCGACGAAAAATGGATTCTTTTTGACAATCGAAAGCGCTCAGCAAGTTGGTTAGATCCTGGTTCGGTACCAAAGCAATGTGCAAAACGAAAAATGACCTCTAGAAAGGTGATGGGCACAGTTTGGTGGTCTAGTGCTGGTGTGATTCATCATAGCTTTTTACAAAACGGCGAGAGCATTACTGCAGATGTGTACATTGAAGAACTGACCACAATGATGGCGAAACTCGCACGTCTGCAACCAGCTTTGGTCAATCGGTCGTCTCCACTGCTACTTCACGACAACGCGCGACCCCATACTGCACAACAGACCGTCTCTAAGCTGCATGAGTTGGGTTTGGAAGCTCTCCCTCATCCGCCATACTCACCAGATCTTGCGCCTACCGACTATTACTTTTCCAAAATTTGGACAAGTTTTTAGCGGAAAAAAAATTCAATTCCCGAGAGGCAGTACAAAACGCCTTTGAAGAGTTTGTTGTCTCCCGTCCTGCTGATTTTTTCAAGAAGGGCATCCATAAACTGCCACAGCGTTGGCAAAGATGCATTGATTGCAGGGGTGATTACTTTGAATAAAAGAAATAAATAAGTTCGAAAAAAAAATACTTTAACTTTTTTCAAACAAAACGGCAATTTCATAGGTAAAGACCTAATATGTAAAAAGTAAAAAATATTATCGATGCGATAGAAGAAAAACAAAATTTCTTTACCTTATACCGAACGTACTGCGTAAGCAAATACATAATAGCCGTCAATCAAAAAATTTAATATATAAGTGCTTGAGATACTAAATTTTAGAAATAAATTATCTTAGCTCGTGGCTAGGACATAAAAAAAATACAACAAAATATGATGGGAATCTCTGTAGGATTGCCGAGATCTCAATGTATCAAGAGTAGGTATTGGGCGACAATACCAGGAGATTAGAATATTTTCATTCCTTTTCCGTTCGTCACAGCCTTGAGAACGAATCGTTAAACAATGGGGTTCAAGGATTATTACAAAACCATGCCCATGCGATAGAGCGGTAGGACGCGCGGCTTGGTACATTTTCTTAGCCGTTGCCGACCTATCATTTACATACCGCGCCCATTTCTAGAAGTCAAACTAAAGTTCAAATATGTTAACTGCCAGCCCTGGGTCAAGTCCATTACATAAACATCAGATTTCCGACATGTCGCACGGCGTAGCTGCTACACCACCATCGTACAGCACTTACCCTGCTGTCACTTATGTGCCTAGTTTATAGTAGAGAGTCACAGTTCAATATAATAGTTTGCAAATTCAAAAGCTATCAACAGTTGCTATTACTGTTCTTTAAGTCACAAAGCGAGACCTCAGAATTAACATCTTCTCAGTCCACATAATATAATATACTACGATCACCAAGCCAGCTTCCAAGGCCTCTTGCCTGGTAGTATCGACATTTTTATTTTATTCGTTTAAACGGGCTGATGCTGTTGGTCTCTACCGACCTTTACAGCGTCACCAGGTTCCCACCTAATGACGCTTTTTAAGGCGCCCCAGCCACCGTAAGAAGGAGGCAACTAACACAGAGGTACCCTTGCGGCGCAAGCCTCGGGTTGGGCCGTTGCCGGGGTAAGAGGATCGATAAGACTACGTCGACTGGAAGAGTGGTCCTTATGGAAGATTCATCAAAACTACAGCGACAACTAACCATGCGTCCATGATGAAACGCTTGCGTGTGCTAACATGCATGCTACCGCCATCTAGATTCAAATGACGGAACTAGCATGTTGTTGTAAAACTTAATTGCCCTTAAAGTAACGACTCTAAAATGGCGTTAATATGCCGTATTTTTTACGTCATTGACGTCAATTTGTTTAAGGAAAATGCCGAATCTTCGCTTTAAATCGCGAACGCTGATGATGCTGCATATTAATAAATACCTAAATATTGGTGAGATCACACAGCGCCGTCTAGCCATAAACTAAGCAAAGTTTATAAGTAGTATGATAACCAGATTACTGATAGAAAGAAACTTTTGAAACATAAAAAAACACACAAAAATCTAACAGCTTTGTTTTACTGTGGCAATACAGTTGGGCCGCGTGTCTGGTATTTTTATGTCCGGAAACACCTCCCACAGTTTATAGACAAAGCTCCTGTGTTGTTATCATTGCGACGCTCCGTACCATAAAATTTTCCCCGTGTATGCTATGGAAATGTATGATGCAGCCGAACCTAATTTACTTACATTTAGATTTCTTCCTTTCGAAAGATAATAAGTCGTCCAAAATTTCCAATACGTTTTAGTTTGTAATTTACTAGCTGTGCCTTTAGTATTCAACTTAAGTAAAATGTAAGTGGGCTGGAGCATTTGGACTGTCTATTACTTACTTTACTATTTACTGGCCGCGATGACTTAGAAGTCATCAAGTCAGTAAATAGTCTAAATGCTTTTTTTTGTATTAGTTTATGTTTAGTATTAGGTATTAATATTATCATTGTAGTATTTAGTAAAATGTATAGATACTAATATAATAAATATGAAAAGTAGTGAGTTTGTGGGACTTTTTCAGCAAAACGGATGAAACGATTTAGCTGAAACTTTGTACATAGATTGCTAGCACTAACAAAATCAATACAAGATTAAACTTTTATCCTCAAAAATCAAATCTTCCTACAACAGAAACAAGTGAAACCGCGTAAACCTCCAATTTTCCAAAAAGTCAAACATGTAATGGAAAAAAATATTAAAAATATCCGAATCTAAATTATAATTGGTAGGTATATAAGAGCTTGATAGTATAATTATATTTAGTCCAACAAATAACTTCCTAAAAAAGCGCTGCAGTATGGACAGTAATGATCTGTCTTGTTGCATGAATACATGCAGTAAGGGACGCACATGCAAGGCCAACACCTGAAACAACCAAACATAGGATTATTTTTGATAGGTTTTTCATTTATTTTATTTGATTTATTACAGCTTCCTATTAACAATTGCACTTTGTATACCTACTACAAAAACATTTGGAGTGTAAGCCGCGTTGAACTCGAAATCAGTCGAAGAATTCAAATCGGATAAACTTTAACTCGCTCGGTCCTGATACACTCGACCGTATATAATATGCTATCTACAGTATCTACCTACTTCTTTGATTGACATCTCGCCTCATTTCGTGCCTACTTACCTACTTATTGTTTAAGTTGTAAAGTATAATTATGTTGGATAACTCCCAACTATGTATACTTACATGTATTTGTCGTGGCTCATAAATCATGTATATACTATAAATATTTAAAACTAATAATGATCAAATTTTGACAATTAACCTAAAAATTTAAGTGACAGTAATCATAATTTCTTTCGACCTGAATTATTGTGATGTGACGAGAGTTAGGCAATGTATCTGTTCTCTCTGGTCTAAAGTGCAACGCCCTCACAGGGCTCATACAATGTAATATTGGAAACTAAGTACTGTATAGATTAGTTAGACTAAGTAATGAAATTGTATGAAGGCATGTAATAATAATAAATAAATAAGTAAACTGCAGGCAAATGCTTTAGACCATTTTCACCCCGTCGTCGCCGCCCGAGACACGTCTTGAGCGACCCGGATGATCCTATAGCAGCCGTAGTATCGGCTGCGCTAGGATCACCGGACCAGTCTAGCCCTTCTGGCTCAGGTGCAGGCCGCTTTCGCCACCGGTTTTTTTTAATTATTATTCTGCATTTCCAGACACCTGGGTCCGTGCTTTTTGTTAGATTTCGTTAGATTTAGATTATTTTTTATATTTATGAATTGCTTAATTCATCTATCATTAACTTGAACACCGGTTTAGGAACCCAGCGTAACACAATCAGACACTGACCCCGCCGCGAGGTCGACGAGGGTCCACTCTTCCAATGGACGTAGTCTTCTCGATCCTCTCATCCCGGCAACGGCCTAAGCCGAGGCTCGCACCCCAGGGGCGCCCTTGAGCTAGTTGCCTTCCACTTTTGACAGCTGGGCACCTTAAGCACCTGCCCTTTCGCCTGGTGACGCTGTAAAGGTAGGTAGAGACCAACAGCAATAGGTCATTTTAAAAAATGCTTTTTCCCACTACCAGTCAGTCTGGGTGTTATATTTTATTCTATGTATGTTACTACAAACATAATAAAAGTATCGTATCAATTATCTGATTAATTTGGGGCTAGAAGGCGCTGTGCGAAATATCCACACATATTAATTTATTTATGTAAAAATTATCATCCATCATCACTTACCCAAGAATACATAAACAAGCAGCCGAGAGATGCGTTTTCACTGTTGGCCTATGGTGGATTACAGTCTTGATTTCCTGATTACACATATGACAGGTCATGAAGATGGGCTGTGGGCCCACACTATTGGGCGACGATGTTGATGGCACTATCGGGCCGAGGATCACAGGAGGTCCGTAAGGAGACATTGACGACGGATACGTGTCTATATAGATATCATTCGGATGTGAACCAATAGAAGGCTGCGTCTGAATCGGTGCGTTCATGGTGGTTCACTGAAAATTATGAATATAATAATAATAACACTGAACGATCACATACATAGATCCTGGACCCTAAATAGGATTCCCTGTGTCTAGAGACCCAGGAACTACGAAGACCATGGTCCCACAATACCCAGATACAGAACAAGTATTTGCGCTTTTTTTCTGTCCGCAAATACTTGTCTCGTCGCGGGAATCAAGCCCGCCGCCTCCGGGCTATGAGCCGAACTGCTCAACTAACACACCACAGAGCTATTGTGCTAAAAAAATATTCTAGATTAAAACTATCATCTGATTTCACGTATTTCATACCTATTACAACTTTTTTACGACTTGGGGAGAAAGCTGGTGAATGCGAGGCGAACGAAAGTTGAAGTTGATCGTAGATCTCCATTGTCAACATAACTAAGTTAAAAATTTGTATTAATTTATATTATGTTGGTATGTCCAGTAAAATGACAATTTACAATTGTCAAGATGGCGACATTAATATTAAACAAAGCAAAAACCAAGTTATACCGGCCGATAGATGGAGCTAAACTAAAGAAGTTTTACTTCAGCCGCATGGTCTAAAAAACACTTGTATTGTTTCATGTTATACATTTTAGTACAAAAAATGAAAGTCGTCATTTGTATTCGAGTTGGATTATTGTGAAATACAAAATAGATAACTTACTTACAATTCTGTCGATCTTGTATAAATATCACCAGTCAACATTTTAACCAAGAAAATTCGTAAATAAGGCATATCTTACTCCTATATTATTTGATTTTACAAAAACGACAGCTAATCAGGAAACACGCTGATTCGCCCGTTTTCATAACACTGGGCAACGATATCATCGTAAACTGTATGTTAGCGATAAATAGCTAAGTGCGCTTGTGCACTTACATGATTATGTTCGGTATTCGGTAACTAGCCTTTTTAAGTACCTACATAGCGAATGCCGAGAGACCATTGTCTCTCTCTCTTTTATAAGTACATAGCACTAATAAAAGAGAAAGAGAGACAATGGTCTCTCAGCCATGTGGATTGACTTGCATTATTTTCGTATAAATCTTTAAATTCCGCCCTTTTCCCTTTAACTTCCCACTTCTTGAAATACTTCCTTAGTGAACACTATTAAGATGTAGGTACAAATGGAGTACACACTACAAATAATTATCTTAATTCTACTATTGCTATTTCATTCGCTGACGGCCTCCTGTATTTTCTCTAACGTTTTATATAATTGGCAATACCTAGCTGTTAATACCGTAGATGGCGTAAGAAAGAAAGAGAAAGATGTCAATTACTGAGTAGATTTGCGTTAGTATTCATCTTTAATCGGTCTTTACGAATTTTGGCTCCACTTTTACCGCCTCTGGAAGTTGACTTTCAAGACCACAAAGCTTGATCTTCAGATTTTTCTGCGAAGAACCAACTAAATAATATACGATAAACAATAAACCAGCTTTTATAGAAAATAGTTTTTTTTTTTTTAACGGGATAATGCTGTTGGTCTCTGCCGAACTTTACAGCATCACAGGGCGGATATAAAATAGGTGGTATTGCTTGCAAGCTTCACATAATTATTTAAACCTACTATTTTTAACCTTTTGCCAAACATGACACGAACCGAACAAATATAAGTGCACAAGCACCTTACTGATAGTAGGCTTCGCCAACTGATAACGGTTTCCCTGGTATAAGCGAAATCCAGTACTTACGTACTTAAATTATGACACTGGTATAATATCTATAACATTATCATGTTGATAGTAATTTTCAGTATCTAATGTTTATTTTAGGTAATAATTCTTTCGCGGAAAGCCACGCATTAGATAATGGTTTTACGTTTCAATAAGAATAAAAGAAAATTAAGAATTTTCAATTATTACAAATTTGTTTTTTGTTGACGCCACACCTTTCTGGATTCTTCGCACTTTTGGACACACCTTTTTGGACGCGATTTTATTATTTCGCTGTTCTAACTTTGTTTCTAATTTTTTGTTTTCTAATAGTAATTCTATGGGTTCACGGTCGAAGTACCTACTCTTCCAGTGGACGTAGTCTTCTCGATCCTCTTATCCCGGCAACGGCCCAAGCCGAGGATCGCACCCCAGGGGTGCCCTTGAGCTAGTTGCCTCCCACTTTTGACTTCTGGGCGCCTTAAGCAAGGGTGACGCTGTAAAGGTCGACAGAGACCAACAGTATTAGCTCGTCCAAAAAAAAAAACGGTCGAAGTACATAAAATCGATTATCGTAAATATTAGGTACATACATAGAGCGCACTATAATATTTCCGAAACTGACCATTTATATAAACATCTAAAAAGTAATTACTACAACATTTTATAATGGAACTCTCTGGCTGAGAGTTTTGGCGGGAAAGCGAAAAAGATAGCGTCACCGCATTGTATTATTTTTCAAAACTTGTGTTATTTTCAGTGTTAGTGCATAAAATTGGTGGCATTATATTCGTTAAGTGCTGGATTACAGGCGTGAGTGTGGTAAAATGGTATAATGATTGTGAAACGTTTCTTTTCGTGTTGTTTCCAAAACTCCATTGAAGCTTCAAGTAAAGTTGCCACCACTTTACTAGGAGTATGACTTTGACTAGACTATGACTTGATTTGATGACTTTGACTGTGACTTGACACATATTTGCGTGAAATATCATTAACTTGATAAATTAACAATTACTTTACACTGGCTAAATACACAAAAGTGTGAAGCCAAAATATTAAAAAATTGGCTGTAGACTTTTTTTTTCATTTGACTGTCATTTGTTTTTACATCGTGGCCTTATTTTAAAAATTGAGGGTCTACATCACCATAGATTTAAGGCGCGGTGTAAGCCCGAAATAAATAAAAAAAAACACTTTTTAGACGTCACAAGTGTGTGTCTTAATGTAATGAAAAATATGCGTACAAAACTTAACTAAGTAACTAGTTAAATTTTTCTAATATAAAATCGTTCTAATGATCCCTAGAAATAGTTTATGAACGTAGTTCTCCAAAATGCCTTAACAAAAAATTGCAACACTCATGTCATATTTTAGGTTACTTTAACTACATATTTAAGCACCAAATATATTTAAGCAATAAATAAATAAATAAATAAATAAAAATAAAAAAGTCAGCGATTACGAGACATTTTTATTTACAAATCAAATAGCCAGACTGGTGTTCTAAAGGTATGACCAGTTAAAATATTTATTTAATATCCATATTTCACGTAATTCACCAAAAACTTGCAATATTAACACATTTTTATGCGCACATCATAATTTATCACATATCATATGATATATGACAAATGTGTATTATAATCCAATTTTTTTTTTTGTTGTAGTAGTAGTAGGTATTTTTTAGTATTATAATACTGGAGATCGAGTTTAACATCAAATTATGATCTGCAGTTGTAATTGGACCTTGACCAAATACATTCCCAAATACTCGAACTGGTATTTTGTTAGTACAATTGTTACAATATATACCTACCTAATGTAATAATATTAAAATTGTGTATTTCGAAATGACTAGTTAAATTATTTTCGTAGTATTTGAAACGATTTGGTGTAAATCATTAAAATGAAAAATCTTTATTTAATAATCACCTTTATTTGCAAAACTAAACATTTTCATTAATATAGTACAGTAATAAAATACTTTATTAAATCCGCATGCTTACTGTAATCTTTAACACAGTATTAATTCGTAAAAGGCTATCATAATTATAATTTCACGAAAATAACTTCTGCTAATGTAGCCTGGCTTACACTTTATGAATCATAATTAATATCTGTTTTTGAATAAATAACAGCTATGCCTAATTATGAATATAAAGTAAATTAATTTGAATAACAGCTGAAATAAACCCAAAACTTGTCAAAAACTTAATAATAATGTTTCTGGCCTGGAACACTTTTTTTTATGTTTTGGCTCCACACTATTGTGTATTTAGCCAGTGTCAAGTAATTAATAATTTATCAAGTTAATGATATTTCACGCAAATATGTGTCAAATCACAGTCGAAGTCATCGAGTCAAGTCATAGTCTAGTCAAAGTCATACTCCTAGTAAAGTGGTGGCAACTTTACTAGAAGCTTCTATGGAGTTTTGGAAACAACACGAAAAGAAACGTTTCACCATCATTATACCATTTTCCCACACTCACGCTTGTAATCCAGCACTTAACGAATAGAATGCCACCAATTTTATGCACTAACACTGAAAATTACACAAAATTTGGAAAATAATACAATGCGGCGACGCAATCTTTTTCGCATTCCCCTGGCACACTTATCTTAGTGTGTTAAGTCTATTACAATGAAAATAATCAATGGAGTTTTATTTTAAATCTTATAAAAAAAACTGATTTTGAAACCCCGACTTTAACCATTTAAAATACCTTTGGAATATGCAGATACAACTTGGTTATGTGAATATCTCAAATTTTAATAACTGCTTATGTAATTTTTTGTTAAATATCTGTTCATCAAAACTATTCAACGCAAATAACAGAAAATACATTATTAGATTAAAGACAATATTATTTTCTTACTAAAGAAAGGCTCGATTTTCGAAAATAACTCTCGAAAATAACAATCGAATATCAAGTTTTACAGTTATTGCTCATATTTGAACAAAAGATAATACATAAGAAAAATCTTATAAATATGAGGTATAATAATAATGATAATCTTATAAACTTAGACATAAAATCTCCTGCAATTGAGTTAAAATTCATAATTTTCAAATTTTGTTTTCGTTAGACTGTTGCAATATCTTACAGAAAATTTTAAACTAGGTACTTTAAAATCTGCAGTTAAATTTCTAG
This sequence comes from Ennomos fuscantarius, assembly GCA_905220475.3. Taxonomy (NCBI): domain Eukaryota; kingdom Metazoa; phylum Arthropoda; class Insecta; order Lepidoptera; family Geometridae; genus Ennomos; species Ennomos fuscantarius. Next base: position 11,921,439 of record HG992029.1, read on the forward strand.
CTTAGGATATGACTGTGTTACACCATTTAACCGTTGTTAAAATAACGTCACAATTTCAAACGATAACTTTAACGACGCAAAAAAGCCAGTTAAATGGTTTCGAATATTTTGGCATAATCGTCAGCCGCCGTTTTAGTTTTTTTCCTAATTTGCGTCACATCTTACATTTTTTATGGGCGGCTGCGGACTATGATATTCCAACCTTCAATGAAAAATATTCGAACCCCTTTATGATTAAAAAGTTGTTAAACAATTAAAGATACAAAATCTAACATGTGATGACGAGTTCTGTCGAGAAAACGAAACAGATCGCGTCGCCGCATTGTATTATTTTCCATAACTTGTGTTATTTTCAGTGTTAGTGCATAAAATTGGTGGCATTTTATTCGTTAAGTGTTGAATTACAGGCATGAGTGTGGGAAAGACGTATAATGATGGTGAAACGTTTCTTTTCGTGTTGTTTCCAAAACTCCATAGAAGCTTCTGGTAAAGTTGCCACCACTTTACTAGGAATATGACTTGACTAGACTAGACTATGACTTGATGACTTGGACCTTCGAGAAAAAACAAGCATGCTTGTTATTGCCAGAAGACTTGACACATTATATGATATTAATTAACTTGAGATATTATAAATTACTTGACACTGGCTAAATACACAAATATGTGGAGCCAAAACAAAAAAAAACAAGTGATGACGATATTTATGCAAAACTTGCTGGTTAAACCCACATATTAGAAAAAAAAACAACCGTCTATCGCTTAATTCTTGCGGTGAGACTTACAAGCAATTTTATCTTTAGCAATAACTTTAACCACGTTTAAGGTGTAACCCAGTCATACATTCCGTAGAGCATCACCGTTGAGAAAACATTACACAATAACACATAATGCTCAGACTAAAAACTAAGTTTTATAAAAACAAACAACTTGGACATTGTGAACGGCATTTATCATTAACTAATTAAATCTTACACTATCTCGAGTAGGTGCCCAGGTATGAATTGCAGCTGGGGCAGTAGTGATCCGCATTCTGGCATGAGTTCACGCAGTATGGCACGCATATGCACGGCCAGCATCTGAAAAATATCAAAATGGTTACTTAGACTTGGTACCTTGGCCCATTTGTAATTTGACACCATTGTATACATTGATACCTTGTTCCTTATTACATTGGTAGATATGATTCACTCTAATTGTGCATGCCTCTCCACTTAATTTTGTTATTTCAATGTGTTAAAATAAATATTAATTTTACTAGGTGGTAGGACTTTTCTGCAAAATTCGCCTAGGTAGGTACCACCGCTTTGCCAGTTATTCTGCCGCCAAGCAGTAGTGTGCAAGCACTGCTGTGTTCCGGTTTGAAGGGCACTGTAGCTAGTGAAATTACTGGGCAAATCAGATTTTATGACCTGATCTCACAGTCTAGTAATCTTACTAGATTGTGCTAATGTCTCAGGATGACGTGCGCAGTACAGTGTCACGCGAAACTCTACACTTTAAGAGTGACACTGCAACTGATATGGGCAGCCATGTCGCTTAACATCAGGCGGACGGTTAGCTCGTCACAGCATTCATTAACAAAAAAAAAACTCATACTCTGCTCGTGTGCGTGCAGTGACTTTACTGTAAACTGGGACTCGCAAACTTAACTAATACGGGATTGGAATCTAGGTGCGGGCATTTGTATCGTGGAGAGTGCGCATTTTGTATGGAACGATAGCTTGTTTAATTTATATCCTGTTACCTTGGTACTTTGGTATTTTGAGACTTATTACATTGGTACTCTGTTTCCTTACCACTTTTGAGACAATTCCATTGTAGTTAGTTGGAGTGACTCTAGTTCTGCTTATATAGATTGTCCTATTGCGATGAAACTAATCACATCACACTTCACACTAATATTATAAAGGCGAAAGTTTGTATATGTGTATGTGTGTTTATGTGTGTATGTTTGTTACTCCTTCACGATCAAACGGCTGAATGGATCTGGATGAAATTCAGTATCAAGATAGTTTATACACTGGATTAACATATAGGTTACGTTTTATCCCGGAAATTTTCCCGTGGGATTAATTAATACTTAAAATACTTTTTATACGCGGGTGAAACCGCGGGGCGCTACTTGTCGTTTATATGCAAAAAAATATTTGTTTTGAAGCTGGATTTTATGCGTTACCAATTCGCGTAGTATCAGATTCCCTTAACACTATCTTACTTTAAATTACTATAATTCTAGGACTTTGAGAGGTAGAAATGTGCATAGATCCCAATATTTACCTATGTATTACAACAGATTACACGAAGATATAATAAACTCTAATAAAATCATTGAACCTGTGGTCCGCTTAATCCTCTCAATATCTACAAAGGTATCTTAAAACAAGCGAGTAATTTAAACAACTTATTTTGTTCCTTAAATCGATCCGCCTGCAATCTGAATGAATATTCGAGTATTTACTGTTTCAATGACTTTTGTAATTATATCATAAGATTAATATCTGCATTATTATTCATGTACACATCTATTTTCGTCATTCGTTAAAAAAACTTAATCCCTCCAAAATAAATTTAGCAAACCAAAACATTTGAAAATATGCAGTCAGTGTTATTGCTATATTTAAAGAAACGAAACTAAATACCAATATAATAGTTAATTACGCTTTAACACCAGAATTATTAAAATATTTTTTAAAACTCCACTTTTCAAAAATTCTTCGATGTGTAACGTTACACACAAAAGAAAGATCCTCCAAATTTCAATTTCTTATGCTCAGTGGTTTGAGCTGTAGGTACGAGTGTATGTATGAATGTAGTCTGTCAATGAGTTACTCGATCGGTATTTGAGTATAAATTAAATTGACTGGTCCGATAGCTCAGTTGGTAGTGACCCTGCTTTTCTAAACTGTATGTTGTGGGTTCGATTCCCAAGACAAACATTTGTGTGATGAACATCGATGTTGGTCTGAGTGTGGGTGTTATATTGTATTCTATGTATGTATTTACACATAAAAAGTATCAAGTATTGTATCAGTTATCTGGTTCCCATAGTACAAGCTTTGCTTAGTTTGGGGCTAGATGGAGATGTGTGAAAAGTAAAAAAATAATTTTAGAATTAAGTTCAAGTATAAAAGTCATACTTACAAAAACAGACATAGCACTAGCGCGACCACGTGAGTGCGCGTGGTGGCTTTGTGCTCAACCTTAGTCAGGATTACGGCTCTGCAAGAGGGACATGTCACTTGGGTAGGCTCGGGTCCCACTGCCACTAGGTTCATCTTTATCTGTAAATCACCAAAATCAAATATAAAACTAGTGTATAAATAGCGCTATAAATGTATACAATGACCCTTATTGAAACTGCTTTTCGTTTTATTGGTACACATTTTCAATGAAGTCCATTATATTATAAAATAAGTAAAAATGCAATCTAATATTTTAAAGTATTAGTCATCAAAATAAATGTAATAGTCAGCATCGTCAGCTTGAAGACGTCCTTACTGCTGAATGAAATTGTAAATAGTGTAAATAGAAAAAAATTGGGAACAAAAAGAAAAAAAATGTCCCTCCTCTATTTATTTTGTTAAAACAAATATACAACAAATAAATATGTAAGTAGTATATTAAAAAAAGAGCACGGATCCAGGAGTCTGCGGTTTAATAAAAAAAAATGAATTTATGCCTGCTCTATAAAGCGCCATTTTGAGCTTCAGTTTACCTCTTACTCTCAAACGGTTCCCCGCACAATTTTATAAACACATTATAAAACATTTAAAGTGAATATTTTGACTGTTGAAAACATCATGTATTTAAATTCAAATTTGAAATGTACTCACAATTATTTATTTGGAAATGCTATAAATTAAAAACACAAAATTACTGAAGACGTGGATCGGCAAAACCGTGTTTAAGTCGGAGCGTCGTAACTTATACTAACAAGGAAGGATATGAATATGAGTCTACTGAGAGTTGTATAGAAACCAAAACAACGTGATACAATGGAAGGTAATAAGTGTGGATATTAGGTCATCACCCATAGAGAAAGCAAGAGAGAATCGAGCGATAATAAACTTTACATACTAATGATAAGGTTACATATTGCTGTTTACCGCAGCACATAATATGGAACTGCTTGATTATGTATAAATATTTGTCCGTCAATAGGCATAATGACAGTAATTAACAATCACTAAAGTAATGCGTTTATCTAATAAGATTCGAGACGAAAAATTCAAATTTAACGCCCTCGTCCCTGGGAAAGCACCGTCGTTTCATGCGGACTTACGATCTTGACCCCATTACATGATACTCCATGAAATTTACCATATCATTTGGCAACTGCAAAATGAAAAAAGTAGCTACATATTAAAACAAAAGTGGTGATAATATGCAAGACTCAAAATCTAATCTACAAAAGTATGAATTTTATGAGAAACTTAGGTATCTACTCTAATGAAGAAGAAGAAGACGTAGCACATAATTTTAGGACATAATCTATACTTTTAAGTATATAAAAATTAATCTATATTTCCCTTGGTTATCCACATCACGCGTGAACGAATAGAACGTTTTCTCTTATTCTTTTTTTTTGTTTTTATTACTGTCAGGAAAAGGTTCTTATGAAAGAAAGAATTAAGAAAGTTGAACCGAAAATTAGAACATTTTCACCACGCGGAGGAAACCGCAAGGTGTAGCTAGTTTGAAATTAAGTATAAACTTACGTCGAAATAATTTTCACGGGGTGGAATTTCGAAATGATCCTTTCTTAGTATCCATACACTGTACAAAGAATACACCCTCCAAATTTTAAGTGTCTAGGACCAGTGGTTTAGGCTGTGCGTTGATATATAAGTCAGTCAGTCATTGAGTCATGAGTCATTAAAATTTTATATGTACAGATAATCTAAATATATATAACTCAAAGGTGACTGACTGATTGACTGACTGACATAGTGATCTATCAACGCACAGCCCAAACCACTGGACGGATCGGGCTGAAAGGCGGTACGAGTAGATGTTATGACGTAGGCATCCGCTAAGAAAGGATTTTTCGAAATTCCACCCTTAAGAGGGTGAAATGGGTGGTTGAATTATTTTCCCATAGGCCACGCCACGGGCGAAGCTGCGGGCAGAAGCTCTTTGCATATAGTCTGTGGTACGGTAATCTCTATCAACAGAAGTATAAACATCCATAAAATAAACTCAGCTATCTTGTTTTGTAACTAGGTTATTTACCCTACTTATTCTCGTAAAGCAATAATTGTACCCAGCAAACAGAGATACAGTACTTGTTTTAGGCTAAGTGCAACTGAGCTGCGCGGACCGACTCACGCGTGTTGGATGACGACAAGAAATGAATTTTATTATAAGACTGTGGTATATTTTGCGGGTAGATGGTGACAATTCCTGGCCTGCACGACGCCGATGACAATACATATTACTTCCCTCGTAACCACGGCCAATGTAACTTGATCAAAACGTCGAGGATTGACAAATTTATTTTATGGTAAAATTCCACGTGTAAATACACCTGAACAAACTTTTTTAAATAAGATAAGGCTTATGCTGCCAGGTCGAGTAAAATCAAGAAAAGTGTCCTCCGGTGCCGTAGCACGACAGTAGATGCATGTGTACACCTAGGCTTACTCTCAATGTTAATTCTTATCTAAAGTTTCATTAATTACAAACGCATTATCATTGTTATCACAAGGCTTGAGGACTGATGATAACGAGTCAGAGGAAACAACATATTTATAGAATGTTTTGTAACAGGAAGGTGTTTGATTTCACTCATCGAAAACTTAAAAAAAAATCGAGTTGGTACTTGAAAATAGTATATAGAATATTATATATAGCTAATTACAGTTATATGTATTTTTATATTGACACAGTGAGTAATATTATAGTATTCTGTGCGCAGGTTGTTTTCGGTCCCCGTTTCTAGTACTATGTCCCGAGCCGATTCTCCCCTGTGCCGGTCCCTGCAAAATCTCAATGCACTCTTCGACACCAACCCTGATTTTGATATCTTTTTTAACTAAGCAGATACAGCCTTATTAATAAACGGATATTAGTCTCGGATTAGTTACTTCAGCTTTTGTCCTTTTTTGCTACTGGAATATTTAGCTGGATCAAAAGAGACAAAAGATGGTGTAACTAGTCTAAAGCTAGTTCGTGTTTATTAATAAGGCTGCTTAAGACTAACTTTTTCAACAATCTATATAATCTTTTTTGAGATCTAGTTCCTAATGTAATCTAAGTACTAAACCGCATTAAGGCATCGTATATGTAGGTACAGGCAAATATTAGCACCACCTTTACAAGGAGAGAAAATGTTATAACCATAGAATACATCGCTTGTCATAGCAAAACAACTTTACCAAATGGAACAACTTAAAAACAGGATTCATTTGGCATTTTTTAGCATTTAAATGAGCTAATGATAATAAGTGGATAGTGTTCATCACAATTCTTATTAATACGATATGATTCACCGAAATGGCCAGTTCTAAGATTTCTCGTTTCCCTTACGGGTCCGCCTGTAGGTATTAAAGTTTGGCTGCTCCTAAATTTTCACTACGACATACCTACTACAAAGCATTTGGGCATATCACAGAGAAATAAGTGCGAACTTGTCAAACTTTAGTATAGATGGGCATAAGAAATCTCAGATAAATATATGTAAAATTATAGTTTTTTTGTGCTAATTACGTATCATATAAGGATATATTTACTAATGTCAATTCACACTTTTATGTCATTTTTATATATGTCGTACTCCGTGGCGGAACCAAATTCACTTAATATTATTAAATAAATAAATAAATAAATAAAAAAACTTTATTGTTCACACAGGTAGCAAGGGAGGTACATAAACTTATACAGCCTTATTAATAAACACGAACTAGCTTTAGACTAGTTACACCATATTTTGTCTCTTTCAATCCAGCTAAATATTCCAGTAGCAAAAAAAGGACAAAAGCTGAAGTAACTAATCCGAGACTAATACCCGTTTATTAATAAGGCTGATAGTATATTTGTTTTGCGTAAAGTTATAGTGTATTTACAATGTACCTCAGTCGAAAGCGCTGTCCCTCACACTAGGTAGAACCTCTATAGTGAGGTCACAGGAATCCCCTTTGGAGACAAAATTGTACACACATTATTATTATAGTATTAATGTGTATTGTGTAACCTAGAATCATTCTAAGCATTTTGAGCTGAAATAACTTCTAAGTAGTCGGAATAAACCAAAAAAAAACAATAAATAATAACAATAAAATAAATTCTGCGTTCATTACGGTATGAATCAATTACCTCAGCTTTTTATGAAACGGTGCATGCTAAAGACATAGTATTACAGAATTACAGAGTATAAAGATAATGAGTGTACACATGACATGGTATCACAGAATACAGATCTAGTAGTCATATTGTAAAGATAAAACGGGTCTATTAGCGCACAAAAATTTTGACTAACCGTGGGGGTCCACGGCCAATGTAACTTGGTCGAAACGTCGAGGTTAGTCAAAATTATGTTTTAATAATTTTTGTGCGCGAATAGACCCGTTTTACCTTTACAATATGAGTTCTAGTAGTCATAGTTAACGTTTACAATGTATGCACGAGTGGCATGACTCACGAGTGACCTTAGTACGTCTATGACGTCCAAGTCCTATGATTCATTTAATTTTCAAATTGCATTTTAATGTTGGGTAATATTTTATTTTATTTTATTGTATTAGGTTCGGTAACAGACAATATTATGCCAATATAGGCCATTAGATACATTAATACAAAATCAACGTAGACAGAGCTATATACACCTAAAGTCCAATAATTATTAATGAAATGAAAATGAAAATACCTTTATTTGGCCTTAATATACATTATACAGTTTTAATGTAGCCCTGTCTCCTGGAAAAGAGTTAGCTGTGGCTCAGGAGGCAGTTCACCCTCAAAATAAAGTCTATTAAGCATAATAATTCTTTTCACTAAAGTCTACTACGTTATAAAGGTAACATTAAGTAATTATTTTTATTGTTTTACGTACAAAATATATACAAAATATAACTAATGCTTATTTACTAATATACTATTATGTTTGTGTATAGATAATATTGATGTCTATTTCTATTCTATTCATATTTAGAAGGATGTAAGTTTTGGCTATTACGTATTTTGAATTATGTATTATATACATACATATATTTATAATTAAAGCCGTACATATAAAATATGAAACAAATGACGAGCACTCGATCCAAAAACTGAGTCGTTTTTTGTAATTAATTATGGCTGTGAATTATCAAATTCACGGAACTTTGATTGCAATGCAACAAAAGAAATCTCATTCTAAATTTGACAAATTTCTTAGTAACTATTTTAACGGCGATGTCACCAATTTAATGGTGTGGTCACCGTTAAGGTTTTCAGGTTTAACGTTGATACCAGTTAGGCGCTGTTGTAGGTAGGTATAACGAGGACGATAGTAAAACTCGATTTTAAGTGTAACAGTGGGACTAGCGTAGCGGAATATATTTATTAAAGAAAAATGCCTATATTTATACAAAGCTTAACCTAGGATTTTCCAATAAGAAAATAAGATTATAAAATTACACCAATTGTTTCACGTGATTAATTGACCAATGAGATAACGTTCTAGTGTTTACATTTCGTGTGTTGTTAAATTCCCGGCGATTATGCTGTCCCGTTCTCTCCTAGGACAGGTGAGCATGGCGCGCTGTTTCCCTTAAATATAGGTGGCATCGAGCTCTCTCTTTCATAACGCCGGGAGCAACGAACTGTGCGGTCGTCTCTGCGTACCGTTTTCGGTGCTCTGTACTGGTGCTCATTGATGGTATTCGGAGCTGCGATGAGGTGCTGGTGATACGATTAATATTCGCTCTTTTCAGAGCGAATATTTCTCCCAATTGAAACCGCCCTTTTCAGGGCGACATCTTAGTTTCTCTGGCGATAGTCATTGTTTCATGTGACAAACAATCGGATTCAGACTTCAATAAATGATGGTTTGAGTGTGTCTTGTTTCTTCTGGTTATCCTGGTAATCCTGGTAATGGTATTGAGGTAAATGTGGTTCTTTTGGTATCCCGGTAATTGTTTTGAGGTATGGTATGTGCAGAAGGTAAGTATCGGTAACTGTTGCGACGCAGGCGCTACATGATTCACCCCCTAGCGAAAGCGTACCGGCAGTTTCACGGTGCGCCGTCGTGTCTTCAGTATTGGCTTTGGTAAAACATCCTGTTGATTCGGTGAGGTAATACTGTAGTCTGATGACGAGGTAACAGGTGGTGATGAGGTAATTTGCTTGTCCGGTACTGATGATGGTAAGTTGAATGAATTATCTTCGTCTTCGTTTATGATGTAGGCAGCTTTGAGTCGGTCGATAGAAATAGTAGATGACCGTCGTTCTGGTAGCTGTAGTACAAAAGTCTTATCGTTTCGCTGTAGTACTTTGTAAGGACCATCGTAGGGAGGTTGAAGTGGCTTCTTTACTGCGTCATTTCGTAGAAAAACATATTCACACTTCTGAAGATCTTGATGCACGAACAAAGGTCGTTTGTTTCCGTGGCTTGATGTTTGGGTGGGCTTCAAAGTGTTTATGGTCTCACGCAGTTTGTTTACGAAATCATAACCGGAGTCACTGTTCGACTCAAGTGGGGCGTTGAAAAAATCTCCTGGGAGACGTAAACTTTGCCCGTAGGTAAGTTCGGCGGCACTTACGCCATTATCGGTGCGCACAGCTGCACGTAGGCCCATTAAGACGGTTGGTAGCTCGTCGATCCACGTTTTATGTTCTGATAGACGAGTTTTCAGTGCTGTCTTGAGCGATCGGTGCCATTTTTCAATCATGCCGTTCGATTGAGGGTGATACGGTGTCGTATGAATGCGCTTTATTCCCATTGCATTGGTGAGTTTGGCAAATAATTGACTCTCGAAAGTTCTGCCTTGGTCAGTTGTTAGGAATTTGCATATACCGAAGCGAGTAATCCAATGTTCATAGACTATTTTCGCGACGGCTTCAGCGGATATGTCGTCAGTAGGTATTGCTTCAGGCCATCTCGTTACTCGGTCGATCATGGTTACCAGATAGCGATAACCTTGAGGAGTGGTGCTGAGAGGTCCAACCAGATCTAGGTGTAGGTGGCTGAATCGTTCCGAAGTAGGTGGAAAAGTTGATACGCTACTCATAGTATGTCGTTGAACTTTGCATTGTTGACAGCGTATGCAATGTTTTGCCCATTTTCCAACATCGTTATTCATTGAAGGCCAGAAATACTTTTGAGTCATAAGCTTGCGTGTTGTGCGTACACCTGGGTGGCTTATGTTATGTACAGCGTCGAATGCGAGTCGTCGGAATTCTTCGGGTAGGTAGGGTCGCATGTGTGACGTAGATGTTTCGCAGTAGATTGAAGTATGTGCGTCGGGCATAGTAACTTGTTTTATTGTTAAGTTACTTTGTTGTGCGAGTTGCTGGATGATATTGCTGTCTCTTTCTTGCGCTTCAGCAATTTTTTTATAGTTGAGTGGCGTTGGGCATGTGATACTGTCTACGTTTGTTCGGCTGAGGGCGTCGGCGACTTGATTTTGATCCCCAGAGATGTGACGAATATCCGTTGTGAATTCGCTTATGAAGATAAGTTGTCTTGCATGTTGATTCCTTCTTTGCTGACGGTATAGCCGAGAAACTTGACTTCCGGTTGGCCGAACACGCATTTGGCAGGGTTGATAGTGATGCCATTTTCTACTAGTCTTCTTAGTACTTCACGAAGATGTTTTCTGTGTGAAGTTTCGCACGGGCTTGCGATTAAAATATCATCAATAAACGCGTAGGCGTAATCGAGACCACGCAGTACATCGTGAATAAATCGTTGGAATGTTTGTCCTGCGTTCATAAGTCCTGGGCACATTCGCGGAAATTCGAATAAACCCATCGGTGTTATGATTGCAGTTTTTTCTATATCTTCTTCTCGGATCTTCAGTTGTTGGTAAGCTCGGTTGAGATCGATTGTAGAGTAGATAGTCTTGTCTGATAATTGGAATGTAAAATCTTTGATTCTAGGTATTGGATAGCGGTCAGGTATCGTGACAGCGTTAAGTCGTCTGTAGTCGCCACATACTCGTAGATCTCCGTTTTTCTTTGGTACGACGTGCAGTGGAGATGACCAGGGACTTTTGCTTGGACGGCAGAGACCCTGTTCAATCATATTTTCAAACTCCTTTTTTACGAGTTCGTATCGGTGTGGCGCTATTGGTCGAGCGCGGCAGTGTAGTGGTTGTCCGGTTGTCTCAATAAAATGTTCAACGTTGTGTTTCGGGTTCGATTGCATCGCAGTTAGTCGAGTAATTCCGGGAAATTCCGCTAGGATATCATGATATGAATTGTCGACGTCGATACTGCGGATTGTAGGTATGCTTGTGGCTTGCACGAATGAAGTTGACGTTAGTTTCGTGATTCCGTCGATTAGTCTTCTATTCTTGATGTCGACTATCAGCTGGTGATGTTTGAGAAAGTCGGCCCCGATTATAGGTTTGCTGACTTCCGCAACGATAAACTTCCACTTGAAAGGTCGACGGAGGTTCAAATCTAGCTCCAATGTTTTTTCACCGTAGGTCGGGATGATAGTATTATTAGCAGCGTAGAGTTGAAAGTTAAGTGGTTTCGGCGAGTCGCCTTTTTTCTTGGGTATGACGGATATGTTGGCGCCTGTATCGATGAGAAAAGTTAACTTCGATTTCTTGTCTGTGACAAATAGGCGGTATGAATGTTCTTTTACGCCAGACTCCGCCGCGGCCAGCGTCATTTTCAGTTTTCCGTCTTCTTATTCATGTTTTCATTTTTGTATGAACAAGGCGTCGTGCAGTGAATTGCTTCGGATCCGAATCGTCGGTGATAATAGCAGTACGGCGACGGCGTTTGGCTTCGTGAGCGATTGTTGTTATCTGTGTTTCGACGTAACGAACGGTTTCTTCTAAAGAATGGTCGCTGTTGTTGATACGGTTGACGCTGGTACTGTGGTTCTCCGTATTGATGCGATGTCTTGAGAGCGGCGATTTCAAGCGACAAACGCCTTATTTCTTCAGCGAGAAATTGTGTCTCAGAATGATGTGGCTGTTGAGGACGAGGCATTGTTGCAACAGCAGAGATTTCAGAGCTGCTGTTCTCCAGCATCTTGTCAGCCAGAAGTGCTAATTCGTCCAATGCGGTTTGCGTCTTGAATGATTCGCTGACGGCAAGAACGGAGCGGATGTGAGACGGTAAGTGGTTCGTCCACATCAGGCGTAGAGTTGTATCCGGTACTTTATCACGTGCCAGACTGCGCATACGTCTGAGCAGCTGTGATGGCTTCTGGTCTCCAAGTTCCATGTCGGAGAGTAATTTCTGAAACTGGCGGTTGTCGGATTCTTCATATACGGTGATGAGACGCTCTTTGAGTATTTTATACATGTCGGTCTCTGGCGGGTTATATAATAGGTCGCTGACTTGTTCGACATCCGTTTTATCTAGTTGTGCAATCACCATTTGCGCCAACTGAGCCTGGCTTCTCTTCTGGTCGCTGGTAGCGGCTTCAAAGCTGATGAACCATAAGCGCGGCTTGTCGCGCCAGAATGGTGGTATGCGCATAGACAGTGCAATACCGGCGAGTTCTTGCTGCGAGCTCTTGGTAGAAGTAGAGGCAGACGTGTCCGTGGTCGAGGAATCTTGCATCTTCACGTGTTCTTTCTTCCTTGTAGTAAGGCTGGAGAGAGGGTCACCAGTTTAACGTCGACGTCACCAGTTTAGCGGCGATGTCACCAATTTAATGGTGTGGTCACCGTTAAGGTTTTCAGGTTTAACGTTGATACCAGTTAGGCGCTGTTGTAGGTAGGTATAACGAGGACGATAGTAAAACTCGATTTTAAGTGTAACAGTGGGACTAGCGTAGCGGAATATATTTATTAAAGAAAAATGCCTATATTTATACAAAGCTTAACCTAGGATTTTCCAATAAGAAAATAAGATTATAAAATTACACCAATTGTTTCACGTGATTAATTGACCAATGAGATAACGTTCTAGTGTTTACATTTCGTGTGTTGTTAAATTCCCGGCGATTATGCTGTCCCGTTCTCTCCTAGGACAGGTGAGCATGGCGCGCTGTTTCCCTTAAATATAGGTGGCATCGAGCTCTCTCTTTCATAACGCCGGGAGCAACGAACTGTGCGGTCGTCTCTGCGTACCGTTTTCGGTGCTCTGTACTGGTGCTGATTGATGGTATTCGGAGCTGCGATGAGGTGCTGGTGATACGATTAATATTCGCTCTTTTCAGAGCGAATATTTCTCCCAATTGAAACCGCCCTTTTCAGGGCGACATCTTAGTTTCTCTGGCGATAGTCATTGTTTCATGTGACAAACAATCGGATTCAGACTTCAATAAATGATGGTTTGAGTGTGTCTTGTTTCTTCTGGTTATCCTGGTAATCCTGGTAATGGTATTGAGGTAAATGTGGTTCTTTTGGTATCCCGGTAATTGTTTTGAGGTATGGTATGTGCAGAAGGTAAGTATCGGTAACTGTTGCGACGCAGGCGCTACACTATACACATAAAATGCGTGTAATTACGGCATACAGCTCTGGGGCTGTACCAAACAGCAAAACACTCATGATCAACGCTTCCAGAATAAGGTACTGAGGGAAATAGTTAACGCACCTTGGTACATACGCAATGACGACCTCCATCGGGACCTTAACATCGAGTTCGTTGACAAAGTTGTTCAAAAGTATGCAGAAAGTCACCAACATAGACTTCATCATCACGTGAAGGTCGAGGCAATCCAGCTCCTCGATCACACGAATATAGTTAGAAGACTTAAAAGAACAAAACCATTTGAGTTAGTGTAGTGTATAGTGTAACGGAATAGATATTAGTGCAGTGCAACTCGTGCTTCATGGAAAGAACACACGAACAATGTGTCTTCGCCTTAATAGAGACAATAAGATTAGTGTTAATGGACAATAAGATTAGTCTTAGATCTTAGGTTTTTAGAAGTTTAAGCTAAATTAAAATTGCTTATTAGCCAAATATGTATGAAAACTCCTGCGTCAAAGTTAGTACCTATTTCCAAAGGCCCTGAGCTGAGAGACAATTCTATTATTGGTCTTTTTAATATAAAAAATCACGAAAAATATTTAGTCAATGATACGTGACGAAGTAGGAAGAAAACTAAAAAACAAGCCAAGGTAAAGTAAACTGTAGATAACTGGAAGTTAATATTGGGTTTTTGTCTGATTGAAAACCCATTGTTAAGTTGTGCCGAGTGACTGAGTACGCTACCAAGACTTCCCTGATGAATGAATTCAGTTTTTTTTATAGTGTAGACAACCGAAAACCCAAACACCGGGCGGGTACAATGGGCACAGCTGAACACCGGTGTCGGGAGCCGTTGGACGCAAGATACAAATGGCCATTCAAAATGGCGTTCTATTGGGAGGCCTGTGTCTGTGCCTGTGTCAGTAGTGGACGTTTTCCTGCTTTGATCATAATGATGGTGATAATGATAGTAATTAAGGCGATGATGATGATGATGATGATGATGATAATGGTGGTGGTGGCGATGATGATGATAATGATGATGATGATGGTGATGATGATAATGGTGGTGGTGGTGGTGGTGGTAGTAATGGCGATGACGATGATGATGGTGGTGGTGGTGGTAGTAATGGCGATGATGATGATGATAATGATGATGGTGGCGGTGGTGGTATTGATGGTGATGATGGTGATGGTGGTGATGGTGGTAATGGCAATTATGATGATAATGACGGTGGTGGTGGTGGTGGCAATGATGATGATGATGATAATGATGGTGGTGTTGAAGTTAGATTAGGAAGGTAAACCGAGTAATTTTACTAACGATATTATTAGAGTCATTGAAAAAAGGGAATGATAATTTAACTTTACGAATGATAATTTAACTTCATATTAGAAGGTAAATCAGTGTAATTACATAATACCTACAGCGAAAAAGCATATTATATCTAACTGCGCATTTTCCATTGCCTAGTACTTATATTTCACCTCTTTGGTACTCCAGCCATTACCTGTTTCTTTGTGTGCTATGACGAAGTAACAATAGGTAAATAAATAAATCTAAAATAATAATAGGTGATATGGAAATACATCATGAATCTCTAGTGACTAAGTTCAATTCTCTGTTTGTATATTACCAAAATGCCGTCAACAAAAAATCCCAGTTCATTTCAATCCGAAAAGCATATTTTTAATCTCGTGCCTATCATTATGAGATCAGTATAGCGTTAGCGACTACGATTTAAGTGTCTTTCCAAGGTCGCTATATATAATTTTCTAGTACCTAATCTACAGAAGAAATTTTTGTTCTAATTTAAAAATGAGGCGTAGACTTACGCAAACATCTGGATGGCAACGTTATGCCTATCGGCAATTAATTATAGATTGAATTTAAGATGAAAAACAACAGTAAGTGCCTTTACGGTGGCCTTGAAGATGTGTTTAGACGACGATTTAGACACCGCCATACTTATAGACACGGAGCCCGAGGCACCCGGCAAAACGCAAGATACAAAAATACACTTGACATTTTATTTGATCTTCGAATATACCTACCATTATTTAATATAATTTGCATTTGTATGTCAGTAGGTAAAATGAAATAGGTTAGGTTACCTATTATTATTATAAAGAAAGAAAATAAAGAAGAAAGAAATAAATATATATATATATATGTAATAAGAATATAAAGGGGAAATGAAAAAGACGGAAATATGTTAATTTCGTTTAGCTTTAGAGTATGCGACACAAAATCGACACCAATGTATATATTAATTAGCCTTATTTTCATAATGAAACTGTAGCTCAATTTCCATACCTACTTTTAATCACATTCATCCAATCAATCCACATTCACATCCTTATTGTGAGCCTTATTTTCATGTGGGACTTCTTTGTAGGTGTATAAAACTCAAAATGACATTGGAAACTGTAACTTCTTAGCCAACCTCAGCTAAGTATAATTACGTAGAATTTACACCATTAGATCGAAATTAACAAATCAATGAAAACACTAACATTAACAGCATTAAATCAACACAACAAATCAATAAAAACACTTACATATTTGTGATATCCAGATGATACGCGCAGAACGATAGCGAGATATGTTTTTAATTTGCTTTTAAATTAGTTGCAACTCGACACAACCGCGCTACTAACAAATACAACCAAACCAACCAGAACCAAACAACTCCAACTCTCTAAAGATAATGTAGGTGCGAGAGAGAGGTAGTGTGCCGGGCACTGACTGAGCTGACGTCACTACTACCTGATTGGGACGACCATTCCGTGTTGGAATACAAAATTCTTGTTGAAATAACTAATGCATTGTTACCATATTCACTTTCTATTTCCCCAAAGATATTAATAGAGGTGTTAAAAGAAAAAAATATGCACAAACGGACAAAGCAAAGCAAATTTGGATGTAATTACAACGCCCTATAGAATGTTCATAGCAACAGGTTCTTCTCTGGCACATTGTACTACGCAATATTTATGTTTGTCTAGGCGTTAGAGAGCCTACCAAATTGTGGCACTTATTAAGCACAGTCGATCAGCATTGCAATTCAACGGGGCAATGCTGCCAGTGTGTTGGATACGCTACCCCTGGTAGGGTCGAGCATTTAGATTTTCTATAGATCATCGCGGCTAGTACACAGTTGCAATTGTTTTTTGTAGGTCACCATTTACTACAACAAACACAGCAGTAGCATTTAGTAGTAGTTGATATCACTGTACTAGTTAAAAATTATACATTTTCTATTAGACTGGTAAGCAAGATAGACTAAAAAAATCTTGGCAAAGTTACTTTTTGTCATTCACTTCACCATTTTAGTCAGTCATTTTACTTTTTGTGCCGTTGCAAATTCCTCGTTCTACCGAAACATTATCCGTTCACCTATTTTACTTAGGTAACTATTTCTCTATCAAATGGATGGAACTGGGATTGGAATCATGCCGATAATAATATGTATATCAAAATATGATTTTTATATAATACAAATCGTTATAATATTTATGTTAGTACTTACTACATGATCACAATTTAACACTTATAGAATCCATAAAAAAATTCAATAAAGAAAAAACAAACTGACACGCCTATCTCTTGTGGTATAATGACTGATCTCATTAAATGCATACTCAAACAACTTTACACTAATGACACTACAAAGAGGCGATTATTCTTAAACACGCTGCCAAACTTCTTCCAAAAACGATTGCTTCTTCTTGGACCCATTCACGAACTTAGAAGTTTGTATTGTTGTTTCATTTTGAACCATAGCCTAAGTGGCATAAGTTCCAAGATAGGCACTGCAGTTCGGACAATAGTGATCTGCGTTGTTGCAGGAGTTCATGCAGTACGGAACGCAGACGCAGGGCCAGCAGCTGAAACAGAAGAGTAAAATTAAAGAATGTTAAGTATGTCATCGTCTCGTTCTATCAGAACCATATAGGTAAAATATTGGTCAGTCTTGTCACTGAAATTTATTTGAAACTCATATATAAAAGAAAATAAAAAAATAATATTTCCCCATCTCAGCCAACTTCAATTCTATTCAAATCCAAGAAGAACACGGAGGCATTTCTTTAGAACTAGATGTACTCTTTACTATACTAATGTTTTCGATACTATTAAAACAATTTAGTAGGTACATAACGGAACGAGTTCTTAGGGGCATGTTTAATGTATTATCTCCAGGCGGCGATAGACAGTACAAAACTTCAGACTGTTCGAATTTCAAATGAAGCAAATATTGCAGGACAAAACCGCTATAGTTTACTTAGCACGTTAGCGATTATTCGTCATACTGAGGCCCCATCACCTCTTCGCGCAATTCAATTCACGTGAAGCGCTACAGTACAATTGTGCTGCAGCGGTTCTCTTCCAGGTCTTCATTTAAATCGCGCAAAGAAGTGATGGTAAGGCTCCTGATCTTCCTTAAACTGCGTATGGCTTTAAAATAAATTGGTACATACAGAAATATGCATAGTAGAACAGCAATCACATGAGTCCTGGTAGTAGCATTGCGTTCAACTCTTGTGGTGATACTCATCTGACATGATGGACATATAATATGGGTGGGGTCCGGGCCAACAAGTGAAACATTCATATTGTTATCTGAAAAATAATACCACACACTTAACACAACTGACCTAATCTAATCATTATTAATTCTACGAACTAAAACCACACTAACGCGTTTTTAAATTTTCACGTAAAAGTTATTGGAAAAACACAAAACACTGTGAAAATAAAAAGTGTATCTTTAGAGCCGAAAAATTAAAAAAATCATGTTATTTGTTTTGGTCGGCTTATAATTTATTAGTCGGATAACCTCCGCCATTGAAAAATTGTCCTTAAATAAAACTTAGCATTTCAAATGTGTAAAAATTACTTACTTTTAAAAGAAATTTACTGACTGTATTGTCATATCAAGGTAACTGACTGTATTGTCATAACGTACGACCGCACTGCAAAAGTGATATCAGTATACTAAACCAATAACGTAAAGTCACAGACTAGGTATGTTTAGGTTTTTAGGTTTTTTAGGTTTAGGTTTTTTTTTTTTTTATGATGTGATATGAGTATACTAAACCAATAACGTAAAGTCACAGACTAGGTATGTTTACTACTAGTCTTTGTAGAATCTAAACTACTCCAGTAACATTCAATAAGAATTTCGATACGTTCTTCAAACAGAAAAAATGTTACCAGATTCGACTGACTTGGGCCAAGTGGCCTAACTTATCCCCTTCCTAAATGAGTCTTCATCATAACTTAAAATTTTCCTGATTCGTCTTTTTCTTATCTAGTACATTTCTTAAGTTCTCGACTTCCGCGCCCACTTCCAATATTCCCTTTAATACATCTAATTTTAATTCATCTAATTTATTCATCTAATGAAAAGCACCATTTAAAAAGTAATTCACGATGACATATAATCGAAAAACTATTATATAATTGAACTCTGCTCTATTTTCATGATCGCCAATTCGCCACGTTTTAGTGTAGTATTAGTTATTAATAGAGAGCAGATATTTTTAGGCCTGAAACAAAGTTTCCGTAGTGTCATTGGCTAGTTCTATGATGGGACTGGGAATTTTTCTCCCAGTATTTCCATGTAACCGTAATATTTTTTACATGTTAATATTTATGTTTAATGTGTAATAAATCTTTTTATTAGTTCCATTTCTTTCATTCATAAACGAAATTAGTTCTGAAATATATACATACCTACGCGACTTAGGCAATCGTCTACTCTAAACGTGAAGCTATATTCTATGGTAATGATAATCTGTAAATGATAAAAAAGATATCACCCATTGAAATAACATATTAAATATTGTACTTAATAGGTAGATGTAGAATAGGAAACGAGCTGATGCCCGTGGCTTCGTACACGTGAGTTGGGTTGCTATTTGACGGCCTCTGTGTTGTGATGGTTTAGTAGGTCGGCTCATAACCCGGAGGCGGCAGGTTCAATTCCCACGACAGGACAACTATTTGTGTACAGAAAAAAAGCGCAAATACTTGTTCCCTGGGTGTTTTATATATTGGTTTATATGTTGAACTGTTTGTGAAATAGAGGGCAGTTTATACAGGGCGTAAGTCATAGTCAAGCACACGGTCTTATAGTACGGTTCTTTTAGATCACTCACCGTCACCACCCTCTGCATATTAGAATCAACAATTTTTATATATTTAGTGATAGCTTAGTTGGTAGTAACCCTGCCTTCTGAACTGTGGGTTGTGAGTTCGATTCCCACCCAGGACAAACATTTGTGTGACGATCATAGGTGTTTGTTCTGAAACAAACAAAAAATAAAGTATTTAAGTATTGTATCAGTTATCTGGTTCCCATAGTACAGGATTTGCTTAGTTTGGGGCTATATGGCGTTATGTGAGGTGTCCACACATATTATTATTATTTATGATTAAAAATTCAAAGTTTATACATATTTATTACAATACATAGTCATCATCACCACCTGGTGATATTCAACCTTAATTTTACCAAGCGATGAGTCTAAATCATCCAATCCATCCAAAGATTATAGTTAGATTCATTTCTCAATAAAATAATAGAAGTCATATTCTAATCTAAAAATGTAGGTGATTACTCACTCTCTTCCATTATGATAGGCGCACTTTTAATATAATAGGTACGTAACATTCTTGGAGCTTTTCATTAATTCGTCACCAACACGTATACTTTCTAAACGATAAGATTACGACTGTGCGTAGATGAAAATACATCTGCTTGTTTGGAAATATCGATATAGCCGGTTGACTCAACGTTGACGATAGCAGCCTGATAAGATTTGCAATCAATGATAGCAAAGTATAGATCAATAACTTGCTAGCTGATACACTTCAATCAAACCCGGTATGATCCTGACTCAGCACGGAAGGAAACAAAAGAACAAATGGATCACACCCGGCACTGTGATGTGTGACTGTGATTTATACTATAAAGTTATTTGAAGATACCATAATTGAAGGGGTGAGAACAAAAAGGGTTTAATAGATTTTTTTCACAAAATGACTTATGGGTATCGTTGGATTCAGCGTGAAATTATCTACAATAATACATTCTCAAAATACCGAAATGAGGCTTAAATCTCGAGATTTTGAGTCTAAAAACGGTTTATCTGTCACAGGAATACAGTTCACTTAGCATAAAAACATAACTATATTTATTTTATTATATTATAAGTTTACAGTAATTGTATGAATTAGTACTATATTTAGTAATTTTAAATAGAATTAAAACATTTTCAAGCAACTGAAATTTACATAAACCTTTTCTATTACCTTATAAGCACTCTACATTAAAATTACGCCGTTGACGTTTAAAGTCAATTTTCTCGAAACTGTCAATTTGACAGTTAAACCCTTTTTATTCTCAACCCTTCAATTATTCTCGACGTATAAGTATAGTAAGTTTTATATATGTAAGTAATTGTATTCATTATAACTATGTAAATAGGAATGTTTTATTATTTTTTATATAATTGAGTATATTATATGTAATATATTTACTTATTATACACGGTGGAATTTAATTCACTCTTTTCTTTAAATGTAAGTACTCAGACCATGCTATAGAACAATCGTACAAGACCCAATATTTTTTTTTTTAATTTTTAGCCTGTTCACATATGAACATGTTTCTTTTATTGGCTACGTTATTAAACTTTAATCATCTACTGGTACACTACACTATTCATCTTGTCAGCTCCATCCGATTTTCAGACTTTTCCAAGACTTACATTCAGAAAGCCTCGCAAGAATTGAAGATATATAACCTTCTCGCAGAAAACCAAACGCCGATGCTGTCATCTGATGGCCTTTTTTTTTTTTTAAGTAATTGATAATTTATCAAATTAATGATATTTCATTCAAATATGTGTCAAGTCACAGTCGAAGTCATCAAGTTAAGTCATAGTCTAGTCAAATTCATACTCCTAGTAAAGTGGTGGCAACTTTACTTGAAGCTTCTATGGAGTTTTGGAAACAACACGAAAAGAAACGTTTCACCATCATTATACCATTTTCCCACACTCACGCCTGTGATCCAGCACTTAATGAATAAAATGCTGCCAATTTTATGCACTAACATCGAAAATAACACAAATTTTGAAAATAATTCAATGTTGCGACGCTATCTTTTTCGTTTTCTCGCCAAAAATCTAAGGCATAGACTTGGAGGCTCTTAGTAACAGGTTTTTCGTGAAGATTTAAGGTTCATTTTAAATGATGATAAAAGTGACAAAGTAAATTTTAAAATGTGTTTATTCACAACAGAAATATACACACGTATGTTTAAATGTCAAAATAATATATTAACATAATTATAATAAATAGCTAAGCAACAAAATATTTACAAATAAATATCTTCCATGATTTTTTACAATGATGATAATACATAGAGAAAAAATAGGGATAGGGTATTAGGGATCCTTTCCCTATAGGTATTATGTAAAAGTACCTAAGAGTTCCTTCAATCCATCTACAAAAAAAGGACGTCTGTTTGTTAGTTTCTTTGTATTTTTGTGTTAGCTTTTCGCCATCTCCATCTGTTTTGCTTATCCGAGATCAAAGATATTTACCCCGGAAAACAGAAAAAAAGTGAAAAAAGATTTAAACAGGAGAGCTAGGTGGTAGGACTTTACTGCTAAGTTCATCTAGGTAGGTACCACCGCTTTGCCAGTTATTCTGCCGCCAAGCAGTAGTGCGCAAGCACTGCTGTGTACCGGTTTGAAGGGCACTGTAGCTAGTGAAATTACTGGGAAAATGAGACTTTATGATCTGATCTCACAGTTTAGTAATATTATTACTAGATTATGCTGATGTCTCAGGATGACGTGCGCAGTGCAGTGTCACGCAAAACTCTAAACTTTAGTTGCGAGTGACACTGCAGCTGATATGCTCAGCCGTTTCGTCTAACATCAGGCGAACGGCTAGCTCATCACGTCATCCTTTAACATAAAAAAAGCTGTGATTATATGTAAAAGATCTCATTTTTGGGTTAAGACGAATCAGCTACAAACTGTCTAAATTCTCTACATACGAGTAGGATTTTAAGTTAATATTTACCACCACTACATTTAAAATTCAAATATAACTTATAATTCTAAACAACTGTTTGTTTTGCTAGAGTTTACTTTTATCAGTAATCGTTGTAATGGTTTATGCTTTTCTTATGTAAGGTAACTTCCAACGTAGGCATTGCAGTTCGGGCAGTAATGGTCGGTGTTCATGCAGGAGTCCATGCAGTAAGGAACGCAAACGCAAGGCCAGCATCTAAAAATAAAAATAAAATAGTATAACCAGGATTACAGTAATGAGATAGCTATACTACGATCCTACCTCCAAATGAACCAGCGTACACTCTCTTCTTGCAAGGGAAAGCTCGCGTTTCAATAATGGGAACGTTTTTTTTTATGGTAAAATGGGCATGCCTTTGACAACAACTCACCTGATGGTAAGTGACGAAGTTGTCTAAGGTGGAGCACGCTTGCCCATGAGATGCCCATTCACTCTTGACTTAAAAAGAACTAGGTTATACCTTGAAGGAAACACTGTTTTTGGGAGAGCATTCCATTCCTTGGCCGTTCGGACTATAAATGAGTCAGCAAAACGCTTAGTGCGGACTTGGGGTACACTAACAACGTAAGGGTGTGACGAATCACCAATTAGTCTGGAATAACGTGTGGAATAATTGTGCACTACAACTTTATCATCGCAAACAATCACTTAAAAAATTAATTATCATTAACTGACTGCACCAATAATAATAATAATAATAATAATATGATAATATCTGTGGACATCTCACACAACGCCATCTAGCCCTAAACTAAGCAAAGCTTGTATTATGGGAACCAGATAACTGATACAATACTTAGGTACTTTTTGTTTGTAAATACATACATAAAAATTACAATATAACACCCAGACACAGAACAAACACCTATGCTCATCACACAAATGTTTGCCTGGATGGGAATCGAACCCACAACCACAGTTCAGAAAGCAGGGTTACCAACTGAGCTATTGGGCCAGTCAAGTCAATAATGTTATTGGACATTCTTAGATAATTCGATTTTGAGGTTTAAATTTTTCTCAAATTATTCATTAATTAAATAAATAGCTAGAGTGTAAAAATAGTGCCTAACCTGGCATTCCAGGAATAGGAAAAAAAACCAACTACCTACGCTATTGAGCTATCTTTGCCTCTTTTAATCCAAATCCAAATCTAGCCACTCGGCGCAAGTCATAGATTGGCTTATTCTGATAAAAGCGCAAGTAACTCACCCAACTAAACATAGTAAAGCAGCAAACAAGTGAGTCCTCATTGTAGGCTTAGTTTCAACCCTGGTGACAATTTCATACTGGCAGGACTTGCAGGTCAGCCTAGCGGGGTTTGGACCCATCTGCTGCGCCATCATTACTGGGACCACAGAGGGAACCACGGTAGCGTGAACTACAGTGGGACCGTACAGTGCGGGTCCAGGGGGGCCTGATGTATAAGGTGGGGGTTGGGGGTAAGACGAACCTGGTCCTTGCTCTTGACCCACCTCTGTCGTTCCATGATAGTAGACTTTTGCTGAAAAGTATTTTTTTTAAACTATCCTGTTATAGGTCCGTATTATAGAACGATACTCAGTCATCGATCGGTACTCAAGCAGAGATTTCTTTCATAAAGTGATCAAATATTGAATGAAATCTCTGCTTAAGTACCGATCGATGACTGAGCATCGTAGTGTAATATGGACCATAATGTCCCATTATTACAAATTTAATAATTTGGGTATATATTTGAAATCCTTTGTTCACATCATCATTATAGAATGCGTCCATAAAATTTAATTAATTGACAAAGCGATTTGTGACACCCACAAGCGTTTGGCTTTCAAGCGAAATTATATTTTATTGACCTAACTTAAAAGACCATTTTTATGCTTTAAAAACCTAATCATATCTTTAATTGGAAACAGAACCGATAAGATTATGCTATTAATTTCTTGTGTATTGTTCAAAAATTTACCGGCTAATTTGAGTTTGGAATGGTTTTTCTTATCCTTGTATTATAAGTTAATTTGCGGTATGTATGACGCGGTTGTCAAAAAAATTTTTAGGACTAATTTATTGCATTAACAAATGGATTTTAGGCATTGTTAGTGAAATAACTGGGCAATCGCAATTAAATCGCAATCATGAGACTTTGTAAACTGATCTCACAGTCTAGAAATCGAATTACTAAACTGTGTGATGTCTCAGGATGACATGAAACTTTTAATTTTAGAGTTTCCGAGGTTATATGAACGAACAGCTCCGAAAATCATTCGTTTCAGCTAATTGTCGGTAACATCAACACTGCATTAAAGGTTGGTAGAAATCTACAGTATACATCAAGTCTGTTGAAGTAAAAAGCTCAATGCTATTTGTATTATGTAGGTGTGTAAGTACGTATGTATAGTTTCTCATAGACTATATTTTGACCAATTGAGTATAAGCGAGATAAATCTAATCAAAAATTCGAGTTCATAAATCGGTCATTTAACTCAGCTGAGGCATTTGTTAAATGATTTACTTAAAAAGCATGAACCAAACACAAAAAAATGTCCCACAGATCTCACAGACTCTTCACTCAAAACAAAAATTCCCTTTACTAAATAAACATTATATAGCATAATAATCATAATAATAACGTCCCACGACATAGATCCTGGACCCTTACTAGGATTCCATGTCTAGGGACCCAGGAACTACGAGGACCATAGTCCCACAACACCCAGACTCAGAACAAGTACTTGCGCTTTTTTTTCTGTACTCCATCACTTGTCCTACCACGGGAATCGAACCCACCGCCTCCAGGCTATGAGCCGACCTGCTCAACTACCACACCACAGAGATTGTCGAATTCGGGGCATAGGAATAGTTATTATGTGTTTTGTTTCTGTCTATCGAATTCGGAGTGGCCAAAGATAAAGCAAGATAAAACAGTGAACTTTTCTATTGTTATGCAGTGTTTATGTATTATATTTAAAAAGGAACGTATACTTACTTTCTGCCATTATTGGGGTACTTCAACAGTAAATGTCACAATTTATTATCACAGCACAAAACGATAATGCTCCTTACCACGCTAGAAATACGACTGTGTCAATAACCAAGAATTTAGACGGATATAGCTGATAAATTTATCTAATTGATAGCAGTCAGATATGATAGCAATCGGATTTTTTGCTTTTCGTGTAGTCCATGACGCTTCCTTGCAATTACTATATTTTCAAACGAGTCTTCAAGTATAATATAAATGACTGGTTACCCGTCTGTTATAATATGTAATAGCACCTAAATTTGCATTTATCTCTCTATGACATGTCTACTGCAATGGATTTGGGTATGTCACAGAGGAATAAGTGCGAACTTAGGAGTTGTCAAACTTTAGTACAAACGGGCATGAGTCCTTTATGAGACGCTGCCCTATAATTATTTCCAGTCATACATAAATGATATCATTGGTTTAATCATACTAACACACTTCACACTAATATTATAAAGGAGAAAGTTTGTATGTGTGTATGTTTGTTACTCCTTCACGCTCAAACGGCTTTATGGATTTGGATGAAATTCTGTACCAAGATAGCTTATACACTTGATTAACGTATATGCTACATTTTATCCGCTCAAACGGCTTTATGGATTTGGATGAAATTCCGTACCAAGATAGCTTATACACTTGATTAACGTATATGCTACATTTTATCCCGGAAAAGTGAAATGCTCCCGTGGGATAAGCAAATAATTTAAATACTTTTTATCCGCGGGTAAAACCGCAGGGCGCAACTAGTTAAAAATAAGAATGATTACTAAATAGTCTTGTCTTAACTGAGCAACTATATTAATAATATCTTGTAACTCGCGTCCTGTGGATCGTCCATAATTTCACCTAGGAATAGAAATTCGTAATTTTAGATTTATTTCTATGTGTATTGTCCTATAAACATTATGAAGATAATTATTTTACGCCTGATTTAAAGGTAAAATATAAATCTCTATCCTTTTAAAATATTTACTCAGAATAAAAATTAAAAACCCATTATTACTCATACGGCATCATCATCATTGTTAAATACAAATACAAAAATGTTTATTGACATAAGTATTATAACATTAAATTAATGAATCCATAGATTCCCGAACTAGTTTTTAAACTGTATTTCAGGAATCAGTGGCTTCTCCCAATATTTTAAAAGTTTATAATTAAAGGGGTGAGAACAAAAAGGGTTTAACTGATTTTTTTCACAAAATGACTTATGGGCATCGTTGGATTCAGCGTGAAATTATCTTCAATAAGACATTCTCAAAATACCCCAATGAGGGCTTAAATCTCGAGATTATGAGTCTAAAAACAGTTTATCTGTCTGCACTGCACACACAAGCGATATTTTAGCCTTTGTATATAAATATTGGTATTCAAACAAAGACGCAGAACATTCTTCTACCGCGTACGTCAGTTGTATCCAAAATGTAATATTCTTGATCGTAAAGCGCCGAACTATTCAGAGCATCTGTGCTCGTAGAAAAAATCGACATTGCTGTTATGCTTCCTTTGTCTCAGTCCAGCTATCGTGCGAGTAAACGTCATGCATTGTGATACTATCACACAATGTTACAAAACCTGCGAAAAATAAAAATAAATTTTAACAATAATTAAGTATCTACAATTAATTAGGTATAATAATGGACCTCAAATTATTTGATCCGCATTGCTGTTTCGCCTTTGTGGACAATTGCACAATTTTCGTTGTTACTCCAGGAGGTATAAAATCCACACAAAAACACCTGTTTTGTCATTTTAGCACTAAGAAGTAACAAACATACACAAAAACTTTCATTTATAATATAGTGGAGTAGTAGGATTAGGCTACGTAGCAGAAAAAATAAGAAAGATATAGATAGATACTACTTAAGTCAATTTTGAATTACCATGCCTTAATAGTGACTAGTGACCTTGTGCTTAAATAGTGTTGTAACGATTCACTTATAGGAAAGCCCATCTTAAAAAAAACATCTAATATAATACGCAATCGGAAAAGAAAAGGAAACCTGAATCTGCTCCCAACCTAAGATACATAAGATAAATTAAAATGTATAGTATTATGATAGTTTCTTGATTAATCAAAGCTCTTTCGGTAATGGGTACACACTTAGTGCCACTATTTACTGGACCGTTTTACTGGAAAGTTTCCAACAAACATCACCCGCACTGCGTAAGGTTTTTTGTTGTACCAAATTTCTGAATGATCACCTTCGCAAGGAGAAAGTATCTGAGATATTCGACTTAGTTTATATTTTTTTTCTGTAGAAAAAATAATGAAGAATATATTCGATATGTAAACTTTTACTCGTTATTATTGAGATCCGGGAACGTATTAGCCGTCACAATAGTCTCACCGAACAAATCAGTATTTTATTGGGTCTATTCTAATAGTCTAATATCCCATAGACATTTTGTTATTTTTTTTAATCACTTCCAAATTCGAATGTCTAGTTTATCACATCAAAAAAAACGAGTGTGCTATAGACCATACGACTTAAGCAAAATCTCTTTACCTCCATCTATCGGCCGGTATAACTTTGTTTTTCAATGTTCAGTGTTAATCTCGCCATCTTGACAATTGTAAATTATCATTTTACCGGACATACCTACATAATAATACAAATATAAAGTAATTTTTTACTATATTATGTTCCCAATGGCGATCTACGTGAACTAACCACTTTCACTTCCATTCGCCTCGTCACTCATTCAGCAGCTTACTCCCCAAAAAAATATAAAAAGTCATCATTGTACCAATTGTCTTTGCATCATTTATAATAATAATGTTTCTTAAAAACATACTTACATGGACATATGCAATCGCAGTTATGCTTACGACTCTTACGCGAGGCTATAATTTGTTAAGCGTTGCGTACTCGTTTCTTTAATACCGGCTAGCCAATAAAGCTTCCCTAAATGCCCATTAAATATGAACATGACACATTGACAACCATGTTCGCGTCCTTGTATATTTCTGTCATACGTTAAACACGTAAAATTGTCACGTAAGCTGCGATCGCGTGCGAGTTACGCTCCTCACGTGATTCCGTAAACTTAAACAAGCCAGTTTATAAATAACTTGTTCATATATTTTCGTTTAGTATTGTTTACAATAAAATGTTATCATTTTGTTGACGTTATTCCATGCTACCCTTTTGCTTTTCACCTTACTCACTAACTTTTAAAGAAATATCCTAATACCTCTCCATCTATTTGTGTCCCTTGACCCTGATCCCCTTTGAACTTGGAATATTTATCCATCACATAAAGAATCATATTTTTTATAAGTTACAAATTTATTCCTACCAAAATAAGTCGCAGGGAATCGATAAAGAAGTGCAACTTCTCTTTTTAGTTTGTGCTATTCCGACGTTACACTTCAAGCTTCAGTAGTACCTATACAGACTTTACTGTTCCAAATGCTACGTCATCAGCATATTGGCTCATGATGAGCACTCGTAGCTATTCACGCTCGCTGTACAAAGGCCCTCTATTTGTCCCACTGACGCCGGGCTCTGCAAGCAATCTTCCTAATTGAAATGTCGCGCCGCTCCCGTCCCGGCTTCAAATCTGAATGTGTGTCAGCAGTCTTCAATAACATTTGACGGTAAGCTGTTATGAAATACTAGAAGAAAAGGTTTGAAAGAGACTGCTTAGAGGATTTTTGGAATTTAGCCAGTTGGAATACACTAGAATATCTAGATTTACAATTGAGTGCTACCGAGGGCACACAAAGCCATCGGTAGTTTTAAGTTTTTGTAAGTCAGAAGCCATCGGGTAACTTGAAAATTATCACACCAGAGACAACCACAAATCGCAAAAACATATTATTTAAAAAAATGTGTAAGTAATGCTATTTATCTGTTCCATCGCAATATATTTACTCTTAACTTGAGAGTTGCGATATTAGTTCAAAGAAGGAGTACGCGATAAGACAGTTTCGTGTCCGCAAACAAACCTAACTTTCCCGGTCGCACCCATAAAAGCAAACACTGAAAATTCATACCAAAAATATGCACTCACGGAAAGCGAAATCGAAAATAAACAAGTCTGCGGCTAGCGGAAAGTTCTGCGACACACTCGCCATTCCAAGTAGCCGTCAAGTGATCTCGAATGTTTTCTAACTTCGTTATTGCTTTCCCCGCATGTTCATGTACGGTGCCCTCGTTAAATATTCTCCGAGATTTAATAACGGAAAGTATGCACGCTAATAAATTGGTAAAAAATGCAAGTTGCCAGTTTTGTTAGTGTACAGGTGAAGTTATTGGTTTTGCGCTTGGATAAAAAAACTTACACGCTAAACTGTTGAGTTTTTCAGCTCTCGAGTACGAGAAAATAAACTGTATACATTTTTAGAAATACAACAAAATATTAATTAGAATATAAAATATTAATTAGGTAAGACAACAATAGTAGATTGTTACACAATGTTAAACATAACCTGATTAGTTAAATAAGCTAAAATAAATTAATCAACGAATAAATCATATATAAATTGTTTTATTAACATTACATAATGATTTTGGCGAAAAATTATTTTACATTACTCTTTTAGGGTTTTTAATAAAATCAGGTGTTAATCCGTGTCTGAATCTGATTAACTCATTTTATGCAAATATCATAGGTAAATAATTAGCGCTCGGTTTGTCGGGAAAGCGGCAATTCGATCTTCAGTTGTTTTGACAACTGAAGATCGAATTGCCGCTTTCCCGCCTTTTTTATGTTTCTTTTTCCGATTCAAAGAGCAACTGTATAAAAGTAAGACATGGCTTGCATAGTTTTTAAATGTACTGTATGCGTGAGTTTTTATATACTCTCTGATTGCTTGTTATGAATTGGACAGCAGGGAAAGTAACGACTTTCCCTGCTGTCAAATTCATGGAAATGGAAATGGAATGGGAAACGTCCCAGGGAGGAAAAGTACTACTTCCCTCCCTCTGATCGGGTAATTTTAAGTATACTCTCCGAGTATGAGAAATGAGAATTGTATTTGTACTATTATTTATTTTTGTATTAAGCTTCCTTTTCTTTGTTTTACTACTCGTAAACGACAACAACTCGTAAAATAGCATCGCCATTGGGTAAATTTAAACCGTGATATTGCTTCTAATAAAGTCTTTAATACTCGAATAAATATAATACCTTTTAAAAATTAGTCCAAACTTCAATACCACCGCATTTGTTTATCACAAAAATGAGAACATTATCAATTTATAATAACAACTATTACACGGCTAACACTCACGAAATACAGTCGAATAACTCGACCGGTGTTCGGGCAATATACGAGTAGATGCCCATCCTCAAGGAGTACGCGCGGCGGCGGTGGGGGCTCGGCGCGGAATGTAGTTAAAGTCGAAATACAAAATATTAAGGATAACTCAAAAACCACCTATCAGATTTTGATCAAATTAAAATGGGATCACACGAAAAGCACCAGCTTTTAAATAAAAAAATGATCTTCAAAATAGGTTCACCCAGTCGAAAGTTCTGAAGTAACAAACATAAAAAACAGTTAAATTGAGAAATTCGACTATCATAAGAAATCCCTTTTTTTTCAATCCTTTCTGAAGTCGGTTGAAAACTAAAACTAAAACGGACAGCAATGTCCAGTATCTGATAGGGCCAATGAAAAAACTTTCAAATTCAAAATTCAGGGCAGATATTTAACAACTAAAAATCTAATGGTTTTCATCTAAAAGTTACTTTGTAGCTAATTTTGTCAAAAACCTGCTAAATTTAAGCTTTCAACATCAAAATAAATTATTTTATATTTGCTGAAACTGTCAAGCGACCTAATTTAGTTTGAGCGGTTCACAATCGCATATGCAAATGGTTAGTCCGTCGCCCGAGGGAAGCCACCTTCCCACCTCAGACCCTAAGGAGTTAATGTTTTCATCCATTAACTCGGTCGAGCATTTATGAAATTCGTGCTCGCGATCCGAACGAGATTATGCGGGAGAGCTGACATGTTTCTAAATGTAGGGCTGCTACATAACACTATCCACTGATATATATATATATATACTATATAATATATATTACTAGGTGGTAGGACTTTTCTGCAAAGTTCGACTAGGTAGGTTTGCTTTGCTAGTTATTCTGCTGCCAAGCAGTGTGTAAGCACTACGTGTTTCGGTTTGAAGGGCACTGTAGCTAGTGAAATTACTGGGCAATTAAGACTTTATGATCTGATCTCACAGTCGAGTAATCTTATTACCGTGCAGTGCTGATGTCTCAGGATGACGGCGTGACTGCACTGCACACATCGCAGTGCAGTCACGCGTCAGTTTTTGTTTTGGAGTTGCGAGTGACACTGTTCTGTTAGGTGTACAAACAAAAAGTATCTAATTATTATATCAGTTATCTGGTTCCCTTAGTACAAGCTTGCTTAGCTTGGGGCTAGATGGCGCTTTGTGAAATGTCAAAAATATTTATTTGTTTATCTTTCTACGTAGGTAACTAGAAATTTGAAGATAATAAGGCATTTGATAAAGTATTTTGCCATCTAAATAAGCTGTGTAAGTGCTACAAATCGCCTGGCAACCCTTCGCCTTCATTGGATACCTGCTTGATGGCACCTGAGGCGTTCGCCGCGTCTTCGGCTCGCCCACTGCCATTAGACCCCTGATTAAACGCAACCCACCCCATATCTCATCCAATTACTACACTAACGAGGGGGGCGCTGAAGGTCAATATACACTGGGAAATCTAGGGGTACGCTAAACGTATTTGCTAATAGAATACAGATGTGTGAAACAACATTCTGCGGTACCCCGTAAATGCCTACACCGTGCTTCTGGTCATAATTTCGTCATAATATTACGTGCCAATGTTAATATGGTATAATTTTTGAGATACCCAAGTAATACCCTAATAATATTAAATTACTAGTTGCGCTCCACGGTTTCACGGGGGGGTAAAAAGTATTTTATTATTATTTACTCATCCCACGGGAAAATTTCACTTTTCTAGGATAAAATGTAGCCTATATGTAAATCTAGTGTATAAGCTATCTTGGTACCGAATTTCATCCAAATCCATTCAGCCGTTTGAGCGTGAAGGATTAACAAACAAACACACATAAACATTAAACTATGTGTTCTATCTATCGCTATCCTCTATCTATATTCCAAATTTAATCCAAATCTGGCCAGCATTAAACAATATCCATACATACAAACGTTCACGTTTATAATATTAAGTAACTCATAAATGGTACATTAATTTTTTTTTTTAATCATATCAGTATCATTAATATAATCCATGTTGGTTTCATCTTTAGTGAGATTAGTATGAATAAAAAATAAAGTAATGTTAACAAATGTTATTGCAGTGGACTGTACCTACTTTTATAAATGACGAATGTAAACTGTTTTTGCACCTTACTCTTGTTGAGAAAAACTAGGAAAATAAAAAATTAGAAGTATTATTATTGACTAAGTAGAGCCACCTCGCAAGAATTCTCAATTTCCGGGGATAAAAAGTATATATAAATGTAAAACTTTATAAAAATCTACTCAGCCTTTACCGCCTGATAATAAATAACCAACCATCCCAATAAGCATTTTATTTTTTTATTTTTTTTTATGTTAAGAAATGACGTGACGAGCTAGCCGTTCGCTTGATGTTAAACGACACGGCTGCCCATATCAGCTGCAGTGTTACTCGGAACTCTAAAGTATAGAGTTTCGCGTGACACTGCACTGCGCACGTCATCCTGAGACATCAGCACAATCTAGTAATAGGATTACTAAACTGTGAGATCCGATCATAAAGTCTAATTTGCCCGGTAATTTCACTAGCTATAGTGCCGTTCAAACCGGAACACAGCAGTGCTTGTGCACTACTGCTTGGCGGCAGAATAACTGGCAAAGCGGACCTACCTAGACGAACTTTGCAGTAAAGTCCTATTACCTAGTAAAAAGAAAAAAAGTAAATACAAGTAAGTAAATACGTAACCCTTTTTATGCATGATCACAGACATTTTAATGAACCAAATGAAGGATTGTGGTCAGCATTTAGCTTTTACCTTCTCAACAAAAACAGGGCTCCACGGCCAAAAGTACATTTAGTTAACATACCTGAAGATTTAAATAGTCGCTGTGAAGGGTCCCTTCCTAATAACAACCCTTCTAAGTCCGACGAAGCGAAAACACAAGCTAAAGCCCCCTCTGTTTGACTCTTCATTTAGACACAAGGTAATTTAGTTGTTACGTACGAGTTTAACGTAAGTATAGGAAAGATTTTACATAGGACGTGGTTAAATATAATAATAATAATAACGCCCAACGATCGCTTACGTAGATCCTAGACGCTAACTAGGATTTCCTGTGTCAAGGGACCCAAGAACTACGCGGACCATGGTTCCACAACACTCAGACCCAGACCCAGAACAAGTATTTGCGCTTTTTTTTTTTCTGTGCACAAATACTTCTCCTGCCCCGGGAATCAAACCCACCACCTCCGGGCTATGAACTGACCTGCTCAACCACCACACCACAGAGGCTGTCAAATATATATCATTACCTGAAGACATTATAGGCCTCCCTCATAGAGCGCCACTATGAGCGGCCACTTGCCTATTGCATCCAACGGCACCCCGTGCTTTTTTTTTTTTTTTTTTTAATGTTAAGGAATGACTTGACGAGCTAGCCGTTCGCCTGATGTTATACGACACGGCTGCCCATATCAGCTGCAGTGTCACTCGGAATTCTCTAGTATAGAGGTTCGCGTGACACTGCACTGCGCACGTCATCCTGAGACATCAGCACAATCTAGTAATAAGATTACTAAACTGTGAGATCAGATCATAAAGTCTCATTTGCCCAGTAATTTCACTAGCTACAGTGCCCTTCAAACCGGAACACAACAGCGCTTGCGCACTACTGCTTGGCGCCAGAATAACTGGCAAAGCGGTGGTACCTACCTAGACGAACTTTGCAGAAAAGTCCTACCACCTAGTAAAGTAGTGCTTTTGACCAGTTAGGCGATTATGGAACTTATTGCTACAGATAGAAACAGAAATCTGTATGAATTTGACAGTTTAATCACGTAGTTTATGTAACAGTTAAATACCAGCTTGAAGCCTTGGACTCCATTCTGAGAGGACCCATAAGACGCATTGATAATGATGCGTTGGTGGAAGCTATGCTCCACAGCTTAGAGCTCCGACAAAAAGTTGCCAGTTTATCTGTTTTCTATAGACTGCATTTTAAAGAGTGTGTGAACATATTCCTCCATCTCCCTTCTTTTTGGACATCAAAGCGCACAAAAACACGGCACCCGTATATAGTTGAAATTTCAACCCCATACGCATTTTTTTCACGAACAGACACTGAGTAGAACAACTTGCCAGCGTCCTTGTTTCTATCTAATTACAGTCTGGGAGTCTTCAAGTCAAGAATATACAGGTATTTTCTTGGTAAGTATGCACCATTGTGGACTTTGTCATCACT
Organism: Ennomos fuscantarius; assembly: GCA_905220475.3. Taxonomy (NCBI): domain Eukaryota; kingdom Metazoa; phylum Arthropoda; class Insecta; order Lepidoptera; family Geometridae; genus Ennomos; species Ennomos fuscantarius. The sequence goes on from HG992029.1 coordinate 11,956,609, forward strand.
TTTCATCAGATGAGATAGTAGTCAAATGCTTTGTCTATTACATAATAAAAAAATTGCTAAGAACATTTTCGATGAGGTTCATCCATTTGGGAGCTATAATATGCCACAGATGTACACGTTAATTATAATAATATCCCTCTTTGCGTCGGGAGTCTGTCTATAACTCAATAACAAAAACAACCTTTACAACAAAAATATAGAAACCTCAGACACAAACACATCCGTCATGTTGCTAACAAAGCAAACACACAGAATTCATCTCTTTCAAAAATCGAACGTTATTCAAAACCATTCTGTTGGAGCGTGTAGGCCAATGGAAGAGAGCTCGACCGGAAGTGACGTTGCTGCAGGTAGATAATAACATAGTGTGGCGCGCCCTCGTGTTGTGCAGCTTCCGGCGGGGCTCTGACAACGATAATCTTCAACATGGGTAATTTCCAAATTGAACTACGAGTGGCGTAGAGTTGATTTGAGGTTAAATTATTTGCTAATTAAGATTTTTTTACTGTCGATGGGTTTGCTTTTGACTACATTTCACCTGATGGTAAGTGACGATGAGGTCAAAGGTGGAGCACGCTTACCCAGAAAAATTTGCTCATGAAACTTAAGCAATCTTTTTTCTTACATTTTAAAAGTAAAACAAGCTAAAGTATCCGTTACCTTTTCATATTACTGCTGTAATATGAAAAGGTAATGGGATCAAATAAAGCAAATAATTACACGTAGCAAAAAATGTGAATGAAGTAGGTATAAGCAGCAAGCGCTGTGGTGATTGGTCGTCCCTCCCTACAGAGACAGTTGGGAATTTAAGTTCTTAACGATACCACTACCACTACAGTGCGCGTGTAGCATTTGAATGACAAAACAAACTGGTTTCTGTTGAACTAACAGTCGACAAGCAGTGCTCTGTTCTACGACAAAGATACTACTACTAGCTAGCGGAATCTAAATATATAACTCAAAGGTGACTGACTGACTGACTAACTGACATAGTGATCTATCAACGCACAACCCAAACCACTGTATGTATGTATCTATTACATAATACATACATACATATTACATAATATTGTTATAGTTTATGTATTAACTAGCTTCTTCCTGCAGCTTCGCTCGCGGCGTGGCTTATGGGAAAATAATTCATCTACCCATTTCACCCTCTTAAGGTTGAAATTTCAAAAAATCCTTTCTAAGCGGATGCCTACGTCATAACATCTACCTGCATGCCAAATTTCAGCCCGATCCGTCCAGTGGTTTGGGCTGTGCGTTGATAGATCACTATGTCAGTCAGTCAATCAGTCAGTCACCTTTGAGTTATATATATTTACATATGTATTAATAATATACCCATATTATTTTGTAATATAGGAATATGTATATGTCGGCGGCTACGTCCAGTTATAAACTCTATGCACAGCGGGCTGTACCATGATTTACTCTGTGGCAGCGCTTAAATTTATTACAGTGGCAGCACTGGCATTTGGCATCGCTTCCCTACCCATCTGGCTATAAAAAGGGACCGCTCGGTGTACTACGGATCATTCTTGTTCCAGACACGGCGCGGTGTGGATATGCTGAAGGCTTATAGTTATATAGGTTGCAACCTACCCACAACCCGTTCTGTCTACATATACGAATGTTTATTTATTATGTACTTAACGTCCGTTCTTTACGACTTTGATGAATTATTTCCGTCCAAAGGTTGCGTCCAAGATAAGGCGATAAGGTCGCTCATTGTTCCCCACTCCTTGAGATTAGTTGTATTCTTTGTAATTTTGTTAATATCTTTGTATGTACAATAAAGAATTTATATGACTCTATAGTGTTCTTTGTTCCACGCACCCCAACAACTCGGTGTAGTGACCCGTCGCGCCCTGCAGTAAACATCGCGACTCGAGGCACCTGGGCTCAGCACTCCACATCTTCTTACAACTAAATGAAACGTCAATATTAGCACAGGGGATAAGACTTTTATTGGTGCTTATAACAAAAGTACAGCGTCTTTAGTGTCGCTCCGCAAGAGATACTATAATAGAATAGAAAAACATTTATTCAATTCTTGTCTAAAATTAAAATACAAAAACAGGTTACATTTATACACATAATATGTACATAATGAATAGAAAAAACAAGTATCGAATGGGCGCCTAAATTATAATGTGAGGGGAGTTGTTCATATTTTAACCAACTTAAAATAATAATAGCAATAATAATACTGGCTGACCTGACTGATAGACTGGCCTGATAGCTCAGTTAGTATACACTACCTTGCGAATTTGATTCCCACCTAGAACGTAACCATGTGTTCTGTGTCTGCGGCTTATATTGGATTCTATGTATGTATTTACAAACAAAAAGTTTCTAAGTAATGTATCAGTTGTCTGGTACCCATGATACAAGCTTTGCTTAGTTTGGGGCTAGATGGCGCTGTGTGAAGTGTCCACCAATATAAAATAGTAATAATAATAGCGCCCAAATATCACATACATAGATCGTGGACCCTAACTAGGATTCTCTGTATCTAGGGACCTAGGAGCTACGAAAACATTGATTCCACAACACCCAGACACAGAACAAGTATTTGCACTTTTTTTTCTGTAAGCAAATACTTGTCCTGTCGCGGGAATCGAACCTACTGACTCCGGGTAATGAGCCGACCTGCTCAACCACCACACCACAGAAGCTGTCAAATAAGGGGAAGGTCTTTAATTCGGCTGTATGTTTTTGTTTTTAATATTTGTTAGGTACCTCAGAACTCCTCTACTTATTAATCGAATTCAATATAGTTTTTTACTTGAATTGATGTATATAAATTCAAATAAAAAGCTATCTATTTATATCTAATATCTATATTCATATGGATAAGAGATACATTCAAATGGCCGCATAATTTTTGTATGAAAATCGGTTCGGTACTTTGATTTTTAAATCAAAATAACTGGATGTAAAAGTATTCAGGTACCTATCAGTATCAAACTGAAGTGTATGATGTCGGTTGAACCCCATTTTTTTTAAATAATATTATGTTGAGTTACCCGTGTACATTTATTATGTAGCGTAAATCTAAGGAAAACAAAACGGTCTCAGATATCTCCCATGCACCCCCATAAAGGCGAAAGCCAACAAATCACCTCTACCGGAATCCATTTGGCCGCTCAGATACTGTGGCTAAAAATTCAAAACGTCCAAGTGAATCCATTGCGCCATATTTATGACGTGTGTTAGCCATATGAGCCATATCTCGGCCTTTACACGCACTTCCACAACATTGAGCCGCCGTAAAGCAAACACAAAAAGGCCGGCCTTTTTGAAAAAATATGGCCGTGATACATGTTTAGTTTATTGGTGATGATGAGAAAAGATTTGTTGAGGTAGAAAGATGCAATTTTATTTATAGCTTCTCGGTATACTTGGTACACGGATCCAGCAAAAGGCTTCTTTATCTTATTGTTCCTAAAAAAATTACTATTGAATTGTTTATTAATAATTTAGTTCTTAGAGTAAATAAAGATAATCCTATTAATTTTAGTTTGAAAACTATCGTGAGTATGACACATTTTGTAAGATAAATAACGGCTAAACTCACGTCAATTAAAAAGTCCAAATTACTCCGACCAAGTTTTGGACATATTCGATGTCCTTCTTCTGGGAGCAAACGCTCGCGAAAGCCACCACGGCTTGCGTTAGTAACTGGCTGTGCCCCGCAGTTTCACCCGCGTTGTGAAATTTTTCCATACTTCCATAACTTTTTCTTTCATAAGAACCTTTTCCTTTTTTTTTCTTTAAAATAATAAACACAATAAAAAAATAATTAACGAAAATGTTCTATCCGTTCAACCGTGTTGGGATAAACAAGAGAAATTGAGATTCATTTTTATATATTAAGATGTTTGTTATCTACGTTATTTAAAAAGCAATTTCAATTTTTAAAGGATGTACTTCCCGATTAATCCCATAGAAAATTTATCAAAATCAGGTCGGTAGTTTCGTGTTTAAATCAAAGAACTGGAAAAGTATGTATTACACTATTAAAAAGTCATCCAAATATGTTCTCAGTATAAAAATATAGTTGAATAGAGTTGGTTTAACCACTTTTCATTAAAAAAAATCATACGAAATAAATATACAAAAAACTCTACTCCAAAGAAGACATTGCATCGTTGATATTGGCCTAATTTTCTATACCTTTTTTCCTATACAAACTTCATCTTTTCACTTCATAGTATCACCAAATCAACTCGCTCAGTAAATCTCATTCCTTCCAACAGGATTGTTCCATTGGGGCCGGGCGTGTACGACACAACTACAATCAATATCCAAACAATGCTCGGCACTTGAAACTCACGGACGGAGTTGCTAATTGATCTTAACAAGGACACTTCGATGCACGGGATCCCCTTGCATTGGAATTATTTACTTGTACTTGCGTCTTGTAATCTATATATACAAGGTGGAATTTAATTCGTTCTTTTCCTTTAATAATTATATTAAATAATAAATCTTTATTGCAGACACTGAGATCCATATTTTAAAATTAATTAGATACATAGAATAGACACACACAGAATACATAATAATAGATCTATATCTATACTTTTACTACTAAAGTCTATACTTTTAGGTGGCAATAGCCACCAAACATTTATACGTGGCAGTCAGCAGCAGTCTGTCCACCAGACTTCTAACGATCGCATTATTATACGTGTCAGCTCTGGACATGAAAGACGCAATGCGTTTACGTTGTATGGCATTAAAAGAGTCGACTCGCCATTCAGTAAACATTCCTGAAGCGCTGCAGTAGCGCTTCAAGCCCATCAGCTACCTAAAAGTTATAGGCTACTCTGATGGCGTTAAACGTTTTCAAGGTATATTCTGTCCAGAGTTGACAAATGTAAAACGATTGACAGAAAGATTTAAATAATAATATATAATAATAAAGTTTAATGTATGTATTCAGTCCATGCTAAGGAATGCTTTCATATAACTAAATAAAAAATGTACTTATGAAATAAAACTTAAATCTAAGTATTATCAAATTTAAATTCTAAAGAAAAACCTTGTGACATTGAACAAAGCAGGTGTTTTATTGCCTACAAAGCACTCAGCTGGTGCCCGCACTGTGTGTGCATGCAGTTATTTTAGGAGGCACTAAATAATAAAACAACACTTTCTTTAGTTGGACCTTACATACATTTAAGGAAAAGAGTGAATTAAGTTCCACCGAGTATAAAAGAAAGTGGCGTTAGTTATACTTTTATATATTATACATTATTTATATTATATCAAAAACGGCGGAATAGGTGTTTGTTCTGTGTCTGGGTGTTATATTGTATTATATGTATGTATTTACAAACAAAAAGTATTTAAGTATTATATCAGTTATCTGGTTCCCATAATACGAGCTTTGCTTAGTTTGGGGCTAGATGGCGTTGTGTGAGATGTCCAACACATATTGTATTATATTATATTAAAATGCAACCTTTGTCATGGTCGGGGTCCCATTTTACGACTACCACGTACATTGATATGAAGATACGCGTCGTTGCTTACGGAACCAAATACATTGAAACCACATTGGGATGTCCCTTAGGGGCTATTTTGGATACAAATCCGATACCCCATGACCTGGTATGTAATCTCCTATTATTTTAAGTTACAAACAAATAGAATAGAATAGAATAGATTTTTATTCATGACAAAAAGGCAAAAAAAGCCTTAAAAATTAAGTGTAACAAAATAATAAAAACATTTGCCCGTTGCCACGAATCGGTCCCAACTCAGCATATTACTGGTCATGCAACCAGCCGTTCCGCTTCCGTTGGGACCGTTTTGATGGCGTCACGGTACGGATTACAATTACTTAAACTAATAATAAACATAACCAGAAAAACGAGAGACGAATACATATACATATACAAATATAACGTAGACGAGAAGAATAGCAACTACGAGTGCTTAGATTATATTGCACGCGTGTGTGTGTATATTTGTGTGTATATATGTGTGTGAATAAAATAAATGTAGCTAGCGTAGCCAGAAAAATTATGTGTACATTACATAGCACTTGTATCGTGACATAAGTTTTCTTCCGCTTTCTTAGTTTAATTCTAAAGCTTTGAACAGTCTGCAGGTTCCTTATGGGCGGTGGAATATTGATAATTTACAAGACAAATAGATAATTTCATCTTAAATGAAGACTAAAAAGAGTAATGATACACAATTTAGTTATATCTAAATATATAAAAATGAATCTCTATTTCTCTTGGTCATGGCATCAAGAGTAGAACATTGTCGCAAGTTCTTTTTTTATTGTGTATATTATTTTCAGGAGAAGGTTCTTACGAAAGAAAAAGTCTTGAGAAAGTATGGAAAATTTTCAACACGCGGGGGAAACCGTGGAGCATAGCTAGCTAGTGATATAATAAAAATAATAATAACTATTTGATTGAAAGACATTGACATTGATAAATTAACATAAACGTGTTATTTCCTTTTTGAACGTAGTTATCAAGGTTACACACTCGGGCGACCTGTGACGACACGTGTCAGGCCGCGCTGGTATACCTCAAGCAGCCAGGTGTATTCTAGAAAATGTCTTATCACTGAGAAGAGTATAAACCCTTGCAAACTTCAATCTAGCAAACGCAATTTCTACGTCGCATGAATAGTTTCATGCACTGCACTGCATCTGAAATCCCAGACTGCCTTAAAATGTTATTTCATTTCTACGAAACATAACCGTCCACGCGTGATTTCCGCCACCGAAACACGTAGCACGCTACCGGTACTACTAATGCTACGCCGTAGCTCTCGTAGCCACATAATTAGTTACTCCTATTTATTCTGTCCACGTACCACTGTGGACTCCACACCCGTACTACCTGAAATTACCTGACTTTCCCTGCGTTAGGGTAGGTCTGATTGGGCTTTTATGTGAAATAATAACGGGTAGTAATAGTAAGGGTGGCTTTGATGAAACCTATAATTTACTTAAATTGCTTTATGAATTCAAATTTGAATGGGCTGTAAGATACTATCCTATATTATAGGATAGTATTTTACATATACTATCCAATCCTATATACTATCCATATACTATCTACTACTACTACTACTACTATCTACTAGGCTGTATTTATAATGATGTGAAATTAATGAATATTTAATAGCGTAAAAAGCATACAAAATAATTTTTTCCTAACGTTCTAAAAAAAAAAGAAAATAATATAAGAATGTACTTTTAAAAAAGGTATTAAAATCATCATATTTTTGATTTCATATAATAATAAAGAAGTTCCGTTGTCTATCTTCTAATATTCACCAAAACATGGACCAACCGAGTAAGGATATTCTACCAAACTAAAAAAACACGTAAATCATTCGAGAAATCCTGATTTATCTGATAAATCAGCAAACATACATATAAAAACACAATCAAATGTTTGATTGTGTTCAACGAAAATAATTGTAAACGTTTTACTTTTACGTGGAGCTGCTTAAGTGAATTATTATTTTTAACTGACTTAAAAAACAGGAGGTTAAACATAAAAACACAATCAAATGTTTGTTTGATTGATCAAATGTTTGATTGTGTTTTTATGTTTAACCTCCTGTTTTTTAAGTCAGTTAAAAATAATAATTCACTTAAGCAGCTCCACGTAAAAGTAAAACGTTTACAATTATTTTCGTTGCTTTTTGACTGGCCCGATAGCTCAGTTGGTAGTAGCCTTTCCTTCTGAACTGTGGGTTGTGGGTTCGATTCCCACTCAGGACAAACATTTGTGTGATGAACATAGGTGTTTGTTCTGTGTCTGGGTGTCATATTGTATTCTATGTATGTATATACAAACAAAAAAGTATCTAAGTATTGTATCAGTTATCTGGTTCCCATAGCACAAGCTTTGCTCAGTTTGGGGCTAGATGGCGTTGTGTGAGATGTCCACACATATTATATTATAATAGGTCTTTACCTATGAAATTGCCGTATTGCAGTACAGACTTTTTCAAACAAAAAAAAGTTTTCATTGGCTATGAATTCTAAATTCAAATTAATTTTGTTTTAAAAATATGACATTCTATTTACAATATAAGTCTTTTGTTTATTGATTAGCGTGGTATTTTTATTACATTTCAACATTTTTCCTCATAATGGATACTTTGAAATTTCGTGTAATTATGGAATATGAGTTCCGTCGTCGCACCAACGCGGCACAAACGACACGTAACATCAACGACGTTTACGGAGAGAACTGTACAAACGAACGTACAACCCGTTATTGGTTTGCTCGGTTCCGTTCTGGGAATTTTGACTTGATAAATGAACCTCGTGGTCGTCCGGAAACTTTGGTCAACAATGATGAATTAAAGGCGATTGTGGAAGCTGATAAATCTCAATCTACAGCTGAGCTGGCAGCAGCTTTTGATGTTAGCATCAAAACAATATTGGTCCATTTGCGACAGATTGGCAAGATAAAAAAGCTTGACAGATGGGTGCCCCACGAACTTAACGATCGCCAGCGCAACGTACGCGTCGAGACTTGCCTTGCGCTGCTTAACAGGCACAGAAATGAAGGAATTTTGAACCGAATTGTTACGTGCGACGAAAAATGGATTCTTTTTGACAATCGAAAGCGCTCAGCAAGTTGGTTAGATCCTGGTTCGGTACCAAAGCAATGTGCAAAACGAAAAATGACCCCTAGAAAGGTGATGGTCACAGTTTGGTGGTCTAGTGCTGGTGTGATTCATCATAGCTTTTTACAAAACGGCGAGAGCATTACTGCAGATGTGTACACTGAAGAACTGACCACAATGATGGCGAAACTCGCACGTCTGCAACCAGCTTTGGTCAATCGGTCGTCTCCACTGCTACTTCACGACAACGCGCGACCCCATACTGCACAACAGACCGTCTCTAAGCTGCATGAGTTGGGTTTGGAAGCTCTCCCTCATCCGCCATACTCACCAGATCTTGCGCCTACCGACTATTACTTTATCCAAAATTTGGACTTCTTTTTAGCGGGAAAAAAATTCAATTCCCGAGAGGCAGTACAAAACGCCTTTGAAGAGTTTGTTGTCTCCCGTCCTGCTGATTTTTTCAAGAAGGGCATCCATAAACTGCCACAGCGTTGGCAAAGATGCATTGATTGCAGGGGTGATTACTTTGAATAAAAGAAATAAATAAGTTCGAAAAAAAAATACTTTAACTTTTTTCAAACAAAACGGCAATTTCATAGGTAAAGACCTAATATTATATTTATTATTATATTTCAAATTGTTATTCTGTGCTTTCACGCCAAAACGTCCGAGCTGATTTGGTTACAATTCTGTTCAAACATTATTTATAAGGCCGAGATTAACATACAACTATTCAAACAATTCCCACGGTAGTTTAAAGTTATGGCTCAACTTTAATCAAATCAGAAAGCAGAAATGTAAAAAAAACGAGTGTGCTTTAGGCGACACGACTGAAGTAAAGTTTCTTTAGTTTAGCTCCATCTATCAGCCGGTACTTTGTTTTTGCTTTATTTAATGTTAATGTCGCCGTCTTGAAAATTTTAAATTGTCATTTTACCGAACATACCTACATAATAATACAAATTTTAACTTTGTTATGCTGACAATGGATATCTACGTGAACCAACTTCAACTTCCGTTGGCCTCATATTCACCAGCTTACTTCTCAAGTCAAGCATATCTACTTAAAGAAGTTTTACTTCAAAAATAAAAATTTTCACAAATTCTCCAATCTTCAACAAACTTTACACATATAACCAGTCCATAGACCGCCCCCGTCACAGGATGCGAGCAGACGTTCCCATTTCCAGTTGTGGCATTTTAAAAGTGTCTAAGCAAGTAATTGCTCTGCCAGTTACTGCGGTGGGCTTGTAAACTTCCGACTGAATCTGGTTTGGTCCGGTTCGGTTAGGTTTGCGCTGGTTTTAACCAAATTTGGGCTTAAACCTTTGATATGTTCTTGTGAAAGTACTTTTGTATTTTACCGTTTGAGGTTTGGAGTTACTTAATTTTTCGATAAGTTGTAAATTAAGTTCTAATATAGTGCAAATTAAAATATATTAAAAAGAATAGGCGATTTAGTCTCTTATTTCGTTGAAAAGGTAAATTTAAACGGGAGTTTGACACTAACCCTAGCCTACCGGCTTCACTTGCTATTCTCGTCCCAGGTTGATTATATTAGTGATTACGTTTTTGCAATAATTTGTTTAATCATGTACTATTAAACTAACGCACAAACAACGGAATTATTTATCGACACTTAATTTTTAGATATAGGAATCTTAAATAAGTAATATATAAGTACCTACAAATAATAATGTATGTGTTTATTTATTTATTATTTTAATACTTTATGCACAGAAAGAGTATAAAGGAGGACGTAATACTAACAGCATTTTCTACCAGTCATTTTCAATCAGGCGTGCACATAAGGAAATGAGCATAATTTTTCAGCATAAATGTTTGCACGTAAGCCAAATCGTCAGATAGATGAAGTAAATAATAAATTCAATTTGTTTCATGTACTTATTTAATTTGTGTATGAACATAATTATATCAAATAGTATATCATATATGAACCCAGTGTATCTGAAGTACATAGTTAAATATATTATTGTAATTTAATTAAACTAGTTTTGCATCTCTATATTCTAAAATGCAAAAATTCCTAATGTTTTATGGAGATAATCAAATAAATCTGAAGTGACACTGTAACTGATATGGACAACTGCATCGCTTTACATCAGGCGAACGACTAGCTTGTCATGTCAGTCCTTAACATAAAAAATAGAAATCTGTTCACAAACAATAAATTAAATATAAATATGGATTCCATTTGAGTTTAACTATACAAAGCTCGGATTAAATTTGAAATGCTACAAAAAGTTAAAGAGTTCCGCATTAAAATTTCCATGAAAAACATTTAACTCATACAAATAAACACGTCATTCAAAAAGTCCTTTGATATGAAATTGCTAAACAAGTTTCACCCTCACTTGTAGTTAATATCAAGGTTTAATAGGAGGAGAAACAAATATTTGTCGGCAGTCAAAGCGTCCAGCTGCTCTCTAAAATACTCGTACTAGTTTGTAATGGGCTACGGGCTTAAATTAAACTAGCTTATGCATGTAACTTTACTTACGTTGGACGTTTCACAAAATATATATTATTTTGTATATTACATTGTCTTGGATGTGACCACATGTTAAGTAAAAATATGGTCGATTAACAATCAATAGACACGGTCAGGCGTCGTACGTCTTACATTCCTTTAATTTGACAGCCTCTGTGGTGCGGTGATTGAGTAGGTCGGCTCATAATCCGGAGTTGACGGATTTGATTCCCGTGGCAGAACAAGTACTTGTGCACAGAAAAAAAAGGGCAAATACTTGTTCTATGACTGCGTGTTGTGAGACTATGATGGTCCTCGTAGTTCCTGGGTCTCTAGACATAGGGAATCCTAGTTAGGATTCAGGATCAATGTATGCGATCGTTGGGCGTTAATATTTATTTAATGATCTGCCTGACGATACTAAAGATTGTAAAACCATGCCCATGTTCAAATATAAACTATAAAATAAAATGTATGCCAATATTTTTTAAACGTTTATACCGCCAGACCATCTGGATAATGTTTAGATTAATTGTAACTAGATTATTTAGTTATAATTTATACATAATTAAGCTCCTTATAAGTGAATTATGTTCTTTATGAATAAATAAATTCGTTAAACCTAAACCTAATATTATTCTTTATTATTATTCAACTACAGATGAACATACCTACAGACAAGAGTCCACCATCGCTTAAAAAGTTAAGTTGGTTATATGAATAACGGATTTGAATACCGATGATGGAAAAACAGACAAACCCTTCGTCCAACGTGACACGTGACAGTTGTCTTCCTTTGATGTCCCGTGTCCACCCGTGCAGTCTCCGAGCCCTGTTTAATTGCTACCTCGTTATTTTAGGATTATTTACAGAGACGCTTTTAATCACACTGATCGCCTGCAATGAGTGTTTTAGAATGATCAAACGTTTTTCCCTATATGTAAGTTGCGTAATTGCCGTTAAATTGTTATGTATGGCAACCATTTGAATGAAATAATAACACCTAATGTTAGCCGTCATAATTTCTTTCACTTCTTTTTCTTTCACACATCGGCCCGTTTACAATCCATTCACCTTCTCTTTGACCTTACATAGATAGATAATAATAATAATAACGCCCAACGATCACATACATAAATCCTGGACCCTAACTAGGATTCTCTGTACCCAGGAACTAAGAGGACCATGGTCCCACAACACCCAGACTCAGAAAAACTATTTGATTATATAGATAGATATATAGATACATAGAAAATGCTTTATTGCACAAACAACAAATGTAGGTACATAGGCGAACTTAATGCTAGAGAGCATTATCCTCCAGTTAACCTGAGTGTAACGTGGAATTTTCTGCAGGGCAGTGCAACGCAGCTTATATACATAAACTCTTTATACACACCACATATTAACAAAGTTTCAAAGAACACTACAATTTACAAGAAGTGGAGATCAATGGGTGACCTCATGGCTAAAAGCGATCTCTCCCAGCTAACCTTTGAACGGAGAAGGATTCATCAAATACCTTCTTCTTACTTTTCATCTGTCAACATCCATATTCATCACTATCTAAGCAATTTGTGTTTCATCTTTCACCATAACATGTCCAGCCTCCAACCACTTTATTAATAAACACTGCATGCATAACTGTGAAATAGCTAGCAAGTGTTTTCTCTTGTTTTTGTTTGCCCATTTCAAACTTGATAGAGTGAAACAAAATACAAAACAACTATTTTTCCGCTACACAATGTTTATTAGTAAGGAGGTAAATAATAATCATCGTTTTCGATTATCATAATAATAATCGTTGCATTTGTTAATTTATTTATTTAATACTTTATGCACATAAAAAGTTCAAAAGAGGACTTAACGCTAACAGCATTTTCTACCACTCAACCAAAACGTGCAGAGAAACAATTTGATTAAGCGTGCATATAAGGAAATGAGCACATTTTTTTTCTTATCTATTTTGTACTTTTCCTTAGAAAAACGTAATTAAGCTTTAACAAGGGCCATTTTACAGTTATTAGAGTAATAAAGAACAAGATTCGCAACATAAAATCGAACGTCAAGCTGCCGATACAGCTGGTGGCAGTGAAAATCTTTACAAGCGCGATCCAAGGCTGACGGTGTCATAAAAGCTTGGAGCTTAAACCGATGGGGGCTTCCGTGATGCCTCCACTAAATTCTTAATACCTCACGTAACTGTTAAGGTTAGGAGGGGAGACAACGCACTTAACTTTTATTGTAGAGTCTTGAGTATGAATAGGCTGCTGTTCTACCCGAGTTCTTAAAGTGAAAGACAAGTATATTCGTTTACATATATATTTGGGTACGCTACCTTCTGGTAGTGGGCTGGAGCATTTGGACTATCAGGTCATCGCGGCCAGTATGTAGTCCAAATGTTCTTTTTTTAGTAGTAGGTAGTGTTTAGTATTAGTTATTATATCATTGTAGTATTTAGTTTGAAAATAATAAAGAAAAAGTAGGTATATTCGTAATTTTGTTTGAAGTGTTTTTACACGGGATGTGTCGTGATTAGTTATACAATCATCGTTTTCAAATACTTTTCAGCTTTACCAGCATTTTACCCGTTTCTTGCGGAAACTTAATTTTTGGGATAAAAATTATTCTATCTTAATCTAGGTCGTGTAAACCATTGTGGATTTTAATCAAAATCGGTTCAGCACTGGAAGAACAAACAAACAGATTCACTTTTGTTTAGTAGAAGTTATATGCTTAAGGACGCTTTGCAATTACGCTTATAAATACGCTTAGCAAGCGTAATTTATATATATATAACTATATATATAAACTAATTTATATATATATATATATATATATATATTTATATATATAAAATTTATATTATATGTGATAACTAGATTTTTTTTGCTACTTTTTCAAATTGTTTAATTATTGATTGTATAACCATTTGAACATGAAACCTACGGTCATCTAACAAATTCATCAAACTGATGTATGTCTTTTTAATTTTATCGCATAGCTGCGCTTTGAGTTCACTCTCGTAGAACACAACCACAGTTGAAACAATGTTGGCGTCGATCAATGATAATGCATCGAGATCGAGAGAAATTTTTTCTTTGCTGGTTTTTGAAAGATGTTTTCCAAGGCTACATTAGCGGAGTTTCTATCCCGTCGCCAGTTTTTTAGCAGGTGATGTGGGATATTAACCGGTCTTAAGTATATCGGGTATTCTTCAATATCTTCAAGGCGAGTTAATTTAATATTTTACTTAGTGTGACTGAGCAGTGAAATAAAATCATTTAAAATTCTACATGTATTGACGCTGTATTTTTATTTTAAAAACATCAATCTCACTGTACGCTTTTCATAATCCACATTCGCTGTACAACACAGCTTATTTATGTAAGTCCGCAAATATTTGTAACTAAAAGCACTAAGGTAAAGTCAAAGCGCTTGCATCGCCCTCTACCGAAACGCCTATTACTATCTCTTTCTTTTGTACGGCATAACAAAGTGCGTTGTACACAATTTTCAATGGTCAATTGTTGTTGTCATTCTTTTTATATTTATGTCTGTGGTAATCACGTATTTAATTATACAACTTTGTTCATACAGACAAGAAACAAACGCCACAGTAATATCAATATATAATCCTATTCAAGGGCTGCGTACGGATAACTAAGCCGATTACATCGACAAGTGCCAGCCCTAACAAACGCACAGAGATGAGAGTAACCCAACCCTCACAAATGCATTGCGAACTGTTCTAATAGCAACAGTACCTAAGGTCCAAACATAATAGGTATAGTACATTGTTATCCTAGGGATGAAAGTAACTTATTTAGTCCCGAGACGGGGTTTAATTGGTTAAAACCCGTCTCGGGACTAAATAACGAACTATTGGTAGTTCGACGGACTAAATAAGTCTTTAACCCGAGTTAAAAACTCATTACGAATACATGGAAAGTACAAATAAAAACATGAATTAGCTAAAGAAAAAATGAGTGAATACAAATCTCTGCTACTCGAAAGTATCAACTCAACAACTCAAAAAACAAATGAAGATCGGATCACCGATTTTATTTTTCTGTGGCCTGCCTTCAGCCATCATTTTTCATTTTCATTAATAAAATAATGGTAAATATTTTGCCCATCACTGACTACATACACAAAAGAGTGGAGCCGATAAAAAAAATCCCATCACTGGCTAATACACAAAAAAGTGGAGCCAAAA
This sequence comes from Ennomos fuscantarius, assembly GCA_905220475.3. Classification (NCBI taxonomy): domain Eukaryota; kingdom Metazoa; phylum Arthropoda; class Insecta; order Lepidoptera; family Geometridae; genus Ennomos; species Ennomos fuscantarius. The sequence continues at coordinate 11,971,953 of HG992029.1, forward strand.
AGAAATTGCCCATATATATGTTATTTTAAAGAAATAGTAGAAACTAAATTGTGATAAAGTCATTTAAGACAATATATTCTTCAATTAATACTTTTACAATTAATTAACTTATGTTGTTTACTATCTAAACAACATAAGTTAACTATGTATGTATAATTGTAAATTGTCATTTTATTGGACATACCAACATAATAATACAATAATTTTACTTTGATATGTTGACAATGGAGATCTACGTGAACCAACTTCAACTTCCGTTCGCCTCGCATTCATAGTTTACTCCCCAAGTCAGCGTGCATAAAGAAGTTTTACTACAATAACAGAAATGATTCCCATCACGATAAATATCTCATAAGTACTGTTAAAAGTGACGAGATTCTCAAAAGTTTTGACATATTAACTTTTTTTTTTATACTGCATTTCCACAGACACCTGGGTCCGTGCTTTTTGTTAGATTATTTTTTATATTTATTAATTAAGCCTATTATTAAGATGAACATATATATAATTGACATATTAACTTGGTACATCGCAAACTGATTATTACACAAGTTTCAGTACTGGTCATGTAGATACATAGTACCGCGACTTGTTAGCGTTAGATCCAAGTTCGTCTTGTTATAACTTCACTCAGGGACTTAGCTATGACATGCAGACAAACCCGGGCTTTATAGCATGGAAGTATGTTGTTGAGAACTTTTACTCGAAAACACAAATCAAGTAGAGTATGTGTACTATCTTGAAATCATTTTGACTAGGTGGTAGGACTTTACTGCAAAGTTCGTCTAGGTAGGTACCACCGCTTTACCAGTTATTCTGCCGCCGAGCAGTAGTGCGCAAGCACTGCTGTGTTCCGATTTGAAGGGCACTGTAGCTAGTGAAATTACTGGGCAAATGAGACTTTATGATCTGATCTCACAGTTTAGTAATCTTATTACTAGATTGTGCTGATGTCTCTGGATGACGTGCGCAGTGCAGTGTCACGCGAACCTCTATACTTTAGAGTTCCGAGTAACACTGCAGCTGATATGGGCAGCCGTGTCGTTTAACATCAGGCGAACGGCTAGCTCGTCACGTCATTACTGAACATAAATTAAAAAAAAAAAAAAACGATTTTAAAGTTAGTTTATTCAATTTATAAGGTTGAATTTATTATTTTTAAAAACGAGATCATGGTGTTCTGTTCTCGTTTCTCTTCCTCTTTTTATCGAATACTAGCACCCTGCCCCGACTTCGCGTGGGTATTTTATACATATATTATATCGCCTATGTTTCAGAGATAATCTAGGATTCTAATGGTGAAAGAATTCTTCAAATCCATCAAACAAACAAATCTTGCCTCATTATAATATAAGTTTAGAAAAGTCTAGCTGAGTATGATTAATATATGAATTAGCTTAGTTGTAAATATAGCTATCAATAAAAAGGCTACTAGGTATGTCAATATAAAAAAGTATTAGTCTAGATTGTTAAAAGAAATAAAATATCAAAATGAGTTTTTTCGGCGGGAAAACGGAAAAGATCGCGTCACCGCATTGTATTATTTTCCAAAACGTGTTATATTTTCAGTGTTAGTGCATAAAATTGGTGGCGTTGTATTCGTTAAGTGCTAGATTACAGGCATGTGTGTGGGGAAGTGGTATAATGATGGAGAAACGTTTCTTTTTGTGTTGTTCCCAAAACTGCATAGAAGCTACTGGTAAAGTTGCCATCACTTTACTACGAGTATGACTTGACTTTACTAGACTAGACCATGACTTGATTTGATGACTTGGACTGTGACTTGACTTGACACATATATACATTAATTAACTTGAAAAATGAACACTTACTCGACACTGGCTAAATACACAAAAGTGTGGGGCCAAAACAAAAAAAATCTAAATGTCTAACATTCAAACCGTTAAAAATGTATCATGGTTCTGAATGAACCTTAAAAAATCCTAATTAAAGCATTGTAAATAATGTTGGATTTAAACGTGACAAGGGGCGTGAGGCGGGTCTTTAAGTCTAACATAATACGGTATAAAAAGCCTAACGAATTTACCTACACTAAACGAACAATGCTAAAATATCTTCTCGCTTTGTTCTATCGAACAGTCAGAGACAAAAGTTTATATACTTTGGTCTAAAATTTATGAAATGAGACCTAATGTACCGTCGTAAGTTTCTTTTATCCCTTGACAGGATAAATTGTATAATTGAATAGGTACCTAATAACCTACACCAACAGTGATTTTGGTTCTTTAATTCCTCTGTTTTTGTTTTGGATCCATCTTTTGCTTAGGTTCTATTGTAGAAACAGTTTCACTAGGTGGTAGGAATTTTCTGCAATGTTCATATAGGCAGGTACAACCGCTTTGCCATTTATTCTACCGCCAAGCAGTAGTGCGCAAGCGCTGCTGTGTTCTGGTTTGAAAAGCACTGTGGCTAATGAAATTTCTGAGCAAATTAGACATTACGATTTTATCTCACAGTCTAGTAATCTTAATCTTAGTAATCTTATTACTAGACTGTATCTCAGGATTACGTGCGCAGTGCAGTGTCACGCAAAACTATACTTTAGAGTGACACTGCAACTGATATGGGCAAGCGTGTCGCTTAACATTAATCAAACGGCTGTCTCGTCTTGTCATTCTTTAACATAAAAAAATGGTTTCGGTGCTATTGAAATCACTTTAAATTAAATTGCGAGCAAAATTTTGTTCAGCAGTTTACGTCGGCAATTTCACGTTAAAAATCGTAACGTGTTAACACGATTCGGACCCGTGTTACGGACGGTCCCTCGGATTTGGTTAACAAGATTAGAGAAGCGAAAAACGTCGGACAATGAAGCCGAATTAACTGCGAATGGGTTGGCCTACTTTAGGAAACGTTTTAATGGTCAAAAAATATTTTTGATTTGATTAATGTACTAACCAGCCAGCCAAAGACTTGCCTTCTTTTTTAATGTAAAAATATAAGTGCTTTCTTGTTTTTACATTAAAGAACTGGCTGTATAGCTATATATGATGTTCTAAGAATTAGAGTAAATCAAATCACTAACAGTTTTACTAATCACGCTCGAACTACGATAGATGAAAGTTTTGGAGATGGTATAGACTCCATTATGAACGAAACTAAAGTTAATAATTAACACACGCAAAGCGTAAAAACCCAACTTCAGATTTGGTTTTCTCGTGGATGCCATTGTCAAAAATGGACCAAATTGAAATGGGACCAAACGGGAAGCAAACACAAATAAAAAAAATCTTCAAAATCGGTTCATCCAGTCAAAAGTTCTGCGGTAACAAACATTTTAAAAAAGAGTCGAATTGAAAACCTCTTCCTTTTTTGAAGTCGGTGAAAGCGCATGCATGCCTTAAATGTTTTGAATTGAAAGTAACAGAAACAATCGTGCTTTAGACGATTGCAATCTAAAATCAGCATTCAGGTGCGCGATTAAATTAAAACGAAACCTACAAAGTTTTTAATTCCACGAACAGGGGATGGCACAAGAACAGAATTACATACATAAACAACAGTCGTTTCATCCCCCAACAAAGGTCACAATTTATCGAGGGGTTGCAGACGCGTTAAAAAAGTAAATAGTACTTACACAGACGGCGTTTCAGTGATCGGTGCAGCGTAGTATAGTATAATCGTAAAGGCTTAATTTTTTACTGTTCACCATCTACTTTACTAGGTGGTAGGACTTTTCTGCTGGATTCATGGGTAGCTGCCAGGGTTTTACCAGATATTCTGCCGCCAAGTAAAAGTGTTCAAAAACTAGTGTTTTGCTTTGAAGGGCATTGTAGCTAGTTATTTGCCAAATACTTAGCAAATTAGACTTTATGGCCTGATTACACAGTCTTTAATCTTACTACTAGTCTGTGCAGATGTTCTAGGATAACGTGCAGTGTCACACGATTCTTTATAATTTAGAGTTCCGAGTAGTTGCGACTGTTATTGACAGTCGTGATCATTAACATCAGGCGAACGACTTGGTAACTACGTCATAGGCAATCTTAATGTTGGACAGCGCGTGTTTGTGTCTGAGCCGGTCTACCATTTCTTCACAGATGCAACAGTGATGGACTTGGCAGAATGCGCCATAAACAAGTAATGCAATGTAATTTTTTTGGGTGATAAATACTTTAAAAGTAACAATCCAAAGGTTTGTATCGATAGTAGATAGTAGAATAGGACTTAAAAAAAAACATGTTTTAGTGAATTGTTACTAATTAATAAAAATTCATTAAAAAGAGAGAATGAAAAAGAATAAGTAGAACTATTTAGTTTATACCTTTAAGTTCTCTACTTCAAAATGTCATTGTTGCATTACCCCAGTCTCGCCGTTTTGCCTCGTGATCCGAGGACGAAGAGCTCATTACTCAGGCTGGCTTAATCACGAACTCTCTTAAACTATTTTCCATGAATAGTCCAGGAGCTGTCAGTATATGGCGACAGTATTAGTTTATGAGGGTTTTATGACTACTTCAGAATTATGTCGTTTGTTTGATAGAGGTATGTTACAAAGTGTTTCCTGACATTGACATAAAACAGAAGTTGTGTCCATCAAGATGTAATAAAACATAATATTTGGGCACTTGCAAATAAATGCAACCTGCAAAAATACGTTAGATAACCTTACTTAAATCTAAATTTTGACTTGTTAAAATTATATTGAATGATAAGTTAAAATTATTCTAAACTAGTTGCGCCCCGCGGTTTTACCCGCAGATAAAAGTGTTTTAATTATTTGCTCATCCCGCGGGAAAATTTCACTTTTCCGCGATAAAATGTAACCTATATGTTAATCCAGAGTATAAGCTATCTTGGTACCGAATTTCATCCAAATCCATTCAGCCGTTTGAGCTTGAAGGAGTAACTAACATACACACATACACACACACACACATACAATCTTTCGCCTTTATAATATAAGTGTGATTTTAAATGGTTACTCCAAAGCTTTTTTTTATTTTTGTAGTCATATTTAGTATCTAATGTTTTTATTTAGTAATTTGTGGTCAATAATGCTGGTAGCACATCTGTTAAACTTTTTACTTATACCGATAACTTAAATATTGTAATTTATGTGATACTGTTCATTGATCTTTAAAAATAAACAAAAAAAATAAACAAAAAAAAAATATCAAAGATTTTGAGGAGCATAGTTTTCTGACAACGAGTTCTTTCGAAAACAACAAGCGGTAGCAGGAAACCAATCTTACTACATCTCAAAGATATTAAAAGACCACATCAAAGAAGGCAACGTCATAAAGCCTTTGCGACTAGGACACATCCCACAAAAGGATCCTTAATAACATTGTCAACTAAACAAAATATAGTATCTACGCCGTAGCCGCGTAGCACCATACCCGTAGGCGAAGGCTCTACATGCAAAGCGTACATGACGGGCGAATATGTCACCCGTAGGCCTTGATATATGACGGGACCACCGAGCTGTTAACTTATGAAGTTCCTTACCTAGTGCAAGGGATGTGCTCACTTTTTGGTAAATATCGATGATTTCACAAATTATCGATAAAATTAATTCACGATTAATATTATTATTGTAACTTATAATATCACTAATTGTAGGACTTAAATTGACTGGCCTGATAGCTCAGTTGGTAGTAACCCTGCCTTTTGAGCTGTAGGTTGTGGGTTCGATTCCCACCCAGGACAAACATTTGTGTGATCAACATCGATGTTTGTTCTGTCTGGGTGTTACATTGTATTCTATGTATGTATTTACCAATAAAAAAGTATCTAAGTATTGTATCAGTTATTTGGTTTCTTTAGTACAAGCTTTGCTTAGCTTGGGACTAGATGACGCTGTGTGAAATGTTCACAAATATTTATTTAAATTTAGTGAAGCCCGTTTTTATGATATTATCTTCACGTAAAATCAAAGTCAAAATTAACGGAACCTAACGAAAATCATATCACCAACATCCTGCGTACATGCTATGTTGTGAATAGCTACAAAGACAGTTTGGTTTTGAATAGAAACTTCTATCTTTGATTGTACCAACATACATCTAGCCCCAAATGCTAAAATTACTTCAAATAACGGTAACGCACTACAGCAACCACTCGCACTGGCTAATTTTTGATATAAGCAATATACACACTAGTTTATAAGTTTTTCTTGATACTTTTATATTTCATTGGTGAAACAATAAAGAGTTCCCTATCTAAGTATATGAAATATCGATACGCATGTCCCATCCCTATACATCCACTTTACATTCATCGCGCCGCTCTCGGCGGCAAACGACTAATCTCCTGATATATCGACGTACCTTCCCTATCTGGGGCGTATCAGAAAAAGTGCCCCTTTATCACGCTACAGGATTACCGTGAGTAAAAGCCTCTAGGTCTGTAATAGACTGGCTTAATACCTTAATGCCCGACTAAACTGAAGTTTGACAGATCCTAAGTTGGCACTATTCCTCTGTGACATACCCAAATGTATTTACAGCAGATATACAGTTACACTTTTCTGCAAGTTTATCTAGGTGGTACCACCGCTTTGCCAGTTATTCTGCCACCAAGCAGTAATGCGCAAGCAGATTGGTCTGGCTTCCGGTCATTGTAGATAGTGAAATTACTGGGCAATTGAGACTTTATGATCAGATATCATAGTCGAGTAATCTTATTACCAGACTGTGCTAACTGTCTCGGGATGATGTGCGCAGTGCAGTGTCATGCGAAACTTTATATGTTAGTATTCCGAGAGACACTATTCAGTTGTTATGGGCGGCCGTGCTGCTTAACACCAGGTGCACCAGGTCCAGTTTGTCACATCATTTATTTATTTAATACTTTATGCGCAGAAAAAGTACAAAGGAAGACTTAATGCTTTTATATAACCAATCTTTCATTAACTATTTTTTAAATCATAGGAGGTTACAATGATTGTTGTTGACAAATTGCATATCAAATATTTCTATTATATCTCTCATTTTACGCCACATTAGAACACATGACAATAATAATTATGGTAAACAGCGCAAATGCTCCGAGTGCAGCTAAGTTAGCCCCAAGTTTTGAAGTCGTTATCGGTCTCCACCGGGCGGGCTCAACCGACAATAAAAGCTTTGTCAAACTCCTCCTTGAAGGAGTAAGGGGCTGGAGATAGCCGATTTGTGTTTTCTTGGGATTTGCGAGTTTTTGTAACTGTTCTGGTGACTTTACAAGTGACCTGTTTAGTTTATTTCAGTGATACTAAGCGGTTGGTTCTTTGTCATATGGTTAGATAAGCTTGTTTGTTTTTTGGGTTTATTTTTAAGATTAGACAACTCACCCACAAAAAAATATCTGTTTTAAATATATGTCATTTGTTTTTCAATACTGACTTTAGTCATCTGTTGTCGGCAGGATAGCAATGTGTACTCATTATTACATTATATTTTGTACACTGACAGCCTTATTAATAAACACGAACTAGCTTTAGACTAGTTACACCATCTTTTGTCTCTTTCGATCCAGCTAAATATTACAGTAGCAAAAAAAGGACAAAAGCTGAAGTAACTAATCCGAGACTAATACCCGTTTATTAATAAGTCTGTGAAAGTCAAACAATACAAAAAAAAAAAACAAATTTTCAAACCAATTGTATTACTTGCAGGAGGACGTTGGCACCTGAGATACAGACTTTTCTAGTCCAGGTGCCTAACAAACCTACTTAATTATATTAAACTATACAAACCTACAAACATACAATCCCAACCTTTATATTGTACTACCCTGGCATTCAGGAAACAGATTTTCTGGACTGGATGTTGGTGGATGATGTATAAATTTTAAATTTAGTTTTGCTTGATTGTTCTATTTCTTTTAAATTGCATGTTTTTTGTTTTTGTAACGATATTGTTATGTAATTAGCTCTAAGAAATACCACACGGCGGCAACGTCCAGTTATAAACTCTATGCGCAGCGGGCAGTACCGTAACCCTGTTTACCCTGTGGTGACATTTAAATTTATTACAGTGGCAGCACCGGCAACTGTCATCGCTTCCCCACCCGTCTAGCTATATTAAGGGAGTGCTCGGTGTACTACGGATCATTCTTGCTCCGGACACGGCTCGCTGCACATGCTTAAGGCCTATAGCTTTATAGTTTGCCCGCCATGCATAGCCCGTTCCTCCTACATACCCAATAAACATTATTATTATTATTAAACGCTTATGCCTTTCATTTTCTAAAATTTTCTTTATTGAGTTAGAACAGTATGATGCTTTAGAAGTTATCATAAAAATAACAGTATTAAAGGTTATCCATGTTTTTTTTTAAATTTATTTTATCTTCTTTTTTCAATCAAATGATTTATTTCTATCCGCACGTGCCTTTGTACAAAATAATAGAAGTTAAAAATAGTAATAATAAATAAAAAAAAATTGAAAAGTAGCTCTGGATTTAATATACTATAATTAAAACTCAGTGCATTAAAAAGTTCATCATTCTTTACTACTAGCTACTAAGACAATACTTATGATATATCACTAAAATATAACTCTAACACCCGCCTGCACTAATGTTTGGCAGCCCCTAAGTTAACACTTATATCCCCTGGTTTCTCATAAGTTTGTCAAACAAGCGTCAAGTCAACATGCCGTCATTGGTCGAAACAGCCGATGATCAATAGGCAACCAATGACCGTTCAGTTTTGGTTTGCCAAGCTGACACGAATTTAACAATTGTATACAAGGACCGAAAAGAAGTTTCGTTATCGCATATTTCTTGCCTAACACTTTTAAATATTTTTTACTTTTAAAATGAAAATAGAGAATTTTAGAAACGGTCTGGAGCATAGAACAAGCTGCTATTGAATTGAGCGTAAAGTAAAACCAAGCACGGCTGCAAAGCTATAAAAGTGCACTTTATTCCAACAGGTCATAAAACCGTCTGCCACCACAAACAAGGATTCAAAGTACGTTCATCTGAATAATTCCGGTATACATTTGGAAATTTTAAAGTAAAAGCTGTAATCGGCATAGAAGTCACGCGCACGTCACGCTATAGCATTATAAACCTATATCATCATCACAACCTGAAGATGTCTACTGCTAAATTGCCTCCCCCACAGAGCGCCACTTTGAGCGGCAGTTTGCCTCCTGAATCCATCGACTTTTGACGATAGATCAGTTGCTAGTTGCTCTGCCTTCTGTGTAGATTGTGCGATTCTCACCCAGGACAAACATTTTGTGTGATGAAGTTATGTGTTTGTTCTGTGTCTGGGTGGTATATTGTGTTCTCTGTGAGTATTTACAAATAAAAATTATCTAAGTATTGTATCAGTTATCTGGTTCCCATACAGGCTTTGCTTAGTATGGGAGTAGATGGCGCTGTGTGAAATGCCCATAAATATTTATTTATTTTCTCGACTGGGTTTTTTTTATGTTAGTGAATGATGTGATGTAATCTTTACCTGATGTTAAGCGACACGGCCACCCATAACAGAGCAGTGTCACTGGGAACTCCAAAATTTAAAATTTCACGTGATAATGCACTGTGCACATCATCCTGAGACATCAGTACAGTACAGTCTGTAATAACATTACTAGACTGTGAGATCAGATCATAAATAATGGACCAGTAATTTCACTAGCTACAGTGTCTTTTTAACTGGAACACAGTAGCGCTTGCACACTACTGCTTCGCGGCAGAATAACTGGCAAAGATACCTAGACGAACTTTGCATAAAAGTCCTACCACCTGGCTACTTACATACCTATATAAATACATATTAATATAGGTTTATAAGGGATCACCATATAAAAAGCAGTTTGTACATGTTAATACATGTACAAACTAGATCTGATACTAAGATCTGTTATTTGAAGGAATGTTATCCTCGATTAAAAGGTAGTTTTTCTACTACCTTTTAATCGAGGGTTACATTCCTTCAAATAACAGTCAATCTTAGATTTTGGCAAACATAAGTCAGTAGACTCGATAGAACTAACGTCGCGGGTAATTCCCTAAACAAAAAGCAGCTCTCGGCTGTCACACAGCGTTTGTTATAATAACAAAAGGCGAAACTTTGCTCACTTAATTTAAAGTGTCATAAGCCAGTGTAGAATCATAAAACAATATTATAATTCAGGAGCTGTTGAAGGCTCGAGAAGTATGAACAGTGGTATTGTGTGCATCCTTGCCTGTCTACTTCAAATCTGCTTTACGAATCCCTTTTCATACAACCGTCGGCTTAAAACCTCATTTAGCGGGGCCTCAACGCTTCTCCCACTTAAACGTTATGGCCCAAGAAAATTGTCGCGTAATTTAAATAACTTTGTCGAGACCTTCCATTGTCTTTGGTTTCTGACGATCTCTAGTGCATAAATCTTGGCGTAGCTCGGGCGTCTTCATTTTTGTTGAGACGTTTATGCCAGTTGAGTCTCTTGGCGTTATTAAGCATAAAAGTGGCCTAAATTCTCCGTCGATTCATTTCGTTCGTTTATTAAAGTCGTTCCAATTTCTAATAGTTATTCTTTTGCAGAGATTAGGTAGGTTTGTGGGTAGTGTAGACGTTGTGAATTTAAATGGAATAATAAATTACACAATATTAACTGATTTTTAATTTGAGTCGCATAGTATTTAGGGATTCTAAATATGTGCTTTGTGAATACGAAAAAATTCACTAAATATACTTTAAATTACTTAAAATAAGTTACTAAAGAATACTTAAAATTCATGCAATATGATTTACCTATAATTTGGTGAATAAAATAAAATATGAGGCTATATTAGCATGTTATATTTAAAATACAAAGATAAAAACCACAAAAAAAAATATACAGTATTGCGTTTTTATTTAACATCAGTGTATGTATTAATAATAATACGCCCAACGATCACATACATAGATCCTAGACCCTAACTAGGATTCCCTGTGTCTAGGGACCCAGAAACTACGAGGACCATGGTCCCACAACACCCAGACTCAGAACAAGTAATTGCGCTTTTTTTTCTGTGCACAAATACTTGTCTTGCCACGGGAATCGAACCCGCCACCTCCGGGCTATGAGCCAACCTGCTCAACCGCCACACCACAGAGGCTGTCATTGTTTATATAAATAACAAGTATCACAAAATATATAACTATACAAATTGACAAACCCATAACGAAGGAAGTTTCCACAACAAATCTAACTTAAACTACAACAACAATTAAGCTACAATAACACAAGAAAGTTGGCAAGTTCTCAGTTTCCTATCGTTTAGGATAGAAAAGGGCAATGTAAAATATGTGACAGGATGGTCACGCTTCGCAGAGCGAGGAAGAAATGTGACCTTTCGCGAGCTCTAATATCTATCCCAAGACCTTTTAGATAAGGAACATTGAATATTTATAAATGTAGTGGTAGAGTTGAATTTGCAGAAAAAAAAGGTTTCATTCGAAACAACTGAACGCTAGATTATTACGTAATATTGTTGTTTTAGTGGTGGGTTGATTCATGGTTGACTCATTACAATTTCCAATAAATTTCTTAGTTTGCATTGGTGACGCCTCCTCCGGTGTTATAGATGTCCATAGGCTACAGTGACCACTTCCCATCAGGTGGGCCGTATGCTTGTTTGCTCTCTTTAACATAAAAAAAATTGACACACTAAATAAGTTTCATCGTATAATTAAATGCTCCAAAATTCAAAACATCCCTTATTTCTCTTTAGTGTTTATTCGAAAAACTAAACAATGTATAAGTACACTAAACAAGAAATAAATGTTGCTACTCCAAAAGTAAATATCACTTAAACTTTGTTAATCTTAATAAATTCAAAGAATAATTTTCTTTCGTTTGTAATTTGCTACTGCAGATTTTAATATTTAACGTCTGACTGCAAAAGTCCTCCCTCCTAAGTATCAAACTGTTCACTTGGCATCAAAAAGTCATTTCATCGTACTCATTACAGGGTGCCAATCACATCGTCTCGTGTGAAATCATAACTCAGCAAGACGCCAACCCCTCTCTAAATCTTTGGGGAAACGCCATCCATTGCGTTTAATTATAGCCCGACCCTGGTCTCTCCACTACCTGAAGATCGTTAATCTTTCTTAAAGATATATACTGTGCTCGGAGCGCTTTCATCCCACTCTCCTAGCGATAATCGCTTCGTGTCGCGCACTACGTATGCCATCGTCTAGCTTACAGCTGCTTAAAACGCTGTTTTGCTACAGAATCACAAGTTACGATGCTACATTCCAAGACGTAAAATTCGTAGAACTACGCGACTTGTAGAGCGTCTACGAGTTGGTGGCTACGCGTATATCTCTGTATCAAAAGAGGAAAGTCTTTGAACTCTCCCCCTTGAGTATTAAGGCGGTAAGTACGGCTTAACGTATCCAATCTCGATTTGGACGTTTATGTTTATTGATTAGCGAAACGCTTTCAATAAGGTACATTAACCAATTTGTGTTTGAGTTTGACGGTTTAAAGTTTACTCGCTAATCTCGCTATCGAATTGATTGAGCAGCGGTTCAGACGTCAAACGTCAACTTTGGTTTTAGATAAGGTAAGTTTGGCAGCGGTTAAAGGAGATTGGTTTGATATTAATGGAAACCTTTATTTTATTCATATAATATATTGATTTTATCATTTGATTTTGGTCATTCTAAATAGAAATATACAAATACGATTAGTTTATTGCAAAACAGTAATTAGGTTACATCATAAAACCGACCTCTGCCTTTTGCTTTAGTTATCAAGCTGTGTTGCAAAAAGCAAAGTTTTTCCCTAATTGATCTAGATGTTCTAGAATAGAATGTATGTTCTTTTTTTGATCAATATAGCATTATCTGGTTGGATTAGCCAACTCCGTGTAGCTTCGATATCAGCTCAACTCGACACGCAACATAAACATCCTCCTAATATGTCACTTATAGTCAGAATGAAAAGTTGTCTCCATTATGGTAGACATTAAATAATCCAGAATCAGAATCACTGTAACGCCAGTGACACTTATGCTTGTAGCATGCTTTTAGTTCTTTTTCGAAGCGCTTTCATATACTGCTTTCAGCGAAAGAAGAACTAGTAGTGGTTCTTAATTCGCTGCCTGCTTTTTACTGCATAATTTCGCGTATTTCCGATTTTTTGCATTGGAGGGTAGTCATGTAAAGATAGAAATACAAACGACGAAATTTCATTTTTAATTATGCTTGGCACAAAAACTGGGTATTGAAACTGTGAAACCCATAGAATATTTAAGTTTCGATTGATTGCAATCAAGTTATTTTATCGCCTACGCCTAGATATCCGAAAAATAAATGAACCGAAATTTTCCATTAGAACCACAAATATATGACATGAAAACGCCATTAAAATATCGCGCATTTAATTTGCATACAATTATATAATAGCTAACACTTGCACACTTATCTCTTTACTAATAAACACTGCATAATAGTGGAATTCTGTTTTATCTTTGCCCACTTAAAACTTGATAGTGAGAAACAAAACCCAAATTATTATTATTTTTTACTTCAAACTTGTCTAGCATTTGACCACGCTCTCACCTGATGGGAAGTGACGATGTAATCGAAGGTGTAGCATGCTAGCCAAGTAAATACCTACTCACTCTTCTCTTGAACACGCTTGGGTCATATTTTGCCGGAAACACAGACGCTGGTAGGGCATTCCATTCCTTAGCCGTTCTAATTGAGAACGTGGAATCAAATCGCTTGCAAAATAACTGTTATCTACTACATATTTTTTATTTATAGGGGTCTTTACAAAGTGTCCGGTATACACTACACGCTATGTATGCAGCCATAGTAAATTAATCATCCTCAGGTGCTATAATCTCAGCACCACAGGCTCTTTGTCGTCTCGCGAGCATCGCACACAGTCCGGAACAGTATACATCCTCGTTTCAATTTACTGCAGCAACTGTTTCACTTCGCGTATCCACAGCCTTTGATGTCTATGATATTTGACCGACAATCTGTGTGTTCAGCTTTAGGGACTTTGCAGTTGTAATTGGAAACTGTAATTAATTTACTGTTGTTATTGTTTTATGACTCTTTCAAATAGTTGGGTTGCGTGATTTAGTTGTCTGTCTATAATATTACTATTGTTTATATATTTAATGTTATTTTTGTTGTTGTTTTGTTGTTGTGTTGTTGTTTATTGTAACTGTAGTTGTGCTTGCTGTTGTGGTTGTTGTAGACTTCTTGCCTTTTTCTTTTCTTCTTGTTTTTGGTCAGTTTTATTTTATCGATAACAAAACCATTTCTTATTCATTTAAAAAAGTCGTTATTTACCTATTGTCATGAATATACAATTTTATTTCCTTCGTTCTAAATATTAAATTAAAGAATTATGCTATTTGATGTTTCTAATTTTTAGTTTATGGATGAATAGGTTCAGCGGTAACATATAATAATAGAGAATAGAAGAAAGAAAACCAGAAAGGATTAAAAAATGTTTTGAAGATTGAGAAACATAACTTATGTGTGGTTCTACTTATCACTCTTTTACTAAATCTATTAAGGTTAAAACTAAATTAAATTCATCAGGGTTTTGATTCTGAACCACTCGGCTTAAATTCTTATTTTTTGAGATGTAAACGAAAAGGACGAATGAAGAAAACTTGAGAAGCGGATTTACGAGATTTACGAGTCCAGAGTTAGAGAACATTTTTTGCGAGATCAATTGATCCAGCAAATATTATTTTGAATTCCTGTCTGAACTCAATCAAAATGTTGGACGTAAAACAAACGATAAACGCCAACAGAATAGTTTACTCAATTTTAAAGGTAAAAGCTGAAAAATTCCATTTTCAAAATATTTGGTCGGATTTACCTGAAAAAAAACTGAAGGTAATTTAATAGAGCTATTAAATAGATCAGCTCGGCAATAGGTGGCATGTCACTGCCCATTAGGCTAACAATCGCGACCTGTCGAGGGCATCGGCGTCAGACACCGGAATTGCAATACCGGACCGATCGATTGGCCGTCTGTCGCCGGTATTCCGGTACTAATCCGGTACACAGTACTTGTACCGCTACAATACTTATAGAAACAGTTGTTAAAGTTGCGGTTTCACTGGTACTGGTGCTATTGATACTCACTACACTACTAGTTTGTTTTTTACATCAGACATAGGTTAGCATTTTTTAACGTATATAACTTTTAAAATAAATATAAATTGACTTATATGACTGAGCAGAAAATGTAGTTATGCAAGAGCAGAACTACATTCTATAAGAATAAACTATAAGAAGTCTATAAGAATAGACTCAGATAAAGAATCTTCATGTAATTACAAAAGCTATGATAAATAATATCAAGTCGACAATGAACATTTTCACGGTCACGCCAAAACTAAAACGGCGTCATTCTAAAGACATAAAAAATTAGTTCAACTGCTTAAAATTGACATTGAATTACCTACAGTCTCATAGTCACTTTCTGTTAAACTGTTTATCAATTATATATATTGAGAGGAAAAATTTAACCCGCATCCATCCATTCTTAAAGCCGGGATAAGCTTAAGCTACCGTGACAAGTGATTATAACATGTGTGTCTCATATTATGTGTGTGTGCTTATAAATTGCCTATGATCACACAGTCATTTACTATAAAACTTTCTTTGATTTACTTATGCTCTCACAGTCACTTATAAAACGGTCTATAAATTGTCTATGGTTTCACAGTCATCTTCTATAAAACTTTCTTTGAATTGCCTATGCTCTCACAGTCACTTATAAAACTGTATATAAATTGTCTATGATCTCACATCTATGCATGAATTACCCATGCGATCTATGTAACTTTAGGCCACGCTGCAGTATTTAATGTACTGCGTAGTCGGCTA
Organism: Ennomos fuscantarius; assembly: GCA_905220475.3. Taxonomy (NCBI): domain Eukaryota; kingdom Metazoa; phylum Arthropoda; class Insecta; order Lepidoptera; family Geometridae; genus Ennomos; species Ennomos fuscantarius. The sequence goes on from HG992029.1 coordinate 11,987,764, forward strand.
CCCTGTACGTCCGGTACGCAGACCGATATGTCAATTAGGGTATTGGACGGCCCGCGGCATAGCGGGGGAAAAGTTCGGCCATCATAGACAGATTGTTTGAAGCCGATTGTGGAACATGCCGATGCGATGATTGCGATGTGCGGTCTAAACAAACCTAAAATAACAGTGAGGACTTTGAAACGGACTACATTAAGCACTAATTTAAGCACCATTATTATGAGATTTTTTAAATCATAACAAAGGGCTTTTTCGCTGGCGCGATTACGCCGTTCTGGGTACGAATATTTGAAAGAAGGTTTTTGGAAATATTAATCGGATAAAAAACTTGTACGAAAACCATTGTTTTCCATTAAAAAGGAGAAGCAAATAAACAGCAACTGTAAACTCCCTTGAATCTGAATTTGCAACTGAACTGAGTATATGAGATTATAATAATGAGATTCAAATTAAATTAAAGTCGAAATAAAAGATTATGAAACTGTTAATTCGTTAATTTGTACGAAGCTCAGAAATTACGGTTTAATAATAATTAACTTGTTCAAATACCTAACCATAATGAAGCCCTGTCATATAATACCCGCTAACCACCTCAGTTTACCTGTCTCGAAGTCACGTACGCAAATAGCGGACCAGTCTGAGTTTGCAATTCAGACTAATTTAATTCCCTCTTCAGCTGGCGGCCTAAAAATACACTCATTTGAAATTCCAATGCAATTGCAAACGTGTCCTTTTTATAATCCCATTCGGATGCACTCCAGAGCCCGATTAGGGCGGAGTTCGTGTTTACGGAATTAAATTCAGATATGAACTTTTATGGCGGCATGAAAAGCGCGGAGAGCCTCTCCAAGGGTGATGAAATATTGCGAGAAGAATAATTTAAGTATACGAATATACCAACTCCACTGTAAAGATATGCTTTTGACAGCCTCTGTGGTGTGGTGGTTGAGCAGGTCGGCTCATAAAATGGAGGCGGCGGGTTCGATTCCCGAGGCAGGACAAATATTTGTGCACAGAAAAAAAGCACAAATACTTTTTCTGAGTCTGGGTGTTATGGGACCTTAGTCCTCGTAGTTTCTAGGTCCCAAGACACTCCTAGGGACTCCTAGTTAGGGTCCAGGATCTATGTTTTTTTTTTTTTTAGCCCCAAACTAAGCAAAGCTTGTATTATGGGAACCACATAACTGATACAGTACTTAGATACTTTTTGTTTGTAAATACATACATAGAATACAATATAACACCCAGACACAGAACAAACATCTATGTTCATCACACAAATGATTGTCCTGGGTGGGAATCGAACCCACAACCCACAGTTCAGAAGGCAGAGTTACTACCAACTGAGCTATCGGGCCAGTCAAAGTCAGTATGTGTATGATCGTTGGGCGTTATTATTATTATATCTAACGTTTGAATAAGGTGATTATTTTTGAACGTAATCTCTTCCCGCCTAAGATGATTGCATAGCTTATACTTAAAAGCAGCAGCATCAGTATACCAGGTTCAATATATAACGCACGCGCCTTCGTCGAGTCAACACGGTCCTGAGGATGCCTCGTGAAGAGGCGAAACACGTGTCGAGGTTATCTGTATTGGTGTTTATTTGTAATAATAATTAATTTTATATTTTAAATTTCAGTTTTATTTATTGTAATAATAATAATAATTCATTTAATAATCATAATATTTTTAAATGTATTATTTAAGGTTCAGGTTTTATAATAATTAATTTTATATCAACAAAAATAATAATAAATAATTAAAATTTCATAATAATAATAATTTTTAAATTTGTTATTGTAATTTCAGGTTTTTTAGGTTTTTTCAGGTTTTTTCATTAATTTACTTACAATAATCCTTTACGACTGCTCCAATATATATAATCTAAGTACTTGAATTCAGCGGAATTACACTAGATATTATTATTTCATTTTGTATATAACGCACGTCATATCTTCTAATCGATACCGATCCACGATACAGTCAGAGCCTAGTTTGATATTAGATAACGTCACGTAGAGTAGTAAGATACTTAGTAGGTACAAATTGAAATAATGTGTAAAAGTATGTTTAATTTCTAAATTTTTTATGTAGTAAATAATTTAAATTTTTCAGTATAGTTTTTTTCATTGGTTACCTATATTCTGTGCAGATACAACAGCAGTATTCATCGCAGCTCAGCTATAGTGGATCTGGCAGAGTACGCTGTCGGTGCGATTCCCATCTAGGACAAACATTTTTTTTTTGTAAATCTGCATTTCCACATACACCGGGGTCCGTGCTTTTTGTAAATTATTTTTATATTTATAAATTTAGCCTATTATTAACATGAACATATATATAATACAGAAAAAGACAATACAGCCAATAAAAAAAACATAATTACTTATTTCTAATTGCGCATACACCACGAGCAAACCAGCTTCCGAAAGTAGCACCCGTTCACGAGCTTGACGCATGTTCCAGCCATCGCCCTCCTCGACCATATTTGAGGGAAGAGAACGACCTGACGCACGACGCCGCCGCAAGAAGAAGCTTTTTAGTGAGCGTGAGTGCTCCGGGTGTACCTACAATTTACAATCTAATTAAAATACCCTTATTATTATTTTATTCATACGAGCGGGATAATTGACAGGCTCCTTTGAGCTCATCAATGATCCCGCTTGTACTTGCTTTTATTAAACCACTTTTTCCTCCCGGCCCAGAGCCTCTATTACCGCCACGTTTCGATCTTTGATAGCCATCTGCAAGTTGTACTCGCAGATGGCCCCGGGTGAAGCAGCCATCGCACGCAGCACGAAACGGCTGATGGCGTCATCTATAGGACAAACATTTGTGTAACGACTATAACCAACGAATGTAGATCTGGAAGTTATAATATTATATTATTGTATATTGTAATGTATAATTTTAGGATATATATTTAATGCAATTAAGATAGTACAGTACACTCCACTCGCAGCGCAAGCATAATACACCATGACCATGCGTGTGTGCATATATAAAACTGAATTTACTCTTGTTTTTTTCTTAATTCTTATTGTTTTTCTAGTGACTGTAGTGTAATTTTTTTTCTTCCGAAATAAAATATTAATAATATATAAATTAAATTATTAGTCAACAAATACAAAAGCATATTAGTATATTATCCAGAACCAAAAAATAAGCTTTCTTAGTATTTTAGAATGATATAACAGAATAAATATATAGAGTAGTATGCGAATAGTTCGGATAGCAATAAGTCGACGGGCGGCGGACGCGCGGCGGCACGTTGAATCCGGCGATAATGTGCCCTGAATAAGTGATACGGTAGGCACCGTAAATAGCAGAAACCACGCTGTAACTGTGTATAAGCAGAGGTACAGCTTTATACACAAGTGTGGAAACATAGAAGAAACAAAATGCGAAAGCGGCAACATTGAGACAAGGTGATGAATTAGTCTGAGATTTTCATGACAGACTAGTATCCTGAATGCAGTATATTTTCGTTTGTGTAGATTCAAGCCAGACGGATGAACCGATTTGGATGAAATAATCTTCACGGGCTCTTTTTACCGGGGTCAACGAAGAATGCTTTTATACCGGAAAATTTTAGTTCTCGCGTGGCAAAAGGGTAACTTACAAAATGAGGAACAAAATTTTGCTAATTTCGCAAGAGGACAGATTATCACACATCATTTAGATCTAATTAAACATCAATAATTTGTGTGTTTGATGTTTAATTTTATAATTAACACATACTAGATAAGATAAATTAAGCTAAAATTTAAATCGCGATTTTGCTACCGCAGTTTTCGTTGCCCGTTAACAAATGACAACTGTGAAATTTACAAACAAAATTCTCGGCTGTTATTGGGCCATAGTTTTAGCTTATGCAAAGCCTACCTAAATAGCAGTTGGTAAACGATATAACCAACCGCTATTTCAATATTAGATCCAAATGTCGATAAGTAATATTTACTGCCCCGCTTAAATATTAATATTCAATTGGTCGACAAATTAGCGAATAGCACAATAATTTTCTACCTCACCGCGCCAACATAATTTATGCCCGATGATATTTTATTAAAGCTATAAAATATCTCAAGAGCCCTTCACAAGAAACCCTTGCTTTCACATAAAGACATAATTCTTTATAGCGTTGACAATATTGCAAAACATAAAAAATATTTTTGTACATAATAACGGGTGCTATAATGGCCACAAAAGAGTCGTTATGTGAGCCGTTATATCCGATTATTCATAACAATCGTTGTTTATGCGCGGCGTTCCGTTCGGTAGATTACCTTTAATCATTTTAATTAAATTTATTATAATGTTATCGTCCATCGACATAGTGGCTTACAGCCTGACCAGTGATAAATATGAGCTACTTCGATAAAAAGATTTATATCACACACATATACACACATACACGCACGCACGCAGATACACACACGCCTTCAGCCGGATGATGTCCACTGCTGAACAGGCTTCCCCCGTAAAACGCCACTTTGGATGCTTATCATATTTGGTTGAGCAGGTCAACTCATAACCCGGAGATATTAGCAAGTTCGATTCCCGCAGCAATACATTTGTGCAGAGAAAAAATGCACACATACTTGCTCTGTGTGTGGGTATTGTGGTGCCGTGGTCCTCGTAGGTCCTGGGTTCCTATATACAGGGAATCCTAGTTAGGGTCCAGGATCTATATGTATGTTACAAACAAAAAGTATCTAAGTTTTATATAAGTTATCTGGTTCCCATAGTACAAGCTTTGCTTAATTTTGGGCTAGTTGGTGCTGTGTGAAATTTATGTGTGTGTGGACAAATAAAATAAATATGTGTTCACATTTCATACAGTGCCACCTAGCCACAAACTTAGCAAAGCTTGTACTATCTAACTTACATAAATATTAGTTATTTTTTAGTAATCATCTTACGTAGGTAACTAGAAATTTGAAGATACATAATAAAGAATTAGAGATTTCTTTTTAATGCGGCAACTTTTACTTCTGTCTGCATGTTTCAATAATAATTTTATCCTAAAAGAAACGCCTGAAGATTACTTCCATGATGGATGTGAGAATAAAGCAATACACTCCGCAATAAAGCCGTGTCGTTGCCAAAACATCTTTTTGCAGTTTCTTTAGTAGCTAAACGTCTGGTGCAAGTTGCCGCCTAGCCGTCGCCGGTGGCATTAAGTCACTACGCGAGTGGTGCTAAAATGTACTTCCATACAAGGTAACAAATAATTCAAAAACTTCTGAAAGCTTATTTTAAAAAGTTGTTGTTATTTAGGTACTAAAAATTCCTATTTATAATTTAGAAATACCAGGATTGTAGACTACAGGCGCAGGTTTGTGAGGAAATGAAGTAAAAGCAGCAGGATTGTGGAACCGAAGGTGCTTAGAAGACACGTTCAAATATATGCGGGTAGTTATATACGTAGCTGCGTAGTGCGCACCGAAGTAGTGCGGCACTCACGCATACGTACATACATATATGTACGTGCCTTCGCCGCTGCCTGCATAGTTTATTTAAGGTAAGTACATTTTTGGCAATTAATTAATATTACGTAGCTTTATATATATATTTAAATCTATGTTTTATTTGTTTCAGGTGCAGAGCTTCGCGTCGTCTACAAGAATGCTTAAGTTTTTTAAAAGTTCTATTAGTTTTACAGTCGTGTCTGCCATCTTCCAGTAGATCCCTTAACATCTAATTAGCTGGTCGAGCCATTACAACTTATAATTTCCAAAAGAGGTATACAATCACATTTTTTTAAACCCATAAAATTTTATATCTCTTATCATTATATACAAGCACCTTTTTTATTGAACTTTTTTATAATATTTTCACCTATATTGAAGGCCTTGATATTTATCAAGACCACAACAGCTATGTTTTTCTACGACTTTAATTGATGTTGGTTTTATTATTGTAATTTTTTATAATTTTTTTGATAAATTTCAAGGCCTTCAATTGAATATGGTTTCGGTTCTGAGGAATTTCACGTACTCATATACATTTCATAATTATAAAATGTAAAATTACAATAATAAAACCAACATCAATTAAAGTCGTAGAAAAACATAGCTGTTTGTCGACAAAGGCATACTGATCATTAGACTTAAATTCGTCAAAGATTATGGCCTAAAAAATAGAGCCAGTAGCAGTAAAATTTTGTCGAAGATGGATTAGCTAAAACGTAGTGGTTATATGCTCTTTGGGATTAGCAATTTCAGCAATAACAAAAAGGTGAAACAGTATTTAAATATTATCACCTTTTTACTTTATCAGGAATATTTGTGTGCACAAATAATATATAAAAAAGAAACAATATATAAAAAATCTCGTTTTAATTTTCTAGCCAGCATTTAATAAGCAGCATTTTGGTTGTCCCGTTTTGCCATCGGTTTTGTAATTGCCGAATTTATGGGCCAACGCTAACGCAATTGTGGGGGCAGTGGCATGTATCACTCCAAATTAGATTCACTGGCAGTGCGCAAAATGGCTGTCAGTGAAAGTGGCTTTCCCTTATTTATTTGTTTATAATTACGAAGAAAATACTGGATTATTGAACTTTGCTCTAGAACCAGCTTTCAGGTTTTTTACCAGCACTTTATAATACTACAGAGATGCCCTGTGCTATGTCAGCCGGAATTAGTCCGTTATCCATGTGAACTCAATAAGAAATCATCATCATCATCAGCTTGAAGACGTCCACTACTGAACATGGTGCACTTTGACTGCTTCTTTGCTGCTTGATTTTGCCTCTTACATCATCAGCTTCCCACGGTCTAGAACAGGACATCGGTCTATTTAGTGGGAGATATGGCGTACGCTGCATCTTCCGGTTCATGGTCACCAATCAAGAATATTTCTTACCCATAGGTTATCGGATCGGTTCTGACCTGCCCATTTTCATTTCAACACACACACATTTCACACATTCCTCTTATAATAGGGTTTGTTATAATGATCCTAATCACTTAAAATGATTTTTAATCAAGGTACTACTGATTTGTTATTTTTATTTGTTTTTTTTTTTTACCTACACTTATTTGTTAAATCTGTAATAAATTCTGTTACTTTAACCAACCTTAATTTTCCCGAGATTTCTTCCTTCATCTAAACGTTTCCTCACACGTTATTAATGTATCCCAACATAATTAACAATTTATTAAAGATAAAATAACAATTTCAACTTCTAAGCACAGGTGAAAGTTTATAAAAGCTCCTGACGGGAACAAATCCTTTGAAATTCCGTATACAAACTCTTAACTGTCGGTCTGTCAGTTGTTCACAACTCGGCCCGGGGCGTCTTCTTTAATTTACTTTCATAATTAACGCCCGTGTACTCGAAAGTAAGCACAATGTAAGATAAAACCAAGTTTTATTTCATAAAATAATTATTATACACAATCTTTTCTCATATTCCTCTTTTCCCTGTTCCTACTTATCTACTAATATATAAAAGTGTTACTTGTCTGTTTGTTTGTTTGTTTCTTTGGCATTCACGCAAAAACGGCTAAACCAGATAGGATCCAATCTTGCTGTTTACTTACACTTTCGATACCAAATATGGTATTCCAACTATTCAAAGGGAAACTAATCTTTTTATGCAGAATAATAATAATAATGCCCAACGACCACATACATAAATCCTAGACACTAAGTAGGATTCCCTGTGTCTAGGGATCTATGAGGACCATGGTCCCACAACACCCAGACACGGAACAAGTGTTTGTGCGGTTTTTATTTTTCTGTGCACAAATATAGCCCGCCGCCTCCGGATTATGAGTAAATATGGCTGACAAAAATGGCAATACTTTTGGCAATAATAAATTCTGTTTTTCTTTTTTTTCAAAATATAGAATTAAAAAAACTGAAATTTAAGAAATCTTTAATTTTTTTTTGCAATATTGGTCCCGAGACTCATTGTGCATTTTTCGCTTTTTTCTATACCTTCAACGTTAAATTATTAGGTGTGAGTACGTTTATTCGTGTATCATTCCCGCCCAGCTTCTTAAATCGTGATAACAGCTCCCTCTAATTCACAACAATGATTAATTTGACTGTTTAATTTGATTGTAATTCCGATAAACGCCACACATGCCTGAGTTTCGAACAACTTCCAAGTGGAACGCCCATCGGAAACAATCTTAATTTATTGGCTTAGAATTAGGTAAGTTCTTGGGAATAAATGGTCTTTGAGAACATAAAGTTAGCTCAGGGAATGTTAGCTCTTTCACTCGTATGGCTTTTAATTGTTCATCTCACTTCATCATCATTCATTCATTCTCAGAAGACGTCCACTGCTGAAAACAGGCCAGCACCATAAAACGCCACTATAGACGCTTATTATAGGGATGGTTTTCCATAATCAACGCACTTGGCAGAAGGGTTTTAGTGATCAAAGATTTTAACGTACGAAGGAGAATACTGCTGCTCTTTTTTTAACCAGCAACGAATAAAAAAGGTATTAAAAACGTGTGTATCTCTGAGTTATCCGTTTCTTCCTGGCGGTGTGCATGCCTGTAGTTCCATCCACAAAATTGTTTAGAAAACATTTTTTTTTTTAACGGATGAATGGCTTCAGCGAAAATGTTCGAGATTTTTATAATGTCGGATGCTTCCTAAATTTTTAATTTATGTTTTCTTGTTTGTTTATTATTTGCAATTATGACGTTCCCATACGTTTCATCAAGCTACATTTGATCTAACCTCAAAGATACAACGACCATACGTTTTGTATATTACAGCAGGCCAAGATTAGCCCACATGCAGCCAAGCTTGCCCATTGTGTGCAAACACTGGCAATTATCTACTAATTAACGTACACTGGCCCTTGTTACAATGTGCATTCATGTGAAATCGATAGGTTTCCGTTGTACATTAGGATTTATATTGTTTGGCATACAAAAAAAATATTATTGATGAAAATAATTAGTTAAATAATTAATAGAAAGAAAAAGACTTGTTTTCATTTTTTTGATTCTCGAACATCTCGATGTTTTCTTTTATTGTTGTAGGAGTAGGTACAAATTCTACACATAACTTGAAGTGTCATGAGTGCAAAACCAAGCGGGATTTGAACTTGAGTGCATCGGTTTAAAAGTCGCAAGGGCTACTGCTGAGCCAAACCCGCTCTTAATTATATGTGGCCATAATCAGCGAAAATGCTGCTTTTCTAACTGTGACTAGATATTAGTTACACTCAATCTGTGTTTTTTTAAATATTATTTTGTTTGTATTTTTTCATTTAATTTGTCCATGCATTGGTTTCAGATTGTTGTTTAAGATACTTGATTACCTCGTTCAGAGTAAAGCACTCAAACAAAAAAAAATCCATTTTCGTCATCCTTAAATTTACCCCAGTACAGGGGTGCTGTAAGCATAAATCATCGCTCAGAGCTTTACAGCCCCAATAAAAGGTTTACAGCCGTCACTACACACCAGGACAACGACGCAATAATTAAAGCAAGCGTGGCTAATCCTTCGTGAGAACCATATACGTGTTGTGTATTATGTTATTTATGTAAGTACACACACAAACACCTCTCACACATATGTACACATTATACGCACGGGGTTATGATTTACGAGATTGCGGTGGGAGTAGCTCCACTATTATTTATTCTGTCGTCCTACATAGTTGTGAAGAACGCTCTTCAGGCGCACACTTTGGCGAAAAACTTTTAATGAGTCGAAAACTCGTCAAATCTAATACCAATAGATCGAAAGACTAGTCTGAAGCACAACGCCGAAATGTTTATTAACATGAGATATTTAGGTAGGTAGCCTATGATTAGGATTAGAATAAGCAAGTAAAAGCAGTAATACATATACAACAAATATTTGATTATGTCAAACATAATATATACATATATCATATGAAATATATGTATTACTGCTTTCAAGCAGTATAATAATTGCTGCAAATTGCTTTTAAGCTTAAGTATTAGTGCTTTTATTTAAAGAACCGGATAGTAGCAAAATTTCTCCCAAATTGCTACAAAGGTTATACATAAATAAATAATAAATAAATATCTGTGGACATTTCACACAGCGCCATCTAGCCCCAAACTAAGCAAAGCTTGTACTATGGAAACCAGATAACTGATAGAATACTTAGATACTTTTTGTTGGTAAATACATACATAGAATACAATATAACACCCAGACACAGAACAAACATCGATGCTCATCACACAAACGTTTGTCCTGGGTGGGAATCGAACCCACAACCCACAGTTCAGAAGGCAGGGTTACTACCAACTGAGCTATCGGGCCAGTCAAACAAACTGGAAAGAGTTACGTTGGCGCAACTGAAACTTTAATAATTTAGGATACAATTCATCAATCAAGCATATAAATAGAATAATTTAGAGGATGATTATTCTAAAATCAATTAGACTACCCGTGACATCAACAGCACTTTGTCAAAACAAGTGGACTCCAGTGATGGATGACTCCGTATGAATTTATTTATTTTAGGCCTCATAACTCGTTTCGCTTCAAAACATCCGTGTGTCATTGAGAATTGATTGCTTATGAAATTTTGACACACATATTTTTGTGATGCTTTTATCACAGTGTTAAAGTTAAAGCTTTTTGTTACATTTTAGTTTGTAACTTAACATTTTGAAAAGAGCTGGAAATATATTTCATCCTTGAGTGAAGACCACGACTCGGCAAGCGAAGTGTGGGACGCCCGCCGGCCAGGTGGAGTGATGACCTGCGAAAAGCTGCAGGCAGTAATTGGATGGGAAGGGCGGAACACCGATCCCAGTGGCGTTCTTTAGGAGAGACCTATGTCCAGCAGTGGACTGATACAGGCTGATGATGATGATGGAAATATATTTTTAAATGCTTAACATTTTCAAATTAGTGGAGTTACCTAATCATTAATTTGGAACGTTCTCACAATGTAAGATGTTGGAGTAGGTTTACATATGAAACGAATAGTAGTAGGCTGAAAATTAAAATATTATTATAGTAACTTTCTATGAACTATTCTTTGATGAACGATCAAAAAGTAAAAGAATCCGTATAGTACAGAGTCCACCTCATCGATCACCATGGATTGTTGGCCAAGTGAAAGGTCGTTTCGACGTAATTTTCGTACCAATTAAAGACCTCTGGTTTGTAAATAAAATGTAACTTTTTAAGATTGAAAGTGTTCGTGATTCTCATTATTGTTTTGTAGCACTTAATCTTACCCAAATGACATCCAATCCCCATTCAAATGATTACATTCGAAGTTATTACCCGTAATACCAGTTCCAAGATGATGAAAAAAAAGGAATCACGATGAATCTGATTGTCACGCAACAATCGGAAGTAGGCCATGGTCTTACGTAACATTACATTCACAGGGTGTGTAAAGAATAAATATATATGGAATTTTCCATATTCTCAAATCGTTTAACGTTGCAACAAAAACGATGGTCTGTGATGCGATCTAGGCAGACTATTGGTGCATTTCTACCAGATATAAGCAAGCTCAGCGGTGCGTTTTTGTTTTCTGGAAGAACCTTTTTAAATATACGCAACGCTGTGCCATTATTGATCTAGATTTTGATGAGAGAACTGTTAAATTATACTCCGTATTTTTCAGGTTATATAGAACAACCTATATCCCCGGATGTGTATGGGCAAATATCCTCGTGGAAGCAGCCGATTTCGCATGCAGCCGTGCGACAAACGTTTGGTGAAAAATGTCTGCGGAATCCACACGCTAATGTCCATACAGCACGGAATCCTATCGACCTATATACTGGATTCCACCTTGAGGTTTTGCTGAATAAATAGCAACTGAGTGGTGATTTTGGAGTGTACTTTGGTTTCTTTGATAAAAGATTTAATAAAATAATATTAATTATAATATGTGTGGACATCTCATACAACGCAAATAAACAAGTAAATATCTCATCTGTGTTTTACTCGTACGAATGATGTAGAACATCCTTGGCCGATATTAAGGAAATATTTAGAAAACTTTGAAAGTTCTTTGGCTTTTAAATATTATTTAGTGCCATATAAAAAGCATGGAGCCAAAATGCTGCACCCTCGAATCAGCTCACCTCAGCTATCCTAATTATCTTATAATTGTTTTCCATTACTTATATTATCTTATTCACCAAAAACACTATTTGATATTATGTATTCTACTACGAGTCCTGGGAAATTAATCGCATAATTTAACAAAACTACGCAATTCATATTCCAACGGCGTAACATGTAGTGATAGGAAACAATCAAATATCGCCGCAGCACCAATAAAAACATGCGTAACCAAACCATGCTCCATACGTTCCCAGGATTTATCGCTTACCTTTAACCACAACTCTGCTTATATTAAAAAAAATATTCAAACCAGGGTCCGTGAGAAAGGACCGAGAGTGAAATATGCTATGTATCTTTCAGCCGAAATTCTGATTGGGGTTTAGGGAGCGATAACCTCCTCTTTATGGCCCAATTTTTGTTGGATAAACAATGGAATTTGAAATTTTATCGCGAAATTCGCATCGGAGGTCGTTATCGGACGGTATACTCGGGGATATTGAGCTTTTTGTTTTTATTTCGTAATTAATTTTGGCCGTTTTTAATTTATGTCACAAGGTTGGATTGGTGGTGATTTGTTTTGGATTTTATTTTATTTTTTAAGTTTACATCTGTATTAAAGAATAAACTCAATATGTTTGTTTATTGGATTTTAGGCCATTGATTATTACATTTTCATATCATTAAAATCTAAAATTCATTTAAAATGCCGTTATCCTTTTAACTTAATAACTAATATAATAATATAATGAGTACTATTACATAATAATACTACTGTTACACTACCTACTACAAAAATAAACATTTGCACCATATACTAGCCGTGATAACCTATAGACATTCCAAATGTACCGGTGGGTAGCGTACCTAACATGCTGGCAGCATTGATCCGTTGAATAGCAATTATTAATATATATTTTTTTAAGTTTTGGCTCCACTCTTTTGTGTATTTAGCCAGTGTCAAGTAATTGATAATTTATCAAGTTATCGATATTTCACGCAAATATGTGTCAAGTCACAGTCGAAGTCATCAAGTCAAGTCATAGTCAAGTCATAGTCAAGTCATAGTCAAGTCATAGTCAAGTCATAGTCAAGTCATAGTCAAGTCATAGTCAAGTCATAGTCAAGTCATAGTCAAGTCATAGTCAAGTCATAGTCAAGTCATAGTCAAGTCATAGTCAAGTCATAGTCAAGTCATAGTCAAGTCATAGTCAAGTCATAGTCAAGTCATAGTCAAGTCATAGTCAAGTCATAGTCAAGTCATAGTCAAGTCATAGTCAAGTCATAGTCAAGTCATAGTCAAGTCATAGTCAAGTCATAGTCAAGTCATAGTCAAGTCATAGTCAAGTCATAGTCAAGTCATAGTCAAGTCATAGTCAAGTCATAGTCAAGTCATAGTCAAGTCATAGTCAAGTCATAGTCAAGTCATAGTCAAGTCATAGTCAAGTCATAGTCAAGTCATAGTCAAGTCATAGTCAAGTCATAGTCAAGTCATAGTCAAGTCATAGTCAAGTCATAGTCAAGTCATAGTCAAGTCATAGTCAAGTCATAGTCAAGTCATAGTCAAGTCATAGTCAAGTCATAGTCAAGTCATAGTCAAGTCATAGTCAAGTCATAGTCAAGTCATAGTCAAGTCATAGTCAAGTCATAGTCAAGTCATAGTCAAGTCATAGTCAAGTCATAGTCAAGTCATAGTCAAGTCATAGTCAAGTCATAGTCAAGTCATAGTCAAGTCATAGTCAAGTCATAGTCAAGTCATAGTCAAGTCATAGTCAAGTCATAGTCAAGTCATAGTCAAGTCATAGTCAAGTCATAGTCAAGTCATAGTCAAGTCATAGTCAAGTCATAGTCAAGTCATAGTCAAGTCATAGTCAAGTCATAGTCAAGTCATAGTCAAGTCATAGTCAAGTCATAGTCAAGTCATAGTCAAGTCATAGTCAAGTCATAGTCAAGTCATAGTCAAGTCATAGTCAAGTCATAGTCAAGTCATAGTCAAGTCATAGTCAAGTCATAGTCAAGTCCAGTCATACTCCTAGTAAAGTGGTGGCAACTTTACTTGACGCTTCTATGGAGTTTTGGAAACAACATGCAAAGAAACGTTTCACCATCATTGTACCATTTTCCCACACTCACGCCTGTTATCCAGAACTTAACGAATAAAACGCCACCAATTTTATGCACTAACACTGAAAATAACACAAGTTTTGGAAAATAATACAATGCGGTGACGCAATCTTTTTCGCTTTCCCGCCAAAAACTCCATTGATATTATTAAGAAAGATTTTACAAAATAAGACTTTGACATGACATAACCGTACAAATTTCCTCACTTGACATTGGCAGAATTATCGCTAAAAAGCGATAGCAGGCCATTAAACGAAGAAAAGAAGAAGAAGAAAGATGTTCGATTTCAAATTGTTAGGGAAAGCCAATCTTCAAATTATGATAGGTATGTTCATGTACGGATTTCAAATGTAGCTTTATCTAATATACATATACTGTATACATTATACGAATGCTCTTTTAGTGCTAGACACAAAATCGTTCATATACGAAACGAGCCTGAATAATTATTATTATGAAGGCTGATGATTATTATTGAAATGAAATGAAATAATTTATTTGTATGAATTTTGTGTTACAATACTGCAAAGATGGATCAGCACATAATTCCTCCAATAAAATTCTGCCCATGGGTACAGACGTTGGATTATTATTATTATATTATTTTTATTATTTATTTTCAATCTTAGATCTAAGTTTTTTTACAATATTTTTATAAAATTAGTATTAGAAAAATATAATAAAAAACTTTAACCTTGTGTGCCACCAGCAGCGGGGCAAAGCCTATTATTATTATATTCGTAATTGGATTTAATTTAATTTAACTGTGTCAGTATTTAATAATGAGATTAAGCAATATAGTCATTATTGTAAAGAGTTATTATTTGAAAAAAATTTAAAAAGTCTTTCACAGAATAGTAACAATTATCCGGTAGGAAGTCAATTTTTTTTCTTAAATTCATTAATGTCATATACTTTCAAAGTGTCAGGTAATGTATTAAATTCTCTGATTGCCATAAAATTTACATTTTGACTAGTCAACTGGAGTCTTTGTATAGGAACATATAGCTCATGAAGATTTCGACTTCGTTTTATAACTTCATATTGTTTTTTAAACAAATTTGGTTGTTTATTTACAAATAAGCATGGATTGGAGGGGCAGAAGGTTCTTGAAGCAGGAAGAAACTGTTTGCAGGTACTATTTTAAGGTTAATCTATTTTACAAAAATTCTTATAGAATAATTGACGTCATCCTGCACAGTGTCGATCACCTCGACGCTTAAGCATTCCCTCAATACCAGTCTAATAACACCTCTAATGTTTGAAAGTCAACAATGAGACTTCGTCTGTGGGCCCCCACAGGAATCGTTACTGTCATGCAAATTTAACGGTCTTCGGAACTAATTACTTTACTCCGCACACTCTGAGATAAAGCTTTTATGTTTGTATAGTTATCGAACATTCTAGACCGGAGTTAGACGCACGGGATCCCGCAAGGTGTAAGTTTCGTACGCGTAATAGAGAAGTTTGTTTTGCAGTTTCCTCTGTTCATTATGGAAGAGGTAAGCCAATATAGGTTTTTAGCATTATGACGCCTCAGCGAGCATGTTTGTTTCGGTTTGTTAGGCTGTGTGGTGGTGTCGGTTGACTCGGTTTTGAATGGTAGAATTTGGACAAATATTTCTGTCTGTACTAAAACGTATGTAAATAATGTTTCAAGATTAACTCACGCTAAACTCACCCTCAATTACCCAGTCATCCCTTATCCGTTTAAAAGTTTTACTAATAGTTAGTCTTTGATTTGTCTGTGTATTAACATACTATCGCATCGTGAAGAAACGAAACAACATAAGGTAATGAATGTGGCAAATAAACATTAGTTTTGCACTATTTTTTAAAGTAAAATCTTTAATGTCTTCCTCTAAAAGCTTCGGCCAAGATTGATTCGACACAAATAGGTCACCGTGCGTTGCCAGAATAGACAGTATTCACAATAGATAGTGAGTAAACGAGGACGGTGGTTGTCTGCCGCTTTGTCCAATCTGCCTGTTGTATGTCTATTTTTCATGTGAAAACGTTGCATAGAGTTACGTTTTGTTATTGTGTACGTTTGAGACTAAAAATACAGTAAAGAAGAAACATCAGATGTTCCTTCTTTACTGTATTTTTAGCCTTAAAGTTATAAGTTTGACGTGTCTGTGTATGTTATCTGTCTGAGGCATCGTAGCTCCCAAACGGATAACTAATATAATAGGATAATTTTACCAACATTTTTTTCGGGAATGTTCTTAGCTATGTTTTATAAAAATCAGTCTAAGATGATTTTTCACCACTCCTTCAATATGGGTATCAAAGGGCTTAACTAGAATACCATGATAAATTTCAAATCCAAGATGGCCGCCACCCGTCACCACCAAATGGCTAATCGTAAAGCTATTTTGAACTTAAAATAAGCCGGGACTCATTTATAATTATGTTCATTTTGTTCTCCGTGGGTGTGTTTGCTCTGTTTACTAAGACGAAAACAGATGACTGCCGAGTCAGGCGTCCACCCTTTAGAAGGTATAGTAAGATAGATAGACACTTAGGTCCGTATTATAGAACGATGCTCAGTCATCGATCAGTGCTCAAGCAGTGATTTCATTCATAAAGTGATCAATTAATGAATTAAACCTCTGCTTGAGCACCGATCGATGACTGAGTGTCATTCTGTAATACGGACCTTATAGTTAAAATACACTCGTTCCCCTTAAATCCAGTACCTACTATCTAGTATATATAGGACGTTTAATTATCCAAACAATCTTAAACACAAAGCCAGCCATTAGTCTGCAGGAATCAATATGGATGACCAGCAAACTGGTCTATGAAGGACAAGGGACCTGCTTCACAACGTGATTTCGGCTACAAGTTTGTTTCTAGAAAAATCATCATTCATCATTACATACACATTATTTTCATTTATTTTATTCAATTTCAAACGTATTTCACTAATGTGAAATACGTTTCGTCTTCTGACATTGATATTTTAGTACACAAACAAAATATACAACTCCAGTCCACGTCACAGCCATCAACTTGTGGCTTGTGGTAGAATAGGACCGTTGCATGTTTGACCACACTAACATTACGTAAACCAAGATAGCACTATCGATCACCAATAAAGCAGATTGATAACAAAATACCTCGAACACAATATGAACTTAATTGAATGCTAACGTTTTTGTACGGAAATACTCCTTCAATTTTAATATTAAAGCTCCATTTTGTAGCATTTTCGATTAGGGATGTATTCAACAATAGAATATCAAGTTTGAGACTAATAGTATCGATTTAATATTCAAATTTTCAGTTTCTATTACATTTATAAACTCATTGTAAAGAACGACACTTTTGTTGAAACGGACATGACACGTCACGTCATTCATTAACATAAGAAACCTAAACATGAACGTTTTGATTGCTCTAATGCGTTGTATAAATTGTATTACTACCTATTCTAATCAGCATCTTTACCTAAAAGGATCTCTGTTATCTCCAACGGTCTCTTCAGTAAGGGTACAATGCAGGTATCGATTATGTATTTTATTTTATGAACATTATACTCTAAATTTTAACTTTAAACTTTAAAGTGCCATTGTAAGAAATAACCGAACCAGCCTTTAGATTGGCGACTTTCGTGACAACTCATTCACAAAAACCATAACTGTTTTTTTTACATTAAGTAGGTAAATAATAATATCGATACTATAATGTGGATACATCCCTATAATCGATATTAATACCAGTTATCATCCATTCGCAGGCTCCGAGCAAGCATCAGAAATTTAATCTCTGGAAATGAACACGTCAACATCATTTGATTCTGTTATGCAAATAAACAAAATTTCAGTCGAAACGTATTTTTTTATAAAGGCTTTATCGCTTTTAGATAAAGGCTTCATAATGAATTTATTAAAATTAGCTTTACGCTTTTGTATACGTTTCTATGCATGACAAATTTGTTTATTGTAAAGTTGCTAAGCGTCATATCTATTATCTGTCCATAAATTCTAATTAATTCAATATTGAATTTTTTTCGTAATTTTCATAAAGTTTTCACAACAAAATAACATTGTAATTGTAATGTTTACATTGTATTAGTAGTAGTCCATAAAATTATAATATCGCTACCTTCAACTTACTAGCATTTTGTCGTATCCCATCTCTTAGCAATAAATGTCATTCTGTATCATAGTCGGTGTTTCATTATACTTCATTTGGCGCAGTCGGTAGGATCCGTATCCGGCGCCTTGTTCGTACGCCGAACTGTCGACTGACAGGATTAACGGTAAACTTGCATCGTAGTGCGCCAACACCGGGCCGTTACTCAACACGCCCTTAATTTCATTAAACGCTCGCTCACAAAAGTGGTCAGTGGGGCAATGCTGTCAGCATGTTGGGTACGCTACTTACTGGTAGTAGGCTGGAACGTTTGGACTGTCTATAGGTCATCACGACTAGAATACAAATGTTCTTTGTAGTAGGTACGATCTAATATAGTTAGTATATGTATTGTAGTACATAGTAAAAGTTGTTGATATTTGTATCGTTCTTGATTTATTAGTAACCCTATAGTCTTTTGTAATGCCTAAACATTTTTAGGTATCAGATTATTTCAATAGAATGATCATTTTTTAAATTCATATTATGGTTACGATAGCCGAATAATCTCTTGCCATTAATAATATATAAAAATACGAAATTAAATTAGACACAATAGAAATTCAAATGATATTATTCTGTATACCTCAAAACACGTAGTCTGCTATTATACGGTAAATAGACGGAGAGGTAAAGAGCCAGGATCTAAATGTAAACATCTTAAAACGGTCCCTTCAAAACGGCTTTGAAATGTATTAACATTGTCGTGGAGTTCCTTACGCAAGATCAGTAAGGAATTTTCATTTACGTCGACGCTAAATTCTTATGAAAGGTTTATTAGGGATATGCTCACTCAGGAATTCCGATTGTTATTAATTCGAGCTAATTTTAATATAAGTATTTTCTAATCATAATTTGTAAGTAATGAGGTATAAATATCTATGTTTGTCATAGCTACTGTGTTGTGGTGCTTGAGCAGGTCGGCTCATAACCCGGAGGCGGCGGGTTTGATTCCCGCAGCAGGACAAGTATTTGTGCACTGAAAAAAAAGCGGAAATACTTGTTTTGAGTTGAGTGAGTGTCGTGGGTCCTCGTAGTTCCTGGATCCCTAGACACAGGAAATCCTAGTTAGGGTCCAGGATCTATGTACTTTTTTTTTGTTTTTAGTTTGGCTCCACACATTAGTGTATTTAGCCAGTGTCAATTAATTTTTACACACTTTAGTGTATTTAGCCAGTGTCAAGTAATTGATAATTTTTCAAGTTTAAAGGTATTAGATATGTGTGTCAAGTCAAATCAAGTCAAGTCACAGTCCGAGTCATCAAGTCAAGTCATACTCCTAGTAAAGTGGTGGCAACTTTACCAGAAGCTTCTATGGAGTTTTGGAAACAACACGAAAAGAAACGTTTCACCATCATTATACCACTTTCTCACACTCATGCCTGTAATCCAGCACTTAACGATTAAAATGCCACCAGTTTTATGCACTAACACTGAAAATAACATAAATTTTGGAAAATAATACAATGCGGCGACGCGATCTTGTTCGTTTTCCCGCCAAAACTCCATCTATGTACGTTATCGTTGAACGTTATTATTATGTTATTATTATTACTATTATTGTGCATACTCTTACAATTTTACCAACACTTAATCTTCAAGTTTAACTTAATAAAATGAATAAATGTTAGTCCACGCATACACGCACAAATACATTAAACACTCACAACATTACATTAAAAATCAAATCTACGTTCTGAGGCAAGCAAAACATAAGCAGTGATCTAAAAACTTTGAAAAGCTTTTACCAATAATTTCTTCCGGGAAACATGAAAATTTAAGCTCCCATTATTATTTAACGGTTAAAAAGTGCAGGTAAGAGAAGTATAATCTCTTTTGTAGAAAGACTTATTGCCGCTGAAAGCTTTCTCCTTTCAAGCGGACTTATAAAAACCGCAATATTCGAATTATTTATTGTTCACGCTTAAAATTTTCTCGCCCTGTTGTAACAATGAATATTTTACGGCACAATGTAGCGGTTTGACTTTGCTTCTTGCTCGAATTGTTAAGCCTTAAAGCGCGTAATTACGGTTGGAGATTTAACAAGTAGGCATAACTTAACACTTTTTTCTCTTTTAATAGCCTTTGTCACTTATTTACCGATATGATAACAAACAGCCCAAACCACTGGATTATATGTTTAGTGTCTTTTTATTCGATATATGAGTACTTAGAAATAGTTTTTAACCCCTAAGAGGGCTAAATAAAGTTTATAAAGATGTATTGTCTTGAGTTTTTACTAGGTGGTAGGACTTTACTGCAAAGTTCGTCTAGGTAGGTACCACCGCTTTGCCAGTTATTCTGCCGCCAAGCAGTAGTTTGCAAGCACTGCTGTGTTCCGGTTTGAAGGGCACTGTAGCTAGTGAAATTACTGGGCAAATGAGACTTTATGATCTGGTCTCACAGTTTAGTAATCTTATTACTTAGATTGTGCTGATATCTCAGGATGACGTGCGCAGTGCAGTGTCACGCGAAACTCTATACTTTAGAGTTCCGAGTAACACTGTAGCTGATATGGGCAGCCGTGTCGTTTAACATCAGGCGAACGGCTAGCTCGTCACGTCATTCCTTAACATAAAAAAAAGTATTTTAGTTAGTTCCTATACTTTTCAAAATTTTGTTGCCTGTATTATCTTTTCTGGTTTGCGCGATTAGAGGAGCACGAGAGAGACGGTTGATTAAGTATGCCTTGATGAATCTGTTGACTCGTTTTATAGTAAACTTAATCTCAGTATCGAGTTATATGTACCAGTTTCCACAAAAAAAGTATCAAGACATAGTTTTCCAAGTTGGTATTCTTCAAGTCTCATAAGAATAATTAAAGAAAAAGATAATATACATAAGAGATGGAAAAGGTTTAAGAATCCTCGAGATTATGACGAGTTTAGCTTGATTCGAGCGAGATATCATCGTGTTCATAATGCATGCTATAATAGATTTTTGTGTTTAAATCAAATATCTATAACTCGTAATCCAAAACAATTTTGGAATTTTGTTAAGTCTAAGCGTGATCAAAACATTTACCCATCTAGGCTCACATATAACAATATCAGTCTTACTCGTGGTGAAGACATAGCACAGGGTTTTAATGACTTTTTTCACAGCATGTTTTCGCCGCAATTGACCCATTATCAGCCATATAACACTATTGCACCTCAAAATAACTTTGTCGACCATGTCTCCACCACTTCTTTTAGTAATAAACTAGTATTACACGTACTGCGTAATCTAGACACTACGAAAAACGCTGGATGTGACAATATACCTCCCTTTTTTATATATAAATGTTCAGAATCACTTGTCCAGCCTCTCACGTTGTTGTACAATATTTCAATCCGCACGGGTATTTTCCCTCGTGTTTGGAAGCAGGCGCGTATTGTACCTATTCACAAAAAAGGCTCTAGAAGCAAGGTTGAAAACTATAGACCGATTTCAATACTAAATACATTTGGGAAACTGTTTGAGAAGCTTGTTTATGATACTATATATCCCATAATTATAAAAGGCATTCCTAAACAACAGCATGGGTTTCTAAAAAACCGATCCACGGTGACCAATCTTGCACTTTTCTCCAAATATGTCTTGGACTCCATGGAGCGCAGTGGCCAAGTTGACGTGGTCTACACCGATTTTGAAAAAGCTTTCGATCGTGTGGACCACGTCATACTTATCTCAAAATTAGGTGCATTAGGAATACAAGGCGATTTGTTGAGATGGGTCGAATCATATCTGACTAATAGGTCCCAGTTAGTTGCACTGGGCGGTCACAGATCTGGCGTTGTAAATATACCCTCAGGCGTCCCACAAGGATCACATCTCGGCCCCCTCTTCTACAACGCTTACCTGTATGATATATATGCATGCGTATCCAATTGTGAATTCTTAATGTATGCTGATGACACCAAGATTTTTAGAGTCATCAAGTCTCTGAATGATGCTAAGCTCGTTCAAAATGACCTAAATGCCTTAACAGAATACTACACTAAAAACAGAATAACGATAAACAGTAAGAAATGTTCAGTCATATCATTTACACGAAAAAGTAACCCCCTTATACACAAATATAAATATAATGAAGATGTTATTGAAAGGGTCACGCTAGTCAAAGACCTCGGGATTTATTTAGACAAAAAGTTTATCTTAGACACGCATATTGAAACAATAAATAATAAGGCATTCAGGAATCTTGGTTTCATCATGCGCACTTGTTCAGTATTTACAAATGCTGAGTGCATTAAAAAATTATATTTTGCATATGTTAGGAGCGTTTTAGAATATGGGTGCAGCATTTGGTGTCCTCAATATTCTATATACAGAGACAGTATCGAAAAAAATCAGAAGAGATTTATTAACTACCTTAATTATCGCACGCGAAGTTCCTACTCAACGTACGAGGATAGCTGCACTGGTCACAATATTTTATCTCTTGATAACCGCCGTAGACTATTGGATGTGATGCTGTTATATGATATCTTACACGGCCATATAGACTGCTCGGAGCTTGTCAGGGCGGTAGGTTTGTGCGTCCCAAAGCGACGAACGCGTCACACTAAGTTGTTACATGTTCCATTACACCGCAGAAACTATGCAAGCAATGAAACTCTTACTCGTGTTTGTAGAATTTATAATGAATTTTTCGACGACATTGATATATTTGTATGTGAAAGCAAGCAACTGTTCAAGGAATTGGTTATTTCCAAACTAAAATCATTACATAATAATACGTAATACTAGCCTTTTGATATACCTTTCTAATAATGTATAGGATGAAATCTAATTTAGTTTATTTCATTATAATATACTTCTATGCATATTTCCACATATTTACATCTATGCATCTATAATTTCTTAAACCTATGCATAAATATTGAATACAGATCAAAACTTCTTGTATCAAAATAATGTATAAATTGACAATGTAACTACATTTATAACTACATTCTTGAATAATTTCATCTATTAGTTTTTATTTCCTAGTTTAATATATATTTCCAGTCAAAGTCAAGGCACTGGCACTTTTATTAGTCAAAATGAGATGAGGTACTAAAAATACTTAAATTAGGTTATTGTACTACTAACTTTTAGCGGCACGTTGAATTTAGTTGTATACTGTAATTTATAAAATAGTATAAAATGTTATGCTCACACTTTAATATTACTAACTGATGTAATTATTGGCACTTATCTGTCTTTTGTCACAAAGTCTGTAACTTGCCTAAGAGTTGTTTATTCACATTTCATGTTTTTAGCTAACTATTGGTAATCTGTTAATTGCTTTGTTTGTTACCTATACCTGTTAGTTTTATATTTTCATGTAATGCTGTTGATTACCTTAAGAATAATAAATAAAATAAAAAGTAACAAAGGGATTCTGACATGAGGGATTTGCAATAAAAACAGTAAACAGTCTTCGAATACGGCTGATAATTAATATTCTCTATGGTCGTTAACGCAATACATAACCTCAGATATATCACAATAAGGTATTTATCTTCTACATCTTTTTTTTCAAACTCATATATTATAATAGACTTGCTATATTTGACATTAAGCACTTATGCTTAGAACAATAATATGAATGAAGTATCAATTGTAAGTTCATAGAATTGTTAACGTGCACAAATTGGCCATTTGCAATAAATTTGTTGTAAGTTTTTTTGAGTTAATACAATCATAACTTTTCCTTCGGAAACAAATTACTCAATTTTCCTTTGTTTTATCAAAGACATAACTCCAGCTATTTGATGTAAAATAACTCATCTAGGGGTAAACGAACATTATGCACTCATGATGTGAGGCCTTATTACATCTAAAGGCAATTTAACGCCACGTCTCCGTGGCTCTCCGGCAATATATCTAGCGAAATATGGCGATTTCAAGAGAGGAGGTAAAAAGTTGTATGTTGAAAAAATGCTTGAGTTGCGCCGTGTGCAAATAAATGCGCCCTGTAATTTATAAGTCAATGTTTTCACTAGAGATAGTTAATATGGTTAAGCAATATAAAACAGCAATAGTTTGGTAGCAATTAATCCCAACTGATTTAGTTTTTTTTTCATTTAGTGGATGATGCAGATAAAGTCTCAATAATAATAATAATAACGCCCAACGATCACATACATAGATCCTGGACCCTAACTAGGATTCCCTGTGTCTAGAGACCCAGGAACTACGAGGACCATGGTCCCACAACACCCAGACTCAGAACAAGTATTTGCACTTTTTTTTTTCCTTGCACAAATACTTGTCCTGCCGCGGGAATCGAACCCACTACCTCCGGGTTATGAGCCGACTTGCTCAACCACCACACCACAGAGGCTAGCTACAGTGCCCTTCAAACCGAAACACAGTAGTACCACCGCTTTGCCAGTTATTCTGCCGCCAAGCAGTAGTGTGCGAGCTGTGTATGAAGGGCGCTGTAGCTAGTGAAATTATGACCGGGCCTCATAGTCGAGTAATCTTATTACCAGGCTGTGCTGATGTCTCAGGATGTTGTGCGCAGTGCAGTGTCACGCGAAATTTTATATTTTGGAGTTCCAAATGACACTGTTCTGTTAAAGGCGGCCGTATTGCTTAACATCAGGCGAACGACTTGCTCGTCACATCATTCAATCACATAAAAAAACGATGATCGCAAAACTAATAAAAATATTTATTTAATTTGGTTCATAATTGGCGAAAATATCGATGAATATAAATCAATATATAAAAATAATGATTCAATATTGACAATTAACCTAAAAATGTGAAAAAAAGCTGACAGTAATCATAATTTCCTTCGACCTGAATTGTAATGTGACGAGAGTTAGGCAATGTATATATGCTCCCCTCTATATTGCAATGCCGTCACAGAGCTCATACCATTGAATATTAGGAACTAAGCACTGTATAGATTAGTTAGACTAAGTAATTACATTGTATAAAGGCATGTAATCGGTTTTTTTGGCGGGAATGCGAAAAAGATTGCGTCACCGCATTGTATTATTTTCCAAAACTTGTGTTATTTTCAGTGTTAGTGCATAAAATTGGTGGCATTATATTCGTTAAGTGCTGGATTACAGGCGTGAGTGTGGGAAAATGGTATAATGATGGTGAAACGTTTCTTTTCGTGTTGTTTCCAAAACTTCATAGAAGCTTCAAGTAAAGTTGCCACCACTTTACTAGAAGTATGACTTTGACTAGACTATGACTTTACTTGATGACTTCGACTGTGACTTGACACATATTTGCGTGAAATATCATTAACTTGGTAAATTATTAATTACTTGACACTGTCTAAATACACAATAGTGTGGAGCCAAAAGATTATAAAAATGGCATGTAATCATAAATAAATAAATAAACATACACAAAAAAAACGTACAGACGAACATAGAACCTCCTCCTTTTTGGAAGTTGGTTAAAAAGTGCTTTTCGCTGTCTTCACATACGGCACAAATAGAATACTAATAAAATAGGTACAGTAAAAAACGTAGCAAAACTTCCAATATAATCTATCTAAGCACTAATTACATACTAACTCTAACTCAAAAAGGTAAAATCTCTCGACTACAATGTTGTTTTCACTATCTGCACCGACCCCGAAACTGTTAGAATTTCCTGAGCAATTCCAAAGATATAGCCGCCCATTCTGCTCGTTACCACACAGCAACAACAATGCAACTTGCAACAAACAACAACAGAGCAACAAAACAACCATATTGCTTCCAAATTCAAGCCATTACCTCTCAATTAGTTTTGGTTAAGTCGAGTATACACGCTGCAGGCATTCGTGCATAAATTAGTCTTGTTAAGTGCACTACAGGAATTTAATCCTCATATTTCGCCTGCTCGGAGATCGGCATATCTTTTCAGGTCTAAAATGAATCGCACATGACTTTATTAGCGCAAAGGATTGTAGACTTTGAAGTCGCACCGTCATGGGTCAAGTTGGCGTGTGATGTAAAACCATTTGATCGAATCAGATTCTCATAACCTCATCATTGTTGTAGTTGAATTTAAAACTAAAGACTAGAATGCTAAGGTTGGGTTTTGGTATTAATTAGACGGTTTTTGATACGTTTTAGTTTAGATAGGTGCAATGTTTAATGGTGCTCATTACTTGGTGAATGAAATCGGATTACCGACGGCAACTTAGCTTGATCTCTCTGACTAAAACATGAGGGTTTGAATTTTTAATGAATATTATCGAATTTTTTGATACAAGCTCACTTCGTTAAATTCTGGAATTTGATTCTTAAGTAGATTAAAATGTAATCAAAGGGTGATTGAAAACAGAATTTTTAAGCATCTATATACCTGCATGTAAATGTATAAACAATTCCATTTCAATAGGGGAGATGATAACTGATTAGTATAGATTTTTGTTATTATTTTAGTGAATGATGTGACGAGCTAGCTGTCCACCTGATGTTACTACTGCACTACGCACTTCATCATGAGACATCACATCAGCACAGTCTGGTAATAAGATTACTTGACTGTGAGATCAGATCATAAAGTCTCAATTGCCCAGTAATTTCACTAGCTACAGTGCCCTTCAAACCGGAACACAGTAGTGTTTGCACACAACTGCTTGGCGGCAGAATAACTAGGCAAAGCGGTGGTACCTACCTAAACGAACTCTGCAGAAAAGTCCTACCACCTAGCAAAGATATAGAAATATAGATGTTTAAATGTAATGTAAAAGTTTGAAAAAAAATCTTTTTGACGAATTGAAATAAAAATCACAATAGAAAAATCTTGTCACAATTATTTATTCATCCTACCAACAAGATAACTTTACGCTTGACGTCTCAACTCCGCAATAACTTGTTGGGAAAATAGTCGTATTTAACCACAGAAACTAACGCCGCCATTGTCCGTAACTTCGCGAAAACTTTCAAACGGAAACGTGGAAGCCTCTTTGTATTATACTAGTGTAATTTCTTCACAGACGAGACTGCCTGGCGACAATCCCGACTTATCTTTGTTGCTTGACAACACTTTCCCTTGGGCCAATTGCCAGGGTTGCCAGCTCGCTGGGATTTCCGGAATTGTCCCGGAATTCAATGCGCACTCTCTAGTTCATTTGTGAATTGGATTCCTGTATTCATTGTTTTGTTTATGGTTTCCGCAAATTTAATGACTCCTCCATTAGGTTCTTTCACGATTCATCTGCGTCGCGTGTAAAGCTCTACGCGTGAATCGATGTACAATAGTGTGAAATGGTCCATTAAACGTTTAAGAAGGGAGGGACTTTTTATGTCCGAGTGTTCTATATGTAATGGCTTATTACCATGAGATATCAATAGAAATGGACAGAATATCTTCAAATTAAACAAACTTTGTATTAAAAAAATTGTGTTTATTATTAATTATTCTGTAGTTATGCTTACCACAACCAATTTTATTCAGTTAGAAATAGGGTTGGTTATTTTTCTCTAATAAAAACTCAGTTGCAAATGGCACTACGAAGTATTCAAATTAAATAAAGAAATAAATTATTAATAATTAGTAAATTGCTTTATTACATTGTTATTTTATTAGATAGATTATATTATTAACCAAAATGTCTGGAAAATATTGCATTTATACCTGACAACCCTCGCACGTGTTTCTAACGTCACTTTTTCAGTCTGCGCCTACTTTATTTCAAAGTCTTAAAGTCTGTTTTTACCAAATTCAACGCTAACGACAATTTGTATGTCATTTTGAAAAGACATGGCTAGATTTATGGGGAAACTTTACAACTTTTGCAGTCGTTTTTATTTCAAACACTACTAAGTTAACCGAGTGTATTTCATTTGTATTGTTTCGTTAATATTGTCATGGATAATTTGCTTATATATTTTAAAACAATTTCTTTTGACGTAACTATTGAAAATCTCTTTCTTTGACTTCGGGTTCTTGCTATTTATTATTTGCCTTTTATACAGATCAAATTACAACAGCTGTGTCAAGTATCAAAAATTTTAATAAATATAAAACCTCCTCAGACTGCAGGCCTCAGAAATCTTGACATTTTAGATTTGCCTCTATGTACCTACGTATCACACTTCACACTATTATTATATAGGTAAAAGTTTGTATGTGTGTATGTTTGTTACTCCTTCACGCTTAAACGGCTGAATGAATTTAGATGAAATTCGGTACCAAGATAGCTTATACACTGGATTAACATATAAGCTACATTTCATCTCGGAAAAATGAAATGCTTCGGTGGGATGAGCAAAAAATTAAAATACTTTTTATCCGCGGGTGAAACCGCGATGTGCAACTAGTCCAATATAAAATAGGTTATGACATGGATAGTTGAACGCGCTCAAAATTTCAAACCCAAACCAAGGCCAGAGATAAAGAATATCTCCAGCTAAATATCACAGAGATTTTTTTTTTAGATTTGGCTCCACACTTTTATCAGCCATTTTTTTAGCCAGTGTGAAGTAATTGATAATTTATCAAGTTATCGATATTTCACGCAAATATGTGTCAAGTCACAGTCGAAATCATCAAGTCAAGTCATAGTCAAGTCAGTCTAGTCAAAGTCATACTCCTAATAAAGTGGTGGCAACTTTACTTGAAGCTTCTATGGAGTTTTGGAACAACACGAAAAGAAACGTTTCACCATCATTATACCATTTTCCCACACTCACGCCTGTAATCCAGCACTTAACGAATAAAATGCCACCAATTTTATGCACTAACACTGAAAATAACACAAGTTTTGGAAAATAATACGATGCGGTGACGCAATCTTTTTCACTTTCCCGCCAAAAATCTAACAGAAAGTTATTTGCTGTAAAAGCTACCGAAAAACGCCCCAACGCATGTAAAATCTCCCACTCATAAAGCCACTAAGTACACCGAGGCGTGAATTAGCCCATACTTACCCCTAGGCTTTATTTACACGGTAACTATCACCTATTCTAGCACTATCGCGGTTTCCTAACGCTTCTAAAGTACGTTGCTTTGGCCTTGCTCTCTATGCGGAAACTATAATCACACAAATGTGCATCCATGCCTTATTGTCTGTATGGGCTTTAGTTTATTTAGCACACGTCTTTTAGGAATGTATTAACAATTTATATGCTGTCACAGATAATATAAATACACTAGGTGCTGTTAATAAACAAAATCACATAGTACAAATAAAAGTTAAATTCAAAAATGTACTACACCCTTTTATAACACACTAGTTGCGCCCCGCGGTTTCACTCGCGGATAAAAGGTATTATAATTATTTGCTCATCCCACGGGAACATTTCACTTTCCCGGGATAAAATGTAGCCTATATGTCAATCCAGTGTATAAGCTATCTTGGTACCGAATTTCATCCAAATCCATTGAGCCGTTTGAGCGTGAAGGAGTAACAAACATACACACAAACACACATACAAACTTTCGCCGTTATAATATTAGTGATTTACACGCTGCACAATAACCCCAACCTAACAAAAAACGGATTTTCAAAGGTTTTCTTGTTCAATTAATATGTGGGACACCAAATTAGGCTCTTTCATTTAAAGGAAAAAAATAAAAAAGGTCATTTAAAATTTTTAAGTAACATCACGTGTATCTAAAACAAAAATAAATTTCAACACTTCCTGCGGCTTATCAAAACAAATCGTCGCAATAAGCAAACCGTCTGCTTTCGCTGTACGTTTGTAAAACAGAGACATCAGCATCACGTGCCAAGAGATGATAAAATAAATTTCGAACATCCCTCCGTTACGAAGCTAATGGGCTGTATCTCGGATGGAAATAAAAGATCCGTCGATTAGAAACTTTATGTTGGCAATCTTGGAGCTTGGAGGAGCCCCCTAGAGCCGTGTAGACAAAATTTGAAGAGTATTAGGTACTTTAAGACAACTTCACATTGAGAAAAGAAAACAACAAAGGATTTATTTCATAAGCAAATTTCCTCAATCGCGGAGAACTTAATGCTTATGTACTAGTTAATTTTCCTTCCCATTCAATTTTGAGTAGAGATAGGATATGTATGTTGGGAAAATGAAATTAAATAAAAATACTTCATTAAATTTAAATAATGTTAAGAAGTAACTGAAGATAATAAAGACGGAAGAGTCCTGGTTCCTGTGTCACGGGTCTTTAGCCTAGTACGGGAAACAGGTGCTCCACCCCTTTGTGATTGTTTCAACTATTTTTTGCCAATAAATTTTCATTTCATTTTCATAATGATATGTATTTTTTGAAGTCTCTTGTGGATAGATTTTAATCTTGAAGGCGCAAGCTAAATCACTTTTGTCTTTTTAAAAGAGCAATCTTTCAAAATTAATAATTATTGTGATATAGGAGTTTTGGCGGGAAAACGAAAAAGATCGCGTCACCGCAATGTATTATTTTCCAAATCTTGTGTTATATTCAGTGTTAGTGCATAAAATTGGTGGCATTTTATTCGTTAAGTGCTGGATTACATGCATGAGTGTAGGAAAGTGGTATAATGATGGTGAAACGTTTCTTTTCGTGTTGTTCCAAAACTCCATAGAAGCTTCTGGTAAAGTTGCCACCACTTTACTAGGAGTATGACTTGACTAGACTAGACTATGACTTGACTTGATGACTTGGACTAAGCTGTGACTTGACTTGACATACTATGTACATTATATATTAATTAACTCGAGAAATGATCAATTACTTGACACTGGCTAAATACACAAAAGTGTGGAGCCATAAAAAAAGTTTGTGATTTAGCAGGTCAGCAATTAGATCTTCTGGCTGATGATAATGATAGACATACTATATGTAGCTGCTACGATAATGCCTTCATGACACGCGTTCGATTACATCAAGAAAATAAAGTTTCATACTGAATTTAAATACACGTTTTTGATACATATATACGAGTACTTATATTAGGTTTGAGAAAAGTAATAGAAATAAGGTTGTGTTAGAGATTCGGCACCTATTTACTTGTGGAAATAACTATCCAATCATCTGTAATGCAGATCAAAGGAGCAATTCCACTTGACTTGAGATTATTGCGCATTATTGGTTAACGCTTCAACAATATTCACTTATGGCGATTACCTCCAGACGAGGAATGGGTGATATTGATTGATTCGAAATGATTGATGCACGGTTGTATTTCCAATAAGGAATTCAACGAAATTTTTCGTATAAGACGCGGTAAAACATTTTTTACCTTCGTTATTACTAACTTAATAATAATCTTTCTAAATCTAATTACAAAATAATTAAAACTTAAGGATATAGGTTAAAAATAGTAATTAATTCCAAAATCGGTCCTCAATTATTATTGATGAATATATCTATGAACATACATAAAAAGTACATACGTGCGAAAATACTACGTTCTCCTTATTTTTTAAAGTCCGTTTAGAAACTGGGGTGAAGCTCGAATCAGCAAAAGTTTGGTTGTATCACGAGTAAAAATTTTATGCCAATAAATGACAAATCTTCAATTCGCATAACGAATAAAAATATCATTCAGCCAGTAATAACAGCACTCAGGAACGAGACCGAGGACCGGGAATCATTGTCCATAGACATTCAATTGCCAAAAAAAACCAATTCCGTTTTTAAATAAAATAAAAAAGAAAAATTGTAACGACGTCCTTTTGCAGGCAGTGTGGCGTTGAAATTAAAAATCGTGAAAATTGACGGTAGAGTGAAAACATATAAATCTGAAGGCTAGCGGAAAATTAAAAAAGCTCCCGAGGCGTCGAGCTATGGCAACTGCCTGACACCGTTCGAAATGGAATGATCAACCAATTCCTCATTACTTTATGTGGCGACGCTTTTAAAACTGTTAGCTTTTAATGGAGCGAGTCAAATCGACTGCCGAGATACCGATAGCTTATTATTATCGTTAAAATATATGCAGAAATAAATTATTTACTTATCGCGATTTTGTAATCATTATTGGATACGTAAAACAGATTTTGTAACATTTATTGGATAGGTAAAACAGATTTTTTAACGTTTATTGGATAGGTAAAACAGATTTTTTAACATTTATTGGATAGGTAAAACAGATTTTGTAATATTTATTGGATAGGTAAAACAACACTGTTACCTATCCAATAAATATTATAAAATCTGTCTGTCTGTAACAAAATCGGTAAGTGTTTAATACACGTTATACACTTACCGAAAGACTTTACTGCTGCTTAGTACTATTATTATATATATTTGTGTTACTGAATATTTCTGATATTTTAGCTTTTTATGAGCTACATTATTGACAATTTTAAGAGTTTCATTTGAAAAAAAAATTTCGGAAGCATTTAAGGTTATATCAAAATGACAATGACACTATATTTAAAAAATCATCATTGGCTTTAGCTACAGTGACTAAGTTAAAGGTAAAACACTATGAGACAGGGTTTAATGAAAGATAATCGTAGTTTCCAAATTTAAAAAAAGCAGCACACATAAGGGTTAAATCCATCTCTGGACTTTACTCGACACGTGAATTTCGAAGCTAACGGCTACCGAATCTAATAACTCCCTACCCCCATTTGCCTCCAATATTCGACTACATCGTTTAGGATAATGATACAGTAATGCGTTTGCAATGTTGCCGTTGCCGACACAGGGAGTCCCGAGAATGGCTCATTAGCAAAAACTGTTAATGTTGCCAGTCAACTCGGCTTTTGCTTTAGTTTGGATAGTTAAAGCGTCTATTAGCTAAGTAATCATAGAGGAATAATAATATTAACTAAACGTATTGGCAAACTGTCGAAATCCCACAATATATAAAAAAATACCTATAAAGTCACTACATCGGAGAAACAACTTGAAAATACTAAAAATTTGACAATATTTTAGAGTTAGGTGCAGATGCTCGCGAAAGCCGCCGCGGCTTGCGTTAGTAACTGGCTCCCAGAAAAAGGACATTGAATATGTCCAAAACCTTATTTATGTTACAAAATGTGTCATACTCACGATAGTTTTCAAACTAAAATTATCTTACAAAATATTTTAGACTTTCCGCATAGCAACAACATGGAGCAATTTAAAAGGAAGGGTAAAAGAATCCTATAAGTGACACTTACTGTGTTACAGATGTCTATATTAAGGTACAAACAGGTAAAAAAAATGTAGTTTTCCCATCACGTCAAAAAAATGTAGTTTTCCCATCACGTCAAAAAATGTAGTTTTCCCATCAGGTCAAAAAAATGTAGTTTTAAGTATCCTTCTAAAGTTTTAAACAGTTTTAAAACTGAACTTACAGGGAGAAATTGAATAATCTTAGGACTTATCCCCCGGCACGTAGCCTATAAAATAAATAGAAGCAATTTATTTTCCTCAATTCGAATCTAAAGATATCCCTTCATAAAGAATTCTAGTCGTGCATTCTCGCGTTACGACCATCTTAAGATTTATAGCGACCCACTGTCTTGTCCGCTATAGTGTTCGAAATTTAAATCTATTTATTATTACTTTTTTATAAACGGCTTAGTTTAGGTTTTTGGGGGGAAAACGAAAATGATCGCGTATTGCCGCATTGTATTATTTTCCAAAACTTGTGTTTGTTTCAGTGTTAGTGTATAAAATTGGTGGCATTTTATTCGTTAAGTGCTGGATTATAAGCATGAGTGTCGGAAAGTGGTATAATGATGGTGGAACGTTTCTTTTCGTGTTGTTTCCAAAACTCCATAGAAGCTTCTGGTAAAGTTTCCACCACTTTACTAGGAGTATAACTTGACTTATGGACTGTGACTTGACTTGACACATAATATTTGATTATGATATGACACATTTAATATAATGTTAATATTTTAATATTAACTTGAAAAATTATCAATTACTTGTCACTGGCTAGACAAGTGTGGAGCCAAACCAAAAACAAAAAAAACGGCTTACAGCATCCAATCGGATATCTGAATAGGTCTATATACTTTTATACAACATAATGTACATTAGGTTTGTATGGGGTATATCGGATAAGGAAATCAAATAGCATATATACCTTCCGATAAGATCAGAAGACTGTATTAGAAAGTAGAGACCCTTCGGTCTTTGATTTTACGTGATCGGGTCGAAAGACATTGTGATATAGATATATTTGTACCTCTACCTACCTCCCTACCTCGGTTAGGACTACCTTAATACTCGTACATAAAATAGGTATCTAAATTATTTGACTACTATTAAAATGAACAAATAAATATTATATTCATAAAGTAGCTTAAAAATCAATATAAAAATTGAAAAAATAAGTAAAATAGGTAAATAAATCACAAAGACACACACACAGACGACTAAATTTTATTTTTATTTGAATCAAAAGCGCAATTTTTTATATAAAAATCGATGGTAGCGTCTTTGATTACCCACCTATTAATTATGATAATAAATAAATAATGATAATTAATTAATTATTACAATGCAAGGTCATCGTTTGCAAGTGATTAAGGCTTTTAATATTTTGAAATTTTTAATTTTTAAAATTTCTTTCAATTTTATGCCTTATTTGCTTACAAAATGGGGACTTATATCATATGTATGTCATAAGCGCCACGCTACCTACACAAGTGTGAAAAGTTAAAGTCAGCGTTATTAAAACCGTTCTTAAATACATAATAATAATAATAATATGTGTGGACATCTCACACAACGCCATCTAGCCCCAAAATAAGCAAAGCTTGTACTATAGTAACCAGATAACTGATACAATACTTAGATACTTTTTGTTTGTAAATACATACATAGAATGCAATATGACACCCAGACACAGAACAAACACCTATGTTCATCACACAAATGTTTGTCCTGGGTGGGAATCGAACCCACAACCCACAGTTCAGAAGGGCCAGTCTAACATATACACACTTACATAAGTGATCAATACCGATACTAACAATGGTCTCCATTTATCTGTCCTCACTTAAATTGAATCTAAATACTATTTCAGAAACAGAAAAAAAACGTCAATAGTGTGTCACTTTTACTCTTATAAAATCCTCCATCATCAATTTTCCCCATAAAATATTTCAATTGAGATAAAATCTGGTATAAATCAATCAACAAATGCCAGTTACCCGCTCCGGGTGAATTAAATTCTCTATAACTCAGAGAATTTCTGTCACTGATCAATTGGCTGATCCCTGTAGCTCGGCAGAAGGATTATTAGATTTGCCGACAACACGTTTCAAAGAACCTTCTATTATTATTTATCTTCTTGAGTAGGTAGGTATGTATAAATGGTGTGATAAATGGTGGTATCATGGAATGGATTTCAAACTGTTATCTACAAATCTATCACTACAGTGTAAACTATTTAGTTCCATTTTCAAAAATAAAATGTACGTCTTTCATTTAAAAAAACCGTAATAAGTCAAGGCTTTTTTTTTATGTTTTAGCTCCACAGTTTTGTGCATTTAACCAGTGTCAAGTAATTGATAATTTCTCAAGTTAATTAATTATATTTGTGTGTCAAGTCAAGTCAGAGTCCAAGTCAAGTCATATTCCTAGTAAAATGGTGGCAACTTTACCAGAAGCTTCTATGGAGTTTTGGAAGAAAACGAAAAGAAACGCTTCACCATCATTTTACCACTTACTTTCCCACACTCATGCCTGTAATACAGCACTTAACGAATAAAACACTACCAATTTCATGCACTAACACTGTAAATAACACAAGTTTTTTTCGTTCAACGATCTTTCTCGTTTTCCCGCCAAAAATGGAGGCTTTATTTATGATTTTTCTACTTATGAATAAAGAATTCGTTTTTGAGGGTCATTGGCACCAGGCGAAAATTAAAAAAATATAGTAAAGCCCTTAGAGATAATATGCTACCTTATCCCCTGATATCCCCTGATAAGGTAGCATATTATCTCTAAGGGCTTTACTATATTTTTTTATCAGAGAGGGATCTGATACGCTATAATTACGGACTTTTTGAGCTAGAGGAGAATAAATAATATAAATAATGTAGATACGCATATCATTACATAATCTCGGAGTAGGTATTCAGTGTAGGTAAATAAGTAGGTACCAAAATAATCACCAATAACTACGCTTTAAATACACATTCTTTTTTACAACTATATAACTATAGGTAACTTTTGTACAATTATCATTAAAGATAAAGATATGTTTTTTGTTTAATTATTTATCTTTATATTTCTTTCATACACATCCAAACTAGTTCCATGCAAGATGTTATTGGATCAATTGACCAACATGTTTTGCCTGACAAGGCGTTCTTTAAAGAAATAATTATTATTTACTATAATAATTATTAATGCTTATTATTATAAATCAGTATCACCATATCATAAATAAATTCTACTTCGTCTACTACTACAGCTTCATGATAATTGCAGTAATGTCATAAAATTATACATAATAAAAATAGAAAGTGTAAATAACCATATTAACATGCCGTCATTAAAAATATCCTTACTAATTCTTTACTTAATTATCCTTGCACCTCGTACTCGAGATAAGTATCCTGAAATAAATATATTATTACACATGTAGTATCGCATAGTTGCCACCGCTCGTACACTGTTTGTTGAGAGTTAGTAGAATAAAGGAATTTGTAGATGGCCACCCCACAACCGCCATCTTGCCCTTCCCGCTAGTCACCCTCGTCATTCGCAGTTCAGTGCTCAACCGTTCAACACTATTTTTCGCACTTACCCTAGGCTTAAAGAAAAAATCAGTTATGCCGAAACGCAAACGTGATAGTGATCTCGACCTAATTAGTGATCAAATAAAAAAGTTAAAAAAGCAACTTAAACGAGCGCGCAAATGGAAAGAGTCGACGTCGTCATCGTCGAGCGAAACAAACACCAAGCTTGTCGATGAAGGTATGTACCTATTTTATATCGTAATCCTTACACACTGGTATCGGGTTTTCGTAGGAAAAATGCATTCGAGCTGATCTTTGGACTGCCTCACCGCATTTTACTCACCTACTTAACCCTTCTTTTTGCTAAATCTGAAATATGCTTGTAATTCTGTATAAAATGCACTCGAGCTGATCTCTGGACTGCCTCACCGCATTTTATCTATCCCTTTCTTTAAATTCCGATATAAATTTCTTATAATAAAATGCACTCGAGCTGATCTTTGGACTGTCTCACAGCATTTTATCTACCTACCTCCTATTTTAAATATTAAAATAATGTCTCTTGAAAAAATGCAACTCCTATCTACTTGGCATGTTAAAGCAAACGCAAATCGAGCTGATCTATGGACTGCCTCAACGCATTTGCTAAAAATTGCCTACTAATAAAGAATGTACTCGAGCTGTTATCGGACTGCCTCACCACATTCTGGATGCTTACTAAATAACACCTGTTATACATAGCATATCCCTACTCTGAAATATAAAAAATATATAATACATATATTTCTTTGTTTTCCTCTTCAGACACCTTCTCGGGAGTTTGGGAAGAAAACCAAACTCTAGAGGAACAAAGCACAGAGACAACCTCTGTAGAACCGAGTACTGAGTTACCCTCTGAACTACCCATATCTCTGTCTGATGCGGAACAAGTCTCGAACGAGACGAACGCAGAGCCAGACAATACTACCCTTGACAAAGACATACTTGACATCCTCGGAGATAATCCCGAGAACAAGGTCCAATACGGCCCCGACATACACAAAGAACTTTCAAGCCGTCTACAACATATAACTACCAACGGTCTCACAAAAGAGACAAGGAAAGAGTTGCAACAAAAATACTTGCTTCCGTCCAACGGGACTTTGTTAGGAGCACCTCTGATTAACCCAGAGATTAAGGCAACACTAACCGAAACGCTAGTCAATCGTGACAAGGCCCTAGAGTCTAAACAAAAACTCCTTGGCTCGACCATATCTTGCCTGGCGACAGCCACATCATCTTTACTGGGTGCTCAAAACAAAGACACTGAGCTATTAAAAAAACTCATGGATGCGTGCAGGCTCCTGTGCGACATTCAACATTCTGATTCTGTCACTCGAAGAATGTTTAGTACGTCTGTACTCAAAAAGGATGTAAAGACACAGATAATGTCCTCCAAAATCGATAAGTTCTTGTTCGGGGAAAACTTACCTGACGCACTAAAGACAGCAAAAGCTGTATCTAAATCCAGTGCTGAAATAAAAAACAGTCATAATAAAAATCGCAAGAACCCACAGCCGTCAACATCTAAAGCTGGCAATTTAAACGCGAAAACCCCGGCGGCTCCTTTTCGGAAACCACCGGCGACATCGCAGAAGACACGACAGCCTGCCTCTCACCAGAGTCAGCCCGCCAAACAATACAGAACATCATCGCAGCCGCAGAAGAACAGCAACAACCATCACCGGACTTAGAGGAGGTAAAATATGCAGGACGCTTAGCTTTATTCTACAATCAGTGGACTAAAATCACCAACGACCAAACAATTCTGTCTTGGATCTCCGGCTACAAACTAGATTTCTCTAGTCCAGTCTGCCAAACTAATCCGCCTGCAATACCAAACTATACACCTAGAGAACTGTCACAGTTCAACGAAGCCATATCCGAACTATTAAAGATTGGTGCTGTTTCAGAATGCGAACCTTGTTACGACCAATTCGTATCTAGCGTATTCTTAAGACCTAAACCAAACGGGAAGATGCGGTTCATTCTAAACTTAAAAAACCTCAATAAACATATTAAAACTGAACATTTTAAGCTCGAAGATTTACGTACAGTCTTAAAGATGGTATGCAAAAATTGCCTGATGGCAACTATAGATCTCAAAGATGCCTATTTTTTGCTTAATATACATAAACAATCTAGGAAGTACCTAAGATTTGTGTTCAACAATATTCTGTATGAATTTAACGCACTGCCGTTTGGTTTAAACACAGCGCCTTATGTGTTCACCAAAATAATGAAACCTGTTTTAAAACTACTACGGTCTGCGGGCTACCTCTCCAGTATATATCTCGACGATTTATACCTAATGTCTGATTCATATAAAAACTGCGTAGATAACGTAGAAATTACAAACAAATTACTATCAAGCTTAGGATTTATAGTTAACCGCAATAAGAGCGTCTTGACTCCTTCCACTTCATGTAAATACCTAGGTTTCATAATTAACTCACAGGAACTGTCAGTCAAATTACCAAATGATAAACGAGAGCGAATATCATCAGAAATTAAAAAAATGATGAAGCTTAGATCATGCAAAATAAGACACTTTGCACAACTAGTCGGCCTATTAGTGTCCGCCTGCCCCGCCATCGAGTACGGATGGCTGTACACAAAACAACTTGAGCGTTGTAAATACCTCAACTTACTTGGTCACGACGACTATGACAAGACTATGAAAATCCCTAACACACTGCACTCAGATCTTGAATGGTGGCTTCAAAATATCTCCCACGCTGCCAAAAAGATAAGAGATGACCAATACAGCTTAGAATTGTATTCTGACGCCTCAACAACGGGGTGGGGGGCCGCATGCGGGGAACAAACTGCCAGTGGGCCATGGTCTAGCGAAGAACAAAAATTTCATATTAACCAACTTGAACTTTTAGCAGCATTCATTACCCTCAAAATGTTTGCCAAAAACTATACGGATTGCCAAATACTCATGCGTATAGATAACTCCACTGCTATCAGCTACATAAATAGAATGGGTGGAATTCAATTCCCCCATTTAACCGAAATAACAAAAAGCCTTTGGCAGTGGTGCGAACAACGTAGGATCATTGTAGTTGCATCATACATTAAGTCAGCTGACAACGCAATAGCAGACAAGGAATCACGACGCTCACATCCTGATATCGAGTGGGAACTGGGGGATAACGCTTTCAGAAGCATAAAGAATAAGTTCGGATCTCCTCAAATCGACTTATTTGCAAGCCGTATTAATAAAAAATGCGATTTATATATCTCTTGGCAGAAAGACCCAGATGCACTTAATGTCGATGCTTTCACGATAAGCTGGGCGTCGTGGTTCTTCTACGCATTCCCGCCGTTCTCAATCATCCTAAAAACCCTACGGAAAATTAGGACAGACCAGGCAAAAGGGATCGTAGTTATCCCCTTGTGGCCTACGCAGCCCTGGTATCCTGTTTTCAGACAACTTCTCATATCAGATCTGCTGATTTTCAAACCTAATGAAAATATCGTTATCTCGCATTCCAGCAAGAGCAACATTCACGACAGCCTTACCCTGGCTGCCGGAGTCTTGTGCGGACGGCGCTGCTGAGGCGAAGTGTGCCCCCATCATCAATTAACATCATGCTGGCATCCCTGAGTAACAACTCTATAAAACAATATGACGAATGCTTAAAGCGATGGTACAGTTTCTGTTTACAAAACGATCGTGACGTCTTTGAAGCTTCAGTACCCACAGTCCTGTACTTTTTAACGCAAATTTTCCATTCTGGCGTTCAATTCGGTACACTCAATAGCTATAGGGGGGCATTATCCCTTCTGATAGGTTCACACATTTCCACAGACGACAGAGTAAAAAGATTTTATAAAGGAATCTTTAGGATTCGTCCCCCCGCACCAAAATACAACGTGACTTGGGACACGTCACAAGTACTGGATTTCTTGAGTACATGGTACCCTAATGAAACGCTTCCACTTGAGAGGCTTACTAAAAAATGCGTCACTTTACTAGCCCTTGCAACGGCACAAAGAGTACAGACGATACATACAATTAAAATAAACAAAATTGAATACACCACAACACAAATTAATATCAAAATACCCGACTTAATCAAAACCTCAAAAGCAGGCATAAATCAACCTGTTCTTCAGATCCCTTTCTTCAACGAAAGACCTCAGATATGTCCAGCAAAAACGATTATGTCGTACACTCACCAAACCGCCTCACTTCGTAAAAATAATAAGCTCTTTATCGCTTTTAAGAAACCGCACAATGAGGTGACCACGCAGACAATTAGTCGGTGGATAAAGGTCACACTTCAAGATAGCGGCATTGATGTCAACATATTCACAGCGCACTCCACCCGACACGCGTCGACCTCTAGAGCTCACCAATTGGGTGTTAGCATCGACGTCATTAGAAAGACAGCAGGAGCAGAGGTGGAGTGGCACTTCGGCCACTTTTGGCCGCTTCTATCAAAGATCGATTCTGATCGACAATGATCAAACTGCCTTAGCTAGAGCAGTATTTAGCCACAATTAGATTAAATTACTTACCTACAATGATCATAGACATGATAAAATTTCCCTGTATGTACTAATGCATAAAGAAGCAAATAGATAGCTTGATTTTCTGCTGATTATAGATTGTTTAAAATTATGAGAATTGCGTAAGCGATTATGTCTCTAATAAAGACTGCTACTTGTACTTAACCAGTCATTTTCATTTTTCTTTTCTATACCAGCGCGGTGATATTACCAAAAATAACTCTCAACCTCTACATGTGTAATAATATATTTATTTCAGGATACTTATCTCGAGTACGAGGTGCAAGGATAATTTATGATTAAACGAACTAAGTGAAGTTCTATCATAATTATCCGTAGCACCTCGTACGAAGAGATAAGTATCAATCACCCACCCATCCCCATAGCTAGCCTATGCAACCCAAACAAACTTACGGTAATATCACGCAACTGTAACGATACTCTAAACTAAATGACGAGGGTGACTAGCGGGAAGGGCAAGATGGCGGTTGTGGGGTGGCCATCTACAAATTCCTTTATTCTACTAACTCTCAACAAACAGTGTACGAGCGGTGGCAACTATGCGATACTACATGTGTAATAATATATTTATTTCAGGATACTTATCTCTTCGTACGAGGTGCTACGGATAATTATGATAGAACTTCACTTAGTTCGTTTAATCATAAATAATA
Organism: Ennomos fuscantarius; assembly: GCA_905220475.3. NCBI lineage: Eukaryota > Metazoa > Arthropoda > Insecta > Lepidoptera > Geometridae > Ennomos > Ennomos fuscantarius. The sequence goes on from HG992029.1 coordinate 12,029,864, forward strand.
AATGGGAAAGTAACTGTCTGTCTGACGTGCTTTCACGGCAAAAGTACTGAACTGTTTTAAATGAAATTTGGTACACAGATAGTCTAGAGCCTGAGAAAGAACATAGGCTACTTAAAAAAGGCTTGAAAGGTGAGACTGCGGGTGAAACTGGGGGGTGGAGGTAGTAAATAATATAAGAAAGTTTAATATCTATACCCATAACTTCTACATGAAAATTCTTTGTCCCCAAAACAAAAACGACAACAGCCATAATTTCAAAGGCCAATATTGTGTGTGATAAATTGTTAAGCTCCAGGTGCGATATTTCAGTGGAATATTGTGTTTTTCACGCTAACATTGTACTGGATGTACTTATCATAGGTATATCGTTTATTTCAGAAAGCACCGCGGGTGCTGTTTTAATTTTCCGCTACTCTTTTAATTTATCGCTCGTCCGAAATTAAATCTCATTTACTTACTATTATTTTTCACTCTGGTCTGTGATTGTTTTACTTTATCTCTGCATAAATATAGGTAATCTAAATATATATAACTCAAAGGTAACTGACTGACATAGTGATCTATCAACGCAAAGCCCAAATCACTGGACGGATCGGGCTGAAATTTGGCATGCAGGTAGATGTTATGACGTAGGCGTTAGCGGATCTAAGAAAGGATTTTTCAAAATTCCACCCTTAAGAGGGTGAAGTGGTTGAATTATTTTTCCATAGGCCACGCCGCGGGCGAAGCTGCGGGCAGAAGCTCGTTAGAATCTAAAATTACTTTTCATCAAAAATGGTTATGTAAATGGATCAAAGGAAACTAAAGCATCTGAAAGCACCTATCAGATTTATTTTGATTTTTTTTATTTCATAGGTCTACCGACGATTATATCATTAAGACTAAAGTAACAAACATGACCATAATAAAACTAAATGTGTAATTAATTACAGGCAAACACTGTGTATGCTACAATACTTTAAAAAGATAACACTTAATTTAAAATAAGTAATAAAGATTATAAAGATTACTGTACTTCTCTAAAGAAGAAGTCAGCACGTTAATGAAAAGAAAAAATAAATAAAAGGAGGAATTATAATTTCGAAGATTTTAATTTGGTATTTCCTTGAGTAAATACTCACGAAAATGGTGTAATTTAATTATAAAAATATCTTTTGGACCGCTGTTAAACCATTCATTTAATAATCTACATAGCCTAGGGATCAGTGTTGTTAATGTGTATAATGTATGAATTCAAACGAAGGTAGGCTTTCTTAAATTCATTGTTCATTTATTTTTTATTGATGTTTTATTTAAATGGAGTTATCTATCTATACCAGATTCGGTTAGTCATGATCCGTGGGGTCCTTGAGGTCATCGTTTTTTCCAAAATTTATCGATGCGACACGTAACCAAAATGCTGGAATTTATTTAGCATAACTAATTAGCATTGCAATTCAACGGGACAATGCTGCCAGCATGTTGGGTACGCTACCTACCGGTAGTGCGCTGGAGCATTTAAACTGTCTAAAGATCAACGCGGCTAGTATAAAGCCCAATTTTTTTTTTATTACGTAGTTTAGCTTGTAGTATTTAGTAGTAGTTAGTTAGTTAAAATAATAAAGTTAGTCATTCTTTATAATATTATTATTATTATTATCAGATTATAAACTTATCACTTACAAACGCTATATACCACGAGTAATAAGGTAATGAATTACCCACTAAGTATGCAAAGAGTTTTTCAACCAATATTTAAAAAAAAGTTTGTACAAGTATGTCGGTACCGATTCTTCCACGCGCACATTTAAACTTAGGCAGCGGACTTTAAATGGCTCTACATTATCTCGAAGAGTTTCCAACAAAATCCAAAGTTGAACAACAAAGGGCTGGAGAAATTAACCGGGCGAGACTAACAAACAATTTAATTGAGTTCACCTGTAAATGCCATGTTCTACTTAGTTAACTTACCTATCTGCAACTCACAGTAAGGGCATTATGTAAAATTTAATTTTATTATTTATTTTATTTATTATTATTCAATTTATAATAATTAGCTTACAGTTAATGACCAAAACGCTAACTATTTTATTGATTACTTACGTGTAAATCTAAAGTTATTACAAATAGTCCTTATGTTATCGTAGAATATGTCGACATGCTGGCACTCATGAGTGAACGCATTAAGTAGGGCCAGTGCCCGCAGCGTGGGTGAGTTATTGCAGTGGTGAGTCCGTGGTACTGGACAAGCAAACAACTGATGCCGACGACGTCCAGTTCACAAATAATTGTTAGGAACGTACAGATTCATGGAAGCTAATACATCTGAAATATTAATTATAGCATGCAGTATTGAGCAATAATGGATCACAAGCAGTAGTTTACGCCTGTATTTCAACTTGTCTAGTCCAATCATTCCTGACACAAATAAACACGGGTAGAGGTAAGGATAAAACCCATATTTTCGTTTATAGATGTATCTAGCAAACTTTCGTTGCACTCTCTCTATATACATACTTTGGTAAATAGAGGTTCCCAACAAAGCACCGAAATAAAAAAATATTTACTAAGCATTCCATATAGGTAGTATTCTACGCCAATGACTTGGTGCGGAAACTTGCCTACATATATAACACACCCAAACCACAAAATACAAGCACCTATACACACCCAAACCATAAGTAAACACGTAACTATATCACGAAATTGAGAAATTTTCCGAGCCTGTCCATAATTCCATATTCCCTTACGTTTTTCCTCATTACGCGTTTTTCGAGACAAATCTCTAATCCTGAGCGCGCTGGCTCCGCCGGTTCTGTCTCAGGGAATTAAGTTATGCCTTTCCATGAATATTATACTCGGTGTCATCTCTTTGCATTACTTAACTCTGTGTAAAAATCTCAATGAATTGTATTGCATTATCTGAGGAATGAAGACGGATAGACCTTAGATCAAATTTATTAGCATAACATAATATTAATAATATTTAAATATTTGTGGACATTTCACACAACGCCATCTAGCTCCAAACTAAGCAAAGCTGTTTGTGAATATATAGTTGAAATAAAATACAATGCCCAGACATGAAACAAACATGATGCTCATCACACAACTGTTTATCGTGGGTGGGAATTGAACTCACAACCTACAGTTCAGAAGGGTTACTACCAACTAAAAAATTATCAATGGTATACCCATAGATATAGTAGTTAAGTCAAAATATTTTTGACTACAATATTTTCGCTAATAACCTACCTACCGATTTATTGAAATGTATACATTATTACCGTAGACTGATTCAATTGATCATTAAGAGTTAGAAAATACGTTAATATAAAGTTTAATAAATTTCCTGTTAGTTTATATCCATTGATTTTATTTCATTGCAAGTAGAGATAAAAAGTTTAGGTTTATTGACGGTGTATGTATATATACCTATAATACACTCTATTACGACTATTGACAATGTCTGTGGTGTGGTAGGTGAGCAGGTCGGACCTGGAGGCGGTGGGTTCGATTTCCGCGACAGGATCAATATTAGTGAACAGAAAAAAAAGCGCAAATAGTTGTTGTTGGACCATGGTCCTCGTAGTTCCTGAGTCCCTATATCTAGGGACTCAGTAACCTGTATCTCTAGGATTCCCTGTATCCAGGGAATCCTAGTTAGGGTCCAGGATCTATGGGTGTGATTGTTGAGCGTTATTATTATTATAATTATTATACTTACTGGTAAATGTACTATATCCAATTAATCCTATCCTATCCTACTAATTGACGAGTGAGAGCGAAGGGCCTCCGTTTCAGCTTGGGCAAAACGGATTTCGTATGTCCGGCAGATATCCGGCTGTTCTTATCTACAGATCGTATTTATCAAGCGATTCTCGCGAGTTTTTATGAGTAAATTCTATAATATGGTTTTTACACGATTCCGTTTTGGAAAATTTTCAATATGGGCAGAAATGGAGGTTGAAAATGATGAATTAGAAGCTTTTCAGTTTTAAACTATGTTACGACAAACTCGCGAGGTCTAAAGTTCACATTACAGCCACTAGTAGTAAAAATGCAGAAGTTTCCATATATTTATTTTTGTTTTTATTTTGTATGTCAATATAATCATTGCCTTATTTCACATATTGCTTATAAACTGAAGGGGTGAGAATAAAAAGGGTTTAACTGATTTTTTTCACAAAATGACTAATGGGTATCGTTGGATTCAGCGTGAAATTATCTACAATAATAACCCTTTAAACCCTTTTTATTCTCAACCCTTCAATTATGATCTGGATTGTAAGTTGACTATGTGATTATATGTACTTTTTCTCTCATCATAATAATTTCTACATGAGTAAAACTGCAGTAGGTAACCAGCTAATAGAAAACGCACTACAAAAGTACATAGATCAAGCTATAATCTTCACATGAATCAGGGAAAACGAAATCCTGGCAATGCAGCCGTGCATACGTTTCAGTCCCTTGCCGGGCGTAGTTTTTTATATCGGTACCGAGATAAATTTCCGGTTAGCGGGGGTCCAGCGTTGATTTATACCGGCCGTCAGTCAGCCAACGAATTACTAAGGTCCGATGTAAATCACCTTACGAGCTATTCGAATCGATACTCGTCTAATACGCGTATCGGAGAGGTGCAAGGGTTTCAGCATCACAAGCAAGATGTATTGGGCTTAGACTAAAGCTATTAATTTCAACACTAGTTTCTGCCCGTGCCCTATAGAAAACGAATGACATATTTTTCTATGTTGTGTATAAATTTTCGAGTCAATTGATCCAGAGAAGAAAAATTATCATAGAAAATTCATTCACACATTTTACTCTCTTAGAGGTGGAATTTCGAAAAACTTTTTCTTAGTGGATACGGTACACTTTACAAAGAACACACCCTTCAAATTTCAACTCTCTAGGACCAGTGGTTTAGGCTATGCGTTAATATATATGTCTGGCAGTCAGTCAGTCAGTCAGTCAGTCAATCAATCAGTCAGTCAGTCAGTCTGTCAGTCAGGACTTTGAATTTTATATTTAGGTGGTAGGTGAAGATTAGTTCGAAGTTTGATGGTGGTTGTTCTACTTATAATAAACACTAAGTATATATAAGAGGTACAGTAAGTACTTAATAGTAAATGAAAAAGTAGAAAGAAAATCTCACTACAAACATAAATAAGTTAGCCTATTCAGGCCCGTATTACAAAACAGTGTTGTCGTCGATCGCTGCTCAAGTCGATCATTTGGTGAATTAAGTCTTGTTTTGAGTACCAATTCACAACTGAGCTTGGTTCTGTAATAACGGGCCTTAGACTATTGTAGACTATAGTAAAAAGAAACATTGTATTTGCAATTGAAACTAGATATACTTAAGTAGGTACCGATACGAAGGCAGTTGAATTATACCCCCAAGGACTATCGGCCAACAGATGCCTATCGATGCACCATTGGCAACGCAGTGACAGTTTATTGATGCCCTCCTTGAAGAAATTGGAGGCAACCAATTCTTCAAAGAAAATGTACTGCCTTTCGGGCATTGAATTTTTCCCCGCCAAAAAGTTATCCAAATTCTGGAATAAGTCTTTAGGCGCAAGGTTATTAGGTTCATACATTTTGAGTTTAATATTTTTAAATTACTATTACTATATTATTGTATTATTAGGTATTAGTAGTAGGTTGCTTTAATTGAAATTTTATAAATGTTACAATTTTCTAGTATATACATTTTTAATTAAAAGCAATTTAAAAGTTTGTCATGTATCCCCACGGGGACGTCACAACGTTAATAAGGACAACGACGGCCTAAAAGATTAAAACAATAAGTAAGCTCATAAAAAGGTCAACCTCGTTACTTTGGGTACTGATGTTTATTACCACAGCAGGTTCTATGTCGAAACTTTTTATACGTAAAAAGTTGACGGTCGTAAAATGGTTCGGGTGGATTAAAAAGGGAGAAGTAGAGGGGCACGTTTTGGGACATTGCAAGGTTTTTTTTTATGTTAAGAAATGACGTGACGAGCTAGCCGTTCGCCTGATGTTAAACGACACGGCTGCCCATATCAGCTGCAGTGTCACTCGGAACTCTAAAGTATAGAGGTTCGCGTGACACTGCACTGCGCACGTCATCCAGAGACATCAGCACAATCTAGTAATAAGATTACTAAACTGTGAGATCAGATCATAAAGTCTCATTTGCCCAGTAATTTCACTAGCTACAGTACATTGCAAGGTGTTGTCTAATATTTTACTTGTGCCATAACTTTATTTGAATTAAGTTTGTCAGGCTTGGAAATTGGATGGAAGCTTGAAAGGCTCTATGTTAAAAAAAATCATTTATGTATTTGGACAAAGGCATATAAGTAGGTAAGTACTTAGAAAAAACTTGATTTCCATACTAGGCTCAAGGCCCGTATGAGGTCCATAATATAGACAAATGCCTAAGCTATAGGTTACAAAAAAATAATGTAAATTAAAACAATTTTTTACTTTAAAATATTTAATTACCTGTATAATAAAATAAAATATATTTGGAGAGCGTGATGGCGAATGTAAAATTCTTCTGGCTAATTATGTGCTACAAATAATGTGTCGCGTACACTACACACGTCACATGCTCAAGGAATGTGCGTAGGTAGCTTATGGTTTAAATAGTAATTTGAACTTAATTTTCTGCTTAAAGGTGCTTTTTCGAGCTTATAATTAAAAAAGATATCACCTTTTAAATAGTTGGCTTAACAATACATACATAGTTTTGTTTTGGTCTTTGGCTCCACACTTTTGTGTATTTAGCCAGTGTCAAGTAATTGATAATTTATCAAGTTAATGATATTTCACGTAAATATGGTCGTTGTGACGTCAGGTCACAGTCGAAGTCATCGAGTCAAGTCAGAGTCAAGTCATAGTCTAGTCTAGTCAAGTCATGCTCCTAGTAAAGTGATGGCTACTTTACCAGAAGCTTCTATGGAGTTTTGGAAACAACACGAAAAAAAAAACGTTTCATCATCATTATACCACTTTTCCACACTCATGCCTGTAATCCAGCAATTAACCAATAAAATGCCACCAATTTGATGCACTAACACTGAAAAAATAACACAAGTCTTGGAAAATAATATAACGCGGTAACGTGATCTTTTTCGTTTTCCCGCCAAAACTCCACATACATAGTTTTTTTTTTTGTTTTGGTATGGCTCCACACTTTTGTGTATTTAGCCAGTGTCAAGTAATTTATAATTTCTCAAGTTCATTAATATTATAACATACATAGTTACCACAAAATTTCTTAAAACAACAAATGAAAGCTGAATAAAAAATGAGTTATCAAAAAGGTTTAATTTAATCTACAACGGTGTTGGCGCCATAGAACGTACAATCATTAGAACTGTCAACAAATGGCAGGTGTTGGAGTCATAGAGCGTACATACATACGTTGCAACTGCCTTACTCCTGAAAAATTACCACCGGGAAATCTCAAGCCCCCCTCGAGATGCAGCGAGGGCGGGTCCTACTATCAGTTACTACCAGTATTAATACTTGTATAATTTTTCCGTCTGTTATACTAGTCAATATCATAAAAGAGAAGGAATTTAGTTCGAAATAATATAATAATAAGGAATTTAGTTCAGGTGAGAGCGCGGTTAAATGCTCGACAAGTTTGAAGTAAAAAAAAAATTTAAAATCCTTGGAATTCGCTACAGCAGCTAGAAAAGGATTTTCTTGGATTGATTGATTGATTTTGAAATTCCTTTATTGACATAAAATTACATTTTATTTTGTAGGACTTAGCGTTAGTGTCTAAGTTACAAATTTATTCTAAGAATTTAAATTGTTTTGTAGGCTGAAGGCGCCTCTTAAAACTAATAACACTTTACAAAGTTTATAAATATACAGTTCTATTTAAATCATAAATTTTAGGGTAGATAGGGAAAAAAAATAGATTAACATTACGCATTACTTTGCTACTTCGTGCGTTTTTGGCATGATTAGATTAATTAAATTTTCTTGGATTATAGGCAGTTGGAACTCGGGGAGCCGTAGCCGTTGGATGTAGGAGGCAAGTGGGCCTGCACGCTGATGGTTTTTATAGGAAAAGCATTTGAACACTGTCTCGCCTGATGGAAAGTGACGTTGCAGTCTGTAATTAGCCGTTATCCAGCGGAACTCGGATAAATATTATTATAAGTACTTACGTAACTTATTTGAATCTCGATAGTGCAAGTTTTCATCCAAATCAGTTCAGTCGGCTTGGCGTGAAAGCTACACAACCAAATAGACAACACATCAACAGCCGGAACACTGCTGAAGGCCACCCCCATAAAACGCCATTTTGGATGCATAGGGGGGATTTGCCATAATAACCACGGCTCACAGAAGGTGATCACAGAAAATTTTAATGAACTGAGGAGTGAAAGCTGCTCCCTGGATATTCCCTTAGCCGGCTCTTACGACACCCATGGGGGGCCCACGACACTTATATATATTTACCGATAGGAAACAATAATTAATACTAGGTAGGTACGAGTTTTATACTTCTAGAGTGCGAACCCATAGTAGCCCCTCAAGCATTCCCATTGCGATCATCGCCTCACATAATACGAGAAGCTTCGAAGAGAATTTCCCAGTTAATGCTTCCGCTGATGGTACCGTTATAAAACGCATTTGTTTTTTATAACATGAGGAGAATTTTCACTGATAAATCTGTGGCTTTGTAGGAATAGAGCATTTATAAGTACAAAATAATACAAGATTATCTAATATAAAATATATAATAAAAAATAAAAACCAAGAACAAAAAACTGTAACAATGATTTTAGTGTTAAAATTAAAAAGAAACAAATAATAGTGGACATCACACAGCGCCATCTAGCCCCAAACTAAGCAAAGCTTGTACTATTGACACCAGATAACTGATAGAATAGGTACTTAGATACTTTTTGTTTGTAAATATAATGTTTGTCCTGGGTGGAAATCGAACCCACAACCCATTCAGAAGATAGGGTTACTACCAAATGAGTATGGGTTACTAACAAATAAACATTTGATAGGATCACGTAGCGAGGAGCAAGTGTGGCTCATTGGTTACCCATGCGACTTACCAGGTTCAAATCCCTGAAGTTCCTGTACCACAGACTTAGGTACAAGTACTATGGAGGATTAGGTACTATGGAGTTTTGGAAACAACACGAAAAGAAACGTTTCACTATCATTATACCACTTTCCCACAGTCATGCCTGTAATCCAGCACTTAACGAATAAAATGCCACCAATTTTATGCACTAACACTGAAAATAACACAAGTTTCGGAAAATAATACATTGCGGTGACGCGATCTTTTTCGTTTTCCCGCCAAAACTCCAACTCAGTTCTTGCTAGTGACAGTTCACTGCACGTCCGGTACCTGCGCCGGTCAACATCCGGACCGGCCGGACGTCATTTCAACGCCGGAAAATCAGCAATCTCCTCTTTTAGGTATATTCTTAGGGTTCCGTACCTAAAACACTAATAGATCCACTGTGCCCAAAAGTAAAATTTTCAAATTGCGTAATTTTGGAAAATCTAGACGTCTTTGTACATGGTACACACCCTGAATGTTGTTATCACCCGACTACACCGCGGAAAAGAAGAAGTTATATATACATACTCACTAACGAAGAAGAAAGAAGGAAACGAAGAAGAATTTATTTCATAGCTAATTCAACCACCCATTTCACCCTCTTAGGGTTGGAATTTCGAAAAACCCTTTCTAAGGCGATACCTACACTTTGCAAAGAACACACCCTTCAAAGTTCAAATTTCTAGGACCAGCGGTTTATGCTGTACGTTGATATATAAGTCAGTCAGTCAGGACTTTGAATTTTATATGTATAGATTGGCTTTTGTACTAGGTGGTAAGTGATAGGTTGTAAGAGGTGGTAAGACTTTTCTGTAAGAGGTACCACCACTTTGCCAGATATTCTGCTGCCAAGTTAGTGTAGCTACAAGTAATACTGTGGATTGAATGACACCGTAGCTTACTAGCTACGGTGTCTACTAATTCTACTAATTTCACTAAATTAGTGAGAATATAAGACTTTGTAAGATGATCTCTTGGTCATAAATCTCTTACTAGACTCAGTACGACGTGCGCAGTGCAGTGCGGTGTCACACAAAACTATAATTTAGAGTATGAAGTAGCACTGTAACTGTCAAATACAAGTGACAAGGTTTTCATTATTCCATTTATAATTATATATATTTATACTTAATTATGTATATAATTATATTAAATTTATTTATTATATTTATAAATTTATTAATTTATAAATAAATAAATAAATAAAAATCAAATCAAATTAATAAATACGTGTGGACATCTCACACAACGCCATCTAGCCCCAAACTAAGCAAAGCTTGTGCTATGGGAACCAGATAACTAATACAATACTTAGATACTTTTTGTTTGTAAATACATACATAGAATATATAGCTAGGTACATAATCCAAATAATTGTAATGTTGTGAAGAAATTCAAAATAATTTGCTATAGAAATTATATACAAATTTTTACGGAACCCTCAATAGGTTTACTGCACGTTCCGGTTAGTTACATGCATCTGTGCTGATTGCCATGCTCAAAGGTTACCTATGCAGGTATTGTAGGTATGCCCACATAGGTAACCTGCGACCATGGCAAAAGAATTTGGGGAACGGAGGATTTAATTGGAAGAGCTTTTGACTTCGCACAATTCAAATCGAACATCAAAATGAGTGAAATGAATTGTATTGGTGTTATGGACATGCTTACCGTACTTACCTACCGTCATCTCGTAGATTTGTCTAAAGCCTCGTAAATTTATAGATCACATTGGTTTTTAATTTAATACTTACGTAGAACCTAATATAGTATTCATATCATTTTAAAACGTGATAGATAAGCATTTGAAAATTTCGGTAGAGATAAACGACCTACCCATTTATACATTTATTTATTTATACAAGAAAAAACGTTCTAACCGGAAAATTCTTCTTTAAAATCCCTACCGGTTTCCAGTTGGCAATAACTCATCATTTATGGTGCAGAGATATTTATTGGACTAATAAAATTTGTCCATAGTCGGCTGTTTCTCTCCTCTTTGTTTTAGTTTTACCAACATTATACATACGTGCAAAGCAAAACGTAGGAATTGTGAACAAATAAAATAAATTAAATAAATGTTTGTGGACATATCACACAGCGCAATCTAGCTCGAAACCACAAATATAATACTCCCGAACTAAGCAAGTTTGTACATTGTACATACATAGAATATAAAACCGAGACACAGAACCAACGCCTATGTTCATCACGCAAATGTTTGCCTTAGGTGGGAATTGAACCCACAATCTACAGTTCAGAAGGCAACTGAGCTATTAGGCCAGTCAATATTGCAATTATAATATTACCTTTTTTGTAGTAATTTGTGCAAGGAAAGCCAGGATGATTTTTATGTCTGAGCACCATTACACGCAGCTTTATTAAATTTCTTCGGTTTCAGGTACAAAACTTTTAAATTTGATAATACCTATATTTAAGTTTTATTTCTTAAGTACTTTTTTTTATTTAGTTATATGGGAGCATTCTATAGCATGGACTGAATACCATATATTAAAGGAAAAGAACGAATTAAATTACCTTGTATATATATTATTTTTAAGGACGCGTTATCCTTACATTTGTGTTGATGTAACTTGAAAATTATCCCAACCATCATTGGTTGAGACAATTCAAGAATCTCTCAATAGATGGCGCTACCAACCGCGTAAGTTGGTTGTAAAAGGTAAAGATAAATTTAACCACGAGAACACTTATCACGTAGCTAAGTTAAGCATGTTAGCTTTAGGGACAGTATCTGGGGAGGAGGAGGCGTTACGCGCACCTCCTCCTTCCCCCGTAGTGGGGCCACTGGTGGAGCCGGGGGACTCTCCGCCCGCGCCGGCTTGCACGTCCCCACACGTCTGGTGGGTGACCTTGGTGAGCAGGTTCACCCATCCATTGGCGCAAGGAGGCCCGAAAGGGCCTGCCGCCGGGGGCGAGTTTTGACTCTCAAACTGCCACCTGCCTACACAATCAATAGCTGTGTATTCTCGAAGATTTCGTGATCGTTACAGTGCCACCAACTAATCTTTGAATACTCCGTCTCTATAATATGAGGCTATGAGGATTTGACCTGAACCAATAAAATGTAAACAGATGATGAATCAAACGTTATGCCGTAAAAAATAGATAAACAAACAGAAAACGTTTCACCTTTTTTTAATGTGTTTAACACACAATTAAAACAATGGTAGGGTAAAATATTAGGGGTGTAAAAAAGTAGAGCTCATCGGATAATATTAATTGCAGGGGGTGGTAGAGCACCCTCTATTGAAAATATTATACAATAATATTTATTATTGCAATAATATTTATTATATAATAATAAATATTATATAATAATAAATATTATATAATATAATGATATTTAACAAAAACCTGTATGTGTATTGTCTAGTGGGGTATAGCAGATGTCGTTTTCTTCAAACAACCATGTATAACCAGTATATTAGCAAACTCCGTTTTTTATTACATAAAAAATAGTGTTGGTGTTAAATGATATCAAACATTTAGTTGGTATAAAATACTGGAATATATCATATTGTCTGGAAGAGATCCCTGTAAGCGGTAAGACCGTCTATGATGTGACACTTAATTTTTAAGTTTGTGCTTGTCAATTATTCCTGTAATATGATGTTTCAATGAGTCTTGAGCGTTATCTATCTTTTATCTATTGTATAAAATTATAATTAATTTGGGTCAATGATGGGTCATAAAAACTATTACAGTACACATTAAAAAAAATACTAAAATAAAGAAAACTTTAATATCTACCTATTTTGTAATTAGCAAAACTATAACACAAATAAAACTAAGTAATAAAAATGATTAAACTTCATCCACAAGCTTGAATCTTTGATGCTGCGGTTCTGGTATAACATTGAAGTACTTCTTTAGAATGGTTTGGTCAGTCCTTCCACTGTAATGACGTTGCACCCATGTGTGGTCCCAGTTGGGGTCAAACTTCTCACATGTGACTACTACTCTACCAGCTTCCATTGCAAAGAGAGTTCCATTGCGACCAAAACCCACCTGCAAATACATATAAAACAGTTGATACAAAAACAGTTCCATTGATAACACACATGGCCTTTTAAAGTACTGGTAGAATATACATGCTATTTGCTGTAAGACAAACTTCCTTCTCCTACTGTCTGATATAAAAATAATGCAATAGTAGACATACAATACACACAAACAATTTGCTGGCATCTGTATTTTCTGAAAACTACAATCTTGGAGTCTTAAAAATCAGAGTGAACAGGTTTCTTCTGGCAGGTACTACCTAATAATGTACCGAATGGTTAAATTTCCGGGATACCCTGCATAATAATAATATACTATGTATACATATAAAAATGAAATGTTGTTTATGGGTGAGTGCATCACTTGAGAATGGCTGGACAGATTTGACTATTTTTGTTTTAAAATAGAAAAGAAAACTAAATGAAACTCTTATCCATGGGAGTTTGGTCCGAACAGATTATATTATCATATCAAACATTAAAACAATTCAGCACTTGTGTCAGTAAAAAGTGTTATTTGATCACTTTTTACACTATTTGGACCATTCCTTATCTTATTGTGTAATAATTTTGAGTAAAGCATCAATAGAAATGTTGACCTATTCAGTAATTAAAAATTATGTTATGTTAATAAACTTAACATCTTTTTGAACTATTAATATAAGCTACTCACATTCAAACCAGGATGAAAGCGAGTCACTCTCTGCGTTGCCAGCATGTGTCCAGCTTGCACAAAGTGTCCATCTTGCACTTTCCAACCTCGCCGCTTCGGCTTGACTTTGCAGTTAGTATTCTGTGTACTACCGCCAGTCTTCTTACTTGCATTGCGAATGAGTTCTACGAAAGTAAAAGGAAATTATTCGCTATGAAACTAATAAAAATTAAGTGAGCAGCCCATTTATGTAATGGATTACAGCGGCATTGGTTGTAGATTAACCCAAAATTTAAAACAATGGTGTCTTAAAATTTTATTTATAAAAATCTATATATAATAACCTCGAAATTTGTGCCGTACCTTTAATTATGGGATTATGTTTGGATAAATTAAGCACGAAGTTAAAAGACATAGTAGACTAGTTATGTAATCACGGAGTTATTGTCCCTGCAGTTTCAGTAAATTCTTTCCAGCACCAATAGAAAATAATTCACAAGAACAAGACAAAACAAACTTGAATTTGCTCAATTTGAGTAATATAACAAATGAAAATGACGTTGACAACATGACATTGACACTTAATAAATGAACTGACACTGACATTAAGAAGTACTCTAAGCTGACACTAGTCACTAACACAGATTGAATAAAGAACAATTATTAAACTCTGTGAAGCTATGGTTTGTTCACACGAACTACAGAACTTAACAGGAAAGGGCTAGCAAGATATAATTATATTTAAAATAAATACAACGATGGAGATATCGTGTTATCATGTACGTAGTTAAAACCCTGGAGATTTATGATTCTCATCTCGCCATGGCATTATATAGCTATAATTGAAGCTTAAATAATGTGCATTGATTAGGGCATCAGATTTTTTTCTAAGGTCCGTAGACAAAATTCGCCCTATTAGTATATATAGGTCGTCTATGGGCCCGTATTACAGAACGATGCTCAGTCATCGGTTCTCAAGCAGAGATTTCATTCACCAATTGATCAATTTATGAATGAAATCTCTGCTTGAGCACTGATCGATGACAGAGCATTGATCTGTAATACGGACCTATGTCACTATAATAATACACTATAATACATGCTATATATATATTATATAGCAGTTATTATAGTGAACGGCTCCAACGATATTCATGAAACTCTGTAAGCAGACAGTTTCGGGGGCGATAAATCGATCTAGCTAGGTTTCATTATTAGAAAACATCGTTTTATCTGTGTTTTCAGGCAATGAAAAACCACTACAATATCATTACTATAATACGAAGGTTAGGTTACCATACCAAGGTTAGGTTATAAAAATAAGGATTCTTTAGAAAATTGATTTATTTTCCTTACTAACAAATACATCACACTATCACACTTTACATCACATCACATCACATCACACTAATATTATAAAATATGTTTGTTACTTCTTCACGCTCAAACGGCTGAATGGATTTAGATGAAATTCGGTACCAAGATAGAAAAGAGAAATTTTCTCGTGGGTTGACTAAATAATTAAAATACTTATTATCCACGGGTGAAACCGCGTGGTGCAACTAGTATCAAATATTAAGTTACATCATTCAAGACTATGGTAACTTTATATTATTGAAAAATTAAATAAAAAGTGATTTTCATCGAAATTCCGTAACTTTGCGTTGTGACTTAAAACTCCTTGAAATATTCATGATCATTACTTTGATTATTATTAACATTGTGTTCTGATTATTTCTATTCTTAGGTTTTTGATACCTAGCTTAAGTTTTTTGGCGTTTGTGTTTTTAGATTTTTTTCGTAATTTGTGCAGAATTTTATACAAAGGTTTGTTTAATTTCTTTTCTGAGGTTTTTAAAAGTTGAGTTTTCTCAAACTTCTAGATTGTAAGTTCGTTAGATTTGTAATTTTTGCCCGCTGTAAATTTTTCGGTAGGGTTCCCAGGTCAAAGATAGTCGGTCATATGCTTATTTAATTATTTTAGTACAAATATAGCTCAAGAGTCACTAAACGTTAATTGTGAAATGGTGTGTCTTACCATCATACCAATCGTAGGTGATGGGGCTTGCTTCTTTCGATCCCTGTCCTATTCAATGTATGGGACTCAGGAACGGGCTATGGACGTCCGTAAATAAATTGAAGGGGTGAGAACAAAAAGGGTTTATCTGATTTTTTTCACAAAATGACTTATGAGTATCGTTGGATTCAGCGTGAAATTATCTACAATAATACATTCTCAAAATACCGAAATGAGGCTTAAATCTCGAGATTTTTAGTCCAAAAACGGTTTATCTGTCACAGGAATACAGTTGGCTTAGCATAAAAACATTATTATATTTCATTTATTATACTATGTTTTTATAGTAATTGTATGAATTAGTACTATATTTAGTATTTTAAAATAGAATTAAAACATTTTCAAGCAACTGAAACTTACATAAACCTTTTCTATTACCTTATAAGCACTACATTAAAATGACGTCGTTGAAGTTTAAAGTCAATTTTCTCGAAACTATCAATTTGACAGTTAAACCCTTTTTATTCTCAACCCTTCAATTGTCAGTCTTGTAGTAGCTAATTGGCAAGAAATTGCGATATTGTCATATAATGCTAAGTCTAACAATGCCGCTATGAGACATCAATGCACGCACGAGATTCTATTAATTTAAGACGGTTAAGTTAATTTTATCCCGAAATATTAATGGTTTCAGAGGGATAGCCCACGCGGGCGAAGCCGCGGGCAGAAGCTAGTATACCTATAAAAATAATGACTGTCTGCTTAGTAGCGACTTATTTTAATCGGATCAGTTGTTTCTCAACCGTTTGAGCAAAATCAAGTCGACTTGTTTGTATATTGTTAAGTTACATATATTTTAATTAGATGTCTTATGTACAACATATAATATTATATATATAAAAATACCATCCCAAAAAATACCCTCAAAATATTAGATCCGCTTTTGACAATATAGAACAAATCATTTTATTTTAACATTATGTCTTTGCTATTTGCTTTCGTTGTGTTTGTAATAATATCATTGATTTCTTGGCTATATTTGTTAATTGACTGTAAGCGGACAAAACTAGTCGGACCGTTTCCTTTACCCGTGGTGGGAAATGCTTTGGATTACTTTGGAGATTCAACGAGTAAGTACCTATCCCTTTTTACCTATCTCAGTATAGTCTCCGTCTTTTCGGCGCAAATTAAAGCGCTTGCTTTAATTTGCGCCGAATCATGTGAAAACTAATAAAAAACTAAAACTAAATGTAAAATGAAACTAAATTAAAATTCTTGTCATTATTATCATCTATTATGTCAAAAAATGATTCACCAATCTTTTCAATTGTTCTAGATTTCATCAAGGTCATTCAAAAAATGATCCTAAAATACGGAGATCTTTTTGTAGTCCATGTTTTCAGTGAAAGGTACATCGTTCTGAATCACCCGAAGTACATAGAGGTATTTTTTCTAATTATTATGGCTGTTTTTTTTTTTTCATTCGTATTATTTTACAAAATTTAATTTCATTCAACAACGTTAGCTTAAAATTTGTATATAATAAGACCTTCCTCGTTTAGGTATTTACTATGTACCTACAATATATAAAATTTTGTAGCCACTGTGTTCCAGTATAGAATATATTACTAAAGGATCCGCTTATGACTACATCAAACCTTGGTTAGGTGATGGATTGCTAACAGCACCAGGTAAAACCAAAAAATAGTGTTTAAAGTTTTGATATACCTATAAATTGAATAAAAAAAAGCACTAAAAACCATTTCAAACATAACACAAGTTTAAAAAATAACCTACCATAAAACTATTAACTAACTATCTGCATGATTTATTCATAATTTATAACGTAGAGCATTGCACGGTTTTTTTTTTAAATCTTCTTTTTAATGCAATCGTATTTCTATAATGACATATCTGATAATTTAGTTTTTGTATTCTTAACGTAAATAACATATCATATTATCATTATATGTGTTTGATTTTGTTAAAGTAATTGTTATTTATTCCACAGGTAAACGATGGATAAAGCACAGGAAGTTTTTAGCACCTGCATTCCATTTTAATGTCTTACAATCATTTCTCCCTATCTTCAACAAAAACGAAAAAATTCTTGTGCAAAAGCTATCCAGTTTGGCCGATGGAAATCCTTTTGATTTATTCTCCATAATTGCTTTGGCAGCCCTCGATAATGTTACAGGTAGATATTACATAACTATTATTATGTTCATAAATTGTGGAATAATTATAAAATATAAGTAGGTACTAATTTATATCTTATAGATCACGTGTTATAGGTTATAGGTGAGTACCTACTTACATAAATATTTGCTTATTAATCAAAATATCAATGATCATTTTGTTAAATGACTGCTAGATTCATAAATACACCTGAATATAAGGTAAGTACCCAATTACAACAAATTCGTTTATTTTACAGAATCAATCATGGGAGTATCTTTGAATGCACAGGAGGGCAACCATTTAGATTATGTAAAGGCCGTTGAAGAGTAAGTTTTCGTTATTGTCTCGATCCGTCTGACCAAAAATTGAATATTTATAACATTTCAATACTTGTTCAGTCGTCTTTGGTATAAATATGAAATTTTTCAGAAATAAATAATTTTACAGCGACATAAACAAAAACACCTAGCTTGTTATAACCTATATCGATATAAGTCACACTAGTTAGATTTTCTCGATAGTATTTATTTATCATTCAATTCTGCAAAGTTGTTTTTGGCACGAGTACTCGTATTAGCAAATTACCTTAGCAAGCGAAATAATGTATCATCTTCTAAATATATATAACTCAAAAGTGAGTGACTGATTGACTGACTGACATAGTGATCTATCAACGCACAGCCCAAACCACTAGACGGACCGGGCTGAAATTTGGCATGCAGGTAGATGTTATGACGTAGGCATCCGCTAAGAAAGGATTTTTCGAAATTCCACCCTTAAGAGGGTGAAATGGGTGGTTGAATTATCTTCCCATAGGCCACGCCGCGGGCGAAGCTGCGGGCAGAAGCTCGTTGAAATATAAATTCCCGAGCTTAGCGAGAGTTTCAAAGGTACAAGTCGCTGAATAACTTTGTTGCCGAGCGAAACTCACCACTTTTCACCTCACTACCCCGAGGAAAATGGTAGGTGTAAGGAAATTAAATTAGTATTTTTCATGCAGTCGTCGTGCTGGCTAGTGCGATTATTCTAAGAATGAGGTTGGCGCACTGTCATAAGTATTTATCCATTTTGAATGGACTATATAAAAAGTTACAGAATAGAAAGGTTCGAAGTTCAAAACCTCTTTCCACGCTAGTAGAGTGTGAAATGCACTTTTGAGCTCAGATTTCTATTTTTGAATATTTCCCAACTTGTGAGGTAAAATATCATTTTTTAGTATTTCAGAAATTGCGGCATCGCGTATGCGTAACCCGTTCATATGGAATAATTTTTGTTTTAACTTATTCTACAAACATCGGCAAGATAAAGCATTACAGATATTGCATGGCCAAACATTCAAAGTCATTCGATCCAGACGAACTGAGCTACTACGAAATGGTATCACCCGCTTGGAAACCGTTTCTGAACTAGGTGAGCTTTTGTTCTAGTATTTTTTTATGTACTTAAATGACGCGTAAATATTTTTTAATCAATATATTTTTTGCGGAGGCGATCGTGCTCGCAATTCTGGTCAAATAAATAAGTGGACTGTATGAAATAAAACAACACGTTCTCGTTCAATGCTCAACGCTCGACTCTCAACTGACGACTGCCAACGCTGACTGGCGACTGCTGACTGCCGACTGCCCTTTATTGTTTCGTTCTTATACATTTAGTTCTAAATAGACTATTGTTCTCTATAACATAAACTTATTCCTATAACAAAGCTTAGATCTAAGCCGCTCCGCAACCCAAACACGTGCATCGCTATGCCCGCGAACAATGGCAGCGTCCATCCCGTCCATTTCTATCCATTATTGCCCTTGCTCGCGGGCCACATGTTCAGGCCGCATGTTTGCAGGCTTGCCGTCCTTTACAGCTCTCCCCCCGGCGTAGCTTGCGCAGCCTCCTCCTTCACCAAGACGGCTAGCTGGCTGGTCGGCCGCCGGAATGTGCCCGTTCTGGTTCGCACGCCGCCGTCTGGGCCGGGTAGGTTCGCTCGATAACCCATACCGGCCAGACGTTCCGTGGACTTATGTTGTCGACGACGATCATGACGTCGACGAACCGCAGCCCTCGTACAGCATGGGCAAGTACTCGCGTAGCCATCGCATCTCGCGGCAGGTCACCCGTCGACGCAGTACTCAGCCTTACGTTTTGCATACTATATAGAGCGCCTACGCACTCTCGATTCACGTGACCGGTGGCGCCGTGTTCCTTTTGCATGATAATCGTGGTCACGGGATAACGTCCATCTACAATCACTGGCCGCTTCATCTCGATGGATTCGTTCGATGATTTTATGCAACCTCGCACTTGTATCACCTTTTTCAGCGCGCTCGATGTGTTCTAGTTTCACGCGCGTCGCTCGACGCCGGCGTATGTTGATAAATGCCAGCGCACACGCTGTCGCTCGAACCAATCTCTCGAACGTCGATAAGTGGGTCGGATCGGGAACCCATTGGTGCCTTGGCTCGTTCCGCTCGTTTGTATGCAGCACTTCATGGCCTTCCGTATGCACTTGTTGCAACGGCCACTCTTCTTCAGGATCCAGTAAGAAGCAACGGTCCTCAGCTATGCTTGGCATACGGTTGAGCCTAGTCGCGTCGTCGGCTACGTTGTGTTCCGTCGGTAGCCACCGCCACTCATCTCTATGAGTGAGTTCTGCGATCTCGCCAAGTCGATGCGCGACAAATGGCGTATAACGCCGCGCATCATTTTTAATACTTTGGACGACGGTCGCTGAGTCGGTCCAATATATCGATCTCGCAACTTCGATGGAATGTTTCTTCTTTACAGTGTCCGCGAGTCTCGCTCTAATCACCGATGCCTGTAGTTCGAGGCACGGGATGATCTGTGTGCGTCGCGGCACCACTTTCGCCTGAGCAGTGACCAAAGTGACGGTCAATCGTTCGTCTCGATGCGTAGTCCTCCAGTAGGCTACGGTCGCGTACGCCTGCTCGCTCGCATCACACAAGACGTGGAGTTCTACGCCTTTGTTTCGTTCCAGCGCGTAGCACCGACGTAGACGTAGGCTGGTAATCGCGCTGAGTTGTTTCAACCACGTGGCGAAGTGCCCTGCCTCTTTTCCAGGAATCGGATCGTCCCATTGTATTTGTAGGCACCATAAACGTTGCAGGATTATTTTCGCGCGGATCGTGTACAAACTTAGGACGCCGATTGGGTCATAAATGGACATGACCGCACTTAGCGCTTCCCGTTTTGTGGGTGCTCGGCTTTGGTTACGCACGTCGCTCGGTACACGGTGCATTGTCGTGTTGAAACCCAGTTCGTCTTCTTTCGCGTTCCAGTAGAGCCCGAGTATTTTGCTTTCTAGGGCCGCTCCCCCCAGTTGAGTAGGCTCGTTCGCTCGCAAGTTACTCGGCACGTCGCTCAGCACGTTCGTTTCGTTCACGTTCCAATCGCGTAACGTGAAGCCACCAACTTTGTGAACTTCTAGTAGCTCTTGTATTTTCGTGCCGTTACACGGTGACGCATAGCCCTTAGCGAGTAAGTTCTCGTTCTGGGTCGAATACTCGCTGGCGAACTCGGGGCAGGCGTCCATCTTTTTCTCATTGTTCTTGAGATGGTTCACGGCTTCGGCGTAACTCGGCGGTAAGATGACGTCATCGTGTCGCCATGGCAGACCGACTTCACAGCCACCGTCGATCGTTTTCTTCGCTCGTTCATTGGCGTCGCTCACACGTGGCTTAGGCGTGACACCCAGTGCGTCAACCCGAAAATGCGCTTTGACTAGATCATGTAGCCGTCGATTGTGCGTCTCGCTCTCGCACATACGTTGATCGGGAGCGTACACGTGGAGCACGCTCTCGCTTTTGTCAATCGCGCTGCACGGTGCGGTTCCGTGCACCACCCAGCCGAGTTGTGTTCTTGATGCGGCCGGTTGCTCGGGGCCGCCGATGCGTAGCTCTCGGGAAACGATCATCTCCCAATGATCAGTACCTACTAGTATGCGCGGGCGTGCGAGATCGTAGCACACCTCGCTCTCTAGCAGGTCTCGTAGATGTCGGTGTTGTAAAAGCGATCGTGACACCGACTGTTCTCGAAGCCTCAGGTCGCGTATGGTGCGCGCTTTCAGCTCGTACATTGCGCTTTCCTTCTTGCCCCGTATGCCAACCTTGACGAGTCTGCTAGTCACCTCTTCTTGGGACATGTTCACTCCACTCATGTGTAGAGGTTGAGTGGGGCCATCTGCACCGATGCTTCTCGCCAAATCTTCATCGATTAGGGTAATCGTTGCACCTTCATCAAGCAACGCATATGTCGCTACCTCTCCTCGGGGCCCGGACACGACGACAGGGCACACTTTCAGCATAATCTCACGATTGCCGGTAGTGTTGTGAGATGCTACCGATAGTACGACTGCGTCGTGGCCCGTCTTCGACTCCGCTTGTTGCTTCGCTGGCTCGGTAGTGCTTCGCTCATTTTGCTCTTCGTGTAGTGACGAATGGTGAGGCCGACGACACCCGTTCACGCCGCACAATTTCGCCTTACAGTGGAAACGGCGATGTTTCTTCTCCACGCACTTGAAGCAAAGGCCCTTATCGCGAACCACGTTCCATCTTTGGTCCACGTTCAACGCTCGGTAACTAGGGCACTTAAATAACACGTGCGTGTCGTTGCAGTTCGGACACCGGTTCGTTTCCTCTGCTTCGTTCGTGTTGTACACTACGCTTTTTTTCCTTTGTATCGCAGGTGCGTTCTTAATTTCTCGGCTTGCCACCGCGTTAGTGGTCGGTGCGTATGTAAAACGCAACGCGATGTCCGCCTCGCGCATTAGGAAGCGAGACAACATCACTATCTCGGGTTCGTTCGTCGTACAGTGCTCATACGCGTATTCGCACCACTTGCTCTTGATATGCGGGCTTAGCTTTTCAAGGACTTCTCGTGACAATTGTGGCGTGTGCAGATATCCACGTCGATCTATGTTCTGCAGGACACACACCACGTTCTGTACTTTTATCGCAAAGCTATTGAGATCTGTAGCGGACAGACCGGGCTTAGGCATTTTCTTCAGATCTTCTAACACACGGTCGATAATCACCTCCGGCCTTCCGAAACTCTGCTCTAGAGTGCGCATGACGACGTCTGGATCGGTGGCCGTGTATAGTAGCGCGGCCACGGCGTCACGCGCTTCACCTTTCAGGCAATTTCTCAGGCGTAGTAGGTTCTCCGTCGGCGGGATTTTGTAAATACTCGTAGAGTCCCGCACAGCGGCTTTGAAAGGAAGCCACTCGTTCGGTGATCCGCTGAAGATGGGCAGATCACAGTTGTACCCGCGATGTAGTCGTGCCATTTTCTCCAACGCCTCGGCCAACTGCGTGTCGATGCCTCTGGATCTGTCCGGAGTCGGAGAACGTCCGCGTCGATCGAAGTGCGCTTTCCGTTCTCCTAGGTTCGTGGCGCGCGGTGGTTCGTCGCGCTCCCCTCGTACTGTGGACGTGTTCTTGAGCCAGGCATCGACTCTTTGGAGTTCGTCGGCGATTGGCACTTCGCATAGACTTTTGTTGTCTTCGATCGTAGCTACTTGAGCAGCCAATCGTTTCTTCACGAGATCCGTTTCCATGGCAAGCTCTTGCCGTTTAATTACCGCGAGCTTCTCCGCCGCTTCTAATTCCGCTAGCCGCAGCTGTAGTGTGGAATTCGTTGTTCGATGCGATTGCGGAGGCGATCGTGCTCGCAGTTCTGTTCGTTCTTGCGTTGTGGCCATGTCAAAAATACCACGTGACGTTCCGGCCGCCATATCTTCGCTCCCGGTCGTGGAAAGCGAAGCCGATGGCTCCTTTGACAGTCTTCGTTGTCGTTCCTGCTCCACGCGACACAGTTCTCGTTCGTTTCGTTCTTCTGTGTCGCTCTTGCTCTTCCGGTTCCTTGTCGATACCATGACGATCGGTTCAATGGTTCAGGGATTCGGCTTGCAAGGACCAGATTTTGCGGAGGCGATCGTGCTCGCAATTCTGGTCAAATAAATAAGTGGACTGTATGAAATAAAACAACACGTTCTCGTTCAATGCTCAACGCTCGACTCTCAACTGACGACTGCCAACGCTGACTGGCGACTGCTGACTGCCGACTGCCCTTTATTGTTTCGTTCTTATACATTTAGTTCTAAATAGACTATTGTTCTCTATAACATAAACTTATTCCTATAACAAAGCTTAGATCTAAGCCGCTCCGCAACCCAAACACGTGCATCGCTATGCCCGCGAACAATGGCAGCGTCCATCCCGTCCATTTCTATCCATTATTGCCCTTGCTCGCGGGCCACATGTTCAGGCCGCATGTTTGCAGGCTTGCCGTCCTTTACAATATTTTTGTAAATAATTTCACCGATTATTTTATGTAAGTAGTATTTTTTTTTCTAAAACGACAAATACCTTCATATATCTGATAGTGTGTTTTCTCGCTGCAGACTGGGTCAGATCATAGTACCTAAAGTTAAGGTGGTGAACATGCTGCGCAGGCGCAATGCCGCCCGCTAGTGCTGATAAAATCAAAACGAATGAGTCGCTTAGAAGTCTTGAAGATTCGTGATGGAAACGGCTACGATTTCAAACAATTTCGATATATAATCTTCTGCTAATATCTATGTGCTAATAATTTATTTTTCAAAACAAACAAATCCCTTCTTGGACCTTGATGGATTTTTTTTAACTAAAAGTGTTTATTTTATTTTAAAGGTATCAAAAACAAGCATATGTTTTTGGATATGCTATTACTTTCTGAAATAGACGGAGAAAAAATTAGCGATGAAGCTGTTAGAGAAGAAGTGGATACTTTTATGTTTGAGGTCAGTTACTTTTTCAAGATGCTATTAGAAACTGTTTTGATGTCAAAAGATCATGTCTATTATTGAAATAGCGTTATTATTATTAATTATTTTTATTATTGTTATTATTAATATATTAGTACTTCACTAGGTGGTAGGACTTTTCTGCTAATTTCGTCTAGGTAGGTACCACTGCTTTGCCAGCTATTCTGCCGCCAGCTAGTGAAATTACTGGGCAAATGAGACCTTATAACCCGAGTCTAGTAATGTTATTACTAGATTGTGCTGTAGTCTCAGGATGACGTGCGCAGTGCAGTGTCACATGAAACATTATACTTTAGAGTTCCAAGTGATACTGCAACTGATATGGGCAGCCGTGTCGCTTAACATCAGGCAAACGGTTTACTCTTAACTTCATTCATTAACTTAAAAAAAAAACTCTGTAAATACTTAGGTGCAAGTAGGTATATAATTATTACGTAATTATTATGTAAGTACATAATTATTTTCAGGTGAGATATACTGTGCTCATTCAAGCACTATTAAAAATAATGTTAAAGTACCTACACGTCATCTGTTAAAAAACAACATTCAGACTATTATCGGTTAGCCTCTTTTGTTATCTTGTAATTGTGCAACTATTTGGTTTGCTCAGAAGCTGTATATTATGTAAATACAATAAACAAACTTCAATCAGTAAACACAATAAACAAACAACAATCTTATATTATTATAATTTTTCTAGGGTCATGACACGATAACATCCGGGATAGTATTTGCTCTGTACTGTATATCGAAACATAAGGATGTAGAAAATGAAATTCTAAAAGAACAGAAAAACATTTTTGACGGAGAATTAAATCGAGATATCACTTACAGGTGAGAATACTTGTTTTAGAATATATGATTAACAATCAAGTCCGCGGTGCTGGTTAAAATTTTTTAAAACGTAATTACTTGTAATTGGGAGCTTGTCGTGATTATTAATTATTAGATAGAGCAAAAACGCAGAGCCTGTAAATAAAGATTTTCAAGCAGTGTGTGGTTCAAGTGATGACTTACAGCACAGAAACGTGATCTCATACTGTTTGACGTTATTACTACCTAAGCTGGTACTGAGCTGAGTCACGCTAATAGTTATGGAAACAACTATGCTTGGAGTTTCCTCGCGAATTGAGATCCGAAATGAGTAAATCCTCAGAACTAAAGAAACCTATACTCTTAGAATTAGTGCCTAAGTTGAAATGGTAGTGGCAGGCCACACCCTGGTATAGAACCGATTGGAAAGATAGATTCTCAAGGGGTGACGAGAAGACGCAGCCTCACACTTGGTGTGGACCGAAGATATCACAAAACCATTAGTAGGGTGCCGGTGGGTGTAGGAGCGAGCAGTAGCTCAAGTGGCGCCCTTGGGGAGACCTTTGATCAGCAGAGGACGTTTTCAGGCTGATGATGTTTATATAGATCAAATAGAGAATCTTTCAGTTATACCACTAATAGTGTATCAATCCATACTGTCATCTATATGTGAGCCAAGTTACACCTACATCTATAAACTGTTAAAGTTTCAAAAGTACACAGTTTTAATATTTAAAAATATAAATCCAAGTTTTTTTAAGTATGTATATTTAATGTAGCTCTAAATTTCTTCAAATTGCTACGATGTTTGAGTAGGTGGTCACCTATTTTTTATTTTCTGAAATAAATATCATTTCATTTCAAATATAATTTCATTTCATACGGATGGATGGATGCAGATAATAAACTAGCTCTTAATTCGATTTATTAATCTAAAGAATATTGTTTATCCATGTTTAATGTTTACCCTAAGTTTACGATTTTACGACACAGTGGACGTGATCAAATGTCCGATAATGTAAGTACTTACTAAAACGGGCTAATGATGAAATCGGCTATGATAACTCTCATTACCTACTTTAATTTGATGGTTGTTATTATCTAGTTTCCTTATTTATGTATTTGGGTCATAAAGAGTTTATAATTAAAATACGGGAACTTATTTTCCACAGCGACCTTCAACAAATGCATTATTTGGAGCAGATAATAAAAGAGTCACTGCGTCTTTACCCTTCGGTGCCGTTTATTGAGAGATATATTACACGAGAGTCAAGTAAGTTCATTCAAAATAAAGATTGCGTGATACTTAACCGAATTAATTATGACATGATTTTACTGCTATACAACTAACTGGATCGAAACAACGTATACTGTTGATACGCCTTCACAGTGCATTTCGAGTGACATATAATATGCGCATAGAGATCATTCAATGCAATACGGACGCGGAGAGCTATTCGCGGACGTGCATTGGTTCTAACGTAGATTTCATTGCTTATACTACGTAAATACATCATTTCTTAACCTAGCTTATTAACCTTAGGATAGATCATAAATATAAATTATTATTATTATTAATTTTATGGTTTATTAAAAGTATTGATCTATGATCCTTACGTATCTAAGTATTATAGTATGTAATTTCATCGAGAATTCATCCACAACGGATATCATCCGCTCATCCGCTCGCCCGTGGTGGTAGTAAACTGCGTAGGCGTTCACTCCCGAAAAAGCTGCGCGACAACATAATGCGCGAGTCAAAAAGAGTCATGATTTTTTAAATTTCTAAGCATTACCTTAATACAGTGTAACGTAAACCATATTATATCCTCGAGCTACGTATCCAGTATTAACTAAAGGTTGTGATAATACTAGTTCTATTTACATATGAGACATACATTGACAGCCTCTGTGGTGTGATGTTTGAGCAGGTCGGCTCATAGCCCGGAGGCGGCGGGTTCGATTCCCGCGGGAGGACAAATATTTGTGCACAGAAAAACTAGACCCAGGGAATCCTAGTTAGGGTTCAGAACTATGTACGTGGTAGTTGGGTGTTATTATTATTATTATACAATACTTTCGTTTGTTTATTGAGTATTAAATTTTTTTACACCGTACAAAAATGTTTATCACTCGTGATGCCGAAAGAAACTGCGACCACGCAGGTACGGGTGGCATTCTAAAAGAGCAAAATCGGTGTTGACAATAGAGGTGACAGTTCTTTGACCAACATTTTTTAAACGGTAGGTAGGTACGGAACGGTATCTTTCATTTTTATAGTAATACATGTAAACATCCTTCATTTATTTAGCCGGCCTTTGGTTATTGTCCGTAGGTAAACGGGTTTTTGATGACGCTTTAATTTCATACAAATTCGTCGAAAAAAAAACTAGATTTTGAGTCATACCCATCTTTTTATTGCATTTATTTGCCTCGCATTATGTTCATAATTATTCCGGCAACTTCCGTCTTGTACCATTATCGCGCTATTAAAATGTCCTTGACTATAATTCATAAATGGTACGTAACCTATAATTAATACCGGTTAATTGGAAAACAGATAGTAACTACAGCTACAATGCAACCACAGATAATGTGTTTATTTTTTATAAGTATAAACACATCTGTATTCTGTGTGTCTCGAATTAACGTTAACTTTGTCTGTTTGTTCATTTGCTTATATGTATGCGTTATACGACATATACTAGTTGTTAAGACCTGACATACTCGTATTATGTAAATAGTACATGAATACAAATAAATGAATATGAATAAATGTTGAACCGATTTATATGACATTTTGAACACAGATTGCTTAATTATTCAGATAATTTCATTTTTTTAATTCACAATTCATTGCGTATATGGGTACAATAATTACACATATGACAATGTTTGACCAATTTTCAGAGCGCCACTTTCTGCATTTCGGCATGCAATGTTAATGCTACTTTACAATGTCAACAAATTTACAAACAAGTCAATACATTAAAATAGTTACAAAGTTTTTTTTTAAACTTTCGCGACTTGAACTCATATTGTAAAGATAAAACGGGTCTATTCGCGCACAAAAATTATCAAAACATTATTTTGACTAACCTCGACGTTTCAACCAAGTTACATTGGCCGTGGTCACGAGGGGACTGGAGTAGCGGGTGTCAGCATCGTGCAGAACGGGCGTCGTCTCCAACTACCCGCATTTGGTCTTGTAAATTTTCACTATCATAATTTGAAACGTCGAGGTTAGTCAAAATAATGTTTTGATAATTTTTGTGCGCGAATAGATCCGTTTTAACATTACAATATGAGTTACAAAGTTGTCAATAGAACAATAAAATGATGATGAACACTAAAAACATCTACTGTCAATAACAACAATAAAAATATTTAATGTTACTTTAAAATAATTTAAAAAAAGGCATAAGTCAAAATTATTTTACCTTCTGTCATGAAAAATTAAGACTCCAGCGATAACACGGAAAAATACGGGTCAAGTCACGTTTATGATACATACCTACACAGCAATATACTACCTAGGTCATTTTGACTGTTCTTTTAGAACAAATGCATTACATAGTTATAATATTTAATGATACACGTGATTTTTATTAACTGACCGTAGATGACCAAATCTAATATTATGAGGAATAGCAAAAAGTTCTAGGTGTCTCGGCCAAATTTGATAAATATAGTTGAAAAATAAATATAATGTCGTTATTTCAGGTAATAGGTACCCCTTGACATATACATAAATATAAAAATGTATTATTAATTATACCTGTTTACTAAATAAGTACTAAATTTCATAATTTCATTTACAGAAGTGGGTGAATTGATCGTTCCCAAAAACACATCACTTTTTATAAACATATTATACATGCAACGGAACTCTGATGTGTTCGAGGACCCTTTATCGTTTAGACCTGACAGATTCGAGAAAGCAGCTGAACATAAATCTTGCAGCTGGATACCTTTCAGCGCGGGCCCGAGAAATTGCATAGGTGTGAATTAAATTGTAAAATAATAATACCGACCTACCTTGTTATATCATCTTGCAATAGTTATGTACATTTCCAAACTATCATCATCCACCATTCATTAGTGTTAGTAACAAAGTTAGTAGCGAAACACTTAGTGCGGATTCAAGGCATTCCAACAATATATGGATGCCGTATTTCTGTGCGTCTTGTAGTCCGATGAAAAAAAATGAGGGAGTTAGGTATATCGTGTAATTCCTTCGCACACTCGCACCGACAAGCCAATAACTTCACGACGGTGATCCAAGTGGAAGCGGATCCAGCGGAAAACCGTGCCTCGGATCCCGCTGCTCTCCGAATTAGTTCCGCGATACTGCATCTTCATTACGTGTCCAAAACCAATCTGCTAGAGCAAAGCAAAAGTTCCGATCCATCCTCTCAAAAATGGCTGCATTTGTCTCCGATGGGTGTCAGTCTCGTATTCTCGTTCTCGTCCATTTGTTCATTTTATGGCTGTCTTTTTTGACGGGTAGTGCCAATAAGATATTACCACTTTATTATAATTATAATTTTATCTACCCGGAACTACTATTACTATCCAAACTTTTACATTGCAGGTCAAAAGTTTGCTATGATGGAAATTAAAGTTACGCTGTCGTCTATCATCAGAAACTTCAAGCTGGTGCCTTCTGGTATAGAGCCTATACTTTCAGGAGACCTTGTATTAAAATCAAAAAACGGAGTACATGTCGGATTCATACCAAGATATTAATTAGAGCACGTTTTGCGCGAGCTATACCTACTTGCAGTTGTTCACCTAATGAACTGAATAATAGTTTCAGATTGTCTTTGGTACCTATAAACCAATATGCTGGCACTTATTTGGCACAACGAATAAGCATTGCAATTTAACGGGGCAATGCTGCCAGCATGTTGGATACGCTACCTACTGGTAGTGGGCTGGAGCATTTGGACTGTCTATAGGTCATGACGGCCAGAATAGAGTCCAAATGTTTTTTTATTATAATAGTACGTAGTGTTTAGTATTAGTTTTTATATCATTGTAGTATTTAGTTTGAAAATAAAGGTTATAGAAAGATATTGATTAATGTTATAGGATTTCTAACTATATTTATACAGTTGTTATTGTGGTTCTCTTTACTATTCTAATACATTAGTATTTACGAACATATGACTTTCTTTTTTGGTTTGGTTTTGGCTCCACACTTTTGTGTATTTAGCCAGTGTCAAGTAATTGATAATAATAATATCTCAAGTTAATTAAATATCATATAATGTGTCAAGTCAAGTCAAGTCACAGTCCAAGTCATCAAAGTCATAGTCTTGTCTAGTCAAGTCATACTCTTAGTAAAGTGGTGGCAATTTTACAAGAAACTTCTATGGAGTTTTGGAAACAACACGACAAGAAATGTTTCACCATCATTATACAACTTTCCTACACTCATGCCTGTAATCCAACACTTAACGAATAATATGCCACCAATTTTATGCACTAACACTGAAAATAACACAAGTTTTGGAAAATAATACAATGCGGCGACGCGATCTTTTTAGTTTTCCCGCCAAAACTCCTAACATACGACTTTATTTTTTGTTATAATTATATTATTATGTCTATCGAGAGTATCGATTATAGATATCTATCCACCATAATCATAGAGAGAGAACGGTTTGACTGTGTGGTACTGGTAAGTATCCTCAGATTATTATTGTATTGTTATTATTATTATTATTATTAGAGTTTTTTGGCGGGAAAGCGAAAAGGATCGCGTCACCGCATTGTATTATTTTCCATAACTTGTGTTTTTTTCAGTGTTAGTGCATAAAATTGGTGGCATTTTATTCGTTAAGTGCTGAATTATAGACATGAGTACGGGAAAGTGGTATAATGATGGTGAAACGTTTCTTTTCGTGTTGTTTCCAAAACTCCATAGAAGCTTCAAGTAAAGGTGCCACCACTTTACTAGGTGTATGACTTTGACTAGACTGACTTGACTATGACTTGACTTGATGACTTCGACTGTGACTTGACACATATTTGCGTGAAATATCGATAGCTTGATAAATTATCAATTACTTGACACTGGCTAAATACACAAAATTGTGGAGCCAAAATTAAAAAAAAAAAAAAAAAAAAAGTAAACAAACAAAGGAAACAAAAAATATAGAGGAACTAAAATTTATCTCAAATTAACTTAAATCAATAACAGTTCCTTGTCTAGCAAGCAATAAGCATATTTTTTGTGGAATAAGAAATCTAATAATCTTTGATAAATATAGAAAAATGAGTGGGGATGTTCTTAATATTGCCAGACGTAAACTCAACGAGGCTCTGGATGAGAAATCTACGAAATATTTCAGTCATATGAAACAGTGGTTTCGCATGAAACTAACGAAGGAAGAGTTCGATGTAGAGGCACGAAAACTCCTTAGTCCTGACCAAGTACATTATCACAATGAGTTCTTGTTAGCGCTTTTGAATAAAGTGGAAGGTTTAGCTGAGACTTCGCTTTCCATTGCTCAAGAGAGAGCCAGTACTCATAACAAGAATATAAGGAGGCACAAAAGAAGTTCCCGTACATCAGAGAAATCTAACTTTGATACTGTGGATCTTGTGGACTATTTGCCACCTGGTTCACCACCTGGTGCAGGCAGTGATGGTGTAAAGTATGCTGCACAGGTAATTTTGGATTTAATTTCATATAGGTGATATTTTAAATAAATTTTTCACTGTATGTTGCAGGTATGTTATGTATGTTAGTCTGGAAACCATTCTAAGTATTCTTTCCTCTACTCAACCTAACAGTTTATATAAAATTTGTGCCTTATACTGGTGTCACGTTGGCAAATCTTTGGTTAATTCAAGCAATTGCTGTACACTATGAGAGAACAATGGTTTTAATTAAAATTTCTGTGTTCAACTATTATTTTTTTTGAATATTTATATACTTACATTAGATTTTGTTTGTCAGGAAATCTTCCTACCTGATCATGCTCTAGTCGTTGGGCGTTTCATGTTAGCAGCTTGGGAGCTTGGTCTTGAAGGAGTTGATGATGATGCAGCCGACATCATTGTTGTTGCTGTGCAAAACTTTCTGAAGAATGTAATCAGTTCTGTTGTATCCCAACGTAAAGGATACAAGATGCATAATAAACACTTCATGTATGATATTGGAGGGAACATGCCTAATATGTGGTTACGGAATACAGCCAAGTTGTACGACCCTCAAGGTGAAGGAAGGGTCAGTGTTGATGATACAGCTGATGGCTTAGGGCCAAGATGTCCTCCCACTATTGATGAGATGGAACATTCAGCGGCATTTGAGATTGCATGCAGGTAATATTATCATCTATTATTCAGCACATAAATAAAACTATGCTGAATATCTAGAATACGGATAATTACCAAATATTCAGCAAATGGCTATTGATAACCATTATTAATTTAGTAATGTATTTATTGTGTTTTCTATGTATCTCAAAAATTTATCATGTGTTTAACAGCTATAAGGTGTAAACTTATTACTTTTGATTTTAGCATGCCAAATAAAGACCCAAATGAAGACAAACTGACAATAGATGAATTCTACAACACATTACAAACAAATCGGAATGTAATCGCTTGCCACTCGGTGTATGCTGTAAATATGGAACGATTAGCTGGTATGCTAAACCACCCTAGTAATTAGATGTTGGATCATTTTTAGAAACTGGACTTTTGAGAAAAATAATGGGTCATGTATGGCCTTTATAAGATAAAGAATTGGACATTGGGTCATTTATGGAGTCATTCCCAGGCTGTTAATAGTCAGGAAAAAAAATGCATTCATTCGCAGTGTTGATGAACATTTCCTGAATAATCTAGTATAAGAGTCAAGATGTGGCAAAGTAAATTTCAATAAAGTATGGCCACTATAGGATAAAACTAGTGGACAGAAATTGGTCATGTGCAGCCACTACAAGATGGGACAAGTAGACTCCAACTTAAACAATCCCAATGTAATATAGGCTCATATAAATATGCATCGTAGGCATAAATAATAAATACCTGTATATAAACACAGAGCCTATTCAACATACATCAGGTCTGGGGTGCCTTTTTTCATAGACCTCTTTGAATCAATGTAAGTGAAGATCAAATGTGTTTGTAATTGATATTTTAGTTGTTCCATTGTGATAAAAGTTATCCTATTGTACATGACACATGACAATCACATAAGAAATATGTGATCAAGACGCAGTCTAAGCACAAAATCAACAAAACACTTATTCAAAAGCGCAGTGCAACATGACCTGTACCGTAATAATCATATGAAAAAATTGTGTAAATAGAAAAATATGGTTAACGGAATAAAACTAACGGAATAAGCAATATTCGTTTTTTTTTAAAAATAGAATCGTTCTAATGACCTCCAAGAAATACTTGATCAATGTAGTACTCCAAATTTTACAGTGATAGCAATAATTTTTTTTTTATTAAATAGCTAGACAGTTTAAGTTAACTGCAATTTGAACTTTAAATATAGCTCTCAAGAGAGAGACCCCTTAAAGAAACATGATTGCATGTTTCTTTAGGGGGGACTTCTTAGTCACCTCAAATCAGAACACAAGGTATATTGTAGAATTTTTTGTAGCTGGGTATTATAGGTAGGTATTATTTGAATCTAATGTAACATTTATAGCCTTCATACTACATGCTTAGAAGAAAATAAGATTATTCTGTGAAAAAATTGTTTAATTTAATTCCATACTTTTATTTTAATTATAACAGTATTCAATTAAAGCTTTAAAATGCATAAATCTTACTTTAAAATAAAAACATGCAAAATTTTAAAGGACAGTACATTTTTAGTTTTAGTCTTCATCATAATAAAATCATTTTACAAGACTAATAAAGTTGACTATCTAACACAAAATTCAGGAACTTCAAGCTTGGAGACTCGAAATTGACTATGTAACACAAAGTTTAGGTACTAGAAAGAGGAACCATTATTTAAGATATTTTAGGCGATGCACTCGTTTCACTTGGAGACTCAATTACAACTTGCGGGATATACCGGCCTAAATGAGACTCGCGAGGTGTCTCTTCCCTCTGCTTATATGGGCTAACTTCCTTGGGTCTATCAGGGAATTGAGGGATCGCCTCCGTGGATGTATGAAGACTCGCTTCCCTGGATCTATGAGGAGTTGTTTCCGAGAATCTATGAGGGCTTG
This sequence comes from Ennomos fuscantarius, assembly GCA_905220475.3. Classification (NCBI taxonomy): domain Eukaryota; kingdom Metazoa; phylum Arthropoda; class Insecta; order Lepidoptera; family Geometridae; genus Ennomos; species Ennomos fuscantarius. The sequence continues at coordinate 12,064,663 of HG992029.1, forward strand.
ATTCCCTGGATCTATGAAGACTCGGTTCCCTGGATCTATGTGGCGAACCTTCTCTGGATTCATGTGGTGACATTTGAGGACTAGGTAGATGCCTCAGTTCGTGCGAGCCAGCGTGTTCGGCATCACGCATGCTACCGAGTAAACTTCGCTTCTGCCAAACGATGAAGCCAAGGATCGCAAGGAATGTACCAATGCCGATAGCTCCGAATGTGATTCCCGCGGCAGACGCTGTTGACACTGTATAAAAACCTAAACGGGAGGAGTTTCGTTAGTGGATAAAGGGATATTTACAGTGAGGTATAAGTTTTGAAAATGTGACGCAGTCTTTAAAACTAAATAACTTATGGCTTCTTCTACACTTAAGTACGCTACATATGATACATTTTTGTGGCCTCACATCACATCAACAGCTTGACGTCCACTGCTCAACACAGGCCTCCCCAATAAAACGCTACTTTGGACGCTTATCATTGGGTGAGCTATAATCCTCAGACTTGGCAGCGTCTTGGTAATCGCAGAAGATTTTAATGTACCGAGGAGAATGCTTCTGCCCATTCCCTGAATATTCTCTCATCCTCTTACCTCTATTACTCTAAGAGGGTGTTCTTGTTTAAGTTGTTCTTTAGATGTAGTTTGGTAATGGATCACCATTACCTTTACACCACTTTACACCATTACATATCCTTTTTTTGAGGAGGGAGGAAATGCCTCGCACTTCCTTGCCACCACGGGGGTGGTGGCAGGGGGTATGTGGGACTCGAACCCACTAGAACACCCCCGTGAGCCGTCTTCCGCCGTACCGGGGCGAGAAGGGGTCGCAGTAGCAGTCCAGACATCTCGCCCCCGATTACCTATATACCCTTCGATTACCATTACCAACAACTAAGAACTAATTAGACCCAATTATATTGATATAACATCTAATTAGAAATAATTAAGTATTATGAACAAAAAAGGAACATGAGATAATAGTGGTCACTTAATATCTCCAGTTTCCATTACTGACCACGGTGCTGTAGTCTTGGTGCTGGTTATGGCAACACCATACAGCCACAGCACTCCAGGCCATCATCGGTCTCTTCATTTCTGGCCAATACCTATACGTTATTTCATTTATTTCATTGACCACATTATAACATCACGTTATATTAGGCATGTCATTATATTATTATACAATATTATTTCACAATAGTTCCTTCAGTTCCATAACTATTACCATAACCATCATTATTATTATTTTATATTATTATTTTTATATTATTAACCATCTAACCTTACTTATATTTTATTTATCTTCTATATAATTCAAGCACGATATTTTGGTTTGCAAACTTACTTATTTATAATCAGAAAATGAACATATTAGCATTCCAGCATTTTGTCATAATTTTGTCATGTCAGCATTTTGTTATAATTATTAATAATACTAACGCCCAATACGGGACTCTAAGATTCCCTGTGTCTAAGGAACTAGGAACTACGAGGACCATGGTCCCATAACACCCAGACTCAAAACAAGTATTTGCGCTTTTTTTCTGTGCACAAATACCTGTCCTGCCTTGGGATTCGAACCCGCCGTCTCCGGGCTATGAGCCGACCTGCTCAACTACCTCATCACAGAGGCTTTCAATTCTATTTAACATCGGCAGTGATTGTTTTCTTTTTTGTTTGATAGAGATAGATAGGCTTGCGTCTGACCACTATTTTTTTTTTCCAACTGTTTGTTCCTTCCGTTTGTCGTTTTCAAACCAGCGGACCCTCCGCATGCCCATTTTCCACCTCCTTATGTCTTGGTTATGTCTGTTAATGTCTTAGGTCCGTATTACAGAACGATGCTCAGTCATCGGTCGCTGGTCAAGCAGAGATTTCATTCACTAATTGATCACTTTATGAATGAAATCTCTACTTGAGCACTGATCGATAACTGAGCATCGTTCTGTAATACGGACCTTAGTTTGTCAGTCAATCCCGCTTTCTCATAGTAGACTCCAAGGATCACCACCTTGCAGTCACTGCAGTCCAGTTTCTCACCTTCAACATCGACAGTAATCGTGTGGATAATATTCCTTGCCGTCGTCGTTCAACTGACCACGCTCATGCGTCTACACAGCATCGCACGAACATCAGCCGACATCCTCTTACTTGACTATGGATAACGACATGGCAGTCACTGAATTCGAGACTCACCTTCAACATCGACAGTAATCGTGTCGATATGTTCCTTTCCGTCGTCCAAACCGGCGCCGCACATCCATGTGCCGATATCCTCATACTTGACTTTACCAATGGTGACCGCGCAGTCACCGCGGTCGAGACTTTTGTTATTCGGAAAGTAGTAACGGCCAAGTATTGGTCTGGAAAGTGGTAAATAGCAACTTAAATTGCTTTCAGTTGTTTTAAGTTTTCACAAATATTGTGTGCCAAAGAGGGTGACGGTTGAAAAATAAACCAATGTATCATATTATCCAAAATAAAACGGGACTAATGTATCCTATGTTTTTCCAAGACCCACCGGCTACATTTCTAACACTCCCTAGAGTGTAGTAGGAAGTAGAGGAATATTTGTCTAATCTATACCAGGGTGGTAACTATTTATTTGCCTACGGGAGGACACTACAACACTTACTTGGTATAATTTACATCAGAGTTGATACTAAACGGCTTCCCATTGGGCGGCTCAAAGCGGCAATATCTCAAAGGCGTAAGACCCTTCGTCGTTGCGCAGGCCAACGTGACTGGTTTCCCATGAACCGTAGTGATATTCTTTCTTAAAGCTGCCACTTGCTGTACCACCCTGAGGTTTATGTGTTGCATTACTTCCACCCCTATAGATCCTTTCCCTCCTATATGGCACCGCCATTCACCGCTATCCGCCTTAGATGCTTGTATTTTGATGGCGCACTGACCCGCTGCTAGGGTTGATCCTGAAAATCTAAGATACAAAACGCATGTTATAAAATGATCATAAGGGGTAGACCAGTTGAGCTGGCGAGGTATCATATCATTAGAAAATCTATAGCGTGAACATTACGCAATTGAACTACTGCAACAACTCCCATGACTAAATGGTTGAATTATAATCGGTTGTATGTACTAGTGGGAACGAATAACATATAATATTCAAGTGGTGCTTCCCCAGGGTCTTACTTGTTTTGCCCCTCGTTATACAATTCCTGCGAATTGGCTAACTAGCCAAATGTTGTCTGTCAAGTCAATCTATAGCCATGTTTTACCAACAACTACAAATTATCATGTTATTTTCTCTAGGTTAGACCTCTACTTATTAATACTATTTATTCTGTGCCTTCAAGGACTTGTCTTAATTATAATATACCTACAGTACAGTGGAAATTGGGCTTAATTTCTACTGTTACTAAACCCAGTCACAGAAAATATAAGCAAGAATAGGTATACCGCATAACTATGTAACTATAGCAAAGCAGTTCAGCATTTTTTAATCTAATTGTATTTTACAGTATAAGTGTTATTGGTAGTCTCAGAGAAGGAACTTAAAAATTGCACCAGTTAGTATACCTGCATAAAATAGATATAAACATTGATAAACTTGTATTTGTTAGACAACTAAATAAGTGAATATTAAATTTACTTACGAAAATCTCTTTCCAGTAGGATGAATGAACCCACAATAAGCCATAGGCATGTCCGCCTTGCATTGGATCGTTATATGTTCATTCTCCATGGCCAATATAGTTTCCACTCCGTTTACATCGAACACTCTGAAAGCTATAAAATCACAAAATGATTAATAGCTTTCACTCCAGGATGACCAATATTGATGAACTATATCATTTAGTACTTAATTATTATAGAAGGACGTAGCCACCGGAACCTGGTATTTATGAAAACTTTTATCACTCAAAAATGTGCAATATGTATCATAGAGAAAAACGTGATTTCTAAAAATTTACTACGTAAAAATAATTAAAAAACCGACATCGTTTTAAATAAACCACTTGTGATAAAGATTAATAATTTAATTGCCACATACCTTTTGCATTATTAATTACAACTAAAACTCCAAAAAGAAAAGTTAACTTGGTATTCATTTCGAAACGTCAGCTGGGCATTAGGCTTGCTGCTCTATTGCTGTGCAAAACTACAAACTACCCTCGTATTGATAAATTGAGTCAAAGGTCGGTCTACTTACGACCTATTTTATCATAGTTAATTGAGCAAACTGATACGAGCTGTCACTAATTACTTAAGTTTTTCTAATTGATGTCTTGTTTACTTACTGTAATTTGTAATATTTTTATACCGGCTTGATCAAATGATTTAACAAAATGTATCTACCTACTCACTATTTGGTTTACATTGATATTAGCAATTGACTTTTCTAAGTTGAAGGTACCAAATTAAATATGGGAAGAGATCCCCGTAGCCTATGGACATCGGTATTGCGTTATTTACCCTAAATGATAATTACTTTTATGCCTTGCCTCTGTGGTGTGGTGGTTGAGCAGGTCGGCTCATAACCCGGAGGCTCGATTTGCTCGAGGCAGAACAAGTTTTTGTGCACTGAAAAAAAAGCGCAAATACTTGTTCTGTGTTTGGGTGTTGTGGGATCATGACCTTCGTAGTTCCTGGGTTCCTAGACACAAGGAATCCTAGTTAGGGACCAGGATCTATGTATCATATGTATATATGTGATCGTTGAGTGTTATTATTATTATTTTATGATCCTTTTTTTAAATTGCTCTAGCAAGCTAGAGCAATTTGCTAGCAAAATGCTAGCTCTTTCGTAGCTCTGAAAAAAAAAACGCTGGTGGAAGTCCATTCTACAGTCCGTATTTCAGAACGATGCTCAGTCATCGATCAGTGCTCAAGCAGAGATTTCATTGATAAATTGATCACTTTATGAATGAAATCTCGGCTTGAGCACCAATCGATGACTGAGCATCGTTCTGAAATACGGACCGTAGAATGGACTTACACCAGCGTTTTTTTAAAATAATAGTTTTTTTAAATCCAAATATATTACGTAAGACATAATATTTGTGATTACATAGAATTATTCTAAAATAGTATTAGGCAGGTCACTATGTTTTAGTAGTCTGAGCTACATCTGACCTTACTAACAATTTCCTTTTTTAAATGGTTTTTAATGATGGACTTCTGACGGAACAAACATTAAAAACATACAACACAATTGAGAACCTCCTTTTTTTAAGTCGGTTGAAAACACCAACGAATATTTGAAATGAAATTTCTTGGCCTGCACTACTTTACGCATTGTAATCTTTGATCACTCACTTAGTGAGGCTTTTAGTTAATAAACGATCACATCCTTACATAGATCCTGGGCCCTAACTATGTAGAGGATTACCTGTATCTAAGGACCCAGGAACTACGAGGACCATGGGAACAACACCCAAGGACTCGGAACAAGTATTTGCGATTTTTTTCTATGCACAAATATTTGTCCTGCCACGGGAATCGAACCCACCGCCTCCGGGTTCCGCCTCCGAGGCTAAAACTCAATTATGCCAGTAGACAAAATAAAGTAGGTATAGCAGTGAAAATATCTCCTCGTTAATATTTTTATCTTACGTAAGCCGCGACCCAAGCTATCAATGTTTATAAAACTTAAATTACATTATAAACAAACGGATAAAAATTTGTTTTGCTAAAAATAGCTTGTAAATTGAACTCCCCCAAATTACGAAGTAATTTTAATTTGGGTTGAAAAATTGTAAGTACTCGGAAATTTTAATGTTTTTTTTTTCTATTTTAGTGATAACTAGACATCAGTCAGACGATTGAAGTAAACTTTAGTTTAGCTCTCTAGCTTTGTTTAATGTCGCCATCTTGTCAATTTTAAATTGTCATTTTACCGGACATACCAACATAATAATACAATTTTTTATCTTTGTTATGTTGACAATAGAGGTCTACGTGAACCAACTTCAACTTCCGTTCGTCACGCATTCACCAGCTTACTCCCCAAGTCAAGCTTGCGTAAAGTAGTTGTACTTTTAAATCGTGCGACAGATTGTGCGGTATGTAGCACCGAGTGCAAATTTCCCATGCGGGGCCAAGTGGGATTTGTACTTGTGTGAGTTGGTTTGAAAGCCACGCTCTGCTAAAGCACAGTCCTGCGTCAATTTTAGTACAATAAAACTACACAATTATGTACTTTTAAAGCTATATCCACTGGAACATTTTATTACATGAAACTCTGATTCACTCTATTTACAATAAAACATAACAACGCTTATATTTTTATTCAACTTGACGGCTTCCTTCTATTTCTAATACTCTTTTTACTTCTGTCTACTTTCTTGTCTGTGGAGAGTTCTTGTTGTAGTTTCTTCAGCATTTGTGGAGTTATTAAGCCCTGAGAATAAGAGAATAAAGCTTAAAGTCACGTAGCAAATCCGTATGAAACTACAGCTTTTTATAGCAGCGAACTTTACGGTTTTGTATCTTTTGTAAAAGGCGCTTATTTTTCGACGTGAAGATTTGCAAACGTGACTGTATATGCGTAAATTAGGGATGTTCGATATTGGAAAAATATCAGTTATGGTATCGAGAGCTCAATGTTTAAAAAAAAACTATATTTGCAATATCGAGACATACGTTTTTTACATATAGCATGACATTAGGGTGAGAAAATATCGGTGTATTCATAACAAGCACAAATACTGTATATGGCATAAAATTATTTAAATAAATAAAACACAGGAAAATAGCATTAACCGCAATAATCGTCACGAAATTAAATTAACCCTTATTAAAACTGAATACCTTTTACAGATATAAAGACTGAGTATGTTTTCCAGGTAAGTTCGGTCAATAGATTTCATAAACACCCCGTCGTCGCCGCCCGAGACACGTCTTGAGCGACCCGGATGATCCTATAGCAGCCGTAGTATCGGCTGCGCTAGGATCACCGGACCAGTCTAGCCCTTCTGGCTCAGGTACCGCGCTCGGCACCGGTATAGGATACCAGCGTAACACAATCAGACACGCCAGAGAGGTCGACGTACCCCCCGTAGGTTAGCTAGAACGGTCGCGACTTTCAATAGGGTCCACTCTTCCAGTGGACGTAGTCTTCTCGATCCTCTTATCCCGGCAACGGCCCAAGCCGAGGCTCGCACCCCAGGGGTGTCCTTGAGCTAGTTGCCTCCCACTTTTGACGGCTGGGCGCCTTAAGCGTGGTGACGCTGTAAAGGTCGATAGAGAACAAAAGCATTAGCTCGTTCAAAAAAAAATCATAATAATTATATTTTACATTCAGATCCTCCATCAGATATTATTTCCCACTATTTGATTAAGGGTTGAAGCAATCATCAAATATGTCCAATATTAACCTTTGGATATCGATAAGTCGATATACGATTACGTTACAACACTAACGATACAAAATATCGATACTTTCGCTCCCAATATCGATAAATTGGGACATCCCTATTCCAAACGAGCAGAAAGGCATATAATATGATATATATCAGAAGTATCTTTAAGTGCTTACTCTAGCTACAAGCATATCTGAGAGTTTCCCTTTGTTGTCATCTCTAGAAGCAGCATTCAGCATGGCTTTCGTTGCTTTTCTGCTGCCGCTTAATGAGTCCATTTTCTCCGGGTCATCTTGCAGCATTTGCTCGGAGTTTCTTAATAGTCTGTTGAAAAAGAAACAATTATTATGAATAAAGTGAAGTGAATACAAAATTATGTATATGTTCCGACTTTTTGAAGTAAAACTTCTTTACGCACGCTTGACTTGGGGAGTAAGCTGATGAATGCGAGGCGAACTGAAATTGAAGTTGGTTCACGTAGATCTCCATTGTCAACATAACAAAGTTAAAATTTGTAGTATGATTGTCGTTTGTCCGGTAAAATGACAATTTACAATAGGCTATTTGACTACTATTAAAAATGAACAAGTAAATATTATTTTCATAAAGTAGGTTAAAAATGAATGTAATCATTGTAAAAATAAGTAAAATCGGTAAACTAATCACGGAGTAGTATGCTTTTAAAGTTTCATCGCCTGTCCCTTTCTCGCAAAACAGAGATCGTGTTGAGCTTCCTCACAGCTACTATGAAGGCATGGCTTGTGACGTCACATGCCAAAGAGATTGTATGTAGCGCTACCACAGCTTAGTAATGAGTTACTGTGAGTACTGGTAACTGACGTCACTGCGTGTTTGAGTTGTCTCTTTCTATTTCTGTATTTTAAAATGCCTGTAACTTAGTAATTTTTTGAGATATTCAAGTTTTGTTTTCACAGCTATCTATTTTTTGAGGTATATTATTTATGTATGTAATAAAAATATAGTAGTCAAATAGCCTATTGTCAAGATGGCAGCATTAACATTAAACAAAAAAGTTATACTGGCCGATAGATGCGAGTTAAACTAAAGAAGAGTTACTTCATTCGTGTGGTCAAGTACACTCGTTTTTTTTATGTTAATGAATGATAAGGCGAGCCAGTCGTTCATCTGATGCTAAGCGACACGGCCGCCCACAACAGAACAGTGTCACTCGGAACTCTAAAATATAAAGTATCGCGTGACACTGCACTGCGCTCATCATCCTGAGGCATCAGCACAGTCTGGTAATAAGATTATATGACTGTGAGATCAGATTATAAAATCTCAATTGCCCATCTAATTTTACTAGCGACAGTGCCCTTCAAACCGAAACACAGTAGTGCTTTCACACTACTGATTCGCGGCAAAATAACTGGCAAAGAATTTTTTCATCAACGTAGCAAACTCGTCAATTACACATCGTTTCTACTGCACTATACAGAAGTTTTGTATTAGTTATAATGCGCGCCATTGGAAAAGCGATCCTGATATATAGAATATTGCTTTCCCACTTCCACCGTGACGTCAGAAGTGCTCGTGGGAGCGAGACAGCAACAAATGAAAATAAAAGATCTATTCACTAAAGGCGCGCGTACTATGGAGAAAGTGTTCAAAATCAAAGGAAATGTATGACTAACAGATGCATGCCGGAGGAAGCCTTCTCAACGTCATCCTTTTTGCTGAGCACGGGTTTGATTCCAGTTCTGCGAAAAGAACTGTAAAGAATTGTTATTTGGGTGCAAATGCTCCTTGGTAAAGGATAGCTATAAAGATAATAGAAGAAGCACGGATCCAGGAGTCTGTGGTAAAGCAGCATAACTAAAAAACTAACACATAGATATGTAGGTTTTAGATTCGCTCTATTAAATAATTGAAATCAGCGCCTATTATGTTACCGTCTCACTCTCTTTCTCTCTCTCTCTTTCCTACTCTCTCTCTCTCGCTCTTTCCTACTCTCTCTCTCTCTCGCTCTCTCTCTCTCTCTCTCTCTCTCTCTCTCTCTCTCTCTCTGCCCTTTTGACATTGATAGATGAACTCTTTATTGTACACACCAAATAATACAAAATACAAAGAAAAAAATATAATCAATTACATAAAGTGTAACAATGGGCGACCTTATCGCTAAAAGCGATCTCTTCCAGGCAACCTTTGGATGGAAAGAATTTGACGAAGTGTATATTTATATAAAATATATATAATGCAATAAATATAAATAAACACATTGGTGGGGAGTGAAATAAAAATATTATCCAGCTTTCGTATAAAATAAAGCTACCAAATGATTTCATCGCCGAAGGGTGAAGTTCACCAGATTTTTAACCAGCCGGTTATCAGTTTAACGGTCAGTTAAACCGTTTTTAGTATTCACCACAACATAACATTAAATACCATAAACACCCGATTATTTTATCAGACCTCGACAACGTCGTTTAAATCTCGGTTATCTCATATGGTGCATTTTGCTGAGCTGTCAATTTTGTGTTACTTTATTTAAACGGAATCATTTTTTATTTAGTTTCTGTGTAAAATTAGAACGCACTCATTCTACATAGAAAAACTGCTCTGTATCTGTAATAAGAATGCTACTCTGTGGCCTGACATAGTTGTTACTTAATCTGTGTACACACGTCTATGGCTGATCCACTGAAATGCCTTCACAAATTACCTTGTTATTTGAAATATTCCTTGCTGTATTATCGCGTCCAGTTCCGTTTCCATTTCACGCACCAGTTTTACATCAGGGAACATGTCTGAGAAGCGGTAGCTGAAACGAAATATTATTACATGGAATTAAGTGGAATATGGAATGTCAACAAGAAATCTTGACAGCGATATGTCGGCGCAAGGGCGTTGAATATCAATGGCTGGCTGTCCAAAACATCAACAATCACATCACATCACACTAATATTATAAAGGCGAAAGTGTGTATGTGTGTTTTTGTGTATGTGTGTATGTTTGTTACTCTTTCACGCTCAAACGGCTGAATGGGTTTGGATGAAATTCGGTACCAAGATAGCTTTTACACTGGATTGACATATAGGCTACATTTTATCCCGGAAAAATGAGATTTTCCCGTGGGATGAGCAAATAAGTAAAATACTTCTTATCCGCGGGTGAAACCGCGGGGCGCAACTAGTAAATCATAAATGGATAAATCAAACGTCTTGTCTTTGTTAAAATCATTTAAGCCTATTGTTTGAGGTTAATATTTGAACTTAAACATTTGCAAGTAACATTTGTGCAAATATTTATCAAGCCTCAAAAAATAGCCTCACAGAAAAAAAGCGCAATTAATTGTTGAGTCTGAGTGTAGTGGGATCATGGTCCTCGTAGTTCCTGGATCAATAAACACAGGGAATCCTAGTTAGGGTCCAGGATCTATGTATGTGATCGCTGGGCGTTATTTATTTATTTATGGGGGAGGCCTGTGTTCAGCAGTGGACGTCTTCAGGCTGTTGATAAATAAATAGTTGCTTTCAATAGAAATATCACTCACCTCAACCATAAATATAGTTCCAGTATATCAAACACGGATTCTAGATGCACTAGGTCCATTATTGTTTTAGGCATAGGCATCGGCCAGTCGACCGCGTTACACAGCCAGTTCTTCGTTACAGGTTCGTTGCGGCTGTATTGGCGGACCATCTGTTAATTTTATATATCATACATTTATAGGTAAAACTAAAAAAAAAAACACGCAGTTTAAGGAAATAGAACAAACGAAACTATAAAAAATGAATAAACCATAGTCGAATAGCGGATGAGATAAGTACAAGTGTGTGTATATATGTGTGAGAAACGGTGTGTAAGTAAGAGAGTGTATGTGTGTAGTCAACTTTTATTGACCATTGACACGTTTTATGATTATTTTTTTGTACCCAATAACATAAAACCAAAAAAGTAACAAGATATTTATTGTAAAAAAAAAGAACTAAAATTTTGAAAGCTGTAGAATAAAAGTTGCTTCTTTCAATAATATGAGTTACTAGCTTCTGCCCGCAGCTTCGCCCGCGGCGTGACCTATGAGAAAATTATTCAACCACCCATTTAACCCACTTAAGAGTGGAATTTCGAACAATCCTTTCTTAGCGGATTCCTACGTCATAACATACCTGCATGCCAAATTTCAGCCCGATCCTTCCAGTGGTTTGAGCTGTGCGTTGATAGATCACTATGTCAGTCAGTCAATCAGTCACCATTGAGTTATATATATTTAGATTACTTTCAAGGTTTGAGGTGAATTAAAAATAACCCTGTATATAATGTGTATGTATGTGCGTGTTGATCTGAATGTGTATGTGTGTATGTGTATGTGTGTATATGTATGTATAGCATACCTTGAGGAATGTAGCACAAACGAAGGGCAGTTTATTGTTAATGGGTGCGCAACAGAACACATAACGCGCCCTCAACGGCAGTGGCACGTGTTGAATCATTTCGGCTAGAAACTTGAATGCTTCCGTATTGCACATGAAGTACAATGAATCGTCTACAGTGCATAGGTGCACGAAGATGTCCTGTGAACAAGCGTATAGTTCTCTATCAACGATAATGGGGAATGTCCAAAATTTCTCAACCTCCATTTTTACTTTAGATTATGAAAATCTAAGAGACAAATTTAAGTTTTAAAGTAACACTTCTTTAAGGGTGGGTTCCACCATAGTAGCAGTTTAAGTAAAGGTTTATGACAAATTAGACAATAACAGCAACGCTGACTTTAGCCGTTACTGTGAAATGCGTTGCACCAGCGTATTCATTAGTATAGATAAAGTTACCAGGCTTCCAAGTCAATTGAAACCTTATTTACCCGAGGTGCTAAGCTGGAATCTTACAAACATATTTAACATAAACAATAACACTAACCGGCGAAGCGTGCGCAGTTTCGGTTAACAGGTAAAGTTATGACGTCATTTAACAATTTTGAGATGGTGCAACTAATTTTTTTGTCTAACCGGTACTTTAACTGAAATTTCGATGTTTGTTATTGCTAAAGTAACATGGTGCAATCCACCCTAATTCTTTTTTTATTTATTTATTCGGTTCATTGTAAAATTTATAAACTCTTTTTACTTAAAACGTGCGCAGCAACTTTGAACAAAAACAAAATGGCAGCAGCTGGATATGCCACAATATATAAAAGAAAGTCGTGTTATTTACACTATTTATAACTCAAGAACGGCTGAACCGATTTGGCTGTAATTGGTGTGGAGGTAGCTTAGAACCAGGAGACGGACATAGGATCGTTTTTATCCCGTTAGACCGCGTTTTACTAATTCACCCGTGCGAAGCCGGGGCGGTTCAACTAGTTATTATATAAATATAGTCCCTATTCTATATATTATATAAATAATTTTAACAATAAATTGATCGCTTTTTTAGACTTACCATAAGACTGCTGAGGCTAGCATGAGGTAGATGATAAGCATACAACTCCATTTGCTCCGCTGTGGGATGCAAGCCAGCTTGGCTGACTGGATCGGGCGGCTTTGATAGCAGTGTCTTAAGAGTCGCCAGGTCTTCCGGCTTAAATGTTGTGACGTAGCCAGTTTCCCATGCGCTCCCGTACCTTCCAGCACGACCTAGAAATTGTAGCTATTAAAATCACTCAGCATAATAATGGTGTCATATTATGGACGATTCATATAAAAAGACGACCTAACGAAGAGTGGGTGGCATACACAATCCAGAAATCATATATAATTTTTTATAGAGTACATAGTACCTAAATATAGAAAATAGTAAAATTATATAACTGCAATTTGAATTACTCAAATGTAAACTTTACTTCTTATTCCATACGGTACCATTTAGCTTGGTACGATGCAAAGCCACCGCGATACATGGACCACAACATAGTTTAAATAGAACCTTCATCAGTACATACAAAAGCATACATTAAAATGTATAATTTCATATGGAAGTTAGAGGATATTACCAGCTATTTGTAGAGCTTGTGATATGCTTATAACATCCATTTCTTTGTCGCCATCTTCGTTTACGATTGGTTTGATCAACGAGTAGAAGATAATTCTTCGTATACTCCTGAAACACAAACAATTATGGTCACAGTTCATTAGGGTCAGATTGGCTTGGCTTTCAATACTAAAAGTACAAAAAAAATATTCATTTCATAAAACGAATGACGTGACGAGCTAGTCGTTCACCTGGTGTTAAGCAATACGGCCGCTCATAACAGATTGCGGAACTCTAAGTTAAGGTTTTGCGTGACACTGCGGCCTGCGCACGTCATCCTGAGACATCACACAGTTTAAAAATGTTTTCTAGACCGTGAGACAGTTCGTTAAGCCTCATTTACCCAGTAATTTCACTTGCTACAGTGCCCTTTAAACCGGAATGCGGTAGTGCTGGCACACTACTGCTTGGCGGCAGAATAACTGGCAAAGCTGTGGTACCTACCTAGACGAACTTTGCAGAAAAGTCATACCACCTAGTATGTATTTTTGTTTTAATCGTATTATAATTTATTAGATGAATAAACCTTTATCCAGAAACAAGGGTGCCGGCAAGTTGTTCCACTCATTGGCTGTTTGCACTATAAAGTGCCATATAGGTGCCCTGTTTTAGTACTCACAAATTGATTCCAAGTCCAATAGCGTCTGTGGCGACCATCACTTTACATGAGCTGTCTGGATCGTTAAACTTATTTGCTTGCGCTAATTTCGTTCCCGGAGGTAAACTTCCGTATATCACAGCTACTTCATGGCCCCTACAAAAACATCATAGTGAAAAAAAAACGGTAAGAATATTTCCTACCTGTATTAAAATATCTGTTTGTATGTTAAAGTGGTAGCAGTGGGTATATAAAAGATTGACCAGATAAAATTGGAAAATAAGTTTGTGTATTTTCTCTTCAGAAGCAATCTACTGACAAATATATAATAGACAACAATCTGTCTCAATTCCATATTTAAAAGTACTGACCATAGATAATATAAATAAGTTTGGTTTACCTACATAAATAGTTCTAACATATGTTATTGATTAGTACATCTAAAGTCTACTGGCAGATGGTACTAGATACCGTTAAGTACCATCAAGTATTTGTGCACAGAAAAAGCTCAAATACTTTTTTTTTTTTATGTTAAGGAATGACGTGACGAGCTTGCCGTTCGCCTGATGTTAAACGACACGGCTGCCCATATCAGCTGCAGTGTCACTCGAAACTCTAAAGTATAGAGGTTCGCGTGACACTGCATTGCGCACGTCATCCTGAGACATCAGCACAATCTAGTAATAAGATTACTCGACTGTGAGATCAGATCATAAAGTCTCATTTGCCCAGTAATTTCACTAGCTACAGTGCCCTTCAAACCGGAACACAGCAATGCTTGCACACTACTGCTTGGCGGCAGAATAACTGGCAAAGCGGTAGTACTTACCTAGACGAACTTTGCAGTAAAGTCCTACCACCTAGTAAATTTTATGTATGTGTGTTTTAAATTGTATGCGATCGTTAGGCGTTCATATTATTATTATTATACCGATTTTTGTGAGTACTACTCTTTTGTAATTGTAGTTCCCTTGAAACTCATACAATCTATTTTAGTTACAAGGGCAAAGCTAAAATTATCATAATGTAATATCATTTAGGTGCTAAAATTAAAATGAAAATGAAAAACTATTTATTTGTACGAAATATGATACAAAATGCAGAGCAAGAACTGCCAAATAAGAATCTAAATATAGCCCAAAACAGAATTTTGAAACTGCGCCATTTGTTGCGACGATCGAAAATTCTCTACTGCAGCAATATAGACAAGAAATATTTCAATTCAAGAAATGAATCAAATTCTTTTTGTGTATATGCAACCATATTCATTAACCATTCAATAATTAATGCATATCTGCACCAGAAAAATTTAAATCATATTGTCTAGGATACTTTTCAACCAACTTAAAAAGGAGGAGGTTTCAATTTGTTCAATTCCTTTTTTAATGTTTGTTTCCTTATAATATGTATCTCTATCATTTAACAATAGATTCCAATCCTTGAGGATGGGCATCTATATTGCCCGAACACCGGTCGAGTTATTCGACTGTATCTCGTGAGTGTTAGCCGTGTACTAGTTGTAGTTAATACTACTCACGTCAGATTATATAATACTAGTTGCGCCCCGCGGTTTCGCCCGCGGATAAAATGTATTTTATTTATTTACTCATCCCACGGGAAATTTTTTCCGGGATACAATGTAGCTACCAAAAAAATGTAAAAAAAATGTAAAATGTAGTTTTCCGGGATAATATATAAATCTAGTGTATAAGCTATCTTGGTACCGAATTTCATCCAAATCCATTCAGCCGTTTGAGCGTGAAGGAGTAACAAACATACACACATACAAACTTTCGTATTTATAATATTAGTGTGATTATAGTTGTGATAGTGAGTAGTGTGTAGTTTTTTTCTTATATGTTAATCTCTATATGTTAATCCAGCGTATAAGCTATCTTGGTACCGAATTTCATCCAAATTCGTTCAGCCAAACCGCTTAACGAATTTGGTATGTTTGTTACTCCTTCACATACACACATACACACAAACACACAAACACACATACAAACATTTGCTTTTATAAGTGTGATGTAATAATTGCTAGCACTAAAGTAAGAAACTTTACAAAGATTGGATACCTGCCTCAAGGGACTGACCTCTGTTCTATCGCACGACTTACACTGTAAATGTCATTCTTATTGAAACACACTATACAGTCTCCCGGTTGCACATGGTCTAAGCTGCTCAGCGCACTGTCCTGCACTTTCAACTCTGTTAGCCTTTTGTATGATCGCACCTGGAAAGGAATAAATATATATATAAGGTAGTGTCGCCGAAGATGGCCCGGCTCCTAGGATAGCCCACTTTAAAAAAAATACAGTTATGATTAAACGAAACATTTTAAATTTCGCGGGTTTATGCTACTAGTACCATAGACAATAATGCAAGTGTGTTTTAATTATTATTATTACAACTTCCATTATGTTTTTTCTATACTTTATTTATCTGCAAGATTTCACGAGGTTTTGAAATTAAGTGGGCCTTCATTGGCTCCTGTACCTTATTCGTTCGTTCGTTGATTCATTCATTCATTCATTCATTTGATTTTTATTTATTTATTTACTGATTTTTATTTATTTATAAAATCAAATGTATAAATACGTGTGGACATTTCGCACAGCGCCATCTAACTCCAAACTAAGCAAAGCCTATACTATGGGAACTAGATACTGATAAAATACTTAGATTATTTTTAGTTTGTAAATACATACATAGAATACAATATAACACCCAGACACAGAACAAACGCCTATATTCATCACACAAATGTTTGTACTGGGTGGGAGTTGAACCCACAGTCTATGGCTCAGAAGGCAGAGTTACTACCAACTGAGCTATCGGGCCAGTCAATGCATAATTATGAACAATGATCATAAGATATAAATGATGATCCTGGTTCATATAAATTTGAAAATCCTAAGAGCTCTCCTATAGTTACAGATGTGGTGTAATTTAGGTATGCCATTAGAACTCATCCGATGGCACTAATTTCCATATCAATATAATAATTAACAGTGTAGTACTGTGGTACAAATAGCACTCCAGATCTCTAGTTGAAAGCCAATATTTTGCACAATGATGTTAACAATTAAAAGCTGTACTGGCGTCCGTTCATTGGACATTCCTTAATTTAAGAAATTCTTTTTATTATGTCTAATATAAGAGTCAGTTTTTCGAAAAGGAAGTGTTTCTGATGAAAGCTAGAAAATATTGTTTTTTTTACTTTTACCATAGTGCTAGTTTACTAGTACAGTAGTAGTGTAGTGGGAGAGAGACAGCAATACAAATACGCGTCCATTTCTGGTCTTTTTATTTAATGGCGTATGTACAACACACTATTTAGTAATATGTATGAAATCACCTCTAGTTCCTCTCCAGTGGTATTACATATTTCCTCTATGAGATTAATTGCTCCAGCTTCTCCGCACAAATGTATTTCATCTGCCTGTAGGCCTAGAATGGCTCTTGTCCATGCCCAACCTCTGCCCCTGTCACCAATCATTTGGATTTCATCTATAATTGCAACTTCATCTGCAGAAAAGATATTGAATATTACACACAAAGAAAAAGATGCCATCTCAGATTTTATTTAAGATAATGTATATAAATTATTGTATTAAAGACATTACAAGAATAAATCAACTAGCTGCGGTATATTTGAATGAGTATGTTAGCGATGTGGACCTGACAAAACTATACAACCATACTGTAACAGTCCATTCCAGCCACAGGACAAATCTAAGTGATGATGGCTGTCACAAGTAGGTAACCCCTGTTAAACCTTGTCTGATACCAAAAAAATCAAACTACATTTTATTATTAAATGGGGAGTTTGATCTTCTTACACTATACCTGCGACTTGCCCAGATTACTCTCATTTGTCCTTATAGTTAAGTATATAGTCAAGTATATATCATCAAGTCAAGTCTGAGGCCCATAATTATTACAGAATGATGCTTAGTCATGTATTCAAGCAAAGTTCAGATTATATTGATAAAACAATCATTTTATGAATGAAATGACTTGAGACTGACAACATTGATGCAGGCAGATTGACAACTGAGTGCTGTTCTGTAATATGGTGAAATATTAATGACCCTCATTTTAAAATAGGTACTTTAAAACTTGGTCCCAAATAGGTCTGTTTGTCTAAAATCTTTGCAATTTGACTGGGGATTAACTTACAAGAATGATTGAGAGAAGTCATCTCAACGGTACAAGCAATATGACTAGAAGGATTTAGTTCTGCTTCATCTTTGGCTGTTTGTTCACCATCTGCATCAGAGTCTGACTCTTCAGTGTTTGTTATAGTTGCATATAAGGATGCATGCCTTCTCTCTTCGCCTGTTAAAAGGTCACATGGAGTGCCCTGAAAATTAATTAAATGTTTATCAGTCCCCTTTCTAAGCTTGATTCACATTCATTTTAAAATATACCAATATTCTGTTTTCAAAACAATGTTTTTCTGAAACCTCAAGCACATAGTACTTAATAGTACCAGGAGATTAACTTTGCAAGGTCACTTAAATAAATAGAAACTCTCTTTTGATTCACAGGTCAACCTTGCAGGATTACAATGCAGTACAATAACAAACTATTGCTATTGCAAATTAAACAAATTAGAACACATTGCAAATAATTGTAAACACGGAGTGAGACTGGAAACGGCAAGTGGTTTGCTCGTTTGAATCAATTTTCAGTCTTACTAAATACTAATTACCTATCTCTACATCATACTAAATAATAAAATTTCAAACAGTACAAATGTTTGTAAGCATGGAGTAGGACTGGAAATGGAAATTGTGGCTTGGTCCATAGATTCCATAATGGGATGGCTGACATATACTAAGCAATATGTAAACAGTAAACTTCTACAAAATTTACTTACATGTTTATTTGATTTGTGATAAATTTCAGTAGCCAACAGCTTCAATGGTCCACAGTAAACTCCAGATTTTGCCTTTAAAAACCTTTCCATGGCATGGTAAGTTTTACCAGAGTTGGTGGGTCCTGCATGGAACACAATTTTTCTAATCTTTGTTCTAGCTTCTGGATACCTGCAAACAATATCAAACTACTCACAAAATTCACATAACCAGCTTGTAGAAAATTAAACTATCAATAACTGGCATATACTAATAATAACTAGTATTAATATATTTAATACAAACCAGTTGGCGGGTGTCCTCAAGTCTGATATCTTCTTTAAGTCATCTAAACAATCTAAATGAGGAAATGCCAGTCTTGCGTGTCTCAAGAAATAAGGAAATAAGTCGTCCACATGGCCAGCACCTGCAACATTGAACGACATTCGTGAATGCAACGATGTAAACACAACAACATCAAAAATAGAATATCTTGGCAGTTTATCAACCTTGCAGAATATCACTTATTGTGATGTGTAAATCTGGCGGCAAATCATGTTCCAAGCAATGTCGTCGAAACGATAAAAATGCCTGATGCAATAACTGATCGTCCAAGCCATTCTCTGAAGCCAATAGTCGCACTTCAGGTTTCTGATAAAACTTGTTGAGAATCTTGAGCAAGTCTTGTTTCTTGAGGCGGCCTGTAAACTCTTCTCCAATGTTTATGTCATCAGGATTTGGTTTCACGGGTACAGGAACGAAGAGCGCTGAAGGATTACCACGATCATGTTTCTTAGTCCGTAGAAAAATATAACCTATATTTTCCGGTTTGGCTTTGCGATTACATAGTACACTGGTTCTGAGGAACGGATATATAGATGGCTGTAGCTTATCGGTGTAGTAAAGAGCAAGTATTCTTGTGAACCCTTTGTACATTTTACTCAAACTCTAATAAAAATTAATTACACTGAAAATTTATTTTATTTCCCATTCCCACTACTGTTTAGGGATGAAACGATACAAGATTGTATCAATTGTATTGTTCATAAGCATCGATGTTTCAATATCCGATACATCGGTGAAAAAATCATAAGCTATGACATTTATAAAATCTCGTTGGTGTTGCGAGTTGCAATCTCTTTGCATGAAACATCTAAGAGCTTTGTATTTTTAGTTGATGCTCACGTTACTAGGGACGCATACTTATTGCGTTGATCGCGTTAAGCCATGTTCTCTTTTGAAACCATTTGCCTTGTTTATTCATACATTTTTTGAGAGTAAGTTAATCATTAAGTTTATAATTATCATTATTTAGTATTGATTTAAGTTGAGATAAGAAAGAAAGACAAAACATTTATTCGTGACACACAACTGTTAGCATATAACCAAAAGTATAAAACAATGTTGCTTGGTGTCACGAATGGGCTCTGACGTAGTACACACTTGAGGTCCTAAGGTCCGTATTTACAGAACGATGCTCAGTCTTCTGTCGGTGCTCAAGCAGAGATTTCGTTCATAGAGCGATCAAATATAGCTTACAATTAACGGCTGTAAAAAAGGAAGAATTTACAATCGTCAAGATGGTGTTATTAACATTGAATAAAGCAAAAATCAAATTATACCAGCCGATAAACGGAGCTAAACTAAAGAAGTTTTACTTCAGTCTAAAGCACACTCGTTTTATTTATAAAGTTGGAAATGATATATATGAAACAGTGAGACAGCATATCGATACTAAGTAAAAATATTGGGCTTAGCTCAGTCACATCTCTATAGTGAGATCATTTTGACAGTAGTGACAGTGAATTTGACAATAATTTCTTTTTTTTTAACAATTACGCTTTTTAATGCTGTACGTTATAAGTCTATTTAGCCAGTAACGAAGGTGCGATAGTCCTTGTTCGGATGATTGGAATGTCAATTTGACAATCTTAGTGTCATTTCCGACATTTCTTCGTTCAATTCGCTTTCAATTTCCAATTCAAGCAAGGAAGGACACGACGACGAGTTGCTTGACTGTTCTCAAAAAATCTCTGCATCTAATTCCTGTGCGTTGATTTCGTTTCACATGATAGAATTCACAAAATACACTAAGGGAGAATACTGTACTAGTGGTATCGCGACATATAACAGCTTATTAACAAAATGGGGAAGGCTAAAAAAGGGAAGAAGAATCAGACTGCGGAAGATGGGTGAGTTTCGCATATGTTTCGGTAGACGTTTGCCAGAAAGTACAATTTCCTAATGTATTTTTTTATCATGATTTTGCAGCGATAGTGACGTAGAGGTTGCTAACATCGACAATGTTAAACCGGCGCAAAAAGGAAAGAAGTAAGTCCGTAAGCCCTTATAGGTTATCTCATCATAAAACTACTTTATCGGTATTCGATTAGCCATTCTCGCATCTATATCAGTAGTCAGTCCTAGTTTTGAGGCTAAGTCTCTTGGCCAACTGGCTATATACAAAACATCAATTATTTGCTTGCCTTTTGCAATATGATCTGTATTCTGCAGGGTGATAGTGGACTCAGATGAGAGTGAAGATGAAAAACCAAAATCAAAGGCAAAACACAAAAAGTCTGTCGAGGAAGATATAAAGGATGTCACAAAGAATATTAAAAATGTATCTATTTCAAACAAGTCTCAAAAAAAGAAGGTGGACAGTGATAGTAAGTTATTTTTACTTTTTTCATAATTATGAATATTGAGAGTAATGAGTATGTAATAACTAATGACTACTTTCTCTTACGATTTCATACTACATAATATTTATATTAATTTTTATATGAAATCTTAAATGATACTAAATGTTTCTTTTATTATAAGCTATATCAATTACACTATAACAGACATAAAAATGTCTTGTAATCATCTGATAATCATTTATTGTGGGATTCATTGGGGGTTATTTTTGTTACTATTAATTAAGCAATATCATGTTTATTACAAAAAAACTTTTTTTTTTCAACTTTATGCAATAATGTTATATTTTTCCAGATGACTCAGACAGTGAACCAGAAGAAAAACCTAAGAAAAAGAACATTAAAAAGAAAGAAGAGAAGAGTGCCTTTTCTCTGTTACAAATAGAGGATTCTGGTGATTCTGCTCCAGAGGCACCTGCCTCATCTGATGAAGATGATAAACCTGCACAGAAACAGCAAAAAAAACCTGTTCCAGAAAAAAAAGAACCTACTGCTAAAAAAGGCAAGAAAAATAGAAAGAAGAGAGATGACAGTGATGATGATTTGGATAAAGTGTTAGCTGAATTGCAAATGGAATATTCTGGCATTAAACCGGTGGAGACCACTCCAGCCACAGAACCTGAAAAACCACAGGAAGACGAAAAGCCCAAATCTAAAAAGAAAGGTAAACAAGAAGAATCAAAACCAGTGCCTGATGGAGAAACAGAAGACAAAGAGGGCAGTGATAATGAAAATGATGTTACTATCAAGACAGCAGCACAAAAGAAAAAAGAAAAAAAAGAGAGGGAGAAGTTAAAGAAACAAGAAGCTAAGAAGAAAGAAAAAGAGCAAGAGGCCAAAAAAGAACCCGATAACAAAGCTCCTGAAAAAGTTGAAACTGAAGTTGAAAAACTAACAGAAGAAGCTAAGGCTCCGTCTGAGGAAAAGGAAACATTGGAAGATCAGGTAGAAACTTCTGAAAAAGATGGAAAGAAAAAGAAGAAAGGTGCCAAAGACAAAAAAGAAAAAGAGGAGGAATCTAAAGGAAAGAAAGGTCCTGCAAAGAAGGCAGTTGCCGCAATGCAAGAGGCTTTGAAAAAGCTGAAGGAAGAAGAAGAAAGACTAGCACGAGAAGAAGAAGAAAGAATAAGACTGGAAGAAGAGCGAGAACAGCAGAGGTTAGAAGCTATAAGACTGGAAAAAGAAAAGAAAGAACGAAAGAAGCAAAAGGAGAAGGAAAGGAAAGAAAGACTGAAAGCAGAGGGAAAGCTCCTAACACCAAAGCAGAAGGCTGAAAAAGCCAGAGCTCAAGCTTTATTGGAGTCATTGAAAGCCCAAGGTGTAGAGATTGGGTCCGCTGAGAAGAAACCACCAAGGCCTGGCACAAGGGTTAAGCCGGGAAGACTGAAGTCTCAAATTTCTCAAGATGCTCCCTCCACACCTTCTGAAGAAAAGAAAGTTGAAGTAGAAGCTGTGGAAAAGAAGGTAAGCAGATATTTAGTTGCAAAGTATGGTAACAATACAGAAATAGTATCTGTTCTCTCTATGTATTATTATAAGGCTCTGTCTCCTAAGTTACCAACAGTTTGACTGACTGACAGACATCTTAGACCCCAAATACCTGGAACTATATATTTGACGAGCTTCTGCCTGCAGCTTCGCCCGCGGGATGGCCTATGGGAAAATAATTCAACCACCCATTTCACCCTCTTAAGGGTGGAATTTCGAAAAATCCTTTCTTAGGGAATGCCTACGTCATAACATCTACCTGCATGCCAAATTTCAGCACGATCCATCCAGTGGTTTGGGCTGTGCATTGATAGATCACTGTCAGTCAGTCACCTTTGAGTTATATCTTAATATATATATTAGGTCTTTACCTATGAAATTGCCGTTTTGTTTGAAAAAAGTTAAAGTATTTTTTTTTTCGAACTTATTTATTTCTTTTATTCTAAGTAATCACCCCTGCAATCAATGCATCTTTGCCAACGCTGTGGCAGTTAATGGATGCCCTTCTTGAAAAAATCAGCAGGACGGGAGACAACAAACTCTTCAAAGGCGTTTTGTACTGCCTCTCGGGAATTGAATTTTTTTCCCGCTAAAAAGTTGTCCAAATTTTGGAAAAAGTAATAGTCGGTAGGCGCAAGATTTGGTGAGTATGGCGGATGAGGGAGAGCTTCCAAACCCAACTCATGCAGCTTAGAGACGGTCTGTTGTGCAGTATGGGTTCGCGCGTTGTCGTGAAGTAGCAGTGGAGACGACCGATTGACCAAAGCTGGTTGCAGACGTGCGAGTTTCGCCATCATTGTGGTCAGTTCTTCAATGTACACATCTGCAGTAATGCTCTCGCCGTTTTGTAAAAAGCTATGATGAATCACACCAGCACTAGACCACCAAACTGTGACCATTACCTTTCTAGGGGTCATTTTTCGTTTTGCACATTGCTTTGGTACCGAACCAGGATCTAACCAACTTGCTGAGCGCTTTCGATTGTCAAAAAGAATCCATTTTTCGTCGCACGTAACAATTCGATTCAAAATTCCTTCATTTCTGTGCCTGTTAAGCAGCGCAAGGCAAGTCTCGACGCGTACGTTGCGCTGGCGATCGTTAAGTTCGTGGGGCACCCATCTAACAAGCTTTTTTATCTTGCCAATCTGTCGCAAATGGATCAATATTGTTTTGATGCTAACATCAAAAGCTGCCGCCAGCTCAGCTGTAGATTGAGATTCATCAGCTTCCACAATCGCCTTTAATTCATCATTGTTGACCAAAGTTTCCGGACGACCACGAGGTTCATTTTTCAAGTCAAATTCCCAGAACGGAACCGAGCAAACCAATAACGGGTTGTACGTTCGTTTGTACAGTTCTCTCCGTAAACGTCGTTGATGTTACGTGTCGTTTGTGCCGCGTTGGTGCCACGACGGAACTCATATTCCATAATTACACGAAATTTCAAAGTATCCATTATGAGAAAAAATGTTGAAATGTAATGAAAATACAACGCTAATCAATAAACAAAAGACTGATATTGTAAATAGAATGTCATATTTTTAAAACAAAATTAATTTGAATTTAGAATTCATAGCCAATCAAAACTTTTTTTCGTTTGAAAAGTCTGTACTGCAATACGGCAATTTCATAGGTAAAGACCTATTATAAAATGCTTTGTGCGTACGTGTGTGACCGGTTTTCTTTATCACCGCCAATTCCAATCAACACCCCCTTGGGGTGGTAAGCACCCCTTGGGTCCAAGAAGAGAATAAGGGAGTTTGGGCGCGGTGGGTGGAAGTAGGTGGTTGTGGGAGGCAAAAATTTGATATGATATATATCTGTCCTTTTCCAACTCAACTTCGGGAAAGTTCTGAAAACTTCTAGAATGATCTAGAAAGTTCCGAAATTAATAATATTCTGGAACATTCCAGAAAATTCTAAAAATTTCTGGAAGGATCTAGAAAGTTCCGAAATGTGTAAAATCGGTTATTATCAATCTGAAACGTTCCAGAAAATTCTAAAAATTTCTGGAATGATCTAGAAAGTTGAAAAATTAACAGTAACGGTTATCATTCTGGAACGTTCCAGAAAATTATAAAATTTTCTGGAAGGATCTAGAAAGTTCCGAAATGTGTAAAATCGGTTTTTAACATTCTGGAACGTTCCAGAAAATTCTAAAATTTCTGGAATGATCTAGAAAGTTTAAAAATTAATAATAACGGTTATTATCATTCTGGAACGTACCAGAAAATTCTAAAAAATATTGGAATGATCTAGAAAGTTTAAAAATTAACAATAACGGTTATTATCACTCTGGAACGTTCCAGAAAATTCTAAAAATGTCTGGAAGGATCTAGAAAGTTCCGGAATGTGTAAAATCGGTTATTATCAATATGGAACGTTCCAGAAAATTCTGAAAAATTCTGGAATGATCTAGAAAGT
This sequence comes from Ennomos fuscantarius, assembly GCA_905220475.3. Classification (NCBI taxonomy): domain Eukaryota; kingdom Metazoa; phylum Arthropoda; class Insecta; order Lepidoptera; family Geometridae; genus Ennomos; species Ennomos fuscantarius. The sequence goes on from HG992029.1 coordinate 12,090,051, forward strand.
TTAAATATTAACAATAACGGTTATTATCATTCTGGAAAGTTCCGAAATGTGTACGAGTATTATGACAATCATTCTAAAAGATCTAAATATAAATGATGTGCATCTAAATATTCTAGAGTGTTCCAAACCTAGAAATTTCTATATCTGACGGTATATAAACTCGAATTTAGTGGCTTTTCCTTACTTTAATCGTGTCCACAGTCGAGTGAAGATCACTGGGAATCAAAAATAACCAGTGCTTAAAACGATTCACGTGATTTTGACAAGTAAAACAGAACAAAGTTTTCGAAGGTTCTAGAGTGTTCCATATCTACATTAAAAATGTATCTTCATGTATTTTTTACACCATTAAACATGCGGTGTATATTTTAACCCGTGCAACGCCGGGTTTCGCAGCTAGTATATATATATATATATAGATATTTGGAGGGTGTCTGCATTTTATGGTATAGGAGCATGTCTTACTGTTTGATTCCCTCATCCCATTCCACCATCATTCAACCGGATATAGAGCATCTCATCATCTATACATGGCTATGTTCTCTCCTATCTGTACCAAGCATTTTGATTCTACTTTTATAATGTAATGCTAAGGAGTAGAACTCTTCACCAGCTTCGGAGTTACTGAATGTTTTGAAGAAGGAAAATGATTTATAATAGCTGAGTGTGCTACATCATCAGTCACTTAACAAAAGGAGAAATGTGATCAAATGCAAGACTATTTACTGTAAAAAAAGCAAGACTGAAAGGCCCTAAGGAGGATCTAACTATCCTCTTTGGATCCATCTTTCAGTCAGTTTTGCTAACTAACATTCAATTGAAGAAAGGTTCATCCTATAAAAAACAATAGTTTCAACATTTTCTATCTCTTTCTCACTATCAGCTACTTCTCAGAAAATGATGCCATAACAAGCTATCAAGTTTACAGTAATACAACAAGCTTTGACTGTCACAGTAACACACACACTGTAACTCCTTTGAAGAAAAAAAATGTATCTTATGTTCAAATAGTAAAAGTAAATTGTTTAATTAATACACTTTAGTAGATGGTTCTACTACATTCAGTAGATGGTACAGCAAATTCGTTATTCCCAGCAGATCGGCTTATCCATGTTCTGATAACGTTGTCAATAAAAGTAGTTGTATTGCACCCCAAAATCCTATCCATCTTTATGCTCCTGACTGAAATAATGTGTATACTTTTTGCTTAGGAGGAGAAACCAAAAGTGGAAGAAAAGAAAGAGTCTGAAAGTGAGTCTGTCAAAGATGCATGGGACGCTGAATCTTCTGAAGAGGAAGAGGAACCTCCTAAGCCTGAGCCTGTGACTCCAGTGAAAGAGGAAAAACGGCAGTCCCCAGAGCAAGACAAAGGCAAAGAGGTATAAATATTTTTTTAACAGTTTAATGTTTTGGATAAAATGGATTTTTTTTTACTTAGTTTTGGCTCCACACTTTTGTGTATTTAGCCAGTGTCAAGTAATTATTTTTTAGTTAATTTATGTTATACATAATGTATGTTGTATGAGTCAAGTCACAGTCCAGGTCATCAAGTCAAGTCATAGCCTAGTCTAGTCAAGTCATACTCCTAGTAAAGTGGTGGCAACTTTACCAGAAGCTTCTATGGAGTCTTGGCAATAACACGAAAATAAACGGTTTACCATCATTATACCACTTTCCCACACTCATGCCTGTAATCCAGCACTTAACTAATAAAATGCCACCAATTTTATGCACTAACACTGAAAATAACACAAGTTTTGGAAAATAATACAACGGTGATGAATACGCGGTGACGCGATCTTTTCGTTTTTCCGAAAACTCAAAATGTAATGTTATGAATAAAGATCTTTTTTTTTTCATCTGTTTGCCATTAGACCTGCATTCACACTTAGTTGATTTTTTCTTTTAATCAAATAATTTTTAATGGTGTAATAATTATAATGCATTTATCCTTATAGCTAACTGCTACAATGGTACCAACGACTATTAAGTGCTACAATCTACACTATTCCTTACAAAGAATATTCAGACTGACTCATAGACCAGTGCTTCTTGACCTTTGGTCAGCGGGCCCTTGGGGTTCCAGGAGTATAAATGGATGAGATTCGGAGGTTTCATCTATGGCATGTGTAACAATAATAAAATCTATATTCTATTATTAGGCTAGTGTATAATTCCGAAAACAAATTTACGTAATTATTTATAGAATTTTTTTTACACTCGCTGTAAAATTAAATGTGCCAAAATGAATTACTGTGTTTTTTATTAAGGGGGTCCTTGATAACTGCGCTTGATTTCCTAGGTGTCCGTGGCTGAAAAAGGTTAGGAAACACTGTTATAGACAGTCCAAAACCTCCATCCATCCATGGGAGTACCAATAGGTGGTTTACCCAATATTCTGGCAACATTGCCCCTTTGCTCATTATATGTTCTTCGTTATAGGAGGATGCAGAAGAAAGTTCTGATGAAGAGGATGAAAGTTCCGAAGAAGAGACTAGCTCAGAAGAGGATTCTGAGGATGATCAGATGACTGATGCTCAGAAAAAGAGGGAGACTGTACTCAAGCGATTAGAGGTATAGTCCTCTAGATGACAATGCAGTTACATAATATATTTGATGCCAATCCTATTGTGTGTTCTTGCGTTTTTGTTCTTGTTTAGGAAATTTAGCTTTCTCTTAATTTGTTCAGTTTGGCTTTAACTTCATACAATTTGGCCAATAGTTTGTAGAACCCCAAAACAGCTGAACCGCTTTTGGTGATTTTTTCACACTGATTGCTTACACTACTTAGACAAACATCTACGTTTTCACCAGGAAAATGACATAATAATAATAATAATAACACCCAACGATCACATACATAGACCCTGGACTCTATTGGAAAACTAGGATTCCCTGTGTCTAGGGACCCAGGAATTACCAGGACTACGGTCCCACAAAGCGCAGTCTCAGAACAACAATTTGCGCTTGTTTTTCTGTGCACAAATACTTATCCTGCCGCGGGAATCTAACCCGCCACCTCCGGGATATGAGCCAACCTGCTCAACCACCACACAAAAGAGGCTGTCAACAACAACACGTTTCCATGTTAACTTTCATTGAAGGGGTAAAATGACGGGACCAATATAGTCAACTCCGCACAGCGTAAAACTCAAACAGCCTTATTAATAAACACGAACTAGCTTTAGACTAGTTACACCATTACAGCGTCCGTATTTCCCGATAACTACAACCTGGGAGTCTTCAAATCGAGAGTGAACAGGTATCTTCTAGGCAAGCGTGTTACATCCTAGACCGCATCGTTACTTACCATCAGAGGCGATAGTGGTCAAACGCAAGCCTATCAAACAATAAAAAAAAAACATCTTTTGTCTCTTTCGATCCAGCTAAATATTCTAGTAGCAAAAAAGGACAAAAGCTGAAGTAACTAATACGAGACTAATACCCGTTTATTAATAAGGCTGCTATATTGTAACAGAAACGCCGTCAAGACAACGAGGCGAACAAGGTGAACAATCCGCTTCGCGCCGCTGTTGTTTGCGTCCTTGGTCATGTCGACACTGGCAAGACTAAGATCTTGGACAAGTTGCGGCGGACAAATGTGCAAGATGGCGAAGCAGGCGGCATCACTCAGCAGATCGGTGCCACCAATGTTCCTATTGAGAACATTAAAGAACAGACTCGACATGTTAAAGCGGTAAGTTGTGTCATAGTATTTAATAATAATGATAGTAACTAGGGAACTATGAGGACCATGGTCCCACAACACCCAGACTCGGAACAAGTATTTGCGCTTTTTTGTTCTGTGCACAAATACTTGTTCTGCCGCGGGAATCGCCGCCTCCGAGCTATGAGCCGACCTGCTCAACTACCACACCACATAGGCTGTCTTTGTCGGCTGATTTGTTACATAGGCCTCTTCTAAGGTGTGATAATTTTGACTTGTAAATGTGCTCAAAATAGCCTATTTGCAATAAAATCTTTTGATTTTGAATGAAATCTTGTCTTGATCACCAATTCACTACTGAGAGTAGATTTGTAATGTGGACCATAGAAAGTTAGTTACTCATTCGTGAAATGAAAATGAAGCCATAACAATTGAAGGGTTGAGAATAAAAAGGGATAACTGTCAAATTGATAGTTTCGAGAAAATTGACTTTAAACTTCAACTGCTTCATTTTAATGTAGAGTGCTTATAAGGTAATAGAAAAAGTTTATGTCAGTTTCAGTTGCTTGAAAATGTATTTATTCTATTTTAAAATACTAAATATAGTACTCATTTATACAATTACTTTAAAAATATGATATAATAAAATAAATATAATAATGTTTTTATGCTAAGCGAACTGTATTCCTGTGACAGATAAACCGTTTTAGACTCAAAATCCCGAGATTTAAGCTTCATTTCGGTATTTAGAGAATGTACTATTGTAGACAATTTCACGCTAAATCCAACGATACCCATAAGTAATTTTGTGAAAAAAATCGGTTAAACCCTTTTTGTTCTCACCCCTTCAATTAGTGATCTAATATTAATCCAATGAAGTCCTGATCACATAATGATATCATTATTTTCAGGTTAACGAAATAGCGTTCAAGTTGCCTGGCCTGCTGATTATTGACACCCCTGGCCACGAGTCTTTCAGTAATCTACGGAACAGAGGTTCTTCACTCTGTGATATTGCTATTCTCGTAAGTACTATACAGATTACAGTTTTTTTTTTAATGTAACCATCGATATAATCATTGTGCATGTTTCTACTTCACACTAATATTATAAAAGCGAAAGTTTGTATGTGTGTATGTTTGTTACTCCTTCACGCTCAAACGGCTGAATGGATTTGGATGAAATTCTGTACCGAGATAGCCTATACACTGGATTAACATATAGGCTACATTTTATCGTAAAATTTTTCCGTGTTATGATCAAATAATTAAAATACTTTTTATCTGCGGGTGAAACCGCGGGGCGCAACTAGTAATGTATAAAGGTAAAATATTGTTTGTTTTTGTTTAACTTGTCCATCCATGTGTGGCATTGTATCTCCCAAATTGGGTAATTTTGCTTTTTTTTTAAATTTGAAGTTTCTCTTTGGAATGTTGCCTGTGTAAATATGGAGCTTAATTTTATTAAAATGTGTCAATTTTGGAGATATTTACGAACATATACAATTGATCAAACAATCTGATCCATGGTTTGCTACTTTTATAAGGTTCTTTGTTGCTCACAAAAGTTGCCAATTTTTTTTACAGGTGGTAGACATCATGCACGGTCTCGAACCACAGACTATAGAATCCATCAACATGCTCAAGCAGAAGCGAACTCCGTTCATTGTTGCCCTGAACAAGATCGATCGTCTGTATGACTGGCAGAGTGCTCAGCGCAAGGATGTTAGAGATATCCTGAAGATGCAGCAGCATAACACCCAGATGGAGTTTGAGAAAAGGAGCAAAGATGTTATCGTACAGTTTTCTGAACAGGTAAGAGTAAACCGTCATAAAACTTTTCTTAAAAGTATGGTGCTTATTTTGACTATCTCCCATTTCCAATGCTTTAATATCTCCATTAGCTCTAATTACTATTTCCATGACCTTTGTCTTGTATCTTGTCCGTCTTTTATTTAATTTTTTTAAAGATGTGAATTTACTAGATTTTCTAATTCTAATTTCCATTTCTCATTTCCATTGCCTCTTATCTTTTTTATATTTTTGTAGCTCTAATCTAAATATCATTTGTGTACATTTTAAGTAAATATGTATAGGATGAGCGGGTTTTGCGTAGGTTGCAACCTATATAAGTATAGGCCTTGAGCGTGCGCACCGGGCCGCGTCCGCAGCAAGAATGATCCGTAGTACACCGAGCGGTCCCTTTTTATAGCCAGATGGTTGGGGGAGCAATGATAGTTGCCGATGTTGCCACTGTAATAAATTTAAATGCCGTCATAGGGTAAATTACGGTACTGCCCGCTGCGCATAGAGTTTATAACTGGACGTAGCCGCCGTCATATGAATGTTTGTGTTTTGCATGTCATATTCCCCTAGCATTAAATTTGTTGAAACTATTTAATAATCTGAGAATAGTGTTGTCAACTGCATTATTATTAAGTTTACCAATGTTATATTTTAGCTTAATATTGATAATGTATGCTGTTAACTATTACTAATAAAGAAAAAAAATCTTATCTATTTTCTATTTATATTGGCTCCAATCTAGTCAATCAACATTAGCTGTAACCTTGTCTATTTTTATTGTCCACTGCCATTAAATTTGTCCATCTTCCGTTTTCATTAACACTAATCTTGTCCATCTTTCATTTCTATTAGCTATAATCTAGTCCACCTTCTCTATTAGCTATAATCTTGTCTTGTGTATAATAATCTAGGGATAATGGATCTTGTCTATCTTCTATTTCCATCGCCTTAAATCTTAACCATCAATAATTTCCATAGGCTAAAAACTTCTCCATAAACCATTGGCTCATAATATTTCCATCTTCCAGGGTCTAAATGCAGCCTTGTTCTACGAGAATCCAGATCCTCGCACATACGTATCCCTGGTTCCGACTAGTGCTGTGACTGGCGAAGGGATGGGCAACCTGCTCGCAATGATTGTTCAAGCATGTGAAGGACCCCTGCACAAGCGTCTAGTCTTCTCAGATCAACTATTAGCCACCGTGCTTGAGGTAAATAATAATAATAACGCCCAACGATCACATACATAGATCCTAGACCCTAACTAGGGTTGTCTCGGGACCCAGGAAGTACGAGGACCATGGTCCCACAACACCCAGATTCAGAACAAGTATTTGCGCTTTTTGTTTTCTGTGCACAAATAACGTTAATATTGTGATAGTTACAGTATATTAGCTGTGGTTTTAAACGGGCTCAATATTGGTTGTGCTGTAAGTTTTAGATGGGACAATTACATACCCATACTAAAAAAAAGTAGGATAAATAACAACTGAATAATTAAGTATAAATTTTTGAGGTCACTGTAACCTCAATTATCACCTGCACAAAATCGGTGCCACAGATAGCCCTCGGTGTCGGGGTTGCATGCAGGAAAACGAGACTGTGGAACACGTGCTGCTACATTGCTCAGCCACAGAGGAGACAAGAGAAACAACTAATCTACTAAACGAACAAGAACAACGACCACGGGATCAACGGCAATCAATCTCCAAACCACCCAAACCATCAAGTGCAAAAATACTGGAACAGTTGTGCCAGCGACCCAAGGCAGTGCTCCGCTACATGAAGGAGCTGGGCTGGCTTGGGTAAATGCTGGCAGGGTGAAATGCACAATACACCCCATGCGGGACGTCAGTGCAGGCCTTATCGCCCCCAGATAGAATCAGAATCAGAAGTTGCACTTACTTATTTTCTCATAGAGGGTGTAAAATAAATAATTCATAAAATAGTGTCATCATCAGGAGCAACACAATAAATAAATAAATAAATAAATAAATATTTGTGGACATTTCACACAACGACATCTAGTCCCAAACTAAGCAAAGCTTGTACTATGGGAACCAGATAACTGATACAATACTTAGATACTTTTTGTTTGTAAATACATACATAGAATACAATATAACACCCAGACACAGAACAAACATCGATGTTTATCACACAAATGTTTGTCCTGGGTGGGAATCGAACCCACAACCCACAGTTCAGAAGGCAGGGTTACTACCAACTGAGCTATCGGGCCAGTCAGCCCAATTTTAAGCTCGAGTGATGTATTTTGAATCCTTTGCTCCGCACTGGATTTAAAGAAACAATTTCGCGTTAAAAACTAGTTCCTTGCTCACACTACTATTATCAGTTATGATTTTTTTTGTGTATTCGAGTTTATTATAAGACGTCTATATATTGAACCTGTTTAAAATCATATTATATATAAGGATAAATTAATCAAAACTTTCCCTTTTAAAATTTTCAGGTGAAAGCGATCTCTGGATTAGGTACAACCATAGACACGATCCTGATAAACGGCACTCTACACGAGGGCGACACTATGATACTCGCGGGAACCGACGGACCTATCGTCACGCAGATCCGTTCTCTACTGATGCCACAACCTATGAAGGAACTGCGTGTTAAGGTAACCTATCACTCACACTGCTCTTACAATAATACATACAATAATACATACCTTAAGTTCTTAGAATCACTCATACTTTACAATTCAATCCATAGACAGCCTCAGATCAATTATACAATTTCTACAACCATTCATAAAATTCTAATAACTTCTCATTTCTGTTTCATTCACTATTATTTTTTTATGTTTTTTCTGTAATCTAAACATTAAATCCTTTTTAACTGTTCAAATCCAACGAACACTTTTGTAACGTCTCAAAAAATCAGAAAAACACTTGTTTGTAAAACTGGCCTCCACAACACAGGGAATCCTAGTGTGGAGCCCAGGGCTCGAATAATAATATCTACTGTCAACTGAAATCATGACTTTGTATTTGATTAATTCACATACCTACTTAAAGTAAGGATGATATTGTTATTGTTGCTATTGTTTGCTGAAATAAATCTTATTCTTATTCTATACACATTTTGTAAGATAAATAACGGATAAGCTCACGTCAATTAAAAGTTGAAATTACATCGACCAGGTTTCGGACATATTCGATGTCTTTCTTCTGGGAGCCAGTTACTAAAGCAAGCCGCGGCGGCTTTTGCGAGCGTCAGCACGTAACTGAAACTAAAACTAACCCTATACAAATGTTAAAGTACACCTACTATCCTATTAATCCTATAATATTAGTATATTATAAACGGGAAAATTTGTGTGTATTGATGTTTGTAACTCTTTCACTCTCAAACGTGTGGACGGATTTGGATGAAACTTGGAATATATATCTATACATATAAAATTCAAAGTCCTAACTGACTGAATGACTGACATATATCAACGCACAGCCTAAACGGATGGTTCTAGAGACTTGAAATTTGGAAGGTGTGTTCTTTGTAAAGTGTAGGTAACCAAGAAAGGGTTTTTCGAAGTTCCACCCCTAAGAGGGTGAAATGGGAGGTTGAATTATTTTCCATTAGGCCACGCAGGCGAAGTCGCTGGTAGAAGCTAGTAGCTTATATAGTGGATTAACACATAGGCTACTTTTTATCCGCGTGTGAAACCGGGGCGCAGCTGTTGAGTAGTAATTTTGTGAAAGCGACCACACCACAGAAGCTGTCAAAAATTAGTATTTAATGTTCTAGAATGCATACATCGAACACAAAGAAGTGGTGGGAGCGCAAGGTGTAAAGATTGCCGCTAAAGAACTCGAGAAAGCCATCGCTGGTCTCAATCTACTGGTAGCGCAGAAACCTGATGAAGTTGATGTACTGAAGTAAGTTACTCCAAATTACTATAGCTCGCGCAAAACTTTTTGAGCTCTCGGAAGTTAGCGCGGATGACTGCGCAGTACGCATATTATAGTTATTGTATGGCCGCTTTTACAATGCACTCTACTGTAATGAACAAACCAGTGTGTGTGAAATTGTAATAAATGTGCTCTGTTACAAAGGGGACATACAAAATGCAATATAAGGTAGGAAAATTGAAGTAATTTCTAGTTTTATTATACTTTTTACAAAGTGTTAATACATTAAAAGTTATTTTTCTTTTGTTAATAGACTTAATAAAGGCGTTTTAGTCTGTAAGTCACATTGTTAAAGTCTAAGTAAATAGTAGCTATTTGACTGTGTCTTGTAGCTATTACATTATTACTATAAATATTGATTGAATCAAGATATTTTTAAAACGATAAACAAAAACCTACTGTACCGTGCGAATTTTGGTACTCGGGCCTAACTTCCGAGAGCTCATAAAGTTTTGCCCGAACTATACCTATGTAAAGTCTATCTACTGGGATAGTAGATTTTCCCGGCATTAAGCATTTTATCAACAATTTCGTGTGTCAAGACTCAAAATATATCTTAGAGGCGCTATACACTTAAGCGGGCAATCCGGTTCATTCATTTATATAGGTATTCGATTTATCTTTCCGGCGCCCATTATAGATGTTTGAGAAAATTTACGCTAGTTTTCCATTTTGCTCTTTGAAATATGCTTTATCACAATCATAAATGCGTCTATCCATCACATTACGTATCAAAAAACGAATATTCTTTTGGAACTTTGCTTATGTTTATCTTGGTGCTTCATAGTAAGTAAACTTTATTGGCCCCACATCTTCGTTGGTATAAGTTCGGCCTTCTGCGCTGTTGAGGTTTCGATTTCCACGCAGTAAACATTTTTGTGATTAAATCAACACAGATTTTTTTATAAGTGCTATATACCAATGAGCGTACTCGTATTGTATTTAGTGTTGATTTGACATGACTCTGACAAACGTACGAGAAACCGGGGGATATAAATGCGTACTTCCGAGTATTGGCGGGAAAACGAAAAAGATTGTATTATTATTATACATTGTAATATTTTCCAAAACTTGTGTTTTTTTTTTCAGTGTTAATGCATAAAATTGGTGGCATTTTATTTGTTAAGTGCTGCATTACAGGTATGAGTGTCGGAAAGTGGTATAATGATGGCGAAAAATTTATTTTCGTGTTACCAAAACTACATAGAATCTTCTGGTAAAGTTGCCACCACTTTACTAGAAGTATGAGTGGACTAGACTAGACTGTGACTTCACTTGACACAAATATACATATATAATATTAATTAACTTGAGAAATTATCAATTACTTGACACTGTGGAGCTAAAACCAAAACAAAAAAAAGCGTAATGAGCAGCTATCAAACTTTAACACAGACAGGCGTCAATGTTTTACCTTGTTATATCTTGGCCTATTTATTAAGGGTGTTATGATTTATGTTTATTTTTAGGGAGGAAGTTGCACGCGAACTGAAAAGCGCCCTATCCTCCATCAAGCTCTCAGACCGCGGCGTTTACGTACAAGCGTCCACACTCGGATCTCTTGAAGCTCTGCTCGAGTTTCTTAGGACTAGCAAAATACCTGTAAGTCAATAATAATAAGTAATACATAACGCCCAATGATGACATACCATAGATCCTAGGCCCTAACTAAGATTTCCTTTATCTAGGGACCCAGGAACTACGAGATCCATAGTTCCACAACACCCAGACTCAGAACAAGTATTTTGCATTTTTTTTTTCTGTGCACTAATTATTGTTCTGCTGCGGGAATCAAATCCACCGCCCCCGGGTTTTGAGCCGACCTGCTCGACCACCACACCGCAGAGGCTGTCAATAGGATATAATAATAATAATAATATTTGTGGACATCTCACATAATCATCGATGTATCCGACTATGTGGAAAACTTCTCGAGTTACTCCAATACTAAAGAGTGGCATCAGATCAAATATCGAGAACTATAGGCCAATAGCCATCCTTTCAGCATTCGGTAAAGTTTTTGAATCTATATTGAACCATCGCATTTCAATGCAAATTCGATGCCAGCTTAGCGAAAGCCAGCACGGTTTTCGCGTTGGAAAGTCCACTACCACGAATCTTATTAACTTTGTTGATTATGCATCTTCCAGGATGGATTGCTGTAGACAAGTAGATGCTGCATACTTTGATTTTAAAAAAGCTTTCGACCGCGTACATAATGATGTGCTCTTGAGGAAGTTCTCTGAAATGGGTTTCTCGCCTAATTTGTTAAAATTATTTTCTGATTATTTTTCCAATAGAGTTCAATATGTTTATTACCATGGTTACAGATCCGATCCATATGTCACTTTATCCGGTGTAAGCCAAGGCAGCACGTTAGGCCCAACCCAGTTCTTGATCATGATCAATGACCTGCCGAGTGTTGTGGGGACGGCTAGGTGCCTTATGTTCGCGGACGACCTTAAGTTGTTCTTGGCTGTTGACGACTTAGAAGACTGTGAGGCGCTTCAGCGCGATATAGATGGTGTTGTTTCGTGGAGTGAAAATAACAAGTTAGAATTTAACGCAACTAAGTGTAAAACCATCACTTTCACCAGATCCCGCTCGCCGCATGTTTACAATTACAGTCTATCTGGAATTGCGCTGGAGCGCGTCACGGAGATACGGGACTTAGGTCTCACTCTTGACGTGGGACTCACTTTTAATCCGCGTATCACTGAACTGTGCAAGCGAGCTAATAAATCTTTAGGATTTGTAATGAGACAGACGGCTCGATTTACAGACAGACAAGCCATTCTGTCTCTTTTTTACGCATTTGTCCGCAGCAAATTAGAATTTAATGCGATAATATGGGACCCACACGAAGCTAAATATACAGTTATGTTAGAGAGAATACAAAAAAAAATTCGCTCGGCATCTGTACAAAAAAATGCATGGGTACTATTCATTTCTATATCCGTCGTTATTTGTAAATGGTATGGTGGGAATTGACACGCTGGAGCTTCGGCGAAAATGCGCGCTCATATTACACTATTACCTACTATTAAATAATAAAGTCGATAACCCCACTGCATTGTCCCTGTGCTCCCTATTCGTCCCCGACAACTACCTCCGCGCGCGCCGCCTGCTGGCGCCGGCCGCCGCGCGCACCCACACCGCTCACTACGCCCCCACGCCGCGCGCACCCACACCGCTCACTACGCCCCCACGCCGCGCGCACCCACACCGCTCACTACGCCCCCACGCCGCGCGCACCCACACCGCTCACTACGCCCCCACGCCGCGCGCACCCACACCGCTCACTACGCCCCCACGCCGCGCGCACCCACACCGCTCACTACGCCCCCACGCCGCGCGCACCCACACCGCTCACTACGCCCCCACGCCGCGCGCACCCACACCGCTCACTACGCCCCCACGCCGCGCGCACCCACACCGCTCACTACGCCCCCACGCCGCGCGCACCCACACCGCTCACTACGCCCCCACGCCGCGCGCACCCACACCGCTCACTACGCCCCCACGCCGCGCGCACCCACACCGCTCACTACGCCCCCACGCCGCGCGCACCCACACCGCTCACTACGCCCCCACGCCGCGCGCACCCACACCGCTCACTACGCCCCCACGCCGCGCGCACCCACACCGCTCACTACGCCCCCACGCCGCACGCACTCACTATGCTCAACGACTTGGTTGCACACCAGCCAGAGTTGGACATTTTTTTTACTAATAGGCAATTGTTCATTAATATGTGTATCAAATATTTAAGTATCTAGTAATGTTAAGTCACTAATGTTGTTATTTATTAGGCGTTCAAATAACGAATTTCAAATTTATATAAGTACCTATATATACTATGTGTCCAACCCGGTATTATGACCCTAAAGCGTTTGGTTTGTACTGTAAGCTTTTTGTGTACCTAAATAAATAAATAAATAAATAATATAGATCAGTACAGTTACAAACTGACAGCTTTTAGAGTCCGGTTTTCTGTGTACATACCAGATAAGTTCATTCCACAACATTCGCTCAAGTTTGTTTACTGTTACAACATTACATATTCCATCCATAAAACGTGAGAGTGAGACACCGTATAAATGTCTTTGATTTTCTTCCAGTACTCCGCCATTCGGATAGGACCCGTGGTGAAACGTGACGTCATGAAGGCGTCAGCCATGTTGGAGCACGATTCTCAATGGGCCACCATTTTGGCGTTCGACGTCAAGGTATGTTAATAAGCAATCTGTACATATAAAATTCAAAGTCCTGATTTATATATCAACGCACAGCCTAAACCGCTGGTCCTAGAGACTTTGGACATTTTACACTAGAATTTGGAGGGTGAGTTCTTTGTAAAGTGTAGGTAACCAAAAAGATAGGTTTTTTCGAAATTGCACCCCTAACTGGGTGAAATGGGTGGTTGAATTATCTATGAAAAATTTCTTCGTTTCTTATAGGCCACGCGGGCGAAGCCGCGGGCAGAAACTAGTACTACATTATAGCCTAAAGATTACTTTTATATCATTAGCACATACTGTTGTCGATTCTTGTGTCTGATGCCTTTAAAAAAGTATTTCCGTCGAATTTAAAGTCGCTTACTCCGGTAGACACAATGCCGACTTATAGACTCCAAATAATTAAAAAAGTAAAGTTGCCCCTAATTAGTAATAGATAGGCTACAATTATTAAGTCAATATAGTAAATTCGGAAAGAATATCTGGAAGGATATGAGGAAGACTTGCCCAGCAGTGGGACAGTTTAGGTTAACAAAAAAATATTATCGTCATGTATGTAAGTATGCACTTGGTGCTCAAGTAGCTAAAAAGATTTGATGAAACTTAAGTCCGTATTATATAACGATGCTCAGTCATCGATCGGTTCTCAAGCAGAGATTTCATTCACTAATCGATCAATTTATGGATGAAATCTCTGCTTGAGCACCGATCGATAACTGTGCATCGTTCTGTAATACGGACCTTAGTGTAAGTGTAGATCGGAGTGGTCCCGCCGCTGTGAGAATACGACCAACCCATCTCTCTCCGTAGATGCCGTAAATCCGGGTAAGGAAATATCCAGGGAAGCAGGTAGCAGCATTCTCCTCGGTACATTAAACCTTCTGAGATAACCAACCCTCATGCCAAGCGTGATGATTATGGCAAACCCTTCTTCTCCCTCTATGATACGCGTCCTAAGTGGCATTTCATGGGCAGTGGATGTAACATTGAGTACTTTTTCCCAGAAAGTTGTGTGTCCAGTAGATCTAATCACATTATCATAAAGTCTATTTTTCCGTGTCATTAGATCGAGCGCGACGCACAAGAAATGGCCGATACACTTGGAGTGAAGATATTCGCAGCAGACATTATCTACCACCTGTTCGATTCATTCATGGCGTATCGGGAAGAACTGAAACAGAAGAAGCGGGAGGAATTCAAGCACATCGCCGTTTTCCCTTGCAAACTTAAGGTCGGTAACTATAACTAACTATGGATCTCAGTGTCTGAAATTAAGATTTATTATTATTATAACGCCCACTAAAGTGCAGTCATCTGTCCTTATCATTTGCATACAAAAGTACAAGAGAGAAAGCTTTGTTAACTCTGTTCCGTGGATAGCGTAGATTAGAAACACAACAGAGAATATAGATGACGCGTTTAAAAGTAGAAAGAATTAGTATTTCAACGACTACCCGCATTAAAAATGTGACGTCAAAATAGGTATACGAGTTCGCATTATACGATTCCTATGCATTTGAATTTTATAGAGCAGGAGAAAATTTATGAAATCAAATTGTTTTCCTGCTCTTTAAATCCTCTTGAATGTTTCAATTGCATTTTAAATCTAGTCGTCATCGGCCCAATAATAAATAATATATAATTAAATAAATAACGCCCAAGGATCACATACATAGATCCTGGACCCTAACTAGAATTCCCTGTGTTTAGGGACCCATGAACTACGAGGACCATGGTCCCTCAACACCCAGACACAACAAGTATTTGCACTTTTTTTTCTGTGCACAAATACTTGTCATGCCGCGGGGATCGAACCCGCCGCCTCCGGGTTATGAGCCGACCTGCTCAATTACTACACGACAGAGGCTGTCAATGCCAATACTTCCCCACTGATGGGCCACAAGCCTTGGTGGGACGTAGGACTACGACCCTGCGAGGGAAGGCTTTTTACTGGACTGACCAACTACGGTTTGATAGATAATGTTCTAGAATTTTGTGATTTTTGTACATGTGGATTTCTTTACGTGGTTTTCCTTCACCGTTGTAGAGCGAGTAAGTTCTACTCATAACTTGAAAAGACATTGGTGCAGGACGGAGCGGGATTAGAACAAAGGAAGACAGTGCGACTTTCGAACCAACGCACCTTGTTGGTTCGAAAGACGCACTGTATACCGCTGAGCCACACTCTTTTCGTTTTAATTTAGGAATCATAACAAATAATATCTGAGCAATTCCTGTTGTCCCCACCAATTTGGTTTCACCAGTGGAAGGAAGCACGAGAAAAATTAAAAATGTATATATTTGTTTTTCGTCCCAGTCAAAGGGAAAAATGCTCCATATATTTGACAGGAAATTTATTTTCATAATGGGCAACACCCGGTTTGAAAAAAGAAAAAAAACAAACAGCAGCCGTTTCGAAAAGATTAATAGATACATTAAATCTTTATTGAAACACCACATCACTTAGCTAAAATGTAATTAACTGTCTTAACTGAAAGCGATCTCAAAATTGTGCATTAAAGTTTTTTTTTGTATATGTTATCACAGATATTACCTCAGTTCGTGTTCAACTCCCGCGATCCTATCGTCGCCGGCATCATGGTTGAAGCCGGAATCGTCAAAGAGGGCACACCCATCTGTGTGCCTAGTAAAGAGGTCAGTTATTCCGTAAAAATAATATTTGATGGGTTCTTTTTAGCTAATTATTTATATTTAGTCATTTATAATAGGTCTTTACCTATGAAATTGCCGTATTGCAGTACAGACTTTTTCAAACAAAAAAAAATTTTGATTGGCTATGAATTCTAAATTCAAATTAATTTTGTTTTAAAAATATGACATTCTATTTACAATATAAGTCTTTTGTTTATTGATTAGCGTTGTATTTTCATTACATTTCAACATTTTTCCTCATAATGGATACTTTGAAATTTCGTGTAATTATGGAATATGAGTTCCGTCGTGGCACCAACGCGGCACAAACGACACGTAACATCAACGACGTTTACGGAGAGAACTGTACAAACGAACTTACAACCCGTTATTAGTTTGCTCGGTTCCGTTCTGGGAATTTTGACTTGAAAAATGAACCTCGTGGTCGTCCGGAAACTTTGGTCAACAATGATGAATTAAAGGCGATTTTTTTAAGCTTATGAATCTCAATCTACAGCTGAGCTTGCAGCAGCTTTTGATGTTAGCATCAAAACAATATTGGTCCATTTGCGACAGATTGGCAAGATAAAAAAGCTTGATAGATGGGTGCCCCACGAACTTAACGACCGCCAGCGCAACGTACGCGTCGAGACTTGCCTTGCGCTGCTTAACAGGCACAGAAATCAAGGAATTTTGAACCGAATTGTTACGTGCGACGAAAAATGGATTCTTTTTGACAATCGAAAGCGCTCAGCAAGTTGGTTAGATCCTGGTTCGGTACCAAAGCAATGTGCAAAACGAAAAATGACCCCTAGAAAGGTGATGGTCACAGTTTGGTGGTCTAGTGCTGGTGTGATTCATCATAGCTTTTTACAAAACGGCGAGAGCATTACTGCATATGTGTACATTGAAGAACTGACCACAATGATGGCGAAACTCGCACGTCTGCAACCAGCTTTGGTCAATCGGTCGTCTCCACTGCTACTTCACGACAACGCGCGACCCTATACTGCACAACAGACCGTCTCTAAGCTGCATGAGTTGGGTTTGGAAGCTCTCCCTCATCCGCCATACTCACCAGATCTTGCGCCTACCGACTATTACTTTTTCCAAAATTTGGACAACTTTTTAGCGGGAAAAAAATTCAATTCCCGAGAGGCAGTACAAAACGCCTTTGAAGAGTTTGTTGTCTCCCATCCTGCTGATTTTTTCAAGAAGGGCATCCATAAACTGCCACAGCGTTGGCAAAGATGCATTGATTGCAGGGGTGATTACTTTGAATAAAAGAAATAAATAAGTTCGAAAAAAAAAATACTTTAACTTTTTTCAAACAAAACGGCAATTTCATAGGTAAAGACCTAATATTTATATAATTTTGATTAGTCTAGATTGTTACAATAGTATCTAATAGAAGCGTTCGCATTTTACCTTTTTTTACTTGAATACTTAATTCATAATTTTGGCGCTCTATGGAGGGAGGTCTATGGTTAGAAGTGGGCGTCTTCCGGCTTGATGATGGTGTATTAAAAAGAAAGGATTCATTCCTTATCAGAAGGAAACCACTAAAATAAGGTGCACAAAAAGACACAACATGCCACGTGTAGAAAGAGATAACAATGCGCTTTTATTTATTTATTATCTATACATATAAAATTCAAAGTCCTGACTGACTGACTGACTGACTTATATATCAACGCACAGCCTAAACCGCTGGTCCTACAAACTTGAAATAACATATAAAATTTAAAATCTTGACTTACCGACTGAATGACAGACTTATATATCAATGCACAGCCTTTAGGCTGGTCCTAGAGACTTGAAAATTTGGAGGGTGTGTTCTTTGTAAAGTGTAGCTATCCACTAAGAACGGGTTTTTCCCTAAGAGGGTGAAATGGGTGGTTGAATTATTTTCCTGTAGGCCACGCGGGTGAAGCCGCGGGCAGAAGCTGGTTTATAATAATTTTATAATATGTGTCGAAATTTCACACAGCGCTATCTAGTCCCAAACTACTATGGAAACCAGACAACTGATAGAATACTTCAATACTTATTGTTTTGTAAATACATACATTAGAACACAATATAACACACAGACACAGAACAAACAAGCGACAAGCGACAAGTTTATCGTGATCCATACAGGGTCACTCACAGGGTTGTAGAGACCTCATCCTCACCATTTTAGTTGTATGTCTTTGGTGATACTTTGCTTTTTCCACAGTTTGTTGAGCTCGGCATTGTGACGTCCATAGAGGTGAACCATAAACAAGTGGAGACGGCGCGCAAGGGGCAAGAAGTTTGCATCAAGATCGAGCCCATTCCGGGAGAATCGCCCAAGATGTTCGGACGGCACTTTGATGAAACGGACTTTTTAGTCAGCAAGGTCAGTAATACTGTTTGTTGAAAAAATAGATAATCTTATATTATTTCCGGCGAAAGCCTGGATCTAATAATACGGGCCCTGAAGGGATCCAGGTTTTTATCTCTATCTTTATGTAATGTAAAGTACTTATGACATTCCGGGGGAATCGCCCAAGATGTTCGGACGGCACTTTGATGAAACGGACTTTTTAGTCAGCAAGGTCAGTAATACTGTTTGTTGAAGAAATAGATAATCTTATATTATTTCCGGCGAAAGCCTGGACCTAATAATACGGGCCCTGAAGGGATCCAGGTTTTTATCTCTATCTTTATGTAATGTAAAGTACTTATGACATTCCGGGGGAATCGCCCAAGATGTTCGGACGGCACTTTGATGAAACGGACTTTTTAGTCAGCAAGGTCAGTAATACTGTTTGTTGAAGAAATAGATAATCTTATATTATTTCCGGCGAAAGCCTGGACCTAATAATACGGGCCCTGAAGGGATCCAGGTTTTTATCTCTATCTTTATGTAATGTAAAGTACTTATGACGCCTCATACAAAATAAACGTATGTTTAATTATGAAAAAACTAAAAAAAAACTTGTTTTTGTTTTATTCACTAGGTGGTAGGACTTTACTGCAACGTTCGTCTAGGTAGGTACCACCGCTTTGCCAGTTATTCTGCCGCCAAGCAGTAGTGCGCAAGCACTGCTGTGTTCCGGTTTGAAGGGCACTGTAGCTAGTGAAATTACTGGGCAAATGAGACTTTATGATCTGATCTCACAGTTTAGTAATCTTATTACTAGATTGTGCTGATGTCTCAGGATGACGTGCGCAGTGCAGTGTCACGCGAAACTCTATACTTTAGAGTTCCGAGTGACACTGCAGCTGATATGGGCAGCCGTGTCGTTTAACATCAGGCGAACGGCTAGCTCGTCACGTCATTCCTTAACATAAAAAAAATGCTTATTGAAATCTTGATGTGTAGAAATAGAATCTCATAGTTGAGGATGAACGCGGGTTTTGCGAATGCGGTTAATTAATAAACAAATGCAATTTTTCTTGACTCTACTGCGTTTTACCTCGATACGATACATTTAACCTGTGAAAATAAATGCGGAGTGTGGCCATACAAATACATTCCTTTCTTTTCATACAATGACACAAGCGCGAAGCACTACTGGATAAAGGAACGCAGCACACACCACTGGCTCACACCACTATTGGCTATAATTGTACGCCAAAGGATTTAGCAAAAGTGATCTGAATTAACGGTTTGCATTCAATATAAACCGCATTCTCTTAGAGCAGACTGTAACACGCCATTATTAAGAAATGTATATATGAGCAAAAATATGACAAAATGGCCGGAGCTTATTCACTGTGTTGTACTATCTATCTATCTGCGAACGCTCGTCTGGCACGTGACTGAAATCCCAACAATCAGATTTTATTTTAATGAAAATAATTATGGAAATGTACCTACGTCTTTGACTAATTTGTCGATCGCGCTCTCGAATCACAAAGCCAGATCGAGTAATGACGTCAAAAATTGTAACCTACATTTTTTTTATACAGATCGCCCGTCTGCAAGCTCTCATAACGCGGCATATGACGTTAATGAATGAGCCGTGCATTGCACAAGATATCGGCAGTTCGACACCATTTTAACTCGGCAGACAAACGGCATCGATTGACACAAGCTATTTATAGCTGCAACAGGCACATGTAAACATTAGCCTATAGGCTAAACGGCTGATAGTTTTAGTTAGGTCTATATAAAGTATGCTTTGATTTCTACATGTTCATTCAGCTATTGAGAAATCAAGAAAACTGACATAATCCAATGGGGATATTATGGCAAATGTTACATAATATTTACTTAAAGATTCCCATACGGTTCCATTTAGCAAACACGCTAACTGCGATTATCTCTTAAGTTATCGATTTACGCTTGCTTTCAATAATCCCACTATATGCATACAACACAAATGAAGCTTTATTAGTTTCATTTTTATACAGTCACATACAGTATTGTTTGGAACTGCCCAGCTTCTCTACCTGTCTGTGCTATAATTTATAAACATAGTAATATGATTTTTCGAAAGGGAAAACCTCTGTAAGAAATGTTTATATTTTAATTATCTCGTAAGTAGCTCAGTTCCATCCGTCTCAGCAAAGGCCCGTATTATAGAACAACGCTCATTCATTGATCTGGGCTCAAAAAATTAACAATTTGTGAATAAAATCTTGACTTGAGACAGAATATAATAGTACTTGTACTTGAGCACGAATTTACGACTGAGGCCCGTATTACAGAGATCAGTCGTGAATCTCAAGATCTTTCACAAAATCATCAAATACTGAATAAAATTTCTAATAAGGCGTCAATCGACGACTGAGCGTGGTTCTGTAATAACTGATGTTCGTTTTGTAATACGGGCCCTAACATTAACAAAGTTTTCGCTCCTGCGTAGATCCTCCCATTCGTACCAAGCGATTTGATTCCACGTTCTCAATTAGAACGGCTAAGGAATGGAATGACTTGCCAGCGTCTGTTTCCGGCGAAATATGACCCGGGCGTGTTCAAGAGAAGAGTGAATAGGTATTTACTTGGCTAGCATGTTACACCTTCGATCGCATCGTCACTTCCCATCAGGTGAGAGCGTAGTCAAATGCTAGACAAGTTTGAAGTAAAAAAAAAACCGTTGTAACTCTAAAGTGCTAATGTTTGCATACGAGAATAGAACGGAAACAGCGCGTCGCCATCTGTTGATATTAGCGTGTTGCGTAGTGTTAGTAAACGTCCAGTGTTCTGTTGCTAATGCTAGGGGAAAATGGTGTCTTGTTTTTATTGTCAGTAAATCAGTATAGTGGAAGTCTGTATAAAAAACGTAAATCGCATATTTAATTAATACTTATAATAATAATAACGCCCAACGATCATTTATCCTAGACCCTAACTAGTATTCCCTGTATCTAGGGACACAGGAACTACGAGGACCATGGTCCCACAACACCCAGACTCAGAACAAGTATTTGCGCTGTTTTTATGTGCACAAACACTTGTACTGTCGCGGGAATCGAACCCACCGCCTTCGGGCTATGAGCCGACCTGCTCAACCACCACACCACAGAGGCTGTCATAGTACTTTTTGATAAGTTGGGTAGTCTAGGTATGAACTTATCCTCTATCCTTTTCGTTCGTATTCCATTATTGATTTGAAGACATTAGAAGAATCTAATTGATTAGAGTCTGGGTTCAGGACGAAGCTGCATCATTGCCTTATAAGAATTACAGTACCTAAGTTTTATAAAGATGATATAATTAATTGAGATATTGTCCGACGCTAGGATATTATCATTATTTATATTTCTTCGAAGGATAAGAGCCCTTGGGTTTCTATTCTAAACAGGCATTTATCGCAGTGAAACTTTTGAATAATACATAATTACTGGGTACTTGTGGCGCTTGCGTGTTATAATATTCGAGCTGAGATTAGGTAGGTACATTTTTTTTTATGGTAAAGGGAGCAAACAAGCGTACGGCCCACCTGATGGGAAGTGGTCACCGGAGCCTATGGACATCTGTAACACCGGAGGAGGCGTCACCAATGCATTGCTTACCCTAAATAAATAAATAACGCCCAACGATCATATACTGGACCCTAACTAGGATTCCCTGTATCTAGGGACCCAGATCCACCAGTACTATGGTCTTACAACACCCAGACTCAGAACAAGTTTTTGTGCACAAATACTTGTCCTGTCTCGGTAATCGAACCCAAGCTATGAGCTTACCTCAACCACCAAACCATAGTGTCAAATTCTACTATCATACATTCACTATTCGGTATTAATTAGCAACGGAATATCAATTAACGTTAATTGCATTATTTATTTTAGTATCTCTTTCCTTATTCAATGTCGCTATTTTATTTTATTTTATTTTTATTTTATTTTATTTTATTTTTATTTTATTTTATTTTATGCTATCGTTAGACTTTCGAGATAATGTTGTAGTCCTATTTTTGTAGCGATGACCAACATTTGTAGGCAAGGTTTATCGCGGGGAACTTTCTAAAACTGTAATATTATATGCACACTAGCTGTGCCCCACGGTTTTTCTTGATTTTTTTGCACTTTCTTAATTTTTTCTTTCATAAGAACCATCTCCGGACAAAAAAGAAAATGTTCCGTTCCGTACACGCTTGATGCGATGACCAAGGGAAATAGAGATTCATTTTTATATATAAAGATTGAAAATATCCACATATTTTCTTTCATAAGAACCATCTCCGGACAAAAAAGAAAATGTTCCATTCCGTACACGCTTGATGCGATGACCAAGGGAAATAGAGATTCATTTTTATATATAAAGATTGAAAATATCCACATATAAGAATTTTTTTTTAAACTAGTGTCCATTAGACCATTCGACAGACAGTAAAACTTCTTTCGTTTAGTTCCATTTATCGGTCGATATAACTTTGTTTTTGCTTTGTTTAATGTTATTGACGCCATCTCGCCAATTGTAAATGGTCATGTTAACTCATTTTACTGGACATACTAACACAATAAAACAAATTTTTGACTTTGTTATGTTGAAAATGGAGATCTATCTACGTGAACCGACTTTTCCGTTCGCCTCATCACGCATTCACCAGCTTACTCCCCAAGTCAAGCGTGCGTAAAGAAGTTTTACTTCCAAAATGTTAGTGTTTCCAACGGCTTCTCATTCATGGGCGGCGGGTAAAAATATCAATGCAAGTCGGGTGGCGCCAGCTTCAATGGTCCCGCGAGGTCCCCTTCCGCGAATTCATTGATCGCTTGCAGAGGGGTATGCCGCGGGGTGCAGGGAGGTGGTAGGTCACTGGGTCGTACGAGGGAAGGGGCTTCTATTAGTTGCAGCTATGTGGTATCAGGTTGCTGTTGCTAGGAGATCTCTGACGTCAAACATCCCGCCTTTGTTTATGAATACATTTTTCTCAGCTCTCAATTTTTATAGAATTAAAAATGAACGGGCAATTTCATTGTTTTAACAAGTACTATGTTTGATCTATGATCTCATGGTTAAACTCACATCCGTAGTTGTTTTTATATCTTACTTGTTAGGAGGCAGGTGAGATAGTACTTAAACGCAGATGTTAAACCGATATAACAAACGTATTTTTTGTTTTTTTTTTTTTAATAGGCAGTCCAGATCCACACGCTATTAAAACTAAAACGTATCACTCAGTAAGGGTTTCCATTGATTTCCCATTGGGTGTTGAAAGAAACGAAATGTTTCATTCGTAAAGAAGTCTCTATTAATCTGCCTATTAGCCCGCCGCGTTTGTGAGAAAGCATAAATATTCTGGCGCATGTCCAAAGTTGTGGCACGTTTACAGAATGTGAAGTTTCTTGAATGAGGTTTTTCCTCATTCATACATAAATGAATGCAAACGGTAATTTTCACTGCACGACGTGCCCCGTCGCGGTCGTTGTATGCCGGATTTTCTTATTCACATTTACGTAGACGTATGAATATATTATGCTTCATTCATTAATCATTCAAAAAATACCGTCGACTGATACAATCTTGATTCTCAGATACGCGTAAGAGATCATGAATATGTATGGGTATGGCATTAGAATTCATACAAAGCTTGTGTTTATTCCCCTGAATGCCAAATATTCATTTTTCTTTTTGCACAGCAATGGAAAACCTACATAGATTTTTGTCGAACGCATGAAGGTCACGCTATTTTGAGTTTGAGCTTTCCGCGTATTTCACTGAAATAAATAGTTAATGGCTCAAGATTACTTATTCCAACAAGTGCTTATTACTTTTACATGGAATCACACTTCACACTAATATTATAAAGGCGAAAGTTTGTATGTATGTGTGTATGTTTGTTACTCCTTCACGCTCAAACGGCTGAATGGGTTTGGACAAAATACGGACCAAGATAGCTTACATACTAGATTAACATATAGGCTACATTTTGTCCCGGAAAAGTGAAATTTTCCCGTAAATAATTAAAATACTTATATTATCCGCGGGTAAAACCGCGGGTGCAAATAGTACGTAATAATTAGTGCCGTGCAATCCTTTTTGCTAAAACTGATGATTATGATCTGTTACGTTGAACGTCAGCCTTTTCAAAATTCCAGGATTCCAGTTCCAGTATTCAGAACTCGTAATGATGTTCTCACCCTTCTCCTCCTTCCATCACGCCAATTCCATGATTTTTAGGTAATCTGCACATTTCAGTTCTTAAAAATTTAGTTTCGTCCATCATCAGCCTCGTCTTTCGTAATAAAGAATAATTATCAGCTTTGCTGATTATTCATTGGGAAGCATTTATTTTGGCAAGCTTTTTTGCCCTCCAGGAGCATTTACAAACGTACAATATTAATGTACGTGCATTTGATTTATGCTGTCGTTCGCCTAAAACACTTCTGCTTATCTGACTTCCTGGGTGTAAATCCCACAAAGCAGAGCCATTTTGTCTATCTTTTGCTCCACTTGTCTTTGAAGACATCCGCTATGAACATTTTGTATTTGTCATATCCTGACTACATCCATTAAGTCAAGTGGTTGAGAAAGTTCAAGTGGTGTTTCTGCATTACCGATAGCTAACTACTACTCAGGCAATAGTTTCTATCATATGTCTATTGTATCTGTAAAACTGGAATATCGGATATCTTCTCTAGGGTCTCGAATGATTCTTCCATCTAAAATTAAAGTCGTACCACAGCCGCGTCTATTTATAAATATAGATCAACCAATGCAGAAGCCCGCTTTTATCTCTGATGTTTGTTTGGTATAACTAAGTCAGCTAATATGTCATGTTCGACGTCCTTCCTCATAACGGCATTCAGGCCGTGTCCGCTCAGCGCTTACGATGATGGATTTAAAGGTTATATTTCTACTGTGATGTGAGGCACTCAGGCACGCACACAAGCGCGTTCTCATGGTAACTGTACTCATACATTCACGTTGACCGGGTCAAACCCCCATTCTAGAATCTCCATTGATATTTCGCAGTGCGGATTCATTGATGGAAGCGGCCGTGCTCATGTTGTATGAAGTCACGCTATCGCCACAGCGTTTAAAATCTTGTGCTCATAAATGTCGCCGTGTTGAGAGTACCGTACAGTACAACATAGTTAATACCAATTATTTACAATAATTTGCTTAATTGTTTGGTTCCTTAAATTATGTTGATGTAATTTGTCTTATGATTTCTTCCTGTAGGTACCTACGTGTTATCTTTCAAAATCAAAAGTCTCAAAGCATATATGCATTGTACATCTATTACCACTCATATTGTGACATAACCAGTACTATTCTACTTATCTATGGTTATGACTCAACATTTTCTTCAATTTGAACCGTATTGACGTAGTCATCCATTTCAAAAAGAGTTTGAAAAGTCTGCATTTTTATGTTATATCAAATTAGATAAAAAGTAAGTATTATTTTATTTTGTTTAACATATTAACTTCCATCCCCCACCTAAAGTGCGTTTCCATATTCCATAAAGCAAGCTAAATTTGAGCTAAAAATACACGATTCAATTTTCATGCAGTCCCGTTGAAGTGTAACTTAATTTCCGAGCTAACCGGGCGGCGGCCGGGCTTTGCGCCTGGAGGCTGCATCGAGGCCACTAGAGGCCCGGGGGTGCGGATGACCCAATTCATAGCTTGCACAACCTGCCCTATATTTTCTCTATGACGTCAACCCTCCATTCACCCCGTGTAGCTGAATCGATGCGTCCAAAACTGGGTCGACCTGAATGAAACCACTCGTACATTCAACAAGAATATCTATATTTAGCCACGAAGGTGTCTCCGATCCGTTCTCAGGCTCATAACCAGTTTCGCATATATTTCTCGGTAGGCCGCAATTAAATTCAGCGATTTTGCATTAATTTGTGACATTTCGATGGGTTTTGTAATTTGTTTCCAAAATAACATTTTTCTTTGAAGGTTTGAATGGGTCATTTCTGGGCTTAATTGTTATCGGTAGCTTTAAAAAGTTATTAACGAATTTTGTGACTGTATTTTTTTAAGAAGACCGGGTTTTCGGCTTTGACTTTTGTTAATTAAAAACTTTTATGTGACTTTTGTAGTACTATTATATATTCTGTGCTTATGTATTGTCTTGTCGGTCTTTCACATGTGGAGTTTTACATCAGTTTGCTCGTATTACAGAACCACGCTCAGTCGCAAATCTAGTCGTGATTTCATTCAGAAAATGGGAAAATAGTGAATGAAATTTATACTTGAGCGTCAATCTCCAACATAATAGTTCTGTAAAACGGGCCTTATGCCCGTCTGCACAAAACTTTGACATCTCCTAAGTTTTCACTTATCCTTCTATGACGTACCAGCTGCAACGCATTTCATTCTAGAGAAATAAGTGCGAACCTAACAGCTGTCAAACTTAAGTGCAGACGGGCATATTATAAGGCCGAGATGGCCATTAGTGTAAAAAAATCATAAAGTACGTCCTACTGGTTTCCATATCTGAAAATCCATTCAAAGTACCGTGCGTCATCATGATTCATAGTATAATGAATGTCTAATTTAGTTGGCGGTTGCGTCATGTTCTTCCAAATTCGTTGGAAGGAGGATCGTTTCGAATCGTAAAAAACCTTCAGAAGGTATAACAACGATATGACAACAGCCCCTCGAAAAACCACAACTCTCCATTTGCGAATGGGACACAGTGGTTAATTGTCTTCGATGCGACCAAATATGAGTAAACATGTAAACAGGGCATTGTTGCTAGTGAAACTACTGGGCAATTGAAAACTCTGATGATCTGATCTCACAGTCCAGTAATCTTATTACCAGACTGTTGCTGATGTATCAGGATGATGTGCGCAGTGCAGTGTCACGCGAAACTTTGATTTAGAATTCCGAGTGACACTGTTATGGGCGGCCGTGTCGCTTAATATCAGGTGAACGACAAGCTCGTCAGACCATGCATTACCATTTTAAAAAAAGGCAATTTGCA
This sequence comes from Ennomos fuscantarius, assembly GCA_905220475.3. Taxonomy (NCBI): domain Eukaryota; kingdom Metazoa; phylum Arthropoda; class Insecta; order Lepidoptera; family Geometridae; genus Ennomos; species Ennomos fuscantarius. The sequence continues at coordinate 12,117,716 of HG992029.1, forward strand.
ATGGCGAAACGGCAATGCGCCTCTTACGTGTGAAAACGGCAATTTTCTGTGTCGAAAATTAATACGAATCGGCATCAGCTCAATATTAGCTCACTGTTAAGCCATCGGCCCACATGCAGAACTCTCTTTATGTGGGTGTCTTTATAGCCTATCCACTCTTGGCCACTCACTTGTAGATCACCTATGACCAGTCGTAGGCCATAATCCGGCCAAGTGTGGGTTAGTGAATGACATGTTCTCTTGAACATTTTTTTAAAGGTTGCTTATCGACAAAGCATTTGACCACTATCTCACCTGATGGAAAGTGAAGAAGCAGTCTACGACGGTGCATGCTTGCCTAGAAGAACCTGTTCACTCTTGACTTGAATGCTCCCAGATTACAGTTAGGTGGAAACAAGACGCAAGCAAGTTGTTCCACTATAAAGTGCTTAGCAAAACGCTTAATGCAGGTTGATGGAATTTCAACCATATATTGGTGCCGTCTTTTAGTACTCACAAATTGATTCCAAGTCCAATAGCGTCTTTGGCGACCATCACTTTACATGAGCTGTCTGGATCACTGTCTTTGACCACTGTATCACTTGATGGAAAGTGACGACGCAGTCTACGACGGTGCATGCTTGCCAAGAAGATACTTGTTCACTATTGACTTGAAGGCGGCTTGTAGTGCCGGTTTCCTCACATTTTCCTTCACCGTTGTAAGATGCCGCACATTTGAAATAATCACAACAACCACAATAAAAGCGCAAATACTTGTCTGGGGTGTTGTGGGGACCATGGTTCTCGTATTTCCTGGGTGCCTAGATACAGGGGATCGTAGTTAGGGTCCATGATCTATTTATGTGATCGATGGGCGTTATTATTAGCTATTATTATTATTGTTATTATTATATAGGTTCCTTATCTAGTTGCATTTATTGAACGTTTTTAAAACATCTAGTCAAGCCATTGCAGGGTTCTAAATAATCTGGCCGCCAGTTACTAGAATGATCGCTTCATGATATGTCTTGTTTCAGATCTCGCGCGCGAGCATCGACGCGTGCAAGGAATATTTCCGCGATGACCTCGTCAAGACGGATTGGCAGCTTATGGTAGAACTCAAGAAAACCTTCGCCATTCTTTAAACCCACCTTCATAGATTAACCAAGTTCTACTTTAGAACAGTAACGGCGTAATAGCGTCCGTTGCTTTGTCTGTTCCATCTAACCGTAGCCCCCATTGTACCATAGAATCTCATGATAACACTTTTGTAGCCATCCTGTATTTTAACAGTAAACCTTAGCCGTTAGTCTTAGCTTGTTGGTGGGAAAATGCCAATAGTAGCGTCGATGGACTCCCCGCAATGTACCACCATCTTCATTTTAACCGAAATTACTAATTTTATATCGATTATTAGAAAACCATTGTAAATAGTACATTCTATAACTATTTATTTATTATATGAAATTCGTTTGGTGTAATTTTTGGATGTTTTGTTTCGTCAATGTAATGGAAATTGAAGATCACCTTGAAGGCATTATGTTAATTTGTAAAGATGTTTGATATCGCATATTCCATTGTAAATACATTTGCATGTCTATTTACAATAGAATTTTGTAAATATAATTTGAATTTTGTCATGTTTGTAAGACAATTGAGTAGTGCAATAAACGATCTCGGTTTCATAGGAATGCGAATGACTCTGTGAACCTATAAAATGAATTGGTGGATTTGCTAAAACATCTCGTAGGTGAATTAAAATTTCGCAAGGAGGTCGTCTATTGTGCGAAAATAGTGTATTTTTTGAGATGTGATGTGAGCTCCGTAAGAAACTTTTCCCTCTTGCTACGAACCGATTGAGTAGAGAGTGGGCTCGCTCCGCGCCGCAGCCCACTAGTGAAAGCATAGGAGGTTGTATTTTATATGTAGGTATTTTCCCTTTTTGAAATGCTTTGTATTATATAGATGGAATCGGACATATTCTTATATTGAAGAAGTTTTATTAAATTTAAAATGTGTATTTTTGTGTTTTATTCTACGACGAATGAACCTTACCTCGCTTTATCCCACGAGTTCAAATCTGTTTAAGTTGAGCTAAACAATGGTTTGTCTAAGTATCTACTTACTACGAAATATGACCCGGGCGTGTTCAAGATAAGATTGAATAGGTATTTACTTGGCTAGCATGCTACACCTTCGATCGCATCGTCACTTCCCATCAGGTGAGAGCGTGGTCAAATGCTAGACAAGTTTGAAGTAAAACTACTGTAAGTATCTACTTATTTACACAAACCATTTGTCACTGTCTCGCCTGATATAAGCGATAACAGCGTCGAAAGGGACATGCTTGCCTAGAAGAAACGTATCCTGTTATAACTCCCAGGTTGTAGTTAGCTAGAAACAAGCACCGGCAAGTTGTTCCAACGCTCACACTAAAGTTAGTAGCAAAACGCTAAATGGGTTGAAGGAAAGGATCTTATCCTTAATAGTACTGGATAGTAAAAGGTTTTTTTACGGGCTAGCTGTTAGCCTTTATCGACCTTTACAGCGTCACCGGGCGTTATGCGGTGTTTGTTAGCTGGATCCCATGCCGGTGCCGATATCGGTACCTTAGCTAGAAGAGGTTAGACTGGTGTAACGATCATAGCGCAGCCGATGCTGTCGTGTGCGATGTTAGGATCGTCCGCGTCGCCGAAGACGTGACTATTATATCGCTTGGTTGTCACTAACATCCATCTATATTCCAGACTTTGATCAGGATCAAAGGATTGATTTATTATTGAGTTATTTGATTAGAAATAAAATTAAATAGTGTAGTTACTTTTTTAACAGGCTAATGCTGTTGGTTCCACCAAAGGTATCCCAAATTTTATGGACTTCTCCTGTTACTGACTGTCTGCTGTAGTACCTACCTAATTTAATTTTGTTTGAAAAATATGTTTTAACATTTCTCAACTAGTAATTATGTAGATTACCTATGTAGGAAGGTGCCTATTTGGTAAGTGCCTATGGCTTAATCCTTATTTACAACTACCTTCTGCCCGCGGCTTCATCCGCGTGGCCTTTAGGAAACGAAGACTTTTTTAGATAATTCAACCACCCATTTCTCTTAGGGGTAGAATTTCGAAAAACCCTTTCGTAGTGGATACCTACACTTTACAAAGAACACACCCTCTAAATTTCAAGTTTCTAGGACCAGCGGTTTAGATTGTGCGTTGATATATACCTAAGTCAGTCAGGCAGGGCTTTGAATTTTATATGTATAGATGGACTATCCACCCTTCAAATAAAAACGTTTCAATATATATGCGTATCCGGAGGTAGGTATAATAATGCAATTAGTGGATGTACCTAGGTATCACTTACATAATTACTCCATACATTTACAAGCTTTGACACCGGCACGAATAGCATGTAGGCAGCTATAGTCCAAGGTGAGCTATGATACATTTATAGGCTCTAATGCAGGGTAGGTCTTGTTTGTCGTCAATAAAGGTTCGTCCAGAACATTATATCTCATTCCAATTGTGATACACCAATGCCGAGTCGTCTCTGCCACTTATTGGGTGGAGCCAACGACGTAGGTACTGCTCTACTTTCTTTGCTGCGCTTCCGCGTGACGTAATTCATGCAGTCACAGGTTTAACCACATTATCTTCCCTAAAATCAATCGAACTTGGAACAGCATTTACCGGACTGAACGGAATCATTTTATGGAATATTCAATTCCTGGTTATGTTTCCGTATTTTTGTTTTTTAACTGGTGCACTTCAGGTTAGTAACCATGGAAACTCGGTGTGCGTAGGCGAGGGGGTGGTGATTTCAGGGTCTAGGTCACGCCCCGGGCAGCATGCGCGCATGCGCGGGCCTAGCTCCCGGTTAGGAACCGTCGCTAGCACCAGTATGAGTACTTCCTCGTCAAGAGGATCTTGGATGTTCCCGTTGGTCATGCCAATATAGGTTGTAAGAGCTTCTTCAAATTCATAGACACTCAGTATTAGATGCTCTCAGACTGTAATTTTGGAGTTATAATTAATACAAATGACAGTGGAAGTGCTTCTACCAATTATTTGTGCAGTGTCAGTTAAAGTGATTGTGCATCGGTGGTTATTATAAAAGTGAAGTTGTAAGTAGGTATCTATGTTTTGATCATCGTTAATAATATTAGCATTAGTATTTTCGGTGGGCGAGCTTGTCGGAAGACCACTTCCTCATTTAGGCCTAAACTTTTTGTAAAAGTAAAAGCCGGCGCGTTGCTATTCTAAGTTTGAAATTTTAGTGGTTCAACCTAATCTACCTAACACAGAAATCAAGTGTACATCCAATTTATACAATAGGTGCACTTCCGCCTTCAAAGTGACTGATAGCTCAGTTAATAGTATCTCTGCCTTCTGAAGTGTAGGTTGTGGGTTCGATTCCCACCCAGGACAAACATGATGTGTGATGAACATCCATGTTTGTTCTGTGTCTAGGTGTATGTATTGTACTACATTTATATATTTACAAACAAAAAGTATATAATAAGTAGGTATACTATCAGTTATCTGGTTCCCATAGTACAAGCTTTGCTTAGTTTGGGGCTTGATAGCGCTGTGTGAAATGTCCACAAAAATATTTATTGAAATGCTTCCAGAGATAAATTGCAATAATTACCACAAAAAATTACAATTATGGCCAGTTTTCATTATTTGTTGCACCGATGCATTATAATCACACCAAGCACCAAAGTTTGAGGGTATTGAATGCTACAGAAAGAAGAATAATAAAATTTTGAAAAATTTCAAAATGTCATTTGCTGATTCTTTTTGTACGTACCTGCTACTATTCATTATTCTGTGCTTATACAAAGCTTGTTGGAGGACACCATTTATTTATTACTTTTCGTGTTAAAAAGTCAAAGGATTTATTGCAAATAAACTATTTTAAGCACTAGGTAACCTATATTGGCACACATAGGTGTTTGTTCTGTGTCTGGGTGTTATATTGTATTCTATGCATGTATTTACAAACAAAAAGTATCTAAGTATTGTATTAGTTATCTGGTTCCCATAGCACAAGCTTTGCTTAGTTTGGGGCTAGATGTCGTTGTGTGATATGTCCACACACATATTATATTATTACTTGTGCAAGTCAAAATTATATTAGATACTTAAAATTAAGTTATTGTACTAAGTCTAAGTATTGTATCAGTTATCTGGTTCCCATACTACAAGCTTTGCTTAGTTTGGGGCTAGATGGCCTTGTCATGTCCACACACATATTATATTATTACTTGTGCAAGTCAAAATTATATTAGATACTTAAAATTAAGTTATTGTACTAAGTCTAAGTATTGTATCAGTTATCTGGTTCCCATACTACAAGCTTTGCTTAGTTTGGGGCTAGATGGCCTTGTCATGTCCACACACATATTATATTATTACTTGTGCAAGTCAAAATTATATTAGATACTTAAAATTAAGTTATTGTACTAAGCCTATAAAATTACAAAGAGCTTATTATATAAAGCAAGCTCATTAGGTACAATATGTGAGTTTATAAAAAGAAGTTCTCTTTCTCACTACTGGTGCACGCAATCCGGCACAACGCAGAACAGAAAACTTTGATCCGATGCTTCGAGTACACCTGTAATAATATTGACTAGCCGTATAGCTCAGTTGGTACTAACCCTGCCTTCTGAGCTGTAGGTTGTGGGTTCGATTCCCACCCAGGACAAACATTTGTGTGATGAACATCGATGTTTGTTCTGTTTCTGGGAGTTATATTGTATTCTATGTATATATTTAAGAAATAAAATATGTCTAAGTATTGTATCAGACATTCCCATAGTACAAGCTTTGCTTAGTTTGGGGGTTAAAAATCTTATTCGATGGTCGTACGGACAGACAGACAACCGAGACATAGGCAACCTCTGTGCTGTGCTGGTTGAGCAGGTCGGCTCATAATCCGGAGGCGGTGGTTTCGATTCCCGCGGCAGGACAAAAAAAAGCGTAATACTTTTTCCGTGTCTGGGTGGGACCATGGTCCTCGTAGTTCCTGGGTCCCTAGACAGGGAATCCTAGTTAGTGTCCAGGAGATGTAATGTGATCGTTGGGCGTTCATTATTATTATTTTCCAAATTGCATAAGTAGGTACTCCTAAATAACAACTTTGTTGTAATACCTGATATAATTCGTTAGATAATTGTACATACCATACACGTTTGAATCAACGTGAAACCAGTTTTCCTCATTGATAGCAATGAATCCTTAATCAAGAACGCAAAACTTACGCTGACACGTAACAGTCATTCATAATAATCATGCCGCTATGAGCCTATCCTAGTGAGTTTCAGTAATTTTTCGGCCACGTGCTATTCGTTCATTCATGCGTAGGAATGAATGGGGAGCGGAGCGGCAGCTGAAACAGTCGGCCGCCGCTCGCCCGCGCGTACGCGCAGCGCAGCCGACCTGCGCACACGCAAGTGAAGTGACATTACCGTGAACTGTTCCTGAACACACGCGGCTCCACCAGCGCACCACACCGGATCCTCACTCGGTGCGTCATCTATTTATACCACTCTAAAATACACGATCTCCCGAACGTCGACCTTGAACAATTCGTTCCATCGGATTCATTCATTCATTAAAATTACCGAACTGATGTCGGACGGTTATCGCTCTGTTAGCATATACGACTACGCATTCGCTTATTGGAGATAATTTTATCAGATCTGTACCTACCTACCGCCCGCTAAAATGTAAGATGGTATTAATTGGATGACTAGCGCCCAGTTTGGCCACATTGCTGTTGGAGTCACTTTGTATGAGTTTCTATTCCACAGCAAAAACAAAGGTCAATTAGAAGTTAATAGGAGTTCCGCAAACTACTCACAGCTGTTTCTTTAAAGCTTGCGTACATTAGGGCGGGCCGTAACGCAAGCAAAATCGTCCTACATCGCTTTCGTACAGTTTATATTGAACTAGTCATTATTTTTAGTAGCACACATTCATATGAACATATAGTAATAACGCCCGATGATCACATACTATTTATTTATTTATTTATTTATTTATTTATTTATTTATTTATATATAAAACATAACATTACAGAATGTTCTAATGCGTTACATTTTATCACAATTTAAAAAAGGAAAATATTTATAACCTTATTATTCTACAATTATTATTTACACTTAAACTATGGAATCAATATAAATATAAAAACTTTAACCTATAGTATACATACATATGTATAAAACAAAACAAAACATAAAATATTAACAAAAACTTCTGAATAACAAAATACCTAACAGGTAACACTTATAATAATAATAACACTTATCCAATATCTATAAACTAATCAGTCCTATTCACAATAGTTAAGGCACATTGCTTCAACTGCCTTCCATTCATCCGCAAATATATCTAAGTATGGACGTTTTGCATTAAGGCCATTGAGATGGCGCTGTGCACGGCAGACGGGAGATTGTTGACGCGCTGCAGTGCGCGCTGGTGTAGGTGCAAATAGAGGGACACGCCCACTTCGGAACCGAGCACGCTGCTCCGGTATACACAGTCTGCTCACCTCACAAAGGAGCTCTGGGCTATCCAGCCTACCGCGTAGTATTTGTATTGCCGTGATAATTTGGTCGTACATCCTACAAGTTTGAAGCGACTGAAATCCTAGAGTCCCTTGTAGAAACTTTGTGGGATACATAAAAGGATAGTATACAAACATTTTCTGATACAAAAAGCGTAAGAAACGTTTTTGTACCTTTTCCAACATGAGGGTGTACGATGATTCGTATGGGTTCCATACACAGGCGCTTGTTTCCAGCTTCGACCTAACCAGTGCTGTATATAAAAGTTTGATTGCCTTAATATTGGTGAACTGTTTACAGTTACGTGTGACAAACCCTAGCTTTTGAAAACAATCAGCTGCAAGGGCTCGCATATGGTCATGAAATGTAAGGCTGGGATCGAACAGAACGCCTAAATCTTTTACAGACTGACATCTAGTAATTTGTTCACCGTTCAAATTATAATCGATATTTATCGGCTTGTTAGCACGAGTGAAACTCATTACTTGGCACTTGGACGTATTGAGTAATAACCTATTATTATTGCACCAAGTCAAAACTGCATTAAGATCTCTTTGAAGGACTTCGCCATCTTCAGGTGTTTTGATTTTAATAAAAAGTTTAAGGTCATCTGCATAAAGTAAACACTTGGCATACATCAGGCATTCGGGTAAGTCATTTATCATGATAGAAAAAAGTAATGGCCCTAAAGAAGATCCCTGACTGACTCCAGAGCGTGTGTGATAGAGTGCCGAATCAAAGCAACCTAGGCGTACAAACTGTGTTCGATCTCGTAGGTAGTTAGCAAATAGGTGTACTAATTTTGGGGCACACCCGATGGAAGCAAGTTTTGTAAGAAGAACATCATTATCAACTTGGTCAAATGCTTTTCGAAAATCAAGATAAATGACATCTACTTGGGTACCCTGGTCAAGACTTTTTGATACATAGTCCACGATTGTAAGTAAGTTGGTATTTACTGAACGTCTTTTCCGAAAAGCGTGTTGAGCGTTGTTTAGGAACGGCTCCAGTTGCCTGTAAATTCCATCATGCAATGTACTCTCAAAAACTTTAGCAAAACATGACAGTACTGCAATAGGCCTATAGTTTTCTGCCAGGGATTTATCACCTGTCTTGGGAATAGGTGTCACACGCGATTTTTTCCAAGCCTCAGGGTATTTTCCCGTGCTAATGGAAATGTTTATAATGTGCATTAATGGTACCACCAGTTGTGACTTAAAAGCTTTTACGACATATGGAGGAACATTGTCTGGGCCAGGTGAACTCTTTGCTTTTAATTTGCTTATACAGAGCTCAATCTGGTTCCTGTTACACTGTGATATATTAATTAGTCTATGGTTGCTAGTAGATGTTGTAGTTTGGGAAAGGTCAAGAGCAGGTGAGTGTGGTAGGAATACGCTGCTGAAGTAATCGGCAAAAGCTGCTGCCGCAGCTTGGCCCGAATGTTGTTGTCCATCATATTCAATAGTTGGTTGGAATCCTCCTTTAGTTTTCAGACTTGAGATGTGGCTCCAAAAGGCACGTGGATTTTGTACCAGTTCGTTTTGTATATTTGCTATGTATAATTGGTATGCTAAAGAGGCTCTGTATTTGATACTAGCCCTGATTGCTTTAAAAAAACTATATACTAAGACGTCTTTGTTAGATTTGTATATTTTATGTAGTATAGATTTTAACTTAAGATCAGATATTATATCTTTGGTGAACCAGGTAGGATATCTTCTAGTAAATTTGGAAAAGCGCCTTTTTTTAGGAATGCACATATTGAATGACCTATATAATAAATCGTATAGACATTCTACAGCATTGTTTGGGTCAGATTTATTCAAAACATCGCTCCAGTCTATATTATTTACGTACTGAAATAATAAGGGAAAATCTGCCTTACCAAAGTTCCAATCGAAATCTTCGTCGATGTTGCTAGGTTCTAGCTGTGTATGTCTTGAATTGCGCTCAAGAGTTATTGAGATGTCCAAAGGAGGGTGGTATTTGTCTGATATAGATCCTAGACCCTAACTAGGATTCCCGGTGTCTAGGGACCCAGGAACTACGAGGACCATGGTCCCACAACACCCAGACTCAGAACAAGTATTTGCGTTTTTTTCTGGGGTCCGGGTTATGAGCCGACCTGCTCAACCCCCACACCATAGAGTCGGTGTGTTAATAATTTAATATAAAATGTTAGAATGTGATGTAGTAGAAATTTTATTTGCTATGTGGCCAGCCCTAATGTGAGCAAGCCTTTAGAGAAATGCCATTGCCCTTTGGGTACCACTACCAAAAACCCAAATCCGAATTAATTACCTATATTACCTACATTAATACAAAGTTATTACAAAACCGCAGTCTTAATATTTTTGCGTTGTTTTTCTACGCAAGGTTATCTGAATGAGATCGCTCTGAGCGATATCAAGTTTTTTTGTGAAGTAGCGTTTCATTGAGTACTTAGTTAGGTAGGTATATTTATAATAAAACAGATGTGAAATTCTCTAATTATCTAGTAGCTAACAGTAGAGTATAAACTTAGGTATATAGGCACTGACTGCCGTCGGTCACCATCACCAATGGATTTTCTATTATGCGGCAGTCTACGCACAGGGCTACGCACAAATATTTCCCATTCTTTAGCAATAAACCTTGCAAAGCTACATTCTACATTCATTAGTTCAATAATTAGATTAGTGACATAATAGCACCGACACAAGGTAGTAAGTAATTTAAGTTGCCATAACATTAACACAAATATAGTGCCACAAGCATTTTTTTGTTATTAAGTAAGTAAAATAAACTAATTTCTTTTCGCTGTTATAAAACTAAGCAACAATCACATAAACCTTGTGTATTATTAATAAATCGATTTAATTCAAGCCGGATATTTGATGATTCGCTGACCAATCATTTGATACTTACTAAACGTACCATCATTATGATTTAAATAAAACAACAGGATTTAATCAGACCCATAGCTTGAAGAACACATCGACAGGAAATTACAAGTCGTCAGCAATGCGGCTAGGAATAGCGGTATCCCGTTGCAAGTCGGTAGCGATGTATCCGTGTATCCGAACCGCACGCCGCGCCGCCTGCACCGGCACCGGCTCACCGCTACGTACCTACGAGCGGCGACACACAACACCCACCACTCGAGGCAGGAAGCCCGTCTCTTCTTACAGCCTTTATCACGATACCCAACATGTCACCCGTAAACTTCCAAGAATATAGAACAAAACGCGTGCCAAATAAGATCAACAAAAAATCGGCCATCAGGATACCCTTTGAGATAAGAATCACTTTAAGGGTTTCCACAGAGATATCGTGCCGCCATTAAGATTTAAGGCCGTTATCTTTTTTAAGAGTCAATAAGACGGGCTTTTAAAAACTTTGAGTCGGTTATCAATGTGGCGCCAGCACCAGTTATTTTCGCTGATATATATTTTAAGTTAGCTTTCAACTACTATAAGTTTAAGTTAGCTTCTGCCGCCAAGCAGTAGTGCTTGCGTACTACTGTGTTCCGGCTTGAAGGAATTTGTAGCTAATGAAGTTACTGGGCAATTGAGACTTTACGATCTGATCTCACAATTGAGTAATCTTATCACCAAACTGTCAGGCTGATGTGCGCAGTGCAGTCTCACGCGAAACTTTATATTTTAGAGTTTTATCTGAGTGGCACTGTTCTGTTATGGGCGGCCGTGTCGCTTAACATCGGGTGAACGACTAGCTCGTCACATCATTCATTACCATAAAAAAACCTAGCTAGAGTCAGAAGCTTGATTGTGTTGTAACCAGACAAGCAAACTACTTGTGAGAAAACGTAAATTACTTAGTTTTATATTGTGCCTAATATGGTTCTTGGTTTGCTGGCCCGTGACATAAAAAAATCGTGTCGTCGCCTGCTGCTAACCAAATGCGGCGCTGATAATTAATTATACGCGGAAACTGATTTCCTGGAACGCCAACAAAGATCCGCTTTGTGTCTGAAACTAACCTTTATGGGGTTCCTTTAATGATGACATGCACCATTTAAATGATATGTAACTTTCACTGGAAAGCAGAAGGGTAAATACTTTCAAGAAGTTTGAATCTGGAATCTTCTTCAATCGCGATATGTGCTTAATGTGAGAAAGTCTTTCTTAACTCTTTCTTAACTCAGAACCGACAGGCAGACACCAGACAGATGGACAAGATAGTAATCCTATTATGGTTCCGTCTTTAAATACAGTCCTAAAAGATATTATAAACCTACGAGGTTGCGATGGCATGGACACGTAACACTACTGCCGGACGACCACGTTGTGAAAAAGTTCTTTCCATAAAGTCAAAGTCAAAAGATTTATTGCAAATAAACTAATTTTAGCACTTTTACAAGTCAAAATTATATTAGGTACTTAAAAAAATAAAAATAATTTCACTAAGCGTATAAAATTACAAAGTGCTTATTGTCAAATAATATATAGCAAGCCCATTACAATATATGAGTTGAAAAAAAAGCAGTTCTCTTTCTCACTACTGGTGCAAGCAATCCGGCACAATGCAGAATTGAAAACTTTGATCCGAAGCTTCGATTACAACTGTAAAGAAGAAGCTACAAGAAACTTTACAGTGATGTATTTTTTTTTCTTCTTTCTACTGTCTTTTACAATGTATATAATTCATTACAGTTGAGATAATGAATATGTTACAAAAGTAACCACCACGTCACACCGGTGCAAGAAAAATACCGTGATTATCTTAATAAACATTACAAATAAAAACTGAATTTATAGATAGGAATAGGCAATAGGCAAAGTACCTACGATTTCATACCGTTAAGCTTGGGATATTCAGGCCAAGCTTTTTTGTCCGACACATAATCATTTATTGTGTAATAGACTTTTTTCATTAAGTTCGACTTTATGAATAATTTAAATTTACGCATGGACAATTGTTCGATACCGCCAGGCATCTTGTTATAAAAGCGTATACAGTTTCCCATAAATGAACCATTAACTTTCTGCAGTCTGAATCTTGGAACTTTCAATTTATGTTTGTTCCTAGAATTAAAGTTATGAATGTCGCAATATCTGGGAAAAGAGCTAATGTTTTTGCGAGTGTACATCAAATGTATTGCCACTGTAAGAATATTTATCTCCTAAATATAAATAATAAATGGAACGAATTGCTCTTTTCTGTAAGACAAAAAATTATTGTATGTCCGCGGCTTTACCCCACAGTAAGATGCCGTATGACATAATACTGTGGAAGTAACTAAAGTATACTAATCTTGCAGCGGCTTCATCAGTAAACTGTCTGATTTTACGCACAGCATATGCAGCAGAGCTCAATCTACCAGCAATGTTTGATATGTGAGGACCCCACTGTAATTTAGAGTCTATAGTTATGCCAAGGAACGTGACAGATTGTACCAAATCTAATGGCTCACCATTCAGTAATAAATTTGTAGTAGACCCCCTAACATTAGGTAACGAAAACTTAATACATTTAGTTTTCTTACTATTTAACAGTAGATTGTTTTTAGTAAACCAGTTCAAAACCAGTGAAATTGCCTTGTTAACGTCTTCAAAATCATTAATATACAGGGACATGAAGATGTTGACGAAAATGCTAGAGATAGGTGAAGTTAGCCCAACAAGATTATGAAAGCCGATCTCGTAAGAAGGGATAGAGTTGAGAGAAAGGTATCCTAAAAGCATATGTCTGAATTGGGAACCACCTCTCTTTTTGAATTCGCTTAAAACTGGTACATTAGCGAGTGCCGTGCGCGCGTGACCGGCGCACATCGGTGGCACTCGGCGGGCGGACAACGCGACCTCGTCCAGATAAATCTATCAATGAACGAGATAAGGGGAGCGCGTGTCACTAACGCAGGAAATGCCCCAGCCCATGCACTCTGAACCGAAACGCACCGTATCGCTGCCGAGCCTGCCTACTCTGCGATCCGGGGGAGAATTGTGTCAATCTGTGCCTTTTCGTGGCAGAAATATACACTGGCCTCCTAATAATTGGCAACAATACTGTAGATAGATAGATAAAACTCTTTATCGAAACACCACATTACAGGAACAATTTACAGGCACAAACTCAAGAATTAAGTGTCACAATGGGCGGTTTTATCGCTTACAGCGATCTCTTCCAGACAACCCAACTTGATAGAACTTGGCTAACTTGATTCGTACAGACCTGGCACTAAACTACGGCCAAATCTATACCAGTTTCTACTAAATGTCAATTTACCAATAAAAATTGCAGTCTGTGGGAATTTTTATTCCTGTTTGCCCCCTCGGGCTTCGTGGGGACAGGGCGAGGGGACAGACAGGAACAACCCAAAATCGCTTCTGTGTTGCTGAGCTCACCACTCTTAAATCAGAGCGTGTGGGTTCGAATCCCGTGACAGGGCAATACACTGAATGCGCAAGCGCACTACCTATTTATTCTCTGTCTGTGTGCTGTGGGACCATGATCCTCGAGGTTCCCGAGGATCCCTAGGTACCTTAGGGTTTAGTTGGTCATGAATGCAGGCAAATCCAAAATAAATCTGGCATAATTAGCAAATTATAAGTTAGTTATGTTACCTGCCTAAGTATTTAAATTATAAGGAATAATAAATAACACGTGAGCCACCTGTGGGGTGCGCAAAGTAGGGGATAACGGGGATAGGGGAACTCTCATAAGTCCTTAAAAATTATTATCGCATTTGTGACGTCTCTTTTGAATCTTTACACAATCATTGCAGGCATAAAGGACGAATTATCAAGTTATCGAATAAGGGGCATATCATATTAACAGGTTGCATAACTGGGTATTGGTCGGCTTTCCACCTGCCCACGGGCGACAAGTGGGCTAAGTATTTGGTGTCGGAGCCAGCCGGCTCAAGCTAGGTGTCCATTGCGAAATGATTCGACGAAATTGGAGGCAGTTGTACGTAGGCGCGCCGGATAGCGCAGCCCACGGCCCACGGCTGGCTTTAATAATCAAGCCTCCATATTATTATTATCGTATTAGTTGGGCAACCTGTTGAAAATGATAATGCATGGCTCCCTTCAATTTCAAGTGGTTGTCATATAATATAGAAACTGACGTGAGTAGTATTCATAACTACGACTAGTACACGGCTAACACTCACGAGATACAGTCGAATAACTCGACCAGTGTTCGGGCAATATAGATGCCCATCCTCAAGGAATACGCGCGGCGGTGGTGGCTTCAGGATGGGCATCTATATTGCCCGAATACCGGTCGAGTTATTCGACTGTATCTCGTGAGTGTTAACCGTATACTAGTTGTAGTTGTGGTTGTCATATGTTGGGAAATTTTGTATCATCCTAATTCTTCTCATCTTCTGTGATTTCTCTTGCCTACCACGTCTTGAACATGTGTTATGAAACGTCTAAAGTTTTTCCCTTTTTTACCTACGTGTGCAACAAACTCAATATCTCCTGTAGCTAAATAAAATTAAATCACTATGTGCGGACATTTCACGAAGTCTATTCCCAAAATAATAATACTTAGATAGATGCCTATGCTCTATTTATTAACCGACTTCCAAGGAGGGGGTTCTATGTTCTTCTGTATGTGTTTTTTTTTTGTATGTTCATTGACATTTTTTCTGAAATAGATATTTTTTACTGTGCCTACAAAAACTTTTACAAAGAATATAATTATTCCTTAAAAGTGTACCAGTGAATAATGGGCGACCTTAAAAGACAGGGTGCTCACTACCACAGAATAAGGGGTACCTAAATATATTATGTAATATGCCCATATTACTATGTACTATTTATCTAAATAAACTTCTTCTTAATTTTATAAATATCTTCGTACAAACTACCTAATAAATTAAGCAAGTACTTAAATAAAAAAAATATAAATAATTTGAATGTTAAGAAGTTATTAGATCCAAGAATTTTATGAAAATTATTTCTGGTTTTCGTTTGGTCATTTGTTCAATGGACTCGTCTCTGTGAGCACAGATTTGAGATAAAGATCGAATGCTTAATCACTTATTTGGGAGCGACTTTTCTAAATGTGTGCAAATAGCTTCACTAGGCAGTTTTATTTTATACATCTGAAACTATGAACATCATTCGTCCATATAGTATGTAGAAATACCTGGCCCCAGTTGTTCTATTGGGTTGTTCTATGATGCGACAGCTGGGATTTTTTACCAGTAGTTTTATGGAACTGTAATATCACATATGCTTGTATATCACACTTCACACTAATCACACTATCACACTTCACACTAATATTATAAAGGCGAAAGTTTGTGTGTATGTGTGTATGTTTTTTACTCTTTCACGCTCAAACGGCTGAATGGATTTGGATTAAATTCGGTACCAAGATAGCTTATACACTGGATTAACATATAGGCTACATTTTATCTCGGAAAAGTGAAATTTTCCCGTGGGGTGAACAAATAATTAAAACACTTTTTATCCGCGGGTGAAACCGCGGGGCGCAAGTAGAAATTTATAAAGGCGAAAGTTTGTGTGTAAGTGTGCTTGTTCCATTACATGAAAATGAAGGCTTATACGCTGGATTAACCCATAAAATAGTTTACCGCGGCTGAAACCGCGGAGTGTAACTAGTAACAAATAAATAAACGTCCTACAATGAAAAACAAAACTGCAATGTTATTTATATGCGACGTTTGTCATAACGATTTACCTGTGAATTGAATATCAATGTTGCAAGTTGGCAGTAGGTAGTGTCACATTCTTTGAATAGGGGATACACTGGCTGTTACCAGTTATACTCGTGTGCGAGTGTGGGTTGATGCACGCAAGTGTGGGTGCGCCCCCACAGCTCACGGATATAATATACCTATATTCTCACATTCAAGTATTCTATTGACAAACACTGACTGGCTCGATAGCTCGGTTGGTAGTAACCCTGCCATCTGAACTGCAGGTTGTGGGTTCGATCCCCACCCAGGACAAACATTTGTGTGATCAAAATCGATGTTTATTCTGTGCCTTGGTGTTATATTGTATTCTATGTATGTATTTACAAACAAAAAGTATATATTTTATCAGTTATATGGTAAATTATATGTGTAGTACAAGTTTTGCTTAGATTGGTGCTAGATGGTGCTGTGTGAAATGTCCACCAATATTTATTTATTATTTAAACATTAATTTAGTAGGTAGATGTCGTTCCTTCCCCAAGGAACTGTCAGAACACACCTGTCATGGGAATAGTGATTCCCCATGACATATCTGGCGGTTTATTTTTAGCGGTCGGTGCCATTGTAAGGGACGGTAGATGTGTATACATAATTGTGTCGATTCTGTATCGCATTCTCTAAAGCTAAACGAAATTAACATATTTCCGTCTTCTTCATTTTCCCTTTATCAGAAGAGTACCGCCATACCTTAAGTTTACTTTAGTTTTAGAGAATGCGACACAGAATCGACACCAATATGTATCTTTGTTTCATGTTGCGTTAGCTATAAGTACGGTGGCCATAATTGCTAGGAGATACGGGATACATTTTGCTACCATCAGAGGAGTCCCGTGGTATTAAACTAACTAACAATTTACCCATTTTCCACTAAATTTTTCAAGATGTGCAGAATTTCATTCAAATCGGTTCAGAAGTTTTGGCGTTAGATTCACACAGACATCGCACCACAAAAGTAGGTACTCAGTGTTTTGTTATCATACTGTAATTATTTAGTTTTTCCTTCTCTCCCTATTGCCAGTTGGTGGGGAAAATGTTATTGGTTATTCCCTTCTCCCCATGGCTGTTTATTTTTATTTTTTTTTTACTTCAAACTTGTCTAGCATTTGACCACGCTCTCATCTTATGGGAAGTAACGATGCGATCTAAGGTGTAGCATGCTAGCACGGTAAAAAGTATATTAAGTAATTTAAACTGTGGTAGGGAGAATGCACATACTTTTTTGATTTTTCCTATTTTCTGTAGTCTAGGGACTACTACTATTACTATTAAAATACCCCGCCAGAGCACGCTTCCATCACTCCTGCGCCGCTCGGTTCCGGGCATAGATAATTTATATTATAGAAATTGGCCCCGAGCCTGTGACCTATCATGATATGGAAAAATAACGGAATACGGGAAAACGGAACAAATAGATAAATACGGGATATGATGGCGAAATACGGCAACAGTCCCGTATATACGGAAAACGTATGTCTACCCGAGGTATAATCTGTACTTTTATTATGCCTATGAATACCTACATTTTGATGCAAAATTTGTAATTAGGATAACTTCATTTGAATGTCAAACAAACGCCTATTTGCGTAATATAACTTTTAAAATGTGGTTAAGTTACGCAAGTCTATATTTCATAGTTCAGTTTCCGCAGACTTCCCACAGATGGCACTAGCAGACTATCAAAACTTCCTGTTGAACCAAAAATGTGTCAGTTTGTTTCGTATTAGCCTAATTAACGCATAATAATAGGTCGTTACACTGAGAGTGTGTACATATAATTCTATTCGTAGGTTTATATTTGGAACTAGGGTATGTATGTTATTGAAGAGCGATTAAAGGACTAGGTAAGTAGAAAAAGAGAGTGAAGCTTATTGATGAGAGAGAATTGCGTCTGAGTAGAGTTTAGACTTCCAATATTTCGGTGTGGCAGGGCGCAGGGTCGTTGACCGCACTCTTCGATGTTGGTGCCGTGCTATTTCGAGGCTGCGAGCGGCTAGTGCGGCCGACGCGGCCGATCGCGCGATGTGCCGCGCACGCGTAAACAAACAACATGGCTGAACTGTCATTCACTAACTCATTCATAAATGAACACTGCAATTGATCAACTGGATCGGATTCATTATCTCAGTCGTTATACAAATACTTAAACTACCTACTCACTTAATGTTGTATCTAATAATATTTATCTAGTAACTATTATAATATTGGCTGTCGCATTGCATCGCATGTTGCAAGATGTGCTCGGGTGCTTTTTAGGGTTACGCAGTAGGCAAACGTAGCCCTAATTGCTGTCGTAACGACCTGAAGTTTCGGTGTATTGTGTAAAATACATCCATTACCCAAATAATTAATCAAGTTTTAAAAAATCATGTCTCCCATATAAAAAAACAATTCATCCTGACATGTGGTTTATCAAAGTTGTTTAGAGATGCAAATATTATGGATCTCGTTTATTTTTAATTTGCAAAATCAGTTTTGTTAGACCATTTTTGTTACGTCTTACAAACTAAACTAGCTATAGAGTAATTATCTATATATAAAAGGAAAATTTTCAATCCACCTCCTTGAATCCCTAAAGTCGGGATCGGTACCTACATTAACTTTTTTCTGTTCTTTGAACTATGACTATATTTATTTTTGTATGCGTACTTTTTAATTATTATGTGTCATATCATGCGTTTTAGCAAAACATAATTAGAACCGGCCAAGTGCGAGTCGGACTCACGCCAACGATCCCAAACCGAATTGAAAAAAATTGATTGCGTGGTTGGTACCCACGTAACGTATAATGTAACATATTTAGTAATCTGTGACGTGAATGTGTGAACACTCAATGCGTGAGTCCAATTTCCACTTGGCTAGTTTATTACTAATACCTAGGGCCTATTAGTCCTAGTATTAATAAACCAGTTATTACTACAAGACTCTAGTAGCATAATAAATCGGCCAAATGCGAGTAGTAACGTAGGAACTAGGCCTTCAAACGCAGTCATACCAAGTATTAATTATTCTGTGTCATCGTGGAACTTAGGAAATGTTTTTAGTGTCATTTTATATTAGTTATATATATTGGGACTAGATGGCGCTGTGTGAAATTTCCACAGATATATTTATTTATTTATTTATATTAAGCCATTAATAGTTTTTATAAGTAGATCTACGGAAAACAAAACACAGTAAGCGTAGCGTAGGTATAAGTTTAATAGATGGCGACGAAGCATTTTTAATAGCTAATTAATTAGATTTGTCCGTGCTGTACTTAATCACGAGGAGCCAATACAATTAGCGGTACTTATAAAAACTAATTATCAACAAGTAAAGTTGCGGATAAGAAGGCGAGCATTGTTCGAGACATGTGGAGTGTGGATCGAGCACCACATCTGTAGCGCATATTCAGTCGCTCCTTTTGTTCAGCCCTGCCCGAGCCATGTGGCCTCCGGTCGGAACGGAACGCGCTAGTTTTTGTATAACTTTTTCATGGCACAAAAAATATGTGGTAGGCATAAGACTGTCCCACACGGGCAGCGGAACTTAATGAAAATACAATTAAGTACGTAGGTAAGTCTATCTATATCTTTATATATTACAAGCTTCTGCCCGCGTGGCCTATAGAAAGAATTTTTTGCCATAGATATTTCAACCACCCATTTCACCCTTTTAGGGGTGGAATTTCGAATAACCCTTTCTTAGTGGATACCTACACTTTACAAAGAACACTCTCTCCAAATTTCAAGTCCCTAGGACCAGCGGTTTAGGCTATGCGTTGATATATAAGTCAGTCATTCAGGACTTTGAATTTTATATGTATAGATAGGTGTGGAACGCACTATCACAATACCATTGATATACCTAGGAAATATTAAATAAGATATCGGCTCCAGCTCAAACACTCCCGTCTTCTCGCCCGGTTCATAGTGTTGCTATACTTCGTACCTCTCCCGCGGCCTGCGCAGTGTATCGCTTGAGACCTTGTATACAATTTATATAAATACATATAATACTTATTTATGAAGATGTCTATACACTACAATATGTATCACCATACACTGCTAGAATACTAATTACTCACAATACTTAAGTACATTTTACAACGCTTCCAATAAAAGGAGGCTGTATGTATTTTTGTGTATTTTATACGGTATTATTTTATATCTACGCCAATTTTGATTAATCTGTATAATTCTGTCGTGTGTCGCTGGTGGTGTGGTCCCATATAAACTTGGTGAGGATGTTCTAATGGAGACGAATGAAAAAACGAAAGAGTATAATCGGTTCATCCGATTTGGAGATACGATGTCATAGACTGGCCCGATAGCTCAGTTGGTAGTAACCCTGCCTTCTGAACTGTGGGTTGTGGGTTCGATTCCCACACAGGACAAACATTTCTGTGATGAACATATAGGTGTTTGTTCTGGTGTCTGGGTGTTATATTGTATTCTATGTATGTATTTACAAACAAAAAGTATCCAAGTATTGTATCAATTATCTGGTTCCCATAGTACAAGCTTTGCTTAGTTTGGGGCTAGATGGCGTTGTGTGAGATGTCCACACATATTATTATTATAGACAGACATACAGTTTACACACGTGTACTCGTGCCTAAGTACCTCTGTTTGATCAGGGAGTGAGGAATGCACTGAAAATGTCAATTCTTGTTTATAAAAACGTGATCACCCATGAGATATCATCCTCGTCCATGCCATTACCCAATTAAAATCATAGAAGTTTTCGCAAATGTTTTGATCCGCCTGCGTTAATTTGCGGATTAGTCTGAGCACGTGGTACCTTTGCCTACCTACTCGACAGTTGAAGATTTGCCAACGGCGACTCCCCGGCTCTACCCGACACCGTTTCCTGTTTACGCCGTCTGTCCAACACCGCGCCACTCGCTGCGAAAAGCTAGTTTACGTCACTCCAAGAAGCAACGCAGTAGGAGATTCCGAGGAACTGCTAGTAGCGTGACGTAATCACCGCGAATGATTATAATATTTACAGACCTAAAATTCTGTGCTTCCTTTTATTTGACACGAAGCTTAATTTATGAAACCATTATTTTTCCTTATTTGTTGATTTGTTTTAATTAAATATTTAGATGATTTTTTTTTATTTAGCTAGTGAATGGAATGTGTAATGTACTGCGTTTGGTTCCATTACAAAAGTTCATTACATATACACAAGATCTACTTCAAAGAAATGTCCTCTGTTGACTTGTACTAGACTCCCCTGGTGTCAACGGACCCTGTTATCCCGCGTCAGCCCTTACATTTCCGGGATAAAAAGTATCCACTAATTATTAAAAGGTGTCCTATATTGAGACCAGTATATAAGTAATCCGTGTGCGAAATTTCAACTAAAATGGTTTAGCCGTTTTGGCGTGAAAGCCACACAAACAAACAGCATTTCATTTATGTATTTAGTAGAAAGTAGGGATATGGGGTACTAGGAAAATAAGGTACTTAGCTAACATTGTATATAAGTAGGTAGGTACATAGATTATTGGTACTATATATTATAAATAGTTGCGCCCCGCGATTTTACTCGCGAATAAAAAGTATTTTAATTATTTGGTCATCCCACGGGAACATTTCAGTTTTCCGGGATAAAATGTAGCCTATATGTTAATCCAGTGTATAAATAAGCTTAGTGCTAGTGCAGTAGCCCTTCAAACCGGAACACAGTAGTGCTTGCACACTACTGCTTGGCAGCAGAATAACTGGCAAAGCGGTGGTACCTACCTAGACGAATTTTGCAGAAAAGTCCTACCACCTAGTAGCTTATCCTTAATATTAAAAAAACAACTACATATTACATATTTGTAAAGATGCTAGTATGAGATCGAAATACGACTCTACTCTTTTTTGATTATCTATTTAAGTACCTTCCTATATCATTATTGGCATTTTTTTTTATTTGTAATTTACTGTGACATCAAATAGCTCACATCACATTTTTATTTAGATTCTGGATAACTATACTTATTTGCATATATGTGTTACTAGTGGCGCCCCGCGGTTTCACCCGCGGATATAAACTATTTTAATTATTTGCTCATCCCACGGGAAAATTTCACTTTTCCGGGATAAAATGTAGCCTATATGTTAATCCAGTGTATCTTTGTATATTTACTATTGTATTGTATCTTGGTACCGAATTTTATCCAAATCCATTCAGCCATTAGAGCGTGAAGGTGTAACAAACATACACACATACAAACTTTCGGCTTTATAATATTAGTGTGATGCAAGTATACCTACTTATTTATCTGATACCTTTACTCTACTTGTAGGCACATACATACTTACACGCTTTACAGTTTCAAATATCGTTATTAAGCTAACACGTGTGAGATATGAGTTAAATAATGCATTTTCCTTGTCGGTAAGTGTAGAGATATAGAGTGAGTAGTTCCTCAACACCCCAGCAGTAAAGCGTTCGACTGAGAACCTGTTTCAGTTAATCATCATAATTGCGTCCTCCGTTGAGCCTATCCTCACATGTGAGAGGTAAAAATGTGTATTCAAATTGGTCATAAAATTTTATATCAATATCAAACTCTAAGTTAACATTAACTTTTTTCTTTTTTATTTATAATTTGCATTTCCACAGACGCCGGGTCCATGTTTATTGTCAAATTAATTTTTAATATTTATTAATTTAGCCTATTATTAACATGAACATATATATAATACATGAAATGACCATACAGCCAATAACAAAAACATAAGTACTTATTTCTAATTGTGCATACACCACGAGCAAACCAGCACATGAAGAACTTGTAAGCATTAGTTTACATAGGGAAGCCAATTCTATCTATACACATAAAATTCAAAGTCCTGAATGACTGACTTATATATCAACGCACAGCCTAAACCGCTGGTCCTAGAGACTTGAAATTTGGAGAGAGTGTTCTTTGTAAAGTGTAGGTATCCACTAAGAAAAGGTTTTTCGGAATTTCGTCCCTAAGAGGGTGAAATGGGTGGTAGAATTATCTATAAAAAAATCTTTCATTTCATGTATCGCCCGGGCGAAGCCGCGGGCAGAAGCTAGTCAGGGATAGAGGTGAAGGAGAAACCACAAGAAAGACAGAAAAACTTGAAAATAAAAAGAAGAAATGAGTGACGTGCTTGTCTGGTTCCTTACACCTTACACCTCCTGATAATAACTATTACATGGTTCGATTTATGTCTGGGTGTCGGTAATCATTGCTTTCGTTAATAATGCAAGATATATAAAGAAATACTACTATACTAAGTAACTACAAAAAATCTCTGATAATTTTAATATTTGAGTTATGCAAAACTTATGTTCACTCGTCATTGGTTGATTTGATAAGGTGACACAATGTGTTATCTGTCTACTTACAGCTACACGTTGAGAAAAAATATTTGTCCAAAAGCTATCAAGGCCAAAACTTACGCGGAACTCTCGATTCAACAAGTAAGTTTTTATTACATATTTCATTTTAAATCTTGTAGCAATGTCAAATATGTTACGAAGGACGTTTAAAGGATTTTAAAATTTACGATATTTCAATAATTTGATCAATTTGCACTTAGTAGCACATTGTGTACCTACTGGGAAGGTGTGTACATAATCACACTAATATTATAAAGGCGAAAGTTTGTATGTGTGTATGTTTGTTACTCCTTCACGCTCATTCTGCTGAATAGATTTGGATGAAATTCGGTACCAAGATAGCTTATTTATACACTGGATTAACATATAGGCTACATTTTATCCCGGAAAACTGAAATGTTCCCGTGGGATGAGCAAATAATTAAAATACTTTTTATTCGCGAGTAAAATCGCAGGGCGCAACTATTTATAATATATAGTACCAATAATCTATGTACCTACCTACTTATATACAATGTTAGCTAAGTACCTTATTGCTACTGGCACTGTAGCTAGTGAAATTACTGGTCAATTGAGACTTTATGATCTGATCTCACAGTCGAGTACGTAATCTTATTACCAGACTGTGCTGATGTCTCAGGATGATGTGCGCAGTGCAGTGTCACACAAAACTATATATTTTGGAGACCCGAGTGACACTGTCCTGTTATGGGCGGCCGTGTTGCTTAACATGAACGACTAGCTCGTCACTAACATAAAAAAAAGCAAAGTATTGTTATTTCACGAAAAGAACCTAACAGAACAGAGAGAGATGATCATGATAAACTAACCCCCAACTATGCTCGCGATCTGAAAATGTTTACCACCTTAAGGTTGTTAATTGCATAAACAAATCTATTTCACAAGTTCGATGATATTATGTGATTTGTTTAGACATGGAGCATAGAATTTTTTCATTACAATGAATATCGGCGATCACGTTAGTCGTATAACAGGCAATAAACCTTTTTTTGGAAAAATATGATAAAATATTATCTGGCATAGAGACTAGTATTGATAAATATCACTGTAACAAATAAAATTATGTTAATGACATCATCAAAAGTCATGAATACTCTTTGTGTTAGAATCGATGCTACAACTATCAAAAAATAATATGTACCTAGATATAGGTACAGCACTTTAGACTTTAGTGCACACTGTGTGCTAAACAATCTAATTTAAAATCTGATAAACACTTTTAGACCCCGACAGTACATAAATATTGCACTTTTAACAATAGGGGTTATACCGACTTCAATCGCCTTAATTTTATACTGAGGAGAGCATACAAATTTTGCAGCTATTTTAATTTAAAAACCAACCGATTCAGATAAAATTACTATTGACCAATCTGAAAGTATATCCTTCCAAATAAAAAAAAAAATTTAAATCTTTTTATAATGATGGAGATAATTATGAGGCAACAAACATAAAAAATTCAACCTAAATGCGAACCTACTTTTTAATGTACGTTGAAAATGCAGTGCACGCGATCGGACCGGATATTTTGCTGGTTCTTCACATGTGATATTTGTAGATATGTAGATATTTTGCTGATTCTTCACATGTGATATTTGTAGATATGTAGATATTTTGCTGATTCTTCACATGTGATATTTGTAGATATGTAGATATTTGGCTGGTTCTTCAAGACATATCTACTAATATCACATGTGAAGAACCAGCAAAATATCCGGTCCGATCTAGTATACTGCATTTTTAACGGTTGGTCCTTTGAACAGCAAAATATTGGAGTTGTACGAAAAGCACCTAACAGAGTAACAAATTATACACATAAACAGAAGAGGCGGCCTTTTTCAAAGGGACATAAATAGTCAGTGGCGCCCGATCGCGACAGGCGAGGGCATACGGATCTCCTCATCTGGGCAACCAATCTTCACTTATACACAAACAGCCTTATTAATAAGCGGGTATTAGTCTCAGGTTAGTTACTTCAGCTTTTGTCCTTTTTTTGCTACTGGAATATTTAGCTGGATCGAAAGAGACAAAAGATGGTATAACTAATCTAAAGCTAGTTCGTGTTTATTAATAAGGCTGAAACAGCCTTATTAATAAACGGGTATTAGTCTCGGGTTAGTTACTTCAGCTTTTGTCCTTTTTTTGCTACTGGAATATTTATCTGGATCGAAAGAGACAAAAGATGGTGTAACTAATCTAAAGCTAGTTCGTGTTTATTAATAAGGCTGAAGACGCTATAAGTATTGAAAGATTTTAACATCCATTATACAAATAAAAATTTGATATCTTGATGTTTATTCAATGCCATTTGCAACTAAGCGTAGGAGCTGCTACTGCGCTTCCCAGATGCTAAGGAAGTTAATACAATATACATATAAGTATCTACGTACTCGTATAAGCATGTGAGTATGAATTAGAGTATTGCTTTTTACCGCTCTATTGTATGTCAAACAGTCAATTGAAGGGGTGAGAACAAAAAGGGTTTAACTAATTTCTTTCACAAAATGACTTATGGGTATAGTTGGATTCAGCGTGAAATTATCTACAATAATACATTCTGAAAATACCGAAATGAGGCTTAAATCTCGAGATTTTGAGTCTAAAACCGGTTTATCTGTCACAGGAATACAGTTCGCTTAGCACAAAAACATTATTATATTTATTTTATTATATTATGTTTTTACAGTAATTGTATGAATTAGTAATATATTTAGTATTTTAAAATATAATTAATACATTTTCAAGCAACTGAAACTTACATAAACCTTTTCTATTACCTTATAAGCATTCTACATTAAAATGAAGCCGGTGAAGTTAAAAGTCAATTTTCTCGAAACTATCAATTTGACAGTTAAACCCTTTTTATTCTCAACCCTTCAATTGGTACTCACATAGCCTTACATACCTTTGAAATTTACAATTAGTATATAACTAGTAATATACAATTTATTCTACTTTTCGAATCGCCAAATCAAACATACATGACATATGTCTGGGAATCGAGTATCGAACTATACATACGTTGTGTTATCCTAAACATATCTACCTATGTACCTATTTATTATTACGATACGGTAGTCGGTATATACGATGATCTGCCTGATATATCCTGTTGCTTTCTATTTCATTTATAAAATGTTTTGAGGAAGTTTGAGTTGTACTTTGAGACGGAAAAAATCTAAAACAGCTTTCTCTACGAATACTACGTCAAACGAACGTAAACAATTATATGTGCTATATTTTTAGAATAGCTTTATTCAGTGTTTATGACAATCATTATCTGTACCAAGCCAAGGTAACGGCAAATATTGAATAATGTCCATATAGTCCATATTGTATATATACTCCATACTCGATAGCTATACCTACCCACACTAAACTACAACAAATAGATGCTTTGATTTCATATTTTATCAATGTATCTTCGCCCACTCGTCCTTGAGGCTGGTTTGGATCAAAGCAGTCACATTCTCGGTCTATTTAATATTTTCAAAACTGTAAACTGTATCTGTAATGTGGATGTAAACTATGTGAGTATGTATGTGTAAACTGTATGTGTGTAAGACAGAAAGAAAAAAGAAAGAAAGAAAGAAAGAAAGAAAGAGAGAAATAAAGAAAGAAAGAAAGAAAGAGAGAAAGAAAGAAAGTAAGAAAGAAAAAATAAAGAAAGAGAGAAATAAAGAGAGAAAGAGAGAAAGAAAGAGAGAAAGATATCTTTCTTTCTGTCTTTCTTCTTCTTTCTCTCTTGAGAAAGAGAGAAAGAAAGAAAAAAGAAAGAAAGAGAGAGAGAGAAAGAGAGAAAGAAAGAAAGAGAGAAAGAAAAATGTTTTTATTCATGGCAACAAATTCACTGACTAGCCCAAGTGCCCGTGGACTTCGAGGATACGTTTCAGAATTCTTCAATAACAAATAACTCATGTGTATTTCCATGTAGGGTGATGCGTTGGAAAACTCAGGCCATATTAACTGTCAAACTGTAATTAATGCTGCCAGCATGTTGGGTACGCTACCTACTGGTGGGCTGAAGAATTTGGACTGTTTATAGGTCATCGCGGCCAGTATATACTCCAAATGTTTTTTTTTTGTAGTAGTAGGTAGTGTTTAGTATTAGTTATTATATAATTGTAGTATTTAGTTGAAAATATTTGCCGTGAAAAAAGGACTGTCCAGATACTTTTCAATTTGACCAAGCCAATTCCATTTGAAGATTCCCCAATGATAAACAACAGCTGTTAAGGTAATTAGGTACTGCCTAATTGTCTGTTGTAATCAAACCATGAACTTTGGAGTAAGTTGCTATGTCATTATAATTTTGTTAATTACCTTGTTATAGTATATTAACTTTTAGGTATATGTTTCCCGATAAGAGTTATTTATCTGTGGAGTTATACGCTCGATGGTACGGGTAGGCGTTGAGAACGTGGATATTTCGGGCCATTATCACGCGCCCACGCCACGCTATTGGCAGAATTTTTTTACAAAAATACATCGTCGCAATTCACAGTCAGTCTTATTATATACGGGGTCAGCCACTGACATTGATACCAGCTTCGATTGTTGAATACTTCCATCGACGTGAAAGCCGCGCACACCCTCACCGCCGCCACTGCTCGCATTTGGACATCAGATTCAGAGGTCAACATTATTGAAACCTGTTGTGCTTAACGAGGACACGTTAAGCATTTTAACATTTTCCCTTTTATTCTTAAATGAGTCGAAAACTTCTCGTAGATCTTTAACATTCGTTGTTATCTGTATCCCTTATCAATATTACTGAGAACCGAGAGACAAACGTAATGGAAGATATGTGTTCCAGAGCAGTATGTTCTCTCGCCCGTTTCCGGTGGTTGTTTACAAAAAATATATTAGTACAAACTCGTTGTCCAAAACGACTATACGAACAGGCCGTCCGAGATACTTGCTACGATTAAAAATCGTTACAACTTCCGTTCGGGTCCAAGTCTCGGAGCGAAGGCCCTGATAAAAAAGATAAATAAGAAAAATAACATAAAGATCGATACGGTGGAATGGCGCTACCTGTTTTTTCAACGTGCTTAGCTCGCGGCCAACATGAACGTCTGGCTCTTCATAGAATATTTAAATAATATCATTACATCTTTTAGCTTATACTTGATAGCGGAGAGCCTACCTGTGAAAAACAAATGTCTCGACCAAATTAAGGTTAATACCTCGGTTCGATTGGACATCGTAACTCAAGGGGCTTTTTATTTATATGTTCTTAGATTTGTTTGGCTATTAAAATCAAATCTGTAGATTCATTTTTTTAAATATAATTTATTTTTTTCATGTTAAAAATAAAATGATGTATTTTATTTCATAAAAAAACATATACAATCATTATTATATTCAGATGATAGAGATCAGAGACAAATGATGTTTTTTTGCATTGACTCAGTTCTGGCAACGTGAACATTGGGTATAACAATTGTAGCTCAAACCAACGGGCTACAATACTTTATCAAGATTGAAACATGACAGTTATCGAGGAGTTTTAATGATATACTTAGATCTTTGAAAAGTATAGTATCTGGATTAGATTAGAAACCAGAAATTTG
The DNA here is from genome assembly GCA_905220475.3 of Ennomos fuscantarius. Classification (NCBI taxonomy): domain Eukaryota; kingdom Metazoa; phylum Arthropoda; class Insecta; order Lepidoptera; family Geometridae; genus Ennomos; species Ennomos fuscantarius. The sequence goes on from HG992029.1 coordinate 12,146,914, forward strand.
AGCTCCTTTCATCACGATCTTGTCACAATGCTCGCGAAAATCTAGCTTATTGTCAAATATGACACCAAAGTCACGAATACTGGAGACTTTATACAGCTGTTTATTATTTATGGCATAACAGGCATCACTGGGATGTGTTTACTGAAAAAAAAAATGGCATTTCGAAGCATTGAGAAGGATTTTATTGAAACTGCACCAATTATGAATTTAATTTAAGTCTTGTCACAGACTATGTACGTCCACGAGTCGTGAATTGTTTTAATAACTATGTAGATCTTGAAATAGTCAGTAAATAATCTAAATTTAAATCAAAAACTACCAGAGGTCGTTTATATAGACTATCAAAAAGGGGGCCTAGATTATATACATGTGGCACTCCTGAAAGTGCGATTCATGATTCAGAATCAGAAACGAATCTACGAACTTTTACAAGTTGTGACCGATTTTGGAGGTAATATTCACATGACCTTAGATGCGAACCACATATTCCTGCATGCACTAGCTTGTTTATCAACAGAGAATGGTCAACAATATCAAATGCTTTTGAAAAGTCTGTGCAACTGTGTGCACTTCCAATTTACCTTCTAGAGCTTCTGATATGTCACACATGTAGTCTAAAAGATTAGATGTTGTGTTATTATTTGCACAGCATACATCAACGATCCTTTTTTTTTAACGGGCTGCTGCTGTTGGTCTCCGACCTTTACAGCGTCACAGGGCGGGAGAGCAGGCTCTTAAGGCGCCCAGCCATCAAAAGTGAGCAACTAGCTGGCGGGCACCCCTGGGATGCGAGCTTCGGCTTGAGCCGTTGCCGGGATAAAAGGATCGAGAAGACTACGTCCACTGGAAGAGTGGACCCTATTGGAAGTCAAACAACAATATTCTCCCAAATTACGCCCAGTAACTTCCTCCTGGGACCACAAATCGACTAATGTAGGACAAGAGTGATGATATTAAGAGAACCGTGATGACGGGTAAGTAAGCATGCAGAGGAAAAGGAGAGCCAAAACGGCTCTGTGGCGTGTCTTAAGGGAAGGCGCTAATGACGACTGATAGGTGATACCAATAAATACCGTTTATCAGAGAAAATTAAGTATTGCTACGAATGCGTTGTTGGTCAAATCAACGTTACGTGATTGAACTAAATAAAAACGATACTTATGGCTTATTTTGTCTACATCGGAGACAAAAATCAGCGCTTAGCAATCGTATTTCGGTCATTCAAGCACAAAGATACCCGTTGTATTTTGACTCTTTATCAAAGGTTCACGGTTTATTTTAAAATATAAATATCCGTATCATATATGAATGTACTTATAAAACACACTCATGGTTTCAAATCTATAGTATTTTTTGCGTTCTTGCACTTATAATAATCTACCTTAAATCATCCAAACCAGCTATTAACCTACGTAGTTTAAATTAATAACGGTCACAGCTATGTTTTTAAAATCTAATAAAACGATGATCGTAATGATCGACTCTCCGCAGTAGATTTATAATGCTAACGATTGCGCCGCCGAGTGAATTAGCATCTCATGATGTCATGTATCCGGCTGCATCCATAAGAGGGGCTATAAATCGAACGGGTTAGACGTTTTATTTCATTGCAACCGGTAATAGAAGATATCAGATTAATAAAAGATGTCGATGAGACCAGACGAGATGCACAGCAATTTCATGAGTGCTGTGCCATGATAATTAAGTGTTCGAACGCGGTGCCGATGCCGATGCCGTGGTGTGCGTGGGCCAGGCCAGCGCGCCGGAGCAGGCATATCAAGTCTGGTAACTATGCGGCGTAACTCCGGTAGCGGCGCAACAGGTCTGCGGAGGGGGCGCGGGCGCAGGCGCGGGGCGGTAGGAAATCCTTTGCGCACAAACACACACATTCAAACCTACTCGAGTGTGTTCCATCCGGTTTTTCCTGCATGTGAGCGTGGTGTAAATACTGCGTGCGCCTGTGTGTGTGTCTATCGAGCCGATCGATCAATGAGCTCGACATCGAGTCGGACTCTTGCCTGCATGCGACTCATTGATTAACGCTATGAACGTGGAATTGTTTATTCATTCATGATGAATATTTTTATTCAAAATGTAACCTTTGTCATCTACATATATCGGTGCTATAATATCGCCAAAAATAACTGAAAGAAAAGGCATGGAAAATGCCATACCTCCGCCAGCTACTTATTTCTAAACATGTCTCATTGTGTGGCTGGTGCTGGTGTTATTCATGAACGCTGGAACACAGAATAATTAAATTAGTGAGAGTCGACTTACGTAGCTGGAATAAAAAGAATAAGTTCAAATTACTCATAAATATTAAATTTGTCATGACTAGGTACTTCCAACTAGGTTATGTTGAATTCAAAGGAGTTTTCACTTGCTCAGAAACAATCGTGAGCGAAACGGGTGCGTTAAAGAATACAAAAAAGTTATATTGACAACAATGACGTCATTAATTCTTTCTTGGCTGAGTTAGTAGATTATTGGTACATTTTGACAGATGGGTCGAGTCATTGTATCCGAACAATAAAAATACGGCACCCTAAAAACGTAGTAATGGGCTATGAAAATGAGTTTTTTTTAATGTTAATAAGCTTATGTAGGCGAACATTTTGCCAGGCTGTTATGTGAGATTAATGTTGGTTTGCTTTTTACAGGTGCACATTTTCACGAGGGAACTTAAAATGGAGGTGAGTATAGAAAATATTCAACAATTATTAAAGCTATACACCGGTAGGTACTGCTGCAATTTAACTGTATCATTCCCAACCTGCCCCAGTGGGGTTGGTTAGCACAACATAATATTAAAGAATTATATAGGTACGACCAGTGGGGTCAGTATAAGTGGGGCTGGGGCTTGTCCCAACAAGCCCCAGCCCCACTTATACTAGTGTACTATATGGTTGTTCCAAAACAATCCATATAGTACACTAGTCAATGGTATTACTTACATAAGGGTCATTTTTTGGACTGGCCCGATAACTCAGTTGGTAGTAGCCCTGCCTTCTGAACTGTGGGTTGTGGGTTCGATTCCCACTCAGGACAAACATTTGTGTGATGAACATAGGTGTTTGTTCTGTGTCTGGGTGTCATATTGTATTCTATGTATGTATTTACAAACAAAAAGTATCTAAGTATTGTATCAGTTATCTGGTTCCCATAGCACAAGCTTTGCTTAGTTTGTGGCTAGATGGCGTTGTGTGAGATGTCCACACATATTATTATTATTATTATTATTTTACTAAGTTTTAAGAATTAACTATTGAATTATACCTACATACTTGAAGCCGAAATGTAGGTACATATTTGAATCGCCTTAACGTACCTACTTATTATATTATTATTGTATAAGTATATTTGTTATTGTATCTACTTATTGTATGTCAGCTCATAAAGGAGGTTTTGTGTTTGTTCTGTATAATGTTATGTGTATCCGCTTGTTAAATGTAAGCATGTCTGCACATCTTCATACTATTCCTACCCTGCCATTTATATCAAATCCTACCGGCCAGGTGTGAGTCGGATTCATACACCGAGGGTTCCGTACACATAGACACTAAATATTTTTTTTTATGATAAAGCAAATAGAATAGCTCCCCGAATTGAACTAAGTCCTTTATCGCAAGTCCAATTCGCACTATTTTCCTATTTGTGATTTTTATTATTTGTTAGGTAATCCGCCGTAATAACACATGTTCTGCGAAAACTTCAACCGGCTAGTGGTTTAGTGGCACTAGGCAGACAGACAGACAGGCAAACACATTTTAAGGCTATTGATTTTATTTAAAGGTATAGAGGTAATAATAACGAACAGCTGGCAACAACTGGACGGTTTTTGTGCAAATACAAAAGGCTCATTTCATCTCTCGAACGTTAAAATATTCATGCAAATCGCAACCCACTTTTTATTTGTACATAACCTAACCTAACATTGTAAGTGCGGCTGAAAGACTGGATTTATTTAAATCGCAATGAGGATAAAAAGGTCAAAGAGAATGTTCGATTTGGTGAAATTCAACAAAATTCTCGATTGGTGTCCGCTGTTGTACTGGTTTGAGCGAGCGCGTAGACCCAAAGCCGTTGGCCATTGGCGGTATTCCGAAGGCAGATGGTGTAAATTCGAATGGCAACAAAATATTGACTTGTGCAGTGTGCGTAGTGGCGACGAGTGAGTAGTGGAGAACGCAGGTGTGGGTTGTGGTGTTAGGGCTGACAGCTTAATTTGCGATAAATTGTAGCATTCCAGAACGTAGTAGCTACCTAGAAAAAAAACTAGTGTGCTTTAGACCACACGACTGAATTAAAATGAAACGTAACTCTCCCTCTTTCTATCTTCACTAACTTATATCTCCCTCTCAACTTCCATTCGCCTCGCCCGATCAATTTCCGTAGCGCTCTCGTCACGCATTCACCAGCTTACTCCCCAAGTTAAGAGTGCGTAAAGTTTTACTTCAAAAAGCCGTAAGAATAAGAACACTTATGCAAATCTGTAATAAAGTATATTAAAATACAACTTAGCTAAGCAACACTTTACCCCGGGTTCTCGTAAACGTTTGCTAAATTCGTGTCAACTTGGCAGACCAAATACTCAACGCTCATTGGTTGCCTGTTGATCATCGGTTGCCTCAACCAATGGGGATATTATATTTGGGATGTTGATTTGACACGAGTTTGACAAACGTACGAGATATCGGCTGCTACGGTTACGGCTATATAAGTGCAAACTTTGAGTTTTGGCGGGAAAACGAAAAAGATCGTGTCACCGCATTGTATTATTTTTCAAAACTTGTGTTATTTTCAGTGTTAGTGCATAAAATTGGTGGCATTTTATTCGTTAAGTTCTGGATTACAGGCATGAGTGTGGGAAAGTGGTATAATGATGGTCAAACGTATCTTTTCGTGTTGTTTCCAAAACTCTATAGAAGCTTCTGGTAAAATGGCCACCACTTTACTAGGAGTATGACTTGACTAGACTAGACTATGACTTGACTTGATGACTTGGACTGTGACTTGACTTGACATACATATAGAACTCTATGTTACTTAACTCGAAAAATTATCAATTACTTGACACTGGCTAAATACTCAAAAGTGTGGAGCCATACCAAAACAAAAAAAAAAGTGCAAACTTAGGAGCTGTCAAATTTTAGCACAGACGGGCATTCTCCCTCTATTCCACCGATCATATTCTTATTAGTAATAGCACAATCTCCAAAAGTTCATGACACTAGCATGAAACGGACATTGGCAGAATTGTGACCACTAGTCACAGAAGCCATAAACCAAGAAACTCAAGTAAATATATTTAACTTTTTAAATTTGAGTTTTAGTAGTTATTTAAATATATATAGGAAATTTGTTATCTGTACAATTTTATGGTAGTTAATAGTTTTCATGTATATCAACTACAAGTATATCTAGTACAAAGGTCAATAACATCCAAAGGGACAATTTCTTTTCTTTCTACTTACTTGCTTCAAATTATAACATTATTACCCATACTGTGACAACCCTTGACGTCATACGCAATATAGAGATGCTTGAGATTTGCATAGACTTCCTGCATCAGATTTCAAAACAAGACACGCTCTATACACATAAGTACGTGCATCCTACAAAAGAAGAATTTTAATACCTATTAGGTACATTTATTAAAATAATTTTCATTTGCATATCTGATTTTGGTTTTCTTTGTTTTTTGTTAGTTGGCTGAAAAAGAAGTTAAAACCCATTTGGCTTTCATCGCACTCACTCTGATTCACGCTTACATTCACAAATTGTCACTTGAAATTCAGTTTAGGTAACTACATATTCAATTAAATATGTATTGTTATTACCTAATACCTATCATATCCCAAAAACGCACTATTTAGGCTTTAAAGAAATTGTTATTTATAAACTTTGTCTATTATTCGTTTTAAAAGCCTACAATACAATTTATATTCTTAGAATAAATTTGTAACTTGGACACTAAACACTAATCGCTGAGTCCTACAATAATGTACCGTAAGTACCTAAGTTATTATATCACCAATGTATTATCAAAAAAGATTATTATAATAATAATAATATAATAATAATATGTGTGGACATCTCACACAACGCCATCTAGCCCCAAACTAAGCAAAGCTTGTGCTATGGGAACCAGATAACTGATACAATACTTAGATACTTTTTTGTTTGTAAATACATACATATGACACCCAGACACAGAACAAACACCTATGTTCATCACACAAATGTTTGTCCTGAGTGGGAATCGAACCCACAACCCACAGTTCAGAAGGCAGGGCTACTACCAACTGAGCTATCGGGCCAGTCAATTCTTTTTATAGGTTATTTTTATAGTCAGTTATATAAATAACGTGATAATGCGATGTCTGGCTGTGTTGCACTTTTGCATAACAATGGGTACCTCTATATTTTGGCAAAGCGAAATAGTTATAGGTGAGGGTGGCTAATATTTTGTTTTTTAAATCTAATTTTTGTCTCTGTCTAATCTGATTATTGTTTGAAAAATCTAAGGCTGCTGTTATATGTATGCGGTAATGCAGAACCATGTATTATCCGGACGATTATGGTCAGTTCTCAAATGGTTTTCGGCTGTCATGTGTATGCATAGATGGGTGATAAAAATATTATATAACTTCATTAACATGGATGAATTGTTATCATATTGCGACTTTTCCGTTTGTGTCCAAAACAACCGTAACTATAAATTTGGAATTTTTGCAATTTTATGTAAGACTTCCGCACTTATTGTACGCTTATAAGTAGCATATCTTTAACTATGTTAATTATTCCTGCAAAATAATTGTAGTAATAAAGTTAATAGTCAAAGTCATGCGGAGTAACAACTTTAATTTGAAATTGCTGTTAGTCCTACACTACACAAATACGTTGCCATGTTGACTGCTATCCAGTGATGACACCGCGGTGCTCGGCTAAATGGAGTTACTCTGATATCGTGATGCAAAACTCGGTAGCACCAAACAAGCATTTTTTTAGGTTGATATGTTAATAACAGTTCCGTAGTCTTCAGTTGTTTGAAAAAGAGTACAGAAGTTCTGAGAGTCCTGATTAAAAGTCAAAAGATTTACATAATATAGGCTATTTTTAGCACTTTTATAAGTCAAAATTATAAAATAGATTATAAAGTATCGTGTGACTGTAAATCTGTGTGTGTGACTGTTAATGGACGAGGAATGGCAAGAATGATCAGAGACTACCTACCAAACAGCTATAATTTTTTAAATATTTGTAAGCCACATAGCAACTGGGATGAAATAATGAATGACGATTTAAATAACATAAATACTGATGATATAATTGTAATTCTAATTGGAGACCCCGATTGCATCATTCCAAGATGTAATAAATATCTATCAAGAATTAAAAAAATGACCGAAGATCTTAAAAATAAAGGAAAGAAGTTGATAGTATCAACACTTACATATGGAGTGAATGATAACATCAATTTGACTATATCAAGATTTAACAGTAAACTATATATACTAGCATCCTTGCTGGACAATCTTAGCGTTATCGATCTAAATAAGACAAAGGAAAAATTGATTTCTACTTCCATTATGAGAGATGTTGCACGTGACATAGCCATAGCGAGCCAGTATGGTACACATAATAGTAACCTGAAAGTTTTGGCTGATGAGACAATTACTACCACTCATGGCATTTTGTGTCCTTCTCAAAATTTTCCCCTGGTTCCAATACAGGAAGACGTAAAATAAGAGTGTGTCATCAAAATGTCCAAAGTGTATCTAGCAAGGAGAATATTCTGGGTCTGTTTTTAGCTCAGGAAAGTATTGATATAATGTGTATGTCTGAAACATGGCTTAATGTTAGTAATATAGGTGTATTTTATGTAGAAGGATTCAAAACTGCTGCAGTGTTCTGTAGAAAGACTTATAAGTGCGGTGGGTGTCTCATTTTAGTCAAAAATAATGTAAAATTTAAATCGAGAGAAGACATCAATAATATGTCAATAGAGAAACACTTTGAAATATGTTGTATAGAATTAAGTAGTTGTATAATTCTGGTAGTGTATCGATCTCCTTCTGCTGACTTGTCTATTTTCCAAAATAACTTAGAACAATGTCTGGATAAGGTAACAAAATGTACTAACAAAACAGTTGTGCTATGTGGAGACTTTAACATCGGTTTTTCTGTAGTGAAGGGCACTAGAAATGTATTGTCTGATGTACTTGATAGTTTTTTACTGACACAGTTGATATTTGAATATACTAGAGTTGTAAATTCTTCCAAAACTTGTATTGATAATATTTTCACAGATGCTCAATGCATTAAAAATATCAAAGTTTTACCTGGTGTAAAGTCAGATCACAAAGCACAAATGGCTGACATAGAAGTTAACATTGATAATGTCAATAATAGCAAAAAGTCGTATAGAAAAATTACCGATTCTAAAGTGAAAACTCTCAAACTTGTGTTGAAACAAACAATGCAATGCTCTGAATCCTTTAAAGATTATCCAGCATATTTTGGTTTATTCCTGAGCAAATTGGACGAAGTTATTCCTGTTTCGGAAGCTATTCACAATCAACAAAAAGTTTGTGAATGGGCTACTAAAGGAATTTTAATATCAAGAAAGAGGTTGTTTGACTTATATGCCTTATATGACGATAATGCCATATCTAGATCCTATCTTACCAAGTATAGTAAGATGTTTAAAAAAGTGTGTGTGACTGCTAAAAAACTACACTTAAAACGTAAAGTAGAAAAGGCTGAAAATAAAATTGAATGCGCTTGGCAAATCATTAAAGAGGAAACTGGCAAAAATCCGATCTGTCAAGCAAGTTGTAATAAAGTTGTTAAAAGTAATGGTATATGTATTGATGATAAAACTGAAATCTGTAATGAATTTAATAAATATTTCATTAACATTGCTAATGACCTCACAAATGATTTGCATTGCTCCATTACTGAATCAATGACATTTCTTAATGGATATGTATGCAGTCAAAACTCAAATTTTATTTTGAAGCCCATAAACTTTAGCCGAGTAGTCAAAATAATTAGACAAATGAAACCTAAGAGATCAAATGATTTTTGGTATATCTCACCATATCTTCTGAAGCGACTAGAAACCGAAATCACGATACCAATCATGAATATTATAAATACTAGTATTAGTAGTGGATCTTTCCCTGATGAAATGAAAGTCGCTAAGGTAGTCCCAATATTCAAAAAGGGTGACATAAATAACTGCAATAACTACCGTCCCATATCGATTTTACCTAGTTTTAGCAAAATTTTTGAAAAATATATTGCAGAGGAACTAATGCTTTACATGCTTGAACAAAAGCTACTAAATATGAGACAATTTGGATTCCAAAAAGCTAAATCTTGTAAACATGCAATTTCTAGACTGATTCAAGACATCTATTCGGGCCTTGAGAGATCGCAAATAACCTATGGTGTATTCTGCGATCTCTCAAAGGCGTTTGATTGTGTTTCACATGATATTCTGATTGCCAAATTGCAACATTATGGCATTAGATCTAAAGAGTCTGAAATACTAAAATCATATCTAAGTAACAGAATACAAGTAACAGAGCTAAATGGGTGCAGATCCAATATCGATCAACTTCATATGGGAGTCCCACAAGGATCTATTTTGGGACCCTTATTATTCTTAATATACGTAAACGACATATCTGTAGTAACTAGGGATATAGATGTAGTATTGTTTGCAGATGACACTAGTTTAGTGATAAAAGACAAGACCGAGGATGGTGTGGGTCATAAAGTTAAAGGTACCATGGATCTAATCAAAAAGTGGTTTTCAGCTAACAATATGTTGCTAAATATTGAAAAAACTCATATTGTTAACTTCGCTTTAGGATCAAAACATAATAAACAACCTGGTGGATGTCTTGGAGAAACGCTCAGGGGTCTAAATGTATCTACAACAAATAGAGTTAAGTTCTTAGGCTTATGGTTAGATAATAAGTTGACATGGTCAACTCAAATAGAAGAGTTGTGTAAAAAACTAAGCTCAGCAACATATGCTATTAAAAAAATTAAAGAGCTGGCAGGCATGAAAGCAGCTCGTGATGTTTATTTTGCTTATTTCCATTCCTTAATGACATATGGAATTCTATTCTGGGGGACAGCTGCTGATTCTAACCGGGTATTTATATTACAAAAACGATCAGTACGGTACATATTGGGACTTAAACGCTTAGATTCATGCAGAAATAAATTTAAAGAATTGAATATAATGACTATGACGGGTGAATTTATATATCAAAGTATATTATATGTAATAGAAAATTTGGAAGATATGACTAAGACTAAAGATATACATAATTATAACACTAGATACAAACATCAAATAATTGTTCCTTATACTAGATTGACCAAGATAGCTAAAAGCTTTTACTGTTTAGGTATTAAGTTTTATAATAAGATCCCTGACTGTGTTACAAATAATGAGAATGCTGACACTTTATGCCATGTAAAAAAGTGTCTTATAGAAAAAAGTTATTATAGCATTACAGAGGCTATTGCCGATAGAAATATATTTCAATCATTTGACTGTACATCTTAATTTATTATTTAATTATTTACCAAATCGTATATATACCCACATTCTATTGTTAAAAACGTTATTTTAATGTATTACATTAATAACATAATTTGCAACTGTTTTGACGATGCTATTGCAGATACCTACTGTCATTATATTGTCTCTTTTGTTGTATTTTTAGTATGCATTACTATGTGTAACTAATCCTTTACAGTAAAATAATGTTATGACTGACTTATCTAAGTACATGTAATATGTCTAAAGATGAATAAATAATTGAATTGAATTGAATTGAATCCAAATGTCATCAACCCATGCAGGTTAAACAATATTTTAGGCTTGGCCAATTTTGTCAATTAGTCTTTGAAAGGTTTACGTTACCCAATGACTTATGTATAGTTCGGCGGGTACTATAATGACTTTTTTACAATATACAAAACCCCTCACATCTACAGTTCGTCGATAGATGACGAGGTTTATTATACTAAATGTAGTACAGCCACGTCACCAATATGGTGAACTAAATGCCGTGTCATCGCAAGTCAAAGGACTAAAATACATAGCGAGTACCAAAAACTTTTGAGGATCTAACTGCCCCGCATCTATTATATCATCAAAAAGATTAGGTACTAGCTTCTAGAAGCCTTTGACGTGCTGACGTGACGGCTAGTACTAAGAGGACCACATTATCCTTCAACTCCCGGGTGAGTTTAGTTCTTCCTATAGTTGAAACACTTTTTGGTTTTATGAGTTGTCTTGGATACTTGGCCGATGCTGCATACTACGTCTGTCTTACAGAGGCCGTCATCTCTCTGATGATGGTAATGGGTTATTAATTTGATTTTTTATAATCATATACTTTGTTGGGTCTCAAATTCTAACCCGTCCAATACCCAGGTCTTAAAAAGGCCTGGGTCTGCATTCCCTGCTGCCCATTCTCTTTATATTTTAAAATTTGACATTGAAATTGTATAATTGGGTATTATAGACATTATGGTACATTTTACTGTCATATACTAAAGCATTATTATGAGCGATGCAAACGCAAAGTTGAAGTTGAAACGTTGCTTAACGTTGGGGTTACCCTGCCTAACGACTTCATCTCGGCTGATTTTCTCCACGGGGACTATAACAACTACAAAACAACGCCAGCCATTTATGCTTTATAGGTTTCGATTATTGCGCTGGAACACGGACACGATCAGATTAGTTATTATTACTCTATAGTCTATAGTAATAAGTAATATTTGCAATTTTTAAAATACAGTCATTGTGTTTCGTTTCATTGGCTACAGCAAGGCATTCGACTGTGTCAACTAGAACTCGTTATCGAGAGGTCTTGATGACCTAGATGTTTTCAAACATCTTACTTAACTAACGTACAATGCTTCAAAGTATCTGTGATCGAAGATTTACTCAAATCTATCTCAACTGGACATTTTAGCATCGGAAAAGGAGTGTGTCAGGGCTCCATTCTTTCACCGCTATTATTTACAAACTGTGGAGAAACATACTGTGGAGGAACAACTATGGGCGTTCCGTACTCATTTAAAAAATGGAGACTTGTGTGAGTGATTATATTGTTTTGATTGAGTATGATTTAATTTGATGGTACAATATTTAGTATGCGCGGTATCGAAATTTGGACAGCCCTATCACTATTGATATTACAGTGTTGTTCGGAATTCGCCAACTGCGACGGTTGGCTCCGAGTGCTCCGACATTCGGCGTCGCGTGGGCTGCGGCTGGCCCGTTCGCCCACGACGCCGCACCTAGCCGCGCCGCCGCCGAAGGTGTTAAAAGGTCTACTAGGATTTTGAACGAGCGAGTGTCGGTTCTCGACGACTGAAGTCTTAGCATAAACATTTTAAATTGATAGGCCCTATATCTTGCCTATTGAACCTTTAAACTTTGAGGTATGCATTACAATTGGTTAACAATTAAAAATTGCACTGCTGTTATGTCCGGAGTGCCTAAATTGAGTTGATAGATTAATTTATTAACAGTTAAAAATTGCACTGCTGTTAAGTCCGGAGTGCCTACATTGAGTTGATAGATTAATTGATTAACAGTTAAAAATTGCACTGCTGTTAAGTCCGGAGTGCCTAAATTGAGTTGATAGATTAATTGATCCCGCAGGGTTCAATACTAGGACCATTCTTATTTTTGGCCTATATTAACGATCTTCCATTTTTTGTAAAGAACCTATGTGATATTGTTTTGTTCGCAGATGATACGTCTCTTATTTTCAAGGTTGACCGATCTACTAATGATTTTGACGACGTTAACAAGGCAATTTCACTGGTTTTGAACTGGTTTACTAAAAACAATCTACTGTTAAATAGTAAGAAAACTAAATGTATTAAGTTTTCGTTACCTAATGTTAGGGGGTCTCCTACAAATTTATTACTGAATGGTGAGGCATTAGATTTGGTACAATCTGTCACGTTCCTTGGCATAACTATAGACTCTAAATTACAGTGGGGTCCTCACATATCAAACATTGCTGGTAGATTGAGCTCTGCTGCATATGCTGTGCGTAAAATCAGACAGTTTACTGATGAAGCCACTGCAAGATTAGTATACTTTAGTTACTTCCACAGTATTATGTCATACGGCATCTTACTGTGGGGTAAAGCCGCGGACATACAATCAATTTTTGTCTTACAGAAAAGAGCAATTCGTTCCATTTATAACATGAAATCCCGCGACTCTCTCAGGGAACGATTTAAGGAGATAAATATTCTTACAGTGGCTTGTCAATACATTTACGACAATTTGATGTACACTCGCAAAAACATTAGCTCTTTTCCCAGATATTGCGACATTCATAACTTTAATACTAGGAACAAAAATAAATTGAAAGTTCCAAGATTCAGACTGCAGAAAGTTAATGGTTCATTTATGGGAAACTGTATACGCTTTTATAACAAGTTGCCCGACGGTATCGAACAATTGTCAATGCGTAAATTTAAATTATTCATAAAGTCAAACTTAATGAAAAAAGCCTATTACACAATAAATGATTATGTGTCGGACAAAAAAGCTTGGCCTGAATATCCCAAGCTTAACGGTATGAAAGCTTAGGTACTTTGCCTATTGCCTATTCCTATCTATAAATTCAGTTTCTATTTGTAATGTTTATAATAAGATAATCACGGTATTTTTCTTGCACCGGTGTGACGTGGTGGTTATTTTTGTAACATATTCATTATCTCAATTGTAATGAATTATATACATTGTAAAAGACAGTAGAAAGAAGACAAAAAAAAAAATACATCACTGTAAAGTTTCTTGTAGCTTCTTCTTTACAGTTGTAATCGATGCTTCGGATCAAAGTTTTCAATTCTGCATTGTGCCGGATTGCTTGCACCAGTAGTGAGAAAGAGAACTGCTTTTTTTTCAAACTCATATATTGTAATGGGCTTGCTATATTATTTGACAATAAGCACTTTGTAATTTTATATGCTTAGTGAAATAACTTAATTTTAAGTACCTAGTATAATTTTGACTTGTAAAAGTGCTAAAATTAGCCTATTTGCAATAAATCTTTTGACTTTGACTTTGACTTAGACTTTGATTAACAGTTAAAAATTGCACTGCTGTTCAGCCCGGAGTGCCTCAATTGAGTTGATAGATTTAATAAATTTATTTCGGTTTTTTTTAATTGGTAGGTATCTACTTATTACTATTCTATTTGCAATAGGATACATATTTGGTAGGTTTACTAATTATGCTAATACCTGTGGGTTGTGATGAGGGATTATATGAAAATACCTTTATTTTCACCTATCTTGTTAAACTTGTAACCCATGTTATGCTTTTGTCACTTACGTACTTACTACCTACATTTTTATTCCGCTAAAGTAAATATTCGTCTTTCATTGTGTGTCAGGGAGAAACTTCAACATTATTGAAGCATTCAAGATTATTATCAACAATTATTGTTTCATATATCAGTTGAAATCTTCTCGCTACATTTTATTGTCTTTATACCGCTGTTTTAAGATACAATTCTGTAATGGGAGATAAATCTAATAATAACGGCCATCCATAGCAAATCGCGTTCGCAACTTCCCATCCAGTATTATAAGTTTTCCATCTAACAACATTATCATAATGCAGATAAACCTACCTATATAAAATATCTTTTTTGATATATCATAATGTTATATTGATAGTATATCTATCTAAATATATATAACTCAAAGGTGACTGACTGACTGACATAGTGATCTATCAACGCACAGACCAAACCACTTGACGGATCGGGCTGAAATTTGGCATGCAGGTAGGTGTTATGACGTAGTCATCCGTTAAGAAAGGATTTTTCGAAATTTCACCCTTAGAGGGTGAAATGGGTGGTTGAATTATTTTTCCATAGGCCACGCCGCAGGCGAAGCTGCGGGCAGAAGCTCGTTTTACTTATAAAAGCTTAACACAGTAATAATATAAGTAAATCAAACTGACAGGATGTTTATTGTGACGCATTGACACACAATTAACTGCATTGAATTGAATTGAATTGAATTGAATACAATATTACTAGATAATAATTTCATTTACTATGTAGGTATCTCGTAATGAACCATTCAATAAATACAGTAGTAATGACAATTTAAATTTTTTAGCTAGTACATAATAGGACTGTAGAAATAATGGTGCAGCTTGTCGCGCAGCAATGGTGCAAAAGTTGCCATGATGATTTTGTAGTTTATGGTGTTGTGGTATAAAGTGGAGGTTTAAACGCCGGTGGGGAGATAGTTGTGCTGTCTTGGAGGTGGGAGGTGATGTCATTGGCCCGACTGCGGCTGTGGACGCTCCACTCGCTCTCTGTCACAGCTACTTTTGCTTTTCGAGCGAACATTGTACATCCTGGACGGGCACGTCATTAGTTTGGTATTTTCTAATCACGACCAACTGTAATGGAATTTAAAAATGACGGTAAAATGAGAGCGGGCAAACCTTTTTGAAGGAACAACTTTAATGGTTGAGTTTCACAAAGACGTGGGGTTAATACCAACTACTTATACATTGACCGTGGTCGAATTTGTACTAAATTTTGAAAAGATAAGGAAAGAATATTGTATTGTATTGTAATGTCGGTCTTTTTTTTTATGAAAACCGACTGATGTTTTTCAGTGAACGTTTTTTACCCAATATTATGTTGCAGCTAAAAATGTCGAGATCAAAACATCAAATTATAAAGAATGCATTAATACAGTTACAATCAAAAAACACACAGAAGTTTGAAAAAGAAACAAACTGCATATGGGGTCGATATAAGACATACACATGAATCTACAAAGATATGCTAAGACGATAATGTACATAATTATTATGCTGTTTGCTAAGACGGTCGATGGCAATAAGGTGTAGAATTACTGATGTAGTATCTAGAGCTGGTCATAGCAATGTCCACTGTCCAGTGGGAGCCACGATATCGGTGATGGCCTGATTGCACGATCTGCACGGCACGACACGAGCGCGGGCAGCGGGGCGGCACCGGACGGACGGCCTCACGGAAGGTCGACCGCCTCGCCGCCGCCACCGCCACTCCGCCCGCGCTCCACGCAACGCTACGTGGAATTTATTTAATTGAACACAATTAAAATGAGAATACCATCTTCAATACTTTCCTACATTGTCTTTGAACTTTGCAACAGCAATGCTCAGATGTTAAGTGAGGGTTGTAAAAAGAGATTGCTACATTTTTTTAATTTAAAACTTCTGTATGCGCGTTAAGCACTTTTTGGGTGAAGAAAGTCATGGAATTCGCGTCATCGTCACCGAACGCTTTCCATGAGCTATCTCACAAGTTACTTTGTAGCTTTAACTTCTATCGGCAATACCCAAAAACTGAGCTGTACTTTTTTTAAAATTATAGTTACTATTTTAGTATTGGAGGCAGTAATATATTTGCACCCCTTTACTAGTGCTTTGTAAAATAAGATAAGATTTATGATTTTTAGACATTACATTACACGATATTAGGTAACCGATATCGCTATGTAGCTAAATACACGAATAACAATTATTGTAGGTGTATGTACTATAATTTCATTTTTATGTTTAGACGATGACAACACTCAATGTGAGCACGTTAATGACAGTAGTCAAATATAGAACGTGTACTGTATTTTATAGGGTCACATTTTGCGTAGCAAAAATAGTACAATTACGTACCGTTGCACGTTAATTTTTGCATTTTGCGGTACAAATAATTAATTTTATAATAAATACTTATTGTTATACAAAATATGGTGTCTTATTATAAAGCAACAGTTTGTTAACAATTGAGTTTCTAATTTGAGGTCATTACACGATTTATATTTTCTACAGAGATTTTTTTTCGTAAACGTTTTTTGATTTTCGCATTTGAAAAAAAAATTTTGAACCATAAAGCATTTTTTTCAATCGTGGAAATGATATACATTCAGAAAAAATTAAATCCAAGCTCGGTCAATTTGAGGGTGTCCGGCATCTTAAATCTGATTTTTAACATAAGAAAGATATTCATTTTTGTTGAGATAGACACGCCTGCGATGTTTATACATTAGGTAGGTAATTAGGTATTTACAGAATCATAAAGAATGGAATGTAAATCAAAAATATTAAGACTGGAACTTACTATAAAAGCTTATTCTAAGGCTATTTAAAGATATAAAAACAAGACAAAGTTGGATTGAAAAGTTGTTAAATTTTTTAACGAAGATGAGATTGTGTGCCTGGAGATTGTGACATATCTGCGATTAAATTCTATTGATCTTAGAACTAAAAGCTCTTGGTAGAGGATTGAATATTCGGCAATACGATACACACATCTAACCGGTGCTCTGTTGAATGACCATTGACGACATGGAAGACCTATAGAAATGTGACTTTATAAAACCTTACCTAAGCTAAATAGCTTCGTTATTGGAATAATCGTATATGTAGTGAACATTATAAATGCTGAATAATACTGGTATTATTGTGCATGTAATAAGTTTTATGTATATATTAGTTAATATGTGGCTACGGTTACCGCTTTTGATACATATATTGACAAACACTGCAAGTTTTAACCAGAAAAAAATTTCGATCAGCTGTTTAGACGACCCACTTATATCGTTTTTGGTGTAGCATGTACTACACTAATTTAGCTAATAATTTATTTATTATGTGCAAATACTATACAGCGAGTACCGGATATGGTGTCCGGTAACATGATGATAATAAGCATATTATGTTTATTTAAAAGTATAAGATGATCACAACCAAGTCACCAACTTATTCAATCACATATTTTAATGAAAGAGCTCTCTTACTAATTATACAATAAATGTGATGTTTTAATTTTATTTGAAGGTAAAGTATAATAATTCATCGTTTTATTATAAAACAAAGCCATTTGTTGCCCAGTGGTAGGTACTTACTCTACGTTTGAATAAGCGGATGTAAATACATGCATGGATCATATATACAGCGAACCAGCGTAATGCTCTCATTCACGTTTCTTTTATCTGTGGCAAACATCCGGTATTATTTTTCGAGTCCACACTCCACGTCGTTAGTAGGTACTCCAGTATTAATCAAACGATTCGAGCTCACAATACGATAATGTATTTAGACAAACAACGCTCTTAAATGAACAGTTTATCAGCTTAAACCCGCAAAAGATAATGTTAATATTATAAACAATACTATTTATCGGATGTGTAATGAATTTTGTTATTTCGTAAGACGTAATAAACATGCAGAAGTTTCAGACAGAACATTATACCTACTTAGTATGAAGGAAAGATTTGTTTTGTTTCACAAAATTCATATTTAATTAGAATAGAATATATTTTTCACCAGCGGCTATGGTTCGAGTTTTGAATATTTTTTACTCGACCTGAAAATATTACTCCATAAGATGCGATTCAAGACTTTTTAACAAAAAAAAATATTGTTGATGTTTAGTTAGAGACCGCGAGTACTCAAGTAAGTGAGGATTCTAAGGATGTGGATAATGCATAATTACACAACTTTCCATGAGTTCCTTTATCGTCCTGGTAAAGAAACTCGTGGCCCTAGGATACGACTGAGCATTGTTCTATAAATACGGGTCTTAGTAAAGATATATACAGTATTCAAATTAATACCTCCACCCATTCCTGAGAAGAAGGGTCATGACAGATAAACAGCTATACAATAGCCAGAACAATAAGGGTACCGTATATTTAAAACGTGTACGGAACCTCACATAGTTCTACGGAAATAAACGGCCAGAAGATTTTTTATTACACATGCCTATCGATACAACTGGAACTTTAAAGGTAATGTAATACACGTTGGAAACATTCAGTAATAAAAATAGTACTAGATATCACAGAACAAAAGTCATGATAAAAATGTGATCCATACAACGTACGAGCGACAAGTCGACAACAGTACGAGCTGTGTAAAAATATTTTTAAGAAGTGTGCTCTTGAAATGTATAAATACTAACTCAGCTAATAAGTAATAGCATCTCAAATCATAGCTTAAGATGCATTTGTTACTTAACTTTGCATCTGAATACAGCTCACAGAACACAACAGAATATCGATTATAATTAGTCGATCACGAAAAGAAAGCAGTACTTATGTATGTAATTCTAGAGTAAAAACTAAAATATGAATGTTATAAACCGATCGGAGCCATTTAACTGCATACATAGGTGTAAGCCGCGGCGGATGGAAAGTGCGGGCGGAGGCGAAGGCGGCTTCCGCTTCAACTCGCTGCGTGCCGCCTCCAGAATAACAAACGAAACCTGATTTCTATCGAGTGGGCCAGCGGTTATAAACGCCTACTTCGATCTGAGAACGGCTTTGCCTGTAATGTCACAGAATATGTAGGTAATAGTAATAGATAATGTGTAGAACTTAAGTTACAAATTCAGTATCTTATGCTCCAGTATAGCCAACACATTTCTAAACATTGTTTCAAGGATCTGATGCTAATCTAACTAAATATTTAGAAGTCTGCCCTTAACATTTATATCGAATGGTACAATAACATCCTGGTTTCAAAATGGTAAAGAAGCGAGTTGCAATCATGTTCCATGAATCGACGCCATGCAACTCAATGCAGTCGTTAAACCGGGAAGGCAGTCGGTGTCGTTTTCACTACCACTACCTATTTAGGCCACCCATTGTCACAACCATTGTTTCTCCATGATGGGCATCACATTTCATAACCATTGAATCGCTTGTTACTTTTCACTAAGTGGAAATCTCAAATCAATAAGCAATTTTTCTTTGAATAGGTTATCGTTCATCTGAATCTAAGCTGAGCTCGCGTAGTGTCATGTTAGGTTTACTTCTACTATGTTTGTACCTTCTCATATAGGTTTTGAAGTTAATATTACATTTTGAAAGCTAAGACTTAAAATTGTGAACCAAATGGAACACAACTCACAATTGAACAAAGGAGATAGAGCAAAAATGCCAACTCAGGTAGAAGATTTTTTTACGAAATCTATTCTGTTCCATGTGCTCATAACTAAAATTTCGGTTAGCTATTGTTTTAAGATTTGAATAACAAATGATGAATAATAGCTTAGTGTAAATCAGGCCAGAATGTTATCTTCAGCGGAAGTCCATATTTACTCATGGTTGTGTAAACCTCTGTTCTGTCTCCATTCATTAGTAATATTAAATATGAATCCATTGTTAAGTTTATTTTGAAGCTCTTGATGAATTTTCAAATCGAGTTTTATTGATACTTATAAAACATAAGAACTTTAATTTCATAACTTTGACAGTTCTACATATAATTTTGTGGATTCTTCAAACTTTAACTTGATGATTGATTCATGATTCATTCATGATTGATGATGTTGATGGTCTTTGTCTGGTTGTTTCTTATTAAGCCCTTGTCGTTGATGTCAAAAGATTGTTATTTTAATAATGACTGTGACTGTCAGTCATCATTTAGTATGGGTTTGATTTTGTAACGTCCTTTGAATGATTCTATATTTTTTTTATAATGAAGAGATTGTCTTAATCAAGCTTAATATTTCGTTGTACAAGTTTTATTGGTTCATTTTCGTTAACATTTAGACAAAACAGACAAAACAAATTATAAAATGTGATTTAGTGAGCAATGATGGGTGTTGTAAAGCCAGTTGTGCGACATCCGTCGACGTGTGGCATTACGTTATCGCTCGTCCTTGACACAGAGACGCCGCGTGCACAACGCGCTTATTGTCGCTGCAACCTTGCGAAAATTAACGCTCGCGATAACAGACGAGACGCCGTCGTCGTCGTCGCCGTCGGAGCCGCGCCTCTATGCCTCGGCCAGTATAACGCGCTCTCTACACTCGGTGAATGGGATTTGCCTAGAAATATTGTTATAAGCTGCCAAGAGATCATTCTTGCTATATCGTAAAAGATATCATATCACTTAATGTGAGCAATTACAATGTTAAATCAAACGACGTTACAGTTTCTTATGTACTGGAGGAGGTTGGCTGTGGCCGTTACGGAACGAAAGTGGGTGGTATCCTGGTGGCGCGACTCTCGCCGACCGGAAACCCAATTCCCGGATGCGGCTGTGCGGGGGGATCTCGCCGGAAGCTTGGTAAACGAGCACATCCGCTGCCGCCGCCCGCGCCGCAAAATTTGGCACCGCTAGCGCTCGCAGCCCGCTTCCGGCCTCCGCCCCCCGGACCCCTAGCGTCGCTCTCGCCCGCGAAAATAGCGGCCAACCGCTCAGTGTACGCGGTTCATTCAGTATGGCCGCCTTCCATTCATAAAAAGGCGAGGCGCGGGCGGTATGGTGCGCGGCGAAGGGAGCGCAGCTCTCCCGCCAACCCGCGCCCGCCGCCGACGCCAGTGCGGAATGTGCTTGCGAACGGAACGGTCGTTTCGTCGGAGCGTAGCGCTAGCGCTCCTAGTTTTCCATTAAAATGTGTATAAGAATAAGTGCAGTGAATTCGCACGAGTTCGGAACGGTAAAGAAAATCGCCGTCGTCGAGATCAGGAGTAGAAATCAACGAAGAACTTCAGCGAGGAAGTGAGTAGCGGCCATATTGCAGTGATAACCGCGCGGCGGGCGGACGAGAATCGAGGCCGGTGCGTGGGCCGCCCCCCGCCCGCGCCAGGTGCCGCTCCGGACCGCGCCGGTCTCATGAACCTTCCCGTGGATTTACGCGATTAAAATTTGGTGGTTCTGCCTTATTTTTGTGTGTCAGTGATTCTCCCGGCGCGGTATCGGGGCGGCATAATCAGCCGCCCGATTCCAATCCAAGGGACCAGAATCTAGTGTTGTGTGTGGGGCCCTGTTGGCCCGAGTGCCCTTGTGTTGCGATTTGTGTAGGAGACGTGTGACCGTGGAACGTCTGTTTTGTAAGTACTAACATATGGCATCCTGGCGTGGGATATGTCGCCCACTGGTCAAAGTTATCCATCTGTTATTGTTGGAATAAAAGCGGTTAAAGCTGGCCAGTTTTTACATGCAGATCATGTAATCAGGCGTAGGTAGCAATTACATGGACCGCGAAGAAATCGAGCTAACGTGAATGACGAGAAATGACGCCTCGCCTCTCGCTTCGCTGGCCGGCAGCGACCGGCAGCGCACACGTGCAGCGCGCGATCAGCGCGAACGCGACCAAGCGACACAGAACATTCTCAACTAACGAGTTAATAATGCTTTCATTTACTACTATCTATTCTTATTATGAACGATATCGACTAAACTAAAGAATGGTATGTTGACGTATGAAACATTGAACTAAAGGTTCAGGTTCAACGTTATTAGGTAGGTTACAGTACCTACATAGGTACATGCACCCGTTTAATTTGTAAATGCATATGCATTCAACAATCATACAAGTGGCTCGGCTCTAGTTCTACTTGTACCGCCTTCCTTTAGACATTTAAGAAGCAGTAGTTCGTTACGTACAAATAATTTAATTTTAGTTAGGTATTGGTATAATATAGCAACAAGAAAACTGGATTTTGACATAACATGAATGATAATTGAGAACGTTGATAAAGTATAAACTGTAAACAATAGCAGCATAAACTTTTAATATCTTGTAACGAACTCTTTAGATAAGAAGCTATTTAGACAAAACAAAATAATATTAACTTACATGTTTGTAACATAACAATACCTATTTGACTCGTATCTGACCTTAATGACAGAAAATACTATAGTAATCATTTCAATCAGGATAATTAAAAAGAATCTCATTAATAAATAATTTAAAGCAGTGACATTGAAAACAGAACCATTTAAGTTTCGTTGTAGGTACTACTTAATGTTACCATAGAAGTTTACGTGGAGTTTTTTGGCGGGAGTGGAGTTTTTTTCCAAAACTTGTGTTATTTTCAGTGTTAGTGCATACAATTGGTGGCATTTTATTCGTTAAGTGCTGGATTACAGGCGTGAGTGTGGGAAAATGGTATAATGATGGTGAAACGTTTCTTTTCGTGTTGTTTCCTAATCTCCATAGAAGCTTCAAGTAAAGTTGCCACCACTTTACTAGGAGTATGACTTTGACTAGACTGACTTGATGACTTCGACTGTGACTTGACACATATTTGCGTGAAATATTGATAACTTGATAACTTGATAAATTATCAATTACTTGACACTGGCTAAATACACAAAAGTGTGGAGCCAAAACTTAAAAAAAAAGTTTACGGGAAAACTTCTGCCAATACGAACAAGGTATTGGTAGAAGTTTAGTAAATGCAAATTACTTCAAATAAACGATAGCGCACACGACGTTGTAAATCTTAAAGATGCTTTAGAATATAAACTAGTAATAGTATTTTACATTAGGTAGCCTATGCCTTGACAAAACAATTATGAACCTGCATTTAAAAGTTTAATTATGTCCCAATTTCGGTTCAACAACAGTTAATTCGTGTAGGTATGCCTATTGCCAAATTAATACCTTGAATTCATTTGTGCCAGACAGGACCTGAGCCCGACCTAACCCAATTTTAATACCACAATAATAATACCTAATACATTATTCAATTCAGGCACTTAAGATTTTGTGTCTTTAAAACTTAGTTAATAATGTACGGATAGGAGAATCTGGATAATTAATTCTATTCTTCCGAAACCGGCACTATAAAAAGACGTGAAAACTTTGCGAAGTGTTTACTTAAAGCACCAAACACAATCCGGTTTGTCTGACCACTTCAACAGGCAAACATAAATTCTTAGCGACGTGATGTAGCGTTTCTAAATGGGCAATCATAACAGCAGTAACTAACATTTTTAACGTAACGTTAAAGCTAATAATGTAGGTTCTTATGTAGCATTAATTAGTAATGACGAATGAAATAGTTCGGGTCTAAATTAAATCGGAACCATAAATAGATACAAATTCACATTTAGTATTGGCAGGCAACGCTAATGCCGAGTTTACTTCTAACTTCCAAATTATCAGCAAGCATAAATTATAATAAATGATTTACCAAAATGGGTAAATAATATGTGTAGACACGGAGCAATGCAAAGCTGTCCGCGAAGTCTTTGGGGTAACTTGTGATATCGGCGTTTGTTTTTTTTTTTGTTGCAATAACTTATGATTGTTTGATTGGATCTTTATAAATCAAACAGAGTAGATTGTTTTGTTGCCATAAATTTCTTAAGTCAGCAATAAGTTAAGGGCTTGTTGAGATAGTGGGTATGAAATTTGTCCAAATATGAAGGGGGACATGTGAATAGGGCGAATTATGTGGAGAGAGGAGAGGGTTGCGATTTGCTGAGTGACTAAATTAGGTTAAATAATTGTGTGGAAAATATCAAATGAAAGGTTATAGAGAGGCATTTATATTTTGCACACACCTAAAAAAATTCATGCATGGTATTTATTTTTATTTTATTGTAATAGGTTCGGTAACAGAAAATATGCCATTAGATACATTAGTACAAAATCAACGTTGACACAGCTATATAAACCTAGTCCAATTATAACCGTACACAACTTACTATACATTAATACACTTTTTATATTTTTTAAACTACAAGCCTAAACGTGCCAAAATCTTGAAATCGTGAAGTCGTAGTTCAGAATGAAATCGTGTATGAATTAGGTATTTAAGTATTCATACTAATACGGCCACGTGGTGACTCGAAGAGTAAATCAATAAGAAATTTAATAACACTTATTATTCAACTACTTACTTCTTCTTATTTAAGAGTCCAGCTCTTGCCGGTGGAGTAATCGCCATCCCTACTTAATTAAATAAAAAAACAAGTCAAACATAACTACATAAAATGTGTACAAATTGTTACAATAATATATTAGATAGGTAGTTGTTAGTATGTAGAGCCATAGAATTACTTAGTTACAGACTGATCAGAAAAATATACTAAGTTTTCCTCGGAGATAGAGAACCCCATTAAAAAAGTAAGTTACCTATTAAGGTAACTATTACAAAAAAATATTAAAAATGATACTCATTATTATACATATATTTATGAATATTTAAAAAATTGCAGCAGGTTAAACCAGTAGTGCTTTCTTAAATAAGAGATAAAATATATTTAAATTCGTAATGACTATTGACCTATGACTGAAATTGATAGAGGTGAGATGAAACATCGCATAAAATATTGGTGCCATTATAATGTGAGAATAATTATAAATGAGATTAATGAGCGTTTCATCATTTATAGGTAGGTACCTAGTTAGTTTCTCACATAACAATGGTTAATAACTATTATTGTTAATAACAATGCGATTTGTTATACATTCACCAAACAGCAATAATATCATTAATATTTAGACAAGTGCGAATGACTATTTCTATTTCGCTTTATAAATTCGCTTAAAATTCAACTGAAGTTTGTTTTGATATAAAAGTTTTGTATACAATTTTGTATACCTATAATAATAACCCTTTCAGGTCATTTGACATAAAAATTTTCCTTTGAAAATATTATTAATCAAAATGGGTCTTATATACACAGTATCTCAACAAACCCTCAGCAAACATTATGTAAAAAAAAAGTATTCTACCTACCCGAGTAAAAAGTAGGTAGATACTTTTACTACTACATTTTCATAGTATTTAAAAAGCGTGAGATGCCCGCACACTAGGTACCTATAAAGGATTATTCTTAAAATTCTACAAACATACAGAAATATCTTTAGCATTTGAAACTGTTAAATTAATTATGATAATAAACGAATCAGCTGCCTCTATAAAACAGATATTGCCTGTGAGCTGTAGTTTCCAAAAACTGAATAAACTAAAAATTATTAACCAGCACACAAAATTTCACTGGAATTGGTTGAGTAATGCGACCCGTATAGGAGAACAGCCTGACATCCGCCGGACAGACATACGTAATAATTTTAGCCCAAACTGAAACAACACGCTTTGCGCTCGCTCGTTCTTCATAAGTTTGACGCCTATTATGCCTGTCAGTAACACTGCAGCAAGAGATGAACAAATTTCTTTCTGATTTTCATAAGAATCAGGGTATTTTTTTGCTTATCACTTTAGTTTTTTTTTTCACTTTACTAAAAAGCTGGTTTAAACGGAACGCTTTTTCTCTATATCATTATTATCATCTTAATCATCACCAGATGAGAGTTTTATAATTTTACTGAAATTTTACTTATTGCGTGAGTTAACTTTTGTACTGAAAATTGGAAACGTAATAAAGTGTTCAAAACCTTTAAGAGTATGTAGGTAATGCACGTATCAAAACCATCACGAAACGTACCACAAATACATAAACAAGGCTTAGACAGACGTCAAACATGTGTTTAACAATGACAACAATAACAACATTTAAACACTACTTTTTAAGGCTTGTTTAAATCCTTTGTGATTATTTAAGTTCGGTGAAGTTAATAATTTAGCTAACGTTGTTTTTTGCATTGCATATAAATAAAAACAATATGATATTTCTAATATTTGAAATAAAAACATCCGACTAGTTGTACTCGTTTCTGAGGACCCGATACATCCCGTGGACCTACTGTTTAAAAGCCCTACTTGGATCTTTGAACTATTATGTGTTCTGTGATAGAGAGAAATTATTACTCTACAAACTTATCTTTGCGGTTGTCCTACACCACAGAATTCTCCCTCAAAATCTATGTCCCACACAAGATGTAGGCAATTGATTCAACTTTTTTTAACGATAGTAGATATTCCACATCTTTTGCTGTAACCTTTTTCTTTACTGTACCCATATAAACCATCATTTTATGATTGATTGAGGTGATATCTATGAAAAATGATTTCACGGTTCTTAGGGCAACTCTATATACTTAGTACCGCGCGAACTACAAATTGGTCCAAAAATTATCTATAGAAGCCTAAATTTCTGACAAGATTATAATTATATATATTTTAAGGTCGTAAAGCATAATATATCATCGTATATTTCATACGTGTTTCTACAGCTGTTCCTAAAATCTTGGCCAACAGACAAAGAAACGGGCAACGAAGTAATCAGTCTATAAAGGTTCCTTTTTTGGAAACTACAGGTTGTTCGAAAATATTTAACTAGATACATAATATACATATTTTGATAATATTTACTATTGAAATTGATCTAAGCCCAAAACATGGAAAAACGAAACTTGAGTTCGAAACAGAAACGAAATAATGAGATATAAATATTCCCTTATTTTGTGAGAATCGAGTAGATACATATTTATTTTGACGAGACCTTTTAACCTCGAATATTTAGAACTTAAGGGTAATTTACAATTAACATTGCCACCAACATTTTTGAGCACGTTGCCTACTGGACGCGGCTTTTTAGATTAAGTTTTCCTACATAGTACATTATCTTACTTTAAGTACAATATCTTAATTTAAGTAATCTCAGTATATTAGTACATATTTAGTTTATTGCATGTATTCAGTAAAGTTATTGAGTTATTTTATTCGCGAATATTTCATGTCAATCAATAAAATCTACACAAGTACAAGACTTTAAAAGTTAAAATAATGTAAAGCTATTAAATGTTGGCCAACAATGATTGACATAATAAGCATCGGTGATAAATAGATCTTTATCCAAAAAAATATTTTTTGTTTGGCTAAGAATTCATGTATCAATATAATTTATTTTAAAATCATGGGTTTTTATTCAATTAAGTAGCCTTTTTATTCATTAGCGTTATGTTTTCATCGCATTTGAATCTTTTTCATCATCAATGGATACGTTAAAATTCTAGTAACTACCACTATGTTGGCAAAGATGCATGTATAACTTGGATGATTACTTTGATTAATAGAATTAAGAAATATAGAAAAATGTACGGTAACTTATTACGAAAAACAAGTACATAAAAATAGGAAATAGTATTCTTAGCAGTTGTTTTCAGTGCAGTGTCACGCAAAACTACATTAATAGTTCCGAGTGGCACTGCAACTGCTATGAGCGACCGTGACGCTTTATATTAAGCGAACGACATGCAAGTCACGTCATTAATTTACTTAAAAAAATGTCGGGTAACAATATTTTTTCTTCCATTATTATCCTTCATTTATCGGCGCACAGCAATAACAATGTTTAGACTACTATATTTTAAGATAGACGACAAAAACCGCCTTTTAAGAGAACGAAAACAACAACGCCAAGTTTGTGTGCAGCCACTGCCATGGATGACTTATGAAATGTACTAATACTACAAAGAGAAAGTGTTCGTAACATACACCTGTCCGTCATTCCGCGGGTACAAGTACCTACTTATCTGGAGAGCCACATGTTAATTCATTTTAGCCGTATAAGGCGTTCTTATAGGAAACGACTTCAAATAATATTTCGGATTTACATTCAAAATATACTTTAAGAATTCACAAGATGCAGGAATTTAGCAAATAGACAATTTTGACCTACCTGCGTGTTGTTTTGCTAGAAATTGTATATAATCTCAGGCAAAATGAGTGTTATGGACTAAATATAAATAAGAAATTGTGAAATGACTGTATATTGTATGTAATGTATACTTACGATGAAAGCACGTTAATTATTTATTATGAAAGGTCCTTCTATTGATAACTCCATCTATCTGCTGAGCTAAATAATAAATGAATTAAATTTAATATTTGGTTGAACGTAAATATGTAGGTAGCTGTAGGTACTGTTGTTTACTCGATAATTTATTATCTGTGTGATACTGATCTGTAATGCTATGTAACCTGTCGTTATTCTCTTCTCAAAGACATGTAGGTTAAGTAGGTGTGCAAACATTGAAGATGGGTAACTGGTGACGAAATGTACCTAATGAAAAGAACGGGCATTATGAGTAAAAATGCCATTCATTTCTCTTTAGGTTTTCCTGACTGAAAGTTAGTCTGAATGAGTAAGAGCATTCGTTTATAGGGTGGCGAGCTGGCAAATTCTACCTGGAGGGAAAATATGCTTAATCCATATTCGAAATATGAAATTCGCTTGACAAGAAAACATACCTTTAAATTTCTTTTAAGATGCTTGCTTTATCTGCGAATTGAACCGTAATTAAATGAAAAAAATCATTAAGGAACTGCATTCAATCAATTTGTAATTTTTTCATTAACAGATCAACTGTTTTTTACAAATTATAGTATCCTTATTACCTCCCATTAACAAAGTGCCTCTTTCTGATAATTATTAATCACTACATCTCTAGTTGTAGGTAAAATAGAAATTTGAATTTGAATAAACCTTAAGTTTCCTTTCGCTTGATTCACGAATGAAGCCTCTATGAAATCCTTAATCCTTAACAACACGGTTTTAGCGCACGTGCAATTTTTATTTGCTTTTTCATAATCTCAATCGACGACCATTAAATTGTTGCACAATTTTGTGCATGTATGCTGCATTTTCACCTGAGTGGTCTTCTAGTAAGACTGATCTCTAGTGACATACAACGCTGACCGGCACTGACACACAAAAATGGGTTTTGGAATATTGATGGTAACGTTGTATTTACAATTTACAACACGGCTTGCGCGTGGTTGTTAAACGATTGATATATTCTTTAACAAAAAAAAAATGTTTTATAACGATGAACGAACATCACGTTAACGAAGTTTTCTTTTTTATCGCCAGGTGGGGACGATGAGGGAACAGGAAGGCGACGGCCCGGAGAGCCGTTAGCCGGACTCGATGGATGAGTATGGCGGGCCGGCGGCGCCGCCCCGGCCGCCCAAGCCGGCGGCGCGTGTCCACAGGCCGTCGGGCGCGCGCCAGCCCACAGTGTCGCTGCTGCGGCCGCGGCCCGAGGCGGAGCGCGAGCGCAACGCGTACGTGGAGGCTCCGCGGCGCGCGCACGCCGCGGCCGCCCCCGCGCCCGCCCTCTCGGCCGCGCATCAGCCGCTCAAGCCGGTGACGACGCAGCCGGCCGCCGCGGCAGACAAACGGCGTGCCGGCGCCCTAGCGGCCGACTCGATAGTGTGCGAGGCGTGCGGGCGGTGCCGCTGCGAGCAGTGCGCGCGGCCGCGGCCGCTGCCCTCGCGCTGGCTGTGCGGCTCGTGCCTGTGCAGCGCGGAGGCGTGCGTCGACTACGCGTCGTGCATGTGCTGCGTGAAGGCGCTGTTCTACCACTGCGGGAGCGGCGAGGAAGAGGCGGGCGAGCCGTGCGCGCGCGCGCCGCGGCTGGCGTGCGTGGCCGCGCTGGCGCTGCCGCTGCCGTGCCTGTGGCTGTACTGGCCGCTGCGGGGCTGCGCGGCAGCGGGCGCGGCGCTGTACGCGCGCTGCCGCCGCTCCGGCTGCCGCTGCCCCGACCGCGACCCTCCGCCGAGGCTCCCCAGTATTATCTAGTCCCGCCGCGCGCCGCCCGCCGCCTCCGAAGCGCCCGGTCGAGCGGCGCGACCGCGACCGCGACCGCGTTGTACAAATATTTATTGGCGAGCGGACAGCTTCGGACCGCGCGGGGGTGGACTCAGTGATCGCAGTGCCTGGTCCGAGTGGTGTGAGAGCGCGGGGTCGGCGTCGGACGAGTGCCCCGCGCTCGCGAGTGAATCGTCTACGAGTACCTTGTAAATATAGTTGTATAGTGTGAATGTACGTGAACGTGTCGCCCGAACGTCGAAAGTCTCAAATTTTCTTGAGACCATAACGTGTCATAAGAAACGTTAACGTTAGTATTTTGGATTGCACAAAAATCCAGAGAAGATTAAGAAATGAGATATAAAACATACTTATTAAGATGTAGATAATTTACCATTTATTTATTAACTGAATTTGTATTTATTTGTAAATAAAACGACGACATTATATTATAAATACGAATGTTTACTACATTATGCTGTTTTTCTGTTTCCTTCTCATTTTGCATAAGTTTGAAGTGAATTATGTATCTTCATTGAAGATGCAGTAACTTCAGATAAAGTTGGCCACATCACTTTCAGCAACAATATGTAAAAGCAAAAATAAGTAGGTAAATATTTTTGTTTTATTGCCTATTACGATTACGTAATTGGTGGTAAGATAAAATAAAAAATATTTCATTGTTCACCACTGTCTGCTTCCATTATAATCAAATACTGTCCATCCAAAGGTTGCCTGGAAGAGATCGCTTTTAGTGATAAGGCCGCCCATTGTATTACCAACTATAAGTTATTATGTAAAATTAATTTAAGCATGTGGTATGCAATAAAGAGTTTTTGTATTGTATTGTATTGTATTGTATTGTATTCAAAGCAATGCAATGGTAAAACATTTATAAACATCAATCAATATTACACATATTACAAAATTATGTAACATTTTGAAGCTAAAGCTGTTGAAATATTTGTTTAAGAGCCGTTGTACTAAAGTTTGACAGCTCCTCTAAGATCGCACTTATTCCTTTGTGGCATACCCAAATACATTACAGTAGTTGGGGCATAAAGGTATAAGTGCTAACTTAGTGTTCTAATAATAAAAGCAATATTATTGAGATTAGAAGCTCGGTAATAAACATGGTGGGTATTCTTTTATTATAGTAGCATATGGTACTTATTTACAAAGTACCGTAAATGTTTCTAAATTACACACTCACTTATTTACTTTATTATAAACCATTCATTCATACATTTTATTTATTATTCTGTAATTTTAATAGTGCTTAACATTCCATGATTTGAACATAGGTAATTCGTATGATAATACATTCTGTACCATTACAGAACTTATTACTGAGTATGAAGGTATCTTTTAAAAATAATAAATCTGTATTAAGTACAAATAAATACACATAATGTGGTTATTTTGTAATTTGTTGTCCAGAGATATTTTTATTAATCTTATGTTAGCACAAATTACAAAAAGCTAAGACTACAAGTTCAGTGATTAAAGCTTTAAACGATTTAAAGCTCTGGAAAGTTTTAGATTCAGCTTCAAACAAGCTCTTGCCTTAAGATTCTCAACAAATACTTTCAAGGTTCCATTACTTCAAGTAAGATTTTTTAATGTAGATCGTTAGCTAACATTGATAATAATAAGCCAATTGCTCGTTATGATTGTATTTAATGCCAATTACGAATAAGTTTCATTAATAATATTCATAGTTCCAAAGGAGCTAATAATGATCATTTTATTAATAAATGAGAGAAAGATATATCTAAAACCTAACCTATAAATTGTTTATGATAAAGTTAACCTCTTCATTTAAAAGTTGGCCCATGGGTATATTGTATGCACAGGTATTAATAACTGTTAAAGTATATTGATTGTGAATTGATTATTGTTTATTCATGAACCTCAAAGACAAAACAAGTTACAATTATGAATCCAAAGAAAACCACTACTTATGTGACTTTCCAGTACCTACACAACTTTGTGAATCCAAGATAATGCTGCTAAGGGTGAACTATCTTAGTTCTTAGCAAACATAGCAGTGTTACTACAATTTGGGAGTGTTGGTGAATCCTTATTAGTTTCTGGCACTTAAATGACATGATTTATAAGTACTTACCTATTGTTTTATTTCCGAGTAGACAGTGTATAAACTAAACTTTCGCCGTTTGTAAATTCTAGTCTCTAACTCTCTATCTTGCTCTATAGAGGTCTCTCTTCTTTTGTCTCTTGTGTTCTACAATTTAACATTCTATTACGCGTTATAAGGCCTGTATTACAGAACTAGGACTATGCTTATGTTGCGAATCGGTGCTCAAGACGAGATTTCATTCACTAATTTTTGTGAATGAATGTAATCTCTACATGAGCACAGATTGACGACTGACTGAGCACTATTTTGTAGACAGGTAAAGAATCAAAGAATACAGGCCTTAGACTGGACCTGGAAGTAGGTACCATAATATAGTTACACAAGTTATTCATAATGTGAATTTGAAACCTTTTATTATCCATATGAAAATTATTGCAGCGTCCTGGGCACCTAAACCATATGAAAAAATTTGGAAAGACTAATCCTAGTATTACAGAACGATGTTCAGCCATCGATCGGTGTTCAAGCAGAGATTTCATTCACTAATTGATCACTATGAATGAAATCTCTGCTTGAGCACCGATCGATGACTGAGCATCGTTCTATAATACGGACCTTAGATGATAGACTTATTAGCAGTTTTAATTGTGCTCTAATTTTAAATTTTCCATGAAGAACAATCTAATCAAATCTACAATGGTCATTTTTCACTGATAGTGACACTGACACTCAAAATTGAAATAAAAGGCCATGTAAAAAATATGTACTCTATGGCCTAAAATGTAGTTAAGAAAAATAAAGGTGGCGTTAAACGTTCAAACTATAAGTAAAACTACTTTATCATGCTGTTACTGTTCATTATGGCTGTCTTTTCGACGACCGACGGCGACGACTACAAGAGCAAGACCTCCGTTATCAACATCCTTATCTTCTATTTTTTCTCTTGCAAGATTGTATAATAATTAGTTAATTACCTACTATTTAATATTGAAAGTAATTAGAAGATGTAGCTAGCTAGTTTCTTTCAATAGAATAACGACATAAGGTTATACTTTTATTGTTCATTATATTATTATATATATTGGTAGGTAGGTATACATATTTAGCATTTCACTGTTTAATCGGTCATTAGGTATTTAATCCTGTCAGCGTTGCACCCAATTACATTACAATCTATACAGAAGAATTAACGACACCATTGGAAGGATATGGCGAGCGATGCATTCGGCTCACCCGGCCGTTTCCTTTTGTCGTCACCATCCGGGATGCACGGTGCACGCATCGTAATGTTTGTCTTTCTTTCCTCCTTCCTGTCTCTAACCAGGGGCCTTACCGCGTAAGTCTGGTGGAGATCGTAATCGTGTTCTCTCTTGCTCGCACTCGTGGACTTGTTAATTGGCGCGTGCAGGATGGCAGGCGAAGCCGATTCCCAGAACGGTTACGCGGTAAGGGTACAGGCGAACGCAGCATACTGACTGAATAACTTATTATAAACGAAGTTGAAATCTCAAAATTATTCATCTAGTATCTTCTTGACTTGAATGAACTTATATGCCGATTGCCAGCTAGCCGAGATATGAAAGCTGATTAAACAAAATCGTAATAGGTTACATCTACATAATTTACACAAAAATTACATACTTCAGTAAGTAGGTATGCCTAAATAAGTTCAATTAATAAATATTACCAATTCATAGATTACTATTAATGGATATAAATACCTACCTATTTTTTTATTGACTGAAAGTTATGTAGTGGCTATATATTAGTTATGTAATTTGTGGCAGAGCTAAATAAATGAAATTTCTAACGAAAATACACTTTACGCACAGAGCAAAGCGTCCCGCAATAGATGCTTACGTTGTAATTTGGGACAACAGATGTTGACAGGCTGTCGGCGGCGACGCGGCGGAATCGTTTGTACAGCGGATGATGCCGTAATGCAATTAAAGTGGAGTAGTTACTGAACTCTTATTTACAAATAAAAAATGTAGGAAATGTCATATCATACATGAATAGAGTAACTTTTATAAACTTTTCATCGCAGACTTATTATTAGGCTATAATGATTCAGCTTTGTCCAGCGCATGCCAAACTATACCTATATTAGGTGTGTTGTTAATAGTTCGGACAACTTGAGTATAAAACTCGTGCAAGGATCCGATTTCTAATTTCTAAACTATAAGCTTTACTTGATAAAATTACCTACTTAGAAATTATTATTCATAATATCCCCATAGATACAAATATTCTAAAAATGGTGTAATATGTATCGCGATAACCATCCGCGGGTTTTTTTTGAGAAAGTGTAAATAGCCTGTAGGTACGTATATATTTCTTGAATCCTCTAGTAAAACTCATGGTCTTTGGATACCTACTCCTTTAACTACTTGTGTTACCAACACTGTTTGTGTTGTGTTATCTACATAATATTTTTTTAATGCATAAAATTCGTAGTTATTCTTACTCCCCTTATATATGTTTTTACAGGATTATGACGTGATAGATCCTACCATTTTATGTCAATTTCAACTCTATTCCTTCAGCCGTTCCTCAGAAAATGGGCAAATAGCAAATAAGCATCATGTGCTACGGACACGTATACACAACAAGTAGAAGTCTTTGGCAAATAGGCAGATATACAAACAGTAATCTTTTATGGTAACTCTTTCTTAAACTCGAGTAAGTTCCTTACTAAAAATATCTAGGCAATCGCAAATACAATGGGTTCATAGTCAATTCGCGTTATAGGCAAATACGCAGCAGTGGCATCTTTCATTCCAAGAGTAGGCAATGAGCTCAAAACATTTCAACGACAACCTGGTTCTATAGAGTTGAATCATTAAAAAATAAAAATGTATGATCTTGGTAGAGGATGTAGAACCGTGACATTCGTGACCTATGCTACCAAGAAGATGGATCATTTGATGCATTGTCAGGTTGATTTGTGACCACCGCTGCCATTCGCGTTCTCTCGGGAAGTATAAACGATTCGAGCTATTTCACTGTCAAATATAGTCAGTTATCGTCCACATTCCTTGACCTATGGCCTGAGTTGCATCGTGAAATGGTAGGTATAGACTCGATAGGTACTCTTTGCTATTAGTCCGGGAATATGTAATGTAATCCTATAATAAATATGTAGGTTAAGTATAGTTTTATTATGAACGTACTTTGAAAGATGTTTGGGGGAATAAAATGTGTGAAAGATAATAACTTATCAATAGGATGTCGGTTCATACTTATGTACCTACGGTTCAGTAGACGTCACGAACAA
Organism: Ennomos fuscantarius; assembly: GCA_905220475.3. Lineage (NCBI taxonomy): Eukaryota > Metazoa > Arthropoda > Insecta > Lepidoptera > Geometridae > Ennomos > Ennomos fuscantarius. The sequence continues at coordinate 12,182,629 of HG992029.1, forward strand.
AAAAGGAGTTACATTTGTATATATAGACCAAACCTTTAGAAGTACTTTGTTCGATGCTTTCAGATATACGTATTATATACTTGACGGCGGCAACGTCCAGTTATACACTCTATGCGCAGTGGGCAGTACCGTAATTTACCCTGTGGTAACATTAAAATTTATTACAGTGGCAACACCGGCAACTGTCATGGTGCCCCTATCCGTCTGGCTATAAAAAAGGAGCGCTCGGTGTACTACGGATCATTCTTGTTCCAGACACGGCGCGGTGTGGACATGCTGAAGGCCCATAGTTATATAGGTTGCAACCTACGCACAACCCGTTCTGCCTACATACTTATATATACAAAATAAATGTTATTATTATTTTAATTCTAAAAAATTGTTAATGACTAAAACTGATCTGATAAAAAAAAATCTATTGACATCCGGTGCTCTTATAAATTCTGTGCCAATACATTGATCATTTAGTTACCTACAAATTTTATTAATTATATAATGATAGATACTATAATAATATATGAACTATGAATAGAGTGTATGCAAGCTGGCTGGTTTGACATTGCCAAAAGGACAAGTGAAAAGAAATAGGGGGACCTTTGTCTAGCAGTGGGATCGTATATATTGACGAAAGAAAATAAAACTTATTACACTTGTAGCCTCACCGTGCTACAAGCACGGCACAAGAACCTTTCTTCATATCGTTGGCAGGTTATGCGTACTTCATTGTTCGTTCGAACTTGACTATGCATTCGATGAGTGACTAGACATTCCGATCCAGTGACACACCCATTGTATTTCTAACGATAAAATATTCCATATAAAAGACAGGTTTAAAAATTAACAATTGAACTGCCCGATGACCAATAAATGTGTGATTATCACACAATGTAAAATAGATAGATAGATAGAACTTGTAGTATTATGATATTTATATTATAAATAAAAGATAATTTAATGCAGAAAATTATAACTATATTTCTTCTTAAGCTTTTTTCTCCAAGTGACAAGAGCGGGTCCCGATGCCAATTCGCCATTATGTCACATTGACAGTGACATATACTACAGAACTCTTTATTGAAACACCACATTACAAACTCAAAAAATAAGTGTCACTAAGGGCGGTATTATTGCTTAAAGCGATCTCTTCCAGACAACCCAAATAATTTCAGAAAGATAAACGTTTACTTGGATCATTATTCCGCCTCATGTGTCAGAGGCTAGCTTCTGCCCACCGCTTTACACGCGTAGACTACAACTTTTTCGCAATAAAAAGTATCATATGCTGTCCTAGGCTTAACACTATCTATATACACACCAAATCACACGAAGACCTGCTAGGTAACAGAGTATATTTGCTTGGCTCGGAGTAAGTATGAATGCTCAGATTATTGTGCGTAAATAGGTAAGTATAAGCAATGTCTGGATTCTGGATAAAACGCATTTGGTCCTTTGGTCCTCTGTAGGTACGTAATATTATGTTCCAATTATAAAATCTCGATACCAACGCTTGGCGCCTAATTTACAATACAAAACAAATAAAACTCATTTGACCAATAAAGCTATAGAAATATAAACAAGAATACTCATAGACAGCCTCTATGGTGTGGCGGTTGAGCAGGTCGGCTTATAACCCGGAGGCGGCGGATTCGATTCGATTCGACTTCGTTCGATTCCCGCGACAGGACATACATTTGTGCACAGAAAAAGCGCAAATACATCTCATGTGCCTGGGTGTTGTGGGACCATGGTCCTCTTAGTTCATGGGTCCCTGATACAAGAGATAGGGGTCCAAGATTTATGCATGTGATTGGTGGGCGTTATTATTCATAATTAAACGAGTGCATACTCCTAAAATGACAGTGCATTCAAATAGAGTAGGAACCCTAATAAGCAAATTATAAAACCTAACCTAGTGTTACCTAAGTAGAACTATACTGACAACAAAAAACAATCAATTTTAGAAACGTGAACATGTGACAGTTTTCTTAACATTTTTTTTTATTGAGTAACGTAACGTTAACGTAATAGCAAAATATATTGAAAGCTGTATTATTTATAACAGACAAATAGTACAGTCAAAAGCTAAGAAGTGACTAATTACTTGAGACTGGCTAAATACACAAAAGTGTGGAGCCAAATCCAAACAAAAAAAAAAGTGATTAGATACAAACAAAAAAGTTTTTTTTTAAATTTTAAGTTTAGCTTCACTCAAGAGATTTATTATGCCATACGAGTTTACTTTCTACAGTTATTTTGCTTATGTATATATATTTTTTTATTGTTAGATAGTTTTGCGTTTGATCACTATCGCACCTGATGGTAAGTAACGATGCGGTCTAAGATGTAACACGCTTGCCTTGAAGATACCTTTTCACTCTCGATTTGAAAACTCCAAGGTTGTAGTTATCGGGAAATACGGATGCCGGTAAAGCGTTCCACTCTTTGGCTGTTCGCATGATAGATGTGGAGCCAAATCGCTTTGTTCGCACATGTGGGATATTAACCATGTAACGGTGGCGTTTTTTCGTACATCTGGTTGTCCGATGGTGGAAATGTGATGGTGGAATCAGGTTATGCAACTCCAATGCGCACTCTCCAAAATGCACTCGATAGAAAAACGATAAACAGGCTACTTTGCGTAGGTTTTGTAGTCGGGCCTCAAACAAGTCGCTACCTATGAGCCTCTTAGCACGCCTTTCGATAGAGTCTAAAGTGTAGCTAGCTAGGCGGAAGCACCGAACTATTGTTCACATTAATAAAATTCGTATTATTCTGGCGCTTATCAAGTTCAATATAATTTAAAAGAGTGTTATTGAAATTCGGTCGGTCTAGTGTATCTTACAGTATCTTTAGCCTTTTTTTAAGGGGGAAATGCCCTCAAATGCTCAAAATGAGGTATGTGGGACTCGAAACCCCTCGTGAGCCGTCTTCTGTCGTAACTGGGCGAGAAGGGGTCGCGTTTGCAGTCCAGCCATCTCGCCCCCGATAGTATCTGTGGCTTGGTTATACTTAGGCAACCATACGTAACTTTGGGGACCTGCAGTAAAAAGTGGGGCACTAAAGTAACTCCTATTTTAACGATTACTTACATTTCATTTTTTAACGTAAATATGCGTAGGTACCTCCAGCATTTTTTGTGTTATTGAGCGCATGTTGGGCGTTCGTGGTTAGAACAAGTTCGCGCGCATCGCTGCACCGCTAGCCGATAACGCAGCAGGTCATCGCGCAGGAAGTGCGGCGATTCAAACGGACCACTGCCACAGATAACACAGCACATTGGGTAATCGACGGCCCCTGGTTACTAACCTATCTGCAACAAAACTGATTCAAACTCTTTACGACTTTTTACAGCTCTGTACTCTCTGTATTTGTGTAATTGATTGACTCTGGCGTGACCTCGCAGAAGTTCATCTTAAATACTAAATGAAACGAGAATATCTAGTGTAATTCTGCTAGTGTAATTATTTTTAGCGGAATTACACTCGATATTCTTTATCAGCCTTATTAATAAACGGGTATTAGTTTTGGGTTAGTTACTTCAGCTTTTGTCCTTTTCTTGCTACTGAAATATTTAGCTGAATCGAAAGAGACAAAACATGGTGTAATTAATGTAAAGCTATTTCGTGTTTATTAATAAGGCTGTATATGTCTGTATAACATGGCCTCCAAGATTAATGCAAACACCTCACTGACGGTGAAAACACTTTCCCCTCTACTAGTACACATTGTGTAACGAAAGGACAGTTATTAATGTGCTTTGTTTCTTTCTTACAAATTTGAAATATGGCAAGATAAAAACAGAGAAAACACTGAATAGCTATTTTACTGTTATGCAGTATTTATTAGCAAGGGTGAAATATGCACTGGTTAGAACTGTGGGTAGCCCTAGCATTTATTTTCAGTAGAAGCTTACCAACAACTTTGTTATTTTAACCCTTTCACGCTCAAGGGAAATATTTTTCCCTTCTACAAAAATCGTTATCGATTGTTCAATTATTATAGAATCGCTATTTTTTTTACTGAATGTCAAAATAAAACGTATGTCCAAGGCGGCAAATGTGTTTCTGAACAAATAAAAAAATAAAAAACTGTTAAACTTTATTGCGCCAAAACCAAAACATTCGCGGGCTGAACTAATAATATCTTGAAAGTTTTTTGGACTTGAGAAAATAAAATAACTGTAATTTGTCACGTGTTTTATATTATTTGGTAAGTATAATTTTATATAATAATACAGTAAACTGCAGAATATTAGCACAAGTACCTAAAAATTGCAAATCATCTGAAGGGAAATATTTTTCCCTCTGGTCCATATCTGGTGTATTCGTTGTAGTATTATTATATGTAGTGCTTTATGATAATGTATGGTTTTCTTGTGTTTTTATATGATTTAACTTCATATTTTTTTTACAGAAATGGCTAAAAGGGGGTGCAGAGAATTATATATTCAAAGGCAGGCAGGAACTGTTCAAAAAATAAATGTTACATGTCCGGAAGTAGTGATGCGCTATAATAAATGTATGGGCGGTGTGGACATGCTTTGCATGCTTTGAGGTTGATCGCAAAGCCAAAATCAAATATTACCTGCGCCTCTTTTTTGACATCTTAGATATCGCTATGTATAACTCGTATTTAGTGTACGTAAAGTTACACGAAAAACACTGAGTAGAAGGTCCGCTTTTGAGCAGCCTCGAGTATCGCCAACATGTAGCACGAGGTCTAATAAATAATTTTACATGTAGACAGCGATCAAGACCCACTTTATTATAGATTCCTCTGAAAAGCTCCGCACCACAACATAGAAAAAGCAGAAAAACTGCAAAGCGATGCGTAAATTGTGCAAAACGACGTATAGAAAATAGGATACGTAACAAATGTGTTATGTGCAATGTCCGATAAAACCTAACTCTTTTATTTACTTTTATGGTCCATAGGGAAAAATATTTCCCATGAAATTATAGGAAACCTATACACCCTGCTATGTTTTTCTGGTGATATTCTCTTACTTTACACCCACAATAGCTAAAACATTGTGTTGTATAAGCTTATTTAGTCTTGGACATCTTATGGTCCTGTAAGGGTTAAATACTTTGGTATTAGGTAAGGTATTAAGTTCGTTTTCATTCTGAAAAGCTGTAAACGCCAACTGTCTTTGATTTCAGTTTCGTTGTTAGTGGCTTTAACCACAGACTAATACTAGTAGGTAGTTCTGCGAACGGTACCCCTCCGGAATACATACGTTTTTGTAACCACCACGAGGCATGATGTTGGACGAATACTTAACACGTCCCGAACTCGGAACTTACGGCGTTATAACCCGATAATCGATTAACCGATTTTGAAATACTTGATTTTGTAGTACCCAATGTTTCTGCCATTGATACTATCAAAATTGGTCGGTAAATGGCGCCGCAGCATACCTTTCCCCTTATTGGAGAAGTGCACCTCTAATCAAAAATCGCCGACGAAAAAATAATTCCATGAACTCGTAGAACTTGTATACCAAGTTTTATCAAGATTCGTTGAAAAATGTGACCTGTACCCGAGCACGTACATCTAGACTGATAAAAGTAAATTTCGCGGGTAGACGCAGAGATTCGCTCCCTTCGTTTGCTCGGTCAACTAGTAGGTAGTTTAACTAAGCCAGAGACGTTACCTTTCTTCTTTTATTATTTATTCTTATCTCATTTTGTATTTTCTGACGTCAAGGAGGCACATAACATAAACAGTGTTCGTCGAAGTCGTCGAACACCATAAATCGATTCATTCATACGACGTTTCGCTCCATCCATCAAAAGCTATAAATAAAAGATGGAGATCAGTCAAGGAAACGACTTCTACTCGTACTCCGACGTCAGTTACAAAGGTTCATCATTTTTATTCGTGTGTGTTTTGACGTGTTTTGGTGAATAAGCTCGTTCTGAATAATATTTTTATCTCAGGAATATACTTAATGAAATTTAAATAGAAATGTTTTGGGTAGCCATTGGAAGGAATGTAATTATTCCTCTGAGAGGTAACGTATCTTACGCTCGAGTAGCGGATTTACTATTATTCAAACACGTGGTTTTGGGTTGCCACTTGTTATATCTCTAATTTCACTGAAACCGTTTATATGTAACCTATGTAAGTGGGCAACATACCTACACTACACATACCTACAGTTTGGAATAGAACAATATTTCTATAATTCAAAGTATATATAGGTAATTTTTTCAAATATGTTGATGGCCACATTCGAAAGTAATCATAGAGAATAAAGAAATATTAAAATAATAGGTCTTTACCTATGAAATTGCCGTATTGCAGTACAGACTTTTTCAAACAAAAAAAAGTTTTGATTGGCTATGAATTCTAAATTCAAATTAATTTTGTTTTAAAAATATGACATTCTATTTACAATATAAGTCTTTTGTTTATTGATTAGCGTTGTATTTTCATTACATTTCAACATTTTTCCTCATAATGGATACTTTGAAATTTCGTGTAATTATGGAATATGAGTTCCGTCGTGGCACCAATGCGGCACAAACGACACGTAACATCAACGACGTTTACGGAGAGAACTGTACAAACGAACGTACAACCCGTTATTGGTTTGCTCGGTTCCGTTCTGGGAATTTTGACTTGAAAAATGAACCTCGTGGTCGTCCGGAAACTTTGGTCAACAATGATGAATTAAAGGCGATTGTGGAAGCTGATGAATCTCAATCTACAGCTGAGCTGGCAGCAGCTTTTGATGTTAGCATCAAAACAATATTGGTCCATTTGTGACAGATTGGCAAGATAAAAAAGCTTGATAGATGGGTGCCCCACGAACTTAACGATCGCCAGCGCAACGTACGCGTCGAGACTTGCCTTGCGCTGCTTAACAGGCACAGAAATGAAGGAATTTCGAACCGAATTGTTACGTGCGACGAAAAATGGATTCTTTTTGACAATCGAAAGCGCTCAGCAAGTTGGTTACATCCTGGTTCGGTACCAAAGCAATGTGCAAAACGAAAAATGACCCCTAGAAAGGTGATGGTCACAGTTTGGTGGTCTAGTGCTGGTGTGATTCATCATAGCTTTTTACAAAACGGCGAGAGCATTACTGCAGATGTGTACATTGAAGAACTGACCACAATGATGGCGAAACTCGCACGTCTGCAACCAGCTTTGGTCAATCGGTCGTCTCCACTGCTACTTCACGACAACGCGCGACCCCATACTGCACAACAGACCGTCTCTAAGCTGCATGAGTTGGGTTTGGAAGCTCTCCCTCATCCGCCATACTCACCAGATCTTGCGCCTACCGACTATTACTTTTTCCAAAATTTGGACAACTTTTTAGCGGGAAAAAAATTCAATTCCCGTAAGGCAGTACAAAACGCCTTTGAAGAGTTTGTTGTCTCCCGTCCTGCTGATTTTTTCAAGAAGGGCATCCATAAACTGCCACAGCGTTGGCAAAGATGCATTGATTGCAGGGGTGATTACTTTGAATAAAAGAAATAAATAAGTTCGAAAAAAAAATACTTTAACTTTTTTCAAACAAAACGGCAATTTCATAGGTAAAGATCTAATATTTAAAAAAAAATATATAAGGACGACTTACTTTTTGGAAAAATACCTAAATGTTTTTGTCAGAGAATCGAAACAGTTGATTTAAAAAAAAAAATAAATAAACGTCATTATATTATACTGTGCAACTATTATTTAGAAAAAAGCGCGGGAAACGTCGAATTAGGCGGTCGAGTTTTTTTTTCACTGAAATTTATTATTGCTTTTTAAGGATATAAGGATCAGTGGAGTAATTTAGTGTAAATAATATCCATATTTAGTGTATATTCTATTTATTAGTGTTTAGTTTTCCCGGCCTCGGTAAGTTTTTTGACTTATTTCAATGAACGAGCCGCCTGACTTGGTGGATCCGGGGGGCAACGTCCCCCCGGCAGCTAATTTTGTGACTATTTCTACGCATAACGTTATTTCGAATGAGTCTGGTATGGACACGGATGGGTCTAATACGCAAAAAAATCGGAAAAGAAGTCGCTTAAACAAAATATGTAAAAATTGTAATATGAAAAAGAGGAAACACGCTCAGGCAGTAGATGGTAAAACGGGTTGTCGCTGCGCTGATAGTGAAGGTAGTGACAACGCAAACCATAATGAAAGTATTACTATCATCCAACCTAGTGAATCCCCAACGGTCACTCCTGCAACATCGAACAATTGTCCGGAAACCCAAACATTTACACCTGTGGCTAGAACTAAATACGAATGTACTGATACCGCTCCATATGTTGTTCATGTACAACGTGAAACAAAATCACCAGATGATGGTTCCACACTCCACCCAGTCACATTTGGTAAGTTCTTAAAAAGAAACGCCTTCCAAAGTATTATGAATGGTTCTGTAAAAAGAATAGGCAGAAACAGGATTTCACTGGCTTTCTCGAACTTTAGTGATGCTAATTCATTCATATGCAGTAATAGTTTACCGTCTAATAATTTAAGAGCATTTATTCCTACGTTTAATGTGACTCGAATGGGCCTGGTTCGTGGTGTACCATCGGAATGGTCGCCAGAAGAGGTTATAGATAATATCTCAGTTCCCAGTGGATGCGGTAAGATTCTGAAAGTTAGGAGAATTAATTACAAGACCGTGGTAGAAGGTTCTCCTGTATGGAAACCTACGCAAAGCATTGTTGTAACATTTGACGGACAGGTACTACCTAAAAGAATTTTCATGTGCTACAATTCACTGCCGGTTGAGCTTTATACATACCCTACTATCCAATGTTACAATTGCTGCCGTTTTGGACATACTAAACTGCAATGTCGATCTAAGCCCAAATGTTATAAGTGTGGTAACGAGCATACTGGTGACTCGTGCAACGTGGAAGAAGATTGTATATCCTGTTGTTTGTGCTCAGGAGCCCATTTAGCTATAAGTAAATCTTGCCCTGAATTTTCACGACAAAAACAAATAAAGATAGTTATGGCTGAAAATAGTATATCATATGGCGAAGCAGCGAAATCAATACCACCAGTATCGAAATCTTACGCTGATGTCATAAATTCTCCACCTGCTCCTGCATTCACCTCCTTTACTCAAGCGCAGCCTCATTCTACCCCTACTCCAATCTCTTCACGACCCTCCCATTCTCAATCTTACAGGAAAACGGTATTTATACCCCGCCGCTCAGCTCCCAATCCAGGGAAAGGCTATGATCAAGCAGCACACCAAAAACTTATCAATGAATACAACATTCCTTCTCCACAAGATGGTTGCGCACTGAGTGCCAAACCAAATAACCCATTAATAATGTCAACATCAGATATTATTCAAATTCTAATTGAAACATTAACCCGCTCCAATATTGCTATACCGTCCAACGTCGCCTCTATAGTAAATATGTTCAAATCTCCTGATGCCATTAAAAATGGCTGCCTTCCAGAAGGTTATACAATGGAACTGCAGAAGCGCAGTTCCTAAAAAAAGTGAAATTATACATTTAATAAACAAGTACAGCACTTGTTTATTTGCACTTTCGGAGACCTGGCTAAAGCCAGGCTCCATTTTTAAAGTCCACGGTTTTTCATGTTTAAGAGATGATAGATTTGATGGGTATGGTGGTGTTGCATTACTCATTCGAAATACCATCTCTTTCTCCCGTATACCGCTCCCTATTTATAGCGATTTTTCTGTGGTAGCAGCACAAATAAATAATATTTGTGTTGTCTCCATATACATTCCTTCCCCTTCTTCCTTAACTTTTCACCATCTCCATAATCTTATATCCCTTCTTCCTAGACCGTATATAATTCTAGGTGACTTCAATTCTCATCATATTTCATGGGGTTGTTCTATATCAACTTATTGTGGTGATATATTGTTAGATTTGATTGATACTCACAATCTTTGTATATTAAACTCTGGCTGCCCTACTAGACGCACAGCTCCTAATGAAAATATTAGCGCCATTGATCTATCTATCTGTACCCCAAATTTAGCTTCTTCTATAACATGGCAAACACTTTCTTCCACCTTTGGTAGTGACCACTTCCCAATCATAATTTCGTTACCAAATAGGGATAATAATTATAACAGTACTTCTCCTAGACAGCCCCGATTAAAATATAAGCTTGACGCTAAACTATGGAATAAATTCAAGATGGCTGTAGAACAAAAAACTTCTCTTTTGCAAAATATTGCACATAATGTCACTGATTCTACCGAAGCTTTCACTAATGCACTAATAGAAGCTGCAGATGAAATATTTCCCTTAAAAAACTCGGCAACTGGCTTGATTCCATCTCCTCCTTGGTGGGATAGGGACTGCACTGAAGCGGTTAAAAAGAGAAAAGAAGTTGAACAACAATATAATATTGATATGTCGGATAAAAATTTTGAAACCTTATCGGAAACTATAGCTACAACACGTAAATTACTTAAAGACAAAAGATTTCAGGGTTGGGAAAACTTTTGCCTTTCTATTTCTCCTGATATTGACCCATCTATTGTTTGGCGTAATGTTAGGAGATTTAGAAACGGTGTAAGTGACAAAACTTTAACAACTCTTCCGCCGAATTTAAATGAAAAATTTCTCGAACAACTTGCGCCACCCACAGTTCCACGTAAAGATCATTTTTGCAATTCAATTCCACGTCTAATATCACATGATCAATCATTATTAAACTCTGCCTTTACCTTGCAAGAACTGCAAGGTGTTTTGTCTTCTGTCAATGATTCTGCACCCGGCGAGGACGGTGTACCGTATTCTTTTCTTTCAAATCTCAGTCTCCCATCTCTTACGTATTATTTGGATTTAATAAATAAAGTTATGATATCTGGAAATATACCCCCTTCTTGGAAATCACAAATAGTTATCCCCATTCTAAAAACAGGTAAGGCAGTAACAGATATATCATCGTATCGACCAATAGCCTTATCCTCTACCATAGTAAAAGTTGCTGAAAATTTAGTCAAAAACCGTCTTGAATGGATTATTGAACATCGTGGAATACTATCCGAGACACAATATGGCTTCCGAAAAGGCAAGAGCACATTGGATAGTGTGGGTACACTTGTTACTGATATCAGATTAGCATTTACGCGTAATGAATCTATTCTTGCAGCATTTTTAGATATAGAATCGGCGTACGACAATGTTTTGCTTCATATACTTAAATTCAAACTTTACAAACTTAATATACCAATCTTACTCTCCAATTTCATTTTTAACCTTTTATCAGGGAGATCCATAAAATTGGACCAATCGCGAGATTATATTAGACTCGTCTGGAAAGGGCTTCCACAGGGATCAGTGCTCAGTCCTATATTATATAACATATATACTCACGACTTAGAATCTTCGCTGCAAGGTTCAGTTAATATACAACAATACGCTGATGACATTGTTTTGTACTCCACGGGCCAGTCTATCACTAATCTATCTAGCCAAATATCAACCTCATTAGATTTTTTGAAAGAATGGATGGATCTAAATGGATTAAACATATCGGTAGCTAAGAGCACGGTAGTGCTTTTCACACGCCAACGAATGCCTCCTCCCATAAATATATATTATGATAATAAATTAATTCCAACTAAAACTCAATTCAAGTTTTTGGGTGTGGTTTTAGACTCTAAACTTACAGGTATCCCACATTGCGAACATATTGTTGCTAAGTGTGAGAAGCTTTTAAATATATTAAGATCCCTCTCTGGCGTTTGGTGGGGGGCTCATCCATTTTCTTTAAAGCTGCTCTACAATGCTCTGATACGAAGTGTTTTGGATTACGGAACCTTCTTGCTCGAGCCATGTAGTGCAGCTAGTCTTAAGAAACTGGATGCTATCCAATCAAAGGCCTTAAGAATAATTTCTGGAGCGATGAGGTCTAGCCCTTTAAACGCATTACAAAATGAATGTGTTGAACCACCTCTTAATTTAAGACGTCAATTTTTATCCGATAGAATGTTTTTCCGCGTCCTGCAATTTTCTAACAGCCCTTTGATTTCCAAACTTCATCTTCTCACTAATCTTATAGAATCATCTAATTATTGGAGACACAAATCTCTTCCTTGTTTAGTTAAAAGTTTCCTTAGATATAAAACGCTTAATGCACCAACACACAGATCGCCACGTCTTGATATATTCAGCTACAGTTATGAAGCCTTGGTAAACAATCCCACGGTTTGTCTTAATTTAGATGTTGATAAGGGTAATGTATACGCTGACATATATTTTAAATCCGCGGTTCATGAAAAGTGGCCTAACTGGCACCACATTTTTACGGATGCGTCTAAACACTCATCATCATTATCTGATCAGTTTGTGGGAGTAGGTGTTTATCATGCCCAATTTAACATCGTTCAGAAAATAAAGTGCCCTTCGGAGATGTCAGTGTTTACAGGTGAATGTCTTGGCATCGTTAAAGCTATTGAATATGTCCTACTACTTAAGCTTCCTAGGACATTAATTTTTAGTGATTCCATGAGTGCTTTGCAAGCTCTACTGAGATATCCTTTTAAGTCGAAACTTAACTTCCCTCTTATTGCAGAAGCTAAGAATAAATTACATATGTGTATGTTGAAAGGTTATTCAGTCAATTTCGTTTGGATACCCAGCCATTGTGGCATTCAAGGAAATGAAAAAGCGGATCGACTCGCCAATGAGGCTGTGGTGTGCGGGGACCAATTTCCATTTAAAAATTATCCACATGATTTGGCTGCACTTCCCAGACTGTATCTCAGGCATTCCTGGGATAGAGTATGGGCAGATAGTAGTCTAATAAAAGGGAAACATTACCTGAGTATACAGCCAGAGATTCTCCGAAAACCTTGGTTTTCTAAAATTAAACTGAAAAAGATAGCTACTTCAATTTTAATAAGAATGCGCATAGGACACACATCATGTCCAGCTCATCTTGCTAGGTTTCGTATTATAGACAGTTCACAATGCCCATGTGGACATGACTTTGGGGATCTGGATCATATATTCTTCTCCTGTCCCAAATATGACCGTGATTCCTTCTACAGTGACCTAATATCCCTCCGTGTCCCTCTACCCGTTAACATAAAATATCTTCTTCATAGTTTGGATTCTTCTATTTATAATATATTATCTGATTTTATTTGTAATAATAATATTAAATTGTAAATTTATTTCTACATATTATCTGATTTCCTGGTACTAATCATATTAACTTGTAAGTATATTTCCATATATTGTTATGTAAGTAGATTATCATGGAACATCTTGTTCTCCGCTAAACTTTCCTCTTCTGATCCTTTTCATTAAAAAATATTTATTTATCCATAATATTAAACGATTATTCGCGGATACGTTTCCCTACTTTTTGAGCCATATGTAGTAAAATAAGTCAAATAATAAACCAATTCACAAGAAAAACGCATGCGCAAAACATTTGAAGAGTCAAGAACATGACGCTGGCAAATGCACAAGACGTGCGGCGCCATTCATTCCTCGGAAGGGGAAGAAAGAAAAAAAAAAAAAACTATTATTTATTCTACTGTACGATTGTTGTTACCTAATTACGATTTAAATTCACTGGGACACAAGAAACAGGATTGACCAAACAGTTCGAATTTGGGCAGATTAATTATTTAAGTATCCATCTTCCACTTAAGTAAGTATCTCTATTTTCACTCACCAAGATATGAAGGATGCCTACTTACCAACAATCGCAATCAGCCCGAGGTCTGATAAATCATATACCTAGCGACTGAACTCAACGCTCATTCACTTATCGTCCACATACCTATTTATGTATTGAGAACATTTACTAAGTATCATTATTTGTACTTTGAATAAACATAGCGCAGACTATTATGTAAGAATTCTACCACTACATAGTTTTAATAAAGCTAATATTTTTATTGTATGCAACACTATGCTAATTAATATTTATTCTCTGTGTGAATGATTATATATTAATACTTGGGGTTTTGGCGGAAAAGCGAAAGAGATTGCGTCGCCGCATTGTATTATTTTCCAAAACTTGTGTTATTTTCAGTGTTAGTGCATAAAATTGGTGGCATTTTATTCGTTAAGTGCTGGATTACAGTCATGAGTGAGGTATAATGATGGTGAAACGTTTCTTTCAGTGTTGTTTCCAAAACTCCATAGAAGCTTCTAGTATAGTTGCCATCACTTTACTAGGAGTATGACTTGACTAGACTAGACTATGACTTGACTTGATGACTTGGACTGTGACTTGACTTGACATATATATCTAATACCTTTTAACTTGAAAAACTATCAATTACTTGACACTGGCTAAATACACAAAAGTGTGAAGCCAACCAAAAATAATAAAAAAAAAAAAACAAAAAAATGTGTCACTTTGTCTATATCCCTTGTTCTGTTTCTGCCCCTATCCTATTATCCCCGCTTTTTAATGTTTTATTAAACATAATCTAATTTAATCATAGTAATAATACGAAGATTGATGACAATTCAGTATTGTATATTTTGTGCAATATACCGTTCATTTAATCCGAACCTACCATTGTGTTATTTCATTTCAACTACGATCCACGGGCCTACCTTACCAAACAGATAGTAGGTAAGATACTGTAGATAGATACTAGCGATCTAGTAAAGTGGTAAACGGCGGGGTTCTGAAATTCTTCATGTTTCTGAATTTTGGCCGATATTGACCTCTAGCATCGCACGTGGTCTATGATACTATGTTATACCTACGCTGTTAACCTTGTTGACCTTTCAAAAAGAATTGAACCTTATCTACCTGCTTATACATATGTAGTTACTGTAATTTTTTTGAATAACTATATACTCGGGTAGCCCGAATGTCGGGGGCAGCCACGTGGCCACAGCTTTGATTTATGCGAAGTTGACGTCAATGCGCAATGGCCTAATCATAATAATCCGTCAATGAACAGATTACACATGACACGAGACATTCAACTGTTTAAGTGAGGTTTATGTATTCAAAAAACACTGAAAAACAAGTTCTGACATCATCTGATTTTATTTCCACACGTTGATTTGAATTTTGTAGAGATCGAATTATTTATACTTCAAAGGCTTACGCTACTACTAGATACCTAGTATTGTGTAGTAGATTAGTGTTACCGCGTTGACATGACTGGACAGGATTGATACAAGTTTGCCAGTGTGGGTGACTTGTTACCGAAACAAATGTTTGGTTTAGTTTATGCCTTTTTGTAGTCAGCAGAAAACGCTTATTCATACGAACAAGAAGCTTTAACGACCAAGTTTTAGATGCGTTTTATTGTCAGTGAAATTTCCAAATCGAAGCCCTAAATTATTATACCAATTACGGCTCATAACCCGGACGCGGTGGGTTCGATTCCCGTGGCAGAACAAGTATTTGGGCTCAGAAAAAAAGCGCAATCACTTGTTCTGTGTCTGGGTGATGTCGGACCATGGTCCTCGTAGTTCCTGGGTTCCTAGACACAGAGAATCCTAGTTAGGGTCCAGGATATAGATCCTGGACTTCTGGAGGATTATAATAAAATATATAAATAATATCCAACTTTATATTTAATTTTGGAGTAAATGGGTGATTCTGGCAAACCGTTGAAGCAAGACTGCGGTAATTTTATCTCACTTCTAGTTAATATCGTACAAATTGGCGACGTTGCATGTTGCGGTCATTAGGTCATGCAGCGCCACGCCAACAGATAAAAAAGCGCCCCCGATGTCGCGCCGACCTACGCCGTAAGTAGGTACTTACTGTTATCTATTCTGTGATTACTTGTGCTAGCCGCATACCTACCGAATCTAGACTGATGAACATACACTGCACTTATAACTGTAAAATATGTAATTAGAGGACGAGAGATGACACGGATATTTAGCGCACGTCGTCAGCTACATGCTGGTCATACTCATATGTGAATAAAATTATTATTGTTGTATATAAAACCCCTTGCCTGCGACGCTAATGCTAACTTCTTTTCAACCGACTTAAAAAAAGGAGGAGGTTCTCAATTCGTTTGCAGTTATATCTTTTTTTAAGTCCGCTAGCTCATAAATCAAAATAAATATTTGTGGAAATTTCACACAACGCCACCTAGTCAACGCCCAAACAAAGCAAAACTTGTACTATGGAAACCAGATATCTAACTGATAGAATACTTTTTGTTTGCAATTAAGTACATAGAATACAATATAACACTAACAAGTTCATCACACAAATGTTTGTCCTGGGTGAGAATCGAACCCACAACCCACAGTTCAGAACTATTACCGAGTTATCAGGCTAGTCAACAGCCATTAAACTACATATAAAATAAATAGCAGAACACTATTCAGTTCTATTTAAAATACCTAGCTTCTTTTACCTTTTTATTTTAAAACTTAAGTTACTGTGAATGAGTTAAAGCCTGGAGCAAAATGGAAACCAGCTCAATCAAAGGCTCGCCGATCGCTGGGAACGCGGCTAGCGCAGTTCTGTGGAAGCGAGTTGGCAATATCCAGTTTTTGTGTAGGCCGACTCGTGGGAGCAGACTTATAGCCTATTGATTTTTACTTTACCTAGCTACTGCCTATAATGTACCAGCTTCAGTGTGGTCTCTGAGGTAGGAGATATTATAAGCATAATAAATAATTATCCTTTTTTAAAAGGGGTTAATCCAGGTTAAACCGACATCGATCGCTTCCATTTCATACTGACACATACTTAGATGATATTATCATCTGCTTGTATAATTTTACTAGATATTTTGATTTTAAAATCTACCGACTGAATCGATTTTGCTAAAATTTATTTAAAACGAAACTGAAAGCTAAAAAATAATTACAAAGTTCTACTCATTCTTTTTTAGTAGTTATTTTGATTTAAAAATCTACCTACTGAATCAATTGTGATAAAATTTATTTGAAACCAAACTAAAAGCTAAAAAATAATTACAAAGTGGATTATAAATGACGGATACATTAAGAGGTAAACAACCATTTAAAAACCCTCCAAATTAAGAACATCTTTGACGTTGGGATTTAGCTCTGCTTCCTGTTTTAATCTATATAGTTTTTTTAATTGTTTGATAGGCTTGCGTTTGACCACTATCGCACCTGAAGTGACTTGTGGTGTAGGATGTAATACGCTTGCCTATAGAAGATACCTGATTTTGTATGAAGCAGGCGCTACTTTAATAGCAATGCAAAATGCAACATGTAGAATTAAAATTAGCCACAACAGCGTCCGTATTATTTTTTGTAGCAAACAAGAAAGTAAATAGATAAGAAAGGCTTATTGCTTCCAATTCTAAGAACCTAAGACTAAAATCATCACTGTAGGTAAAGAAGTTGCCCACCCAACTTTAACCATACAGGTATTGAACATAATTTTATCCCATTCTCATCTGCCTGCCTATGAATTAAGATCCGTATCTAGAGGACAGGTTTTCTCGATGTATTAATTTGCTTCTGAACTGCATTCTATAGCGTACTTTAATGTAAATTCTGGACGGAGATAATTATTCTGATTGGTTGGGAATCGACCAGCGTCATTGTGGCACCATGATAGTTTAATCGAATCGATCTGAGGCAGCTTTACAAAAAAGAAGAGGTAGTTTGTAGGCACTGAAGTTGCTGGATTTAGGCAGGTATTTATAAATATGGTGCATCAACTAAACCACTCCGAAGGACATGGCCGGCACGTGTTCTTTTTGAGACCATAGGTACTACAGAATTTCAGGAAACGGCTAGGTTAAGTCTAGGGACTTGGTTTTTTATGGCCCTAGCTAAAGTGTCTAAGATAGCGTTCCTGTTATAACGGGTCATGGGACAGTATTACATTATTATACTATTTTATTCCTGAAACAAAATGAATACTATGTAGGTATACTATATGTACGAAATAAAGTTTCTCCAACCATCCGGCCGAGCCTCCTGCGCAATCGTGTGGCAACTAACACCAACGCAATGCTCTGGAAAGCGAAGCGCGGAGGCTGTTGAGTGTTGCTAGACTTACGAAAGTTGGCCTACTATAGGATATATGAATGTACTCTCCGTAGGGCAGATTGCATTCAGTTGCGTGACTTGAATTATCGATTTCATTGTTCTTGTTTTTTTATTATTACTTCAACCAAACACTACAGTGATATATAATAACTAATACTAAACACCATACTACAAAAAAAAACAACATTTGAACTACATACTGGCCGCGATTGCGACGACCTATAGACAGTCCAAATGCTCCAGCCCACTACCAGTAGGTAGCGTACCCAACATGCTGGCAACAATGAATTAGCATTGCCCCGTAGAATTTCAATGCTAATTCATTGTGCCAAATAAGTGACAGCATTTTGGTCGTTGTTCTTATCAGTAAAATGTCTTAAGGGTTCTTTAAACTTAAGCCCTTCCAACACTAAAAACTAACCAATTGCATAATTATTTGTCTAGTATTTTTATAAACATTTATACTAGCTTATAGGCATTTTTTTTATTAATGATATCATTAACCAATCAAACGCGAAAAGGAGTATATCACGACAGAGTGTAAATTCCATCTTAATCGGATGTGGCGAGTGGCGGGAAGAGCGGACGCGCGTCCGCCCGCCGCCGGACAGCCCGCGCCGGCCGGCTCGGCATCACGGACGCAGATACCGCCCGCATCCGGCGTGGGTAGGGACGTCAACAGCTGGAATATTGGTAAAAAAGGAATATTTCCGGAGATATGGTTACTTCGGCCACGAATTTTTTATCCCTAGTTGCATTGGAAATAAATCCTCGCCACATTAAACTAATAACCGACTCGCATTGTCCTTAAAAACAACGAAACATTGGAAATCATAGCTCATGAAAGTAGTTAGTACCTACTAGCTACTTTCTTACCTAGGTATTTGCATGAGTCGGACTCACGGGTGGTTGGAAAGTTTGAGGATGACGCATGTGGCGTGCGTTACCCCAAGCACCGTGAGGGTTTGAGGAGTCCATCAGTCACCCACGTGATGTGGTTTGGCAAGCGCAGGAAGGGCACTGGGGCGTTCGGCAGGAGATCCAGCCTTCTATCGTGTACCAAGACTGGCCACTAAGGGCTTAAATGAGTAGAAATCTATAACCTGCTACTGCATCTATTATAGAGTTGCGTATAGAGTGAGTGTGTCAGCGGTAGCCTGTGCGACTTTCAGGCGATGAACCCAGGTTCAAATCGCACTCAGCCCTGAACCACTCTTATCTGCTCTTACAACTTACAACAGTGAAGGAAAACCTCGTGAGGAAACCGGCATATTCAAGAATCACTAATTTCGATATCATATTGTGTCGTCTATCAAAACGCGCACTAGGTCAGTTTGGTGAATTATGGCCTACATCTCTATGCCAGAAAAGGCCCGTGTCCCAGCAGTGGGAAGTTCAGAACGAATTGGGCTGATGACGGACTGAAATCGGACTGCTGATCGAGCGGCTACGACCCGGACAGGACAGCCAGGACAGCACTTGCTTCACAACAATGGCAGCTCTATGCTACAAGCAATCGGTCCAGAAAGGTAATGAGGCCGAGACAAATAGTATTAAAACCACGCGCCTTGATCGAGATGCAGATTTATTCAGATTATTCTTGGACATCGACTATCTCGCTTGCTTTGTTGCTACTAAAATAAGTACCTATATTGAGATGAGGTCAGAATAATGTCAAAAGTCAATATCATCAAATCAGATAGTAGAGCCGCGAAGTTTGCTTCAAGAGAAAATTAATATCTTTATTTTTTCCGATTTATCTCATCCTCAAAATTTAAAAGGACAAGCTTCTCAGATAGCATTATTACCATTTTTGCAGACCTAATATTATTTTACACCACTGGTCAGGGAAAGCAAAAATTAGTAGACCGAACGAGCACAAACGGTTTTGTGGATGTCCACTAATGAACACAGTCCTGCCCCTTAAAATACCATAATCACAACGCTTTAGACGCAGCTTCGTGATCACAGAAGATTTTCATGTACTGAGGATAATATTGCTGCCCATTCTCTAGATATATCCCTTAGCCTTACGAACTCTTAAAACTTAGCTCTTACGGTTAGTTCCCAGTTCGTACAATACCCGGTTCGTTCTATGTCGTTGTTTACATTTCGTTCAATAGTTATCCCAATTGGTAGAAAAAAAGGTTCATGAGATAGTTTGGCTAAATGTTATATTTATCCTAATTTCTAATTCCTAGTTTGTATAACGATAGATACCTATTGTTTGATAAATGATACCTTTTATTATAGAATACGGATATATTTACGGCATCCATGGGAAGAGATGGGGTGATCCTATTCTCACACCGCCGCGCCGGAACCACACGGCATGATGTTATATTTATAGTACTTATTAGTATGTCACCATTACGACTTTATATCTCAACAACCTCTTCATATTTGAAATGCTTGTTTGAATTGAGAACCCAATGCTTCTGTCAAATACCATCAAAATCGGCCGGTCAATAGCGTTGAAGCAAACTTCCCCACTTTTTGGGGGAAGTACAACTCCAATCAAAAATCACCGACGACAATAAAAATCCATGAACTCGTGAAACCTGCATTCCAAGTTTTCCAAGATTCGTTGAAAAATGCGACCTATACGCGAGAAAGTACATCCGGCCAGATGAAAACAAATTTCGCTAGTTTTAACACAGAATTTCGCTCACCTCGCTTGATCGGTGAAAAATCATAAGTACTTAATAAGAACTACCATGTAAAAATATATAAGACACTGAATTGAACTACGCAATTTTTACTATGACGTAACTTCTTGTTACTACAAGAACTTATTTACAACAAACATCGATAGATACCATAGAGAGATCGATAGAAAAATTACACATCCGGAATAGTTAAAATTATCACCATCGTAACGTAAAAGCCATTAGCTGTAGCCGGGTGACAAGCGACGAAGCTATAATATCCGATTCTACTGCATCTACTTTACCATTTCCGTTCTATCGACGTTGCTGCTAAAAATAGCCGAAGCACTTCCTTAGTTTTACTAAGCATACCATAATTTAATCGCAATCATAAAGTAGCGTGTTCGATATCACCCTCACAGTTATCGCGGGTGACGTAGACTAGAACTCCATTCATAGTTGGGGCGGCCTACGCACGCCATTCAAGGGTCCCCCTCCCCCGAATGCCTCCCAAGTTCCACCCCGACTCGGTCGTTACTTTTCAATGGATAGAATTGCAATGCGACGCCTGAATTTATCCTTCGCTACATTCATGTTTTCAGTCCTAAGTAAATTTGAATATTCTTGATAACGTTTATGCATTTAACCATACTTATTAACCTAAATTTGATACCCATAATATACTTAAATAAGAAATAAGAAAAACGAATGATATACTTTTTTATGCTAAAATGACAACATCTCACCTGTGGGAAGTGACGAAGTTGTCTAAGGTGGAGCGCATGTTTGCCCATTCACTCTTGACTTTAAGAGACCCAGGTTATACGTAGGATGAAATACTGATGCTGGAAGAGGATTCCATTTCTTGGCCATTTGTACTATGAATGACTTAGAAAAACGCTCATATACATGAAGTAGTTACGTCCTATTTACTTATGCTAAACACCCACCCATATAGATAGATAGCCATCTCGGCCGTCAGGCATGGTGGGTAAAAACTAAGTATGGGGGTGGATAGAGATGGTTCAGGTGAGTACCAGAATAATCTGCCATTACCAGAAAGTCGTCTCCACGATGGAACTGCTCAACTTTCTTTTCTTTGAAAACAATTTGATTATGAAAATCGTTACGTGTCCAAGTTGCTAAAAATGTAATGGGCCGCGCGTGTGTGAATATGAAAGTATTTTAATTAAATACCTACTTAGATAATTATTTATCCTCACCTCTTCTAAATTTTGCGTACACTACGGGGTCCATGATGATAAGAAAACTAAAATCCGGAAACACTGTGGAATGCAAATATACAAATTAAAACTATCTGGAATTCTCTTCAAGCAAGATTTCTCCGCAACTCCCAGTAAATTTTTACCAATTGGGCGATGTGGTCGCTCTGCGACAAAGTCCATTAAATAAATAAATAAAAAAAAACCAGTCAATAGATCGTTCACCATTACTCGCAATTCTTTATTAGCTAAGACAAGGATAATTCAAACAGTATCGTCACGTTTTCAGAGTTAGTGAATGGTGGGGGAGAGGCACGAAAGACAGCCTAATAGCCACCCTCGTCTACAATAACACTTGTTCTATTCATAATCGAATCCCTAGCGACTATCAGCTCTGGTGACTTCGCTAACTCCAGCGACACTTACCTATAATTTTGATGGTATTTAGTTTATAGGAAGTTATGTTATTTTAGTGTTACGCAAAAGGCTAATCGCCGCTGTTTAGATGTCTCATATATTTCATTATCTGTATTACATTAAAAAATTCTAGTCTAGATCATCACCAAAATACTGTATTGAAATGCATCTAATTACAAATTGCAGTGCGTGGCAGGTGCCTTATCCAAACTTTAGCCAAATGGAATCCTCATGTCCTGCTAGTTTTATACCTTCAACAAATAAAAGTTTTGACAAAATTCTCTCTCTTCTTGATAAACAGTAGATCCATTCCATTCAAGCGCGGCGTAAGTAATATTAAATATTAATTCAACTAAATACTACAATGATATAATACCTAATACTAAAGACTAACCACTTTTTTATACCATAAGTCTAGCCTAGACGAATTTACTAGCATCTCGCAATAGTTGCGAATCATTTAGCCTAGAACATGAGTAATGAGGTTGTGTAATTACAAATAGGACAGCTGCACAGTTGACGTTGTCTGCAATCGGATTAATTCTGTTCTGCGTACAATGTGATGTCTAGAACAAGTCGTGTTGCCGCAATTGAATCGACTGACGGTCGCCCCTCACCAACAGTAGCAGGATCACGGCAAAGAACATCTAATGGGGAAGAGCATTTTAATGCCACATTAATTGCCTATTGCCTTACTAAGTAAGTAAGTAAGTATAAGAACCGAATGATGATATCTTTAGAAAGATATCATGATTCGGATCTTATATCATTTTTATTATTATCATACTGTTGTCTTTCAAAATCTAAAGTAAAACTTACAAACGTTATGTTGTTTTTCTATAAGAATGATGATTTTAAATCATATTTTATTAATGAAATGGAATTGTAGCAATTATACATCTTGCTGTCGTAAGAAAATCGTCTTTATGCTAAGTAAGGTTAGGCATAAAAGTCTCTCACATCTTTTACCACCGCTCGCCAGTAAACTGGCCTAGTTATCTAAACGAAGAAAAGAAAGGAGGCCCCAATTTAACACTACCCATCGAAATAATGTAGGGTGTAGGTACTTATTAGAGTTATGTGTAAATATATTACAGTAATTAGCAAATAGGGGGACAGGTGGTAATTATTAAATTGGACGAGATCTTAGGTAGAGACAACGATTTCCAGATCGTGCAGCCAGCAGGTACAGTAACGAGTTGCGAAATGTAGGAAATAGTAGGTAAAGACCAAGCTTAGTGGCTCGCTATACGGTAATGACGATGATGATGATGGTGGAGACGATGATGACAATGATGATGATGATGATGATGATGTTCTACCATTCTTTGTTCTGTGTATGTGTTGCGTGAGGAAAGTAGCTTGGTATTGTATTGTATTGATGAGATAGGCATTTCAGAATGCTTTAAAAAATAGTCCGCATTCGCATGTTACTCTCTGGTCGGCCCCATCTAATCTATAGTTGGTCGTGAGCCTACGCTACTACGTCCGCCGGAGGATGAGGCGACGACACGGGGCGGAGTGGGCGACGCGTGGGCGCGATGACGACGTGGGCGAACGCCGCGCCCGCGCCCGCTGCCGCTCCTCACAGTACGCACTACGTGAGCCGAACATTCGCCTAATTCGCCAATTTCTGCGTGTCACACCAACCACGTGACATCAGCACATTTTCGAAAGACACGTCACGGACACACGGCTAACGAACCCTTTCGACCGTCTGAAGACGTTGGTAATCAGTATTTCAAATTGAAGGACATTATTGTAATTGTTCATGTAATTAGCCAAGCCGTTCTGCTGTTTACGATGCATTGGCTGATTGGATGTAATATTAAAAACAAAAAAAAACATTTATTTGATAAAAGGCAAAATACATTATGGTGGAGGTTGGAACACCTGGCTCCCACACTAGGCTCGAGACCCGTGCTCTGGAAACCTGGACTCTTTCGTCGAAGATACACTGATGTATATGTAAGCGCCTCTGCCATTACCGCTGATTGTCAACTGGTAGATGTGTCTTTAGTAATAAAGGGTTCGCGTAGCTAACCGGCTGTTTTTTTATTTTGCTCCACGACTACCGACAGTTCATACAATTTTTATAAGAATCAATGATAGAGTAAGTAATTTAAAAGATTATGCAGCGGTTGCTCGAATATGGTCCATGAAAGTCCAAAGCTCGCAGTCAATAAATTGTTTGAGAATCTGTGACGTTGCTTAGTTTATGATTGCGATACTGTGATGTCCTACGGCAACAGCTTTCCTAATGTTTTCATTACAGCACACGTCACCGTCAGTAGTTAGAAAATGTAGAGTTTAATTCGAGATCGATCGGAGCACTTCGTGTTCGTGCCAGCGAGCTGTCGGGCGCGCTCGGGTGCGCGTGCGACGCTCTCGGCCCTGCAGGAAACAGGAAGTGGACTAACCGCGGGCTTCCGCTCCCATTCGACGCGCTCGCTAGCTGCCGGCGGCCGGACGCGCACTGTTTAATTCACAACTCTTGTATTTTGTGCCGTTCAAGTAATATTATCTAGTCGGAGTAAATGTCTTCGTGAGCTTTAAATTACACGCCGATACTTGTCAGGAAACGTAAGCGTAACACGAGATATGTTTACGAAACGCTGTCGCTTTGCTTAGCGCCCGCTCACTGAGGTATCGGCCCAC
This sequence comes from Ennomos fuscantarius, assembly GCA_905220475.3. NCBI lineage: Eukaryota > Metazoa > Arthropoda > Insecta > Lepidoptera > Geometridae > Ennomos > Ennomos fuscantarius. The sequence goes on from HG992029.1 coordinate 12,207,535, forward strand.
TCACTGCGAAGTGGGAATGTCATAATAATTGGGTATTGGAAACTTATTAATCGAACGGACAATCGGAAATTAACCCAATAGGACGTTTTACCACAATACACGCGTTCATTCATTAATTTAATTGGCCAGGGGAAGGGCACCATCCCATCCATTAGCAAGTACTATATTAGTTATTCTGTAACATTAGCGTGTTTGTCGTCAACAACTCATTAACTAGAATAAAATTTTATTTTGTATGACAAATACACTTTGACGTCACGAGCACCCCATGGATGGCGGGTGGCATAGAAGGGTGAGAAGTAATTAGCCCGATAAGGTGGGGGTAGTAAGAGTTTGTATATCCAACTCAATGAACGTCATTGATAGGTAGGTATGTACCTATGTATGTGAATCGACCAGAATCATTAGGAAACGACTGATTAAAATACTTAATTACAGTAAAATACTATTCTAGGAGGTAATTTTTATTTGAATGTTACATTCTTAGGCCCATATTCTAAGACTTAACTCGAAATTTCCTCGACTCGACTCAACCTTACATTTGAGTTTTGGTATTTTTATTTGATAAGATTTCCTCCACTCCACCTCAACTCGAATTTCACTCGAGATTTTCCTCATGTGAGGGAAGCGAACGACCTGTCAACTCAAGGTACCTCGCGATCTACCTTGAAACTTCCTCGAGTCGCGTCTTGTATTTATTTGTATCATGATGGCTTTTGAAAAAGCCGATTACCCATTACGAAGATATTTTAAGGATGCAGAGAATCCTTTGGAAGTATATGACAATTTCGAATTCCAAAAACGACACCCTTTCAGTAAGGATAGTGTAGTGCATATTTTGCTTCCATTGTTATTAATTGACAATCGTGTCGACAGCCGCGGGTGACAAAATCGCTAAGGTGTAAGGTGTGCAACACTGTAAATTATACATATAAAGAGAAAACTTGACAAAAATATTATCTATGGCACTGAGCTACACCATTGAGATGGCAAAATAAATTACCGTAAGCAGCAAGTGACCAACCCCGGTTTTTTCGAAAATGACTGTCATTTTTTTGTGCAGAAATTTCACACTACGCCATCTAGCCCCAAATTAAGCAAAGCTTGTACTATAGGATCCGGATAACTGATATAATACTTTTATACTTTTTATTTGTAAATACATACATAGAATACAATATAAACACCCAGACACACATCGATGTTCATCACAAAAATGTTTCTCCTGAGTGGGAATCGAACCTACAACCCACAGCTACGAAAGCAGGGATACTACCGACTGAGTTATCAGGCCAGTCAATAAACTCACTTTACATATTCCAAAGATACGTTTCTTCAAAGCACGTCATTCTGATACAAAAATATTAAAATGGTAAATAAGTCAAGCCGCCATTTTTTGTTTTTGTTTAATTTTATATTGTAAGTAGAAAAAAAATTAGGATTGAAGAATTTAACCATAAAAAAGTGCTAATACAGCAGAAAATATGCTAAGATGGCACCACTTATATCACGAAATGGAATTTCTTTGACGTTTACAATATTATTACATTGTCAAAACCCAGCATAGACTAAAAAGTTCCTCAGGTTTGATAAAATTATCCTCGAACTGATGACGTATAGTGACGTAATTCCTCGACTCCAAATTAACTCCACTCACTTAAAGGAACCTCGAAAACTTAACTAAAAATACCGATTTTGAGGAAGTTTCGGAGGGATGTTCGAGGCGCCTCCAGTCGAGTTTGAGTGGAAGTCGAGTCGAGGAAATCTCGAGTTAAGTCTTAGAATATGGGTGTCAGTCTACTTACGTAATGATATAAAAATATTATACTAGGTAAGTACCTACTAAAAATATGATATACCTAGGTACTTAGTTTCGATGAACATATTAAGTAAGTATTTATTAAAACTATGTAGGTATTCTTAATGTTTGTTAAAGAAAAAAGACTAAAATAAACCATCATTTATGTAATCAATATTTAAAATATTCTAAGTAAGAATGATATGTACGATCATCGCTCTCTCCCGCTCGCGACACGCGCCTCGGAGCGCGGCGCGCTGGGGAGCACGGCTCTCGCCGCTCGCCGCAAGTCGGTCGGTCAAAGAACGAACGAACTAAAATCAGACGCAACCGACACCTAGTTTGCGTCGTTCGCTCAAAGGAGCGCTCTTTTGAACTAGGTCGTTCGCGACCTACACAAGGCTAATACTCTAAGGTTTAACAAAGTGGGTTATAAATTATGCTAAGGGTAGGTGTACTTATGGCTACAAAAAGGTCAGCATAATGCGCCACTGTGCTACTGATTTTGTAAATATGAAATAAATGTCTGAACGCTCCGGAGCTTGTTAGCATTGCGAGTTCCTGGCTTTTTACACCATTCGCCACTATTAGTACTGCGTAGCAATACTTAGTAACATTATTTAATAGGCAGTGGTACGGCTGGAAAAATTTGACAAAAATTTTTTTCTCACAGAAATCAAAAAGCGTACACGAAGAAAAGAAGTCCCGAAAATTTAAATTTACAAATTACAATATTTTGGTACTTTTTGTTCTTCATTCTGTTGGTCTCTATCGACCTTTACAGCGTCACCGGGTGGGATTATTTTTGTACTAAAAGCTGATGACTATAAAGAACGGTAGGTAGGGCTTAAGGGCAGGCGCTTAAGATTAAGCTCCCGCCCGGTGACGCTGTTAGGATCGGTAGAGACCAACCGTGTTGTCTGATGTCTTGAATAAATGTATTTTATTTCTTTTCTTTACATAACAATTTTAAATCAAAGGAAAATCCAGGTTGCTGCAAGCTCACTTGCTCTGAATGAAGTTGGTTGAAAATTTAAATTCCAAACTCATAACCAAAAACCACATTCTCTACTTCTAACAATGTACAATGATATTCATTGAGATTTATGATAAGTACAAATAATAATTGAAAATATAAATGTATTAGAACTACTTACTTTTACTAGGTGGTAGGACTTTGTTGCAAAGTTCGTCTAGGTAGGTACCACCGCTTTCCCAGTTATTCTGCCGCCAAGCAGTGTGCAAGCACTACTGTGTTCTGGTTTGAAGGGTACTGTAGCTAGTGAAATTACTGGGCAATTGAGACTTTATGATCTGATCTCACAGTCGAGTAATTATTACCAGACTGTGCTGATGTCTTAGAATGATGTGCGCACTGCAGTGTCGCGCGAAACTCTTGTAAGAGTTCCGAATGACACTGTTCTGTTATGGGCGGCCGTGTCGCTTAACATCGGGTAAACGACTAGCTCATCACATCATTCACTAACAAAAAAAAATGATTAGAAAGTTATTTTAATAGACTAATATTGTTATGTACAAGCCGGTAGAAGTTATAAATTTAAAAAGTATAACTGCCATTTTCTGTAAAGGAAACACTAAGAAGGAAATAATAATTGATTCGAACAGGGAACATACGTATCCGGTGACAGCGCACGGCCGGAAGTGATGCCATACGCTTCGCGCTGCACTCGCCTACACCGGAAGTGACGCGCCCCTTTCTTTCCCTCCTTCAATACATGCGCTTGCGCTCATTGAGCGACCGTGGGAGAATCAGGACGGAACTAACCGTGACGTTCTATTCTAGTGAATGAAGATAAACCATCTACTTGCGACGTGCGCGGCATTTTCAATAAAATAACACCGAGCTAATGACTTCGCATTTGGCCGGTTAATGCCAACTGAATGAGCTGAGGACGTGAATGAAATTAGGGGTTATTTTTACGTGACTGTTGGTGACTTTCTCGGATTTATTTTGGTTACAGTATCAGTGGGGATTGAGGTTTTCTTGTATCTGGTAATCTACGTTTCGTATTACAGAACGATGCTCAGTCATCGATCGTTGCTCAAGCAGAGATTTCATTCACTAAGGTCCGTATTACAAAACGATGCTCACTCATCAATCGCTGCTCAAGCAGAGATTTCATTCAATAATTGATCACTTTATGAATAAAATCTCTGCTTGAGCACCGATCGATGACTGAGCATCGTTTTGTAATACGGACCTAATTGATCACTTTATGAATGAAATCTCTGCTTGAGCACCGATCGATGACTGAGCATCGTTTTGTAATACGGACCTAATTGATCACTTTATGAATGAAATCTCTGCTTGAGCACCGATCGATAACTGAGCATCATCCTGTAATATGGACATACGACACCAGCTGCTGGCAGCAAAAATTTAGTTTCTAGTGTTAATGTAAGTACCTACCATATAATATTTAAATTATGATTATGGTTAGTCTGAAGATTTCAAATAGTGAGAAAGAACCCTAGTATTTTATATGACTATTTATCTATCTACTGGGTAACGATATAATAATAATAATAATGAAGCCCAAAGATCACGTACATAGATCTTGGACCCTAAATAGGATTCCCTGTGTCTAGGGACCCAGGAACTACGAGTACCATGGTCCCAAAACACCCAGACTCATACTACTTATTTTCGCTTTTTTTTCTGTGCACTAATACTTGTCCTGCCGGAATCGGATCCGCGGCCTTCAGGTTATGAGCCGACCTGCTCAACCACTATACCACTGAGGCGAATTGTTTGTATAAATTCAAAATGTCAATATGTGGGAATAAAAGCTATGCGAATATTACACAAGCATTATAGCTGTCTCGACTCGATAAATTATTACAACTGGACTACAACTACAACTTGTCAAGTTATATTGGTATTCGCACAATCTAGTTATTGAATCCATTAATGACTGACAGACTGACAGCCTCTGTGGTGCGGTGGTTGAGTTAAATACACAAAAATGTGGAGCTAAAATATTTACTAGGTGGTAGGACTTTACTGCAAAGTTCGTCTAGGTAGGTACCACCGCTTTGCCAGTTATTCTGCCGCCAAGCAGTAGTGCGCAAGCACTGCTGTGTTCCGGTTTGAAGGGCACTGTAGCTAGTGAAATTACTGGGCAAATGAGACTTTATGATCTGGTCTCACAGTTTAGTAATCTTATTACTAGATTGTGCTGATGTCTCAGGATGACGTGCGCAGTGCAGTGTCACGCGAACCTCTATACTTTAGAGTTCCGAGTGACACTGCAGCTGGTATGGGCAGCCGTGTCGTTTAACATCAGGCGAACGGCTAGCTCGTCACGTCATTCCTTAACATAAAAAAAAATATATATATATATATATATAAAAAAGAAATCACCAACACAAAATACATATTTACTGAAACCTCCATTATTCTAGCCTTCTGTATCAAACAATAAGCCGTAATTTGCTGGAAAAGACAAAACAAGTACCTACACACTTATTCCTTAAGAAACTGGGTGACGAACCATTTGCGAAACTTAATGTCTATAAAAGTGAATAAGTGTAGGCCGACTTGAAGTAGCAGCTGCTTCATTCAGCTCCATATTCAGGTCTACCCAAAACATCTCAAGTCATGAATCAACATCGTCACGTTGAACTCTATCAATGCGCATTAACATTGAATTTTCCTTAGCAGTTAACTGTGACATAATTTTAAGGTGGCACAGATAGTTGGGTTTACCAATAATTATGTAAGTTCCGTTAAAGGCTTTGAGCTCCCACCTTTAAAGCTATTTTCATTAATAAAGCAACTACCTACTGGCAGCAATGGGCTTAGTAGACAGTTAAGTTAGAATGTGAGGAATTTATGAAACATAGAACTTCCTCAAAAAATATGGCGCGAATTACCCGAACAGCTGATTCATAATTTTTAGAAGAATGGAACAGTTTTGTGAATTTACACCACAGCACCATTCATTTCGAACTCCTTTTTTCCCTATGAAAAGAATACGGTATTTTGCCGTGGGAGCCAATGTAGCCGAGATACAGGCAAATGGCAGTTCCCGTTTTCGATTAGTCAAGATCGAGATATGACTGTATAGAATGGAGTCATTTACCGACGACTCTTAACAATATTAAAAAATAATGAATGAACCGCTCTCTGGCCACTCTCATGCGCTGATAAGTAAATAAGTTATGAATGGTAGTTTAGAATAGAATTTGATGATAACATTCAAGTCTAAATTGTTTTTAAGCGAGCAGATTTGTTGAGGCAATAAAGATAAATGTTTCTTAAATGTCGATAAATGAATATAAACTTTGTAGTGGTCTATACCTACATATTTTTCATCGTACTCTGTCAACAAATCCGCTGAGACATCGATGTGACCATTTTTAAAATCAGTGATCGTATGGAGTTAGCCTAAAGCTTTGGTAGAAAATATACAATTTTCTAACTCAACAAGCACTCGCCACAAGCATCGTTATCTTTGCACGTGGCTTCATAAAACTCTCCGATATTAATAAACTATAGACTTCCACATGTTGCCCGAAACAAAAACAGCGTCATGAATGGGCCTGGAGTGGTGTCCGCGATTCATAAAATTTGGCCTGACTGGCTGAATGAAGCCATCTGTCGCGCCAGGTGTGTCTGCCTCTCGGAGGCCGAACAAAGGGTGAACCACTTCTGCGAATAAAAAATGGTAGGTGGGTAGAAGCACTCTTACTTTTAGACATGGGGAATGCAGGTAGATATAAAAATGCTGGATAAAGAAGTTGCAAACAAGAGTTATTTTTGAAGTAAAACTTCTTAACGCCCGCTTGACTTGGGGGTAAGCTGGTGATGCGAACGAATTTGAGATGGAGATATACTATATCTCCCTCTCTAGGTGAAGAAAGAAAGAGTTAATTTAAAAAAAAATAGGGTTACTTTTCGGATATTACTGTAGAGGTAAGAGAAGAGATGGAAATGGAGCTAAACTAAAGAGGCTTTCTACACTCGTGTGATCTAAAGCACACTCGTTTTTTTAGACCCACATATACAAACATTCTTAAAGCTTTCCGAAAGAGACTCTACCCAGTAGTATTAGCATGACATTCGAAAATAATACGATTTTATTATAACTAGATACTATGAAATACATATATAATGTAGATACCTAGATGGGCACCTCCAAGAATTAGAGAAAAGAAACACGAACGAAACAAACCATGTAATCATAAAATTACGGGCGTACCTCTCCCTTCGAGCAGACCGAGCTCGGATCTCTATTTTTACATGCCGCGAACTTAAATTAATTAGTGCCCGTCATTTAATCTGAGGAGCTCTCGTAGGTGGGTGCGCTCGTTCCCACGCTGCGCCCGCGCCGCCGGAAACCGTACCTCCCCGCGCATCGACCAGCCTCCGCCGACGCCCGCGCGATGCTAAGCCCCGAATCGATCCATCGCTCACGCATTCGGCTCCCTTCGAGCCTAAAAACTACCTCATCCACATCACTCAGCTGCGAAACCACGTCCAAGACACGCATGGCGAAACGTCTATTCATAGAACACCCGGCGATCCCTTTTGCAACTCAATTGCGCTTCCTTCCGTTTTTGTGTGCCGTCTTTATATCAGCCAGATACGGCGTCTTTTGAAATAGCACATACTATTATCATGTTTATGAGTTGGCAACACTGCTTAAAATGGCGTGGACTATTAAGGCATATCATATAATGCTTATGTTTCATTTGAAGTCACGTTCCGTTATTTTATTCACTCAGTGTTTGTTTGGCAAGGGACCGGAAGGAAGTAGGCAGGTAGCAGTGTCGAAAGCCATTAGAGAGCTTTGTAAGAAGTTGCCCTTGGCGGTACTGGTTAAAAGAACTTCCGGCCTGCACACCAGGGCCTCATTGTCGGTATTAGGTACATGGAGGCATGCTTTACTGGATACAATTGTTATTTACGGTGCAAAAAGTGCTCGCTTTTAGTTTGGCCAACAATGGGTGGAAATGTCTGTTTACAAGGCCGATTATTATCTGTTCGTCAGAGATCTATCAGATTAAGCTCGTAAGTTCTAAAATTATGATGTTGTTTATTTTGATTCATTTAGACTGGCTTATTTAAAAAATAACTAATGTCACTCTTGATTGTTATAGATTTAATTTTCTTCAGTATGAGAAGGAACGTTGAAATCTTTTATTGAAGAAATATCGGCTGCACCACAGAATACCTACGTAAATTGTACCTAGTACGTCTGCATATAATAATTAAAATACAATGGAACGATATACGCGGAAAGTAAGCTGTCGACAAAAACAAAAGAAGCTATATTCTCCTTCACTACACCTAAGTACCAAGATCTAACGATACACTGAGAAAAATGACTTCGGTACTTCACTATAAGTTAACATGAAGAATAATATTGTAGTCCGAAGCCTACAATATTATCATGAGCATGACGAAATACAAATCGGTCAAATCCAATTTACGTTTCATCACTACTAGATACAGGGAATTTAATGATTGATTTTCATTATTGTATATCATTTAAAAGTTAAGTTACGTAATACTGAATTCTCGGTACTAACTTGGTGTTTTATCGAGAAATTCATGACAATTTGAAAGCTTGTCCTGATAGAGACGTAAGCACGACAATTTATAAATATATACCACGCATACATCCGTAAAATACTAGAAAATATCAAGACTGAGTATGACAAAAAAACATTATTTACTACCTAGAAAATTTTGTTTTAACGAATAAAAAAATATCATGATTTCTTGATGCCTCGTTGAGAAATCACAATAAGACGTACAAACAATCATAGATTTATTTTTGGAATTTACAAAGATTTCATCATGACGTAATTTTTTTTATCAGGTACCGAAATAAAAACTAGTTGGGAAAAAAGAAAAGTTCATTATGATTTCATGATAAACTTACGTGACAGGCACGATAAAAAGTCATTTTTAACGATTTATTAAGTGAAAAGGAAGGAATGCCAAGTTGAAGTGCTGCCATATAAAGATTATTATTTACCAGTAGTAGAATTTGGCGGTGACTGTTCTATTTAAAAGTATGTAGGTACAAAATTACAATCAATCGAAGTTCCTACTAATTAGCGCACCTACCGACTAATTTCCTAATTAGCGCAGAACGGATTTTGAAATAAATATTATAAAAAATCATTAAATTAATCCTGAGCCTAACATTGTAAACGTTTTATTATTATGTACTGCCAAGTGCACTAATATACTTTTTTGTCCTTATATTATATACCAGTTGTGTCCCGCGGTTTCACCAGTGGATAAAAATTATTTTAATTATTTACTCATCCCACGGGAAAATTTCACTTTTCCGGGATAAAATGTAGCCTATACTAGATTACTAGTGTATAAGTTATCTTGGTACCGAATTTTATCCAAACCCATTCAGCCGTTTGAGCGTGAAGGAGTAACAAACATACACACATACACACAAACACATATACACACAATAATTAAGTGTAATTTGTTGTTATTGGTTTCGTTCTCATTATTACTACATATTTTCCAATCTAACAGCTTATACGAAATCTATGGGTAGTATTGAAGGACGACGTCGGCCAGGCTTTGCTGTAGAAGTAAAAAAAAAACTGAGTATAGCAACATTTTTTTTGGCGCCCGGCGCCGGCCGCACAGCTCGTTTTAACTTTTTAACTATTATACTATATATTCTATCAATATTTCATTCCCGTGCCGGTCTGCAGTTTCTGGCAGTTCCTTTTACACTATTTTATAGTATATTACATAAGTGCGACAGTCAGAACAGTTGGAAGGAACAAAATAAGGAATTAAGGAAGGAAGATCTTCATCAATCAGTGATCTTCGCATGTGTGAAATATGTAGTAAAGGTGGATAGAGAAACTAACCACTACGTTTCACCATTAATCAACCATCAACGAAATTAATCCTCTTATCAATCCTATTGGGGATAGATTAAGATTCAAGTCAAACTTGGAAATTTGGAAGAAAGAGTTATCAAGTGCTGATTCGGGCGCATTTCTAGCATCTCCGATGGTAAGGCTGCTGTCAAATTGCTTTGCATGTATTTTTTTATTTTATTTAGGCTTTGTTGATACTGTCCGAGCATGCTTGAAGCTAGGGCTTTTTTCTATTTCGACTGACCTTTCGATAGCTCAGTTGGTAGTAACCCTACCTTCTAAACTGTGGGTTGTAGATTCGATTTCCACCCAGAAGAAACGTTTGTGTCATGAATGATGATGTGTGTGTTCTGTGTCTGGGTATTATATTTTATTCTATGTATGTATTTACAACAAAAAAAGTATTTAAGTATTGTATCAGTTATCTGGTTCCCATAGATCATAGTTCCAATGATATATCCATCAGTTTGTATCGTGTTGCTTGTGTTAACATTCATTATTTTTTGCAGTATGTTTGTTTAGAAATAAAACATATAAGTGTGTTTAATAAAAATATTTTTTTAGGTGACCCAGGAGCACCTAGCCATACTAGAGGCGCCAGACCCAGGGCCATGGCAACATGTGGAAATTTATTGGAGCAGCACAGCTTGCGCACATCTTCGATATCTCTATTACGAAGAGGGAACATTAACGGATTACTTTAATAAGTTTGCAATATTAAAATCTCCTTCTGGTTTTGAAAAATGTGATGATAAATAGTAGTACATAAATAATTATTTATTATTATTTTATTTCAAAGTAGGTACTTCTTAAATTAAAAATATTTGGATTTGTATAAAGTACCTACATAATATAACCTGCTCACAGGTATCTTTGACTGTATTTATAATTGTATATTGTGTTAGTAATATAATCTCAATATACTTCATTGTTATTTTTTTCTAGATTTTTATTACTAAAACCCTCTTACAAAATGTATGTCTTTCTACCAGTACAATATTTATTTAAATCTGCCTGTTTAGTAGATTTAAGCTGTATTTATTATAATTAAGATGATTCAGATTTTTCTATAGTAGTTCATCTATTTTGCATAAATATTGCATTTGTTCCAGAGGAACCAGTACATGATGCTGCCATTGAACAGTTGTTTAGTTTGATGAAAACTGTTTCACCTACCTACTGGACTGTCTGGGATGACTAAATCCTATAGAGTTCCAGAACGGTAGGATCAGAATAAACTCCTGATTTGTAGTCATTACAAGGCAAGGAATACGCTGTAGGTAATGTTTTCCAATCAAGAGTTTCTTATGATCTTGCCAGTAAAAATAGCTGTAACTATCAGAAATATTTCCAAAAAATGACGGTAAAATAACGATTAAACATCATGAAAGTATACAGACAAAACCTGACGTTACCGATGACTTCAAGGTATATAATTCACAGTTATCGTTACAATACCAACAAACTATTAGAGAAGGTCATTGGGTTATAGTAGTTTGTAATGATAAGATATGGGAAGCTCGTTAAAACCGCCAAAACAATAATGAAAAATATTCTTAAGTTTCCCTTGGCATTATTAGGAAATTTCGACATATTATCATGATGTACCGACCAACTTAACATCCAAATAATGACTCCGTACCATTACTTCTACAATTTCTATCATGCCAATCATGATGTCTCGTCATTACCGTTAGAAGTGTTCAGCGAGTTCGTCATGATAATTTGTCATGACGTGTAACGATAAAACACGAGTATACAGCACTTTGTAATATCGTGCTGTGTTCTGATGTTTATTGGTGACGTTTGTTCATGATATTTTTTTATGATTTACGCACAAAATATTAGTAAGAACTCTTGGTCCTTTTTTGTTGGGAATACTGATAAAAGTCCCGAAATTCCTTATAAATTGTTCGTAATCATGAAAGTTATTTTTCTCAGTGTATAGAACGTAACAGCCTGAAGACGTTCCAGAGGTTTTGCCATAATTAAATAATCGCCACGCTTGGCAAGCGTCTTGGTAATCACAGAACATTTTAATGAACGAAGGAGAATGTTGCTTCCCATTCCCTGGATCCCTTAGCCGCCTCTCACGGCACCCCCGGGAAGAGATGGGGTATTATGGTGGTCCCCGATATCGGGACCAGCATGAATCTAAGTTTATAAAATTTAAAACACGTCCTATTCCCAGTCAGCATCTTCGAGAATCTGCAGAAATTAATTGCCAACAAGCTAACACAATTTGATTCATTCAAACTGAACCTAGAAACGAAAGTCAGCAACAAAAGCTGTTATTCAAAACATTTCTCCTCGCGTTCCAAGGATCCGTACAGCAAGGCTGCAGTAATGCAGGCTGAGGCCGCCGGGTCGACCTTAAAGGTTGCATCGGCCGTCGAACCCCTGGTTATATAACATGAAACGCAAACTTATGCGTTTTGTCGAGGCTGTGCCGGCCGCAGGCTGTGGTGCTGAAACTTTTTAAAATGATTCTTCGTAGGAAAGTTGTTTCTTGGAAAATTCTGTCTCAAATTTCGAACGCTGATAAGGATAGGCTTAAATATAGACGAGTGAACTGAACACAAGTTCTCGTGAGTTAGAGAAAGATACCTAATTACCTATTGCATACATATCCAAGCAAAATTATGAATCCTGAATAATATTATTATCACACTATACACAACAGTCCTTAGATAATTTAGCTGTTTAGTTTGCCTTATAGCGGATTACAATAAGCAGGCCCTAGGCACATTAGAAAAATGGGCCCCTTTTTGAAATCTAGCCGTTTTGACTGTAACAATAATAACAGCCAATCAAAGCTGCTAGGTTTGATTGGATAGCCGGTAGGCAGCTAATTGAAATCTGGCGTTAGCCTAAAATGTAAGCTCTACACCCAATCGAACTACAAAACCGTTTTAACATCTAAACCCAACCCATCTTAAATTTAGTAGATCTTAAAGTTTCATTATGAACCAGGCATCTGGGGGGTGATCACGAAACTCTGATTGCAATTCAACAGGAAAAATTTCCATACTAACTATAATCATAATAATAAGCACATAAGCTGCGTATTCGAACTGTCAAATCCATACAAATTTGTGTTTCTATTGGGGGCAATCGAGTTACGTGATCGCCCAACTCGTAAGTATCAGTGCGTATAACTTGTAGCATAGAAGACTTATAAAAGTTATCTAAAATTACTACCATTATTAATCAACCCGTTGCTTTACAAAGATTGACGGCCAGTTGCGCAGGAGTCTGCTTAGCTTTATGGTCTCGGATCACCTTGGAGGCAGCGCGCGCGCGTGCCTGCAAACAAAGCCTCCTTCCCCGCCCCGCCTGACTCACCTTAACCGCTCTCCCGACCTTATAGGGATGCGATGCTCTTGAGAATGATTGAATATTATCGCAGCTCAATACTTGCCAAAGCCTTGTGCTTTCGATATCACTAAACTCTAGTGATAATTTAGGGTAGAGGGTAGAACTGCGTGTAGAGCAGAAATGGCATAATCAACAGCACACTGATATGGTTGTTTAGTTTTTAAATGTCCCCACATTTCCATCCGTGCGTAGCTCCACGTCTGATAAGCTAATACTAATACGAAGTATAGAGACTAGAGTCTGTACAATCCCATCACATTTAGGTCTTATAAGTTTACGAGCTTCTGCCCGCAGCTTCGCCCGCGGCGTGGCCTATGGGAAAATAATTCAACCACCCATTTCACGCTCTTAAGGGTGGAATTTCAAAAAGTCCTTTTTAAGCGGATGCCTACGTCATAAGATCTACCTGCATGCCAAATTTCAGCCCGATCAGTCCAGTGGTTTGGGCTGTGCGTTGATAGATCACTATGTCAGTCAGTCAGTCAGTCAGTCAATCACCTTTGAGTTATATATTTTTAGATAAACGTTATTATTAAAAATCAGTGCATAAAATGTCAACCTCGCGCTAACGTGAAATTTTTAACCATTTGCTTTTACTTTGGAAATCTTGGAACGTGGATTAAAAACGATTTTTAACTTACGATAATCAATTTTTAACCGACTTTTAAAAAAAGAAGTTTCTCAATTCGACTGTAATTGTTTTTTATTATTGTTACCTTAGAACTTTCGACTGGGTCAACCGATATTGATGATTCTTTTTTATTTGAAAGCTGGTGTCCCGTGTGGTCCCATTTAAATTTGGTTCAGTTCTGACAATGGCATCCATGAGAAAACTATATGAGTCTGAAGTCAGTTTTTTACACTTTGCGTTTGTTAGGTACTGTACTTTCATTTTATATCCGATCCTCTATCTATCAGATACGCTTTTGATTACGTACAGTTTCAACTCGATATCTCTACGATACTCGACCGAATCGAAACAAAAACAACTTATATGAGACCTACAATCCAAAAAAGCGGTACATCCCTATTCTCGAAACACGAATAAATAAGCAAACACACTTCGTTCCCTCAGACGACACGGTGAAGGAGTGACAGAAATCTGAAACCTCTCGATATGTTGCCTTTTTGTAGGTAACTGTTGATATTTTAATTTGTTCTTAATAAACGAGCTTTCTTAGTTGTAGGAGTTGATATCGGTGCAGTAAAATTTGAACTACGACAAGCATAACATAAGTAGGTATAAACGGGAAGACCTTGATAAATTATATCGAATATACAACCTAGGTGTTAATTGAAGGGGTGAGAACAAAAAGGGTTTACTGATTTTTTTCACAAAATGACTTATGGGTATCGTTGGATTCAGCGTGAAATTATCTACAATAATACATTCTCAAAATACCGAAATGAAGCTGAACTCTAGAGATTTTGAGCCTAAAAACGGTTTATCTGTCACAGGAATACAGTTCGCTTAGCATAAAAACATTATTATGTTTATTTTATTATATTATATTTTTACTGTAATTGTATGAATTAGTACTATACTTATATTAGTATTATTATTATTATAGTATATAGTTAGTATTTTAAAATTTAATTAAAACATTTTCAAGCAACTGAAACTTACACAAACCTTTTCTATTACCTTATAAGCACTCTACATTAAAATGACGCCGTTGAAGTTTAAAGTCAATTATGTCGAAACTATCAATTTGACAGTTAAACCCTTTTTATTCTCAACCCTTCAATTATTTTACGGATTAGAATCACATGACTCATATTATAAATAATAATAATAATAACGTCCAACGATCACATACATAGACTCTGGACTCTTAACAAAGATTCCGTCCAGGGACCCAGGAGCTACAAGGACCATGGTCCCACAACACCTAGACTCAGAACAAGTATTTGCGCTTTTTACGTTCACAGATACTGGTCCGGCCGCGGAAATCGAACCTGCCGCCTCCGGATTATAAGCCGATCTGTTCAACCACACCACGGAGGCTGTCATAAATTCGTTTGTTCCCTCTTCACGTCGCAACAGCTGATAATATTTTAATATAGGTACTTTTATCAGCAAGACGCAGCTTGTCATTTCATAATTTCGAATACCTATAGGTATTATTATTTCTTAAGCGGCCAAGCTAAGTAAAGAGGATATCATATTCATAATAACTTTAAGAATTTTTTAGATACATACCTTTAAATATGAGCAAACAAACCAGTTATCCAGTGCATAGCAGCGCACATTCAGCAGAACTAGATGAATTAAATCAGTTGTATAAGGCGATACGTGAGGTTGAACGAGTGGTAGTCACTGCCGGCTAATCTGTGGCGGGAGGCTACTTTTGGTAGGGCAGGGTGGAGTTACTAGTCGGTATGCTGTGGCAGAGACCGAAGCCCTGTCGAGGTCGGAATGCATCGGCAGGTGTGCCCGAGCAGACTCGACTTCTCGAGGCTGTGCTGTGGATAATCTTCGATCAATCAAGTTTTTCGATGTCTGGTTAAAAAACTTCGAAATCGTATTAGTTATTGAATTCAAACAGTTCGGACTTCAATGAGAGAGGAATTTGTTGGTTCGAAATTTTGAATGCTTTTTAAGGATCCATCATATTTTTTACTGAGTATGTAATCGGAGAGAAATAATCTATGGCAGTTCCAGAAATTGACTTTTATTTGTTGTATGCTTTGATTAGGTAGAATACCTCTCAAGAATAGTTAGAATATTTTATATAGAATATTATGTATAAAATAATAATAATAATAATAACGCCCAACGATCACATACATAGATCCTGGACCCTAACTACGATTCCCTGTGTCTAGGGACCCAGGAACTACGAAGACCATGGTCCCACAACACCCAGACTCAGACCAAGTATTTGCACTTTTTTTTCTGTGCACAAATACTTGTCCTGCCGCGGGAATCGAACCCGCTACCTCCGGGTTATGAGCCGACCTGCTCAACCACCACACCACAGAGGCTGTCAAAATACGAAATACGATGATTTTGTTCATATTTTATTATACGGGACTCGATGTTATTTAATTATTTTAGCACTAGCAGAGAATCACATCTTTGCGTTTTCAAGAAATAGAAACACTTTACAAATTCACAAAAGCTTAGAACATATTTCTATGCATACTTCTCAAGCTTTAGTGGGCACTTTCGCAGAGGAGTACATATTTTTTAAGGCAAATATCTCAAGCTCTGAATGAAAATAGCATACGCATAATTTTACTAATTGAATGAAAATATATTTTATGCGGTATTTTGAAAAATAATAATTCTAATTTTAAATGAAAGACCTGTCCTCACAATTCTTTCGTGAGCAGATTTCGGGAACCACATGTCATTTCCTTTACGACCCCATGCGGGATGGGAGAGGCAACGATAAAAAATCATTCGTCTCACAATAGAAGAGACACAACAAAGGGTTAGTTCGCAAAACATCGTACCAATACATCTTTATAAAAATACCATGTTTTTAACTGGTTTAGGGCAATACTGGTACATCAATACGATATACGGACATATACAGGGAGTAACAAAAACCCTGTTATATCCGCGAGCTGCGTATCCAGTGTCAACTCAAGGTTGTAGTAATACTAGTTCTATTTCAATACGAGACATACAAAACTTACGTGTGCTTTTTATTAAAACCTTTTATGCCGTTACTAAAAATGTTTACGACCTCAGATATTGACAACATAGGTACTTGCACCACCGACGCAGCCTGCTGCCTGCCCGCACCCCGCACCGCCCGCCATGGTACGCTAAGTCTATTCAACTTGCATACCTACTGCGACGGAACTAGAAGCTATTTATTCCACAGATTACTTTTTAAGCGTTTTTCATACGATTATGTGCCCTATACCACATACCACAACGTTGTAGGATTGCGAGACTGAACTTAATGACGTAAAAGATCTCTTTGACCAATAGTGGTAGGCACACAAGTGCTGCGCGCCTTTCTGCCACACTCTAAACAATCGAATTCACGTGTGATTTTGTATTGTCAAGAAACAAGATAAGTACGTAATTTTTAGCTCTTAAAAGAGCTTTCAAAAACACATCTGTCGGCAGGCGATTTTCATGTTCAGTCAATCAATCAAAATGCTGATTTGGCGGATTGGATTTTCCACAGCCCATACGTGCTCATTATGGCAGTTAAAAACGCCAGTTCGGACGAACGAGCATTCGTCGGTTAATAAAATACGACTCAAAAACTCTGCGTCATCTGCCACTCTGGGCTCATAATCACTGGGCAACAATGATTGCACTCGTTGATAATGAAACGGGTGCTGACCGTCTTCCTTCAATGCCCTCCATACACGCATGTGATTAATTCCAATTTCTCTTGCCATGCTGCGTGTGCTACGTGTTGGGTCTTGCACAAACATATCGAGCACCTGTTCTTCAGCATCATGTAATACTCGTGGTCTTCCAGCATCAAATCTTTGCTGATCACGGCCCGTTACACTACCGGTGTTGTAAACACGTAAGTGCAATCGCTGGAATGCCATTAATGACGGTAACTCAATTCCACGCGAAATAGAAAAATTATGCTCGTATTCTCTACGTGCTGCCGCATAATTATTGTGACTTCTACCAAGGCACATTAACATATTGTAGTATTCGTCGTTAGAATACGACATCACACTCGACACTAAATTCGCGACGGTCAAACTGGAAACGACTAAATTGCATGAGAGAGCACGTGCGACTGAGCGTAAGCCGCGGGCCGCGCCGCGCCTATGCCGCACCGCCCGCGCACCCCATTTCCCCGTAGGCACACAGGTGCAGGAGCGGCATCCTACAAAAGAGCCGACAAAGGCGGCCCCCGTTTGTCGGTTCCGCGTTTACTTTTACCTTAGTTACTTAGCTATTTAAAAATAGGCACGGCTTGTGGCACAAACATTTTTGGGAAATGGTATTGTTTTTTTGTATTTAGATACTGCCTGTAACTTCAGATACGTATAACTTAGGTATTGTTAGACATTTTTATATGACTACTTGTAATTATCTGTACACATACTTCATTTATTTAACAGGGTTTTTGTTACTCCCTGTATATGTGTGGTATAAAATCTAGGTGGAAATAATAATAATAATAGCGCCCAACAATCACATACATGGAATGCCCTGCCAGCGTCTGTGTTTCCGGCGAAATATGACCCGGGCGTGTTCAAGAGAAGAGTGAATAGGTATTTACTTGGCTAGCATGCTACATCTTCGATCGCATCGTCACTTCCCATCAGGTGAGAGCGCGGTCAAATGCTAGACAAGTTTGAAGTAAAAAAAAAAAAAAAAAACATAGATCCTGGACCCTAACAGCCTTATAAACGGGTATTGGTCTCGGATTAGTATGTTTTTTTTATGTTATTGAATGATGTGACGAGTTAGTCGTTCACCTGATGTTAAGTGACACGGCCGCCCATAACGGAACAGTGTCAATCGGAACCCCAAAATAGAGTTTCGAGCAACACTGCACTGCGCACATCATCCTGAGACATCAGCGCAGTCTGGTAATAAGATTACTCGACTGTGAGATCAGATCATAAAGTCTCAATTGCCCAGTAATTTCACTAGCTACAGTGCCCTTCAAACCGGAACACAGTAGTGCTTGCACACTACTGCTTGGCGGCAGAATAACTGGCAAAGCGGTGGTACCTACCACTACTTACTTCAGCTTGTGTCCTTTTTTTGCTACTGGAATTTAGCTGGATCGAAAGAGACAAAAGATGGTGTAACTAGTCTAAGGCTAGTTCGTGTTTATTAATAAGGCTGTAAGTGTCTAGGTCTAGGGACCCAGGAACTACGTGGACCAAGGTCCCACAACACCCAGACTCAGAACAAGTATTTGTGCTTTTTTCTGTGCATAAATACTTGACCTGCCGCGGGAATCGAACCCGCCGCCTCCTGTTTATGAGCCGACCTGCTCAACCACCACACCACAGAGGCTGTGGTGTGGTGGTTGAGCAGGTCGGCTCATAAACAGGACATTACGCACGCTTGACTTGGGGAGTAGGCTGGTGATTTATGTATGTGATCGTTGGGCGTTATTATTATTATAAAGAATTGTTACTTCAAAAAGATATTGATTTTTTATCGGAGACATTTAAACTTTCATCAGCCTGAGATTATCTTACGTTTAACATCGCTCGTATCGATAAAAGTAGTAACTATTAAGACTTTTTTATAATGCAAACTAATATAGGTACAATATCGCCCGTATTGCCGAACTGGGGCCTTAGCGCGTAAGTCTGATGGAGATGGTAATCGTGTTCTCTCTTGCTCACACTCGTGGACTTGTTAATTGGCGCGTGCGAGATGGCAGGCGAAGCCGATTCCTAGAACGCTTACGCGGTAGGGGTGCTGTACTCGGTCGTCGATTGACTTTCCAGTAGAGGTTACATTCACTATCTGATCATTTTGTGAATGAAATCTCGTCCTGAGCAGATATTTACGTTCACGACTGAGCGTAGATATAATACCGCCTTATAAAACCAAACATTCATTCACACGAATGTCTGTTCTAGATGGGATTCGATCCTTTTTAAATCCATATTTAAAGTTAAATCTACTTACAACTGAGAATGCCTGTCAAATAGTAATAACCCAGTTAATTAATAATGATATATAAATATTTGTGGACATCACACAGCGCCATCTAGCCCCAAACTAAGCAAAGCTTGTACTATGGAAACCAGATAACTGATAGATTAGGTACTTCGATTTTGTTTGTAAATACATACATAGAATACAATATAACACCCAGACACAAAACAAACATCGATTTTCATCACATAAATGTTCGTCCTGGGTGGGAATCAAACCCACAACCTACAGCTTAGAAGGCAGGGTTACTACCAACTGAGCTGTCGGCCCATTTGATTACCTTGCTAAGACTATTTATTGTTTAATATTTTTATTTGAATTAAAATAAATATAAAATCTTTTAGAAATATAGACGCATCTCACCAGTAATTCAGCATCATTCATATAAATAAGTTTAGTTGGTACAAACATAAATCGCATCTCCAATGTAAACAAGATATGGATGATTGAATCGAAGAAATATTACATTGGTGTTTATATTGTGAAAGAGATGCCGTTGGCACTTGGCACTCAATGAAAGGTGAGTATTATCTGCCTGAGTTATGAGGTTATGATCGCCTGCGCCTGCGCAGCCGGGCTGTCTCTGCTCTCTAGGTACACAAGACCACTACATTACTCGTGACCAGAATACCTATCGAATAAAATTACTATAAACGCTCTGGCCACGTACAAAAAATAGCTACCTAATGTTTGGTAGTGTAGGAAGTTCCGCGATTGTTAGGTTTTTACTCATTTAGACAAAACACGGTCGTACTCTGAATTTTTAGCAGAGGAAGGTGGATAACTGTTAACCTATGGAAACAAAAACATGCTGGATGAGGTAATTGAGGGATTTCTTACTACACACATACCAAATATTACTAAAGGAATATGCACTTACCTAAGTAGTATTATATAAAACATCTTTGATAACAGCTAGAAGCATTAATGAGTAGAATATATTATGAATAGTTTAGAAGAGTCACCTATAATCTCACTGAGAAGGTTTCAGCTGGCTAAACTGCTGAAATTTTGATAGGTAAGGTAACGGCGTCCAGTAACTGAAAGTCCTTTTACCTAGGTAACAGGTACCTATGTATATTGAATAGGTACCTCAGCATATTGGAATAACGTATTAACAGATTATCTGCGACTTTAAAAATAGGTAAGTACAACTGAAGATGTTATGTTCTGGTAGAGTAGATCACCATTAGTGTCGAAAGAGCTGAGCTGATACAAAGTGGAACGCATATGCGGCGAACAGGACACGGAGCGGTGCGCATGCGCGAACATTAGCATGCTGGGACACGCGTGCGCCGGAAGCCGCGCGCGGGAACATGGCCGCGCACTTACATCCAAGATGGCGGCGCACTTACAATGAATCGATAATTAACGGCGATAACCGATTTCATATTTCAAATCCATCGCGCCTTATTGAACAAGATGTGATGTAACCTGGTCCATAGCAGGAAGACCGCACCATCAGAATGCACGGCGTGCCAGATCCTTGAGCGGACCAAATTAATCGATCTTACGAAATTGATCGGTTGAATACGTTGAATAACTAAATACTTGTCTTGATTTGTTTTAAGGGAGGTCGTTTGAAGAACAAAGTGTACGTTTTTATAGCTTGATTGTCCTGAGTTCATGCAATGGATGCTCGATTGCTGCCCGTCTAGAATGGTTTGATGAAACGAACCATAAAATTATGACATGTGTTATATGACGGTAGAAGAAAACTTTACCAATGAAGTTATGTATTGGTTAGGTATCTACTGATTACAAATTCTTAGGATAAGTACAAATACCTACATAGTTACAGTTTAAAGTAAAAGCTACAAAATATTTTCCATTAGTTACAAGACTCGAAACAGTCATAGTCGAGAGCGCATCGTTTTTTCAGCTACCCTCGGAAACGGTTGAATGCGCCACGCTCCCGGAGATGTCACGACAACCGCAAGACGCTCGCCGCAGCCGGGCTGTGGCCTAAAAAGTACTCGGATGGTTTTTGTTACAGCCACTGGACCGGCGAAAGTTTTATCAATACTTCTATGAATCTATTCTAGTTAAAAATTTTGTAATACATTTTGTTTTTTTTTTTTTTATCTGAGAGTAAAATATTAAAAACTATTGAGGCGAGTTTTGGCGGGAAAACGAAAAAGATCGCGTCACCGCATTGTATTATTATATATGTATTATTTTCAGTGTTAGTGCATAAAATTGGTGGAATTTTATTCGTTAAGTGCTGAATTACAGACATGAGTGTGGGAAAGTGGTATAATGATGGTGAAACGTTTCTTTTCGTGTTGTTTCCAAAACTCCATAGAAGCTTCTGGTAAAGTTGGCACCACTTTACTAGGAGTATGACTTGACATGACACATAATATAATATTAATGAACTTGAGAAATTATCAATTACTTGACACTGGCTACAATACACAAAAGTGTGGAGCCATTAAAAAAAAAACTATTGGGGTTAAAAATCGAAGGTCGATTTTAGCGAGTGAAACGTCAGTTTGTTTGTGTGGCTTTCACGTCAAAACGGCTTTACCAATTTGGATGATATTTTGCACACATATCGATTACGTTATCAAAATCAAAATACAATACTTTATCTCAGAAAAGTAAGTGTTCAGGTCACTCAGGAGATCACGGGTAAGTTGACTGTGAAACCGCGGAAGGATAGTAGGTACGTAGTTTGTGCGTAACTGAAACTGTGATTGTTATAGCAATGACCCAATGCGTTCAAGGCACACACCTCTCAATTGTCTCCAGCAATCGGATAAACCTTCGATAATAAATGACGTCTGCGTGACGTAGCGGGAGCGCGGGTCGGGGAGGGCGGGCGCGGTCGGTGACCGGGGCACGACCACGGCCGCCTCGCGACTCGCGCCGTGTCCTGGCAAAGGCGGTATTAATTCTGCCATCGGTGACAGATAATTCTAATTCATTTCGCGCTTTTACCTTCAACTATGCTTGGGAGATTTATGGTGTGATTACTATTTGACATGGTTTCAGAGAGTCCATTGAAGTTGATTTTTTTTATAATAGTGGACGTTTCACACAGCGCCATCTAGCCCCAAACTAAGCAAAGCTTGCACTATAGGAACCAGATAACTGATAGAATACTTATATACTTTTTGTTTTTAAATACATACATAGAATACAATATAACACCCAGACACAGAACAAACACCTATGTTCATCACACAAATGTTTGTCCTGGGGTGGGAATCGAACCCACAACCCACAATTCAGAAGGCAGGGGTACTACCAACTGAGCTATCAGGCCAGTCAAGTCAGTTAAGTCAGTGATTGAAGGGTACCAACAAGTCTTAGTTCAATCTACTTTCTGAACCACGTATTATATCGAGCCTACATTTCTACAATTTCATCCTTAGTCCTAATCCTAATGGCTACCATACGTCACAATAATTGGTTATGTTTTGTCCGGGCGTACTGCCGCATGCACACATGCACCAAAATACTGAGCTTCAAGGAACTAAGATACATGTAGGTACACGTTAGCACACCTAGGAACATATCTACTAAAGGTTACATGGAATAAGCATGTCTGTAAATCAAATCCCCCTGCCTCAGCAGACATAGTTTCAAGGTGAAATGGTGCCGCATCAAAATGAGCCAGAAATCTTGAGTTATTAAAAGGGCCGCAGCGGCTGTCGGTGCCGACTAAACAGGAATAGTGCTAGTGGGAAGTTGTACAATTTCCTCGTCCGCAGGAGGTGATGTCACCTCGTCGGCATGGAGGGTCAAACGCGCCAGTTTACGCAGACATCCTGTAGCTGGGCCTACTGAAATGCTAGGAATTTGTGGTTTGCTGTGGAAATATACTATTAGTTTTATTCATGCTTTTAAACATTTTTGACAGCCTCTGTGGTATGGTTGTTGAGTAGGTCGGCTCATAGCCTGGATGGCGGGTTCGATTCCCGCGACAGGATAACTATATGTGCAGTTTGCACACTGA
This sequence comes from Ennomos fuscantarius, assembly GCA_905220475.3. Lineage (NCBI taxonomy): Eukaryota > Metazoa > Arthropoda > Insecta > Lepidoptera > Geometridae > Ennomos > Ennomos fuscantarius. The sequence goes on from HG992029.1 coordinate 12,231,193, forward strand.
AAAATAAACGAAGCTACTTGTTGTGTCTGGGTGTTGTAGAACCATGGTCCCTAGATACAGGGAATCCTAGTTAGGGTCTAGTTTTTATTATTATTATTTTGTGATAGATGACCAAAAGTTAAAGTGATCATAACAATAATTAATAACGTGAAGTCGAGAAGCCATGTGTAATAGTATAGTATTATCTTCGACCATGTGGTAAACAAGTGCGTAACTAAAAACAAGATTAAAAACGAATGGTCATTTTCTCTACCAAAGAACTTAACTATTATCTATATATAACTAACTATTTTCTATATTCTCATGTGCAATTCGATTTCATTCATCAGTTTCACTTTCACATGCAAATCCATCAAAGCTGGATCAGAAATGAATTAAAGATCTACCCGCGTTACTCAACTTCAAGAACTAAAATCAGATCGGATCGAGTGATTTGCGTGTCATCAAGTGAGCTATTAATTATTCATCACTAATTAGCAGTTCGGTAGTGAAGCGAGCGGCAGATCAAGCGTACAGACCATGCCGGAAACAGGAAGACGGTAATCAACATTCCTAAAAATATCACACATTTGGTGTTCATCCGGCGTCCGCGGCGCGCCTCCGGTGCTACTGCGACGACTGTAGGCTAATTTAATCTTTGAAGAACACACTTAGATAATACTTCATAGATGGCGTTTTGTTAGAGTTAGGTAATACTTAAAACGTATGTGATTTCTTGGTAATTTACTTTAATATTGGGATGATTATTCAGGTCTTTACATTTGTACCTCTTTTCTAAGTAAAACTTCTTTACTCACGCTTGACTCGGGGAATAAGCTGGTGAATGAAAGGCGAAAGGAAGTTGAAGTTGGTTCACGTAGATCTCCATTGTCAACATAACAATGTTAAACATTTATATTATCAGGACAAGCTTATGTGGTGTGGTGGTAGAGCAGGTTGGCTCATAGCCCGGAGGCGGCGGGTTCGATTCCCGCGGCAGGACAAGTATTTGTTGTAGGACCATGGTCCTCGTAGTCCTAGGTCCCTAGACACGGAATCCTAGTTAGGGTCCAGGATCTATGTATGTGATCGTTGGCCGTTATTTATTTATTATTATTTATTATGTTGGTATGTCCGGTAAAATGACAATTTACAACTGTCAAGATTAACATTAAACAAAGGAAAAACAGTTATATCGGCCAATAGATGGAGCTAAAGAAGTTTTACTTCAGTCGTGTGGTCTAAGGCACAATCTTTTTTTTTGTGTTGGGTTGTGTTTTTAGAAATATTAATTAGGAACCTACTTAATATTTTCTTTGATACGTTTCTTATTCAGAATCGTTAAGTTCGTATCATAAGTTACCGAGTGGTAAAGCCTTAGGCCCGTATTACAGTACCATAGTCGTCGATTGATGCTCAAGAAAAGAAGATTTAATTCACTATTTGATGATTTTTTAAATTAAATCTCGTCTTGTGCAGATATTCACGACTGAGCCTAGTTCTGTAAAACGGAGCTTAGAGTTTCAACCGATGACAAACAAATGACAGCGCGGTTTTGACAATCCGAATTCAATACGTCCAAAATATAGTACTATAAGTACATTTATCCTTTAATTAAGTACATATTTAGCTTATTTCTATGATACTTAGGTTAATTAATATATACAAATTTTATATATACACATTTATTTATTGACACATTTGTTTACAAAGTTATAATGAATCCATAGACTCCCGAACTAGTGGAAACTGTGTTTCACGAGTCAGTGGCTTCTCCCATTATTAATTTTATCTAAACTATGTAATTTAAACAAATTAGCAGTTAGCACTTATTATTTGTGTCGTCGGCATGGCCACCACGGCCTCTGGAACAAACAGCAAACACCGCTTGCGCACTAAACGAAACTAAATCAAATGTACACACTTATGCAGCTTATCGTTCCATTACAATGTGTAATAGCTGTAACCGATAACACCGACCTTCCTATCGAAAAAAGCGTTCAATATTTATCGAAATGTCATCGTAATGATTATTATTTATTGTTAATCGATATTACGATTCCCGACAAGTGCGCTTCTAGTACTCGCCGGCACATAATTAGATAATTTCTATTATTTATATGCAGAGTAGTGCGTGTGCGCAGCATGGAAACGACGCGGCTTCCTTCGCAGCGGCGCGGTTCTACGTACCGCGTCCGTGGCTTCCAGCTAAAAAGGATGTGCCCGCTGCGACTACCATTTGATTCAAAAAAGTTCCTGTGTCGTGACCGAGCTTTCCTCCACGCCACGTAATCCGCTTTTCATTTCCTTCACCATTAAACGTGTCAGCGTACTAATAAGATACGGCGACGAGTCACGACTTATCGACTGAACACAATTAAACCTATTTACTTACTTACGATATACGTACATGCATAGGTATGGCACAGAATATCAATTAATTTATTAAAGGATGCTATATTTACCGAGCCATTCATTCATTAATTACCGAGGCTGACAGATAAACATGCTACGCAAATATTTTTACGTATTCCAATAATGTTTATTGAATAAATAAATGAGTCATAAATAATGGTCTATCGTTGACGATTTGTGTTTGCTCTAATAACTTTGATTATACTTAATTAATTACTTAATTGCTTGTTTTTGAATCATTTCATTGAAATTGTAATGAAAGCAAGTTCCGCTTTGGTTTCAACGATGCTTGCTTAAATTTTAATACATAGTTATGTATCAGTTGATATGATTGCCTTAGGTGATAACTGTCAACTTTTAATACACGTAAATATTAATTGTAAACCCGTAACAGTATCTCCATACACATCTCGACCTATAACAACTGCGATAACACTGAAAGTTTTCGTACAGTTTAATGGTAGTAATAACCATTTTGCTGGTTTAATGTCAGTTCGTAGATAAGTTTATTATACCTACAGAGAAAAATATAATGAGACATATAAAACAAAATCATTCATTCAAAACAGGTACGTTATGAAAAGATTTCGACACCATTAGCGCCATCTGTTATTTGTCGTATGAAGTATGTAGTATTATCTTGCAACTTTTTAGTGATTTTTTAAATACGTTTTTTACTTACTCTATTTGTACCTAGTAGTTTTTGTTTCAATGATAACATAATTTCTCAGGAATGACTAACTTGCTAGGTCAAGTACCTAGCTACAATTGAAAAGATTTGTATGGATTTAACAGTTTCCATACGCAGCTTTTATGTGTATTATAAAGATGTCACCTGTTGCATTCCTGTCTTAGGTCCGTATTACAGAACGATGCTCAGTCATCGATCGGTGATCAAGCGGAGATTTCATTCACTAATTGATTACTTTATGAATGATATCTCTGCTTGAGTACCGATCGATGACTGAGCATCGTTCTGTAATACGGAAATTATTGATCACTTAATGAATTAAAATCTCTGCTTGAGTACCGATCGATGACTGAGCATCGTTCTGTAATACGGACCTAAGTTACACAACAATCTCAATGATTCAACTATCTATACGTTACTAAATAAATAAATGTGTGTGGACATTTCACACAGCACAATCTAGCCTCAATAACTCCATATAAGCATAACAATGTCAATGTTTTGGCTTAGCTGTAAGTCCACAATTGTATTTAACAAATAAATCAATTCCGTTCGCTACCATTCCTGTGTTCCATTCATGTTCTATGTCTGGGTGTTATATTGTATTGTATGTATGTATTTACAAACAAAAAATGATCTAAGTATTGTATCAGTTATCTGGTTCCCATAGTACAAGCTTTGCTTAGTTTGGGGCTAGGTAGCGTTGTGTGAAATGTCCACACATATTATTATTATTATTATTCCATTCCACGGCAATGCAGATGGAGCCTTAAACTATGAGGTATTTATTCTTTGCCTACGTTTTAAAATTGAACAGATCTGCTGGAGGTGGATACGCAAATAGAAATAAAGTCTTTCATATTCCCGATATTTTAATGTTACATAGTGTCCAAAATTGTAAGAAAAAAGAAAAAAATGTCCGTCCCGTATTGATTTTGTTAAAACAAAAATACAACAAACAAATATGTGAGTAGTATATTAAAAAAGAGCATGGATGCAAGAGTCAGTGGTAAAGCAGAATTAATTTAAAAAAGAAATGAACAGGTTCTGAATGTAACTCTTTACCTACATAAGTTCTCATGACCAAAGTAAAAAATGCCTGGTCATTTGATTTGGTACATTAAAATCTTCCGCGATCTCCATGTCACCTGCCAAGTGTGGTGATTATGGCAACCCCTTCCCCCTATGATAAGCGTTCAAAGTGGCGTTTTGTGGGGGAGTGTTCAGCAGTAGACGTCTTCGATGATGATGATGATGTGAGATAAAAATTACAAACAAATAGAGTTGATTGTAGTGAAGATAAATCTTGAACAATACACATGGCTAAGGCAAGAGGTGACCGAACACGCCTATATACTATTAGACAAATAAAAGAGAGTTTTGGATGGATCATGTTTTAATATAAATAATAATGTAGCTTAAAATATTTTAAATTAAGAGATTTAATTTCCAGAAATAAACTTAAATTTTAAAAACATTTGATATCTGAAGTAAACTTTTTACACAATATATACTTCACTATTCTATTGGATTAAATTGGTAAACTAATTAAAAACGCGAGCTTACTAATTATCTCTAAATTTTTTTTGGGTAGTAACTACAATACATACATACCTAATACATAGTAATATTACTAATTGTTTTATAATAGAAAAATAAAAAATAAAAATATATATACATACTTTTATGAAAATACTGTTTACAGATAATTGAAGATCGAAGTGAATTTACATTATCTGATTTTACTGTGTACAATATCTAATTAACTATATATTTATTGTGCGCGACAAACAAGTTGAATCCAGAATGAGCTACAAAAATCGACATTATTCCTTCTCTCTCTCTCTCTCGAAAGCGTTTGACCAATCAAAACGCAAGAAACATTTATGACGTGATCCGCGAGATCGTTCATTGGTCAAACGCTTTCTCGAGGTAATAGGTCGATTTTTATAGTTATGTAATATACAATATAGATTGAGCTACACTGTACTAAAAGTAGTGCATTACAGAAGCTCCAAATACATCGGCTGGTCACAACGCATAAGAGAGGTAGGGTTCTCGTACGTTTAAATTCCTGTCAACTTGGCATACCAAATACTGAACGCTCATTGGTTGTCTATTGATCATCGGCTACTTCACCCAATGAGCGTACAGTATTTGGTATGCCAAGTTGACAGGAATTTAAGCGTAACGACAAACGCACGAGAAACCAGAGGCTAGTTTATTATAACTTTAGCGTTGTGCAAGCTGAACTGCACTTTATTGCGTAACCGTAAGTGTCTACGGCTATATACGTCTTGATCACGCGGTATTTGACTTCAAGCCAGGGTTTAATTTGTTTGATACAAGACGGTACAAAAAAAATCAATACAGTTGGAATAAAATAAAATGCACACATTGACTAGTAAATGCTTAAAATGTAATTGGGGCAAGTAGATTAAATATAGAAGAGTCTCACTCGAGAGGTCGTGATGAGAAGATCTCCGTCGAAGAATTTCGTCTCGATAACGACATTGCCACTGAAAAAAAAAGAAAAATTTTGTTTTCATTTCAAATACTTCGTGTAATTTTAGTTAAGGATTTTTATAAAAAAAGACTGTGTAACTGGAAGGTAGTGCCCTATAACATTATCTTCCAGTTACACAGTCTTTGTACCTTCTGTTGTTGTTGTTTGTACTATAAAGAATTTTCTATCTACCTATAACAGGTACCTAACCTAACATAACCGTTGGTGGCGATTCTCTAAATCAAAACTTCAGTACTTTTCTGATACAGGAAATGAAAAAGGTAGATATATATTTTAATTTTGTTTAGCTTTGAAGAATGAAAGCTTTCGCGCCCCAAATCGGCTAAATCAACCAGCATGACATTTTGTATATGGATTGCTTACTTGATTGATAAGCCCAGCGACCACACTTTGAGTTTAGTTATAACGTGTTTCAATATCTGAAAAGAGCAGACATATCTCTTGCTGTCTCACTCCCCCTACAATTACAGAAAATGGTGGGAATGGAAAAACAATGTTTACTCATTTTAGTCAAAATCGTTTTTCAATGACATGCGTTATGTGAAACATTTCTACGCTACAACCTGGTAATACTGGCAGCTATGCTCTCCTTGTCATGAGTAACGCGTGAGAGCAGGTAAGAGATAACGCGATACTAGAGGCTTCGAATTGTATACTTGCAATCAGTGGTGTGCACGCTAGATTGGACTTTGTTGCTTAGTTGAAAAAGTTGCTATTTATATGAATGTTCTTGTGGAGTGATTGTTCTGTACAGTGAGTACCTATTATTTATTCTGTGCTACTGAGACCAACCCTAGAGGATACTTTTTATTTGAGAAAATAAATAAATCTTCTGGGAAGATTACTTTCGGTAGATGCCTATAGTTTTCTATAAAAGCTCATTTGACTGACTCACTTGAGAATGTTAGCAGGCATCATTTGTGATTCAGGTGCGGATTCGATGACAGACTGCCAAGTGTTGGTTGAGTTGGCGATCACATAACCAAACTCAAAGAACCATTCTTCTAGGCAGCGCCCTTTGAACAGTACTTTCTGAAATTCAAAATATATGGTTAGTTTGTGTTAAATATGGTTAATGAAAAACACAGTGGTCAAACGCTAGACAAGTTTGAAGTAAAAAAAAAATTACTGTCATTTCGGTACCTACTAGCTGTTACAAATTTAAAAAATGTAATACTTCAATATTGTTTTAGGTACACAATTGAGAAAAACACAAATACTTGTATAATAACAATAATAATAATAACGCCTATAGATCACATACATAGATCCTGGACCCTAACTAGGATTCCCTGTCTAGGGACCCAAGAACTACGAGGATCATGGTCCCACAACACCCAGACTCAGAACAAGTATTACATGAACATTTATTATGCATGAACTAGGTAATAATACCAGTTTTTCAATATCCCTGTTTTAAAATCAATGTTCAGACAAAAGGTGTTCTTAAAATAATTCTATTCTAACTTATGGCACTGTAATAATAATTGTTACTAGTATAAGTAGTTACAAACACCATACATAGATATTACATGAGCAATCTATTATCAGAATCACACAGTATTAAACGCTATAATTAATATTTTTTAAATTTTATTTATTGTATATCACAGTGGAATTTAATTTACTCTTTTCCTTATGTATGTACTCAGATCATCCTATAGAATATTCATACAAGGTCCAATTTAAAAAAATAAGATTTTGGTTAAGTGTTTAGTGCTTGTTAAAATAGCTGCATGACAGCCGAAATGTCTATTTAACGGTACATACAGCATGGGCACCAGCTGAGTGCTTTATAAAAGTTTAGTAGGCAATAAAACACCTGCTTTGTTCAATGTAACAAGGCTTTTCTTTAGAATTTAAATTTGATAATACCTAGATTTAAGTTTTATTTCATAAATACTTTTTTATTTAGTTATATGGGACCGTTCTATAGCATGGACTGAATACACACATTAAAGTAAAAGAACGAATTAAATTCCACCTTGTATATATTTATATATTTTTAAACATCACCTGCTCCAATCTGAATCTCTCCATTGACTCTATGGAGCTGAAGTTCATTTCTCGAGACACCACACGGCACTTGAGAATGCGCTTAGGAACCCTAGCTTCATGCTCCACTTCTGGACTGGAGAGATCTTCATTATGCTGCCAGAGGATTTTCCCTGTTAAATATATGAATATAGCATTTCATTTTATATGTAATTTACGGTGATAAATTCAAGTATTTGGTGCCATTTTGATATCATGATTCACGTTGCACAATATCATATAAACCACTTTTATTTTTCATTGAACCTTTGTTTTACATTATATCAATACAATTATATGTGTAACAACCGCATTATTATATTAAGGCAAATCTTTAAAACAAACTTAAATTACAATTAATTTTAAATAGAAGTTACCTGAGTCAGCATCTCTGAGGTTCATCCAATTTCTGTTTAAAAAATACAAGTTAAGGATATTAGTCCATTTGGATGTCTATTGAATAGTTGGTATATAGATGATGTGAGATGCTTTAAATACATATTCAAAATGCATTGACATAAACTACAAATCATTACCAAAAACCAGGCACACATATGGTTGTTCAGTAAATAATGTAGGTATCAAACAAAGCTATCAATTTACACCATGATAAATGATTTAACATATATTTTGTTATATACAGACACTTTTGACTTCATTATCAATTAAATAGTATATAATAAAGTAGCAGGTACTACTTTTTAACCACCAATAATGTGGATGAAAGTATGAAATGATCATTTTTGTAAAGGATACACTTGAAAGCCTTTTAGTATAGTTTCTACTCTATCTTGCTTCTCTTCTTCTGCTTGCAGTACTTCCGTCATTATGTGAGAAATCTCGTGTGCTTATAATTTTTCAGAAACTAGATTCCTATGGATTTAAGCACTTAAATTCAGTACAATTAGAAAAAGAAAATCTTGCAAAACTGCAAGTAAAGGAACCAAATCCAAAAGCCACAACAAAAAACAGTGCTGCCAACTCGTGTGTTAGACAAAGGGAGCTAAATATTCTTATACTAAAAAAGAGTGTGCATTAGATCACACGAGTGAAGTACAACTTCTTTGACTTCTTTTGTCTTGCCCCTAAAGTAATATACGAAACGTAACTCTTTCTTTCTATCTTCACGTAAATAAGTCTATACAATATTTAAGTTCAAATCAAGTTTCACTATTTCCTCTCAGTAGTCAAAATAAAGCCCAGTTATATCAGTGGATACTTTACTCTTACAATACAGTTTAGATGAGAACACGAAAAGATACATTTCGTCTTTGTATCATTTACATTTGCCTCATGCACGTTCACGAAGTCATAGCGCTTAGTAAAATAGCATTAATGCACATCAACATCAACCCTTGAAATAACTCCCAATTCATTATCACAAAAATAAAATGGTAAGAGAATAAGTGAATAAGCAGATCCGAAATAAATCGCTATACCAAAGATCGAAAAGACAAGGCTAGCATTTTTAGGAAAACTTGGCAACTTTCCAAATATTAATAATAAAAAAAAGAAGTTGGACATTGACGTTGACGGTAAATAAAACGTTGAATTTAGTTTTTGATTATTTATTATTTCATTATCAATATTATTACTTGTTGTAAATATAGTATTCTTTTGTTTTGTTTCAGCATTTTAGATTCATCTAGTACTTTCATAGTTGACCTCATTCTCCACATATACCATTTCTCACTGAAAAATCTTCATTTGATATGCTATCTTTCTACGTGATATTGGCAAAATTGTGGTAACCTCTCCACAAAGGCCATTTACAAAGAGTTGAAGTTGAAGTTAACATTTGACAGCTCGTTTTACTAAAAAGGTTCATCAGTATTGGTGTGCAGCGCTATCTACCGCAAATAACCAAACTTATAAATTAACGTTTCATTCTTCTGATTTTTTATGTCAACTTTGCAGAGCTGGTGGAGTCGTTGAGAAAATAAATAAAATCATTGATAATGGAGGACGTGGTATGTAATTAAAATTATCAATTTTGAAAAGTTTACATGCTTTAAAAATAAAAGGGGTTCCTCAAAAATGAACCAAATATATAAAAAAAAAATTCTTCACTCGGTTTTCAGTTTCTGCGTGTAACAACTTTTTTAAGATGGATGACTGACTTGATTTTGACAGTTTGCAAATGAACAATTTGATGGTATTTTTGTACATTTTCAGTTTTTATTGAAATAGTTATAGTATTAGAAACGTAAAGCAATAATAAACAAAAGTAACAAATGTGTACATTTATTTCATAGCATTTATGTGACTGCATTAGAAAATTAATTGGGATAGGAGAGCAATTTCTATGAACTCAAAAAGCGATTCGGACGAAGCTTCAAGGTAATTTTATTATACGTCTTATTTCATCGATACTAATTTACTCAGGGAAATGCTCAGAAAACCATTGATTTGAAGGAGTTTTGGAGAAAATTAATATAACCGTGATAAGTGCTTTTTATTGTATCAAAACTAAAGTTAGGTTATGCATTACTTGCTATTTTGGTTTCTTTGTTTTGGCCAATTGAATACTCAGAGGGCTTTGAAGTCACGTGAGCCTTTTGTTTATAGGGGGAGCGAAGCGTCATCGTCAAAAAACACAACCCCTAGTATTCCAGAACAGGAGTCAACATCAAATTTATGCTCTGCAACAGTGCTCAATCACACTGAGGACACAATGAAACGAGCTGCAGCTAAACAGTTATTAGAGCGATACTTCTACCAGCTTGTGGATGGCTGTGGAAATCCTAACTGCGATAATCAGTATTGTGCCTCAAGTGGAGAGGTACTTTCATGTTCAATTACATTATACACCTATAGTAATAATAACATATCTCAGCTATAACTTTAATTTAAAACATTCTTGTCATTAACATGTTGATAAAAAGTCTCTCTTACTTAATAAACATATCTGTTTTAATGGTTTTTAACATGGTGCATTATACTACTGATTTTAGGCAAGGAATTTATCACCCAATGAAGCAGCAGCTGAAGCCATAATACTGTTCTCTAAAGAGGCCCGCCTTTGTGAAACACTTCCTAACAAAGTACCGAGAACAGAATCAAGCAGTGATATAAGTGCCAGGTACAAAACAAATATGGATCAGTGTATAATGTTTTGAATGAAGCTTAATAACTTACATAAATCTTCACCTAAAACTTCGGGGTTCACTAAATTGAGAGATATGAAAATGTCTATATTCTGTAACACTTGAGAATACATTCATTTTCATATTTTAGTGATGTATTAATTCAAAAATGGGATGTATACCATTTCTACAGTTTTTAATTGTAAATCCATAATTCCCTAGTTGCATTAATTTAAAGGATTAATTTAAATACAAGGAAAAATTTAAGAACAATTTTGAAACAATTTTGTCTACAACCTGTGCTAGGAGTGCAGGTAAAAATAGGAAATATATGATAAACATGAGAATTCATTTTGTTTTCAATCTCAAACAAATTTATTACTTTCCTATAGGTTTATTAAGTCCCTCTGACAAAAATTACAGTCTGTGTTTGCCAAATTTTTGTTTTATCTTCATTATGTTGTGTGTCATATTTTTATTTTGAATTATTACATTGTATTTTTTAATACCTAGGTATTACAAAATTAGATTATGACTTGTAGACTGTGGACTATGGGTAAGTTAATAATATAATCTATGTTTATTTTCATTTATGTATCAATGTGATCTTTAAAGATGTTCAATTTTATTTTTATTTTTGTAGCACAACATGTACCACATCAAATGCAAAAGCCAATAAAGAGAACACAAGAAATAATCAGGAGTCACCGGAGTGCAGTACTGCATTAGTCAAAGAAAGCACATCGAAAGAGGAACCCGAAGCTAGTCATAATGTATCTCGAAAGGAGGAGCCCAAAACTCTTAGTTATAGCAGTGAGTTACTTTCTTTGATCAGTCATTGCTAACAAGCCTTGATGTTTAATTGTATTACTGCTTTATTAAATTTTAGAGTTTTGAAGTAAATTCACTTCTGAGTGGGCTATTATTGGGCTATTACATAAGCATAAAGTTTTGATATAAATTAAAATTATGTTGTATTTGTTAAACGGTTGAAATGGAATTGTGATAAAAAGGTTTATTTGGAAACTCCATTAGATTATCATGGGTGGTGTATTTTTACCGTATTAAAGTATATATAAAGTATTGATGATGATTATATTGAAAATTACCAGTGATATAAAAAAATACTGATTTCATCACTGCTTTCCACTACGCTAGGGTGACCCCTGACACCACTTTGAGATTAAAAAGGACTAAAAAGTATAGCTTATGTATTTGACTTTTCTTACATGGGTCACAAAAAAGAAAGGCTAAGTTAATTTTATCCTGAAAAATTAACCCATTCCTGAGGGACAACCTATGCAGGTGCAGCTGCAAGCAGCCAGCTAGTTGAAAAAATACTAGTAAAAATTAAATTAGAACAAGATAACAAAAACAAACACAGTAATGAAATAAATACATAGGTAATTTAATCTTGGGAGGTATGTAAATTATGCCTTGTTTTAATTGAGGCCTAAACTTTTGTTTCTCATATTCTGTGGAACTTATATCATTAACTTAATAGATTAAGCCATATTGTTAAAAGATAAAAGACAATAAATTTCAAGCAAATTAATAAATTAAAATATAATTTGAGTCATTATCTAATGATTCTCATTTGCGTATATGAGTATTTAACCAGTTGGACACAAGACCCAGGCTATCGCCATTCTAATATAATGGATACAAAATATAGGTTCAACTTATTGCTAAGAAAGCTTGAAGATTTGCTGATATCCTTGCTAGATGGTGACCCATTGACAGAGGAGCGGATCAGCCAGCTTTGTGACGAGTGCCTTGAGTCCCAGTTGAAAAGGCCATTGATCAGGGCCCTTGGTGAGGCGTTCACGCAGCCCGCTATACTGGCCAGGTGCTTCGCGAGGAAAGTTGGGGAAGAGAGTAATAATGGTGACGATGGAAGGAAAAGTGTCGGTGAGCCGCATTTACTTTGTAGTGTTTCATAAGAGGATGTGTAACATAGTGTACCCCTGCCCTAAACTAATCTCGATGGGAGAGACCCATTTCCCAGCAGTGGAATTATATCTTTGATGCTTTGTGTACGAAAATGAAAAGCAATACTAGATCCTAAAAGATAATAATGATGGTTACTAAAGAAAAAAATAAATATTAATAAATCCACTCCCTATATATCTAAACCTAATTACAATTTTGAAGTATGTTAACTAATATATGATGTGTTTCAGATAAAGAATCAAAAGAAATGTGCACATCCAGTGATCCGGACAAAGATGTAGATAGCGTAACGGGGCCTGGACTAGATGTTGCCTCCTGCAAAAGAGCATTTAAGTACCTGTCTAAGGTTGGTTGGTCTACCCACTTTCCATTCATTTTGTAATGTGTTAACGTCGTAATATATTGAAAAGGATTCACGAACTAGAATGTGTTTTACCAAAGCTCCTGATAATTTTAAATGAAATAAAAATTAAATGAAAAACAAAATTTTATGAAGAAGTATAAAAAGTAGCCTATGTGTTAAGTATATAAGCTATCTATATTCAAAATTTCATCGAAGTCCGTCCAGCCGTTTGACCGCGAAAGAGTAACAAAATTTCGCGTTTATATTATCAGTAGGATGTAAAATAATTATAATTATCTAATTTAACATGGATGAAGATTTAAAAAAAAGCACCCACATAATGTTTAAGTCTATATGGGTTTTTTTGAGATTTCATTTTCAAAATGTGTTTCTAGATATCATAGAATCGACGTATTTAGTAGACATAACATTCACCCACCCATACCTCTCAATTATCGTATCGGATGTCGCTCGCATTTCATAAGCATTAGCATTGAGATAAATCTCGAATATTCCAGATGCCGCCAGAATATTACAGCCCCGCGTTAGTTTCCTCTCTCAAAACTTTAGCCGACACGATGGTAATTGATCTTCGGATAACGAAAAAGATGAGCGTTGAAGAAGTTGTGAACTGCTTTGTGATAGCGTTTGAAGTTCCGGATCTAGGATGCAGCGATTACTTGGAGATTGCCTTGCCCGCCTTGTGCCATGCCGCTGAACACTTGCCGATAAAAGGTATAGATATTTTGACCTTATTATCGTGTGACCATTCAAACCATCTGGTTATGATGGTAAAGAGGTTGGTTAAAAACGTATATTAGATTTAAATAGCTTTTAACAAAATATCTACTGGATACTTTTTCAGTATGTTCCAGGTGTTATTGTCATTCAAACAATTAATATTAATTGGGGCTCTCTGCTTCTTCGTCAAGAAGTGAAGGCAAACATTGTGAAGAAACTGTCGTGTCAGTAATCACAAAATGAAACGCCTGTAACTATGTTATTTTTGAGATATTAAATTTTTATTTTCGCTGCTGTCTATTTTTAAAAATAGCAGTCAAATTGTCTTGTGAGACGGCATTTGGCTAGTGTGGTGGATTTTGGCCTACACTCGCAATGAGAGAGAAGCGTCGCATCGTTTTGAACGGCCTAATGCTGTTGGTCTCTACCGACCTTTGCACGGTCACCGGGCGAGCGAAGCCGCGCGTCCCAACAGTGGGATCGTATGCGCTGATGATATCATTGCCTTTCCGCAGCTCAAGCGAAACTAGCGCGTGTGTGGGCGCAGCACTGTAAAGAGAGTTTGCGTCACATATTGGAAACCTTACAGCAGCTGATCACACTGCGGGTCATATCGACCAACTACTCGCGGCACTTCCAAGTGCAGGACGACGAGAATGTCACATCTGCCACTAAGCTCATGAAAGTAAGTTTAATGCCCGCATTAAAGTTTAACAGATCCTTGAACGAGAGGATATTTATTTCCCTAGCATTTAAATCTAGAACTACCCGCAATATTTTAGTTAGCTGAACGTGTATAAACTAAGTTTAATACGCTAAATATCTATGTAAATGAAAAAAATGTATATGTAAGTACGTTAAACCCAATAGGGTTATTACATTATAGTAATTTTGTTTTTCTCATATCAGTGAATTTATGCTTAATGCGAAATAAATATCTTTAACCAGATCCAGGTTTGCAGTTGTCCTTCTGTAACGTATCTACTGTAACGCATTTGGTTACGTCATAATTTTTTTTTTGTTTGGTTTTGGCTCCACACTTTTGTGTATTTAACCAGTGTCAAGTAATTGATATATCTCAAGCCAATTAATATCATATAGTGTGTCAAGTCAAGTCACAGTCCAAGTCATCAAGTTAAGTCATAGTCTAGTCTAGTCTAGTCAAGTAATACTCCTAGTAAAGTGGTGGCAACTTTACCAGAAGCTTCTATGGAGTTTTGGAAACAACACGAAAAGAAAAGTTTCACCATAATTATACCACTTTCCCACACTCATGACTGTAATTCAGCACTTAACGAACAAAATGCCACCAATTTTATGCACTAACACTGAAAATAACACACGTTTTGGAAAATAATACAATGCGGCGACGCGATCTTTTTCGTTTTCCCGCCAAAAATCCTCAAAAATATTTTTACATGTTATGTTACGGTTGGAAATCCAATCTATGGATTCCCGAACGTAACATAACATGTGAAAATATTTAGTTCAAAAACTGGTTAACGAAATCTTCCCTTAACCAGTTTTTGAACGGTATTTCAGGGATCGGCGACTTCACCCATTATTAATATTATAAATCTTATATGTTACAAAACAAACGTAAGTAATCAATAACGGATATTTCCACAGATCGTGTATTACGCTAACATGCTAGCCGGAGCAATGGAGCCGAACACGCTGAGAGAGGAGCCCATAGTGATCCAGAACCAACAGGACCCGTTAGATGATGTTTTAGGGCATTTGTACCCACCTACCTCTATGAAAGGATCAAAGGATGAACAACCTCAGGATCCATTAGGTAATTATATATTGGATGCTGGTACCTGCATGGATAGATAATATGTAATTACGTAAATACAAGAGCCTAGATTTTTTTAAATAAGATTTTATTAAGTAGCTTGCGTAATATCATCAGTCAGACGTCTTCAGGCTGTTTAGGTTGATGATTATGATGATTTCGCTTTAAATCATCTTATACTTATGTATCTATCATAATTAATTAATTCACTGCACATGGGGGTAATTTTAACAATTTTATAAGTCAAAATCAAAATTCATATTAAACACTGGATTAACATATAGGCTACATTTTATCCCGGAAAAGTGAAATTTTCCCGTAGGATGAGCAAATAATTAAAATAATTTTTATACGCGGTTTCACCCGCGGGGCGCAACTAGTAACAAATAATATTGAAGTGGTGTAAAATATCCAAATAATTCCTATATTCAATGTGGTAAGGTTGGTACAACCAACCAACAAGTAAATTATCATGTTTTTGTTTCAGCTATTGAATTAGATATAAATGTCCTAGACGCTAGGAAACCATACCTGCCATTCGAGGAATTCTACAACGAACCTCTTAGTGATACTATAGAAATGGATATAGACTTTGGTAATTATAAGACAGAAATAAGTAGAGGTGAGCATTTTTTTGTATTTTTTTCTAAGTTGAAGATAGTAATGTCATTTTTTTTTTGTGCAACATCTTAAATCTATTGCGATAGTTTTAACGTTCTCTCTCTTTCATACTATAGGTGTAAATGACAAAGATTGCAATAGCTTTAGAATTTTGCTTTTTTTTTACTTTAAACTTGTACTACTTGTATATTTGACCACGCTCTCACCTGATGGGAAGTGACGATGTCATCGAAGGTGTAGCATGCTAGCCAAGTAAATACCTATTCACTCTTCTCTAATCTAAAAATATTGCAGTATCTTCCATATATGGTCGAAATGATAAAAAGATTAAGTTTAGGATTTGGTACCAATACCAAATTACATTTAAACTGATAAGCTGACTGACAATCATGATTACGACATTGGAGATTAATTTTACCTGTATCTCCCAATTCTCATCACTTTGAACACTGTATAATTATTTACACATATATGTTTTCTTCATTTCTTAATTTCGACCATATATGGAAGGGACAACAACACTTTTAGAATAGTTTTAACAGTTCTTATGCTATTGCGATCCTTGTCATTTACGCCTATAGAGCTAAAGGGAGTTGCTGTAATATTTAATTATTATTTTTGCACTTGTTTTAAATTACTCAGACTATTAAATAAATTGACTATATCTCCTTTTGCAATCATCCTTTAAAACGCGTTCGATTCGAGTTCAATCGAATTTAACCTCCATATTTCGTTTGTAGGTAAAAAGTTCGCGTTCCTAAAGTACCCGTTCATATTGACCGCGGCGACCAAGTCCCTCGGGCTGTACTATGAGAACCGGATCCGGATGTACTCGGAGAGACGCGTGTCTTTACTCCACGCGGTGGTCGGGGCTACGCCCCCCATGCCCTTTCTCAGGCTTAAAGTGCGACGCACGCATATTATTGACGATGCGCTTGTCGAGGTAAATAAATAACATGTTTTAATTCAGAAATGGTAACAATTTTCTGTTGTAGAAGCTATGTAAAATTCACAAATGGACTCTAGTGGATATGTAAAAGGTATGTTAGGTTATGGTCCTGCATTCTTAAGGGTCTATATTACCAGGATTCTCTATCTCGCTCGCTACATTTTTGCAGATATTAAATGATGTGAAGATTAATTATGAATTGAAATATTGAAATTTAATGATGAAAAATCTGTCTAATAAGACCTTTAAAAATTACATTACAAAAACGTTTAACTTAAATTTATTTTATGATATTTTTGTTAGGTAAATATTTTTGTAATCTTATCTTTAAGAGTCTTATTGAAAAGATTTTTCATGAACAGTAAATTCTATCATATAATATAGTCAAAATTTTCGATTGCGTGAGCAATATGAATATTCTTCGTTTTCGACTATTCCTTGGTTTGTTCATTTGTTTTATTTAATCGTATGATAAGTGTTGACGAAGCAAACAAGGTATGTGACAAAAAAAAAGAAAATGACGTTTTATAGGGATGCCATGCAGTAGATGTTTTCTGGCTGACGATTTGATGTAAATGGTCCATTTTCCCCTGCAGTTGGAGATGGTAGCGATGGAGCGAGCATTAGACCTGAAGAAGCAGCTGGTGGTTGAATTCGAAGGGGAACAGGGCGTGGACGAAGGCGGCGTCAGCAAAGAGTTCTTCCAGCTCATTGTTGAGGAGATCTTCAACCCGGATTATGGAATGTTCACCCAACAGCCGGACTCGCTCACTGTATGGTATGATATGTTTTATTTAGCAAATTAACCACATCCTACTGACAAACATCTTTTTCCATCGTCATACTATTTCCATCCATAATATATGTCACTTTCTCAAGCTAAAACTCCATAGAAGCTTCAAGTAAAGTTGCTACCACTTTTCTAGGAGTATGACTTTGACTAGACTATGACTTGACTTGATGACTTTGACTTTGACTAGACTGTGACTTGACACATATTTGCGTGAAATATCATTAATTTGATAAATTATCAATTACTTGACACTGGCTAAATACACAAAAGTGTGGAGCCAAAACTTAAAAAAAATGTTTCACTTTGGGAGTTTTGGCGGAAAAACGAAAAAGGTCGCGTCGCCGCATTGTATTATTTTACAAAACTTGTGTTATTTTCAGTGTTAGTGCATAAAATTGGTGGCATTTTATTCGTTAAGTGCTGAATTACAGTCATGAGTGTGGGAAAGTGGTATAATGATGGTGAAACGTTTCTTTTCGTGTTGTTTCCAAAACTCCATAGAAGCTTCTGGTAAAGTTGCCATCACTTTACTAGGAGTATGACTTGACTAGGCTAGACTATGACTTGACTTGATGACTTGGACTGTGACTTGACTTGACATATATATCTAATACCTTTTAACTTGAAAAATTATCAATTACTTGACACTGGCTAATTACACAAAAAAGTGAAGCCAACACAAAAAAAAGCAAAACTGTTTAAAAAATTAAAAAGAAAAGCCTTTTTTCGGCCAGTCGCCAACGTCTTTATTAAATTATCAATATAAATAAATTCGTTTTTTTATTTCCAGGTTCAACCCCACATCGTTTGAGACTGAAGCGCAGTTTACGCTGATCGGAATAGTTTTAGGGTTGGCGATATACAATAATATCATACTTGCTGTAAATTTCCCAATGGTTGTGTATAGGAAGCTAATGGGCAAGAAAGGATCCTTTGAAGACTTGGCTGATTGGAATCCAGTAAGTACTCGTTCTTAAACTAATTTAAGAAATTTTGTTAAACTAATTTTAGAAAGATGTAAAGCGCTTATTTTTGCAGCCAGTAATTTGTTTTAAACCGATTTCCTTATTTGGACCATTTTGCTTGTTTCATCTAATTTCGAGATGTATGCTATTTTTGTGATCCTTTTTTATTTGTTAGAATAAAGCACTTACTGTATTGAATACAAACAAAGGGTTAAGTTTTAAAAAACTTAACCATTTGTTGAATAAATTGTAAATAAATTTCATTTTATGCTTTTGTATTACTTATTGTTAACAAAAAAGTTTAATCTTTATGATTATAACTGAATCGCTTGCTTACCATAAATCACACTAATATTATATAGGCGAAAGTTTGTGTGTATGTTTGTTACTCCTTCACGCTCCAACGGCTGAATGGATTTACATGAAATTCGATACTAAGATAGCTGATACACTGGATTAACATATAGGCTACATTTTATCCCGGAAAAGTGAAATTTTCCCGTGGGATGAGAAAATAATTAAAATACTTTTTATCCACGGGTGAAACTGCGGGGCGTAACTAGTATCATATATAATCAACAGATACATTTTTAAACTTATATTTCCTTTAATTAAAATTAGTTCTTTTCCTTTCTAGACACTTTACAACGGATTAAAAGACATGTTAGACTACACTGACAGTGACTTAGAAGAGGTGTACTACCAGACCTTCAGGATATGCTACCAGGATGTGTTCGGAAACACTTTGTTCCACGACTTGAAGGAAAACGGGGACAGTTTATTCGTTACGCTAGAAAATAAAAAGGTAATTCTGAATGTAATCTCCAAGCAGTATGAAAGCTACTTAAGAACTTTACCAGTCAATTTGCATGATCATAGGGTTAGAGTTACTCCATGAAATTCCTGAACAAAATTGAAAATTCATTGAAATCAAATCACCAAAAACTACCATAAAAAGATGAGAATACCTACCTCCTAAAAGAGAGTTTATATTGTTCCGCAAATTTTGCATTTTCCAGCTTTGAAACTGCATTCACAGCTTAGCAGTTGTTTTTTGTAATGTTAATAAATAACGTGACGAGCTTGTCGTTCGCTTGATGTTAAGCGTCACGGCTGCCCATAACAGTTGCAGTACTACTCGGAACTCGCGAATCGGTAAAGAAAAAATTAAACTGTGAGATCAGGTTACAAAGCCTCATTTGCCCAGTAAATTCACTTGTTACAGTGCCGTCTAAACCGGAACACAATAGTGCTTGCACACTACTGCCTGGCGGCGGAATAACCGACAAAGCGATCGTATCTGCCTAGACGGACTGCGAAAGAGTCCCCTTGGCGTACTAAAACCCATTAATGGATCTTTATGTCCACTTTGTTCCTTTATCCATGATTTTTTGAATACTGAAATTTTTAGTACTATCGAGTAACTGCTGGGCGATCACGTAACTCGATTGCAACTAATAGAAACAAATTTGTATGGATTTAACAGTTTGAATACACAGTTTACGTGCGTAGTTAGTATGGAAATTTCCCCTGTTGCATTGCAATCAAAGTTTCGTGATCTCCCCCTGGTAATCCATTGTAAACATCCATTGATGAGCATTTTTGTATCCTACCACCTTTTTTTTCTTTTTCTCTTTTTATGTTATTGAATGATGTGACGAGCTAGTCGTTCACCTGATGTTAAGCGCCACGGCCGCCCATAACATAACAGTGTCTAAAACATAGAGTTTCAAGCGACACTGCACTGCGCACATCATCCTGAGACATCAGCACAGTCTGGTAACTTACTTGACTGTGAGATCAGATCAGACCTATTGCCGTATGAGTGGAAACCCGCCAACTCTATTTCTCATCCATCCCCCAATATTGCAGGAGTTCATTGAGCTGTACTCGGACTTTCTTTTAAACCAATCTGTGGAGACACAGTTCCTCGCGTTCCGGCGCGGCTTCCTAATGGTGACGGACGAAAGCCCGCTCGCCGCTCTCTTTCGACCCGAAGAGGTGGAAATGCTGGTTTGTGGGAGCAAGGTATGGTGGAAACCTCAGTAATTTTAATGTTGTCATGTGATTTTTTATAGGATGCAATTATAAGTTCACATACGAGTTGGTATGATGAGTTTCATAGTTCATACAGAATGTGTTTTATGTTGCACGAGCTTCTGCCCGCACCGCGGCGTGGCCTATGGGAAAATAATTCAACCACCCATTTCACCCTCTTAAGGGTGGAATTTCGAAAAATCCTTTCTTAGCGGATGTCTACGTCATAACATCTACCTGCATGCCAAATTTCAGCCCGATCCGTCCATTGGTTTGGGCTGTGCATTGATAGATCACTGTCAGTCAGTCAATCAGTCGGTCACCTTTAAGTTATATATATTTAGAAGATAGAAGATAGTTCATGTATGGGAATATGTTTCATAGTTTAAATGAAACATATTCCTGTATGAGGTGGACACAGGAGTGTGTTTTATACAGGTGTCTCATAGTCCAGACAGGATATTTCATAGTTGATTGAAGGTGTCTTATCTATATGTACATACTGACTAAATTGTATATCAACGCACAGCCTAAACCGCTGGTCCTAGAGACTTGAAATTTAGAGGGTGTGGTCTTTGTAAAGTGTAGGTATCCATTAAGAAAGGGTTTTTCGAAATTCCACCCCTAAGAGGGTGAAATGGGTGGTTGAATTATCCATGAAAAAATTTCTTCTTCGTTTCCTATATCCCACGTGGGCGAAGCCGCGGGCAAAAGCTAGTAGTTCATATAGGACTTTTTCATAGTTCATAATACAGGATGCGCTTCATAGTTAATACAGAATGTGTTTTATGTTTCATATTTCATTCATGATGTGTTTTATAGTTTCAAAGGGATGAGAAAAAAAGTTTAGTTTCTTTATAACGATTACTTTTGTAAGTAGTGTAAGTTCTGTATGTAAGTATGTCGAAGAATGTAATCGTGTTACTATTGCTATTACAATTAATACTTTTTGAAAAATAAATTTAATTCCTTCAAAAATGTTATAATGAAAACCCACACTACCCTCTTTCAGAACTTCGATTTTAACGAGCTGGAAAAATCAACGGAATACGACGGCGGCTACACATCGGACTCGCAAACGATAAAAGACTTCTGGAGCGTCGTCCACAGCCTCACATTAGAGGATAAGAGGAAACTTCTACAGTTCACAACCGGCTCCGATCGCGTGCCGGTAGGCGGCCTTAGTCATCTAAAGTTGGTGATAGCAAGAAACGGCCCAGATTGTGACCGCCTACCAACAGCTCACACTTGCTTCAACGTCCTACTACTACCGGAATACGAAAGCAAAGATAAGCTACAAGACCGACTAATGAAGGCAATCAGTTACTCCAAAGGCTTCGGAATGCTCTAACCGCGAACAAACAGATATAAGTATCCTACCTTACTAAGAAACACTGCGTAACGGTACAATAACTGCTATGTTTTCTCTTGTTTTATCTTTGCCCATTTCAAGTTTGATAAACAGAAACAAAAGATAAAATAGTTATTTCTCCGCTACGCAATGTTTATTAATAAGGGTTAATAATTGTTGTAAATGATCCGTGATGGTGTATTTGTATCGTTTAATTAAAGTTTGTTTATTTATACAGAACGGTGTTTCAATGAAACGCTTCTTTAATCAGGTTGTTTATTAAAGACAGTAAACTATGAATATAGTTACAAATGTAAAAATAATGACATCAAAGTATTAGGAACTCCTCACCACTAATATTAGCCTATGTTATAGAAGAAATGCTTGGAGGCTTACGTTACAAATTTAAGTAATTGATAGCAGTAAGTTACGTTACGGGTTGTCCGTTAAGATATCAACAAGTTTATTGCATTTAATTAATGCGTTAAGTCATAAGCCCCCTTTAAGCAAAATCCTACCTAACTCCCTTCCATGTACTAATACAATTTGATTACCAATTTGTACAGAACATTTAGTTTTCTTTTGCAAAATTTTGCTATGATATAATAATTTATGAGCGTTTTAATATTTTTTTCTTCTATTAGCAAATCACATGGAATTTGGTTCTATATTTCTAGTGTTTACAGTATCCAGTTTACAGTATCCTAAGTAACCTAAACTTAGACGTGCCATTAATTACAGCAATTGTCTAGCTGGCTTCTTATACCTTTCTCACTCTATCATACTACAGACAGAGCGAGAAAGGTGTCTTCACCGACAACTACAGCAAAAAATTGCTACATACATAAGCTAAAATACATATGACCCGTACGCATGGAAGCTAAAGTCATAGGCCGGCTAAAACACCACTGCCTGTAACGTTTTGAAAAGAGATAAAAGATCGTGTCGTGTGGTGGTTGAGCAGGGCCACTCGTAACGGTTCGATTCCCACGTCTGGACAAGTATTTGTACACAGAAAAAAAGCGCAAATACTTCTTCCGAGTCTAGGTGTTGTGGGACCATGGTCCTCGTAGTTCCTGGGTCCCCTAGACACGGAATCCTAGTTAGGGTCTAGGATCTATGTATGTGATCGTTGGGAGTTATTATTATTTTATATCGATTTCCACAGCTCATGTTATCTTGCTGATGATCTTAGCTTTCACGCGTCAAGCCACGTCTAAGTAGAAGTCAAGGCAACAATGTTGTGGTGAGAGGACACCGCGGTCTTGAGGTGTAGATCGTGGACCACTAGAGGGAAGGGGCGTCGGCAGGGCGCTTCAGGGGGACGCGGGGCGCTAGAAACGTCCGCAGACGCTCGCCGGTACTGATGTCTGGGGGCAAGAAACGATGCTGTAAGTATACTTTATACATTTTAGAACACAGTTCTGTAGACTATGCAGGACCACTATCGTCAAATAACATAAATGTTCATTTCGTTTCACTGCGTTCCGAGCGTATTGTACGTACCACGTTGTACCATAACTGTTCCATCATGGAATACATCATTAGCCGGAAGACCACTGCTGAACATAGGCCTCCCCTGTCACCTTGGACGCTTATCATGGGGGGGCATAACCGCCACGCTTGGCAGGCGGCGTAGTGATGTATATGGATACACCTTTTCTGCACCCACGGGAAGAGATGGGGTGGTCCTCTGGTCCGTGCAATTGCAATCCATTTATGGCACCCATGGAGCAAGTGACTGGAAGTATTGGGATCAGCAAGTATCTTGACCTCGACCTCGGACCTCGATGCCCCGATGTGAAATACTTTTTCCTGAATTATTTTCAAAGAACCTAAGCCTGAAAACTGACAGAAGACCGACCCACCTCACGTACAGTCGTGGGCGGCGTTACGCATTCGTCTCGCATAGTCTTAAGCTCATGCAAACAGCTACATTGGCACGCCATTTTCTTGAAACTGGTAAACGAGAGAAGGACAGCTATAGCACGTATGTACTATTATCAATTCTGTGTCTAACGACATTAAGTAGGTAATTATAATGCAAGAGAGACGAGACCTCGAGCTCTTACCACCAACTTAAGCCAGAGAAAGCATCCTTTCCGGTATTCAGACTATACGAGACTACGTATAAAAGACGCCACGGTCAGATTATTCTACACCAATAAGGCTGTCACTACAGGGTAGAATAAAAGTGTGCACGATCTTTCACTAACTTGTAACAGTTGAACGCCTTATGCTGGGTTTCTCCAAATTACTTCATACGGTCATCTATAAAATAACTTACTATCTAAATGGCTGACAGCAATTGAGTGAAAATAACCGAAGGCCGGGTTTAATACATCTTGAGATAACTTTACCGATCGGTTAAGAACGGCTAGTCGAGATTGACTATCGAGAGATACATGATTATGGCAATCTGTGGTCGCAGGTACCTGTGCTTAGCGTCGCAGGTGCATGCGGCAGCGGAGAAGGCAGCTGCGGCGGCGTGGCGACGCGCGTGTCGCTCGCAGCACGGGCTGTACGCAACGCTTGCCGGCTCCGAGCCACGCCGTGCAGACCGACACATCGACGCGTACGTCGGCGCTGCCACTCGCTCCACCTAGCAAGAGGTGGTGGACAGATTTAAGGTTTGTTATTTTTTTTTGTACCCGGTGACGCTGACAAAGGTACTACCTCAAACCCGCTACTCTTGCGCTTGCGTCGCCTTGCGTCTGGCGCGGGGTCGGGCCGCTTGCGTCGCTGCGGGACGGGCGCTGGCACGGCGGGGCCGAACAAACCGCGGTCTTCCGCCACACGGATCATGTATTTGGCATCCAACCGAGTCACCTCCTGCGCGTACAAAATACTTCATAGGTATACGTACAGAAGATTCACTCTTGAGATATATCGCAATAGTGCAGTTTAGCTCGCACAGCGGTACAAGCCTACCGTTAACAGATGCCCTCTTTCTATGGCTATAGCGCTGCTATCATAGTATTTTATAATGTGTCGCGCTGCTTTTCCGACGTGTTACGCGTAAGGAACTGATCCGATAAGACGGGTCGGTAAGCTGCATCACACCGCTATAAATGTAGGAAAATATTACTTATTGACAATGAAATCTAATGACTAATGCGGTGAATCTAAATGACAGCAAAAGAATAAAGTTAAAAATTATCGACTACCGAAAAGAAGAAAATTGTGAAAGCCCTAACCCCTTTCCGTGATTTCTTCTTTTCTGGGACACTTAGGACGACTTGTATATTTTCCTAAAAATAAATGAAAGCTGAATGTAGCAATAAAGCTTCTACTTTTATATTTTGAGCTGGCAGACTGTACCTTTCTCTGGATAAGACCTAGATAACAACCGTCCCTGTCTAGGATGTAGTTTATATCTAATCCATTGCCTAGATTCGGTAGATTCGCTACTTCAAACAGATCGCAATTTGGCACCTGAGAAACAAATATGGTAGGTTAATTCCCAAAATTAAACAACCTCAGTCCAGGCTTCCACTTCATAAAGCGACAAATCATAATAAAACTACAAGCGTTAGTCAGGTATGACTGAAAATCATCAATCAAGTATATTTTTTTGCTATATGAAACGCAAGTTTGGCGTATTCGAATGACATTTGTAGTTTTGTAATGATTTAACGCTTTATGAAATAGGACGCAGTCCAATCTCCAGTATCATTTAAAAAAATTAATATTTCTTACAAATATGTTTGGATTGTCCTGGTCAGGGTCTCTCGGTATACCATTAGAGTCCGGTTGGTGCAATGCAGGGATAGGCCTCGCTTTGTTCGTCCCTGGTCGCGAGCTTTTATCAACACTCTCAGCTCTTTTTTTCAAGGTTATATCTTCGCTTTGTGGTCTACTCCTGCTAGTATTGGACACAGAACCCGAAAGTGATCGCTTCGGTGAGGGGTTGCTGATTGTAGCTTCGGCGTCTTCATCTTTTTCAAGGTCAGTAGAGATGTTGGTGTCTAATGTTATTCCTGAATCGTTGGCCATTGTGTCTGCTGCGTGCTTCTGGGGACTCTGGGAGATTTAAGAAACCGGGTTAGTAAAGTCGGAGCACACTGAAAGTTTTGTGATTAGGGCAAATTATACTAACATGCTGGCGATGTTTCCTTTTCAGTAAAGCGTGTCTTTCTCTCGCTAACCTATTTGCTTCTGCCACAGCTCGTGTTACTTGAGCCTCATTTTCTGCTTCCAAAGCGGAATGTGTTTCATACAAAATCAACTGGATCTAGAAATAGACAATAATCATCCCAACCGATCCTCTTATAACAGACCAGTATCTTTATCCGTAGGTGATCCGGTACAACACCTCGTTATCCTATAACCCTTTGCTCACCTGTGGTTTAGACATAAGATATCGTAATGTTTTCTTTTGTTCCTCCAATATTGATTGAACTCTAGCTTTCCCGTCGGCGTTAATTTCCGATTCCGTTAAAACCTGAAGACAGTCATAGACATATTAGTTTCGAGACATATCCAACACAAATCCATTAACTTGTGATATCCAGTCGCAAATGTAAAGCGTGAAGTTCAAACTAAGGTTACCTCGAGCATGGCCAGATCTCCGCCGCGGCCACAAACCAAGTCAATAGGGTCAGTAACAGCAGAATAAGAATTAGGTGGGGTAGCTAAAACAGCTACCACGCCGTCCAATGCGTTGACCACAGTGGGTGTTTCGCAGTAAACTTGTTCGCTAAACACGCATACTGGAGCGTCCGAGTGCGGCGCATCAGATGCCTCAATACCCAATTCGCGGAGGGCCAGAACGTAGCTTGATACTCTGAAATTAAAGTCTTTTATGCATTGCCGCACTAAATAATTAGAAGCAAAATGGAGCAACGTGCCTTACTTGGCTCCAGCCCCAAAAACCACGAGTCTGCCGAGTTCAGGAGTGGCAGGAGCAGCCGGCGCTTGTGCTTTGAGCACCGCAGCCAGTTCCTTTAGCTGAGCAGCAAGGTACGCGGAACAACGTGGGGAAGACGCGTGAGTTTGCGCCACGACACCGCGCAATGAGTGGGCGCGTAGAGCTCTACATAATGTTGAAGCTCCTTCACAAAATTCTCGCTCCTAAAAGGACAAAACAAAACGTTCATGCAAATAATTTGGTTACCGATTCTAACTATATAACATCAAGACAAAAAAAATGTTTGTTAAATTATCGTACCTGTAACACTATCACTCCGTCTTTCACCAGATCCAACTGGCCAATGCCTACGTTTTCCGGAGGCCTGATTGTTATGAACCTGGCAAAAATAGATACTAGTTTTCATTAGCCCGTTTACAAAAAAACACGAAAAACCTCAATCAAATGTTGGTTACCTTGGACATACTCTATCAAATCTGTATTCTCCAGCGCAAAGTTGACGAGAGTTGCTGTAAGAATACCCTAACTCGTGCAATTGCTTTACCAGCAATGCCACATTCCTGTAAAAATGTAAGAACTTTAATAAAACACTGTTTAGCATTAATTTTATACAATTTTCAATATACTTGCTTAGCTTTGAATGTGTTGACCCATCCAGTTACGGACTCTTTATTAACGCATGCCGATATCCGTTCCTCTCGCAAGTGGGCGGGTAATAAGTCTGCTAGACTGAAATCATGATGACAAGAAAATCGTATTGAAAGCTTTCATTACAGTTATTTGTGTCATGGGGATTATTATATACCTAAAAGCTTTATTTTTGATCCGTATTCTCGCAATTGCAGCAGCGAAGTGTACTCTTTGTGTCCACATTTCGCTTTCGATATCCTTACAAGGCCATCCTGCTTCATCCAGGAGTTTTGCAGCACGTTCAATTTCTCCTCTAGGCCTCGAGCCCCATCTGCGTTTCGCCAGTTCCATGAGGAATAGCCATGCTGTGTGATGGTGTTCCGCATACTAGGTGAAATTTGTAACAGTATTATTAACTTAAATAACGGAACTCGGTCTACCAATGTGTGATGCCTAAATTATGCGAGTTCTGAATGGCACTAAAAAGGGCAAAACTGAAATTTATGCTCAGATTTTTAGAGGCACAAACTTGCTAACCGTTTTACTACTATACCTAACACAAATTATCCGAGCAATGAAATTGTTGCTTCCATTTCACTTAACAATTCTAAAGCGTTGAGTGCTCGTTGCTCATCAAACAGCTTAGCTTAGGAATGAGCATTATAAACGATAAACAAACCGCTTTATCATTTCTTCGTGCTTACGAATGGAACCATTAGCGCCCCTTCACGCTAGACGCCTAGCTTAAACATTCCGGCACGAGACGGTTCGTGTCTTCAAAACTTGTGTACTATTTTATCAGACCCGCCGATCTACCTATGTGGATTCTTTCGCTTTTTTCGCTCACACGAATAACTTACCATAAATATAGAGCATATTTTCGTGAGCGTCTCCTACGTTTCAAAAGTAAATAGCTCGGGTCACGATAATCACGTAATGCGATTTGGATGGTAGCATACTTTTTATTTGCAACATGTTGTCAAACCTACCTTAACTGGGACTTATTACGTTTCAATAACGGCCCTTAAATATGCAACCTTGATTTTTATCAGGGAATACTTTTGCTAACCTTCAATAAAGTTCAAGAACGATGTTTGTCAATACTTAAATGAAAAACGTTTTAACTGAGACACGAAGACATGCTATCTTTTTAGAATGTTGGACGAATGATATTAGAAGACCTACCTAAATAAGATTGATTACAATAAGTCAGCACTGGCATAGCTAAAAAGCAGACTAGAAATAAAGATTATCAGGGAATGATGCTGAAATTGTGAGAAGGTAAGTATATTTACTTTTCTTCAAGAGGATCAGCCGGAAGACTGTCCACTGCTAAACATAGACCTCCCCAATAGAGCACCACTGTAAGCGGCTGTTTGCCTTTTGTATCCAATGGATCCCCGGTTTGTCCAGGTCTTAGGTCCACCTGGCTGGCCTACACTGCATCTTCAGATTCGTCGTTGCCACTCGAGATACTATCCCATCCCATTAGATGTCGGTTCTGCGAGCGATGTGGCCTACCCATTGCTATTTCGACTTCCTAATTCTGAGAGCTGACTTTTTCGGTGACTTTAGTTCTCCTGCCGAACTCCTCATAAACATAATATTTGAGTTTAGACTCATGTTTCCATATTTGTTTAGTAAGTTCGATGTTTTAACTAACGATTCCTATAGATCCCTATCTCTTCCCGTGGGTGCCGTAAGAGTCGGCTAAGGGATTATCCAGGAAATGTACTCAAAAGTAGTGTGTATGTAACAGTATTCTACTCGGTACATAAAAATATTCTGCGATCACCAAACCGCTGACAAGTGTAGTGATTATGGGAATCCTATGATCAACGTCCAAATTGACGTTTTATTGGGGAGGCCTGTTCAGCAGTGGCGTCTACCGGCTGTTGATGTGATTCTATTACCCTTTGGACTGGCCTGATAGCTCAGTTGGTAGTAACCCTGCCTTCTGAACTGTGGGTTGTGGGTTCGATTCCCACCCAGGACAAATAATATTTGTGTGATGAACAATAGGTGTTTGTTCTGGTGTCTGGGTGCTATATTGTATTCTATTCTATGTATGTACAAACAAAAAGTATCTATAAGTATTGTATCAATTCTCTGGTTTCCCATAGTACAAGCTTTGCTTAGTTTGGGGCTAGATGGCATTTTGTGAGACGTCCACACAATATATTTATTTATGTATTAGTCTTGCCAAAAAAATTTATACCAGTCTTGCTATGTTAAAATAATTACCTCTGGAAAATCAGTGAAGAATTCAACATCTTCGATTGCTTGATCGAGTATTGTTTTATCTGCGAACCAAAATCTCCATGTAGGTTTCAATTCCTTCACACATGCAAAGGGCCAATAAAACTGCAAAATCAATATGTCGCGTGACGAAAGAAGTTCAATGTGAATAGATTCAGAAGTGCTGAATAATAAAAAGGCAAAAATCGTACCAATATCGTGGAATTTGTATTGACATTATTAGTTGTTCTTTACTTATCTGCAATCGCTTTCGTGGAATAAATTCTGAAGGTTCTTTTTAGGTTTTAGATACCTACATAGTTTAGTGGCTTCAGCAATTCGAAAAAGGTTGATTTTCCGTTTCCTACATTATGTAACTAACTACTATTTACAGTGAAGTTTAAATGGCATAAGTTTTCCGCCTAGCGTTTAAAAAGTAGGCTCAACTTCGAGAAACTAAATCATTAGCAATACCTATAGGCAATTAGCTAGACACATCCGAATTACTTACGTATCGAAGCGTGCTTCAGTTCAGGCATAAAATAGAGAGATTCTATATATTTTTGATTCAGGGGTGCATGCGAGTATTTATCGCGACACAATCATGTCGTGTGATAAAGTTTAATAGCCTGGCACAGCGCTTAACTAGGCTAGAGTTTACGCAGTAACTGTGATTTTATCTGTGTCGGAGTGGCGTGAGGTAATCTACAGCTGTGCTTCGGAATTCCCAAAGTTCGTGACAATCATTTTACAGCGAAACGACTGTCGCTTTTGTAGACACCCCTTCACACATTTATTAATATTTAACGACTAGTCTAGTTGCAGTTTTTATGATGTTTCAAACTTGTCCTAAACCACATTTTGGGGTGTTCAAAAAGTTTGCCGCTGTTACATGCTATAAACGTTTATAGGCACATTATAAGCTTCTAGCTTGCTTCTAAAATAAGCTAAGTAACCCTATGGTAGATTTAGGTCACATACAGCGAAACACGTCGTAGATGATGGAGTAGACACATCTCATCTCCTGTTCGTCCTTGAAGTCAACTTCCAGCGGAGGCTTGCGAAGCAACTTAGCTGCTTTAAGGACCTGTTATTTGACAATTGTCATTAAAATGATTCCTTCCTTTCTCTTCTCTTAAAGACTATGTACCTACTTGTGCCTACAAAGTATAACAGATCTACTTCAGTCATACCTTATGCTAGAGAACTTGTTATCGCACAGATTTTTTCTACTATCAAAGTTACCCATGCTACTCTAAACTGTATCTATGACTAGCTGCGCCCCGCGGTTTCACCCGCGGTTAAAAAGAAGCTTATGTCTAAGCTATCTATATTCCAAAGATTTATTTTTACCATTTTGGTATTGAACGCTAAAAATTTCTAAAAATCATTTTTAATTTAGGAATTTAATTTAGATGTTAATATAAACTATCTGTGTTCCCAATTTTATCCAAATCCGTTCAGTAGTTTTTCGTTAAAAGGCCACGGCGCACAGTGGTCCCATTTTGAAAAAAGGTGGACTTAGGACCGAAAGTCGGAATTTCGGGCTGTTTTTTTTTTATAGAATAGGTCTTAACTATCCTAACAACATCTATTCTATAAAGAAAATCCGTAGGATGCATAGTTTTCGAGAAAAAAAATAATCTTTTTTTTCTTGTATGGAGAAAAACATACTTTATTATTTTTCTCAAGTTGGGTGAAATAGTGACGGCTTTTGTTGATATTTTATGAAAGCCCTAGTGGTATTGTATCCAGAAAAAAATAAAACCAATGCGGTCACCTGCGGCCGCGGGAATAATCAGATGTCAAAAATTGATTAATTTTTTTTGCGTATTTTGCAAACATTGTTCGTTTCTGGCCAATTATTTATGTATTTTAGGTTAGCGCTCCATACTTTAATTCGAACTATTATATAACATTTCAAAAAAATTAATCAAAATCGAGTTTTTTTTTTATAATTGCTGTTTCATTCATGAAAATGCACGCATACATGGTTAATTCAAAATGCAAATCCTATATTACTCAGTATAATGTACAAAATAAACATGCACGTACCTAAAACGTAAAAAAAAAAAAAAAAAATATTTTAGTTTTTCGTTTATGCTTACTAAAAGTCACCGGTAATGGTTACCGACATTACTTACCTACCACTGGCGGGCATTATCTGCATAATCGATTTGTTGCTTTGTATTTTCAAAACTGGTTTTGCGACAGCATTTTCACAACCGCGGTTGTTGAATGCGAGGCAGGATATAAACAAACGAGTCACATCTGATACTAGCTATGACTGGTCGCTAGCTGGTCGCTTTGTTCCTGACAAATCCTGACAACAGGATAACTCGTATATGCATGCAAGTAACTACCCCCTAAACATAAA
The DNA here is from genome assembly GCA_905220475.3 of Ennomos fuscantarius. Classification (NCBI taxonomy): domain Eukaryota; kingdom Metazoa; phylum Arthropoda; class Insecta; order Lepidoptera; family Geometridae; genus Ennomos; species Ennomos fuscantarius. The sequence goes on from HG992029.1 coordinate 12,263,591, forward strand.
AGTGATATAGCTCATCAATAATAATTGGCGTATGTTATACACCAATAATGTTTGTTATTGGTGTGTGTTTTAATCTTATGTAGTTGTGTACGTATGATTTTCTACCAGAAACATAAGATAAATGTGTAGCCTTGAAAAGGGCTGTTTTATATGTAGTTTTTTAAAGGATAAAATAAATAAAAAATTATAGCATTGGATCTGGTATATTTTCATTTTCTACTCTTCTTCCACGTATACGCACTCCGAGTCTATTTCGAGCAACTGAATTGCCTCAGGAAGCATCTCTAGATGATTAGGCTTTGAAAATTTTGGTCTAAGCCATGATATGTGGGGGTCTGAACTTATTAAAAGCCCGTGTAGTATGTCCTCGTTTGTTTGGATCCTTCCTGTCTTTCTCGTGTTCTTCTCTCTTACGTTCCGGAAGTCTTTATTACGAGCCTCGGAAGCTTCCTCCGACAAGGACCCTAAAAATAATAAAAAATATGCTATAATTATACGTTGAAGTTGACATTGAAACTATTATTTTAGTGTTTATAGATTTACAGTTAGTTAACTGCTTTATATTTCATTTGTCTTGATCTATTATTACTTACCAATAGGCAGAACTGAAAAATGACTGCAAATATCTGCTCCGTGCATCAGAAGTTTGTGGACACTAACAGGCATGTAGTACCACGGATAGAGATGCACATACAGTTCTGCTGTTTCTTTGCAATAACGTCTGAAGTTCGCAATATTGACGTTCTTTCCTGAAGATATAACTTGCAGAATGACAGAAAATCGGAGTAACAAATCTTCATCAACTCCAGTGATTCTCGATGATCTTTTATAATCTCGGAAAAAACGTCTTGCAGTGTTTCCATCGTTAGTTGTTCCAAAGCCCTGCAAAGAAGAAATTAAGTTAGTAGGGCATACAAAAACAGACGAGTATATAATATAAAGGAAGCAAATTAAAGGAAAAATTACCTGTTTTACAATATCGATGAGTATTCCAGTCTGTTCCCGAAACTCTTGTTGTGTGGCATTTTTCTTTGCTTGCTTCAATTCCTTGTGATCGCCACGAGCACTCCAGCGCTGGAAGTCCATATTATAAGATATATGAAGTAGACACTCCATACATCTTATCTTCATATGTAACGATGAAATTCCATATTGGTACAAATCCTGTCGAAGCGGTCTCGTGGCCAAAAGCTCCAAGTTATTCATTTCACTTGGTTTCGCCAAGCAAATGGGGCACGTTGCTGATGAAGGTACATCTGCAATAATATTCGCCACTTTCCCATCGATCATAGTCATGTGCAGTTCGTGGGCTATCTCCACATCACCACAATTTGTTGGTACCAATTTTGTAATTTCGCGCTGCATTTCTAAGTGTTCCCCTTTTATGAACTCCGCAGTCTCTGAAGTAAACGTGAATTTCACTGGCCGACAGTAATGTGGTGAGCAAGGATTTGGGTTTTCCCAAATAATCATTTCTCCCCCATCAACTAGTCGGAGTGGGACGATGCTGATCAATACAACAGAGGAATCGTCAAACTCAGGAGCTGAGACTTGTTTGTAATTACTCTGTGACGATGCTCCGTCAAGGCCCCATTTCCATATCAACTTCAGTCCTTCTTTGGTTGAACTTGTGATTGGTCTTAAGTCTAGCAAAATTCTTTCCACTGTGTGGTTAAGAAGTCCTTGCAACCTGAAAAATAAAATAAATTAATAAAAGTAAGCTAATGAAGCTTAAAAATTTTAAAACAACATATAGTATAATTTTATAAATACCTTATGCGAGCTCCCATTTCCGTTACTTCCACGTGTTCTTCAGATGGGTAACATCTCTTTTTAGCGTCAAGTAACTTGTGATAAGACGGAAAGGCAGCTGAACAATTTTCATCCTTCAGAAACATTCTCAAGGATAAGTATTGCCATTTGGATAGGCTAAGGGCTGTGTACAAAGCCAAAGATGTATCCTCTGCTATACTGACTACTTTTTCTTCCTTGAAAAGGAGTTTTGTTACATCTGATACAACTTCGGGAGTCTCGCACAGATATTCCACAATCTTCGCTAAAGCATATTTTCGATTTTCTTTTAACTTGGAAATAAAATAATACTGTAGTTCTTCTTCAGAGTTATCGTTAACAAAGACACTGGAACGTCTTTTCTTTTGTTTGTTGCCCAAATCGGCAAAGGGCACTCTAACTTCTTTTACAGTAGAGGTACCTGCTTCCGCAGTGCAGACAGATGGAATAGCAACCGGCAGTAATTCCGGCTCTTCAACTAAGTCCTCTGGCATTCTCATTGTAGTAACAAGATCAACCGTATTGCAAGTAGGCCAATTAATATTGGTCTCTAACCACTTGCGGTTGTTTTCCCGATTCATAAATGTCTTCAAGTTTCTGCTTGCATCTTTCCACTTCTTAGTTACAAGATTGGTGAATAGCCGACAAAACTCCTTAATTGTTTGATGGTCATCTTCAGATATTTCACATGGTATTTTGGAAACTATAAATTCACACAATTTATTGTAATCCTTAAGATTTCCACTATCTTTAAGAATCAAGAACATATCAAAATATGTGCCTAAGCCAGCCATTGCAAATTCAAAATAGTAATTTTTAGTACTTCACAGTTAGCGATGAATCAATTTAAATTAACATTGCTCTGTATTTAATACGCCATAACAGATAGGTCATTAGTCACTATGTGCAAGAGCAAGGTAATAGTAAACGACCAATCACAGCCATTTATCAAAAATGACTCATTTGTTTGTATAGATAAAGTCCGCCAATGGGAGCTAAGTAACGTGTAATAAGTAATCAGGAATCTGCACAAACAAATGAGTCATTTTTTCTGGTAGAAAATCATACGTATACAGATGACAGAAAGATTAAAACACACCAATAACAAACATTATTGGTGTATAACATACGCCAATTATTATTGATGTAGCTATATCACTTTTATTTTTAGGGGGTAGTTACTTGCATGCATATACGAGTTATCCTGTTGTCAGGATTTGTCAGGAACAAAGCGACCAGCTAGCGACCAGTCACAGCTAGTATCAGATGTGACTCGTTTGTTTATATCCTGCCTCGCATTCAACAACCGCGGTTGTGAAAATGCTGTCGCAAAACCAGTTTTGAAAATACAAAGCAAGAAATCGATTATGCAGATAATGCCCGCCAGTGGTAGGTAAGTAATGTCGGTAACCATTACCGGTGACTTTTAGTAAGCATAAACGAAAAACTAAAATATTTTTTTTTTTTTTTTTTACGTTTTAGGTACGTGCATGTTTATTTTGTACATTATACTGAGTAATATAGGATTTGCATTTTGAACTAACCATGTATGCGTGCAATTTCATGAGTAAAACAGCAATTATAAAAAAAAATTACTCGATTTTGATTAACTTTTTTGAAATGTTATATAATAGTTCGAATTAAAGTATGGAGCGCTAACCTAAAATACATAAATAATTGGCCAGAAACGAACAATGTTTGCAAAATACGCAAAAAAAATTAATCAATTTTTGACATCTGATTATTCCCGCGGCCGCAGGTGACCGCATTGGTTTTATTTTTTTCTGGATACAATACCACTAGGGCTTTCATAAAATATCAACAAAAGCCGTCACTATTTCACCCAACTTGAGAAAAATAATAAAGTATGTTTTTCTCCATACAAGAAAAAAAAGATTATTTTTTTTCTCGAAAACTATGCATCCTACGGATTTTCTTTATAGAATAGATGTTGTTAGGATAGTTAAGACCTATTCTATAAAAAAAAAACAGCCCGAAATTCCGACTTTCGGTCCTAAGTCCACCTTTTTTCAAAATGGGACCACTGTGCGGCGTCGCCCTCGTAGTATTGTATAATTGGCCCACGAGAACATACTATCGGGATAAAAAGTATCTTATATATGTTAATCCAGGTTAAAAACTGTGTTCCAAATTTCATTCAAATTCGTTCAGTAGTTTTTTCGTGAAAGCGTAACAAACATTCATCCATACATTCATACTCACAAACTTTCGCATTTATAATATTAGTATGATATGTATTTCCAATGGCATATTGCGAACCATCAAGCGATGTGGGTATCGAGGTAATATAAGATTTACAAAGCTTTCGGTTACTACTTACTACTTACTTACTTTACTTCGTCTAGGCAGGTACCACCGCTTTGCCAGTTATTCTGCCGCCAAGCAGTAGTGCGCAAGCACTGCTGTGTTCCGGTTTGAAGGGCACTGTAGCTAGTGAAATTACTGGGCAAATGAGACTTTATGATCTGATCTCACAGTTTAGTAATCTTATTACTAGATTGTGCTGATGTCTCTGGATGACGTGCGCAGTGCAGTGTCACGCGAACCTCTATACTTTAGAGTTCCGAGTGACACTGCAGCTGATATGGGCAGCCGTGGCGTTTAACACCAGGCGAACCGCTAGCTCGTCACGTCATTCCTTAAACATGAAAAAAAAAAAAACCATATAGGTCACTCAAAGTTGAGTGTCTTATGCTTATGAATGCTTAATTTTAAGTTAAAGCTTTAGAAGTCTGTAATTATTATCCCTGCATTGGTGAATATTGCTGCCAAATACCTGTCCTATATCCCATACTGGTCCAGGGGCATTTTTAAGCGTGACCGGTGGTGGTGCGTGGGCGTTCTTCGTCGGCACCACAAGGTTCCACGGTGCCCATTCTTCAGGTGGACCTGACGGCTTGACGTTTAGCGTGGTGCCATCTTCGTCCCTGTTGGTTAATAGGACACAATGTTAAAATAAATCAGATAACTTAAGAAAATATGTTATGTTGTTATTTGTAAATACCTTGCAGACTAACATTAATACACTAAATTAAATAAGTAATTTTAAGGTTAGTAAGTTTAGGGGAGTTGATTTCTATCTCGCCCCCTGACAAACTACTCCCGCCGGCCAAAAGTCCGGATTGAAGAGCGTTTCCTTGTGCTAGTTTGCGCTAGTGGAATTACATGGAAATTATTTTGTAGATCTTCTGTGGATCTTTCATCAACACCATCTCATCTCAGCCCTTATCATCCAATGTTAGGTCTGTATACGATATGTTACGATGTTTTTGGACTTTGGAGGTAGAGCTGCCATCCGCGCTTATAAGTGTTTGGTTTATTATATTGTTTTGCGAATTCAATAATACAATAAACTATTTTATGTTTAGTAAAAGGCAAGCATATGATAGACAAGTTCTATTTACATAAATATGGTCCTAGTAGTAATCTCCCTGAAATCTCTACTTCGAATCACCGTTGGTAATGTGTTAAAGGACTGATATATAGGTATATATCATCAACAGCCTGGAGACGTCCACTGAACATAGGCCACCATAGAGTTCATCTGTAAGCGGCTGCTTGCTTCATGCATCCTTCGGATCGTCGGTCCACCTAATGGCGAGACAGCCTACGCCGCATCTTCCGTTTCGTGGCTGTGGTCGCTATTGCCATTTCAACTTGCAAATTCTTTTTTTTTTTTATATTAGTGAATGAAGAGACGAGCAAGTCGTTCACCTGATGTTAAACGATACGACCGCCCATGACAGAACAGTGTCATTCGGAACTCTAAAATATAAAGTTTTGCGTGACACTGCACTGCGCACAACATCCCGAGACATCAGCACAGTCCGGTAATAAGATTACTCGACTGTGAGATCAGGTCATAAAGTCTCATTTGCCCAGTAATTTCACTAGCTACAGTGCCCTTCAAACCGGAACACAGTAGTGCTTACATACTACTGCTTGGCGGCAGAATAACTGGCAAAGCGGTGGTACCTACGTAGACGAACTTTGCAGAAAAGTCCTACCACCTAGTAAAAGCCTTAGAGCTATATCGATGACTAGTTCTGCGGATCTCTACATTACGGATTTTATCTCGCAAAGAATATCAGAGCATAGCTCTTCACATGTAGAGCATAAATTGCAACGTGACTCACGTAATAGGAGTTTGCTCTTCTATAATCATAAGTTCCATTTATTCCGATACTCTCATGTAAAAGCCATTTCGGACGAACAACAGCGGATTACGAAACTGGAAAACATTTCCACATTTTCGCATCAATTATATAGAGACTTCTACAAACACATAATTTGTATTACTCCTTCGTTTGCTATTTTGAGTTATGTTAGGAGTAAGTTACCTATGTAAAACGCTAAATAATTTTCTAACGATTTTATAAAATGATTTTTGTTTATTTATATGAATTGACATTTTTTGTCATCTTCATTTGTAGAGTACCTACTTATTAATCTGTGGATATTATATTAGTTTGTTATAAGTATGTAGGTACAGTATTATTGAGTTTTAGGGTTCCATCGCTTGGCCAAAGTAAAATTAAATTAAAATCCAAAACTACTTTATCTAGACTCGCTTAAAGTCGTCGCCGTGTTTTGTGGAACTGATTGAACCAACAGGGTGTTTATAATTAAAGCACTAAATACATTATTAAATAATATTTAATAGATAATTGGACAGCTATATTAGAAGCCTATGTTCAGCAGTGAACGAGATGATTCTCTCAAAAACAATTGGAATAACGTACCCATTTATTTTGCACATACAGGTACTGTTAATGTAGCTAGTTATAACGAGAAAATCTAATTTCACACGACTTCCCTTGTAGCCACCGCCAGGTCACGGCCATATCACACACAATCAGTGTGCCAGACAATGCCATCAGCCATGTTTATCGTTTACCTATAGTCTGATTGTAGATACACAGAAAATATTCTAGGGCTGTGGAGTGTGTATAGGTGGTACCTACCGCCTAAATATGGGTCATTGTAGGTCGGCACTTCATTGTTTATAAGTAGGTAATTAGATAATAATGAACGTTCTGGGGAATTTTGAGAAAAGGACTGACCAACGTGTCCCGAAAAAAAAAAATTGAATTAAGTACCGCCTTTTTTTACACGCCATAACCATAGTCACTAACTGATAGTACCCTATAATCTGAACTTATTGTTCTTTTAAATATCTTCAAAGAAAACCTAGTAACGTCATTAAAAAAAAACGGAAAAAAACAATACAAATACTTACAAAAACAATTGTATTTATTTATTCACATTACATCTGTATTGACATTACATGTCTTTTATTTCTTTCTTTCTTTAAATATTTCAGTATAATACTTGAACCGGAACTCATCGATTCGTTAAAATGCGACGATGTGCACGGCAGTAGCTCTAACTCAAATTGTGCATTCGAAAAAAAACCATAATTTGAAAATACTTACTCTAAAATTTTCTGCAAGGAAACTAAATAAAAATACTGCTTAATCCTATATTCCTTATCGCTGGGCAGCACCAGTTTCTCCGCCTCGCTGGTGTCTCCATCCTGGCGCGCCGCCTCCTCTTGGAGTAGAAGGTCTGCCAGCAACTTGGGGTAAACGCTGAACAGGTCCCTTTCATCACTCTGCTCGCTGAGGGCCACCCATAACGCACTAGGATCATATTTCGCTGCCATTTTCCACGCATTTCAAATGTTTATTTGTTTATTTTTAAACCGAACATAGTTTGCAGCCTTCGTAGTTTTTAGTAGACGCGAGTGCCTGTCCCGCAAGCCAAAGCTATTTCGCTGAGAGCCGCCCGCCTACTGAAGTGAGCGAACTACTGTGGCATGGAACCTCCAATTTGCTGTCAACTTGTTGCTCCTCATAAAAAAGTATCCAAACGACTTGCGATTGCGGTCGCGCTCACATTGCACGCCCTTCATATTTTTAGGGTACGTAAATATGATGAAAAAATGGAATCCATAATTGATTTTATAAGTACCTGTCCGTCTGTCGGTCTGTAATTTATCACAATCATTCGTATCTAAAGAAAATTTTAACGACTTCGACTGATGTCTGCGTATGGACCCTATCGGGCATGCAGAACTAGAAGATAGGAGGTTAGATAATTATTTCCCTAGTCAACACGCAGTTTTCAACATTACGAATTCTATAATAAGTATGAATATAGGTGCGGAGATTAAAATTATTTTGTTTACCTTCTATTTTATATATTGCTTTATTTGTACCATATAAGAATTTTGCTTAATATTGGTAATAGTGCCTACAAAATTTACAAGTTTTTAGTCAAGATGGAGAGATGTATTAGAGCATACACCGGTAAACGTACCTACTAATTATACAATATATATGATATGATTGTACGGAACCAGTCAGGGAATACGTGTAGGTACTCTTTACTATAGATTCTAAAGCACTAGCAAAGGTAATAGTACAACCCAGTACCTACAACGAGGTACAACCGTCAAAATGAAATACTCAGGTTTTGATTATGATAAAAGGATGTAACCTTCTTGGTATGATTGATAGTTGACGAATAACGTCAATGTGACAAATAATATGGCCAGCCAAAATGCAAGACATACAATAGTTCAAATAAATAAAATAAATACCTACAGAAAAACCATGGCATATTTATAGTCAAAACGGCTATTACCTGTACTTACTTCTTATTCCGTTTGGACACACGACAAAAAAATAACATGCTATACCAACATAATTATATTCTACAGTTTTAACCAACTCACAAAATAAGTAAGTCAAAGTCAAAGGATTTTATAGCAAATCGGCTATTTTTAGCATTTTTACAAGTCATAATGATAATGGTGTCGATTCTGTGTCGCATTCTCTAAATCTAAACGAAATAAACATATTTCCGTCTTTTCATTTCTCCTTTCTCAGAAGAGTACCGCCATACCTTGAGTTCACTTTAGTTTTATAGAATGCGACACAGAATCGACACCATGATGTAAGTACTTACAATTAAGTTACTGTACTAAGCATATAAAATTACAAAGTGTTTAGTATCAAATATAATATGTATATGTATAGTATGTGTATATATATTATAGTAGGTTTGTGGAGCGCTCTGAATCTGAGAATCTAATGCCTTTTGTCTCGTAGGTAATTCTCTAAGCTTAGATTATAGATGATCTAAGTTTCTAAGCTGGCTGAACAAATAATGGATAATACTTTAAATGAAGAAAGCTTTATAGGCCGCAGACAGCTCTTCAAGAACATTTGGGACACAGCGATGAATATTGACGATAAAGATGATATCATGAGCAAGCCTAAAGTTATCAAGTAATGTATTTACATAACTTGCGCCTACGATAGAAGAAAGAACAATTTTAAAGTTATCTTAAATGTATGGTTTCCATACACCATACATCCATCACACTATATAATATTATAAAGGCTAAAGTTTGTATGTGTGTTTGTGTGTATGTTTGTTACTCCTTCACGCTCAAATGGCTGAATGGATTTGGATGAAATTCGGTACCAAGATAGCTTATACACTGGAACATATAGGCTACATTTTATACCGTGGGACGAGCAAATCATTCAAATACTTTTTATCCGGGGGGCGCAATAGTACTCCATAAATAGAGAAAACAATTTTATCAAAAATCGATCAGCGGCAGCTCGTTTCAAAAATGTAGTATTGGCAAGCATAGGCAATTTCGGTCTGTTGGGTACAAGCGTGTATAATTAAATCATCATCATTGTGGTAGTGATCACCTAGCTGCTAGGCTATCACGTAACTTGTGTCGTGATATAAAAAAAAAATAAAAATAAATAATAGTTCGGTGAAAGAAACCGAACCGATTTTGAGTCGACCGGGGAAAGTGGTTCCCACCTACTAAATCACGAACAAGTTATATTAAAAAGGAAAAGTAAGGAGGATGCTCACGGATAGAGCCAACGGCTTCACACCGGACCTTTGGTTTCAAGGACCGTCCTGGTGGTGCACACACCGTGCCGCCTGCCCTACCTAACTTGGTCAGCTAGTTTGCTTGGGACTGTCAATTGGTGGAGAAAGTGAAACTAAAGTGAATTTAGCACAACTCAATATTTACTCAAAAAAAACACACAAGTAGAAATATCTTATGCAAAACAAAAGTCTACAAAAATAGTAATAACACTAGGCCGCAGTTAAAGTCTGTAAACCTAATATGATAACGCTAATCCCGGGACGCTCACTGACGACTAACGGGGAGAAATTAAAAAAAACGCACGGGGGGCGTACAAAGTTCACATCGGAAATTAAGGAAATGACACGCTCACTCAATCACGGCGGAGGTGTCGTTTCGCGGGAGCCAGCCGTCGCTGGGCTACCACCGCGGAACAAAAAATAAATCTTCAACACGAAGGAAAATATGTGGCCATCTTGGTTAGGCCACCAGTCGACGTCGTCACGGGCGGATATGGGCGATCCGTCCTGTCGCTCCCCACACCCGGGGCTCTTGACGCGACTTCGTAAAAAATGAGCCAGCAGCTACTCCTGCGCCATGCCGACCGTAGGAACGGCGGCCTCAAAGAAAACCCTCAGCGCACATCCATGTGGGTGCGGTTTTTTTAAAAGGTGCGCAGGAGCGGCGAACGCGTGCACTCCGTGGGCGCGCGCCTCGCTGACTGTCCTGGCGATTGGTTCGCGGCACGATTCTGCTGGGCGCGGTCCGCGCTTATCGCGTCTTCTCGCCTCCACGTAATATGGCTATCTCTCTCATATATACAATCAATAACCTATATTTTTTAACTATTTTAATCTTATTTAATTACAAGTACATTACAAAACTAAGAGGATTTTTCTGATCATTTATATACAAATACGTCCAAGAATGGTTCAGTAATTGTTGTGATATTTGGTTGGAAAAAACCGACAAGAAGCTAATGATAACAAGTATGTACTTTTGGTAAATTACAAGTCCCACAGACTACTACGAGTATGAAATGTGATTACTGAATCGTTATTAAGCTGTTTCTGATAAATGTTTGTCAGTAGGACCCGTACTTTAAACAAACGAAAACATGACTGTCAGGTTCCTTGTCCAAAATAGTTGCATCAAAATCTTATAGAAATACTTTAAATCATTTTGTAATTCATCAGCCTTGGGAAACCTTAAGGTACCTAGTAAGTATTTATTCTACTATCCAAATGATAGGGCTAATGGTAAAGCTATAATTAAGAATAATTGTTTTTCATATCACAAAGTGCCTGGCCTTCTTAATGCGGGAGCAGAGTAGTACAAAAACGTTGCTATTGCAAAAGTGTCAGGAGAAACTGACTATAATTAATAGAAAAAGTAGCTACACGCTACACTTGATTGCAACCAATAGAAAACATGTTTGTATAGATTTGATAGTTTCAATACGCAGTTGATGTAGGTAGTATAGAAATTTTCAAATAAGGAATGAATTTTCTCCTGTTGCATTGCAACCAAAGTTCCGTTATCATTCCGGGGTGTTCTTTCATAACGAGAGTGGGAGATAGAGGAGTGAAATTGTTTTGAAGAACAGTAGCTTATTGCTGTAACCAGGCGGTAAAAAAAATATATTATTATGCTCTAGAAATTTACAGTCTGATGGTCCCCGCAGATGTCATCTCGGTATCTAATTTGTCATAGCTCTTTTATATATTTTATTATTCAAAACCTTTAGGTATAGATGATCATAATTAATACCTAAAAAACTTCATTTTAAGACTAATTTCAGGACTCTGCGTTTGGATGAAGTCGACAAATGTACTGCAGGAAAAAAAAAGAAGCAAAGGATCAATAACTTGAGACACGTCTGCAATAGAATATTAGACTTTTGTGATAAGCAAGACGCCGACGACGTATTTTATGAGCAGGTATAATTGCCGTGGTGCAATAGAATAAATAATAAAAAGGGGAAGGTTAATTGGTATACTAATTTAGCTATTTAGCTATTCCGCGGGAACTGTCCGGCATAAAAGTATACCTATATTGATCATGGCAATATCACATCACACTATCACACTTCACACTAATATTATAAAGGCGAAAGTTTGTGAGTTCGTGTGTATGTTGGTTACTCCTTCACGCTCAAACGGCTGAATGTATTTGGATGAACTTCGGTACCAAGATAGCTTATACACTGGATTAACATATAGGCTTCATTTTATCCCAGCAAAGTAAAATTTGCCCTCGGGGCGCAACTAGTTACCAATATATGTGCAAAATTTCATCCAATTCAGTTCTGCAGTTCTGGCGTGAAAACCACACAAACAAACAAACGTTTTCTTTTTTGCATAAATGTTCGCAGAGATTAGCGTTTTAGACTTTTAGGCCTTATACCTTTTTATACCTACTTATTTAGAGTTTTCTACAAAAAATTATAGAATACAAACATCCTCAGATGGCTGCTGATGGGCAGAAAGGCGAGGCTCAACAAAAAACACAAGATCAACCACCGAAGAAAATGAGAATACGAAAAGTGAGAAGAAAAGTGAAAAAAGCTAAGAGCATGTTCTCTCCCCTCAGAAACACCGCACAGCTTAAAATTACTGTATCTGAACGTAAGGATGAGCACCCGAGAGTTGCAAGGGCAAATACATCAAGAAAAACATCGCCAACACAAGTTAAAAAGGCTAATAAAAACTCCACAGCTAAGATAACCAAGTCAACAAGTCCGAAAAAAATCAGTGCAGTGGGAAATACTTCAATCGGAGACATGAAAGGCAATAATGGGGCTACCCGGTATCGTAGAATCGTAAGAAAACGACACAAGAAAAAAATGACGGATTTTAATGTCATATCAACACCGGCAGGTAAACTTGATAGTTAATGGATTAGATTACAATCTATCTAAATATATATAGCTCAAAGGACTGACTGACATAGTGATCTATCAACGCACAGCCCAAACCACTGGACGGATCGGGCTGAAATTTTGCATGCAGGTAGATGTTATGACGTAGACATCGGCTAAGAAAGGATTTTTCGAAATTTCACCCTTAAGACGGTGAAATGGGTGGTTGAATAATTTTCCTATAGGCGGAATATTTCCTATTTCCTATTCCTATATATATATATAATTTTCATATCCACGGGCGAAGCTGCGAGCAGAAGCTCGTTAAAACATACTTAGAACGGGTGCCAGCAGCATAAAAGCTGTGAAGCCAAGTACTTTCGGCCACACAAGAACTGCCATCAGACTATACATTTCTGTTTTATTGTTTGTGTCCACCATGACTCTGAGCGTGTGCTATGCAGCTTTTTTTTTTATCACGTAGCGTTGATTTTATACTGCCGGCTCCCTAATACTACTAGTACGTAATAAATAACATTTTATGTAATATGTACCTACTGCTAACCACAAGAATGATTTTCAGGTTATAAGATTATAACTAAAAATAAACAATCCTTATGAGTAAGTATAAAGAACGTGCTTCTCTATGGATTCAATTCCTTCACTTTTGTAAGAAAAAAGTACGGTCTATTCATTAGCTGTATTATGATTTCATTCTTATCTATATAAAAAATCAAATAAATAGCTTTCAGAAGATACAATAAGGGGCTTTTATTGACTGCTGAACTGAACGTTGGTAAAAAAGTGAGAGCCCTAGCTAACTCAACCACGATATGGTTCATTTTGCATGTTGTGCTCATTTTGAGGTCTGCACATTCTGCGTATTGTTCATTTTACTAATTGTTCATTCTGAGTGCCGAGCTCATTTTTCGTATAGAACATTATGCTCCGATTAGATCTGCCTTTTCCTGTCGACATCAGGATTACAATGAACTACGAAATGAAGTACCTAAGTACGTATTGAATTACTAATACTATGGAATGTATTTCCGAATTCTTAGAATCAATGGAAGTAGCAGTCTAAAAGGTTGAAACTCAGCATTTAAAAATGCGATATTAACGTGGTTCTCAACAGCGTAAAGCATGCACGTATCATCCTCGAGTAAGGTATACTAAATAGGTAACTATAACGGGCGCCATTGGAAAAGCGACAAACGACGAAATTTTAACGAAAGCTAGACTATATTGTCACTTAGAAGTGACAATATAGTCAATAATGTAGGAATCAGAAAGGGGTACCCCTTTCTGATTCCTACATTGGGAATTGTAGAAAGTGAGACACACAGATTTATTTATTTATTTGTTAAATACGCTGTGAACTTACAGCTACGCCAAAACATTTACATTGTTATACTAAGTTCTTGTATGGACTAAGTAATATATATTTATAAAGTCGACTAATGGGGTCAGTATGTATGTCAGCATCTTGGACTTCGCTTAAGAAGCGGTTGATAACAGCTACAGCCCTTGCCGTTGGAGCATTATGAGCGTGCCACGTGCGTAAGGATGTATCTGCCAGTGTCAAGTAATTGATAATTTATCAAGTTAATGATATTTCACGCAAATATGTATCAAGTCACAGTCGAAGTCATCAAGTCAAGTCATAGTTTATCAAGTTAGTGATATTTCACGCAGATATGTGTCAAGTCATCAAGTCAAGTCATATTAAGTCTAGTCGAAGTCGGACTCCTAGTAAAGTGGTAGTAACTTTACTAGAAGCTTCTATAGAGCTTTGGAAACAACACGAAAAGAAACGTTTCACCATCATTATACCATTTTCTCACACTCACGCCTGTAATCCAGCACTTAACGAATAGAATGCCACCAATTTTATGCACTAACACTGAATATAACACAAGTTTAGGAAAATAATACAATGCGGTGACGCAATCTTTTTCGCTTTCCCGCCAAAAAACCATAGATATACTTAATACCTACGTATATACGTGTGTACTCTAACTCAACGAGTGGGGCTCATTTTATTATAAGAAACTATCACTCAATACCTACTTAAATACCTAGGTAATATTTAATGCACCCTGCATTACCGTTTTACTTAGTCCAGCGATGAAACTACACGAAAAGAAACGTTTCACCATCATTATACCATTTTCTCACACTCACGCCTGTAATCCAGCACTTAACGAATATATAATGCCACCAATTTTATGCACTAACACTGAAAATAATACAAGCTTAGGAAAATAATACAATGCGGTGACGCAATCTTTTTTTTTTTTTTTTCTTTCTTCCCCTTCCGAGGAATGAATGGCGCCGCACGTCTTGTGCATTTGCCAGCGTCATGTTCTTGACTCTTCAAATGTTTTGCGCATGCGTTTTTCTCGTGAATTGGTTTATTATTTGACTTATTTTACTACATATGGCTCAAAAAGTAGGGAAACGTATCCGCGAATAATCGTTTAATATTATGGATAAATAAATATTTTTTAATGAAAAGGATCAGAAGAGGAAAGTTTAGCGGAGAACAAGATGTTCCATGATAATCTACTTACATAACAATATATGGAAATATACTTACAAGTTAATATGATTAGTACCAGGAAATGACGCAATCTTTTTCAGTTTCCCGCCAAATAAGAAGACAAGAACAAAAAATAAGAAGACCGCCGACAAGAAGTTTTAAATCCTCTGAACTGTATTCCCGCCACAAATCTACCATTTTTTTTATGTTTTGGCTCCACACTTTTGTGTACTTAGCCAGTGTCAAGTAATTGATAATTTGTCAAGTTAATGATATTTCACGCAAATATGTGTTAAGTCACATTCGAAGTCATCAAGTCAAGTCATAGTAAAGTCAGTCTAGTCAAAGTCATACTCCTAGTAAAGTGGTGGCAACTTAACTTGAAGCTTCTATGGAGTTTTGGAAACAACACGAAAAGAAACGTTTCACCATCATTATACCATTTTCCCACACTCACGCCTGTAATCCAGCACTTAACGAATAGAATGCCACCAATTTTATGCACTAACACTGAAAATAACACAAGTTTTGGAAAATAATACAATGCAGTGACGCAATCTTTTTCACGTTCCCGCCAAAACTCTCACCATAAATATTATACCAAATCAGACGCCTGTCTTGTGTCTAATGTCTTTCGCCTGTGGCAGTTATTGTTTTTCTTTAACCTGTAGTATATGGCTACACCATTGTTCCGTATTACAGAAGGATGCTTAGTCATCGATCGATGCTCAAGCAGAGGTTTCATTCATAAAGTGATCAATTGGTGAATGAAATCTCTGCTTGAGCACCGATCGATGACTGAGCATTACGGATGTAATACGGACCTATGTGAATAATAATCAATAATAATTACTAGACACTGGCTAAATACACAAAAGTGTGGAGCCAAAACAAAAACAATAATAATCAAATAAATTTCAATGTCAGTTGTCACCTGTCGGTGTCGGTGCCCGTTACCTTTTTTTTTTTTAATAACAGCGACAGGTGACGTCTGACATTGAAATTTATTTGAATATTGTTGTTTTGGTTTTGGCTCCACACTTTTGTGTATTTAGCCAGTGTCGAGTTACCTTAGAAACCGATATTTCACTTTGTTTTGTATCGATATGTTGTAATGTATCGCTATGTATCATTCTGCTTGAATCGAGTACACGATGTTATCATACATTTGGTATTATCGTATTATATTATTATTATACTAAAGAAAAAAAAACATAATTTGCTCATATCAGAATAGTGTAGCAGCAGATAATGTTATATAATAGTACTACGTACGTACAAGCTGTATATACGGCCCGCCCGGCCGCCACCGCCGCCGGCCACAATCTAAAGGTCGGTATAGACCAACAGCATTACCCCGTTCAAAAAAAGCATACACGGCAGTCTACGGCTGCACTCTGCCTTAATGGTTTTATGGTCTATTAAAATTCGAATCAAAACAAAAATTTCGCATAGCGTATGAAACATCTATAATATATAAAATTTCATGTCATTTGTTTTTTTGTCACATTGTTTGTTACCTTATTCGTCCAAAATGGATGAACAGATTATGATAAAATTTTATATTCATACTAGGTAGGTCTGAGAATAGGTTATCTACTTTTCATCATCATCATTATTACCGTTTTTCATCACCATGTGGGTGAAATCGCGGGACGCAGCTAGTTGTAATCTAAAAAAAATGGATTTATGGATGTTTGTTACTCTTTCACGCAAAACTACTGAATAGATTTTAATGTTACTGAATAGGTTTTAATGAAACTTGGAATGCAGGTAGCTTATACGCTGGATTAACACAGGATTCTTTTTGTCCACGTGCAAAACCGCAGGGCGCAAGTAGTATAAGTATATAAGAAAGTACTTTGTGCTACGATACAAAATATCGACATGAGTCCCATGAACTTATTATACACTAGCTGCGCCCCGCGGTTTCACCCGCAGATTAAAAGTAGCATATGTTTTAATCCGTTATATAAGCTCTCTATGTTCCAAATTTCATCCTAATCCGTCTAGCCCGTTGAGCGTGAATAAACGATATACAAAAATATCGATACATATCGCATCGCCAGTAATCAAAATATAATGTGAGTTAATGCGACCAAATCAAGTTGGCTGTTGGGTAGGTAGACATAATTGCTTTGTATCTTGGTCTATCTAATGAATTTAGCATGTAATGGTCGCACTCGCACGTCGGTAGTCAAATAAACTCAATATATTTTTTTTATTATGTAAGGCTATTTTAGGAGATTTGAGTTTTCTTTTGAGATCACATAGACACATACGTACTTACGTAGTATCTTTACTTAGTCTGTGCTGATCATCCTACAAAATAATGTAATAAAAATTGAGCATTCAATAGCATTCAGATTTGCGTAAAGTAAAAATGTTGACCAGCTTTTGAAAACTGAACATTTAGAAATAAGTGTGTTTAATTTGGTAAGCTGTGTCTCACGCAAATTACATACGCATCGGAAATGTGTTGTTTTGGTGTGAAGTTTTTGTATCGTGGTCGTCGTAAGAGTGTCCTAGTATTGTTTTAATTCCCACGCTCGTTTCGTGAATGTTGTAGATTGTATTTGAGGAAGCTCCAATAATGTCTGAGTACGATCTGCAGTTCCAAGCGGACTTGGAAAAGGCCCAGGCCCTTAGCTTGGAAAGTCTTGCTCTAGAACAGTTTCGAAGACAGAGGATAATATCCAACGCAGGTAACTGACGTAAGATTGTTTACCTACTACACAAACAGATAACTAAAATCCAAGGTTTTTGAGGCTGTATTTTTAATCACACTCTAAATTTATAAAGTGGTATATTATTCTGGGTCATCTACATCTTGGAAATCTCTACTTTTTAATAGCTCATGCTTCAAAAGTTCAAACTGTAAACAAATTTTAACGCATTTCGAATTCTTTGTGTCGTATCTATGCTACCTAATGCAATAATTATTTACCTTCATCATTTGAAGACAATATATCACTAGGTACCTACATGCTGAGGTTCTAATATTAGTGAAGTTTAGTGATGCTAAAAATTATAATGCTCCTATTTTACACATAAAAACAAAGGATTGTTTATGGAAATAATACAATCCAATAAATATTAAAATAATGGGCTTAAATAACATTATATTGCAGGAAACGGTGCTTTATCTCTGCTGTGTTGTGTTCTGTAATAAGTGTAACATTAAAATAACTATTACTGAACCTTTTTGCTTCCTGCAGCTAGTCTAAAAGTTAAAAATAATCACATAGAATATAGAGGGATAATTTATTTTTAATTTTTTTAGTGGTATAGTGGGCATGTGTTTGACAACAACTCACCTGATGGTAAGTGACGAAATTGTCTAAGGGGGAGCAGATTTGTACCACTATAACACTGGCACATACTATAAAACATCTTCTGTTTATTAATAAGGCTGGAAGGCTTTTATTTAGTAGGTACTTACTCATCATATGGTAACTAACATAGACTATAAAATCAAACACAGCAGTTCAAATTGCAGGAAATAGTTACAGTTAGTATCTGCTTTTGTTATTGTTACTGTTCAAATCTGTAGTGCCTACCTACCTAACATGTTTATCTCATACAAACTGGTTTTCACTGATAATGTACAATGTTGTATGTATAATACTGATGACTTGTGATTATTAATATATTTATGGTGATTGGAAATTGAAAAGCGTCACTGTGTTGTTCGATCTTTTAACTCCCAACAAATTAAATGGGTGCTATAGTAATTAAATAAGTATCTATGTGTCTATCTGTGGCATCATACCTCCCAAATGGCTGAACTGATAATTTTTTTTCTTCTTTTGGTCTGTTAGGTGACTTAGTGGAAATATGTCTTAGCTATGATTCAAGAAATTCTGTCTAACTGTTAATGATCGTCAGATCTACTTACTACAGAGGTATATTATGTTTTTTTCTGAAAATGAAAAATTCCAAAATTATTTTAATTTCTACTCCTATATTGATATAATATTTAACTTGATGAAAAGTTTAATTTGCGAATAACTTTACATTGTTCTCAAAAATGTGGAGTTAAGTTTGATTCGTAATTAGCCTACTATGGAATTATCTTCTAGATACAGGCTGAAATAGGAGTAATTAGTAATTACTGTTTTGGTAGAATAACCCTAAGAGAGCTGCTCGTACTCACACTTGTTATTTACATTGAGAATGGTTTATTAATCAAGTAAATAAGGGTCCCCAAAACAAATCAATATACTTATTACTATTACATCAGTCAATTTACTTGTGACTGTACCAATCTGAGAGGAAATGAGGGTCAATAGCCCAGTCCAATGGAACATCATTCAAATGGAATTATGATAACTTTATGTGCGCTCAAAATTCAAGTGGAGTTCAACTGAGGCAGTTGTGGGTTGTCAAAATGTGTGTCTGTTATGTAATGATTTATTCAGTGTGCTTATGATTTGGATGCAGTGGCGTGTCAAATATGAATACTGTTTGTATGTGTATTTTTTTAGGTGAACTTCTCACATATTTGTAATAATATCAGGAGATCCTGTACAGAAAACTTATATATTTTTTTGCTTACAAATCAAATTTTACTGCCAGAATTAAATCTGAACAAATTCATGTTTATCTAAACTTTTCTGTACAGTATGTTGTATTTTTTATCATTAATCATTATTCAAATATGTACACTAAACCAGAGGTTTACATATTATTATATGTATATATTGGACTTGTCAGTAGATGGAATGTCGGGTTTGATTAAGCAGTACTTTTCTAAATTATTTTTATAGTAATGTGGATTAAGTACCCACTTCTTGTACTGGTTAGATAGCTCAATACATGATTCCTAATTAAAATTTGTTTTGAATCTGGACATATTACATGTGTACATAATTTATGTCTCTTATTTATTGTTAGCCGTCCTAGTTTTATTTTGGTGGTTATCATTGTATACAAACTATATTGAGTTTATCACCAATCAACATTGATAGCCAATGATCGCTGGCTGGTTATCAGCAGATAATGTCCGCGAAGTGGCAAGCGTCAGTGGTCGGAGGAGAGACGAGAGCGACGGACCGCCGCCTGCGCTGCCGCCGCCGCCACGGAAGCCACCTCGAGGACGCACCTCCACTGAAAACAGGTAACATCCACAATCACCACAAAGTAAACTAACACTAATTCTCTGAGTGCAATGGTTAAGTTTGCTTGCCTTTACCTCCACTGAAAACAGGTGATAACTACAATCAGTCCAAAGCAAACTAACACTAATTATTCTGAGCTCAACGGTCAAGTTTGATTGTAGCGGTTTTGTGTGATAGTTTCATAGATGACTAACTTGAATGAATCGTGGTGAAATTAGATTGTAAACGTAAATCGGCATATCATGCATGAAAGTTTAAATTTTTTATTTCTATGGTAGGTGGCAGCTCCATCATATTTTTAAAGGTGCAACAGTACTTGATATGAAATTGGCAAGTTTTTGTTTTCTAACCAACCACATTGAAAATAACCTTAATAAGTTTTCAGCACTGGTGGGTTAATGTCTCACTGCACTGCACTGACATGTGATAACTAATGGGATCATTGCTCATCAATCCGTGTGACATTCCCTAGGTCGGCCGGTACGAGTCCCACACGAGACGAAACCAAGGACTTGATATCGTTCGCGAGCCCTACGTCAAAGACCGCGCCGAAAGATCCTCATGCATCATTCAAGGAGTACATAGAACAAATTAATAAGTATGTCACAATCCATCACTAATATTCCCAAAACGCTTTAGAAAATATTAAATTTTCGTTTGCAGTATAACGCCTATCGTACAGATAACGCCATTATATGATAAAGCCGATACCGAGCTTTAGATAAACCATATCAATAACAATAACAAATGAACCTCAATGTAGTTACGCTATTTCAGATTGGGACAGCAGACCGAGGAGCTTACGTTAAACACACCGGAACAGACTGTTAATATGAACAATTACAATCGGCCTCCGTACGGGCCGTACGCGCCGTATTACGGGTACGGGCAGCCGACGCAACACGGCTACGGGCAGGTACCTCCGTATCCGGCTGCGACGCCGTACGGAATGCCGGCGCCGATGCCGGTAGTTCCCCCAATTGCAGGAGTAACTCCCGTACCGATCCCGGGAGTTCCGATGCCCAATTATTCATATTACCCACCACACGTTCCGCCGCCGGATCCCGCGTACATTTCGCCTCCGATGTACACCCAACCGATACCGTACAATCAGACGCGCATGGCATCGCCGTCGCCTTATGCCGGCTATCCACCGGCTCATCACACCACGCCTACATTCAATTATAGCACGACGAACATGATATCTCGACCCCCTCGGCCGGCAACCCTTTATCCGTCATTGAATCAAGCGCACACGTACCCTATGCCGGTCAATGTGCAGAATAACAACGTGCAGCCCGGCAGCGTGTCTCAACCGTCTGCTAACGTGCCGGCAACGGTTGTGAGGCCGGAACCGACAAAGGACAATACTGAAAGGAACAACTCGAGGAAGTCATCCGAGGTTAGTATTGCCGTGAGTATCAATCATTTTATCGACGAATTTTGGCGTGTCATCCTTGTTGTTTGGATATTTTTTTTCATTTTTCAACCGATTTCAATAAAGGAGGAGTTTCTCAATTCGACTGGTTTTTTTTGTTTGTTACGTCAGAACTTTCGACAGGGTCAACCGATTTTGACGATTTTTTTTTTCATTTGAAAGCTGGTGCTTTCCGTGTGATCCCATTTGGTCTAGTTCTGACAATGGCATCCATTAGAAACTAACTTGTTATTGGATTTTTTTTCTGGAAATTTCTCGAATTCTATGAGACTTTTGTATGAGCTCAAGGCTATAACATCGTTTGGGTATGATCGCGTCGTCGGGTCACTTCTCAGTTAATTATAAATAAAAACTTATTTTATTGTTAAAATGTGCTAAGAAAAGTTGATGAGTAACTGAAACACATGGCTTGACTTCGCATCGCTCATTCGTCCGAGTCAGTGTAATAATAAACGAACAGTACGTTTTTAATATCTGTGTTTTCCAGTCAAACGAATCGGCGGACGTAGTTGGTAGCCTTCCGACATCAATGAATCTGATAGACTTCGGCGGTAGAAATACCTCGGGCCCAGGCAGCGTAAGAGTTAGTGTTCTGGAGGCGTTTGATCCGCTGCTGACTGAACAAGATCTTCCGGGTAAGCGGCTTGCACATACATTTGTATTCCAACTGAAAATGATTTTTAATGTCCATTTAAAAAGGTTGAAATTTCTATGAATTTTGTCATAGAAAAGTAAATTGTAATTGTTTCTCATTATTGAGTTATGCTCGTGGCCTTTTCTTTTCTTTCGATTGTAAAGTAAATAATTAGCATACAACAATTGTTTGAATGTTTGCGTAACTAACTGTGTTGAATAGAATATTCTAAAATTATTTAAGCAAGATTATGCTTTGCGTCTTTGACCATACACCATTGGTTTTCTTCATTCATTGTTTTGAAAATTATTTTCCAATTTTTCATCTATTTTAGCAGAATATGTAGCGGCTAGTGAATGTTCCGGCAATAGCGTTTATGAGGAATACGATCCGTTGGATTTCTTGTATGGAGAAACAGTGATGCGTGATACTCCGGTTTACGCTACCATTAGTAAGCGAGAAGGCACTATGATGCCGTCTCCACCGCCTAAATATATTCCCGCCGTGCCAGCCGTGGCTATAAGATCTACTACTGTGAGTATAATGTTACCTTTTCTATTTTATTTGGAGTGAACGAATAAGCGAACGTTTTGGC
The DNA here is from genome assembly GCA_905220475.3 of Ennomos fuscantarius. Lineage (NCBI taxonomy): Eukaryota > Metazoa > Arthropoda > Insecta > Lepidoptera > Geometridae > Ennomos > Ennomos fuscantarius. The sequence goes on from HG992029.1 coordinate 12,286,498, forward strand.
AATAGTGAATATCAGCGGGATATATCTGTGACAAGGAGAGATCGCTGTTATTGTCATTTCCATCTGAAAAAGTCTTAATTTTGTCTATAAATGTAATAATAATAATAATAACGCCCAACGATCATATACAGATCCTGGACCTAAACTAGGATTCCCTGTGTCTAGGGAACCCAGGAACTACGAGGAACATGGTCTCACAACACTCAGTATTTGCGCTTTATTTTCTGTGCACAAACACTTGTCCTGTCTCGGGAATCGAACCCGCCGTCTCCGGGCAATGAGCCGACTTGCTCGACCACCACACCACAGAAGTGTGTAATAACGCGTGTATACAGAAATAGTTGCAGTAGGCTTGACTTGAAGGATTGAGTCTCGCACACATGCAAGCTTGAAATTGGTACACATTAGTACTACAACTAAAACTAAAGGAATTTGTGAATTGGAATATATAGTACCTTGTATTTTTGTGTGGCCAGACTGATAGATATATAACAACAAGAGAGGCGTGGGGTATTTTAAATTGTGACGTCATTTATTTTGTTGCAGAATAAACTTTACGACTGCATTGTGAAAACTAGAACGAGAAATTACGATAGTGAACACAAGGCGTTTTTACAAATGGTCTTAGATGTTAGAAGTGAGTACTCATATACCAAATTTTATCAAAATTTATTTAACTAACTAATGGAACAGGAAATTAAATAATTAATGTTAATATACTTAATATAACATTTTAAATGAAGCGTTTTGGTAAGTTTTAAAATCCCCTTATAGATTTCCCGTTTACAAAGCCATGTTAACTTAAATAATGTTAAATATATTAATTTTGTTACTAAGTATTTTTTTGTTTTCAGAAAAATTTACTCACTCGGATATCCAATCGAACCCGGGTCACGTGATCGCGGCTAGGTCTGGTGGTCGATACCCACCGAACACTAGCATCAAAATACTAGTCCACCACGCTCACACCGACGAACCGATCACATTTACTTCTGATGGTAAGTTCAACTATCGACTTAATATTAACAAAATAAAGTTCAAATCAATGCCGCCTTCATTAGAAACAATAATGCCTGTCTGCACCAAAGTTTTGAGTTCGCACTGATTTTTCTAAGACGTAACCAATTACGTTGCAATAGGTACGTCATAGAGGGTACTTTAAATAGGGTCCACTCTTCCAGTGGACGTAGTCTTCTCGATCCTCTTATCCCGGCAACGGCCCAAGCCGAGGCTCGCACCCCAGGGGTGCCCGCTAGCTAGTTGCCTCCCACTTTCGGTGCGCCTTGCCTTCCCGCCGGTGACGCTGTAAAGGTCGGTAGATACCAACAGCATTAGCCCGTTTAAAAAAAAAGTCACAGGGATAAGGGCTAAATTAGGAGCTGTCAAATAGATGGACATAACTGATAGTACGTAAGTAGCTAAAGATTATTCTAAGCAGTGTTTGTTTTACATCACAGGTGACAAAATTCAATCCCTAAGTTATTAAAAAGGACGTTAACTATTACTTACTTAAATAAAAAATTTGGTCCTTGGAGCTGCGTTTGTCAGTAGTCGGGCTCGAAGGACCAAATTGGTTTCCACTGCTTAAGGAGCAAGGCTTGTTTGATTGTTTTGTATTTCTGTTTGCAGTTGAATCGACGGTAGAGCATGTGATATTAACTGTAGTCTGTTCACTCGATGAAGATATTAGAGACGACATGTCTGGTTACATGCTACGGGTAAGTAATGGAAATAATCATTACTTTTCATAAAGCTTCTTGTTAATGACCGACCCTATAGCTCAGTTGGTAGTGACCCTGCCTTCTGAACTGCGGGTTGTGGGTTCGATTCCCACCCAGGACAAACATTTGTGTGATGAACATAAGTGTTTGTTCTGTGTCTGGGTGTTATATTGTATTCTATGTATGTATTTACAAACAAAAATTATCTAAGTATTGTATCAGTTATCTGGTTTACATAGTACAAGCTTTGCTTAGTTTGGGGCCAGATGGCGCTGTGTGAGATGTCCACAGATATTATTATTATTATTATCTATCTATCTATGATTATGTCGTCATAATAATACATGTTTCAGGTGTGGGGAGCAAACGAGTACCTAACTCCCGGTAGCGTGCTTAGCGAATATGATTACATCAGAGAATGCGTCCGCCTAGAGAAGGATGTCACCCTCTGTCTCCACGAGGGCAGGGACGACAGTCTAGGGAGGACAGAGAGGGATGATGCAAGAGATTCGCATTTGACCCTCGACGATCTGTTGCCGACACAAGGAGCTACCCCTATGTTGTCGTTTGATAACTTGTCTATACTGCTTGGTGAGAATTTTTAAAACGCCTTTTCTTAAGTAAAAATCCTTTACGCACGCTTGACTTGGTTGTAAGCTGGTGATTCGAACGGAAGTTGTACGTGATCGGAAACTCTATGTGCAGATGGAAAGAAAGAGTTACGTTTCGTATATTTGACAAATAGTAAAGTGCGCTCGAGCCACTTCCAGGTACGCTTGATCTATGTAAGCAACTTGTTTATCGCTGTGTGCTAGCCGGTAACCAGTATCGAACAATATCACACGTAAAATGACCAGTTTTCTTTAACTACCCTACTACTAAAATATAACTTATATTTACGAATATCTGTTTTGTACGACAACAATAATTATTTTGTACGTTATGTTACATAGTTCTCATGCAAGTGAAATATTTTCTTATGAGAAATAAATATCTTTAACCACATATTACTGTAGAGATGGAGCTAAAGAAGTTTTATTTCAGCCGTGTGGTCTATAGCACACTAGTTTTTTTTTTCTCTTAATTTTTTACTAATTTTGCACATGATTAAATATATTTTTAGCGTATAGTTAAGTCTTATGCAAATGAATATTAGTAATGAAAAATAAGGCTAGCTGATTTTACAAACCGTTTCGTACACCAAAAAGTACACCGCACGTACTGTAGTCATAATTGGTGACGTCACTGCGTGCTGTCTGCTAGCTGTCTTTTTTTTTGGCTTCACTGTTTTTTGTATTTAGCCGGTAGGGATCTCTTTCTATTCTTGTATCTTAATATGCTTATAATATTGTATTTATTTTTAAGTTCTCATTTTTTGTTTTCGCGATTTTTTCGGTGTAAGATGCAAGTGAGGTTAAATTTACTTTTAACGATTAATAATTTTGTATTGTTGTTAGTTAATAAATTATAATAATAACATCTAACAATCACATATGTAGACAGGTACGGGTTGTGCGTAGGTTGCAACCTATAGAGCTATAGGCCTTCGGCACGTCCACACCGCGCCGTGTCTGGAACAAGAATGATCCGTAGTACACCGAGCGGTCCCTTTTTTATAGCCAGATGGTGGGGGGAGCAATGATAGTTGCCGATGTTGCCACTGTAATAAATTTAAATGCCACCATAGGGTAAATTACGGTACTGCCCGCTGCGCATAGAGTTTATAACTGGACGTTGCCGCCGTCACATACATATCCTAGACCCTAACTAGGATTCCCTTCATCTAGGGACGCAGGAACTACGAGGACCATGGTCCCACACCACCCAGACTAACAATAGATTTTTTAAAATGCTAGAATGGGCATGCGTTTGACAACAACTCACCTGATGGTAAGTGACGAAGTTGTCTAAGGTGGAGCACGCTTGCCCATGAGATGCCCATTCACTCTTGACTTGACCTACAACCTTGGAGTCTTCAAATCGAGAGTGAACAGGTATCTTCAAGGCAAGCGTGTTACATCCTAGACCGCATTGTCACTTACCATCAGGTTTGATAGTGGTCAAACGCGAGCCTATCAACCAATAAAAAAAAGACTTAAAAAGACCCAGGTTCTACCCAGGAGGATAAGAGATAACAGTAATGTCTTGCCTTCTCAGAAACGTTAGAGGGCGAGCTGTCCAGAGCCGTCGGTGTGACGAGTGGGGAAGGCAGTTGTTCCCCAAAAGCTGTTTTCCAAGCGGTGAAAGCGATATGTGCCTTAGCGGGCGGAGTGGAGACGTTACACGTCACACATACTCTCAATGCGTTCGCACAGGCGTGTACGTCACAGGTAAGACTTTTTTTATGTTAAAGACGTGACGTGTTTGATATTTTCGCAAATATTCGCTTCTCCCGCGTAAACAGTATATATTTACAAAAATAAGTATCTAAGTATTATATCAGTTATCTGGTTCCCATAGTACAAGTTTTGCTTAGTTTGGGACTAGATGGTGCTGTTTGTTGACATAAACATGTAGGTATTTATTTTTTCTTGTTACATTATGTATTTGAGTCCGCAAGGTAGCGCCTGAGTCTATAGATTTATTGTCGTATAACAGGGCAACAACAACGCTGTAACGCCAGAGATCCAATCGGACAACGGTCCGTATTGCTCCGTATCGATCCGATCGGCGACGCGGCGCGAAACTGTCGCGTTACAATGTACGCGAGTGAGAGACGCCGTCCGAGCCCTCATTGCCTTGTACACCAGGACAAGGCTGTTGGACTTCAAGATTACTGATAACCAGTATCTGTCGCCTAATAATCCTGCCAGTAAGATTTTTACTATTACATTCGCAAGAGTTTTCTGGAAGCTTTCAGGTGTTGTACTAGCTAGTGTGAACGTTTAGTGGTAACTAATGTGCTGCCAAAGGCTGACTGAACTGTCCTGAACAATGTTCTGCCCTTTTTTAAAAGCCGTCGGAACAAGTTCCCTCCATAACAATCGACAAAAACGCCGCCAAGTGGTCCTCAAAACGTTCACAAGTACTATTAAATTTATTACTTTTTGATTGTAAAGAATTTTACTAACTATAGCAATTCTTTTACATTTAATGTTTGTAATGCGTAAATAATCTTATATTGTTAACACTAGCGTTGAATTGTGTGTTCCTGACATATTTTGTCACACTTCTATTGGACAGTGTAGCATTTGAACACTCTTATATGATGTCAAGTGACAACGTGGCTGTAGGTGGCGCTATGCTGCGACTGAATTGGGACGAGTGAGTTGCCACAACATATTGTTATATTTCTAAGCGAAAAGTGTTTGAATATTTTTCTATGGAAACGGCATATCCACCTGCCGCCATTTTGATTTTTCCCGCACAACTGAATTGACTGATTGAGTAGATGTCGTACCCACATAATACTAATTCAACGCTTATAAAAACAAAAAATGTCAATGCCAAACTCGCAAACATTTTGGTAGCTTGCCAGGCGAGCAATAGATAATTGCTACCGTGCTATTTTATAATCCCAATATTTTTCTTCACAGAGCTGAAGATTTCGAACTACCGATTCACCAGTCGCAAGTCGACAATAGAAATGGCTGATCTTTTCATATGTTTTGTAACCTTTTACTAGGTGGTAGGACTTTGTTGCAAAGTTCGTCTAGGTAGGTACCACCGCTTTGCCAGTTATTCTGCCGCCAAGCAGTAGTGTGCAAGCACTACTGTGTTCCGGCTTGAAGGGCACTGTAGCTAGTGAAATTACTGGGCAATTGAGACTTTTTGATCTGATCTCACAGTCGAGTAATCTTATTACCAGACTGTGCTGATGTCTCAGGATGATGTGCGCAGTGCAGTGTCGCTTGAAACTCTATGTTTTAGGGTTCCGAATGACACTGTTCTGTTATGGGTGGCCGTGGCGCTTAACATCAGGTGAACGATTAGCTCGTCACATCATTCAATAACATAAAAAAAAAAAAACCCTTATGTTCTTGTTCATTGTAGAAGCAGTCCCCGCGCACACGATATCGGAGACGGCGCTGTTCTGCATTGAGGCAGTCCACTGCTTGCCCCACTGTTGGGCGCACGACGAGTACTTGTGGCACGCGCAGATGTGGCTCGGCACTAGACCGCTGAAGCCGGCTAGACTCACGCACTGCTCTAAGATCGAATGCGCTGGGTTTTATCCTCGAATCATATTTGATACTTGGTAAGTCTCACACATGATAGTCGATACATTAAAATTGTACTCTGATAATATATCAAATATCAAACATTCAAAATATACAAATCAATGTCGTACGTACGAACGCCCGAACAACTTGTAATTGCTAATCAATTGTTATGCAAAACGTCAGCTTTTCGACTAGATTGAACTCAATTGAATCAACAGTTTACTTTGTGATGGTGATGACGTCATAAATCTCGCGCGTTTATATGCCGCAGGAAGTAATTTTGCGTTTATTACAATACGCAAAACAGATTGTTCTTTCAATCAAAAATTTTGAATTTCACATTTAGATTCCCCTGACTTTGCGTTATAGATGTAAATCAAAAGTTTTAGCCTAAATCATTGTTTAGCTCGACCTATCCGGAATCGAGGCAACCTCGAGAATGAATTATTTCCCGAGGAAAAGCTCACGAAGCCATTATCTTCATACATTTATGTAATTCCCAGGTTAAACTTAGAAGACCTTCCCATCAATACTCTCCCGCGCGAATCCCGTTTGGTCTTAACTTTGTACGGAAGAACTCAACGAACAGATGACAATCAACATCAAAATAACGAAAGTAAAGAAAATGTGGAGGAAAATGAGGAAAACAATGATGTGCAATTTGAACAAGTCGAATTGGGATGGGCTGCCTTACAGATGTTTAATTATGATGGGTGAGTCAAGATTTATGCTAAACTCTGTAAAATGGATGATAATTAACGTAAAACGCAAAGCAAAGTGAAGGAAACAGACTTGCAAATATGTACTAACAAAAAATAGGTGAAATCGAGAGCTTGTCGAGAATACCATAGTTCATCTTTAGACTCTGAATCACCGATTCACATCGCAAAGAATTACAGAAAGGCTAATAATAATGCTTGTTCCTTTGTGATATATATTTTTATGTTAAGGAATGACGTGACGAGCTAACCGTTCACCTGGTGTTAAGCGACACGGCTGCCCATATCAGTTGCAGTTTCGCATGACACTGCACTGCGCACGTTATCCTGAGACATCAGCACAATGTAGTAATAAGATTACTAGATTGTTAGATCAGGTTGTAAAGTCTCATTTGCCCAGTAATTTCAATAGTGCCCTTCAAACCGGAACACAACAGTACTTACGCACTACTGCTCGGCGGCAGAATACCTGGCAAAGCGGTGGTACCTACCTAGACGAACTTTGCAGAAAAGTCCTACCACCTAGTATATCTATATATAGTATGTAGTATATAGTGTGTCATTATTGTTAATAGATCTTCACTGTAATTTGAATCGTTTCTGAGTTCCCGATATCTCGGCACAGTTACGACTAGGTTCACAAGCAGATGGAAGAGATAGTAAAGACTTTAAAGGTAGGCAATGCATCGGTAGCTTCCCTGATATTGCAGGTGTCTACAGGCGACTAGTAGTAAGTACTATTAAAAATGTAAAGTGTCGTTTGTCTGTAGAATGCTGGCATCCGGCCACTACGTGCTGCCCTTGTGGCCGAGTGCGAGCGACCGCCGCATCCCTCCCGCGCCGCACCCCATGCATGCTCCGCCTGCGCCCTTCCCCGTCGTCAATATAGGTAATTTCACAGAATACTGCAACTTAAATAACCATTTGTAAATTGGAATCAAATTGGAATAAAATTGGAGTCAAATTGGGGTGACAGACAGTCCACTTCGTCTGGGCTGCCTACAGGAGAACGAGACTGTGTTCGTAGGAAGTTGTAAATGTTACAATTTACTACTCGCGCAAAGTTTTGGAGAGTCGTCATTACTATGGCTATCTCACTTTAAATACACTAATGAAATGTCAAACTACCAATGGTTAGGAGTGAGAAAACAATACATTTCATCCACAGTCGCGTTTTTATGACGCGAGTAGTATTTTTGATATTGAGGTTGCATGTAGATAAGGAGTCGGCCTAAAAACACTTCCCTTAAAGACCCCACATGAGATTGTGCACAATTATTCATTTAGCCTTTTTCAATCCAATCGCATCGCTATTCGTACTCAATTCTTCACATTTTCTCTATTTACAGAAATTCCCTTATACACCCACACCGGCGTGAAATGGACGGAAGACGAAGACGAAGAAAACACATTCTCTCAGGAGGATCTACCGGCATTTGACAGTTTGGATGGTCACACGCAATCTCAGCTGCTGCATTTGATTGAACAAGGCGCTTACCAGAGAATGCCCACGGAATGTCGAGAGGTGAGATTCTTGTACTTGATCTTACTGTTTACCTAATTCTCATTATAAGAGTTACCATATTTTAGCTATCCCCTGAAAGCAGCAACAATAATATCTTTAATGTTATCTTTGAATGTTAACACCAGTTTTTCATTGACACAGTATTTCATAGCCATTGAGTTAATTGCCAATTTGATCTCTGGGTGCCTTATGCGAAATAGTGACCATCTGTAAAAGTTAAAGTTCTAAAGTTAAAAGCTCCTAAATTCGCACTTATCTCCCTAGCTCCCGGTTTCTCATACGTTCAAACTCGTGTCAAATCAACATGCCAAATACTGTATGCTCATTGGTTGAGAAAGCCGATGATTAACAGGCAACCAATGAGCGTTCAGTATTTAATTTGCCAAGTTGAAATGAATTTAACAATGCGACCACCCTGGGGAAAGTTTTGCTTACCTAAGTTATATTATAAATAAATAAATATCTGTGGACATTTCACACAGCGCCATCTAGCCCCAAACTAAAAAAAGCTTGTACTATGGGAACCAGATAACTAATACAATACATAAATACTTTTTGTTTGTAAATATATACATAGGATACAATATAACACCAGTCTCAGTTAGTACAGACATGCATAAAAGGTGGTAAGTAGAGACCAACGGCATTAGCAAAAAACAGATAAATTTTACGGCTAGTATTGGCTTTGAGTGCATTGAAATTAGAGTATCTTGTCTTACAAATTATATTGTCAATTCAATACAAACATTTGTTTACAGATATTGTGGGAGAAACGCGCGTATCTAGTGCAACTGCCGGGGGCATTGCCGCTTGTGTTGCTCGCGGCAACAAACTGGTACGGGGAGCCGCGACGGCAGCTGTTACAGCTGCTTCGCGTTTGGGAGAAACCTTCTCCGTTGAATGCTATGCATCTACTGCTACCGTGGTAAGTCACTCATTACAATTGGTTTGTAAACTGCCAGGTTTGTACTGCCGTGGCAACAAATTACTGTTATTTTAGTTTGAAAACTATCGTGAGTATGACACATTTTTGTAAGATAAATAACGGCTAAAACTCACGTCAATTAAAAGTCGAAATTACTCCGACCAGGTTCGGTCTGACCAACCGATCAGTTACGTGCTGACGCTCGCGAAAGCCGCCGCGGCTTGCGTTAGTAACTGGCTCCCAGAAGAAGGACATCGAATATGTCCGAAACCTGGTCGGATTAATTTCGACTTTTAATTGACGTGAGTTTTAGCCGTTATTTATCTTACAAAAAAATTACTGTTAGCCATGATAGCTTTTAAAACAAAACCTTCGTTGGATCTTTTAGATGCATTGTCTGCAGCCGTGGTGAGTTTTATTAATTACAGAACTCCTGGAGAAACCGATTCGTATAAGGTTGTGTTGCCTTGACCAAAATAATAATAATAATTTTCTTAAACATGCGCGGAAATATTATCATTACTTTTGAATAAAGAACACGCGAAGTATCATATTTACGTAGACTGAAACACCAAAATCACTTCCCGGCGCATACTTTGAATTTGAAACGAAGAGCGCACCGGCAATGTTGTATGAAACGGTGTGCTGTTTGAATTTAGAACTCTTTCATCTATCGTACACATTGCATTCTCGTGGCTGTATAGCCACAGATGCGTTTACCTTTCGGCACAAACTGTAAAATAAAAAAAAATGGCGGTAAAGCGGAGTTCGTTGTTATTTGGTTTATAAAAATAAATTAAAATGAGTTCCGATGATTCTAAAAGTGAAATGAAATGGATATTGACTGCACTCCATCAGATTTAAGATCGGAAGCTAAATTAGCGACGGGAAACCTGCTTTCAGCGAAATCAAAAGGAAATTAAATTTATTACGTAAAAGGCCCTTTTTTTATTTCCTTGCATTTTTTTAAGAAAAGCACTTTATATGCCTCGGCCGAAATGGCAATTGCCTGTCTCGCATCATTGAAGTCCTCGCCTGCGGCTCGGCCTTCAAACTCATGCTCGACCTGCTTCGCTGCCTTCGCAATATTGTACTATTATTGACATATAACAATTTTTTTTCTTTTTTCCGCAGAGTTACTATTTTTGCTACTAGTACAAAAGTTTCTTATAAATTAAGATATAATAAATAATTTGGACTTTAAAAAATTGCAGTTTAGACTAATTGAATCTGAGCTAGTAATAAAACTATAATTGAATTGAATCTTAGGTAGTGGCTTCTGCGGCAACTTCGCCACAATTTCGCCAATGTCATGTACTAAAATAGACCATCAAACGAAGGAGATTGTTCGGTAATTTAAAGAATTTGGCCGGTGAAAATGAGTGTTATGATGAATTTTATCCTGAAACTAATCTGAAACAAATACACAAATAAAAAACTAAATTAATTCACATCTACCAACATGTATTAACTAAACAATATAAAAATCTACACATATTTACAACCTAATTTTATTTACTTTAATATATCTACACAAAATACTTATAAAAGGAGAAAAAACCAAGGAGAGGAGACACTTAAATGAATTTCAGAATGTATAACATCATAAAGAGGCATAATAGGCATGACGACAGTATCAAAAAATGGTCGATTTAATGTTTTTAGGGTAAAATTTATATTAAATAACGTTGAAACACTGGTTTAGTTTTATTAAAAATATTAAGATTACTTGGATTTTCAATAAAATAAAACATTAAAATATTGCGATCGGCCATTTTGACTGAAACGCCAATCACAGCGCATGACGTCACACGTAGATTTTTGCTGTTGTGATGTGATATACGCATTTGGATTGATTTTGTTATTTTGAATTCTTTTTCTACGTGTGTAGTAGTGCAGTGACATGTTTTCAACATGTCATTGTGTAGGTAAACACCTAGGAGTGACGTCAGAGCCGACGCCATGACACCTCGAGCTGTTTTCGCGCCGCATTTAAAAAATATTATGAAAATGGCTTTAATCTTGGTTAAAATTAAGTCTATTACCGAAATAAAGGTTTTTTCGTAAATAGTAAATGTATACCCACATTACGGAAGAGGATTTCAAAATCTTTCGTCATGCCTATTGACAGGCTCCTTTGAGCTCATCAATGATCCCGCTCGTACCCTCCCGGGCCAGGGCTTTCATTACCGCCACGTTTCGATCTTTGATAGCCATTTGCAAGTTGTATTGTGTACGTTGGGCCGGCAGCTTCCCGGACGCGCTGGTGCGCGAGAGCGCGGCGCGGCAGCTGGAGGAGCTGGCGAGCGACGAGCTGTGCCGCGTGCTGCCGCAGCTCGCGCAGGCGCTGCGCCACGACGCCTACGGGCCCAGCGCGCTCGCGGGTAACTACTAGCTAGCTTGGGTTCTTTTTTACTTTTGGTTCCACACTTTCGTGTATTTAGCCAGTGTAAAGTTTTATTTTAATTTTATTAATGTTTAGGAGAAACAAACAGTACAATATTCAACTTAATAAACTAATATTACTAACACTTAAACCAATAAAGTTTCTACATATTTATAAATCATTAATGAAAGAAAGAAAACACCTTAATGAAAATAAGTAGGTAGCTAGCAACAATACATTACAATTTTAAAATAAGAGAAAAAGGGAAGTGATTTATTGTAGTGATAATGAGTTATTGATAATTTCTTAAGTTCATTAATATTCTATGTAAATTATCAAATCAAGTCAAATACTCAAATACTTATTTATTGGTAAACTAAGTTTACATGTCATTAGGTATTAACATGAGTACTTATATACAAAATATAAGAAGTATCGTACATAGTGTGTAGTAACTAAATTAATAACTATACGAATAGGCAGCATTCTGCTCGGAATATTACGTGACGAGTATACGTCACGTCGCCATAATCACCACGCTTCGCAGGCGACTTGGAGATCGCAGAAGAATGCATGCACCCCATGTTTTTTTTTAATGATAAGGAATGACGTGTCGAGAAGGCCGTTCGCCTGATGTTAAACGACACGGCTGCCCATATCAGCTGTAGTGTCACTCGGAACTCTAAAGTATAGAGTTTCGCGTGACACTGCACTGCGCACGTCATCCTGAGACATCACCACAATCTAGTAATAAGATTACTAAACTGTGAGATCAGATCATAAAGTCTCATTTGCCCAGTAATTTCACTAGCTACAGCGCCCTTCAAACCGGAACACAGCAGTGCTTGCGCACTACTACTTGGCGGCAGAATTACTGGCAAAGCGGTGGTACCCACCTAGACGAACTTTGCAGTAAAGTCCTACCACCTAGTAAATGATGATGAAATTATTATTAAACATTGCACTGATTTTTAAGGATACTCAGATAGACTCAAGATACAAACACCTAAAAACCAATACAAATTCTAAAGGCAGTTGGTTTTTCCAGGGTTATTGCTATCCCGCGCACTCACCGCTCCAGCCGTGGCCCACAAACTGTTTTGGTTGCTTGTCCACTCGCTGCCTAACGTGCCACAGGTCAGTTCTTTATATTATTCCTTTTATTAGACACAGGGAATCTTATTTAGGGTCCAGGATCTTTTTATGTCATCATATGTCGTTATTATATTATCTTGCATTTATCCAATGTTGCACATTATACCAAAATCCAAAATGTCTTATACAACCAAATAAAGGGTTTTTACCTTTTTTATGTCATCATATGTCGTTATTATATTATCTTGCATTTATCCAATGTTGCACATTATACCAAAATCCAAAATGTCTTATACAACCAAATAAAGGATTTTTACATTTTTTATGATAATGACATGACGAGCTAACCGTCCGCCTGACGTTAAGCGATACGGCTGCCCATATCAGTTGCAGTGTCACTTGGAACTCTAAAAGTATAGAGTTTCGCGTGACTGCACTGCGCACGTCATCCTGAGACATCAGCACAATCTAGTAAGATTACTAGACTGTGAGATCAGGTCATAGAGTCTCATTTGCCCAGTAATTTCACTAGCTACAGTGCCCTTTAAACCGGAACACAACAGTGCTTGCGCATTACTGCTTGGCGGCAGAATAACTGGCAAAGCGGTGGTACCTACCTAGACGAACATTGCAGAAAAGTTCTACCACCTAATAGAACCTTTTACAATATATTCGCCGAAAAATGTTGTGGGTAAACTTTATCATTCCAGGCTCCACAGCAAGAGTTCCTGGGCATATCACTAGAAGAGAACGCGACCGAGCAGGCGGAAACGGACGCGTGTCTCACAGCCGCGTGGCGGTACCGACTCATGTTGCGGGCGCTGTTGGCCGTCTGTGGGGCGAGCCTTAACAAGACGCTCGTTAGGCAACAACTGTTGGTCAAGGTCAGTTATTAAACATGTGTATTGTATTTTGTAAGATCAATAACAGCTAAAATCACGTCAATTAAAAAGTCGAAATTACTGTTACGTGCTGACGCTCGCGAAAGCCGCCGCGGCTTGCGTTAGTAACTGGCTCCCAGAAGAAGGACATCGAATATGTCCGAAACCTGGTCGGAGTAATTTCGACTTTTTAGTGTGAGTTTAGCCGCTATTTATCTTACAAAATGTGTCACGATATTTTCAAACTAAAATGTTTATTATGTTTAAATGTTTATAGTAAATGAAGCCAGGAGCCTCATTTACAATACTACAATGCTTCAACTACTTGTTATTCTTCATTCTTTATACATGATGAGTGATTGTTTATTCGACCAACCGTCTGGATCACGTGACTGTTCAATCAAACTAGTGCTAGTGCTGCCAACAAAAAAAAATTAAACATTTAAAAATATTATACAAAGCTTTTATCGCATTTTAAAACAGTAGCAAGGCTGAATTACTTTAAATATTATTTAGCATTCGTCAAAGTGATTTTTTTATGACTTGTCAGTTTTGTGCTGTATGTAGGAAAACCGGAAGGTCTCTTTAAGTGCCCACACCTTTGCATATTCAAGGGAATTTAACATCGCTTTTGGTATTGTTTATAACAAGAATCTTTCAAATAAGTCCAAAATTCACCTAAACTTATCTAACTGGACTCCGTGCAGATTTACTCTTTCACTAGCACATTTATTGTATTAGAATTACCACACATTTTTAAGTGCAATTGGACTGTGTGAAGGATATAATCATATCATAAAAACACATTTTCATATCATTTATATTATAAATAATTATTAGTAGAGTTGAAATATAAAATACATTATAACACAATTTAAAAAGCATAATAAAACAATTCTAATAATCATAATCTAATCTAATAATAATAATGTATAATTATTAAGATTAGAGCACTAAAAATCTAGTGAGTAGATAATGGTACAACTTTCTCGGTTCACATGATTTTTGAAATAAAACTTCTTTACGCACGCTGGACTTGGGGAGTAAGCTAACGTGAATGCGTACCGAAGTGAACGGAAGTTGAAACGTTCACCTAGATCTCCATCGTCAACATAACAAAGTTAAAAATCACTCTTAAAATTTGTATTATTATGTTGGTATGTCCGGTAAAATTACTATTTACAATTATTGTCAAGATGACGATATATAGCGATAAGTTTTACTTTAGTCGTGTGGTCTAAAGCACACTCGTTTATTCTGAAAGAAAGCTCGAATCACATCATTGACTCATTGAATTTTTTTTTCATAGACATTATCTGAGGTTGCTTTAGGCGTAAAAAGCGCTAAAGACGCGAACAGGCAGCGCGCGCTCACCACGGGGGGAGAAAAACTGGCAACCATGCTGCGACAGGAACCCGCGGCATTGCCACTGGCATTGCACAAATACGTACACGATGTTGATATCAAGTAAGTTGATTAAAAAGAAACACGTTTTCAATTGACTTCAAAGAGGTTCTCAATTAAAAATAAACACGTTTTAAACTGACTACAAACCTCTTTGAAGTCAGTTGAAAACGCGTTTCTTCTTTTTGTTCTTTCTTCAAGTTTTCAATTACTATTTATATGTTTTGGCTTTTTTCAAATAATTGTTACCTTTTATAAACCGGTTCCGAAAATGCTCTTTTTATTTGAAAGGATAATACAATAACTCCGTAGAAATTTAATCCAAGTCAGTTCAGTAGTTTGTTTTTTTAATGAAAGTAACTGGAAAATTTACGTTTTTATAACATCATTCAATTATGTAATCGGTTTGAAATTAAACTGATTGTAGTCGATTTCACCTTTATTTAAAAAATATATATTATTTGATTCAAGAATAAAAATAGCTTTTTTATTCGAAGTCTCTCCGTCTCCTTCATTTTCATTCAAAATGAAGGGGCAGAAGAAAGGAACTGAATCTTTCCAATTGGTTTCACAATACGGCAGTTGATCGTAAACACAACTCTTTCTCGTAATAAATAACTGCAGTAATTATGCAGGCGTCTATTTTTCGTACACTCAGTTCTCTTTTTTTATGTTAGTGAATGATGTGACGAACAAGTCGTTCACCTGATGTTAAGCGCCACGGCCGCCCAGAACAGAATTGTGTCACTCGGATCTCCAAAATATATAGTTTTGTGTGACACTGCACTGCGCACATCATCCTGAGACATCAACACAGTCTGGTAATAAGATTACTGTGAGATCAGATCATCAAGTCTTAATTGCTACTGGGCAAATTACTGAATTTCACTAGCTACAGTGTCCTTCAAACCAGAACACAGTAGTGCTTACACACTACTGCTTGCTTGGTAACTGGCAAAGCGGTAGCCTGGCTAGACAAACTTTGTAGAAAAGTCCTACCACCTAACCTACCTCTGCAGAATTCTCAAATATCGTCCAGGTCAGAGACGTTGGGAAATAATTCTGGCAGAAATTACTCATCTCATCCTAATTGTGTTTCTCAGAGATTCATGATCAAGATTTTTTTTTCAGATCATGTTCCTACTTCAATTCGAATACTCTTCCACTGAAGATCAACTTCATTGGAGTTGACAATGCTGTTATACCGGCTATGTTTAAGGTAAACAAAATGACTTATCTACATACGTTACTAAACAATAAAATGACCAAGTGCATGCAACTAAAGGCTATAATTTAACAGGCTTCGTCCTATTAAACAGTAATAATAGACTGAATGGCATGCTAGTCTGCTGCTTATGTATTTTATGATCGTACGATGTAAAAAAGACGCTATTTGGTAATAGTGTCGGATCGGCTAAATGTCCTTCCGTAACTTACTGTGTCCGTTACGGGACCTTAAGCGAAGTGATGTCATTACTAGACAAAAAAGATCTAAGTTCGTGAACCTGCTTTACCAACCTCCTTGCCGTAAAGACATTTATAAGAAAAACGTATGTTTATAATTTTTTATTTTTATGTTATTGAATGATGTAACGAGCTAGTCGTTTACCTGATGTTAAATGACACGGCCGCCCATAACAGAACAGTGTCAGTCGGAACTCCAACATGTAAAGTTTCGCATGACTACTGCACTGCGCACATCATCCTGAGACATCAACACAGTCTGGTAATAAGATTTCTCGACTGTGCGATCAGATCATAAAGTCTCATTTACCAGTAATTTCACTAGCTACATTGCCCTTCAAACCGGAACACAGTAGTGCTTGCACACTACTGCTTGGCGGCATAATAACTGGCAAAGCCACCGCTACCACCGGTACCTACCTAGACGAACTTTGCAGAAAATCCTACCACCTAGTTTGCCTAATGAAATTAAATCTTTAGAAGGAAATATGTTTAATAAGCATTTGAGTGACTGGCTTTTAGGCAAATGTTTTTATATTGTCAAGGAATATGTAACATGTAATAACAAATGTTAATGTAGTAACAAAAATATTTTTTTAATATTTCACGCTTACTTGCAGGCTGAATGCACGTATCCACTGCTTACTATGTGCCCTTGTACCCAAATTAATAGTGTATTCTTGCAAATAAACAAATGATTTGATTTACGAAAATCAGACTCATGCTAAACTACAACAATAATGCAGCACAAAAAATATTATCTCCATTGACTTATTTCCAGGTTGGTGATGATTTGCGACAGGACGCGTTAGTGTTGCAAGTGATTAAAGTGATGGACAGTTTGTGGCTAAAAGCGGGCTTGGATCTACGGATGGTAACATTCCAAGCGTTGCCAACTAGCAGTCAGCGAGGTAAGACATCATCTCAAATAATAAACCATTATTATATGATTATTACAGTGTATTTACTTGAACAAGTATTATTATTAATGTCTTCTTAAATTCTGCATTTTAAATTGGGTTTTAACACCCTGATATAAGGTTTAATTTGTAAACAATTTGCACCCTACGCTGTTACCTTTAGGGTGGATCATCAACTCGTTTTATTGATATGTAGGTAACCGGTTCGGCTAATTGGTCCTATAACACTATAAACCTTAGAAACCCGTGGAACTTTTACTAGGTGGTAGGACTTTGTTGCAAAGTTCGTCTAGGTAGGTACCACAGCTTTGCCAGTTATTCTGCCGCCAAGCAGTAGTGCGTAAGCACTACTGTGTTCCGGTTTGAAGGGCACTGTAGCTAGTGAAATTACTGGGCAATTGAGATTTTATGATCTGATCTCACAGTCGAGTAATCTTATTACCAGACTGTGCTGATGTCTCAGGATGATGTGCGCAGTGCAGTGTTGCTCGAAACTCTATTTTGGGGTTCCGATTGACACTGTTCTGTTATGGGCAGCCGTGGCGCTTAACATCAGGTGAACGGCTAGCTCGTCAAATTCAGTAACATAAAAAAAATAATAAAAAAAAACTGCAGAAACTCGCTCACTACGCTTAGTGAATTTCTCATTCCAATCGAACCCTTTGGCGGGTAGGTTCATGTAAAATAATAAAAAATTAGCCGTTTAGAATTACTATTATTTCAATACAAACGTTATCCTTGTAGGTATGATAGAAATAGTAACAGAAGCGGAGACATTACGAGCGATACAGACAGAATGGGGGCTCACTGGGTCGTTCAAAGACAAGCCTATAGCAGAGTGGCTCGCTAAGCACAACCCTTCAGAGTTGGAGTATCAACGCGCCAGGGATAATTTCACTGGTAAGTGTTTATTTAATTTAACATTTTTACAGTTTAAGAACTGTAGATTGTTTACCACCACCACTTTGCCATTCATTCGTCGCTTTAATTTGCATAGCAATAACAAAAGCAATAGCAATGAACAATTAAAAATAGCACGAGTGTCGTACGTTTAACATGCCTTTAAATCTATGCAACCATGCAAGAAAAATAATCGTACCTTTGACTACTTTGGGAATTCTAGCGAATTACCCCATATTATGTAGATGATGATGAAGTAGATATATAATATATAATAATTATCTACGTAGTTCATAGTTTTGGCCTGTTTTTATAACAGAAAGCGTAGTCTTCTTTTTCGTCAGCTTTTTTGGGTCTATTTCTGAACAATGAATAAATGATAGTATGTATGAACAAGACCTTTATAGACATTTCCATTCCTTTTGGTCTTCTACCTTAACCATCTAGTGACCTTAGCGTTTTATAGTTTTTCGAAAATCATGTTTTATATCTATTGTCTTTTTCTACAAGATTTTGTTTGTCTATGTACTGCGAAAGAATTAAGTTGAGAAGAATCTGAGCTCCTAATCAGAACTGTGGTGGTGAAAGATACTGAATATAGAAGCAAGTGGCGTTTTTTAATTGTATAAGTCCAAGACTTAATTCGAGTTACTGCTCCTTCCTAGTTAGTATCGATTCTATTCAAAAACCTTAAACTTAATAAGACAGTTCAAAAAAATATCGCGGTCGCTGTTATTTCGATCTATATGCAAGAGACGGCAAGATTTTTAGCCTTACAAAGATATTGAAATTCTTAAAAAAAATGCATTCAGTAAAGCAAGTATGGTTTACATTTTAGAATCCATTTCATGGTTTTTAGCCGAAGGTATATAGTTTTTGGCCGTATCAAATTGCATTTAGTATAAGTTTTCGTACTACAGAATCCACAGCAATGTGTGTATATATTCTAGCATCCTGTGCCGGCTACAGCGTGGCGACCTACTTGCTCGGAATTTGCGACCGACACAACGATAATATCATGTTAAAGACTTCAGGACACCTGTTCCATATAGACTTCGGCAAGTTTCTGGGAGATGCGCAGATGTTTGGCAACTTTAAAAGGTAGGAACACTTCTCTTCTAGTGACCACTCTAGGGAACGTTGGAAAACTTTCCGGATCACCTTCTTCTAATCCGAAGTTCGCACATCACGGGTGACCTTGGATCACGGAACTTTGATTATCCTACAGAAGAAATTTCATTCTTAATTTGATATATTTTAGTAACTATGCACATAAATTGCGAATTGAAACTGTGGAATCCATATAAATTTGTGTTTTTGGTTGCAATCAAGTTACATGGTCGCCTAACTGGGTGTTTGAAGCCGGATTAGGATGGCTACATCAACACATCATGATCAATAAATCTTGACCACTTTACTTGAAGGTTTCAATCTCAATCTTAGAGCATGGATATTATTTGACAATGGTTTTGAAACACTTAAATTGTTACCTTTGATATGGAACATATGATGGTATAGTTCCCGTCACGTAAAAAGTACGCTCGCTCGCTGTGCTCTGAGTGGTTTTTAATTACTACTTATTCCAAAGTACTAATTAGCTAGTAAAGTACCTATAATGATTTAACAGTTATTGAGGAATCATAATAGGTACCTAACCAGCGTTCTTTATACCACATCGTCTTCAGACAGTTTAGGATAAATTGTATGTATTGCTAAAATTATATACCTGTCAAGTGGTGTAACTGCGTTTGTAG
Source organism: Ennomos fuscantarius (assembly GCA_905220475.3). Classification (NCBI taxonomy): domain Eukaryota; kingdom Metazoa; phylum Arthropoda; class Insecta; order Lepidoptera; family Geometridae; genus Ennomos; species Ennomos fuscantarius. The sequence continues at coordinate 12,306,355 of HG992029.1, forward strand.
ATAAAAGTCTATATACTCTTCTGTCTTACTAATTGAATGTGATCAATAACACAGAAGACTTGATATTAGTAAAAAACTTAACTCCGCAAATTCAAATAAATAGCGACTCTTGCTATAACGCAATAAAGTGCAGATTAACTTGCAATAATGTATAGGCATTTACTACAATTTTAAATTGTATTTCTTGATAACTTTTAAATACCTACAAGTTGATATTTTTATTTCCCAGGGATCGTGCGCCGTTCGTCCTAACTCACGACATGGTGTACGTAATAAACGGCGGAGACCGTCCCACGCAGAGGTTCCAACATTTCGTGGAACTGTGCTGTATGGCCTTCAACATCGTTAGGGCACACCACGACCATATACTGGACCTGTTTGCACTGGTAAGGATATACGGTATGACTAATACAACAAGGTTAATAAAAATATTTGATATCAGAAGTTTTTAAATGTATTTCCTAGCAGTGGGACTCATTTTGAGTTTATGTGTAATAACACAACTATTTATCCCAGAATTCGATACTTATTAGCGACATTATTGAATGGTGTAAAACACGGGTGATTTATTTAAAATAAACAACTGGTTCGCGTGCGAGCTAGAACTATTGATATTTGAAAAATAATAGATATTGAGCCACACTCGCTGTAGGGAACATATTAGTGGCTCTGAATGGATACTGAGCCACGCTCGCTGTAGGGAACATATTAGTGGTTCTGAATGGATACTGAGCCACGCTCGCTGTAGGGAACATATTAGTGGCTCTGAATGGATACTGAGCCACGCTCGCTGTAGGGAACATATTAGTGGTTCTGAATGGATACTGAGCCACACTCGCTGTAGGGAACATATTAGTGGCTCTGAATGGATACTGAGCCACACTCGCTGTACGGAACATATTAGTGGCTCTGAATGGATACTGAGCCACACTCGCTGTACGGAACATATTAGTGGCTCTGAATGGATACTGAGCCACACTCGCTGTACGGAACATATTAGTGGTTCTGAATAGATACTGAGCCACACTCGCTGTACGAACATGTTAGTGGCTCTGAATGGATACTGAGCCACACTCGCTGTACGGAAAATATTAGTGGCTCTGAATGGATACTGAGCCACACTCGCTGTAGGGAACATATTAGTGGTTCTGAATGGATACTGAGCCATATAGGGACCATGCGGCCGGTAGTGAGCGAGTGCCGGTTGCAGATGGCAATGTCGGGAGTCCCCGGCCTGACGAGCGCGGCCGTCAACTACGTGCGCGCGGCTCTCCTCCCACACGCCACCAACGCGGAGGCAGCTGCTGCATTCGCGCGCCTCATACATTCCTCTCTAAAGAGCAAGTCAGTATTACAGAACATCTAATATCTGTTTTTTTTATATTACTGAATGATGTGACGAGCTAGTCGTTCACCTGATGTTAAGTGCTACGGCTGCCCATAACAGAACAGTGTCACTCGGAACCGTTTCGATATTATAAAGTCTCAATTGCCACGTAATTTCACTAGCTACAGTGCACTTCAAACCGGAACACAGTAGTGCTTGCACACTACTGCTTGGCGGCAGAATAACTGGCAAAGCGGTGGTACCTACCTAGACGAACTTTGCAACAAAGTCCTATCACCCAGTAAATCTGTATATAATATTTGACAATAAGCACTTTATAGTTTTATATGCTTAGTACAATAACTTAATTGTAAGTACCTAATATAATCCCAATAGAACATAAGTTTGTATGTAACAGGTTCACGCCCATAAACTTCTTCCTGCACAACCTGGCGCAGCTGCGAGCGAGCGGCGACCAGAGCAGCAGCACTACCGAACTGTTGTCTTTCATGCCACGGACTTACACGTAAGTGGAACATATGCTCCATTTTATTTAATTTTTTATTTTTATGTTTTGGCTCCACACTATTTGTGTATTTAGCCAGTGTCAAGTAATTGATAATTTATCAAGTTAATGATATTTCACGCAAATATGTGTCAAGTCATCAAGTCAAGTCATAGTCTAGTCAAAGTCATACTCCTAGTAAAGTGGTGGCAACTTTACTTGAAGCTTCTATGGAGTTTTGGAAACAACACGAAAATAAACGTTTCACCATCATTATACCATTTTCCCACACTCACGCCTGTAATCCAGCACTTAACGGATAGAATGCCACCAATTTTGTGCACTAACACTGAAAATAACACAAGTTTTGGAAAATAATACAATGCGGCGACGCTATCTTTTTCGTGTTCCCGCCATAACTCTATTTAATTTTTATTAGGCTTGTGTTATAATAGTTATTTGTTATGTAAGACTGAGCTGGTTATTGGCGCGAGTATACGTAGCGAGGGGTTCAAAAGTACGAGATGAAGAATAACGTTGGTGCCGAGCGAAACACAACTTCACCATAGCAAGGAAAATGCTAAGAATATTAGTTTGATGTTTTTTATGCATGGTCAATTTTGGTGTTAGAATTGTTTAAGCGCTTGAAAGCTTTTGGTTAGGCTTAAGGAGTGTTTTACGACTTTAGCCAGACTGACGACGTAATGTTCTCCGAAGCACGGTAGTGCTTAGTTGTAAATATATAAACTATTTGTAGCGGATATCCAACCAAGAGTAGTGATGGCAGCGAACTGCTTAACTTAACTCGGTTAAGAACTTGACTTGTTACTTGAGCTTCGCAAAGTGTCCAAACGGTCAATGTTCGGACTCCGGTCAAGAGAGATAGAATATGCCATAGATGCTACATACCATTTGATTGAACTATGGATCCAGTCACATGCTTTTTTTTTTCTTATATTTTGTCATTGCCATATCGAACTCGATTGAAAAGACAAAAATGGTGTGACTAATCCAAAAGCAATACTAATACTACGAGTTTATAAATAAGATCAATGAGGTCTAATTACATTTCCTTCAGGTTTCAATTACGCTTCAAAATAGGTCTCCAGAAAGTGCAGACAATTTTTTCTTTTTAAATGTGTCTAATATTTTATATTCTTTGACAGAATGGCCCAAGAAGGCCGTCTAGTCAGCGTAGAGTGTCTCGGCTACGAGAAACGCTACGACCCGGAAAAGCACTACGTCTACGCGCTACGGATCTATAGACAAGGACAGGCGACGCCTTTCGTGCTGTACCGCTCTTACAAACACTTTACGGAACTATACCAGAAGATCTGCTTACACTTTCCATTGGCGAAAGTGCACAGGTTAGTTATTTACTTCAACAGTATTGTAATAATGCGCCTTGCGCAGTAGCAAACCTGCATATGCCGGATTGCTTTTAAATTGTACTCTCTCGCACAGCGCCGCGAGCCTATAATTATATTCAACCAGTAGTTGCATCTCTTTTTTATATTTACTATTTTATTAATTGTGGTAAAAACGACAAAATCAATTACAATTACCACACAAAATATTTCATACATTATCAACAACTAATCAAGATAAAAAAGTCCAATAAAGAATAAAAAAATCTAAAGTTATAAAACAATAAGAGAATCCAATGGGCTATTACAATAATGTCAAATAAAATAAAATATCGTCAGAGTTAATTAGATCAATAGAAAAATTATTCACTATCACTACTATCGGGATTATCCGCATTGGTCACTCACGCTTTCACAATATGTCAATCCTGCAGCAATAATGTTAGGCCACTTGTCAAAAGAAAAATCAAAATCAGCGTTGGCGTCGCGGAGTGCATTGAGGTGGCGTAGAGGGCGAACCAGCGGAGACATTGCTCTTGCCCTTGTATGACCGTATCATTTTGTATCATCTTTTCTAACGCGTTACTTTATACGAGGATAGGCTAGGCCGGCCGGTCCCGGGGGGCGAGTTGGCTGGACTGCAGTCGCGACCCCTTCTCGCCCCCGGTAGGGCGGACGAGGGCTTGCGGTGGGGTTTTAGCGGGTTCGAGTCCCACAAGTGCAAGGGCATTCCCCCCTCAAAAAAAAGGCTGGTCGGTGTACTGCTGAGTGTTTAAAGCCTGATCAAACAAAATGCTCCTAACATCATCATTGACTTGAAGGCGTTCACTGATGAACGCTCCTATAGAACAGCTGGTTGCCTCTGGCATCTATCAACTCCCCGCGGTTCTGGCTAAGTGGTCGGTCCACCTATAGTTAGGCGCCGGCCTACTGCGTCTTCCGGTTTGTGGTCGCCACTCGAGAACCTTTTCGCTCATCGGTTGTTGTTTCTACGAGATTTATGAATTGATATTGAATTTATGTTATATCATTTAATCCTATCCTGTGGTTTTTCCACAAATTACTAACAGTTATATAGAGAAGGGTTTATCAAACTGTAATCATCCTGGTTCCGCTGTCCATTTGGTGTTTTGATACGTTTATCTTTGACTCATTTGTGTTGAATAAAAAAACAGCACTGGTAATATATCATAATACATCTAAAATGTATAGATGTTTTGTTATATCTAATACGATTGGCTTGATTGGCTTAGCTTGAAAAACACGTTTGAAATTTATTTAAAATTGTATTCTCATATATCTATAAGCATATTGTCTTAACTAATTCCTATTAATAAAAATCCCTCGAATTCTTTAGACATACCGATCAGTCATTATATGCTTATCAGGGTTTGTACAATCTTATCAACTAAATTATATGACTTTACAGAATCGTCATATACTATAGGACTCGGAACATTACTCCTAAATGCAGTATGTACAGATAATGTAGGTACGTCAGTTGTATAAAAGTTGTAAAATGACATCATAGCCCAAACACGCAAAACCACAAACCAATAAATATACAAACTAATGAAAATATACATAATATGAAATTAAATTAATTAAGTCGTAATTATCCATGCAAACTACGGGCTAGCACTGTGACATCAAAACATGGTTTTCATTTGCTTACATATCACTGGAGAGACGTCATTCTATACGTTTTTCTGTAGGTTTTCCATCTGCGCACTTGAGTTGTGTAATTTCCGCCATGTAATGGATTGCAACTTCACATTGCACCTGCAATGAATGAGATAGTGACAATATTTCAAAACATTATCTACTTCGATGTGCAAAGTTTACCGGGTAATGTTTTATGCATTCAAGCATCACTGTTGTCTTTCCCTGTGTCTTGACTCTGCTGATTCGGCTCTCCAAAGTTGTAATTCAAATCCATGACCATCTGCTTGGTTTGCTTGCCACCGCCGCCGATCGTGGTGGTAGGTCTGATTGTCTGTTGTCTATGCTGCGAGATCATATCCCAGCTGCCGGTGTCCTCTGGCTTCTTGTAAGTCACGTTGCCACTGCTCCCTCCCTGGCTCTGTGTGTTATTCAATTCTTGTCCCGATATTGCTGCCGTGTAAGGCGGAGGTCCGCTCGACCTGCTTATCGAACTATCGAGAGTGTTTGATGGGTATTGACTTGATGCTTGCGCTATTGGCATCGTGGCTTGAGGCTGCGGTGCCGCTCTTTTCTTGTCAGGCCTTCTCTTCGCCTTCACCTGTTGCGCCTCTCTCTTTTCTCTTTCCCTCCTCAACTTCTCTTGCTTTGCTTGTTCTTGAGCAATTTGCTTTTGTCTCGCTTTTTGTTCAGCTAAGCGCTGCTTCTCTAGTTTTTTGTCTTGATTATTCGTTGCCCTTTGACTTGAAGCTCCATTTCTGGGGTCGGTTTGTTCTGCTCCACGCGGGTCTCTGGACACATCGACGGCGCTTTGTTGGATGTTTGGTGTCATGTTTTTGGCCTTCGTCAAGTCACTTGTGCTTTTAGTCGGTCGCATTTGTTCGGGCACTTGTTCGGATGTCGCAGTCTTTTTGGTTTGATCAAATGAATTGCGATAACCTGAGAATGTAAAAGGACTAGTTACTTTAATGTATTCTTTCACCTTGAAAGAAGAATTAAAGACAAGGCAAATCATCTTCACCGAAAAAGTCATCTCTACTTGTTCTGTAAGCGCCACTGACTGACATGTCCGGTGACAATTCTGACTGCAAAGATTTCTTGTTCTTTCCACTGAAGAGGTTCAGCGATGCTTTAAACCCGCCGAACATTATGTCGCAGTAATAATAACAGGACGATGATAACAGGTATGCTTGACGCCTTCGGCGCCTGTAAATAGAATAAAATGAAATCTTTGAAAGGAAATTCTTATCTGCAAAGTAAATTTAGTCACATAATAAGATCTGGGTCACCAACGAATACGTTTGTTTACACATGGAAATTCACTGACCAAAACACGTTATTAGAATATTGGTACTTACTGAAAATTTTGATATAATAACTGAATCACAAACTAAATGCTAATTATTGACATTAGCAATAACAATAGCGGTCCGTCCATTACTGTTGGATCGATGCTCATATGCTAGCAGATAAGATACGACAAGTGCTGCGACTCCGACATGCTTCCAATAACGACTAATCTTATCATTTACTAAAATTGTCATAAACGTTCATATTATATCGTAGCTGTTGTGTTCACTAATATCGTCGAGTTGTTGACATTCTTATTGTACTTTAATTAGAAAAAGAAACATCAACTCTAAATGATAAATCCATTACAACAGCTTAATGTAAGTATCTGAACGACGCATATATCCCTCCCTTTCTATTCTACGAGCAAACATGTTTTCTCATTTGCCTATTTTGTACAGATTCTAAAAATAATATTAACGAAAGTGATAAAAAAGAAGTTCAATAGCTACAATAGGATTAGTGACCTGACATACAAACGGTCACCCCCAGAACGCTTCCTAATCTGACTATATTTGACTAATATTAAAAATAAACAACAAAATATTGCTTTTCTTCAAAAGAAGGCTAAAAAGGACTCGCTAGTTTATAAAATGGTAAAATCGGTAAATAAATGTTGGAGTAATACGCATCACCTGTCCCTTTCTCGCAAATCAGAGATCGTGTAGAGCTACTTCAGTTTCTATCATGTTTTTAATTGAAATCACATGCAAAATAGATAGTGTGTGGAGCTATAATAGAGCAGTATTTCTATTCTTGTATTTTAAACCGCTAATAACTTTGTCCTTTATTGAGGAATTATATATTATGGTTTTTTAAAAGCTACTGCCAGAAAGGTTACGACACTTATGCTTTGAAGACTCATATAAGAATCATTTTACAGGACAACCAAGAATCTGACAGAAAAATAATTTACTGGATTTTACTGGATTTGATCCCAATTCTTATCAAGTAACTTTACAAAACGTTACGTAAATTATGCGTAATAAACAATAATCATCTCGGTTTATCCTAGTGTCGGTATTTCTGCTCAAATTTCTTCGTGCGCCTGATTAGATTAGAAAAAGTCTTCTTTGAATTTCTAATTTATTTATTACAGTTATCATATCCGGCTAAATATCATGTTACATTGCCGTCTGGTTATATCTTGCCGCGTGCTATCAATTTACTGACTAATTTACTATTTTTTTTACAATCATAGGCAATTTTATGTCAAACATTTTGAAACTTTATTTAAATTTTAATCAATGCTCAAAATGTCTTGTCAACTTTTTGCTGAAGTGAAATTTCAGGAGTTAAAACGAAATAAGGCGCAAGATTTTAAAGGACCAAGAAAACTCAATGGTTCTAAAACATTTCCGAACCATATATCTTCGGCTACTTCCATAACAATAACTTTCAGTAAACTTTATTGTATCCATAATAGTAAGCAGGTGTGATCACGAAACATTGATGGCAATGCAACAGGAGAAATTTCCATACTAACTATGCACATAAACTGCGTATTAAAACTGTCAAATCCATACAAATTAGTGTTTCTATCGGCTGCCATCGAGTTACGTGATCGCCCAACTGCTCACGAAAAAGGTATATGAGAACACAAAAAAATCACCCGAAAATCCCCTTTCAGTCTGCCATCAGGCCTTCACGTTGGCCGGTCGAACATCCGCCAAGTGGCCGAGCAGCGTTTCGGACACGTGCAAGCGTTCCTAACGTCACTATTCAGTCTTGCTGACGAGATCGCGCACTCTGACCTCGTTTATACCTTCTTCCATCCGTTGCTGAGAGACCAGCAAGATGTGGAGCCGCAGAGGACGAGAGGAGGTTAGTATGTACACACATACAACATCAGTCGGAAGACGTTCACTGCTGACGTTCACTGTAACACCACTTTGGCTGCTCATAATAGGGACCATAATCACGCTTAGCAGTTTGAGGATCGCAGTAGATAGATAGATATATATTGATAAACGTATTATTGAAACACCACATCTTAAATAATTTAAAAAAAAGTGAACGAACTTAACCAAGGTGTAACAATGGGCGGTCTTATAGCTCAGAGCGATCTCTTCCATATGACCTTACCAGACAACGACGAAATTTTAATGTGCCAAGGAGAATGCTGCTGTCCATTCCTTGAATATTCGTTTTAATTCCCTTTATAAATAATAATTTTGGTCAAATTTTATATGTATCTTATCTAGCACAGGATTATAGATTCGTTTCTTTGGTAACTATTTAAACAACTTCCAAAAGTTGCAATTATTTGCGCTTCATTGGTACTCAACTGTATGCTATCTGTTCAATATCTGTTCTGACGAAAGATATTGGGTATTGTTGTCACACTCTCACCGATACGACGCAAGTGTAGTGGAAATGAGAGAGCAAGATAAATGTCCCCCATTTCTTGGCAGCTGTGAACATTTTATTTCTTATTATAGGAGAAACAGCTGAAGCGGAGAACAGTGGTTCAGGCTCACTGAAGATGTCGGTACAGTATGCGAGCGGAGTTCTCTCGGTACTGATACTTCATGCGCAGAGTCTTGCGCTCACGCCGCAAGGTTTGCCGCCGAACCCTTATGTCAAGGTAATGTGAATTTTATTTTAAACCGTGTAGAACACAACCTTGTTTAATGAGGAGTATTATTATGATGAAAACCACCCACCCACCTATTTTTTTATGCTAATGAATGATGTGACGAGTTAGTCGTTCACTTGGTGTTAAGCGACACGACCGCCCATAAAAAAACAGTGTCACTGAGAACTCTAAAATATAAAGTTTCGCGTGACACTGCACTGCACACATCATCCTGAGACATCGGCACTCTAGTCATAAGATTACTAAACTGCGATCAGATCATAAAGTCTCATTGCCCAGTAATTTCACTAGCTACAGTACCCTTCAAACTGGAACACGGTAATTTATAGTATAGCGTGGCGGCAGAATAACTGGCAAGTGATGTTACCTACTTAGACGAACTTTGCAGATTAGTCCTACCACCTAGTAATTAGATGTGTAACTTGCCTTAGGTCCTAGAGTTACATATGTATATTGTGTATATTGATTATTTTATCCACAAACTGAACCTGCAAAGCTATTGAACAAACAAAATTAACATTAACATTTCATCTTCCATATTTCTAGGTGTACCTAATACCGGATCCGAACAAGGAAACGAAACGCAAAACGCGCGTTTTGAAACGTAACTCGCACCCATCGTTCATGGAGATGCTCGAATACCGGCTTCCCATAGAAGTGGTTGAAACCAGAAGCTTGCAGGCGACCGTTTGGAACTACGACTCTTTACAGGAGAACCAGTTCTTAGGAGGGGTGGTTATACCTCTCAGTACGTTGCCGTTGAGGCAAGAAACTGTCGCTTGGTATCCATTAGAATATATCCCACGGTAGCCCAACGCTTGCTCTGCTATAGAGCACGGATACACACTTTTAGAACAATTTACTAGCGAAGGTGAAAAATTTCGAGTGCTACTTTCGACGGGTCTGAGATAGGCATGTCGGAAAGAGACAGCAACTGGTGTGGAACAGAGATGGCGCGTGCGTGCGATTTCTAACTATTACAAGCAAAATAGGTTTGGGACCTTTTGTGGAAATTTGTAGGATCCGCCAAATCTAGACATACATTTTCGGTCACAATATTTCAGTGTAATAAACAAGCCATTAAAGAAAATATCTAAAAAGAGCAGCTATTTATATTACTATCTCACTCTACGCTATCGATATGACTGGGAATATTATCTAGCTTTTGTCAAAAATATTCCAATGGGAAACGTGATACATGTTGAAATCTCAAACGATGTTTCATGCCAGTATTTTGAATGATCTCGTCATAGGAGCGGGTTTATATCTTCGGCCAACATATTCCTATGTGATATATATTTTTAAAACTATATTTGTGATATACGTCCTGCAAATCGACCAATCTCTTCTCTAGAGAAAGCGTTTTACCAATGAACGATTACGCGGATCACGTCATAAACCGCTTCTTGAGTTTCCATTGGTTTGGCGTTTTCCAAACGCTTTCTCGAGAGAAGAGAGAATGTCGATTTCCATAGCTAATGCTAGCCCTCCTGCTATTGTATCAGTTTATTGAACCACTGTGTTCTGAAGTAAGTGCCCTTCTAGGTATACGTGTTTACATATTTATATTTGGTATATCTAATAAGGGCCCCAAGTTGAGCCCTTGCGAGGCACCTTGTGACCTACTCTATAAAATTTGTATGGTTTTTTACTAATGAATATGTCACACGCTTAAATTAGTTAAACAGTAAATGGTCATAACTATACAAAAAAAAAATAAGAATACATAATAGTAAAATAATTATACGCCTGCATTATTATTAAGTAGCGATCAGAACAATGTGTAATAAAAAGTAGAAGGTAAAGGATAAATTTGGACATGAAATCAATTGTAACGGTAGCCTAAGTATATCGCGTCCCTGCTTTTGCAACAGACGGATGCGGGTACAAATCGCGTTTGTGATTAACTTTTTCGTTTACAAATTAATCTGTAGATTACGCTAACCAGGCGATAAAAATCATAAATATACAAATAAATTGACTTTTGCTGTTAACATTAATTATCATAACCAAATTATATTATACTACATCGTTTAGAAAGATTGATTAAAATAAGATGTAATATGTGCATTAACCCAAAGGGGGGTTATGCTGCACGTCGTATTGAAAAAATTGTGTACTCTGATTTTTGGAAATTCCCCATTATTTGGAGTTAACTCGCCATTTTTTTGAGTAAATTTTGAGGTTATAGTCAACAATAATCAGCTGTTTATATAGTGCTGAGGTCATTAACTTTATTTGTTTCTTGAAAGAGTTAATTACCTTCTCACAAGAAACTGCCGATTTTTTTATTACATTTAGCCCAAAAAGAAAACCATTATATATTGCTTTTTTTTTAGAACAAAAGTTATTCGCCATGAGGTGCAGTATAAACCCCATTCGAGCTAATACACCTATAGTAAAATTATACATCATGAAATTAAAAAAAAAAAATGTATAAGAACATTTAGTGCCAAATGCTTTGTTAAAAGTAGATCTATCACAAGCTTTGCTCGTTTTCATGCCAAACTGCGTATGTATTTAAAATATACATATCAATTAATTTTTATTTAACAAAGTTAGATAATTAGAAAAATTGTTAATATACGCCTTGGAGGGTAGTGAATGACAAAATTCATTTTTACAATGTTAGGTCCTATCACAAAGTTATCGGCCTTTTTGCTGTCACATTCCAAGATAAATATACTATTTTTATATTAATTTATAAGCTTTGAAAATAAAATAATAATTGTAGCGTGGTGCTTTAAAAATATAAATGAACTACAAGATGTTTTTATCAAAATTGCACGTGTTTTGTTTTCACTGTATGTGACGATTACAGTACTATTAGAGATCTGAATGATTTATTATTATTTACTCACCTGCAAATGTATTAAAATGATTTTAGTTATTATGTTGCAATGCACTTGTTATTTCGAAATATTGTATTATTAGATTTACAATTTATTTATTACAAGATGGATAAATATATTACAATTTACGTAATTATTCATTTTGATATTATGTTTTACTCAAGAGTGTTTAAGGTTTATTTCCACGTTTTCTATTTCAAATGTCGATATCAAGGGCTTTGCTTATAAACGTTAGCTAAATTTAATCAATGCATAAAATTCCCTGTCTCATTCTCGCTAGTGACATTCCACGTAAGCGAGAAGTCGAGGTCTTAAACATTGCATAAACTAACGTTTAAGTAAGGTTGCAAACGAATAAGTTAGATTATAAATAACAGTAAAATTTGGCTTCTAAGTTTGGCTCAAACTTAGGACAGAACTATACTGATCTTGTTATAATCATCGATATTTAAGCTGTATATAAATATGCTAATAGGTTTTTATACGTGTGATAAACCGAAGCCTTACGGCCTAACTGAAACATAATAATCGAGTGTTGTTAATATCATATATAGAAAAATTCAAATATACTGCTCTCATATCATTAAAGTTTTTTATTGCGTGTCAAAGAACGATATCTTCATCCGGTGCCGGCTTCAGTAAATACTCATTCACGTCGTATTTTCTTTTCTTTAGTCCTCGTTCTCCGATATAGTAAGGTGATATCTCGCTGGTGGGTAGATAATAGATGCCGGGTTTGTCGAAGTCTGTGTTGAAGCCGAGAATGTTAGTAGTTACATTGCTACTGTAACAGTTTCCGTGCCGCGCCTCGGCGACCGAGTTGCATCGAACTGCTAGGAACTTATCAGGGTTTTGTATGGAAAGGATCCAGTAGAAAGCAGATCGGACGTGGCTGCAGAACAGGAAGCAAGGAAGGATGAAGTTACTAACCATTGACGGTTGGTACTCCCCTGTGAAAAGAAAAAGCCAGTATCAAAAACCATGCGTTTACAGAAGTGACATTTCTGTAATACAAAAAAAAGCCATCCATCAGTAGTATATGAAAATGACTCGGCACAAAAAATAGGTTTATCAGTTTTGATCATCGCGTTAAAGAATCTAGAAAAAATATGCCACAAAAGTCCAATGAGGAATTTTATTAATTGAGTCTCTCCTTAAATGTGTAGTACTTATTTTTTACTTTTTGGTAGTTACGGCTGATTTGAGTTAATGCTCCTGTAGTGTAAAGGTTAAAAAACCTATGCATAGGTATATACTCTGTAGAATAATAACAAACCCTAAACACCGGCCGTTGCATTTACGATAAAAGTATTCAACCACTTTAAAGGGCTATTGTTACAACAGCCTGTCGGCACTACCACGGGCAAGAAACGTTTAATGTAGTCGAATAGCAAATGTTAAAATACATGTTTACGGAACCCACTGTGCGCGAGTCTGACTCACACTTTGCTGGTTTAATTTATAGCTATCAAGTTTTTAATAAATTAATTAAAATAAGGTTACATTTTACTACGGTCTCATGTAATGGTAAGCGATGCTGCGGTCAACGATGGAGTATGCCTAGAAGATACCGGTTCACTCTAGACTTAAGAACTTCCAGATTATATTTGTCAGGAAACAATGACGCCGGTAAGGTATTTAATTAATTTGTTGTCCGAATATTAAATGAGGAATCAAAACGCTTTGTACGTATTCGAGGAACACCTGCTATATACGGATGCCGTGTTTCCGTGCGTCTAGTTGTATGGTGGTAAAATTGATATGCAAATTAGTAGTGCAATTCCATCGCACACTCCGAAGTTAAGTTTGTAAAAAACCTATTGGCTGGCAACCTTACGTCGGAGTTCGAGGCTTTTGAGTTTAGCCTTCACCAATGTATAGTGTGATGTAGTTTCAAATTGCTGTTTTGTATTGTTAAACACACGTTTGAAGTTTGTCTAAGCCTTATTTATGTATTTGTGGTAGTATGTATGGCTAAGATCTTAAAATACTAACCTCAAGGATGCCCAGCTGGAGTTTTCTCTGGCTTTATGCCATTTTAAATTCGAAAGAAAGAAGCAAAACACAATAACTATTCCTCCGGGGTTTTGGCGGGAAAACGAAAAAGATCGCGTCGCCACATTGTATTATTTTTCAAAACTTGTGTTATTTTCAGTGTTAGTGCATAAAATTGGTGGCATTTTATTCGTTAAGTGCTGGACTACTTGAGTGTGGGAAAGTGGTATAATGATGGTGAAACGTTTCTTTTCGTGTTGTTTCCAAAACTCCATAGAAGCTTCTGGTAAAGTTGCCACCGCTTTACTAGGAGTATGACTTGACTAGACTAGACTATGACTTGATTTGATGACTCGGACTGTGACTTGACTTGACTTGACACACATATATATATTACTTAACTCGAGAAATTATCAATTACTTGACACATACACGAAAGTGTGGAGCCATAACAAAACTAAAAAAAGAAACTATTCCTCCGCCATATTTTATTAGTATGGGGTATGTGTCTACCTCCATTAGCGTAGAAGTCAACATGTCCGAGAGGAGCGGCGATACCGAAGCCATCTATATTGGTGTGGAGCACATCCACTTTGTGCGCAGCGCCTGGGTTCAGCCGGTCGTTTGGAGACACGTTGCGGAAACACGGCCCGGCTGGGTCTAGAGCTGGTATGGTAAGATCATTTGTAATATTCATAAGCCAAAAATATGCAATACTTAACTAGTTATGTTTCTTTGTATAGCAGTGTTGGCTAAAATATAAAAATCTTATTTTGAAAATAATAATAATATGTGTGGACATCTCACACAACGCCATCTGGCCCCAAACTAAGCAAAGCTTGTATTATGGGAACCAGATAACTGATAAAATACTTAAATACTTTTTGTTTGTAAATACATACATATAATTTAATAATATAATATAACACTCAGACACAGAACAAACACCTATGTTCATCACACAAATGTTTGTCCTGGGTGAGAATCGAACCCACAACCCACAGTTCAGAAGGCAGGGTTACTACCAACTGAGCTATCGGGCCAGTAAAATAATTAGGGTGTAACTAAATGGCGTTAGGAAGTTGTTTTATTGCATTTAATAGGTACCGGAACGAAGGGGTTGTTTTGGATAAGATAAACTGGTATCGATTTGTCTTTGGTCAAAATACTAAACTAAATCTAATTTTACATTTTTTCGAGTAAAAGATTTTTCAAGCGATTTCAAGACGGCAAATGTACTATTCAACAGTATTAATAGATTCTTATCAATTTTTTAGAGCAAGTCGTTTAGCTTTGAAACTTAACTGATATTTGCTTTGTTTCTGTACCTATAACTTCTTCAAATCTTTATTGGATTTTGTATTATTCGTATAATCTCATCGTTGATGCTCACCTGTAAGTCGATTCGGCTTTTCACCTGTAAGATAATGATACTTTTCCGAGGCGAAGGAAGCTATGTGAGCTCCTAAGCTTCCGCCTGTAATCTCCAGGTGGCGTGGTGAAAGCCCGTTCTCAGTAAGCATCGCCAAGAACTCTCCTAGGAGGTAACCGAGAGGCTTTGATACTCTGGCAGCCCTGGAAATAACATAGAAAATACTGTTAAGTTGATAGACAGATAAACTCTGTATTGTACACCGTAAACATTAAAGGTACCTATTATTATTTTATTATTTACTAAGGTGGTAGGACTTTTATGCAAAGTTCGTCTAGGTGGGTACCACCGCTTTGCCAGTTATTCTGCCGCCAAGCAGTAGTGCGCAAGCACTGCTGTGTTCCGGTTTGAAGGGCACTGTAGCTAGTGAAATTACTGGGCAAATGAGACTTTACGACCTGATCTCACAGTCTAGTAATCTTATTACTAGATTGTGCTGATGTCTCAGTATAACTTGCGCAGTGCAGTGTCCCGCGAAACTGCAATTGATATGGGCAACCGTGTCGCTTAACATCAGGTGAACGGTTAGCTCGTCACGTCATTTCTTAACATAAAATGACACAAGTCACAAAATTTTATGGTGATTAGGAGTTGATTATGTACCTATATTTTATCTAAAATCTAAATATATATAACTCAGGGGTGACTGACTGACTGACATAGTGATCTATATTAACGCACAGCACAAACCACTAGGCGGGTAAGGCTGAAATTTGGCATGCAGGTAGATGTTATGACGTAGGCATCCGCTAAGAAAGGATTTTTCGAAATTCCACCCTTAAGAGGGTGAAATGGGTGGTTGAATTATTTTCCCATAAGCCACGCCGCGGGTGGAGCTGCGGGCAGTAGCTCGTGATGCATATAACATAATTATTCGTTAATAGATAAGACGTTACATTTCTATATATGTCTATATATATTCTATAAGGATTCGTGATTAGCCTGTGCACAGAATACATAACCAGTGAGTTAGTATAGGCTTTGAGCTTGAATCTAGGTAATTGATATCACTTATTAACCAAGCAATTATTCGCTACATAGTCAAGAATCAAGTTGCAACCGTCAAGGTTCAATACATACCTGTTTGGTATTTAAACTCATAATTAGATGTAATTGGGTTTAAAGATCTAAACCATTTTAAGGTATTAACACGATGAACGGCCTCCAAAATTACAACCAATAAACAAAATTTCGAAAAAGGCATGTTCGTCTGTGCTTAAGTCTTATAGCTCCTGAGTTCGATGTTATTCCTCTGTGATATACACCCAAATGCATTGCAGTAGATATGTCATAGAGGGACAAGTGCTTTTAAAAGGTAGACAACGCATTGGCAGCGCCCCCGGTGTTGCAGGTGTCTATAGGCGACGGTAACTGCTTACCATCAGGCGGGCCGTCTGCTTGATTGTCTGTCATTGTTTAAAAAAAAAAAACAAAAAACTTAGGAGCTGTAAAACTTAGTATAGATTGGCATTTAAAAGTTATAAATATTTCTACTTTAACTAATTTTAAACTGGACTAGTGAGTAACCTAAATCACGGATTCAGGGATCAGCTTGATTGCTCCTTATATTCTAAGTACCTATACAAATTAGACGCGGTATCATACCGATTCTGATGATTTTCAATAGTACCACAAAAACAAAAATTTAAAAAAGAACTAATTAATACAGAAGGCATAAGTGATAACACCTAGGAATGCTAATCTCTCAATTATATAGGTATACGGTATATCGCGGAGAATAGTTATCTATAAGAAGGGACCAAATTATATAGGTATACGGTATATCGCGGGGAATAGTTATCTATAAGAAGGGACCAAATTATATAGGTATACGGTATATCGCGGGGAATAGTTATCTATAAGAAGGGACCAAATTATATAGGTATACGGTGTATCGCGGAGAATAGTTATCTATAAGAAGGGACCAAATTATATAGGTATACGGTATATCGCGGAGAATAGTTATCTATAAGAAGGGACCAAATTATATAGGTATACGGTATATCGCGGAGAATAGTTATCTATAAGAAGGGACCAAATTGTAATTTGACTATTTATCAAGTAACTTTTCTTTTATGAGATTATGTTACAAAGCTCTCGAGAACAACAATTTTTAATTTAAGAATTTTTTTTATCAAGTTCTGGGATTGAACCGTCTCCTTTCAATCTCGTCTCTATATATGCTACAACTATCGTGACAGCAGGGAACTGCTGGTCTAAAAGAAAGAAGTTAAAGCTCCCATCGTGACTTACAAAGGGTATGTGCGAACTAATATAGGAAATATCTCCAACACGATGACATTCCGTCCTTTGGCTAGATACTGGGATGAGATGGCCCGCACTAGTGGAGAAAATGAGGCGTCCATGTAACCGCTGATAATCACCTGAAAATTGTTACAATTTACTATATAGGTACTTGTTAAAAAGATTTTTATTGAATAAATAAATAACGCCCAACGGTCACACACATAAGTCCTGGACCCTAAATAGGATTCCCTGTATCTAGGGACCTAGGAACTACGACGACCATGGTCCTACAATGCCCAGACACAGAATAAGTAATTGCAATTTTATTATTTGCATAAAATCATCAAATACTTGACCTGCCGCGGAAATCGAACCGGCTATCTCCAGGCTACGAGGCTGCTCCATCACCACACTACAGACGCCGTGATGCTGAATATGTTTCTATTTTCAATTATAATTGAAATAATAGGTCATCGAAAATGTTTTGGGTACATTATAATAATTCGCCACGATACTATGGGGGCTGGCATAAAATTGTCAATCGCAATTTTACTTTTTTGTAGTAGAGCATAGTAGAATTATTCATTAGCTAATAGTAAAATAGGTAGATTCATTCAGCCTAATGTTGGCATACCTAAATAAAAAGCAATGCCAAATATATGGAACCATACATGATACTATAGGTATCTCTAGCGAGTAGCGACATTAAAATCTGTGAGATTTTTAAACTTATGTACAGTACGGTACCAGGCTGCGGAAACAATTACAAGTAGGCAAATTTATATTTAGATCGGCATTTGAACAATGATATAAGCACCAGACAGTCACGTTCTAGGAAAACATCAAAAGCTAGACGCTTGGGGGCACAGATAAAACAATAGTTAGTGGTGTAACTTCGTGACTTTTAGTACCTGTGTTTTCCTCTTCCGCAGGTCCAAGTGTTTCGCAGCGCAAATTGCACCTCGAGGGCTGAGTTGGCATTTCTTTTCGTTCGTCCCGAACATACTGCCCATCACGCTTGTTGGGCTCATGGCTACCACATAGAGAGAACGTATCGTTTTCTCTGATATCACCGTGCTTTTGTTCATTCCTGGGCCTAGAGGATGAAATAGGGTAATTTTAATTAAAAAACGAAATTCCTAGATAAATTACCCCAGAGCACAGTATGCTGTACTGAAACGTAGAACATAGTACAATAATAATAGGGGTGATAATTCCACATGTCCGCTTATAATATGCACACAGCACTGTGACGCTCCCGACGATCTCTATCCCGACGAGGACTAATTATATATGTATTGTAAATTATTACAATACATATATAATTAGGTGGTACTGAATACAATGCGGTCTAAATGCAAGTCTAAATACTTGACCTATGTCCACAAATATTTATTTATTTATTATTATTTTTATTATATTATAGTCTAGCATAGATATATATAGTATATTTCTCCTTTTAACTAAATATACCTTTTAGATTAATAATAATCTCGCATAATGTTTAGTCATGAGATCACATTTTTAAAATACAGTTTATTAACGGGATATTTACCATGTAATTTATTTGTTTTGATGATTATTTTTTTAGAAACGTTACATGTTTTATGAAAGTCAGTGACCATGTTCAAAATCTTATATGAGATAGGGACGGGTGGTTCAAATTCCATTCTTGATTGATTTTTTTAAATGTTGGTACCCAAGTGAGTATAAGTTGTATATTTAAAAGTATAATAAAGACCATTGATAACTGTAATTGAGTTCCTTTTTTGCGTCCAAAACTTGTTTAAAAAATTTTAGTGAATGATGTGACGAGCTAGTCGTTCACCTGATGTTAAGCGACACGGCCGCCCATAACACAACAGTGTCACTCGGAACTCCAAAATATAAAATTTCTCGTGACACTGCACTGCGCATCCTGAGACATCAGCACAGTCTGGTTACCCGATTTTGAGATCAGATGATAAAGTCTCAATTGCCCAGTAATTTCACTAGGTACAGTGCCCTTCAAACCGGAACACAGTAGTGCTTGCACACTATTGCTTGGCGGCAGAATAACTGGCAAAGCGGTGGTACCTACCTAGACGAACTGCAGAAAAGGCCTACCACCTAGTAAAAACTTGCATGCTATATATGTAGGAGAACTGTAAACAAGTAATTTTGCAGCGCGATGTCATATAATTATTATATTTATACATATAAGAGGATTCTTCTTATTATGAAATATAACGATGGTATATTATAAGAAATTTGGAGTATGAACATTTTTTTTTTGTGGGGGGAAATGCCCTCGCATTCCTCTGCCACCACGGGGGTGGTGGCAAGGGGTATGTGGGACTCGAACCCACTAAAACCCCCCCGTGAGCCCTCGTCCGCCGTACCGGGGCGAGAAGGGGTCGCGACTGCAGTCCAGCCAACTCGCCCCCGTTGGAGTATGAACCTGCTACAAGTCCAGGGTCATCATCCAAGCCTTTTAAAACTATCTTCACCCAAACAACCGGAACATAAGAAATTTTTGAATATTAAACATATTTTGTGACCTAGGTATTGAGCAATGTTTAAATATTTAATAAGTTAAGTCAAGGCAAGGAAGTTGTTATGCGAGATGTAACTAACAGAGGCTTCACGTCAATTTAAATGGACATTGTTATTCAAGGTGCAAGCTAACTTAGTTAAGGTTTTAGTTTAAAAATTGAATAATCAGTAAAAATCTTTGGTATGTTCGCTTAAGTAGTCGACTCTCTGGCACCCGCACAAAAAAGCTAATATTCTACGTGTATTTATGTACGTTTTTTATAGTGTACTAGCTTCTGCCCGCGGCTTCACCCGCGTGGCCTATAGGAAAGTAATTCAACCACCCATTTCACGCTCTTAGGGGTGGAATTTCGAAAAAACCCTTTCTGAGGATACCTACACTTTACAAAAAACACACCCTCCAAATTTCAAGTCTCTAGGACCAGCGGTTTAGGCTGTGCATTGATATATAAGTCAGTCATTCAGTCAGTCAGGACTTTGAATTTTATATGTATAGATTTGTCTGTTCTTCACAATATAGTTTATATTTCTTGACCTAATAAGTATTTTTGTGATTTACCTATGTATTAAGGAAAGTATGTCTTTCTGTCCTATACAAAAAAATTAAATATTAAAGATGTATTAGCAAATCTTACATAAAAATATATATAAATGATGACGGTCATTTTCAAACTATATCAGTATATGTTTCGGTCTTCAAAGACGCTAAAACTGTTGGTTATTGCTTGCGTTATTTCGTGTGTCACGGACACAAGAACAGGCCAGAAAGTGTACGTAACACTTATTCTAACTATACGTTGAAAACTATGTTACGTACGTCTTACGAAAGCCCTTCAGAAGATATTATCCCTTCGCTTGTTCATACAATAAGCGCCCTATATGGTCTACACAGTTAAAAACTACCATACGTCTTCCTTTTTACAATTATTGCAATTTCGTAGTTAGAGCAACCTAAAGTATACGAATTTTTTGCTTCAAAATAATCAACACAGAAAAGTAGGTTGTGCTTTACCTAAAAGGCATAGGTTACTATGACTTTTAGGTAAACTCTATTCCTCCAGAACTCTTCTATCACAGAGGAGTCAAGTTTACGAGAAGGATTAATT
The DNA here is from genome assembly GCA_905220475.3 of Ennomos fuscantarius. Taxonomy (NCBI): domain Eukaryota; kingdom Metazoa; phylum Arthropoda; class Insecta; order Lepidoptera; family Geometridae; genus Ennomos; species Ennomos fuscantarius. The sequence continues at coordinate 12,327,332 of HG992029.1, forward strand.
TTAACTCTACATTAAGAGCACGCGTATTATATATCTTTAATTTTATACGTCCTTTTTGTGGATATAGTTTGAAACAATAATCTTCGTAGATTCTGAATGAACCCTTAAAAATGTATTTTTTTAGTTGAATGCAACAGTTATTCTATGTGATAAAAATTATCCTGAACCAGTTTTTCAAAAAATACAATCAAAACTCACAATCGGCCATCAAGCCCGCCGGGCTCCCGGTATCCTGGGCTCCCATCGTAAACCCACATAACAATAACAAAATGCCCTTCATTTTGCCCCAAAACCATCCGAAATAAACATATTAATATATACAAATGTACGAGTGACCGAGAGGCAGGTGATCACGAAACTAACTTGAACGATAATGTATTGAGTTTCCTTTGCAGAGAAGGCCGCGTGTTGAATACTTATGAGATAGTTAAACCGTGAACCATGTAAGGTTGTAACGATGTTCAGGACTGCATCGTTTTATAATTAGACAGTTCAGTTAATATTAGGTACCTACTTTACAAACAAATCGAACGACGATCGAGCAGATGCAATAAAAATTATTTGGATGACCTTTTAAATCTCGAACTAATAGCTAAGGTCCAATGGCTGACGTTTAGGTAACTAAAATATAGATTTTTAAGCCAGCTTTACTTAATCCCATTCCACTACGAATCCAATTAAATATAAATAAAATGCAAAACTAGTGGAAGAATAAGATAAATAAATTGATGATTGTTGAATCCAGTTTCTCATCGCATGCTCAATATTATCATTTATCATGTATCACGATCCCACTTCCTCTGGTGTGAGCGGACACGATCATCGTCGGATAAAGTTATTGCGTGACGAAGGACGCTTTGAAATGCTCATTTAAAATGATTTGGGGGCGAAGCAGACGGGCTTCATTTGAAGCTGACTGTGGATTAGGTTTTCAGTTTCGATGCAGCTACGAGTCGAAAACAGGGGCGTACCTTCAATAAAATTTGTACCGTTTTACTTTAGGTCTTCATATATAATAATAATAATAATAATACGTGTGGACATCTCACACGACGCCACCTAGCCCCAAACTAAGCAAAGCTTGTGCTGTGGAGACCAGATAACCGATAGAATAGGTACTTAGATACTTCTTGTTTGTAAATACATACATGGAATACAATATAACGTCCAGACACAGAACAAACACCTATGTTAATCAAACAAATGTTTGTCCTGGTGGGAATCGAATGCACAACCCACAGTTCAGAAGGCGAGTAACTACCAACTGAGCTATCGGGCCAGTTCAACTATCACGCAAAATTATATTTTTGAGTTCCGAGTGACACTGCAACTGTTATGGATAGTCGTGACGCTTAACAACAGCTGAATAACACTCGTCACACATTCATCAACATGAAAAAAGTGTCGACCCCTTTCTGAACCCAAAAAAATATGGTAAGCTGTATCTGAACTGCTGACATGCAGTTTATTAAAACTGCCCGTCTGTACGGGCTAGTACTTAGGTTTATCGAAATACGCTTCGGTGCCAAGGTAAAATAGATTTATACAGTGGAATGGGATAATCTGACTGGTATAATGGGACGTTGACGATGATACGTTGTTAATAGGATACCATAGTAAAATTACATCCTATGGTAGGTCCGTATTACAAAACGATGCTCAGTCATAAAGTGATCAATTAGTGAATGAAATCATTGCTTGAGCCCCGATCGATGACTGAGCACCATTCTGTAATAATACGGACCTTAGATAGATAGATTTTTTTATAAATATTAATGAACGACTTGACGAGCTAGTCATTCACCTTATGTTAAGTGACACGGGACCGATAACAGTTGCATTGTCACTTGGAACTCTAAAATATAAAGTTTTGTGTGATACTGCACCCATGCACCACCCTTAATATAACGTTTTTTTTGCTTTGTTTAATGTTAATGTCGCCATCTTGACAATTGTAAATTGTCATTTTACCGGATATACCACATAATAATAAAAAACTTGTATATTATATATTTGTATATTATATATGTAATTTTTAACTTTGTTATGTTGACAATGGAGATCTACGTGAACCAACCACTTTCCCTTCCGTTCGCCTCGCCAGCTTACTCCTCAAGTGCGTAAACAAGTTTTACTTCAAAAATCTTCTCGCCCTGAGATGCAATGTTAGGTTGCGTGAGGTGTAATTGGTTTCTTTACATTTAGATAATGATTGTGTAATTTCCCTTACAAAACCTAATAGGCAACATCAAGATCGTTTTAATATATTAATGATAAACGCCTATTGAATATTGATCACCCTGGGAACCTGACTTGTTACGAGAACAGCGAGGGTAATGCGCTTTCATGTGTTTGTTCGAGATTTTTTCCGAGATCGACTTGCAGAAAGCCAATTACCTCCCGAGTTTACGGAGACGCGGCCTGCACCGGTTTTACCGGCGCCGCCAGTGCTACCCCGCGCCGACGCCTGCACACACGCACGCAACCACTCGGACTTTCCAAACAAAAATAAAACAACAATGACCATCGCTCTTACTACTATTGTAAAAGTGACTAATTTCCCAGCATAAAAATAAAAGTTTTATCTACTTCGCATCGGAAGCGGTTTAAAACGTGAACAATGAATGAATCGGTGATATCGAATGATACTTGGCAGTGGTACAAGGAAGTGATGATGTCGTGGCTGGAGGACCCTGGGGCGGAGGAGCACGAAGGTCTGAATATGACGGCGCTGAAGATGGACCAGGCTTACATGATGGCTACCTCTGATAAGGATGTGGGAGTGTATAGCGTCTCCGATGATTGTTTTCGAGTAAGTTAGATAGATAGATAAAACTCTTTATTGAAACACCACAGTGTAGGAACAATTTACAGTCACAAAGTTAAGAATTAAGTGTCACAATGGGCGGTCTTATCGCTTAAAGCGATCTCTTACAGACAACCCAAAAGTGTTTATTTTATATTTAATAGTTGGGTGGTCCTACATATCAAGTAGTTTGGAAATAATTAATCCACGTCTTCACACACAATGACAATACCTACCTATTGTTTTATCTTTAAGTATTGTATGTAGTATAATGTACCTACGTTTTTACGTAATTTTAGTGACAAAACCCTAAAAATTAAGGTTAAAAAAGAGTAGTGAATGGACTATTATCATATGTTTTTTCTTGTATATTTTTGCAGGAAATTCTTAAATGGCTTGCCTTAATTGGTATAATTTAATCGATGCCTTCGTATAATTTAACCGATGCTTCGGTTGACGTTAAATAAGTGCTTTTACTGGAAACGGCTTATGGAATCACTTTACTCCAGTTTCTGGTTTGAAATATAACTGCGTAAACTGCATTGAAAAAATTCAGCTCACGAAACTATATAAGCTTACAGTTAACATTTCACAGTCCAGATTTTAAGCTCCCAAATTTTTTTGTATGAAAAACTGCATGCTTTGGAGCGATTGATTGCTTATGAGCAACATTAATTGCTGTGCTCTGGCTAATTAAGACCGTTCAAATATTGCAAATACACATTGCAACTTCAGTTTTGAAATAACGACCGAATTTCGAACGGATGCGTCGGCGACTACATGATGAGTTACATTTTATAACGTAACTAGCTGCGCCCAATGGTATCACCCGCGAGTCGATGAAAAGTAGATAACAACCTATTCTCAGACCAACCAATTGTGAATGTAAAATTTCATCAAAATCGGTCGGTTTCGGAGTATGGTAACAAACACTGTGAAACGAAATTTGTGTATCTATATATATAAAAGAAAATCGTGTTAGTTACACTATTTATAACTCAAGAACGGCTAAACTAATTTGGCTGAAAATTGGTGAGGAGCTAGCTTAGAACCAGAAGACGGGACATAGGATACTTTTTATCCCGTTATCTGTAGTTAGTTTTTTTAAATTTAGGTTAGTATACAGTGGATTAACACATAGGCTACTTTTTATCCGCGGGTGAAAGAGGCGCGGGCACGACTAGTATTATATAGATTAGATGGTTCATTTGTTTCTTTACTTTAGGCGTTTTACTGTAGATAACTTTATGAACGATTTCCAATAGCTATAGGATCTATATCATGCGTAAATGTATCTCACTATGTCAAGGCCTGTTACAAAACGTTGTTTGAATGGCTAAATACATGTTCACATTTACTTATCTACAATAGTGAAGGCCGATTGACACCTTTCTTTCAATACGAGGAACAAATAAGAATGCTATTCCAACATTTGCCATTAACTGTACTTAACTGAGTATTTTTCTCTAGCCTCTATCTGCTAAATATATATAATAACTCACAGGTGACTGACTGATTGACTGACTGACATAGTGATCTATCAACGCACAGCCCGAACCACTGGACGAATCAGGCTGAAATTTGGCATGCTGGTAGATTTTATGACGTAGGCATCTGCTAAGAAAGGATTTGTCGAAATTCTACCCTTAAGAGGGTGTAATGGGTGGTTGAATTATTTTCCCATAGGCCAAGCTGCGGGCAGAAGCTATTTACACATCTTTTAAGTTTACGTAACCGTAAAACTTCGGTTTCTCGTCCATCCATCATCACAAGTTATTTTCGAGTCCGTAACTACGCGACGCTTTACTGTCTTCAAAAGACTTTAATGAGAGATTTATGATTTTTGGAGATCATAAAATAAAACTTTATGAATCCCCATGACAAAACATGTGAAGTGCCAGTAAACTATCAAGATAATTTTAACCATCTTCCATAAAAAAGAAGAGATTAATAATATAGGTAGTTAGACGTGTATTTTTCTTTTTGGTATGCACGATTATTTTATTTGGTTTTACAATTAGTTGACACTGATATCAGGTAGGTTACCCAAAGTAGCGTTCATAGCGAAGTTCGACTTTACCTGCCTTCAATACTTGGATGGGTGACCGCTACAAAAAGTGTAAGCGTCAGCGTATAGTAAATAGCCTGTGTTGGTACTTAGTATTGTGATTTGACTACAGACAATCTAGTCGTTGAATTATGCGCTTTACACTGAAGCGTCAGTTGTAAGCGCCTAATTCTTGCAAAGAAAATTAGGGTTTTTTACACGTACTCTATCAACATTATCGAACAATACAACGAACGTATCGCAAAGGAACAGTGTCGTTTTAAAACACTTATTGTTGTGCGTTTGTTTGTGGAACCTTCCAAGGAAATGTATTGTCATATTTTCACGGCTTGTTTTTCAAACACTATCCTCGACTTTGAAACACAAGTCACAACTTTGAATTTCGTAATCATATAATTGTGTCTGTGTGTAATACATGAACAAAATTACATGCTGAAGAACATAGTACCTCCTCCTTTTTGGATGTCAGTTAAAAAGTAAAAAACTTCAAGACCATTATTTGAAAAGTGCTGCGTGTGTATCTGTCCATACATACGCGTAAATTAATACTTTTTTACTTATGAATAGGGTGTAGGGTGTATTTTAAATTGCATGGCGTTGACCTATCGACTGCCACTGACATGGCATGGGATTTCCCTGAGAAAACATACGCGTACCCCACGAAGCGAGTCACTGTTAATAGAAGGGTTGAGAATAAAAAGGGTTTAACTGTCAAATTGACAGTTTCGAGAAAATTGACTTTAAACTTCAACGGCGTCATTTTAATGTAGAGTGCTTATAAGGTAATAGAAAAGGTTTATGTAAGTTTCAGTTGCTTGAAAATGTTGTAATTCTATTTTAAAATACTAAATATAGTACTAGTTCATATAATTACTATAAAAATATAATAAATTAAAATAAATATAATAATGTTTTTATGCTAAGCGAACTGTATTCCTGTGACAGATAAACCGTTTTTAGACTCACAATCTCGAGATTTAAGCCTCATTTCGGTATTTTGAAAATGTATTATTGTAGATAATTTCATGCTGAATCCAACGACACCCATAAATCATTTTGTGAAAAAAATCAGTTAAACCCTTTTTATTCTCACCCCTTCAATTATTTTCTAGGAATCCCATAAATCGCATCAAAATGCGAGAGATTCTCCAAGTAAGAGTTAATTAAAATTACATAATGAGTTTATTAAATTAAGCCGGATATTTCACTAAAATAATTAACACCGTCACACGTCGTTGACAATGTAAATCACCGCTGTCGTGCAAATATAGAAGATGTGTGTCAAGTATGTGAACGCGACGGACTATGCAGCAGAGAAATTGCTAGCTTGGCTGACTTAATAGCCGATCTTACACTAGGACAACCAGATGGAATAATTATAGAGGTAAATCTTGCATAGTAATTATGCACTTGAGATTACGTTTGGCATGAATTAACCACCTCAAAGTCCTTGTACTACATGCGGCTTAACTCTTTTATGACTTAAAATATTCTCAATAAAACATGTGTACGGGAACCGGTATAATGTTCTGCATAAGTGATGTCATGCGAGAAACATGCATGCTTACTTATTTTGGGTTTGCCAACAAAGCTGGTTGAAATTACAGTAATAATGTTACATAGTTAGGTATCGGGAAGACTGACGACAGCCGCGTTATAGCGTGTGTACGGCTGTTGGTGCTGTATACCTACAGAATTATTATAAAATACTGGTTGGGTGGGCTAGAATCCATTCTGTTGGAGTGTGTGTAGGCTTGTTGGAGGATATTTATCTGTCGGTGTCAGCACGGGCGGAACGTCTGGCAAGGCTTTGATGAATCTTCAAGGCTTTCCACATATTTTCATTTCTTTGTCAAAATCAGTTCAGATCATTACGTTGGCTTTTTTCTTTGTAACAATTTCTTTACATCAAAATTTGCTTGAAAAAGTCGTAATTTTAAGCGCCCACTAATAAAGTAATATTGTACTAGAAAGCTATTACTTACGGTCTATACATATAAAATTCGAAGTCCTGACTGACTGACTGATTTATATATCAACGTACAGCCTAAACCGCTGGTCCTAGAGACTTGAAATTTGGAGGGCGTGTTTTTTGTAAAGTGTAGGTGTATCCACTAAGAAAGAGTTTTTCTAAATTCCATCCCTAAGAGGGTGAAATGGGTGGTTGAATTATTTATGTAAAATGTTCTTCTTCGTTTCCTATAGGCCACGGGGACGAAGCCGCGGGCAGAAGCTCGTAGAGTATAAGTACTCCATATAACATTATTTAATATCTATGACACTCAAGCTACTTTCTGCAAGCTTTTTGTTATGATCAGAATAATTGAAAACTTCAACCATAGTATCGTGTCTATACTCTATAACTCTGTAGTGACTAACTGAATTATCTTCGCTTTTAATCAAAGTTCAGTTTCAGTTAGTTACTACAATCTACTAGTAAATATAGACTGTGAATCGTAGTACCGAATTGCTGCGCTGCGAATAGTTGTTCGTCTCCTTCATTTACATTCAGTATGACAAGGAGAGTGTAGAATTCGAATTGAAACAATTCCAATTGATTCTGAGCCTTGAAAGCTGCTAGAACAACAAAGTGCAATATAAAGTTTCATATCCGCAGTGTCCATTCGAACTGCAGAAGGTCATAGTGGCTGGATCAGAAGAGTCATGGGTGACGAGCACTGTCCGCCGGTCTACTTGGCGCGTCTACTCGGACCACGCAGAACAGTATATCACAGCTGGCAATAATTCGTAAGTTTCTTTAATGTCTTTACCTCACTAAGATCCGTATTACAGAACGATTATATTTATATGGTAATTGATGACTTCAATTACTGAATGAAATCTCTGCTTGAGCACCGATCGATGACTGAGCATCGTTTTACAATACGGACCTTAATATTCCATATTTACCATTCTATTCCTAAGTAGCAGACATAAATTTTCTTACCCAAAAAACACAGGGTTTTCAGCAGGTTATTACTGTGGTGGTTAAAGCGAAGCCCTTGTCTAAAGCCTGCAATCTGCTGAGAGACACAGCGTATTTGAAAACTAAAAACAATCCTAACCACAAAGGCGCCCGCCGCTTATAGATTGAAATTAAAATATTTTTGTCCATTACTAAGGACTTGCGTTCTGCTGGAAAGTATTACATGAAGAGCATAAAAACTTTTTTTTAGGTATTATTCTGTAAAATAGCCATGCACAATTTGCAATGGAGTTTTTCTCATACGCAGAGGACTCCTTTGCCAGCTGAGGCCAGACCTGGGACAATTTGGGGTGTACAGACTGAATGCTTCGGAGGATGGCTGCGTAATCCGCACTTCAAAGGAACCAGTTGATATTTACAAACGTAAGTTAGTTTAAGTACCATGTTCATTTTTATGTGGTTCCATCAAGTAGGTATCATGTATTATCATTATATTACGCTGCTACTCCAGAGAGAGGCATGCTCTCAGAGAAAGAGAGAGTATGTATAATATAAACACACAGGTCATCCTAGTGTGGGATCCAGGGATCAACCCTAGACTATGTTTCTTTTTTTAATGTTTGAATAAATAAATTATTATTATTATTATTATTATAATAGGACGTAATCAGGCTGATTCAGTGCAAGTTGTGGAGCCACACGTTTTTTATTTTATTTGTGAGAACGCTATAAAATGTATAAAGCTGGCGCTGTCTTGCATTTGTAAGATGACATTAAAGAGTTTCAGAAAAACACGTTTACGTTCGCATCTTTTCCGATAATTAATTCGGAGTTCTGAAAGATCCTTAGTTGTTTATTTTACATACACAATCTAATTTTAAAAGATTTCAATTTTTTTTATTATTTTGTGCATTGTGCTACTATCTACTAATATAAACTAAAAAAAAACTACTAAAATAATTCCACCTACTACTAAATGCTTACAAGCTACACTACTACAAAAATACAAGTCGCGATGATCAATAGACGGTTTAAGTGCTCCAGACCACTACCAGGAGGTAGCTAAGTATTTTTCTTAATTGCATGTATTATATTTATACATTCCAACCAATAAAATTGAATATAGGTAAATTTGTACCAATCATAAAGCAAAAATACAAATGGCCTTTAAAATCGAACAACTGGTTTACCTTTTTGCACGCATGTGGCTATCAATTTGAATATTATAGCATTGCATCGTCAAACCGGAACCCTTGACACACAAACACACAATCTCAATTTTATCCTTGTTTACTCAACCGGTGATCGATATCACTTGTTTATCTTGAAATTCCATCACCTATATATATATTCTAAGTGCTATTTCATAAATAGTATGATTCTTAATCGAAGATGAGAAACTATCGTAGTTTAAATTGAAATACCATATATTAAGTACGCCATGAAATATTTAAAAACCAAATAGAACATTCGTGTTTTATACACTGCAGCATGTAGAAGTAATTAATGCTGATTATACAATCGTATCGTCCTTGTATCTGACAGCAATATCTGAATCGAAGAATTTATAATGTCTCCATGACATTAGCACCAAAACAGAACAAAGCGAAAAGGGAAACCCTATGTGTCATTGCTTGATGTCCTTGATCAAGTAGGCAGGTATAGTATGCTAATAATTATGTGATGTCAACTTCTTCTATACAGTCCAGTCTACCTACTAGAATACATACATACGTTCGTATTTGTATTCTGTATACAGAACCTTTAACAAATGAATTACAATAATAGCCGTGATGTGAATCGTACTGCTCTTTACGATTCGAGATTCAAACGCTAAAAAATCTGATCATAATGAAATTGAAATTGACTAGGACATACCAGCATACCGTCAAGTTAAGCAATACATTGATAAGATAGATAGATCGATTCAGTCACGCACTAAAAGATGGAGAAAATTGTGAAAATCTGGCGTAACTAATATTAGTAGCGGTGGCGATGGGCCCAGCGAAAGTCGCATTACAAAGCCAATGTCACAATAACGTTTAAATATTTTATAAAAATAAACTTACTTAATAATAAATATAATAAACATGGCGATGAAGGTTGTCACGTACACCACCGCCGTAGCAATTTTCTTGATAATATTCCTAATGACATGGTTACAGTGAGAGTTTACTATTTTCTCGATTTTGATTGAATAAACTATAATTTGCGACACAAACCACTAGTAGAAAATCTTTTAACAGTCCATATCGTCGCTTTCCAGTATATAAGATACTGAATGCTGCAGAATGATAAGCTGGAGAAAATGTTTCGATGTCATTGATTACGTAATTGTTAAACTTCTGACAGGAGAAAAGTTGTATCAGTTCATTATCAGCACCTATATATGTAGAAAAGTGTCATGTATTGTATGTGGCAGATTACGATGCAGACAAGTAGGCAGGCCCGTGGGCGTTGGTGGTTGCCCTGAATCCTTTGTTCGCTTCCATTCAATTCATCTTGATGGGCATCATCCGTTTGCGATGACGACCCAGAAACCAAAGACCCCTCCCGAAGACAAAGTTGAATGTTAAATGCACAATTTAAATTTAAAACCGTTATGTATAAATTTTTCTTTTGAATTTTAACAGTTAATCACATTCATGCTCTAAAGCTGTTTTCATGTTTTGCAAAAGAATAAGTGAGAAATCGATAAAATAATAGCATTTTATTAGGTATGCAATAAATAAATGAATCAGTAATAAACCTAACGTATAACCATACCATAAATCTTAATCAGATTATTAAAATCAAATTAGTTAATGCTTCATATGTAAGCATTCTCTAGAAATTTTATTGTATCTCCCGTAGATAGAGTAGAATAGGTCCCAGAACGCCATTCTTTGATGCTGGACCCGGCCTTCCACACGTATGTCTGTGTCTATCACTAAGGCAGGTCTGGAGCTTTCTGTGACTGGTGGCCACAGCAATGGCACCAACTCCGACGCTTGGGGCGATGGGTTACTATAACACAAAACAAAAAATATATTCACCTAAAATGAGACACAAATTGATAATTAAAGTAAGAGAACTTACCCGTACTTGATGAAATTTGCCCACAAGTACGTAATACGATCAACGATCAGTTGATCCTCCTCAGTTCTCTGATCATTGGACAGCTCAAACAAGTAATTCAACTCGGCTGAATGCCCCGCACCTTCAGCTCCAGAGTTCCCGACGTAATCAAACAAGTATTCATAAACTGCGCCAGCATTCTCACCCAGTAACTGTTCAGTTGTTCGTTGTGATGGGTGGTTAAAATCGAAATCTGACTCGAAATCTTTTAGAGCAGACGCGACACTCTCAGATATAGACTCGTCTCCAATATAAAAACGTTTGACTGTATTGGCTGCATAAACAACATTTTCTACTTCCAAATTAAAGTTATTTTTAATTTTCTCATAGAATGGATCACTTTGATAATAATTACCGCTAAGGGAATCACGTTCTTTGCTAGTGTAACCGATTAAAATTGGAGTATTGCGTACTTTACGCTCATTGGATAATGCATAAGGGTCATTTACCACAAAGTTATCAATACCGCTAAAAGATCTTTCTCTACATGGTTTCAGATCTAAGCTTAAATCTGAAGCCGCTACCGCGACTAAATCATAGTCTGTGTTGACAAGATACTCTAATGCATCTTCGGTACTAGTTGTATTAAAGCCTAAACGTTCGGCCAGTTTGATTGGAGCATAGACGTCTCCATTCACAAACATGCCACCGTTTTGTGGTGTTCCACTTTCCACGATAGCTTTGTGATAAAGCTTATCTTTATTAGAGTACAGGTGTAGCAGAGCAGATGTGGCCCCGGCATCTTGTCCAGCAATAGTGACGTTGTAAGGATTTCCACCAAAAGAAGCGATATTCTGTCGGACCCATTGTAATGCTTGGTACTGATCTTTGAGTCCTTGGTTTCCTGTGATTGATGGAAGGTCGAGGCAAAAGAACCCGAATGGTCCTAAGCGATAATTGAATGTTACCACTACTACCCCATGTCTGACTATATTACGCACGCCGCTGTATTGACCACCGCTGCCACTATCAAAGTTTCCTCCGTGGATCCAAAACAGAACAGGCAAAGGATTGTTAGCGCTCGCTGAAATTGGTGCAAAAATGTTCAACTTTAGGCAATCAATAGACGTAGAGCTGTCGGAGGATAGTTGTGGGCACTTTGTTGAGCCATCGTTGGCATTGAAAATCACTTCCTCAAAAGGTTGTGGTTCTTTTGCTGGCTGAAATATTAAATAAACCTTATTAAGTATATAGGGCACAAACACCATCAAACTAATTCAAGCAGGGTATTATTTGATATAAAATTGTGACTGTACAGAACTGATCATATAAAAATAGAACACTCTTTATTACGAAACAATAAGTATCTACCTACTATTAGAACTATAATCACAGCGTCCATAGCCTTCTATTCATTATCTTAAGATACTGGTCATTGACTATTACCTACTCATATAAAGACAATATATATTATCATTAGTGAGCCACTTACCCCGAAAGGGTTATCTGTATCCACTTGTGCGTACGGTATTCCAAGGAAAGAGGAATATTCACCGCTGGAAGACCTCTGGCCTCTCACTAATCCTTGACCGCTGATGAGCACCAGTGGATCCACTCTCACTTCGCCACACGCGCAAAGAACTGACAACAGCGCACAGATAATCGTCCCTTTCATTTTGCAGATCCAGTTGCTATACAAATAAAGCCAAAAACGGCAATGTTAGTACCTATTTCATCTGCACCTGATATATAAGATGTTTGTTTATCTGGACGTTTTGAAAAGGTAGATTTAGATGATTTATCTAGAGTACGTAACGACAGATAACTGCATCTCGAACTCCAATCAGATGATAGTGTTTTTCAAGTGCTAAACTTTATGTTGTATTGAATACGTTATAACCTTTAACGGTTTTCAATACAATAACATTGATCGTTCCTATCAAAAAACCGTTAATAATCTTGGTAATGTTTATTATCTGAACAACCTTAGCAAACTTTTTAAAAGGCATTGTTGTTAAGCAATCGGACTGATGATCTGAATGTGTGTGCGAAAAATATGACATTTGGCCAGCGGTGGCCATGACATAACCACCTTTGGTGCTTCAGGCTGATACAAGCTAATAATTATTGTAAGGTTCTTAAGAAAATAATATCCACGACTGTATCAGCGTTTTAGTGCTAAGTGGTAGAGAGTAGAGCTAGACGGTAGGGCCCTAGTTCACACTGACATAAATGACTGTTTTATACTTAAGGATCTAAATGGTTCATGAAAGTCCCGTTTTTAGTGGTCTCTGCGAAAGATAATCGTTCCACTTACAATAAAAACTAAGGACATATGATTGCCAACGTTTACAATAAAGGTAGCAAATAACGTGAAGTTAAATTTCTTAAAGAGTTTTTAATATTCATGTTCAATGAAAACTATGCGGTGGTTGTGATTTCATTTGCGTATTGTATCAATTATTATGTACTGCAGTACATATTAGTGCATTGGTATCTGGGGCACACGCAGTTTTTATCTACTAACATCTTAGGCATTCTATTGTATGATCAAAACGTGATTCGATTCATAATGATTGCTTGAAAGGTCTAATGAAATGTAATATTACATAATCATGGTTTCATCCGCACAAGATTTCTCGTGGGAAGACATTTCCGAAAATAGAAATGTTGGTATCGGCAGTGTGCAAAATTTAATCTAAATCGTTCAACCGTTTTGGCGTAAATGCCAAACCAATTAACAGACAATTTCTTCTATGAAAGTGGACTTTTTGAAATACAAGTAGAGAGATATTTCTAGATATGTACATATAGGTAGAATTATCTTACTCAACATTATGCAACATAAAAACAATCTTTAGCAAAATGATCACTTAAATTATGCGAAACAAATCCTTGAAGCAGGCTCATACAATGTTATTTCTCTTCCAGCGTTGCTGCTTCTGCTAGGACTCCTGCTATCAATATGGGTGCTCTACGGGATTATAAAGCTGATCATGTCACGTGTCAGGAAGACCGGCAAACTGCGATACGGCGATAAGGAACTAGCCATACAGCAGAGACTTCGTGCGCTTGATACTTTTAGAGGGTAATTTATCATAACATAGATGGCAACGGTCCTCCTAATCCTTTACATAGTGCTGTAGTTACACCTCAAGTTGTGCTAAGATATGCTTTGGGAGAGGCTAATGTTCAAACATGTATGGGCTATTGTAATAAACTAAATGTATGAATCTACCCTTACCAATAAAGTCACGCGTTTGCATCAATTCAGTCGCGTGCTAGTAGCGAATGGTGATGCTAAATCAATACAGTGGCACGTATCAATATAATGTACAGTCGCGCGTTGCAAATGCGACAACCGGCCAAACATGGTAATACAGGCGCGTGTTAACGAAACACGCTGCGGAATTGCTGCAAAAAGCCGCAGTAGTGAACTCCCGAATTGTTTTTAGTTAAATTAGCAACGCGTGACCAAAATACTGGTCTCTACTTCGGTCACAGAGCATTGCCAACGTGGCAATGCTGCCAGCATATTAGGCTGTTTGTTTTCTTTTTTCAGCTTATAGTTTGAAATTATATCTTCTTAGAAAATAGTTTATATATTCTATATTCTATATTCTATAGTTCTATATTCTATAGGGAACATCTGCATCTACATATTTGATTGCCGAAAACACAAAATAAATATGGAATTAATAGGGTTAGGCTAGTTCGCTTCTATGAGGTTCTGTTCTGCGCTTTGTTGTTTGTATTCTGTTTTGTTTTAAAAATGATAATTATTGTTGTAGGATTGCAATAGTGTTCATGATATTCGTGAACGATGGAGCAGGTGGGTACTGGTGGCTGGAGCACGCGACCTGGAACGGCCTCGTGGCTGGAGACCTGGTCTTTCCCGCCTTCCTGTGGATCATGGGCGTTTGTATACCGCTCTCTATAAAGAGCGCCTTCGCTAAAGGGATCCCGAGGTGGAAGATTTTTATGCATATATTCCGGGTAAGATTTTGAGGTCACTTAATTTATTGTAACTAAAACCAGGCTTTAATTCAAGTTTAACTGCGTAAGATAGATAGAACATACATAGTTAAGAAAAAAGACTTCAGTACTTAAATATCTAAGTACATTTTTTGGGTTACTGATAATCATCCGTTTGAAATTAGACGATTGATTGGTTGAACCAATATTTATTTTCAGCTACTTAAAATTGATTTTGTGGGTGATATTGCTACCAAATTTACTCAATTCATGTGATGTGAGGTTCGATTGGACCCCAAAATCATTCCCGTTATCATCATACAATTAAAAAAAAAATGTTAATTACATTTGTAACATGTATATCTGCAATCTAAAAACATAACATTTAGCAAGTAAGACAACAAGTTGACTGTATCTGAAAGCGTTTGTAGTATTGCACCACCTTTATACATTACGTAAGGAATCAGTGGTAATGCAACTGGTTTTACGAAGCTCTGAAAGGGATACCTGAACGGGTGGGTGACCTTTAGAACCTGTGTTGGGCATTATGTAAAAGTTACGCATATTGTGCTAATACCACCACTTGTCTGTAACAGCAGGCCTTCGTAAGATAAATTAACTCTATAAATCCAGCGGCTTTACTCGCAGTTTATCCATTTTTTCGCGGATGCTCACAACCTTCCGCTATAAATACAAATACAAATACATTTTCATACATTGAAACTGGAACTTAATCCTGATAGCCAGTGGTTATCAGAAGGTTCTTATTAAAGAAAAAAAATTATATTGTTAGAAAGTTTTCACCATGCGGGTTATTATTATTATTCCAAAGCTAGGTCGAGGGCGTATTTTTCACAAAATGTGGAATAGTAGATAGTACCTAGTGTTTTTTACACTAAAAAACGCTAAGTGCTAGGTATAACTAAAATCTTGGAGCTCTTTGAAAATAATGCTAGCTAAAGAGTATGATTTAACAATTTCATATTCTAATAAGTAAACAATTTTTTTATTAAGATTTTTCTATTGTACGTGCTTCTGTGA
Source organism: Ennomos fuscantarius (assembly GCA_905220475.3). Lineage (NCBI taxonomy): Eukaryota > Metazoa > Arthropoda > Insecta > Lepidoptera > Geometridae > Ennomos > Ennomos fuscantarius. The sequence continues at coordinate 12,343,205 of HG992029.1, forward strand.
CCTCCAGTAACGTAAACAGCAGTAACAACAGTAACAGTAACTTGTCAAATTTTGAAAAAACTTTGGGCACGTACTACTACATTATGGCACGTAGTACAACAATAATTTAAAAGTTTTACTTTTAAATTATTGTTATATTGTATTGTTTATATATTTATTTATATTGTATTTTTATATATTGTAACTATTGTTTACCCACAAATCTGATTGGTTCATTTATGATTTTCTAGCCATATAGCATACTTTGATATCATATAAAAGCGCAGAGCGATGTCGTAATGAGACCACAAGAAATTGATTGCCATTCATTCCCACACTCGACTTTCCCAGGCCTTGTGTCAGATAGATCACAACACCCTATAAGTATTATTGGTCACATGTCAATTTTAATGCAGTGCACGATACACGCTCACTTTCAAGTTACGCCAGCTTCCTTATTGTGAATTGAGTTATTCCTCGTCTTCTCTTGAATACAAACTTGTTATGTTTTTACGGAATGTTTCATTGGAAATTCTCTCGCGTGTTACCATTGTGATCTCTCTTAGTACGCGAGTAATTTTATCGATTCGTCAACCATTCCACCATTTCTTCGGATATATAGAGAATGGTTTAAAGGCCGCATCAATGTATAGATATAGGTGTCGATTCTGTGTTGCATTCTCTAAAACTAAAGTAAACTTAAAGTATGGCGGTACTCTTCTGATAAACGGGAAATGACAAAGACGGAAATATGTTAATTTCGTTTAGCTTTAGAGTATGCGACACAGAATCGACACTATAGTTATAATAATTAGGTTCATTTAGTTTATGAGTAGCAGATATTATAAATTGTCATTAGAAGAATACTCGTATACTAACCTAGAAATGGACGTGGCCTTGTTTAGAAAGAGGACAAGAAAGGAGGTTGTCGCTGATACCATTCATTAAAAACAATGGTCTAGTTGCAAACTGCTGTCGAGATATATCTTAACCTGATAATAAATTATTACAATGCTTCTATTTGTAGACCTATCAGCCATTTTGGAAAGTATAGTAATTAACAAGTGACACATTAGCAATATTCATGAAAGCGTTATTTAAATTGCTCGTTAAAGAGTTTCTTGGAAATAATTTTTTAAGCAGTCTCTCATTATGTTTAAAGTAATTTTGGCGTGAAAGCCAACACATGGTACAACGGACAGACAGTTAACGTGTTACCAGCAGTGTAATTCGGCATTTCATAGAATGCCTAGAAAATGAATAGAATACCTAAACGTTCAGTCAGTGTATATATTTATAATTATTATTTTTTTATTTGCCTAGACATACTGTACAATACTGACAGCCTCTGTGGTTTGGTAGTTGAGCAGGTCGGCTCATAACCCGGACGCAGCGGGTTCGATTCCCGCGGTAGGATAAGTATTTGTACAGAGAAAAAAAAGCGCAAATACTTGTTCCGAGTCTGGGTGTTGTGGGACCATGGTCTTCGTAGTTCCTGGGTCCCTAAAAAGGGAATCCTAGTTAGGGTTCAGGACCTGTGTATGTGATTGTTGGGCGTAATTATTATTATTATTATTATAATACGCAGCCAGTAATGTGTGAAATGTGTGTAAAAGGCTGGGGAAGCAGGGAAGGGGGCGTCGTGTGAGCAGGCAGTAAATGCGCTGCGAAATGCTTCCTTCCTTGCATTTTATTAACAGGAGGACTACGTAACTAGATTAGATATTTGTGTATAAAATTTATTCATTCTGTACATTGCCTAGGCATTGTATAGAATGCCTGAATTTAACAGACTACCGGCAACATATATATGGTAAAGGGTGCATGGACGTATACGGCTATAAAGGACATTTATCTGAATATTTCTTTCAGAGATCCTGTATGATGTTTCTTCTGGGTATGTCCCTGAATACAATCTACGGTTCCAACATGGTGTACGAGCTGAGGATATTCGGAGTTCTGCAGAGGCTGGGCGTCGCATATTTAGTCTCCGCCGGCTTCTACGCTCTCACTGCGCCTAAATACTACACGCCACCTAGGGTATGGAACCTTACTCGTTAACCACCTTAGTTTATTACTAAGGCATAATGATTATTTATTCAATGACATTGGAATTTTACTAGGTGGTAGGACTTTACTGCAAAGTTCGTCTAGGTAGATACCACCGCTTTGCCAGTTATTCTGCCGCCAAGCAGTAGTGCGCAAGCACTGCTGTGTTTCGGTTTGAAGGGCACTGTAGCTAGTGAAATTACTGGGCAAATGAGACTTTGTGAACTGATCTCACAGTTTAGTAATCTTATTACTAGATTGTGCTGATGTCTCTGGATGACGTGCGCAGTGCAGTGTCACGCAAAGCTCTATACTTTAGAGTTCCGAGTGACACTGCAGCTGATATGGGCAGTCGTGACGTTTAACATCAGGCGAACGGCTAGCTCGTCAAATCATTCTTAAATATAAAAAAATATAAAAACAAAAAAAAAAGAAAAAAAATTACTACTCAGTGTTTTCTCTTGTTTTAACTTTGCATATTTCAAATTAGATAGAGAGATACAAAACATAAAATAACTATTCCTTCGCTATACCCACAATATATCATTAATTTTTATTTTACAATATTTATTAGTAAGAGCTTAAAAATTTATAGCATAGTGTCGCTTCTATATTGCATACTCTAACGCTGATTGTTTTTTTATCTCAATACTTTTCAATAATTGTTTATGCCAGCTCCATCTTAGCATAATTATAACCCAATAAATTAATTAAAGCCCAGCCCATAAAGTGTTGCCAAGTCTTGTCTTAACAAGACTTGACACAACTTGAAGCTCTGAAAAAAATCCCATTATATTCACGAAAACGCGCAATCTGTTTTATGATTCTCAAAAATCTCTCTATAGATGATGCTACCAACCTCATAAGTTAGTTGTGAAAGGTGAAGGATGTAATCATGTCTCGTGTTGTGTTCCAGGGAGCATGCGGACAAGCGCTTAAAGACGTGGTATCTTGCATGTGGTGCTGGGCCCTTTGTGGAGTGCTTGTCGCCGTGCACAGTGTCGCCACCTTTACTCTGCACCACCCGGACTGTCCCGCGTATGTAAACTTTTTTTTGTGTTGGTATGGCTCCACACTTTTATGTATTTAGCCAGTGTAAAGTAATTGATAATTTCTCGAGTTAAGTAATATATATGTATTATGTATATATGTCAAGTCAAGTCAAGTCACAATTCAAGTCATCAAGTCAAGTCATAGTCTAGTCAAGTCAAGTCATACTCCTAGTAAAGCGGTGGCAACTTTACCAGAAGCTTCTATGGAGTTTTGGAAACAACACGAAAAGAAACGTTTCATTATCATTATACCACTTTCCCACACTCATGCCTGTAATCCAGCACTTTTATGCTATAATAAAATGCCACCAATTTTATGCACTAACACTGAAAATAACACAAGTTTTGTAAAATAATACAATGCGGTGACACAAACTTGTTCGTTTTCCCGCCAAAACCCCGTATGTAAACTTGAAAGTAAAAAACGAGTGTGCTTAAAACTTCTTTAGCTCTATCTCTCTTGCCCCTACAATAATATACGAAACTTAGTTCTTTCTTTCTATCTACACGTAGAGAGGGAGATATGAGTATATCTCACTCTCAACTTCCGTTCGCCTCACCACCTTACCCCTAAGTCCAGCGTGCATTAAGAAGTTTTACTTCAATATGTACCTAAATTTGCGGGGAAGAAGACGTCCACAGCTAATCATAGGCCTCCCCCACAATTCTGACTAGATCGTCGGTCCACCTAGTGGGGTCCAGCCTAAGCTGCGTCTTCCGGTTCGTGGTTTACCATTGCTAAACCATAGTTTCCCTTTCCAGTGGCTACCTAGGGCCGGGGGGTAAACACGACGACTGGATAGCACCAGAATGCAGCGGTGGTGCGGCGGGTTATATTGACCGCTTGCTGCTCGGAGACTCACATTTGTTCCAGAATAGTGACGCGCGACGTGTATATGGCGGTCCGGTTACTGACCCCGAAGGATTGTTAGGTACGTAAACGTTGATCCTACCGCCTCCGCCACATGGATTAGTTATGCGTGATTTGGGCTACAATTTTTATACTTTCTGTTTTTTTTTTAACTTGTTTTTGGTATGCAAACGAAAAGAAAAACTAATGGAACTTATAAAAATTCATACGAGAGTCGAGGCCTTGGGCAAGATGATATCATGACCGTCTTACGCTTGGAACAGTTAGCAATAGATCATATTATAGAGAATCAATTTTGATTGAAACAACTGCTAGATTAGACTAGACTGTTCGGTGAGACTACAGATTAAAGAAAAAAACAATTGATCCAATTGTTTCACTAGTTACAGTGCCCTTCAAATTGAAGCACAGTATTATTTACACACTGTACACTTGTAGAAACAGCCGCACAAAATAACGAGTCCACCATTTATCCCTCCCTACTCTATCCCCTTACGAAGAAAAACGGTAATAAAAATTACCACCTGTCTTTTTACGGCAGGGGGAGAGACGAAACTTTGTCTCATTTATTTTGTATGTTTCTATGCGTAGGTTGTATAACGTCAGCGGTACAAGCCCTGCTAGGCGTGCAGGCCGGCGCTACAGTGCTGCTGCAGCGGTCGCACAAGTCTCGCATCTCTCGGTGGCTCGCGTGGGCGCTAGTGTTCGCATTGGCCGGTGCGCTGCTGGCTGGCTTCTCTAGGGAACATGGTGTCGTGCCTATCAATAAGAACCTGTGGTGAGTACAAAGTTTTTATAGACTGAAACAATTTTTTACCTTTTAGCCGCAGAGTTCTAATTTTTACTGTTGCTACAAAGTTACTTATAAAATGAAATACAAATGTGGACTTTAAAAATGGCAGTTTAGACTGGCATCTGCTAGTAATGAAACGGTGTCACAGATGTCATGGCCCGCCGTATTTTGAAAATATACTATTAAATTTGAAGTCTATTTTTATTACCATGAATGACGTGACGAGCAGTCGTTCACCTGACGTTAAGCGACTTGGCTGCCCATAAGCCATAACATTTGCAGTGTGACAAGTTTCTCATGTCACTGCATTGCGCACGTCATTCTGAGACATCAGCACCAGTAATCAGATCATAAAGTCTCATTGCCCAGTAATTTCACTAGCTACAGTGCCCTTCAAACCGGAACACAGTTGCTACAAATAAGTCGCCCAAGAAGCTTAGCTCTGCTTAGCTAAACGCAAACAGTAGACTAAATTACTCTGTGCACTGTAGACCTCGCTTGCACAATACACTTTTTGCAATGTTTTGATGTAAAATATCCATGCATCAACTAAATCAATAGAATTTTTCAGGATTTATTTAATTTTCGTATTATTTTCAAGCAACGTTTAGTGAAGTGATACCATAAACATACACGGAAACTTTGAATTTATTACACATAGCTTCTGCCCGCGGCTTCGTCCGCGTGGCCTATAGGAAACGAAGATTTTTTTTTATAGATAATTCAACTATCCATTTCACCCTCTTTGGGATGAAATTTCGCAAAACCCTTTCTTAGTGAATACCTACACTTTACAAAGAACACACCCTCCAAATTTCAAGTTTCTAGGACCAGCGGTTTAGGCTGTGCGTTGATATATGTCAGTCAGTCAGTCAGGACTTAGAATTTTATATGTATAGATTGTCATCGATTATTAGGATCACAATCTTTTTTATTGTTCCAGGTCAATGTCCTTCGTGTTAGTGACGTCAGCATGCTGCCTCGTCTTGCTAAGTTTCTGCTACACTCTGACAGACGCGTGGCGTATTTGGAACGGCGGACCCTTCCGCGCCCCCGGGCTCAACGCCATAGCTTTATACGTGGGTCATTCTCTCTGTGCCCATCTCTTCCCATTCCACTGGAAGGTCCCTAACATGAGGACCCATACCTTAAGTTTAATTGAAGCCGTTTGGGGCACTGCTTTATGGGTCATCATCGCTCATGTCATGGCGAAAAAGAAAGTTTTTATCACTTTGTAATCTTCAAAATTATTATTTACGTGTTTTGATATTCCTTAATTAAGAGGTACTAAGCGATCATGTGACTTGATTGCAACCAATAGAAACGATTATAAAATATATATAAAAATAGAATTTCCCAGTTTCAATACGCAGCTTATGTGCATAGTTAGCAAGGAAATTTTCCAATTTAGGAATGAAATTTTTCTTTTTGCATTGCTATCAAAGTTCCGTGATCGACCGGAATTGACAGTTCTGATATGCAGTTCATGTGCAGTTACTGTGGAAAACTATGTTGGTAACAAAGTTCGGTGATCCCCAGATAGTTTGAACACTCAAGAAATCTGCTTCGCTCAAAGCGTTTAGCAAGTATGCTTCATGGGTGTCTACAACTACTATTTGTCTGTTCTATAACTTGACTATTGATATTTTCGTGACCTTATGATAAGCGTAAATTAGAAGTAATTAATAAGACTGAGCGTTCGTAATAAAAATAAGGTGCTCAATACACTTTTTAGAGATTACTAGTCTATTATACTTTGGAAAAAGATAACCAACAAATACTCTTTGACTTGTATCTGTGGATAATAATGAAGGGTTGAGAATAAAAAGGGTTTAACTGTCAAATTGATAGTTTCGAGAAAATTGACTTTAAACTTCAACGGCGTCATTTTAATGTAGAGTGCTTATAAGGTAATAGAAAAGGTTATCTAAGTTTCAGTTGCTTGAAAATGTTTTAATTCTATTTTAAAATACTAAATATAGTACTAATTCATACAATTACTATAAAAATATAATATAATAAAATAAATACAGTATGCTTTTGTGCTAAGCGAACTGTATTCCTGTGACATATAAACACGCTTTTAGTCTCAAAATCACGAGATTTAAGCCTCATTTCGGTATCTTGGGAATGTACTATCGTAGATAATTTCACGCTGAATCCAACGATACCTATAAGTCATTTTGTGAAAAAAATCAGTTTAACCCTTTTTGTTCTCACCCCTTCAATTGTCTTTTGTATATTTTACTATTTGATACAATAGTTTACGATAAGTGCGATAAAAATAATTATTTTATGTAACGCTGTGTAAAATGTATTGAATAAAAACCATCGATTTACATATTTGACGCTTTATTTAGCTCAAGGGTGACAATAAAATCCGAAATGTTGGAAAATTAAAAATAAAACAAACGATTTAACAAATCATGACTCAAGGTAACAGCGAATAGTTTTAACAATAAAACTATATCAATAAAAATACACTAAAACGTAATTACGGACGTAAGGACCTCGGACACCAAGCGAAGAAAAACAAGTTAAATTCCGTGAAAACTAAACGTTTTTGTTCACTTGATGTGTACCAGGCTTTTATAGATATAAGGCGTCTTCTCTTAGCAGATTCATTCGAGGCTGGATTTATTCACACGAATAAGCCAAACTGTTTTTATTATATACCCTATGTAATTGTCGCAAAGTTTTATTTTCTCTTTCAGCCTCGAATGAATACACAATATTGTCACCCAAAATATGGGATGCATACTAAAACATAAAAGTAAGTAGGTTTGTTTGGCATTTCGTTAACAAGATTTATGTCTCAGACACAGTGCGCCTGCGACAGACACCACATTCTCATAATCATTCCATAAGTTAACATATCAACTACTTTATATAATTAACGTTTTCAAAATAAATCACTCTTTTGTAGACGGTAAATGCCATATTAGGAATTGAATATTCTTTATAATATTAATCATTATTCCATACAGTAGAGGAAACTTTCCATATAATTATCCTATCTTGGACACTTACTCGATATTGGTAAAATCAATAGCTGATTAGGTAAGCACGCTCACCATTCTTGTAGGCATACGTCGATTCTAACAGTACACCACCGTTTATACACACCTAACTTGTGGCGATAAACACACGTATAACTGTGATATATATATTTAATTTTTCTAAAATTGTTTAGAAAAAATCTCTTAAAATATATCTCTTTTTTTTTAAACCAAATCCCGTGAACGGGATGATAATAATATATCGTTATATAAATTGAAACAGCACTAGAAGGTATATAAATATAACATTTCCTTACATCTATATTTAGGAAGAACATTTAATAATGTAAGTATAAGAGAACATAGTAATTGCACACACAGTAAAATATTATAATATAATTATTACGTAATAATATGCCGATATAACAATGCCACGAGACATCAATAAAATTGATTTGAATTACATCTTTTACAGATTATAAAGTCACACAAGATCAATCTATCCTGTCTTGGCTAAATTTATAAATTATGCTGGCGTAAATTTATAACAGCTCACAATGTTTTATTATAGACATAGAACTTCATAGACAATAACTACAGATATAAAACTGGTAGTATAATTTGTACAGTGTTGTTACAAGATGATATAATTCTACGATTACAGAGTAATTAAATAAGTACACGAGCTCACTTTAAGTCACTCATATTCTAACGAAACATGGAATGTAGAGTGAAGAATGTTAAATTAAAACAATATTATGATAAGCTGAAAGTTTATAGAAAAGCGATACTACAATCTGTTGGCAAGACCAGATGAAAATTCAAAGGAGATTCCGACTTAGAATTAAGAGGATATCCGAAGCAACCTGTGACTATTTCAACCGTATTATATTAGAATACTGCTTGTGTACGGCTGGCATTATACCCCCTTACTAATAAACACCCCATAACGTGTTTTCTCTTGTTTTATGTTTGCATATTTCAAATGTGATAGAAAAAAACAAAACACAAAACAACTATTTTTCTAATAACAACTAGTACACGGCTAACACTCACGAGATACAGTCGAATAACTCGACCGGTGTTCGGGCAATATAGATGCCCATCCTCAAGGAGGACACGCGGCGGCGGCGGCGGCTCGGCGCTGACTCAGTTCCGCTATTAGCCGTGTAATAGTTGTAATTATGAGTACTACTCACGTCAGTTTCTAAAATATTACAACTATTTTTCTGCTGCTATATTTTCTGCTATGCAATTATTAGTAAGGAGGTTAGAGTTTAATGTTATTGTTAGATATAAGTGTTGAAGCTGAAGGGATGCTGTTTTGTACTTGTCGATCCACAGAGTGCAGCATGAACTGAGGTTGAATACTAACGTTTCTCTAGTGGCGACCTCTACAATGAGGCCACAACGGTGCTACGCGAGACTAGACATAACCGAAAAGACATTGTCAAACAAATCGGTCTTCTTGTGGAGTCCTTTATTAGATCCATTAATCTAACGTTATCTTAAACAAGGTAAAATCTCTAGGACGATACACATTTCGCTATAAATGCAAATTCATGGAATTCAATATAAATCGGTAAGACGCGCGTATATTATGCGTTTGTTTACATAACATACGATTCGTCTTACATTATTATGCTACAAAGATTCCGATAACACAACACCGCACCGCTATGACGAAGTTGATATTTCGGATAGTTTTATATTATGTTAAATATGCACTACTCTCAACCGAAATACGCTAGATGTGAAACTGATGGTGTGGGTATGATCACGCGAATATAACCTACAATGGTGTGACGTCACTAGGCCGGTAGAACATGGTCCACGTGGTCAGTCAATGCTGCATAATGTAAAGTTGCGAGTCGAGTTCGTCATCTCATAGACACAGCGACATACTATCGTATGCTTTGGGTAACAATTACAATTCTTAAACTAATTGCACATTTTGATAAAACACGCATAATATATTAAAACTTAATAATAATCCGCTTATACAGCACTATTAAAATATATTACGAGATTTCAAACAACACGCGTAAATATATCGTTACTTAACTAAGAGCCCAGTACTATTCCCTGTCGTATCGCCGCCCGCATTCGGCGACCGCGCATCTCCGGTACAAAATAAATATCTAGATGTGGCACTTTACAGTTGCATACCTAACGGTATACCGGATCCAGCACCACAGATACACTACCTACTAACGAATATAGTGAGCAACCATTGTAACGCTGAAAGTTCATCCCTTTGCCGCTTCCGGTGCGCGATACAAAATGTAAATACATCCAAAATATACATCGTTTAATATACACTCCGAAATGGGATAGCGTTGTAGTCCGAGGGGCTATCAGGCGGGCCGCACTTTGCTGACGCTACGGCGTAGCGCTTGCGGGCGTGAGTCGCTACGGCGTAGCGAGCGCGGCCGCGCGTCCCCTGCTCGGGGTCGATGACCGCAAGGTCGTTGACCGCATACACGTCACTTGCGGCCGCGCGCTACTAGCGCCTGCAGCGACGCCACTTGACTCGCTAGGTTGGCGTTCTTTTGTTCGAGGCTGTCCACTCTCTTGCGGTAGTCAGAGTTCTCGGATATCAGGATCTCAACCTTCCTTTCCAGCTGGTCCATGTATTCTTTCTTTTTGCGTCTGCTCTCTTGTGCTGATATCTGGAATGAGATGCAAGTATTTGTGAAACCAAAACCATGAGAAACCATCTAACCAAGTTCACCATCAAGACCACTTCCACTATATTTTCGACATAGTGGTGGAAGTAGGAAAACAATTATTTTTCAGCTTAAGTCAGAATTTCTCTTTGCCGCGAGATAGTGGGTTCTAGACATTGCCTGTTAATGGGATAAAAATCGGCATACTGTATGGAGGGTTGTTACATTGTTATCACCTTATTTTTGATTTTCCTTCTGATCTTTTTAAGCGACTTCTCTTCAGCCTTGGTCAGAGGCAGGCGCGTCGGCACCGGGTAACCTTCAGCAAGCAAAGTGCGCTTCTCCTCCTCTGTTAACATTAGAGTGCCCGTCGAGCCTTTCTGTAAGCAGATATAGACACATGGTTATAAAGTTATGGATTAGTACTTTCAAAAACTATATCCTAACCTTACTCTGTGGTTATTTTCAGAGTATTATGACATTTTCATTAAAATTAATAGATAAACTGTATAGACAAACGCTTTTTTATTTATAAACGGTCGTTAATCTAATAAGTTAAAAAAAGTTTATCATGAAAAAGATATTAAGGACAAACCCATATCTTCTACAAATAAAAAAAAAAAATTTTTTTGTTATAAAAATTAGTGATGTCTTACCGGCTGCGAGCTGATAAGCGGCGTATTGATTGGTTGCCGCGAGTGGTGGGACACGTAGAGGTGCGCCCGGCGCGAGGGAGCGGGAGGCGCGGAGCCCGCGGCCTCGCGCGCCGGCGACACCGCGCCCTCGCTGTCCGAGGACGACAGCGACGACGGCGGGGTCGGGGGGAGCGAGAACCCTACGGGGATAACAAGTGGGAGTGAAACAACAGATACACACCGCAATTTTACAGACAAAATGCTTTATTGAAGTAAAACTTCTTTACGCACGCTTGACTTGGAGAGTAAGCTGGTGAATACGAGGCGAACAGAAGTTGAAGTTGGTTCACGTAGATCTCCATTGTCAACATAACAAAGTTTAAAACGTGTATTATTATGTTGGTATGTGCGGTAAAATGACAATTTACAATTGTCAAGATGGCGACATTAACATAAAACAAAGCAAAAATAAGGTTATACCGGCCCATACATGGAGCTAAACTAAGGAAGTTTTCGTGTGGTCTAAATCACGCTCGTTTTTTTTCTTGTGTTTTTCTTAAATATTTGTGCAAGTGGTGCGACAAACAAAGGTGCACGAGACCGTTCCCTGTCGCAGGATGATAAAAACGACGGCGACGTCAGAGGGAGCGAGACCTCTACTGGGATAGGTAAATGTGAGTTTGAGAATTCACACCGCAATGCTTATTAGGCAAACTAGGAACTAATATATAGACAGATAGGAACTGTGCGATTGTGATTGAGACACAGCGCCCTCGCTGTCAGATAATGACAGGGACGATGGACGAGCGAAGCGGACAAGCAAATGTACGAGTGTAACTAAACATGCACTAGTGATGCGCATGGTATTTGATTTTTTTGACTCATGTTTAGCCGTTGCTATTATTAAGTTTTCACGTCAATGTACAGTCGAAATTACGGCGCCCACAACTCATTACTCCAACGACGCCACCTACCTCGGTTACGTCGACGCTCCATTTAGATTCGAGTCACAAAGCATAATATCCCATAATACGTCGTCAAATCGCCCTCTCCAAAATGGTCAAGAGAAATGCTGCTAAAACATAAAAAGCAAGCTAAGGTTAGTTACCTGATCCGCTAGAGCTGGAGGTAACCTTGATGGATAGTTTGTTGGAGTTGAGCGTGGTGGCGAGCCGCGGCGCCGCGCTCAGCAGCAGCTGCGGCATGCCCGCCGCGCCCACCTTCTGTAGCACGGCTTGTGGCATGTGAATGGTTCCCGTCTAGAGCACACACAAATAACAATATATGTTTTAGTTCCTTCTCGTTTGGACTAGTGTGAATAGCACAGGTATTGAATTCCTATGCCCTCCCACGAAGGCTTGATGATACTATTTTTGCGACAACAGCGGACCAACGGAACTTAAAACGCACCAGCGCAGCACGGAGGCGTTCTGGGGCCTTACCATAGTTATAAACCACAAAGCGGTCGGCCGAAGTGATGGTTGCAAACGGTAAGTCTAGCTACGCTATAAGCACTACTCATTATTATTTGTCATACATGTCTATATAGTGAAAGAGGCATAGGAGATTGAAATAAGGTGCTTTTTAAACGCAGTGCACATATTGTAGGCGCAGTGGAATCGGAAGGTACAGATCTCACAGTAAACGAGATGGTAGTTATTTTGTTCTTTCAAAACAAATTTAAGTAGGCAGGTTAGCTTCATAGCGAAACAAAAAGTTGTTTCTTTTACGATCTTCAATTATTCCCGATATTAAATAATTCTTAAAGGAAAAATATGATCATAAACTTTGATTCATTGAAGCAACCTCGATGTCATGGATGAGTCGTGATTAAGATTGTTCTTGATTATGCAAAGTATCATCTACGTTACCTATTATTTGCCGTCTATCAGATAATGGACCTTCGAAAGGATACCTTGACATACTGATAATTAGAATAGGATTTTTATTTTTTTAGTTAGATACGTTAGAAGTCAAGAAATCTTAAATCAAGAGTTTCGTAAAACAGTACGTATTTTATGAATGTATGTTACTCGTTAAAGGCATTTCTCGGGGTCATCAACTTTACAGACAAGTAGATTAATTTTGTTAAATTCACATTAAATCCACGCATTGGCAATTGCCGAGTCTGTTTTCATTTCAAAGAAATATTATTACAGCTTTCCATTAAAACTTGGGTTGCGTTGGAATCCATCTAAGGAGTCAATAATTGACGTCCACCGCCAAAAGACAATTCCATTAAAGTAAACGTAGATTGCGATTCCAGTGATACGATTTTGTTAAGGATTCCTTGCGGCAGTTTTCGGCGACATTTCGTTGAAAATCTCCCAAGTGGCTGATTATCTACAGTAATTATTTCGGCAATTACATTGATCTCACGAGCTACGCAAACAATCGCGTCTCACCGAGATATGCAGGTGAAAGTTGCAGAGTAAGATACACGAACCATTTAAACTCTAGTGACCTTTGGCATTTGAGATGGGCTATTCTATTTTTTGTATGAGGTCTTTGATTATTTTCGAATTTCGACAAGTGGTCTTCAAACTCTATGGAGTCCTGTTTCAATAAGTATCATAAAATTATGTGATACAGGTTGACTTGGGAAACTTATTTTGTCTCTCTAGCCAGGGCGGCCAGTGAGACATACAAAAATAAAATAAGACTCGACATGTTGTTGAAATAGAATATTGGGCCATGGAGCGCCAAAATTACAAAAGAGACCTAATTAATTACAATAGATTGAGTGGGATGCTCATGTTACCTACTTAAAGTTTTTTCAGGACGTGAAAATTTTCTGTTCTTTTTTTGAGATATACAGATATTCTATTGCAAATACTGAAATTAGTGACAAACTGTTCATAAAAGACCTTACCAGGTCGTGATCGCCATCTGTTAATGCTATTGTATGAGCAAGCTCATAAACGTAAGTAGTACTTAGGCAAACATAGTTACTAACTATTCGTTCGTAGCAGTGCAGATATTTATCTATTTATCATAGGTTCGTTCGGTTGGATGTAGGTATCGTTTAGCTGCTCTGATAAAAACCAGTCCCGTTCCTTTGCAGCACACGGTCCCGTCGATTGCTTTGAAAAAACTGAAGTAGCTTGCTGAGGTACTTACTGTGTGGTCAATAACATAGTCGAGGTGTGTGAGCGGCGTGCTTGGTGTAGGCGAAGGCGGGCAGGAAGAAGCGGGCGAATCAGGCTCCGACTTGGGCTCGGCCTTCACCTCCCGCGGCGGAGACTCGCTCGACCTCCGTCGGCTGCCCCACGCGCTGGCTGGCATGGCAGGGTAACACTCGTCTTCCATGTCTGAAACATTGTGGAAACTTGTTATTGTGGTGTCTGACTTGGCTATCTACGACTCTTTTTCAAAGTGCCGTAGTTCCCAGGGGATACAGGGAACCCTAATAAGTTGTTGTGCCCATTTGTCTGCGGGAGGCTCGGAAGGACAATCGAGCGAGCATTTCAAACTATTGCTTCATTATTAAATTGTTTACTATAGATAGCTTCCTATGTCTTACGGAAGGCCACCTATATTCTGCCAACCAACCAATCCAGTATTCGATCCAGGATCCTGGACCCTAACTAGGTTTACTTGTGTCTAGAAACCCAGGAACTACGAGGACCATGGTCCCACAACACTCAGACTCAGAACAAGGATTTGCGCTTTTTTTCTTTTTCTGTACACAAATACTTGTACTGCCGCGAGAATCGAACCCGCCGCTTCCTGGTTGGGTTGTGGTGTGGTGGATGAGCCGATCTGCTCAACTACCACCCCACAGAGACTGTCATTTTCGTTCACCGAATGGTGGTTAAAAAGTTGCGTCTTATTTATTGATGTGTTCAATATATATTCTTATACATTGAACTCATCAATTACTAAAGTTCGTCAAGATAAATCAGCTAATCACATGCTATGCACTTCCTTGACGCATCGGCTCAGCTGCAACCAAATGGAACGTTTGAGAGGGAAGTTACACGATGCCTGTCTATCCAGGCTATTCGTTTTTAGCGAACATAACACTCGTCTGATACATTGATTACTTAATTCCTGTTGAGCAACTATTTAATGTGTGGTATCTAATTGACCGGATCTGCTTATAAGTTGGTTTCTTTTTGAACAAAAAACATGATGAATCGTACACCGATCTGTGCAAAACGTAGCAAATAAATTTATATGGGGCCGTATGGGGTCATTCGATTAACATCTTGTTGTTATCGTCCATAATTTAAAATCGCTTAAAAACTTCGACTAACAAGAGTAGAATTAGCAAGATTTTAGGCTCGTTAAATAGGCTCTTTAAATATTAAGTATTTCCAAATAAAATCATGCGTGAATTGATCAAAGCAGGCACCATTCTATACGAAAGAGAGGTAGTGCGCCTGATATCAATAAAGCATTATCTTGACGCTTCACTGATTTCAGAATAAGAGATTCCAATCCAACTGTATTTTAGCTAATTTAAGTACATAATGACCTCATTATGTACTTAAATTAGCTAGTACCTACTTGTCTTATCAGACAAGCAGTATATTCAAAGTAATTAGCCTAATAATATAGGTGTGCCTTTGCACTTATAAGTGTAAGTACTTTAGTTTGTAAGTTGTACTTAACTGAATATTTATCAGGGACTCATAATTAACTCATTAACTTGTACCATTTGATTTCTAGAACATGTACAATGTAGCACGAGCGGCTCCGCAACGCAACCTATTGATTTCGTATTTAATTAGTGTTAATTAACCAAACAGAGCTGTAAGCTAAACACACGCTACATTAGTGATATATGGGTCCAATTATACTCACAGCGATCGATCTAATCGTTACGGTAATTACCATTTTATATTTAGTAGCATGAATGTTCTTAAAACATCTACCATTTAGGAATTTAAAGCATTTAAAATACTTTATCGGTTAAACGGTCTCACCACAATTCGTCATCGCTTACTTACTATCCATCCCCATTAGTAATAAACGTTGGTTCACCCCATCGTCGCCGCCCGAGACACGTCTTGAGTGACCCGGATGATCCTATAGCAGCCGTAGTATCGGCTGCGCTAAGATCTGGCTCAGGTACCGCTTTCTGCACCGGTATAGGATACCAGCGTAACACAATCAGACACCGACCCCGCCGGCGAGGTCGACGTACTCCCTCTAGGTTAGCTAGGACGGTCGCGACTTTCAATAGGGTCCGCTCTTCCAGTGGACGTAGTCTTCTAGATCCTCTTATCCCGGCAACGGCCCAAGCCGAGGCTCGCACCCCAGGGGTTCTCTTGAGCTAGTTGCCTCTCACTTTTGACGGCTGGGCGCCTTAAGCGCCCGCCCTCCCGCCCGGTGATGCTGTAAAGGTCGACAGAGACCAACAGCATTGGCTAGTTAAAAAAAAATTACGTTGGGTAGCGGATGAACCGTATTGTTTTGTTTCTCTGTTTCAAGTTTGAAATAGGCAAAGATAAAACAAGAGAAAACACTGAGTAACTATTCCACTTATATGCAGAGTTTATTAACAGATATAATTTAAATAATGTTTGTGCGTAAATAAGATAAAGCTTTCAGCAGCCAGAAAGTTAAGCTCATATATTTAACCTTTATTTCTCATCTATTAACCCTTTTACGCGTTTTATTACCATTAGACACATTTAAGATCATTTAAACAATGAAAATCGTGTTTGATCAATTGAGTCAAGTCTGTAAATGCATTCGACACACATTGATATTTCATGCTCATAGTGACATCATTTCGTTTGTAGACTGCAGAGCCCATCAAGTGGTCGTCCGTTTCATTTAACTATATTTTCATAGAGAATGTGTATAGTGGACGGCGAGCTCTATTTCGTAACAGAATAGTTTCCGTACACTCGTGCGATATCAACCGTCAGCTTTCGCCTTTTTCATGCGAGTTTAGGTGCGATGGACTTACCTACGAGTAAAGCGTGAGGTGAGATAGGCTGTTAAAGTTTTTTTTATAAAATAAATAACGGCTAAAACTCACGCCAACTATAAGTCGAAATCAGTTCGATCAGGTTTCGGACATATTCGATGGCCTTCTTCTGGGAGCCAGTTACTAACGCAAGCCGCTTTTTTTTTAAATGGTAAAATGGGCTTGCACGAAATGAAACTTTTCACCATCATTATACCACTTTCCCACAATAATGCCTGTAATCCAGCACTTAACTAATAAAATGCCACCAATTTTATGCACTAACACTGAAAATAACTTTTTCATTTTCCCGCCAAAACTTCAATCTATTTTCTATTTGGAAAATAATTGTAAACATAAACAATGACAGGAAGTTATGGCGGCGTCACCTTGGCAACGTGTTTCCAACTCAACATAGTTTATGAGAAACCTGTAAGATGGCGTTGATTATTTTTTCACCATTTAACACGAAAAAGTTAGTTGGACATATCCTGAGATCGAAATCTATGTGATAAACTGCGAGTAGTCCACGCGTGTCAAGCCACGGGCAGAAGCTAGTATAAACATATAAATAATAAAGTATACAATACAATACAATACAATACAAAAATTCTTTATTGTACACCAGAAGAAAAACAGTTACAGATGAAGAAACTTAAAGCTATAGTACAATGGGCGGACTTATCGCTAAAAGCGATCTCTTCCAGTCAACCTTTGGATGGAAAGAATTGTTAGAGAGATAGAGGTCGGTGGTGTAAAAGTGTAATTGGGTAAAATTGAAAAACAATGAAATTTATAAAAAATAAAAATAAATAAAGATAATATAGATACGAGTATGTTGTTTTATAGAGCTCTGTCACCTTTATATTTTAAAACAAAGTGCAGGGTCGGCAGCTAAACCATAAACTTTACTTTAATCGTCGGTTATTCATTCGAACGTACTTAACTTTTGAACAGTTAAATGAGCAACCGATTTAACTGTCCCACTACACGTTTGGGGCCATGACTCCTCGCTGACATTTCTTGAATAATGGCAAGTCCATCATCGTCCGTTCACCCAAGTTCCTTTAGCCAAATCGAGTAGCAAAAGTTGATTCCTCTGCCGGTGATTAAATTTAACGAGAGGCTAATGTAACGGTTAAAGTTGACGTACATTGTAAAAGATTGAAAGTAACGCTAACTAATTATTATGACAGCCAATTAGTTTGCTTACTTTGGAAACGCGCTGGCTGACAATCGTTTGTGTATATCGTTAAACGGAAGAACAAAAACGTTTTGTGAACAACAAAACGTTTTTATTAACTTGCTTAAACTTGGGTTCAACAGCTTGTATTGTAATGGGTTTAAAAATATTATTATCAATCTAGTTTATGGAAGTATTTAAAAATCAAATCAAATAATCATTTATTGACATTATTTGATATTGAAATAATAATAATAGTAATACCCACCGATCACCTGGACCCTCAATAGGATTACCAGTATCTAAGGCCAGGAGCTATGGGGACCATGGTCCCACAACACCCAGACAAATCAGGCTGGCTCATAACTCGGGGGTGGCGGGTTCGATTCCCGCGACAGAACATTTGTGCACAGAAAAAAACGCAAATACTTGTTCTGTGTAATCGAACCCACGACCTGCAGTTCAGAAGGCAGGGATACTACCAACTGAGCTATCGGGCCAGATGAAAAGAAAACAAAAGAAAGTGGGAAAGAAGGAGTAATATACTAATATCGTACAAGAGTGTAATATACCCACATTAGAATTGATGAAGAATAGATTTGTGGTTTTGATCATGATTGAATGTATGTAGGTAAATTTAGATCATTTCTCCAATTCAGTGTAATTAAAATGAACATTTCAATCAATCGTTATCTAGCGGACAAGCGCGTGCTTGATAGCAGAACTCGGTATCTCTGTGCGAACGTGCGGATATCATAAGAATCTCCATCCATAAAATAACTGCACATACGTATATTATAATGCAGTTTACGATAAATTTTGTTTATCTTATCGATATCTAAATCGACATCTTTCGTTTTGTAAACGCAAACAATCAAGCGATTCTTTTGATGTTTAATATTTTTGCGTCCATTTATTTAATAACAGGGTTTTTCATTTTACCTACATATTAATTAAAATTGGTGTGTCAATAATTGAAGATGTTTTTTGTTTAGATAACTAAGAAAATCCTTACTAATATTACAAACTCGAAAGTTTGTATATGTATGGATATTTGGATGTTTGTTACTCTTTCAAGCAACAACTACTGAATGGATTTTAATGAAACTTGGAATGCAGATAGTTTTTACGCTGGATTAACACATAGGATACATTTTATCCCGTGAAACCGCGGGGCGCAACTAGTATTTACATTAAACGGTGATAGGATAACTGTCATGTTCAAGAATCACAAAGTTGGAGAACACATTAATATCTCTTTTTAAACTTTCGCGACTTGAACTCATATTGTAAAGGAAGAGAAAAGAAGTAACGGGTCTATTCGCGTACAAAATAATGTTTTGATAATTTTTGTACGCGAAGCGGGTCTACCGCTTTATTTTTACAATATTAATATCTCAGCCACAAACCAGCGTATGGTAGACTACGATTAAAACTTACACTTTCTCTATGTCAGAAAAGACGCGTATGAGCGTAGAGTAGTGGGAATGTATTGGGTAGATAACGACGATGTTGAAAAAAATATAGGTAAATGATAGACGACACAAAAAACGATAAGTCTGAAAAATAATCATCAGTCTGATAACGCTCACAGCTGAACATGGGCGTCCCCACTGAGCGCCATTTTGAGGTACCATTTGCCACCTGCATCCATCAGCTTCCCGCGGTTTTGACAATAAAAAGAAACGAGTGTGCTTTAGAGTTACTGAAGTAATACTTCTTTAGTTTAACTCCATCTATCGGCCGGTATAACTTTGTTCTTGCTTTCTTTAATGTTAATGTCGCCATCTTGACAATCGTAAATTGTCATGTTACCGGACATACTAACATAATAATACGAATTTTTAACTTTGTTATGTTGACAATGGAGATATACGTGAACCAAGTTCAACTTGCATTTACCTCGCTTTCACTAGCTTACTTCCAAAGTCAAGTGTGCGTAATGAAGTTTTACTTCAAAAAAAGAGCTACGCAGTATAGGTACTAAGTAATAAGCCGACATCAATTTAAAAACTGAGCCAGTAATTATGACCCAAAAACGATATTGTGCAAGCTGCATTAACGACATTTCAGCTGACACGTCTGTGTTTTCTGAACTTGGCTCGAAACACAGAGTATGCGTTTATTTTGTTACTTATATCGTACTTATCACCTACCTAAATAACCTTTTGAACGCCATCCATAGGCATAGAAAATGAAACATTTTGAACTTTATTCATCATCAACAGCTTGAAAACGTCCACTGCTGAATATAGGCCTCCCACACAGAGCACCACTTTGATCGGCTTCCCGCAGTTGACCGGTAACCAGGGAGGTGATCATGGATCTTTTTTGCAATGCAACAGGAGAAATTTCATTCCGAATTTGAAGATTTCCATAGTAACTACGCACATAAACTGCGTATCGAAAATGTCAAACCCGTACATTTATGGGTTTCTATCGGCTGCAATCAAGTTACATGATCGCCTAGCAGATTGTTGGTCCACCTAGTGGGGAGCCTACGCTGCTTCTTGCGATTCGTGGTCGCCACTTGAGAACCTTTTTTCCTAATCAGTTCTACGAGCATTAATTCTTGGTTATTTAAATTTAGGTTGGTTAGTTTTAATAATGAACCAACAAGTACGTGTGTCCGAGAAGTATGATGCAATTGCTCTATAATATCACTGATGTCCAACGATGTAATCTAAAATGTTGTTTGAAGGTCATTACGATAACAGGGAAATCATTTATTTGTCAATTACTTGCTCACTTCTACCCTCTACGTTCAAGTTATAGTGTGAAAATACAGCTATAGAATTGTCCGTTGTATTCTAAACTGAGAAAGCGGTTTTGGCGTGAGTATTTACTCATAGTACTGCCCACCACTGAGTCAGCTACTATTAAAACTGCTCCAAATAACTTAATCGTAACTTTGCAAGTAACCTAATTCTAAAAACCAGTTTACGTCAAGTAATGCGAATGATAATTGGTTTATCAGTTTATTTGAATATTTATATGTAGAAGCAAATCATTACTGATCGATTAAACTATGATTAATCTCAATGTTAGGTGACTTGTACTATTAATTATCTTGCTCATTGGAACAGAACCTGCAAAGGTTTATTGAGCGATTTTCAATGGAGTGATGCAAACGGGCTGTTATTAAAAGGATTATTCTGTAGAATAATGATGCTGTGTGTGTATAACGATGGTGGTAGATCTCCTTTACCTTTTTATTATTAACAACTACTCCCGTTATCCTTAGATTGGGGCTAGATGGCGCTGTTTTAAATGCCCACAAATATTTTATTTATTTATTTACCCTCCACATTTTTACCACCACACTACTAGTGGATACCACCTCTATTCCAGAAAACAATGTGAACAAAAATTAAGTGTTTTATGATTTTGATCTAGAAACGTATGACTCTACATTGACTCTACCATTTGCGATTTAAGTTAAAACCTCTTTGTTAATGTAAATATCGCAAGTAGAAGAAGCTAAATATGCAATAAAGCAAGGGTATTTTTGTATTATACTTTCACAATCACCATTATTATCAGATTATGGTCATATTACGAGTGTTAAAACTCGGGCTTTCAAACACACCGACACCGAAACCGCCCCAATGGAAGGAACAGCATTTTTTTAAATAGGCTGATGCTGTTGGTCTCTACCGACCTTTACAGCATCACTGGACGGAGAAAAACAGCGCTGGTCATGCGGCCATTACGCTGAGTTGGGATCAATTATTTATTTTTATTTGATTATATTTACGTCATGTATAAAACATATTTCTTTCTTTCTTTCTCAGTGAAAAAAAAGAACACCAGGCTAATTAAAGATTAAATCATAAATGAGACCTCTGTGCTATTTGAAGAGTTTGGGCCGTATTTCTGTCACGCCGGCCGGCCGTACTTTAATACCTACAAGGCATTATTTTGCCTCACTTTAATACCTACTAGGTATTAAAGTAAGGCAAAATAATACCTAGTAGGTATTAAAGTAAGGCAAAATAATGCCTACTAGGTATTAAAGTAATGCAAAATAATGCCTACTAGGTATTAAAGTAATGCAAAATAATGCCTAGTAGGTATTAAAGTAAGGCAAAATAATGCCTACTAGGTATTAAAGTAATGCAAAATAATGCCTACTAGGTTTTAAAGTAATGCAAAATAATGCCTACTTGGTATTAAAGTAATGCAAAATAATGCCTACTAGGTATTAAAGTAATGCAAAATAATGCCTACTAGGTATTAAAGTAATGCAAAATAATACCTACTAGGTATTAAAGTAATGCAAAATAATGCCTAGTAGGTATTAAAGTAAGGCAAAATAATGCCTACTAGGTATTAAAGTAATGCAAAATAATGCCTACCAGGTATTAAAGTAATGCAAAATAATGCCTACTAGGTATTAAAGTAATGCAAAATAATGCCTACTAGGTATTAAAGTAATGCAAAATAATGCCAACTAGGTATTAAAGTAATGCAAAATAATGCCTACAAAGAAGACAAACATACAAAGTTGCAAGTCTTTTTAACCTACTACTACAGTATGCCTAGTAAGTATTAATACTTACTAGGCATTATTTTGCCTTGCCAAAATAATGCCTTATTTTAATGCCTTGTAGGTATTAAAGTTAGGCCAAATAATGCCTAGTAAGTATTAAAGTAGTAGTAGGTTAAAAACACTTGCAACTTTGTATGTTTGTCTTCTGAACATAGGTTATCACTTTCACTATCAGATATTTTAATGAAGTAGGTACACCTCTACTTGTTATTGCTTGAAATATAAGTAATTTTTGACATTGTGAAGCATTTAAAGTCATGCACCAAGTCGATTTGCACGCGAGCCAAAAGTTATCAAAAATATTACACTGAGGTCATCTGAGTTCGGAGCGATTGCACTGATTCTTCTGATTATCCTATAATATAAATTATAGGATAAGTAAGGTAAGTACCTAGTTATTTATTAATGATGCCCATTACAATATAATCTATCTACATATACTATAAAAATGGGTTTGTCCTGAGTGACAAACAATATAAAGATTGGAGTTTAGAGTAGAGGTTTAATAAAGGTTTTAGAAAACTCAGTCAAAAGTCATTTTAAACGTATATTTAAAAATCAAAATTCCTTCTTAACTGTGCAAAAAAAACTCATTTTCAATATTGATCATCATCAGCCTACACTAGTCCACTGCTGGACATAAGCCTCTCCCAAGGCACGCCACAGAGCCCGGTCTTCAGCTCTACTGCAGGCCTATTACGGCCGGTGGACAACTTCTCCCCAGGGAGTGGATAACAAACTTGTCCTCATTGTCACTTTATTCCACTCTGCGGGCATGGCCGCGGCAGTGGAAAGCTTTATCCGGGGGATAAAAACGGGAGGAGCGATTTAAGATTTCTCTACCGTTTTGTTGCCAGTATGAGAAAATTTAACTAAAATGACATTACATACTTCAATTTTTTGTTCAGTCCATCAAACCATCGATAATCGTTCAACAACAAAGTTTTTGGGTCTGTGTCCCTGTGTTAAAAAATCTATTTCAACTTAAACATAACTCAGATAAATAAAAATAGGAAATTAAAATTATATTGGTACGTATACTGAATTTTAATTTTGAAATATATGAGTGAGAGTAAGTGAGTATTTTATATTATGACGTGACGAGCTAACCGTTCGCCCGATGTTAAGCGACACGGCTGCCCATATCAGTTACAGTGTTACTCGGAACTCTAAAGTATACAGTTTCGCGTGACACGGCACGCCATCCTAAGACATCAGCACAATCTAGTAATAAGATTACTTGACTGTGAGATTAGATCAAAAAGTCTCATTTGCCCAGTAATTTCATTAGATACAGTGCCCTTCAAATCGGAATACAGTGGTGCTTGCGCACTACTGCTTGGCGGCAGAATAACTGGCAAAGCGTTGGTACCTACCCAGACGAACTTTGCAGAAAAGTCCTACCACCTAGTAAAACTGATTTCAAACATAGATTGCTAAAAATATACTGCGTTTCCAACACAGTTATAAAAACTTTTCGACTCAGAGACAGCTTTTTTTATAGGTGCACAAAACTAACTAGAAGAACTTTGCAGAAAAGTCCTACAACCTAGTAAAATTTTCTCTTCTGCCGGTCACCTCACGGCTAATTTTCAATATTACTGGGATTTAAAACACGACACTTTTGGGTATTGCGATGTGAACGTTCCGTTAAATAGTAATTGTTGTTATGACGCCATATCGGCCGATGGACAATGCGCACCAGCTGTGAAAACTATTCGCACTGCGCCCACAAGGATTATTTAAATATTTTGGTGTGTTCTCACGCGTGCAATGGCTGTAACCAGTGACGGCAAAAATTTAAAGCAGATTTATTGCATTTATGTACGTAGCGTAAATACGCGAGATTCCGGCTGTGAAAGTATATATGACGTAAGTGACCAATAACTTGAATAGATTTCCGTCATTGACGAGAACATCATTCAAAGCTCATACTTAGCACATAGTTCACAAAGCTCGACGACACCCCGTCGTCGCCGCCCGAGACACGTCTTGAGCGACCCGGATGATCCTATAGCAGCCGTAGTATCGGCTGCGCTAGGATCACCGGACCAGTCTAGCCCTTCTGGCTCAGGTACCGCTTTCGGCACCGGTATAGGATACCAGCGTAACACAATCAGACACCGACCCCGCCGGCGAGGTCGACGTACCCCCCGTAGGTTAGCTAGAACGGTCGCGACTTTCAATAGGGTCCACTCTTCCAGTGGGCGTAGTCTTCTCGATCCTCTTATCCCGGCAACGGCCCAAGCCGAGGCTCGCACCCCAGGGGTGCCCTTGAGCTAGTTGCCTCCCACTTTTGACGGCTGGGCGCCCTAAGCGCCCGCGCTCCCGCCCGGTGACGCTGTAAAGGTCGATAGAGACCAACAGCATTAGCTCGTTCAAAAAAAAAAAAAAAAAACAAAGCTCGACAAGTTTGTGGATGTCTGTTTAAAATTTTTAAGTTTGAATTAGTATCTAAGAATATTTATGTATTTTAGACTTATAAATAGCTCTCTGTGCGATTTGGCATCGTTCTGTAAGCACAGTGAGTACTTGAACTCAAATAAATAAATAAATAAATAGTAAACTTTTTATCCCGACAGTGTGTTCCCGTGGGACAATTATCGAACACCACGAGGGCGACGCCGCGGGCTTTTTAAGCAAAAACTACTGAGCGGATTTGGATGAAATTTAGAACACAAATCTAGACTCTAAAACATAACATAAACACCACATAACAATAATAATAATAACGCCCTACGACCACATACATAGATCCTGGACCCTAACTAGGATTCCCTGTGTCTACCCAGGAACTACGAGGACCATGGTCCAACAACACCCAGACTCAGAACAAGCATTTGCGCTTTTTTATTCTGTGCACAAATACTTGGTCTGCCGCGGGAATCGAACCTGCCGCCTCAGGGTTATGAACCGACCTGCTCAACCACCACACCAGAGGCTGTCGAACAATAACAAGTTCCTTACAGAAATGTATCGATTATATATCATGCTAAAGGTGTTAAACACGATGTCATTTATAAATATGTTCATGTTAATATAGGCTTAATTAATAAAAAATATAAAATATAATATAAAATATAATAATAAAAATATAATATAAAAAATAATCTAACAAAAAGCACGGACCCAGGTGTCTGTGGAAATGCAGTATAAAAAACGATGTCGAATCTAAGAATGAAAGTCAACCGTCACGTCAAAGTCAACAGTACACTAGACTAGCACGCTGGCCTTATCGTAGTATCATGAATGGTGGAATTTTTCCTCCATGACTCACATCCAATCTACCAGTACGTACGGTATCGTTAGATGTAAATCCAATTGATTAGTTTTAATTCCTCCGCGGTAAGCAGAACGTGATTACAAAGTTTTCCTCCTTTTTACATTCTCACGGGTTTTCGGTCCGTGAGTAAAACAACAATAAAATTGCAGTGAGCAATATTCCGTTGAGTTTAATGTTTGTCGACAACTTTGGATATTATTTCTTTAAGCACTAATCAATGCGGATATATAATGCATCTTTGCCAACGCTGTGGCAGTTTATGGATGCCCTTCTTGAAAAAATCAGCAGGACGGGAGACAACAAACTCTTCAAAGGCGTTTTGTACTGCCTCTCGGAAATTGAATTTTTTTTCCCGCTAAAAAGTTGTCCAAATTTTGGAAAAAGTAATAGTCGGTAGGCGCAAGATCTGGTGAGTATGGCGGATGAGGGAGAGCTTCCAAACCCAACTCATGCAGCTTAGAGACGGTCTGTTGTGCAGTATGGGGTCGCGCGTTGTCGTGAAGTAGCAGTGGAGACGACCGATTGACCAAAGCTGGTTGAAGACGTGCGAGTTTCGCCATCATTGTGGTCAGTTCTTCAATGTACACATCTGCAGTAATGCTCTCGCCGTTTTGTAAAAAGCTATGATGAATCACACCAGCACTAGACCACCAAACTGTGACTATCACCTTTCTAGGGGTCATTTTTCGTTTTACACATTGCTTTGGTACCGAACCAGGATCTAACCAACTTGCTGAGCGCTTTCGATTGTCAAAAAGAATCCATTTTTCATCGCACGTAACAATTCGGTTCAAAATTCCTTCATTTCTGTGCCTGTTAAGCAGCGCAAGGCAAGTCTCGACGCGTACGTTGCGCTGGCGATCGTTAAGTTCGTGGGGCACCCATCTATCAAGCTTTTTTATCTTGCCAATCTGTCGCAAATGAACCAATATTGTTTTGATGCTAACATCAAAAGCTGCTGCCAGCTCAGCTGTAGATTGAGATTCATCAGCTTCCACAATCGCCTTTAATTCATCATTGTTGACCAAAGTTTCCGGACGACCACGAGGTTCATTTTTCAAGTCAAAATTCCCAGAACGGAACCGAGCAAACCAATAACGGGTTGTACGTTCGTTTGTACAGTTCTCTCCGTAAACGTCGTTGATGTTACGTGTCGTTTGTGCCGCGTTGGTGCCACGACGGAACTCATATTCCATAATTACACGAAATTTCAAAGTATCCATTATGAGGAAAAATGTTGAAATGTAATGAAAATACAACGCTAATCAATAAACAAAAGACTTATATTGTAAATAGAATGTCATATTTTTAAAACAAAATTAATTTGAATTTAGAATTCATAGCCAATCAAAACTTTTTTTTGTTTGAAAAAGTCTGTACTGCAATACGGCAATTTCATAGGTAAAGACCTATTATTAATTTTGTTTGTAGATTGATCTCTCGACCAATAATGGTAAGATCTCCAGGCAATGTAAGGTAGAAAACACAAACTATAGACTCTATATCGGAATTGTTGGAATCATTATCTTTATTTTTATAATGTTATTGAATGATGTGATAAGCTAGTCGTTCGCCTGATGTTAAGCGACACTGCTGTCCATAACAGAACAGTGTCACTCGGAACTCTAAAATATAAAGTTTCGCGTGACACAGCACTGCGCACTTCATCCTGATACATCAGCACAGTCTAGTAATAAAATGAAAATGAAAAAACATTTATTTGACAAAAGGCAAAATTACATAATGGTGGAGATTGGAACACCTGGCTCCCACACTAGGCTCGAAACCCGTGCTGTGGGAATCAGGACTCTTCCGTCGAAATTACTCGACTGTGAGATTGAGCCCTTCAAACCCGGACACAGCAGTGCTTGCAGATTACTGCTTGGCGGCCGAATGACTGACAACCTGGTAGTACCTACTTTGACGAACTTTGCAGCAAAGTTCTTATAAAGATTTCATTAATGTCGAGATTGACGTAGCTATTTCAATGAAAAGTTGAGTCACTCCGCTTGAGTGCACACAAAACACTTGTTTTTCCATAAAACCAACTTAATACTTACATCATGTCATGACAATTAGTCTCGCTACAGACTTATTTGTACGTATGGTTGGGGCATATACTGCCATCAGTAATAAGTACCTATCACTTTCAAGGACGCAAAGGTTGACGGCTATATAATTAATTTATCATTGCTAATGTATACAGCCGAAAACAATAAGTGTTGCTGGAAGCCACTGTCATTAATATATTTTGTTTACTTTTATGAGAAGTAACCAAGGTATGTATATGGTACATCCACAAGTGTTAATATTGCTGTTTGCTGTTTATAAAAGCAAACACGGCTGTTGTATTTACAATTTAGACATACACAAAACTGAATAATAATTGAATGATTAATTGAGGATTCAATATAGTACTTATTTAAAAGTGTTAATCGTCAAGCGGTATAGAATCAACGATAATTAGGTAAGAACTTTGCGATATTATTAAAATGTAAAGAACTCAACTTTCACTATGGCGCATACTCCGATGCTAGCTACTCACCAACTTAGGCTTGTACTTGACCGCATTCTCCCCGTTCCATAATAACATTGTAGGTGCAAACCCTACGATTAAAAAGCAACTCTATTCCTCAACCCTAGATGGTACTTTAAAAGTAAAAAAACGATTGTGCTGTAGACCACACGACCGAAGTTAGACTTCTCTGCTCCATCTATCGGCCGGTATCACCCTGTTTTTGCTTTGTTTAATGTAATATCGCTAGTTAATTGACATTTTACCATATATACCAACATAGCAATAAAATTTTATATTTGTTATGTTGATAATGGAGATCAACGTGAACCAACTTCTTTTCGCCTCGCATTCACCAACTTACTCCCTTTTTTTTTAACCCGGGAAAATCCGTTACGGATTCCACCTGCCCTGGGTGGAGCAGGTGGATATGTGGGACTCTCCGTCCAGAGTGGACGGCAAACCCACTAAAAACCCGGGGTCCTCCATCCCGCCGCATGTAGTAGGACTGAACGTGGTCGCCTTAGCAGTCGATACGCAGCCCTACCTACCAACTTACTCCCCAGGTCAAGCGTGCTTAATGAAGTTTTACTTTAAAAGTAAATACTAACCATCAACTTTGGTATGTGGCGATGGCGGGTTGGAGTCGTCTGAATGTAGGCTGTAGGAGTGCTCCGTCTTGATGGGTGCTGCGCCGATGACCGCGTCGGTCATTAGCCGGTCGTGAAGGACCACGCCGCACTTGGAGTCCCGTTCGATCAGCCAGTCCGCCATCTCCGAGTCTGATTCTAGCACATCCTGCATCTCCTGGAATGGAAAATTGTCTTGTTAATATATAGAATGTTATCGTCAGCTTGTGAATTGTGTTGGATAAGTTGAGACCGGAAACTATAACCAATACCTACTAAATTCATGCACAACTCAATAGGTACAAAAATAATAGTTTTAAAACTTGGAGTAAATTGTCAATACCTATTTAAGACCTTCCTCAAAAGATCTTTTCTAAGGTCCGTATTACAGAACGGTGCTCAGTCATCGATCTGTGCTTAAGCAGATATATCATTCATAAAGTGATCAATTGGTGAATGAAATCTCTGGTTGAGCACCGATCGATGACTGAGCAACGTTCTGTAATACGGACCTTAGAATCTCTTGTTTAACTCTAGCCCGGTTGCAGATTAGAGAAACAACAATCGACTCAATTAGCTCAAGAGCGATGATACAAAAACAACAGTTAATTTAAAACCTGGAGTAAATTGTCAATAAGATTAGTTGCCTACTGATAATCAATAGTTTACCTGCTTACGACCCATTACTTAATTATTATTAATTACTTCCTAACACGATCTTTAATAAGAACCTCTTTTTAGATTAGAGAACAAACAATCGACAAGGAGAGTTATGAAAATCCAATCAATCGCTCTTACAAGGTGATAGACAGCAACGAAGTCTGAAGTCATTTGTCCAAACCACAAATAAGAAAGATAAGCTACATCTAATGGAAAAGTTACAATGAACTCAAGGGAGTATCGGTTATCGACCAGGAGCTAACAAGGTCTAATATTCCAGCCACATATCAACGGGATCGACAGATAGACGCCTAACAGGCTTCCAGCGGAGAAACAAATTATTGCTACCTAATATACGGCTACTATGGCAATACGAAGGTTATGTACGCCGCGCCGTTGCTAGCTCTTGCCAACGTTCAGCGTTGAACACGCATCTGTCAGTATCTCAAGACAGTTTAAAAGCATTAGATAGTTGAAAGGTTTTCTCTAACATCAATTAACTTCAAAGCGAGATGAATAGTCTCATGTCGGCAATTTAAAGGCAAAGGAATGCACTCAACGCGTATTCGTTCAGTAAGGCTGCGTGCGTCGTCGGGGTCAATATCATTGTGCTAATTTGCACATAGGTACTCGCATCTAGCGTGGATGTCGGTAGGCCGTCACCTTGGCCATGAGCACACACGCTGGCGAGGCGAATGAACGGCCGTGATGTGTGGACTCGGGGATCCGAACTCGGTCGCCGACCCCGCGGAACGCCTTCCGACTAGCTGATGAGCTTCCGAGCTACGCCATGGTCGATGACCACAGCCTAATAAAGACCCCAAAAATATTTCAAACTTATGCCATTCAGAATGAGGCTGCCAAATATTATGCTATCACACTAATATTATCACACTTCACACTAATATTATAAAGGCGAAAGTTTGTATGTGTGTATGTTTGTTACTCCTTCACGCTCATTTGGATGAATGGATTTGGATGAAATTCGATACCAAGATAGCTTATACACTGGATTAACATATAGGTTACATTTTATCCCGGAAAAGTGAAATGTTCCTTTGGGATGAGCAAATAATTAAAATACTTTTTATCCGCGGGTGAAACCGCGGGGCGCAAATAGTTATAAAACATAGATCCTGGACCCTAACTGGATTCCCTGTATCTAGGGACCAAGGAACTACGAGGACCTTGGTCCCACAACACCCAGACACAGTACAAGTATTTGCGCTTTTGTTCTGTGCACAAATATTTACCCTGGCGCGGGAATCGAACCCGCCGCCTCCAGGTTATGAGCCGACCTCCTCAGCCACACCACAGAGGCTGTCAAATTAAATTCCTGTGTCGAGACAAACAGTGCACGGCAAAATTGAAACTATTTATATTCATAATAAAATGTACGTTGTCTCGCGGGGGTATTGAACTTATCAAATAGGCGTGGCTTGTTTGGGAATTGCCAAATGGAGTCATCGCTAAGCGCCTGCTGAGAATTTAAAGTAGAATTGTGATTTTGAATTGCATGGCTGATTTTGGCTTACTAATAAATCTGTACAATGAATTGAAAGTTTTATTGTTTTTCTGTAGACAGAGCCATTGGTTTACACCTATGAACCCTTAATAGGTATGTATTATTATCTCTTATGAGATCTAAGGTTCGAAGTTACTAATACGAAGCTAATTCTTTTAATTAAGTATTAAAAATAATCATTAATTAAGTAATTGATACAACCGATTGAAACAGTAACAATAAATACATTGTTATCAGTTACCTACATGGCAGGAAATAAAATTATCAAAAACATTGATATGACGATAAAATAGTTCCATTTCTAACATTGACATTACCTACTTAATTTATTTATAGTTAATTTAAGTATAGAGAAAATTTTAAATTTGATCCTTAAAAAAGGGTTAAACTAACTTCAAACGCCTTAATTTCACACCGAAATGTACTTGGACGAAATGTATTTCCTTGTAATTTTAATTTTAAAACTAAACTACTTTACAGTCTGTCTGTGAAAGAATATAGTCTCAAATAAAAAGAAGAGTTTTCCAAATGGATTATAAGTGACGAAGTTTATGAGGTAACAAACATTTAAGAAACTACAACCGAATCGAAGACCAGCTTCTTTTTTTGTAGTCGGTTGAAAATAAGGGTTCCCTGCGAAGTAGCAAAAATAAACGATGTTGATAATTATTATGAATAGAAAAGGTAGTAGAAATGAGCAATACATTATATTAAATAAATTTTGTTTGTGAGCGTTAAAGAGCGCTACGTAAGGATTTATGTAACGACTGAGATCAACAACTCAATATAACCGATTTCACAATTTATAAAGACAACTTTCACTGTGAGCGATCACAATGCAAAATGCAGTTTTGCCAAAATTCCAACAAATTAGAAAGTGATCTGTGACGAACAAGTTCTAGTTATATAGTCAACTATTAACTAAGTACGATTGAAAGTAGAGATTGCGTATATACCTTTTTTATTTTATTTTTTTATATATATTTTTTTATATGGGTGGACATCTCACACAACGACATCTAGCCCCAAACTAAGCAAAGCTTGTGCTATGGGAACCAGATAACTGATACAATACTTAGATACTTTTTTGTTTGTAAATACATACATAGAATACAATATGACACCCAGACACAGAACAAACACCTATGTTCATCACACAAATGTTTGTCCTGAGTGGGAATCGAACCCACAACCCACAGTTCAGAAGGCAGGGCTACTACCGACGGAGCTATCGGGCCAGTCACAAACACTTTGTATACTTGATTAATTAATAGGTTAATCATTCCTCCGACGACCTAGCTCTTGATCATGGAACTTTGATTACAAAGCAAAAGCAGAAATTACATTCCTAATTTGTAAATTTCCATAGTAACTATGGACATAATGCTGCCCATTGAAATTGTCAAATCCATACAAATTTGTGTTACTATTGGTTGCGATCAAGTTACGTGATCAGAATTAGCTGCTTAGCTGGACCGCGGGAAGCAAGGAAGAAAAGTCGCTCAAAGTGGCGCTTTCTAGAGGAGGCCATGTTCAGCAGTGGAAGTCTTCAGGCTGATGATAGGGTAATCATTTGGTTGCTATTTTCTATATACGAGTACTATTACCTGATTATTAAAATATGACAAAACTATTTTTGTGTCAAATGATCAATATACAACGAAAATTTCTTGAAAGTGCTTGTGAGATACATGTACGATTTACCAAATGAAATATCGTGTTTCACAATTTTTTAACATAAACATAAAATACAATTATTTTATGCTTAACATAAACATAAAATACAATTATTTTATGTTTATGTTAAAAAATTGTGAATCTCATCTCAAACTCGGAATATGCCTTTCACTATGTTGCTTATAAATAATCATTCGATCGTATATTTTATGATACATTCGTCTTTCGAAAGGTTAAATGTTCATAAAATATTATTAATTACTACACACACGTTTTGAGTTTCTAAGATTATTATACAGTAGTACTACTAACTTGCCTAGTTATTTATCGTCAAACTATAATAGTTTGACGATAAGTAGGTAGGACTTAGTTTGAAAATGTCACGCTATATTATTTATTTATCGTCAACATATACGATAAATAAATAGGTAAGGAAGGTAAGAAATAATTCTAGAATTCTGAAATTGTCACGCTGTATAATAATGTTAGAAACAGAAAACTTGTGTGTGACAATAATTAATAATATGAACATTTAACCTTTCGAAAGACGAATGTATCGGTAAAAATATATTTGTGTAAAGAATAATAAATAACATTAGACTATGACCCGTTAGCTCAGTTGGTAGTATCCCTGCCTTCTGAACTGCAGGTTGTGGGTTCGATTCCCACCCAGGACAAACATTTGTGTGATGAACATCGATGTTTGTTCTGTGTCTGGGTATTATATTGTATTCTATGTATGTATTTACAAACAAAAAGTATCTAAGTATTGTATCAGTTATCTGGTCCCCATAGTACAAGCTTTGCTTAGTTTGGGCGCTGTGTGAAATGTCCACAGATATTTATTTTATTAATTTATTTATACGTAAATTGGTAGAGGTGCATTGACTAACGTGCTTGCTTACTAACAAAAGCGTAGAAAATTTAGCCATTGCGTTATTAAAGTACACTTTTGATGCATTTGTCGGCGGCAACGTCCAGTTATAAACTCTATGCGCAGCGGGCAGTACCGTAATTTACCCTGTGGCAGCATTTAAATTGATTAGTGGCAACACCAGCATCTGTCATTGCTCCCCCACCCATCTGGCTATAAAAAGGGACCGCTCGGTGTACTACGGATCATTCTTGTTCCAGACACGGCGCGGTGTGGACATGCTGAAGGCATAGTTATATAGGCCTACGAACAACACGTTCCTGCCTATACATTCATAGTTTTATTTTGTAAAATACCTGTATATATAAAACCAATGTGCATTTTCAATGGAATTTAAGATCGGATCATGATCGGATCTATTCTGTGAAATTTGTTCAAGGTTGATTACGCTTTGGTTGTTTATACAGTGATCAAAGGTTCGATACTGTATCTATCAAAAAAAATCCAATAAAACAATCAATATTAATGAACTTACGTTGTCATACCATATCAACTCGGTCGAATCAAATCAGAAGATATTATTTCAAATCGCCGATAGCCGGTTTTGGTCATTAATTTATAATTAAAGACTTATGTAACGGCATTTGAAATTGATCTATATTTATAAATTCTGTAGCGGTCTGACATTTAAACGTGTTCTACTCAAGCGAAATATTTTTAGTTTTTTTAAATTTTTAAACATTTTTTAATTGATATAATAAACCTGCTTAATTTAGTAAAGGAACCTACCTATTCAGTTAACTAATTTTAAATCTTAGTAACAACTTACTAGGAAGTATATAGGCTTTTATATTTAATTTTTATTTTATTGTTTGATAGGCTTTCGTTTGACCACTATCGCACCTGATGGTAAGTGACTATGTGGTCTAAGATGTAACACGCTTGCCTAGAAGATACCTCTTCACTCTCAATTTGGAGACTCCAAGATAGGTAGTTTTCGGGTAATACGGATGCAGGTAAAGCGTTCCACTTTTTGGCTGTTCGCAATCAAGTTACTCCAATGCGCACTCTCTAAAATGCAATACCGTATATATATTAAGTAGTTATGGTTTTGGTTTAGTTTTCATAGGCTGTCACTAGTTTTAGTACTTAATATGTATCTGAAGATCTAACATTAGGGTCAAGACTAGAACTAGGTTTGTGAAAATGCATTTAATTTTAACGTTAGGTAAATGCATGTTTTGTGCTCTTACTTAGAGATTTCAACAAAAGCGTAAATTAGTTATGATAAATACGAAATTATCAACAGTATTATAATTTAGGTGGCTTTGTCCAAAAAGACTATAAAACTGATGACTAAAGTTAAAAGAAAATCTTTAAAATGAAATAAGTAAAAAAAAAACAATCCAATAAAATAAAACTAACATAAAACGAACGAAAGGCACGGAATAAAATAGTACAAAAAAGTGCTAATGATAAAAAACGGGCTACGGATGATGTGGTTGTACTACGTGTATCAGATGATAATGATCACAGACCATTAGAAACGGATAATAGCTATATGCATAATCATGCAAGAAAATGATTATGCGAGGCGCATATAAACATTTACAGCTATCGAACTATGTCGCTTGTAGAAACACGCAAACACAGATATAGAAATGTATAGGTCGGTGCATGCAGAGCTGCAGACACACATAGACACACAGGCGGACCCACACCCTCACACGAGCAGATGACGCAAGTGGACTACTAAACCGGTCCAAAACCGATTCTCAAAGTCGATTATTGCATAACTTAACATCGTGATTAGGGTTGCATACACAGGATGTAAATAGATATTTATTTGACCCACTTAGAGTCAAAAAAAGTCCGATGGTGGGATATAAATACCTATCAATTGAAGAAACCCCATAAATAATATCATCGATAACGACACTCATGCTGCTACTAATAGTATTATTATTAATAATAATAATTATAAACAAAACCTATCAAGGAAAGTATCATATGATACAAAAGCAAGAACACCTCGGATGACAACGAGATGCAGTTCAAGACGTAAAGGACGTGTCAAGTGGCACTAAGAACAAAATCAATAATTAATAGTTACGAGTGACAGACAAAACCTTATTAAAGAAGATGTCATAATTATAATATAAAAGCAATAATACCACCTCGGAGGAAGAACAAGATACAGTAAAGAAGTCGTGCCAAAAATGCCCGGTGGCACTAAGAACAAAGTCAAGAAGACGTGCCAGCCCTGACATAATGACAATTCCACACGCGACATTCGCGTGATCTATGTCCAGAGTGCAGAGAACGCATTACACATTGTTCCAGATTGTTAATTAATTTAAGCGTTCACCGCACAATGCAAGTTTGTAACACTGGCGGAACAAAGTATACAAGAATGAAAAATATATCCAAAGTGAACGCATTCGCAATAATTCGCAATGAAAGTAGATATCTATGTAATGAAGAGATAAGGTGAATTGGACATAATACTTAAACCATGATTCAGATTATAAGTAGAACACGTAGTATGCACATAATGCGTTCGTTAGCACAATTCTCTAACGGACAATTTGTGCGACAATTGGTACTTAGAACACATCACTATCATTTCTCCTCGTACTACCTGATAGTGAAGCTGATGAAAGCTACCTCACTGTATACACGACCATAGTAATGGTTCTGTTATAAGAAGCGCAAGCCGTAACTTAATCAAAACAATTTATCAGCGTCCCATTCATTTCGAGGTTCGTGAGAGCGGCGCTTGAAACAATTGGTTCATAGCTGCGGGCTATCATTCCAACTGCACAATTGTACAGTTATGTTTTACGATAGAACAGCCGTGATAACCACGCGCTTCGGCTTCAAATTAAACACATTAATCAATTAGCCAGTCGCATATGTTTCTTTTATTGCTCAGTTGTAACTGCAATTAAGCATGATTTTCCTTTTTGTTTTGTGTTGAGGCACGGCTTTCTTGGTTTTATGGATATTGAAATTCTTTAGGCGCAATTAATTGTAGCTACATTTTAACTTTTTGAGGTCGCCATAGGTACACTTACTGGTAACAGAGTAAACTTACTATGTGAGCGGTTGAATTCCTTAAAGAATATGTAAAAAAGCTCGCCGTAAGTTAACACTAGAGTACACGCGCCCCTTTTTTTTACTTGAGTACACGCGTGGCCTACTATATTAGGCCATTTTAAAATGTCAATAAATTGTATATTTATAAATATTTGATGAAAATAATAAAAGGAACGGTAAAGTTATTTATATTACTTAGTATTACTACATTACAATTTAAATATATTATTAAAAATAGTGATAATTTAGCAATTTAGTAAATATCTAAGAAAAAGTAACAAAAATCGTACTTCTGAAAGCAACGTAATTTTTTTAAAAGTAACACCAAACTTAATAACTATTTTCTTTATTTTAGTAGTATTCAGGATACATTACTGCTTGGTGATCGGGACAAATCCTTTTGTAGTAAGTCTTGCACTACTTTTTTATCGATCGAATTCGGGCTCTTGACCATAGTGCACCTCAACCAACTCGTCCTGTCTTTAGTGTCAAATCGTGTTGAGACTTTCGGGATTCTTGGGCTGTGCTGCCCAAAAGTCGATGGCGATGATATATATTTGTGCCAAATAGTTACAGTCGTCGATTTGTAGACTGGACCAGGCCTTCCGGATGCTGGTAGAGAGAGTAGAGCGTTATTTGAATCTGATGCTTCGTCAGATTCACTCAACCTTTCCTTTTCATTTTCCTGGAGCTCTGACTCATGAACTAGGGCCTGTAAGTCTGGTTCTGGCTCAGCTTCATCATCTTCACTTTCAATCACATCTTCATCAGTATCTAGTTCATGTAGCTACTTTTCCACGTGTGCATCATTCATGAAAATAATCAAAATAATATACATTTAATAATTTTAAAATAAGAATAATTTAATAAACATGTAAATATACATACATATTATAACTGGAAAACATTATTTTAGCGTCATTAATCAATAATACACGAAAAGCTACTTACCTGATTTTGATACACCAATACACGCGCGGACTACTTTAGTAGGCCCGCGCTTTTGGCGCCAAATATCTCGAAAGTGCATTCGCACGGGGATCGCACGGGGTCCTGAGGTTGCGACAAATATACCAGACGAGGCTTATCTGGAATCGCTAGTTTCTACCGCGCAAAACTAAAAAGTTACCGCAAAAAAAGTAACCCTGGTCTACTATAGTAGGCCACGCGTGTACTCTAGTGTTAATGCAAGACTTAACACTTTTCAATTACAATTTTAGAATGTTTGCTTTCTAATTTTGGGAAAACCTACCGTTCAATAGTTGAGATATCTGGGGATTCATTTAGCGCCTTCACTGAGTTCCGAGAATTCTCAGTTTACATTCTCAAGTAGGTATTTAGACACAGTTTACACCGCACAAATAGGTACAGCATCCGGTTTCCAGAGGTGAACATTATTTTATATTTAGGGCGTGAAGTAATCGCTCGTAAAATTGTTTGTCCACTGCTAAACGGGACACGACGCGACATCTATTCGACTCAGTTAACTGTGAAATAGTCTTTGCTGAAACTATTAGTCATGCATTGAAGAAAGAGAAGCACAATGATTGGAAAGATTACAAGTATCTTATACGTAGTTCTTGAGAGATAAGCACCGTGTATGTATCCCAAGTATTCACTGCCTGAGTAACTTGCAACTTGATACTCTGTTTTAGTCCCTTAGCGGGATTCAAGAGAACGCCATGAAATATCAACCGGCGAAGGAATGGGAGCATTTTTTGTATCTACTTTCACCAGCCGATAGTGGATTTGTATCCGGTTCGGCGGTACCGTTCCGCACTCGTGTAGGGTTACCATCGCATATTTCGCTAAATAGCTGGGAGATTAAGCCCGCGTCATAGCAATTTTTTCTCTATAGCGCTCTGTCTAATGTTTAAAATCGCAGTTCGTAATTTGATGTCGAACTGCTTGGGTAGCCCCAATAAAAATACGATAATTTTGTGGGGGTTTTTTTGTGGATTACGTGAAATATGGATATCAAATAAATATTTTTCACAAATAAATCCTTCATTCATAAATCATTCATTCATTTTATCTGGTCACTACTTTAGAGCCCCAGTCTGCCAGTCTGGCTATTTATATTGATTTGTTAGCTATTAAAGGTACTTAGAATAGTAGATTTTTTACATTTTTAATCTAAGTTTTCATCTAAATGTGTACCATTAAAATGTTTATTTAAAAATTAGTTATATATAATTATAATTAGCAGATTATTTTAAAGGACGCTCCAATGTTGAATTCCAAAAAGAAGAACAAGGAGTAAGTGCGACAACCCTGTCTCATATCGCTATCTCGATCGACATTGCACATTTCGGTCTGCTCTGGTTTAACTTGTTCTTTGCAGACACGATAATGTATGTAATGAGAGGCTTGATCGTACATGTGAATCGAAGATAATTTATGTTCAACGCGATGTTCATAGCTCCCTGAAGTTATATACTACATATGGTAAATGGCATCTTTATTTGCCTGCTTGCCTCTACAAAATAACCTAATCTAAAAATGGGGTTATACTGACTCCAATACCTTTAATTTCATGCTGATATATACTTGGATCATATTAAAGTATATATTTTCAAGTTATTTTGATAAACTAAACTGCTTAACCGATATTGATGATATTTCTATGGGACCAATCAAAAAGTATGTCCCAAAAAAACAAATTGATTTAGAAATGACGGACTTCACAGGCTACAAACATTTTAAAAATCTACAACCTAATAATCTTCTCGTTTTGAAGTCGGTTAAAAAATATATTTTCAAGAAAATGCTGTTCAAAATTAGACCCGTCAATCTTGATGTTTTCTTTTACAGTGAAAAAATGTAAGTGCGATGACCTTATAATTATGACTTCCGTCAAAATTTCAATATCATTTTTTTTTATTTCAATTTTTTTCCATGCTCACTTGTAACAATTTCACTCATACATGTCAGAATATTATTATGGAGCCCTAGCGTCATTATATACTTTTGACGTAAAGGTCCAGATTTTAGTTGAAAAAACTTTGACGAAGGAATAAACTTGTGACTGGATTCTAACAAAGTGAAAAAGAAGAATGATGACATTATGAATTATGACATCATCATCAGGTGACCAGAATATTTATCAAGGTTTGTTTTTCACAAAAAGTAAGCATTGCCATTCAACGTGGTAATGCTGCCAGCATTCTGGGCACATTCCCTTCGACCAACGATTTATTTTAAATTTTTAGTTTTCCTAATATTTTAATTTCTTAGGTAGTTTAGCTTTGTATTAACGATTATTGAAATAAAAACTATTATTAGTTTTCGATATAGATAAAAAAAAACAAAGTTTATTTGTAAATTTTGTAATTCCATTTGGAAGTTGCAAAACTATGCAGTCGAAATCGATATACCTAAATAGATATAAAATTGAGAGAAGATGATAGCAGGCAGAGTAAACATGCATTGGCCTGCTAGAGACACTAACATAACTCGTATGGACGTCAAACACATCTGGTTTAGTATTAAATCGGTTACTACGGGACAAAGCTCCAGGCCACGTGAAGCGAATTAGGTCGCCAGCATTTAAACTGCGTCTAGCCAAAGATTATGCGTTAGTTACTAGGTAACTCTAACATTCGTTAGGTGTAACGCTTTTCACAAACGCGAGAGTTTTTGTCCTTATCGCATAATAAAAGAAACACATTAAAAAAGCAATAAATTGGTTTATGTTATGTAATAATATGTTTAGAGGTTACTTCAGTTCTACTTTTTTTTTTTTTTTTTTTTTTTTTAAGATTTTACTTCTGTCTTCTTGTGCTAATTAGGAACATTTTCTAAATAGGTTTAGGTATCTTAAGTTTTTTTTAAATTTATTTTTTAATAGTTGTAAGCCGTACGGCGTGCGCGTGTTTCTCTTTCTGTCTCTCTCTCTCATAGAAAGCAAGCTAGTTAGTTTCGTTTCGTCTTTCTATTTCGCATTGAACAGTGTGGCGTCGCGACGATTTTCGTTGAGTGTATACAGGTTTTTTGTACATAATAAATAATAACAATAATGAATGCTGACAGTGTTTCTGCACAAGTTCCGAAAAATTTAAATTTTATTACAATCCCTTCACTAATTAATCGAAACAAACTTCGTCCCATCCGGGTGTCCCTTGACACCTCTTAACTTTATTTAATCCTATAATGGTGTTAATTCTGTGTTGCATTCTCTAAAACTAAACTTAAAGTATGGCGGTACTCTTCTGATAAAGGGGAAATGACAAAGACGGAAATATGTTAATTTCTTTAGCTTTAGAGTATGCGACACAGAATCAACACTATTCTTGTGTTAATTAGGAACTTTCCTGCGAGGTGATCATGACACTATACAATGAAACTGGTGAAAATACATTCCCAATTTGAAAATTTATTTATTAAGCATATTATTCATAATGTGGGTGGACCAATAAAAAATCAGTTGTTTCTTACATCACAAGCTCAGTGTTTCATTTATGCCATTAGCGAATACTACAGTCAATATTATTGTTATTATTATATTATGATCATTATTATATTCTAGTTTCTATTATTCATAGGAAGATTCCAATGCTTTATAATTATTTTTAACTAGCCGCACCCCGCGGTTTCACACGCGGAATAAAAGTTCCACTATATAAGGTATCTATAATAAATAAAAAAACGATAAAAAAAAACGGCGTGTAAAGTACCGTCTTCTAGTTCTAAGCTACCTCCCCACCAATTTTCAGCCAAATCAGTTCAGCCATTCGTGAGTTATAAACCGCTAGGAGTAATATCCTGCGGTTATAAATAGTGTAACTAACACGACATTCTTTTATATATATAAAATAGATATAGATATATAGATTAGTCACTATCCACATCGTATTCCTTAATTTAATCATAGT
Organism: Ennomos fuscantarius; assembly: GCA_905220475.3. Taxonomy (NCBI): domain Eukaryota; kingdom Metazoa; phylum Arthropoda; class Insecta; order Lepidoptera; family Geometridae; genus Ennomos; species Ennomos fuscantarius. Next base: position 12,385,046 of record HG992029.1, read on the forward strand.
ACAAATAATACAGCCTTTAATCTTCTCAATACATAACATTTGAATAATGTTAAACCCGCGCAAAAGCTTCCTACAGAAATTGGGGTGTCACCACGCACCCACGCATAAGGACGTTACAAGTGTTAACTCGATGGGATAAAATGATACTGGCGTCACGGTGTGGACAATTACGTCAAGGGAGTACAAAATTCGTCTAGACGGGTATGACGTCATGAAATCTGGAGCGTAGGCAACATTGACGCACTATTTAGCACAATACGATTAGGTCTTATCACCTGACTGCCGCTGGTGCGTGGGGTTTCATGAATGAATCTGATGTAAGTTTACTCCATCGATCATTAGGATTTTAGATTATGGACAATTGCTGCCAGATAACGTGATAATACAACTTTGATGGTAGTTTTGAGGTTATGTTTATTTGTACTTAAGATAGTACTTAAAATATACTTACGAATTTGCGTTCTGCCCGTATGATTCAAGTTATTCCGTTGTCTACGATCTAATTTCAAAGTTAAATATTAGGATATAGGATATTAGGATAGGATATTTTAGTTTTGTAGGATTACGGTTTCAGTAGCTTATCGTATCCTCTAGTTGGTCTGTGATACTAGTCTATGGTAGTCACGCAGAGCAGACGTCAAGTTTCGGAATGTCACGAGTAGAAAGAAATGCCAACCATGAAGGCAACATACCTACGTGAATCTTAGGACAAAAACATTAAAGGTTTTTTGGCAGGAAAACGAAAAAGATTGCGTCACCGCATTGTATTATTTTCCAAAACTTGTGTTATTTTCAGTGTTAGTGCATAAAATTGGTGGCGTTTTATTTGTTAAGTGCTGGATTACACGCATGAGTGTGGGGAAAGTGGTATGATGATGGTGGAACGTTTCTTTTCGTGTTTTTTCCAAAACTCCATAGAAGTTTCTATTAAAGTTGCCCTCACTTTACTAGGAGTGTGACTAGACTATGAGTAGACTTGATGACTTGGACTGTGATCTTGACACATATCTGAGAGAAATATCATTAACTTGATAAATTATCAATTATTTGACACTGGGTAAATCACATAAGTGTGGAGCCAATACAAAAAAAAAATCCGCAATATCTTAGCCAATTACCTACTCTCAGCATATATCTGCTTTTCTCTAGTTCCTTGTCTCTACTTCAAAATCTCAGAAAATTACCTATAACATATTTCTCTCAGTATGTTCAATATTTAGCTACTATGTAGGTATATCTTACAACCAGCAGCTCCTATTTTTTATACACTGTTCTGCAAAAATCGTCACGTGGGTGACTGAACATCGAAGCTTTGATTGATTGAATGATCTTTATCAAATATTAAAAAAAAAATGTTGACACAATTCTAGTGTACAGTGCGATTCCTAGACGTGACAATAATAATAAATTATTATGATTATTTTGCACGTTATGATGCGTATACAAAACGTTTTGCAGAAGTTTTTATTTTATGCTAGTGAATGATGTGACGAGCTAGTCGTTGACCTGATGTTAAGCGACATGGCCGCCCATAACAGAACAGTGTCACTCGGAACTCCAAAATATAAAGTTTCGCGTGACACTGCACTGCGCACATCATCCTGAGACATCAGCGCAGTCTGGTAATAAGATTACTCAACTGTGAGATCAGATCATAAAGTCTCAATGCCCAAAGATTAAAATTAAAATTCCAAATTTGTAAGATATTTCCAGTAATGGTAGTTACAATCCATGTTTGTTGTTATTCTTAAGCTTTAGAATGAACAATAAAAATTTTAATACTGAACTAATTTCTAATAATTGACAAGTCTGTCATCAGCTACTAAAGAAAAATCCTTTTATGCATGTTTTAAATCCGTAATGATATCGCTGTTAATTTGTCTTAGTTATTTGTCACATATCGCATTACAAAATCACGTACGTACCTACGAGTACCTGTGTAAACTTTGACCTGTATTATACCTTTATATGTTCTATACAAATGATTACGATTATGACTCGTAACGTAGTAGTAAACGATTAATAAATCAAACAAATAATTGGGTGTTGCTACCGACGCGATAACCCTACGTTTCTGATAATATTAAGGGCTCCGTCCAATTTTCCGGCTCACAGCCGTGAAACCGGAGAAACGGTGTAAGGTGTAAGTAACCGGGACTCAGCCCCTCCCTCACTCTTTGTCTTTATATTCCGCTGGTTGGGTTCTTTGCAACAGTTTGTTTGCCTATCAACTAAAAATGGAGTCCAAAAAGCCGTTTTTACGGCATCAATACATTTTAAAGCTACACCATAATGGAAAAACATCGATTCATACATAGATAGAAGCCAGCCCATGGTTTGGAGCCGAATGTGCACGTGCTGAAGCGCAGAAGCATGCGGCATATGTGGCATGGGCTGACGCTCGAAAACGCAAGGCCTCGGACACTCGAGCTAAGAAGAAAGCCTTTAACGTTGCCGCCAAGGCCTGTAAGAAGGAATTAAGGAAGGCTCGTTTCAATCATATTGGTCGAATAGGGACTAAACTTGCTTCCTACCCAGCGGGTAGTAAGGCTTTTTGGTCCCTAGCCAAATCGATTGAAGCGCACTTCTGTCGATCCTCACTGCCTCCATTATTGAAACCAGACGGATCGCTGGCTCACACTGCAAAAGAAAAAGCAAACTTGTTTGCCACTCTCTTTGCAGAAGCTTCGCGTTTAGATACTGCTAATGAGGTACCTCCCTGCCTTCCACAATGCGGTGTTTTCATGCCGGAAATACGCATACGTCAGAAGGAAGTACTAAAAACATTACGCAGTCTAGACGTGAACAAAGCCAGTGGTCCCGATGGTATACCTGCAATTGTACTTAAGAGCTGTGCACCCGAGTTGTCTCCCATTCTAACACGCCTATTTCGCCTCTCTCTAGACACCGGAATAGTCCCTATGAGTTGGAAGCTAGCCAACGTACAACCTGTACCTAAGAAGGGCAGTCGTGCTGATCTTGCCAACTATCGACCCATCTCAATTACCTCCATTCTCTGTAAGAGTATGGAGCGTATAATTAACAACAAGCTCTTGGCATACCTTGAAGACAATGATCTCCTCAGTGACCGGCAATACGGATTTCGCCGAAACCGGTCCACTGGGGATCTTCTTGCGTATGCCACTCACATATTGAGCGAAGCCTTAGAGATGCATGGAGAGGCACTTGCTGTATCTCTAGACGTCTCTAAGGCATTTGATCGGGTCTGGCACGACGGTCTTCTGAATAAGCTTCCATCTTACGGACTACCTGCTGGTTTGTGCACTTGGATATCAGACTTTTTGAGGGAACGATCGCTTAGAGTAGTTCTTGATGGCTGCTCTTCCGATCAATTAGCTATTAATGCTGGTGTACCTCAGGGGTCAGTTCTTTCAGCAACACTATTCTTACTCCACATCAATGATCTGCTAAAGCCCGGTACCTTTGGGTATGCAGATGATAGTACTGTTGTTGAAAGATACACATCCAGTGCCCGAGCCAGTGGTGACGACGTCCGGATTGAGAGAGAGGCTATGGTTGAGCGCATGAACCTGGCTTTGAAAGCCGTGTCCGATTGGGGCGATGCTAACTTGGTTAGGTTCAATGCTGCAAAAACACAGGCGTGTTTATTCACTGCTAAAAAGAGCCCACTCCATCTGGCTCCTTCATTCCGTGGTGTATCTGTAAGTTTAGGAAACCATCTTGAGCTTTTGGGTGTTGATCTCACGTCAAACCTAAACTTTGGATCCTACATCGAGTCCAAAGCCAAAGTAGCTTCAAAAAAACTCGGCATATTGTCCAAGGTAAGGCGGTACTTCACACCTGGACAGCTTCTAAATCTGTATCAAGCACAAGTCCGATCGTGTATGGAGTACTGCTGCCACCTGTGGGACGGGTCTGCCAAGTACCAGCTTGAGGCTCTGGACTCGATTGAACGGCGTGCCAAAAGGCTCATTGACGACGACACTTTGGTTGGTGAAAGGCTCCAGAGCCTTGCACATCGACGTAAGGTGGCAAGTCTGTCAGTTTTTTACAGATTACACCACGGTGAATGCGCTCAAGAACTGCATGATCTAATTCTCCCATCACCATTCCACTACCGGACTACTAGACGCTCGGCTAAGCGCCATCCTTTTGTGGTCGAAATACCACCCATTCGTACCAAGCGATTTGACTCAACGTTCTTAATTAGAACGGCTAAGGAATGGAATGCCCTGCCAGCGTCTGTGTTTCCGGCGAAATATGACCCGGGCGTGTTCAAGAGAAGAGTGAATAGGTATTTACTTGGCTAGCATGCTACACCTTCGATCGCATCGTCACTTCCCATCAGGTGAGAGCGTGGTCAAATGCTAGACAAGTTTGAAGTAAAAAAAAAAAAAAAAAAAAGATCCTTTCCCCTCTTCTACACAGTAATTGTAGGCCGACTTAAGTTATAGCGTTGCTGTTGCTGAGTAACAGTAACGATTTCAACAGTGCAAAATTACTTGCTCCTAAGTTTGCATTTATTCCTCTGTGACATACCCAAATGCTTTGCAGTAGGTATGTCTTATAGGATAAAGTGCGAACTTAGGGAATTGTTAAATTTCAGTACAGACGGGAAATAGTGTCGCTTTTTAGAAACTATAGACGCACGCGATACGTTTGGGCAAGTAACGCAATAGAATTCTTGGAAATGTACAGAATTTCAGATGACAGATGATCCACTGAGATAGCGAAGGGGGATGGGAATTAGTACTTTTGCGTGACAGGGCTATCAGAAAACGTGAAGTTTGTGGCGTACAAGGGACTTAAAGAATGCAAACTGATGAAATTTTTAAATAATTGCAAAGATTAAATAAGAAGCGATGGCATCGCGTCGCAATCGTCATGTTATGAAGTGATCACCAGAAATAATCTGGCGATGCGAAGTATATACAATAAAACGCTCTCTAAAACTTTGTAATGGCAAAACGTCTGGCCCTTGACGAGAAGACTTGTAGAATAAAGAAAAAAAATTCCGTAATTTCTCCATACTAGTATATTCAAGAGTATCCTCACAGCGGGAGTCCACAGGCGTGCCGCGTGACGTCACGCGAAGTCTCGTCGTATTTTCTCCCACCTACTCCCACGCGGATAGAACTTCATTTTTCTCAATTTTCCGCCATTCCGCCCTTTATACAATTACGCCTTGCCGCCACCGCCTGCGCCCACTGATAAGCAGCGTGTGGCGTAAATTCAATTTGGCACTATTTATAGCTCATTTTGCTTCGTCTCACCTTTACACATTAGTAATTCTGGGAACAGCAAACCTCGAGCGTAGTTTTAAAAAATATTTTTAAAATCAGCATGTGAATGGCGCGACAGCAAGCTTCCCCACATTTTTGGGGGAAATACAACACCGATCAAAAATCGTCGAACTTGTATACCAAGTTTCTTCAAGATTCGTTAAAAAATGCGACCTGTACGCGAGTACGTACATCAGATAACTAAGAAGCAGTCTGTGAGTTTGCCCGTGTTTCTTTACAATCTTTTACACCCCACCCTTGATCCCTTAGTGGTTGAATTTTCAAAAACACTTTTCTTACCTACATAAGAATGATAATAATGCCCAACGATCACAAACATAGATCCTGGACCGTAACTAGGGTTCCCCGTATCTAGGAACCCAGGAACAATATGAACATCTAATTTATTAAAGGACACTGTCTTGATTTAAAAAAAAAACATAAGTTAGCTTAATTATGTCCATCATGATGAGTAACCAAACGGTAACCTAACTTGTCTAACTAAAACAAATGACAAAAGATTATCGTGTCAAATCAAACACATCATTGTTTTGTTTGGTTTCGTCCACCAATTATTTTCTAAATAGGATTACCCGCCGCTGTTAGCAATGCTGTTTTATCATTACGCAACGGTACTACCTCACCTACCTATACATGTTTGACATACATGCAAATTAGTAGGTTACTTAAAGGACGTTGTTTATGTGATTTTGTCATTTGTTATCTTCGCATGTACCCAATTGTTTCTCTTTAGTAGATAATGGAGTGTAGATGAATTTACTGTTTCAATATTTGGATTCGCCTCACAGCGTAGTTGGTACTTGGTCTCTGCCTTCTGAACTGTATAGGTTGTGAGTTCACTACCCATTCTGGGCAAAATTTATTTTTGATTACGTGGTTTTTCCGTGTTTTGGTGTTATATTGTTTCATTTGATCTACGTTTAATTCATCTTGGTACATTCAAAATGAAGGAAACTGAGTTTAAATTCAGTCGGAATTTTTCCCATTGTGAATCACTCCGCACTCCGTATGTGCTTTTGAACTTCGTTTATACGCAAACTTTAGGGCGCGACAGATACGTCGAGATCTAGATACTTGTCATAATTAGGTATTGTGTCATTCACGGTCAAAAGTACGAAGCCTTACCCGTCGGCTCAAATAAATTTTATGGGCGACTAAGATGTGACAAGATATAGAAAGAAAGAAGGAAAGAAAAATATGTGACATTCGATACTCATTTGTGACATTGACATTTTTTAATATTATTTAAAAATTGTCATAATTGTTGTTTTAGCGGGATAATGCTGTTGCTCACTACAGATCTTTATAGCGACACAGGGTGGGAAGGTGAGCGCCAAAAGTCGAAAGTGGGAATTAACGTATATCAAGGGCATACTTGGTGTGCGAGCCTCAGCTTGGGCCGTTGCCGGGAGAACAGGATCGAGACGACTGGAAGAGGGGACTCTATGGAAAGTGTCTATACTCTGTGTACTGTATTGTACAGTGTATACCAGCTTATAATGTAATATTAATTTAAACAAGCATTTTTATATTATTACGAAAAACAGAGATATCACCCATTTATTTGATAAGACTACTCGCGGGAAGGAAGTTAGCTTTATCAACGGAAACTCATCTCAGCTTCATATAACAATTACTAAAATTAAGCCAAGAATTTGTATAAGATGTATTAATGAGTAATAAATATTTCTAGCACAATATGGCCTCAAAGCAATATATGGCATCGTAGTATGTCTTTCTATGTTTACCTAACTAGCAAGTATGATAGTTTTTAAGGTACTCGTGCACTAGGCGAGACGCCTATTACAATGAAGACCAGAACGAAGCAAGTCATCAATATTACTAACTAAATTAAGCTTATCCAATAAACAGAATGCGGATTGGTAGGTCTACAAATGCCCATTAATTCACGCCACTCTGGGAACAAGGTCACTCATACAAAAAAACGCATTGAAAAAACTGCACCTGCAATACGAATCAATTTACCTGTTTTACATGTTTTCGCAATAGAGCGAGGATTTATGTTGAATGTCACCTACATTAGTGTATGTTAATGATAACGGTGCATGCATTACGCAACTGCGACTGTTTCAAGCCATTCTCACCGTTTCACATTTTTACATTTTAATTAATGGTTTGTACTTTTTTGTTGTTCTAGAAGCAGATCACGTAGGCATGTATCGCATACATACAGCACACCTCTCTAGAATATAGGTGGTAAATACCGAGACTTGAATTTTGGTTTTAAATTGAACGAGTTTTACGACCGCGTGTCGTTAGACTACAAATTGGTCCCTGAATTTATGGAGCCCAAGTTATCAACGCTATTAAAATAGGTGCATCAACTAACGTCACATCCAAGCATGTTTTATGGCCATGGAAATGTCTTATGCAAAATAGAATTGATTAACACCACCTTGAAGCAATAAATAAGACAGTTGATTAGACTTTTCATCAGGAAATGTGTCATAAAGTCAATAGTCATATTGTACAAGATGGAGAGAAATGTTACAATATAACTGCTCAATTATAGTATGTTCAGCCCAACTTCGTGGTAGGTTGTGCGAGTGTATCTAGTGCAGTGTAGATAGATAACTTGGTAGACACGTGTACGCTTGCACCCACTGCCCCAGATTGACACCAGCCTGACATTGCGCCAGTTACAGCTATATCTGTTTACTATTGTGATAGAGACGTCTCGCGTCATCTCTAAGTGAGACCGCGTATATTTGGAAATACCGTGAACATCATTTGAGATTTGACAAGAGCTTGAAATTCGATGCAAAAAATCTTTTAGAGCTGAAAGGTGTCCGAGATCAAGTTCGACATTAAACAGAAAAAGAACTTCACGAAACTAGACGAAAATAATACGTTTACTGAAAATCGGCTCAAACATGGAATTTGACTTACGCACTTGTACGTTGTACGTTTGTACGTCGCCTTACTAAGTAATTTATTAACTGTTAAGTAGTGATTTTTTGCCATGCGTGACCCACTAAACAGCAACAAGAATCAATCATTCACCTAACGGTATAACGACAAGTCAAATTGCCTGTTATTAGTTAGGCATTCGTCTAACGCGAACGAAAAAAAAGGTAACTTTTAATGAAACCCAAGGCCAAGTTTAATCCGATTTAGTGTAAGCATACATGAATCTCATTACGCATTAAGCCAATTTAGGATATGAACTTTTATTACTTCATGTTAAGGTGGTAAATGGTACAGCACAGATTGAGAGTGGCATTTGTTTATTGATGATTGTGCGTCCAGCTATTGGCATAATTTCACATTCATTCCATTGCCGGGTTTGTACGTGATCGTCTCCATGCCGGGGCCGTGAGAAAGGCGCATGCCATCATGCCCAATATGTCAAATATGCAATATTGTACGCATCGACGGCATAACAAACAGAATTTTGTATCACACCTAGAAAATGACACGTAGGATTCTGAGTAATACGTTAATTCGTCTAAATAGCGGTTGTTTATCAGTAAAAGACGTAACTCGCGATTACAAGTACAAGTATAGTCTTCTTACTTCATATTTAGATATGAAAAGACAATTGAAAAATTAAAAGTAATAGTAATTGCATAGGCTATCACATGATAACCTTTTATGATTGGCGCAACATTTAACGCTACATTTTTATATCAACGACTGATGCAGTGTTCAAAGGAAACCACGCAGCTAACCATAGCTTCATGGTTTAGAGCTCAATAAAACTAAATTTTCAATTCTTGACAGATTTCGGTTCTGTTTAACGCTTTAGCATTCTATTTCTAGCAATAAGTGGAAAGGAGTTCAACGATTGGTTAACTGCTAAATTGTTATTCCAGACGCGTTGTTTTTAATCGGTGCTCATTACGAACAATGAGCGGACATTGATAGGCACAATAACTTGTTTGCATGTGGGATAATGTTGCTACTTTGCTATAAATGTACAGAGTAAGTACTATGTATAAGTACACAGTTCGGAAATCTTCATATTAGAAGTTCTTTTATACGAAAAACTGGTATTGAAAGATGTTCTTAAAGGTTAGATTGGTTCTGTCCAACCTCATTAAAATCGTCATATTCTTTGGTATAAACACCCAAAGTTACTGGAATTAATTATATTTCCTAGAATCTTTTGTAGAAAAGGATTTAATGATAGTTGAATAGATCAATCATTCATATTATACACACACGGAATAAAACATAACTCATCTCATCAACATGAAGTTTGTTTGCTCATAATATCCAAATATTTGTTCACAAATTTGTTCAACTTCAACTTTGAACAGGTTCATTTTAGAGGTTATGATGTTGAGAGCCTCGCTATGGTTACTGGTTGCTGGTTATTGATACGAATAAAAGTGAAGTGTAATATCGATATGATTACATATGCATTGATAAAAATTGCAAAAATATCTCAACATAAGTTTTATATGTGTCGAGTCTCAAGGCAAGGCAAGTGATTAAATAAATGTATTTATCAATAAATTGGGACATAAAACCTGACAAGATAAATATAGTTGTCAACATACATGTCAATAACACTATAAAAATAAAACGCACACTAAATTCGAAGGGTAGCCATTTAAGGACCCATTAATTGAGAAGAACAAATGGGCTCAACCTGTCTTGCTTCACCACATACTATCTCTTTTTGTCAAGGTATGTGTGTCCAACGGGACGTTGTCAGTGTGCCAGTGCATCAGGTCATGTCATCACCGCTAGTATGTAATTTATGCATTCAAGGCCCATCTTTCCATAGAAAGATATTGCAAAGCCAATTGTGAATTTTCTATTTATAGAGATCTTTGCGAATCATGCTATGATGTCATGAGTTAATTGACAAAGATGAATTTATAACATGCTACATGATATTAAAAACTTATTTTCGTTCAGATTCAAGTACACGAAATTTTTTTAATATTAACTTGAGATATGACTTTCTTTTACAAAAGTAATTAATCTTTACCTACTATAAATAAAATCTTTTTTCTGTTAATTTTAAGTCTACATTTGTTTGGATTGCTCACCACCGACTACTAACTCTTCATCTGTAGGTAGCTCTGCTGCCATCCAAAGTTTGCCTGGAAGAGATCACTGCTTTTGACACCTGGTGATTGCAATTAAGTTTCATAATTGCCTGGCAGGACTACCACAAGTAATACTGCAACTGTCAGATCCCAAAATATAATATATGGTCAAAATAACCACTTTAGCAGCTTTAAAGTTGCATAGTGCGCGATTACCGCACCAACAAGTGAGCACGAACGTAGTAGGTACGACATGATGGACGCCAAAGTGCGACCCGCTATATGTCTTATTGAAGGCTGCACACGTCTTGCATTGAAGGCTTCGTGATATACGAGATTATTTGTGCAACAAGGACATTTCACTGCATATAAAATTTACTTCAAATCTTAGCTTTTATAAGGTAAAAGTAATTGTAATATTTAGAATAAATCTTTTAAAAAGTAAGTATCTGTCGTCGTGAACCTCGCCGACGGATAAGCCGCGAGAGTTAAAATACAGCTCGGATATTATATTGAATATTTGAAGCCATTATCGTAAAAGGGCGCGACATCAACCTTTTTTTGAGAAACGATTTTTAGAGTTCGGAATTAGCTACTGAATACTGTGAGAATGGCGTCGCCATGGCCAGTAGGTATATTTTTAGTGATTTTGATTTCATGTACAAATATACATTTATATAGAATCCATGTTTATATGGAGCTGTAGCATAATAAAAAAACGAGTGTGTTTTAGACCACATGACTGAACTAAAACTACTTTGACTCCATCTACCGGCCGGTAATTGTAAATTGGTTAATGGTAATTGTAATTTTACCAGATTTAGATAGATAGATAAAACTCTATTGAAACACCACATTAGAAGAACGATTTACAAGCACAAACTTAAAAATTAAGTGTCACAATGGACGGTCTTATCGCTTAAAGCGATCTCTTCCATACCAACATTATAATACAAATTTTAAGTAATCTTTCACTTTGTTATGTTGACAATATGGATCTACGAGAACCAACAACCTTTAACTTACAACCAGCTTATACCAGTTATATTATATATACCAGTTATAGTAGGTACCTACATCAACATTAAGCGAAATATATCCTACACCATAACAATCTCATGAGCTACTTCCATGCAAACAAAAGAGGGATGGGAAATCACAAAATAGTTAGCAGAAAAGTGCCGCTGTTCTATCACAAAGCGAGTCGTGATAACGATAACAGTAAACTATCACTTCAAATCGATTCGATACGTAACGGTACCGAGAACAAGCGGTTGGCACAGCCCTACTGTTTAGGAAATGCAAACTAATTTCAATACAATAGCCCTATATTTTTAGCTATTGAATATTAATTGCGATGATGTAATGTCGTCAGGTTGTTACCGTTTCAGACTTCCTCTTAGAAATAAGATTTTGGAAAACAATCGGACATTGGACATGAAATGCAACGTAAACATGATGCCAATGATGCATCAGAATAAACTTTTAGATCATACAATAAATATTTTTTTTAAGAATAATAAGAATGGGAAGTACTAAGCAAACGTCTATGCATGAAATATTGTAGGGACCGTACTTTTATGTAAACGAGACCTCAATTCATGGATGAGGTGTTATTATGTAGATGAAACGGACTTGCCTACTTCAAAGTGCCGATGGCACTGAGACAGCTAAAACTAATACAACTAAGGGAAATAGAAAAAAGGGCGCCCCATAAAGATTTAAGAGTTTTATAGTGAGTTGAGTAACTTTAGCAAAGATTGATTATGATGGATTATTGGTTTGCCATTGACTATTCGTTACTCAGTTTCACTTTAGGATAAGACCACATAAGACTGCATTATAATTATACATTGTAAAGTAGATCCCATCTTCTAATAAATACAATTCCATGGCCTAACTATCTAAAAGCTAATTGTGAAGAAAGCCAAATAAAATTATAAGATGCTGGTATTTATGCAAAAAAATATGTCCGCACTTTGCAATAGCAAAACTTGATCTAAGAAGCCGCTACCAGTAGAAAACTTGATCAAAATGCTCGCGGCATTGCCCCCCGTTGAATGTACATTATGTCTATACTTTTTCACCAAAACAAAGCTCATGTGAACGCAATGCCAAGAATGCAAGCTTACTCATAACGCTAAAGTCAGCGTACGAAATAGTTTTCGAAAGCAACGGGAGAATGTAAAGCGAATTCTTACCCAGATTTCAAATGCCATTGAGCGCGTTGTGTTATTGTGACACTTACCTGTAAACAATAAAAAAATGTTATTCACAATGAAACGAAGTGAGTCAAACTAAATTAACTCTGCCTACCAGAATATATCCATAAAAAGGTCGAGCGCTTTGACACAAACACAGAATAAAATTAATAGTACAGGTTTAGAAAATGCCATAGATATGTACATATATAATTATAATAATATATTAACGCCCAACGATCGCGTACATAGATCCTGGGCCCTAACTGGGATTCCCTATGTCTAGGGATCCAGATACTACAAGGACCATGGTCCCACAACACCAAGACTCAGAAAAAGCATTTGCGTTTTTTTCTGTGCACAAATACTTGTCCTGCCGCCGGAATCGAACTCGCCGCCTCCGGGTTATGAGCCGACCGGCTCAACCACCACACCACAGAGGCTGTCAATATGTAGTACAGGTATCCAGAAAATCTATTTGAAGCCAAGGATGAGCCTCTCGCAAGTCTCACTGGAGGTATTGAGTCCCAGTGAAGAGGTTCTTTTTAAGAAACAACATTATAATTAATTCACAAACATGCAAGTCGTTTTCTTCAACTCAAGGCATGTACTTATGACCTCTTTACTTCTTACAATAATTGTTTCTAAGTAAGCTATTTTTATAATAATTATATGGAAGTATATTATAAAGTAGGTTGCTTTAAAATAATTGAAGTAATAACTCACTTAAAAGTAAACTAATGATGGGTAGAGAGTACGTATATACGTACAAAAAAGCGGCTAAAAGGGATATTAGTACGGTCAGTACGGTCAAGCCAACAAAGGCAATTTATACATCCACATTTTCCAAAAATATCACAGTATATTGGACATAAGAACATGTAGGTACCTAATATTTATGGATATAATAATAATAATAATACGTGTGGACATCTCACACAACGCCATCTAGCCCCAAACTAAGCAAAGCTTGTACTATGGGAACCAGATAACTATACTTATATATATATATATATATATATATATATATATATATTATAACTATACAATACTTAGATACTTTTTTTTTGTAAATACATACATAGAATACAATATAACGCCCAGACACAGAACAAACATCGATGTTAATCACACAAATATTTGTCCTGGGTGGGAATCGAACCCACAACCCGCAGTTCAGAAGGCAGAGTCACTACCAACTGAGCTATCGGGTCAGTCAATATAGTTAGAGAACTCTTTATTGTTCCACCAAAGAAATATAAAAGTATTAAGAAAACCTAATAAACTAGTGTTACAATGTGCGGTCTTATCGCTGACAGCAATCTCTTCCAGACAACCTTTGAATAGACAGTATCAAATGCAAAAGAGTAAGGTGGTGTACGACAATTTAAAAGAAATCTTATAATAATAATGTTTATGTATTTGAAAAACATTAATAGAGCAAATATAAAACAGCAATAGTTATACTTACCGAGAAACCACTTTAAAGAAATCAATTTCTTCATGCAATAAAATAGGTATACTCTATATAGCATTTCGTAGTATATTTTTCGCAACGTTTGCTTCGAATGTTAATTAGGTAAGTATTCTCGGAATGGCAATAGTCAGCCGGTAAATATCGTACATGTATGATATCATGCACCGGTATGTCGAGAGACCTTTACGGGCGACTTTCACCGCGATCTAGTTGGTAAACCTATTGTGAAGGACAATAGTGGTTTTCCACTTTCACACGCCTGCACCATCATCTAGCGATGATCTATGAATGGCGTGACTTTTTTTTGAGCGGGCTAATTATGTTGGTCTCTACCTGCCTTTACAGCATATCCGGGTGGGAGGGCAGCCCAGCAACTCAAGGGCACCCCTGGGCTGCGAGCCTCGACTTGTCAACTTGCCGTTGACTGGATAAGAGGATCAAGAAGACTCCACTGGAAGAGTGGACCCTATTGAAAGAGGAGGACCCTATTGAAAGAGGAGAACCCTATTGAAAGAGGAGGACCCTATTGAAAGAGGAGAACCCTATGGAAAGAGGAGAACCCTATTGAAAGAGGAGAACCCTATTGAAAGAGGAGAACCCTATTGAAAGAGGAGAACCCTATTGAAAGAGGAGAACCCTATTGAAAGAGGAGAACCCTATGGAAAGAGGAGAACCCTATTGAAAGAGGAGAACCCTATTGAAAGAGGAGAACCCTATTGAAAGAGGAGAACCCTATTGAAAGAGGAGAACCCTATTGAAAGAGGAGAACCCTATTGAAAGAGGAGAACCCTATTGAAAGAGGAGAACCCTATTGAAAGGGGAGAACCCTATTGAAAGAGGAGAACCCTATTGAAAGATAAATGGCGTGATGAAGACTACATCGCAAATCATTTGTCTGTATATTGGGACAACAAAAGGATTTGATTAGTAATCATCGACAGCCTCTAGATTATTTTATCAAATGAAGAATTGTTTGTTCTATTATTATTTATTTTTTGTGTAGGAAAGTGGTTAGTATAGGGTCAAAACTTTTAAGACACCTGATAGTTGCTGACATGCATGGCTGTTCCGTAGGACAACAAACGGTAATGACGCGACATATAAAAAAAAATTGTATTTGATAATTGTGTAATTTAAGGACACTGGTTAGTGAACCGTTTGTTCATATAAATAATTTCAATGTGTACAAAATCACATCAAAACTAAAAGGATCATTAAATCTATTTTAAAATCTTAAAAAAACCGAACAACATTGTCGTTCGATATTCGAACCATGTAAGTTAACTTGTTCCAAGTACCTACATAATCGATTGTAAGGTTTCACCGAAAAACCCGTATTTTGTTAAAATGATCCATTTGCCTCAATGATAACGAGTGCAGGTGCGGCGCGCCTGTCGGCCTTCGGCCCTCACCAACCCCGTCGACATTCCAACCTTTATAGGCTTTATGGACCCCATTGCTACAGTAAGGTATAAAAATAAATAAAAGGTGATTAACTACAATTTAATCTTGCTCGTGGTGTATTGAGTTACTGAATTGCTTTTTGCTATTGTTAGGTAAGTGAATACTTGCGGTGAAAGAAAATGTGAAGAAACCGGCATGGTACGTCGGAGAACCGCAAGACCCAAGGGCGTGTGACATTACCAATCCTTACAACAGCGTAGTAGTGGAAGATCTTAATCGTTAATCTCATCATAAACTCAGCAGTGGAAACGAAAAGTGATTAAGTTGGCAGCATTGCCCCGTTGAATTGCAATGCTTATTCGTTGTGCCAAATAAGTGCCAGCATTTTGGTCACGCGTTGCGTCGACCAGACACTCTGATAAAAAAAAATGTGATTAGCTAGTGGTTCACCTGATGTTAAGCGACACAGTCGCTCATAACACAACAGTTTCACTCGGTAGTTTCGCGTGACACTGCACTGCGGACATCATCTTGTGACAATATGACATCAGCACAGTCTTGTAATAAGATTACTGACTGTGAGATCAGATCATGGTCTAAATTGCTCAGTAATTTCACTAGCTACAGTGCCCTTCAAGCCGGAACACAGTAGTGCTTGCACACTACTGGCGGCAGAATAACTGCGGCGGTACCTACCTAAATGAACTTTGCAGAACAGTCCTACCACCTAGTAATATACTCATATTCTGTTAAGTCAAGGAAATTTCCATACACGCTCTTTACAAGTTCAAGCCACTGTTAGAGATCATTATTTCTAGGAAAAGGTATTGTGTATAGTAATTAATTTTGACGATGTTTTACTTGCTGATTATCACTTTTGTTGTATTAATCCTAAATGATAAGCGTGTTATGATTTGTACAGCAACATAAGCTATTTACGACCACACTATGAGGTCGTAAGCCTCATAATCTTAATTCTAGTTAAGGCAGCGTCATAACACTTTTGACACTTTTGAAAGTCTCTAGAGGGCTTTGTTTGAAATTTAAAATCGCAGATCATAATTAGATGTCAAACTAGGTTTGGGCTTGAAAATGTCTTTATAAAAGAAATGGATTACAGATTCTCCTAAATATCTCCAAAGTGGAATATTTGCAGTAATATAAACATGGGCGCCGACTAGATCCATGCGTTATTACCTAATTTAATTTTATGCATACATATCGAATTCTAAGAAACTATAGATTTCTAAACAACGTTAGCAATTTTTGTGCAGCTAATGAAGGCATGTTGTTATAACCCAGTTGATTGGCAAACATCTGCAATATCATTGAGTGAATTCAGCATTTCGACAGTGCTAAGTACGAATCGATGTCTTTAACGATTTGATTGCTCTTACAAAGAAATAAACAACCTAATTGGGTCAAAAGATCGCGTTTATAAAAGGTTTAAAACTAAAAACCGAAGAGGTATGCTCGCTGGAATTTGATTTGTCAAATACCTAAAAATAGGTGTGATCGAGGAGACTGGCTCATAACCGACGCACCGTGGTTCGAATCCCGCTCAACCCTGACTTTTCAAGTTATGGAATTTACACTCGCTCTTACAACAGTGAAGAAAACATTATGAAGAAACCAGCAACTTTAAGAATCACATAATTCGAGAATGTGTCAACACCGTATTTGGCCAGTGTGGGGATAATGGGCAACACTCCTTGAGAGAGAAAACCCCTGTCCCAGCATTGGGAACGTGTTGGGCTGATGGTGAGGTGTGATCGTTCAATTAACCCTTCCACAGAAAACCGCTTCCAGTTAAGCCCTTTTCGACACCACTGCTTCCGTGCTATTATCTACTCTTTTATTTCCCTTATTAAATACTTTTAACTAGGTACTGTTTATATTTAATTGTATTCTCTTGTTGTATGTATATTCTTGTATATTCTTGTAAATTTTATTTTAAGTGAGTGTTTAATAAATGTTTTTCTTTCTTTCTTTCCATAATAATTAATTACTAATACACATGAATATAAAGTAAAGAACGTTTCGCACAAATTGCCTGTAAAAGTCAAATTCGGTGGCCCAAAAAGAAACTTACTTTCACAAGAGAACGTTGATTTAGCATTTCAGTCACGCCAGTACTCGTTCACTGGAGCTCAGCTTTGATATATATTTTCATTAAACGCATATTTTATGAAGTCTGTTTTATTTTGAAAGGGTATTTTAGAAGGAGACAAGGAAAACGTTCAAACGTAATTCTTTGAACTTTATTAGTTTTAAAGCAATTGAAAAACAAAATACAATCTTTAGTCTTATCATCGCTCAATAAGAACAAAAACTATATTTATCGCTTAATTAAACGTTTGGTAGCTAAAGATCAGGAAAATCGATTCTAATAATTTACGGCTACGTTTTATACTTCTAAATAGATGATTTCAATGCTTCCACAATCGAACAGCACGACACGAGGCTTACATCATAAAACGTACCTGTTATCAGAGAGCTCGCCAAACCGGTTAGCCTATCTGTTGGTACTCCTTACTTGTGTGAAGGAATATACTAATTTTGGATTTAGCAGAAGCCGAGTCGATGCTCTCTTGAAGCTCAAGGACGCGCGGCTGACGTGCGAAAATAATTTTATGGAATCTGGCAAAATAACATAATCAAGGCCCTTTTTAATTAAAGCAATTTACATCATTAATATCCAATCTTGTTTACTGATTGACAACTTCAAGGGTATTGGGCAGTACTTTCGATATGAAATGATACACGTAAATCACTTTGGTAATTTTCTTTTCAAGACTTGTTTAAATAACTGCAAATTTTAATATATCTTTTTTTTTCTATGTAACCGACTTCATTAGCGTTATGATGATGTTTATGATACAGTTAACAAAGTGGAAAATTCACATATAATAAAACTGTAACTATACTAAATCTGTACATTGATTATTTTTGAATTTTTTTATTCCGGTAAGTTTTTGTAAAAACGGAGAGGTAAACTTTTTTGTATTTGTCTATTTCTTGTCCCATAAAACACGCATCACGCTGGAACCCACTAAACGGACTTTGATTAATCTTAGTATCGTTATAGCAAATTTTCAGGATAACATTTAAAACTTTATATTTTCAAAAAAGAACCAAGTACGGCCTACTCAAAGGCAGAACAGACTACAGAAAGTAATTCTTGCATTTTGAATTTTTAATTTGTAATTTAGTTTGCATAATGTGAAAATCATTAGTAATGGTGAAAAGGTATTTCGATATTTTGAAATATGAAAGAACTTCAACTTCTTATTATCATGACTTAATGTGAAAGAAAGAAAAAGAAGAGTGACGTGATCCATACAGTGAGACAAAACATAGCCAGCAACATAGATAAAGTCACTATACACACTTGTAGAAGGGAAGGGGCCTGCCTCCCTTCGCCACCCCATCCATTCATCCTTTTCACTATCTTTTCTCCTCTCACTTTCCACTTCCCTTCGATAGGGTTAGGCGTTAAATTAATTTACGCATACGGGGCGGATCAGCTAGTAGGTAAAAAAATAAAGTTTGACTCTATATGACGTGTTCAGTAAACGCGAGAGTAGCGTTAATTTGATAATGATTTCAATACAATCCCAGTTTATAATCCTCTGCACGTGCAATTAATGGCAATCTCATCAGATTAGTGGTTACAAATGCACAGCTTTAAGTCTCGACATCGCTCATCCCACCAATTTGAATGGCATTACGCAAACAAAACAATCGATTCCAGCACCGATCGATCAATCGGATAGAGAGGTGTTCGATCAACACTATAATCGGTTCATCATGATGAAATCCAGTAGGTTCATAAAGTGATGTAACATCTCTCAGGAGTATACTTGTATGTAATGCAAAATGCAAGCGCTGTGCAATTGGCAGGAATGTTTTGGTGGGTTAAACAATTGAAAACATTAGTTAGAAGTTTTGTTTAAAAATCATATTTATTGTTGATCGTTGATAAAGCGTTCTTAATAATCAATTTCGCGGTTATTCTCACTCGTTTCTTTATTAACTTTGAATGGAATCTACCTAATTATTGCAAATAATAACTGTTCCTGTTCCTGGTAACTAATCGAATCGAAACCTTTTCATCATAATAAGATGGGAATTCTAATAAACCAGAAAACTAAAACTATAAGTCGAAAAACCAACAAAAAAAATAGCCACTTTTTACCTACAATATTACTTTTTCTTCGATTATTATTTATTTTAAGTTCGTATGTATAGTTTTGTAAAATAATTTTACTAATGATAATAATAATAAATAAACATTTTATTTGAAAAAAAAAAACAATCTAACAAACCACTACCAGTACGCAGCGTGCTCAATATAGCAACACTGCCACGTTGAATGGCAATCTTTGGCCAAAGTAGAGACCAGCATTTTGGTCATAAATTAGAGTAGAGGATTGTTTCCCACGGAATAAATAATAGTTTTGCGTTTACAACCAAAATGAGCTGCGGTTTCAAAAGCTTCTTCACGTGTGCAAGTAGTCCCGGTGGTGGTGTCAAAATTCTTAGACCACCCAAAGGCCTGCTTTGGCTTAACGACATCACCGTAAAAAGCATTACCATGCCTACTATATTAAGAGTATTTAGATATACTACAAGCATGAGTAAATCTATAAATAGTTCACACACTAAGTGTTTATTTGCATAAATTATAACCTATTAAAGTAAACAGGGCGCGGGAATTCACACAGTACGATACAAAGGTCGTGGTTATCACAACAAGACGCGTAATGCTTAAGAAGAAAAAACCTGGGATTTTTAAACGTTATGTCACGGAATCTTTGATAAACTGTTCTTTTAAAACAATGTTTTGTAATTGAAGTATTGTGTATTTGATTTCATTACGAATATTGTCAAAGAACATTAGGTAAATGACTTAGGTACTTTTAAGTAGTGCTCCATATCTATCATTAATTTCTTATCGCATTGTTATAATTATGTCTTTGTAATTTGTTCTGTTAGCTTAAAATAAATTAGCTAATGCCTGTATTACGGACGCTCAGTCATGAGGTGAATCGGGTCTCAAATTAAGATAGGTATATAAAATTACCATATTGTGAAATAAATCTAGAATTAAGCGTCGATTGATGATTGAGCGTCATTCTGTAACATATATAGTAAAGTTAAACATATATAGTTATTTGAGGCTTAAAAAGCTGTAAAACGTAAAATAAAAGGTCATTTATTTTTACAATACCTACTGCCCGTTGTTTCTGACGCATAGGTACTACACTTTAATAGTTACAGTGTAGTAGTTAGTAGTTTAGATAAAGAGTAAGACATGGTAACCTTTCCTTTCCAGGGTTGAAACTCTCTAGATACATATTTATATCAAGATCTTCAGCTTACTTTCGAATTTGTAATATTCTAGTATGGATAGTTTGGATTTATATTTTTTAATAACACGGACTAACAAACAATCCCTGTAAAACCACGAATAGGCACTTTAGTACGTAACCGCACCACAGAGGCTAAAAACGTAAAACATAGTTTACCGCCTCTGTGGTGCGAGGGTTGAGCAAGTTGGCTCATAGCCCGGAGGTGGCGGGTTCGGTTCCCGCGGCAGGATAAGTATTTGTGCACAGAAAAAAGCGCAAATACTAAGTCTAAGGTCGGTATTACAGAACGATGCTCAGTCATCGATCAGTGCTCAAGCAGAGATTTCATTAATAAATTGATCAATTAGTGAATGAAATCTCTGCTTGAGCACCGATTGATGACTGAGCATCGTTCTGTAATACGGACCTTAGTTTGGGTTGCACCATCCACAGTTATCTGTTGTGGGACCATGGTTCTCGTAGTTCCTGGATCCCTAGGTCAGAGAATCCTAGTTAGGTTCTAGGATCTATTTATGTGATCGTTGAGCGTTATTATTGTAGTAAGTAGGTTTACTATTTCCAAAATAACGCTTGCGAAACACGTGCGTGCGGAAAATGGTGTAATTTAAAATATAATATTTCAGTGCGAGCGATGGTCCACATGCAAAATGCGGATGTTGTGACTCGCGGTCGAGTGAACAGATCGTATCGGCTTTGTCGTTGATAAGATACAAGCCCGTGGGAACGGTGAAGGTACTTTCCATCGAGTTGTCGAGATCAAACGAGAGCTGTGTTTATAAGAACGAATCGATCATCAATTAATTGATGTTGCGAATACAAATTTCTATAGACATATGGGAACACAAGTTTTCAAACCAATAATAATAATAAATATGTGTGGAAATTTCACACAGCGCCATCTAGCCCCAAACTAAGTAAAGCTTGTACTATGGGAACCAGATAACTGATACAATACTTAGATACTTTTTTGTTTGTAAATACATACATAGAATACAATATAAACACCCAGACACAGAACAAACATCGATGTTCATCACACGAATGTTTGTCCTGGGTGGGAATCGAACCCACAACCTGCAGTTCAAAAGGCAGGGATAGTACCAACTGAACTATCGGGCCAGTCATGGACAATGTCTATTTAAATGAAATCTGTTCTGAAGTCAATGAAGTTGTTTTGGTAAGGTATAGTGGTGGTTTATTGTGGCAATTACAGGTCTAATAGTTTAGACTTTTGGGAAGGGTCTGTTAAATCTTTTATTACACTCATCATATGAGTACCAAAAGACGGGATATGAGGTATAGGAAATTGAAGGAGAGAAAGATAGAGAGAAGCAACCTTACCTTGACTTGTCCGATAGTTCAGTTGGTAGTATTCCTGCCTTCTGAACTGCAGGTCGTGGGTTCGTTTCCCACCCAGGACAAACATTTGTGTGATGAACATCGATGTTTGTTCTGTGTCTGGGTGTTTATAATGTATTCTATGTATGTATTTACAAACAAAAAAGTATCTAAGTATTGTATCAGTTATCTGGCTCCCATAGTACAAGCTTTGCTTAGTGTGGGGCTAGATGGCGCTGTGTGAAATATCCACACATATTTATAATTTATTTTATTTTACTCATTCTCTTTAATCGTACTATTAAATCTGGTAGAAACACATTCTAATATTAAACTAACTACAAACTTACTTTTACTTACAAACCAGTAAGTTTGTTGTATCGGTATTTTCCTACACCTAATACGTGACTAACTAAAGATTGAGAAATCACAAACATGCAAAGTTTATTACTTTTAGGTAACGCAATAATTATTTCACGATAACATTTCATTAGTTTCCATAAAAATATACCTATTTATTTCTTATCCGTTCTTTTTCTACGTGTAGTAAATGTATTTTATTACAAATCAGCAGAGCAAGTCTATATTTATATTGATTATTAAAAAAGCGCATTTAAATGTAATAATTATTGATGAAATAAGTACCTAATAATAAACATTTAATTACTTTGGGGGTTTACGCAACATGAAATTGTTTTGTGTAAGTATTAAGTACTATCACTCATATTTCATCATCATCATCATCAGCCTGTATCAGTCCACTGCTGGACATAGGCCCCTCTTAAAGAACGCCACTGGGCTCGGTCTTCCGCCCTTCCCATCCAATTGCTGCCTGCAGCTTTTCGCAAGTCATCACTCCACCTGGCTGGCGGGCGTCCCACACTAAGCTTGCCGAGTTATATTTTCATAAATATTATTGGCCGTATGGTCCCGGAGGTGTTTGATTAGGACCACACATGTTCCAGAGGGTGATGTAAGAGCCGGCTAAAGGAATATCCAGGAATCAGGCAGCAGCATTCTCCTCGATACATTTAAATGTTCTGCGATCACCAAGCCGCCACAAAGCGTGGTGATTATGGCTACCCCCCTTACGATAAGCGTCCGAAGTGGCGTATTATACAGGAGGACTGTGTTCAGCAGTGGACGTCTTCCGATGTGTGTGATATAGTTGTTATAATGTTTCTTAAAAGTTGAAAATTGTTACTTTAAATAAAGGTAGTATATGTAAGTATTGCGTATAGGAGGGTAGGTCTTTCACACTCTATTTTTGAATGGACCCGACTCCAAGACGTCGCATGCGTCACTTTTCTAGTGACGCATGCGACTCTATGGCTACAGTGTTCTGTTCGATACAGAAAGATATATAGACGCGTAATCAATTCATTTTAATGGCTAATTTATTTTAGAGGTAGATAAGAATCAACAGAGACAAATCTGCTGCTTGCTCACAGAATTAACACAAACACCAGCTTCTCTGATTCTACACATTTATCATTTACGTACTAACTCAATATTGTTAATTGGCTTGTTGTTTTGTTGCTTAAAAATAATGTTTTTAAACAACTACCCTTTAAATTACCACAAGATTATATCGGATTATTTCATTATTTGGTTCATTGTTATGTAATTGTTTCTCTTCTAACTTCACTTAGGTCTTACACAACGATGCTCAGTCATCGATCGGTGCTCAAGCAGAGATTTCATTCATAAAGTGATCAATTAGTGAATGAAATCTCTGCTTGAGCACCAATCGATGACTGAGCATCGTTCTGTAATACGGACCTTAGTTTGGGTTGCACCATCCACAGTTAACTTTAAGCTACAGTCAAATTTAAACTTAAACTTCTGGTTAAGTAGAAATGTTTGCACTATTCAACCGTTGTTACAATGACATAATATTAACAGTAAGTTTACGTAAGATTGACCGGTTAAAGTTATGGCTTCAGCCGGTGTCCCAGCCAGCGTCAGCTAGTGTTATCAATTCATAATTTTAATTAAATGATAAGGAAAAATCAATGTTCAAGAATAAGACGAGAATTTGAGGAAGGTATTGTACTCGTTAACCATGTATTTACTGATAATTTTTTTTTAACAGATAAGTAGGTACTTGGATATTATATTCCCTATCTGATGTAAACAAAACCAGGATAATTAGTAACAGAGAATTACTATTATACTAATATGATCACTGTAAGCACTTTACATAGAAGCTATTTTTTTAAAGTTATAAAGTTTTCTACACTTTTATAAAGCTTCTAAGATTTTCAAAGCTCTATTGTGTCTGCCTGGGATTTAATGCTCTTTCAAATAACTTAGAAAAGTAGATATATTTATCAGGGCATTTAGTAGGGCATCGTAGAAGATTTTTTGGAGCATGAAAAATTACTGAACAAGGGAGTAACGAGTACATCGTTAATACCTAGTAAATACTAATTCAGCTATATTATTATAGCAACATTATTATAGCTATAGCTTATTATTCGAAAGCCACTCTTGTTTGTTATCTTTTCACGAGTGAGCGGATTAACTGATCTTGATAAAAATTGATATAGAGATAGTCCATGGGGATTTGAGGAAGGACACACGATAACTTTATCGCGATAAACTGAACACGCGGGCAGCATCTAGCAACCAATTTAAAACTAATCAAAATGGCGCTGTCAACAGGGTAAAGGGGCGCGACGCGTTAGCGCAAGAAACATCAAACGCCACTTTCACCAACATCTCTATCACGTTTCGCAACCGATAACTGTTTATTATATATAATAACAGATTAATTCGATAGTACATTCTATTCGATTGTATTTATTCGGTCCGAATCTAAGAATCGCAAGTACATGGGAAAGGTGTCATTCGTGATCTCGAAGCTGGAAAGCGTGTCGCCTTGTCGAGTCGAGAATTTCCCTTAGGCGCCGCCGACTCGTCACGCACTATCGCCAACTGACATCTAACTCGTAATACTTAGCAAATGAAATGGTTTTTGACCTCTTATTTTATACGAGCTTCTGCCCGCAGCTTCGCCCGTGGCGTGGCCTATGGAAAAATAATTGAATCACCCATTTCACCCTCTTAAGGGTGGAATTTCGAAAAATCCTTTCTTAGCGGACGCCTACGTCATAACACCTAACTGCATTTCAAATTTCGGCCCGATCCGTCCAGTGGTTTGGGCTGACCTTTGAGTTATATATATTTAGATTTGTGTAGATACATTATTGTACAAGAGAAAAATTTCGCAAACGTCAGTTCTTGCCTTATTTATCCCAGAGACAGAGTTGGTCCCAGAGTATCAAGGCGGCAGTGTTATATAGCCGCTGAGGTGCTTTACATGACGCGTGGATACAAGGACTGACTTTAGTAACTTGAATTCCTATTTTTTTTAATTGTTAAAAAAAACTCCATTTGTCTCTACCAGCGTATCCCCCTCAGCACTACCACTCGCACGGACTGAAGACTTTTATGCTGTATTTCATTTACGTTCACAGTTCAGTAAGATAATAATATCGAATTAGTGAATATTTATATTTTTTCAACTTTAAGAGCCCCGGTCTCTAGCGTATTATGACGCACGTATTATGTGTTGTATGGAAATGCTCAGGACATGTGGCGAGAAAAAAAGACAAAAAATTGGACATATCAAATTACAAAATGGAAAGGGCCATTTGGGAAAAGAAAAAGAGGCAGACCTTTAGAGAGATGGACAGATGAAATAAGAGCAATAGCCGGAAATGACTGGATACAGAAAGCAGAATTTTAATCAGAAGAAATTCTATGGCCTTTACAAAGGGGTCCTTGATTTAAAAGTGGGGGAAACAGGAGAGAAGTAACAAAAATCTATAATGGCAGGAAACAATAAAAGGCTTTTTTTTTAAATTTTATTATGTTTTGAGCAGTTAAAGATACCAGAAATTACAAATTAGGAACACATTGTAATATATTTAACAAACTGACAATAAACTACCAAGAAACTCTAAAGTGAATGAATGTGCGAAGAATCAGAAAGTGTGGGCACAGAGTGGCCTCTCGCAGGTGACTACGACGTGCGAGGAATTACAACCTAATCTGCGGTTTAGACGCGGGCGACTGTTGCATACGTGTGACCACACTTATTGTTTTTAATAAACAATTAAATCAAATATTAAGCACATTTTTTAAAGATAATCGAGTACTGTGCACCTTCACCAACAAGTTCACTGTACACCCAATACTTATGAGCATTAAATTAAGTAATTAATTAACTAATTATGACGACAACTTGAGGTAATTTCTTTTTAAATGCCTTTTAAATGTAGCAAAAGGTATTCCGCTTACAGTCTGTAAAACTACACTGTATTTATTCAAATTGCAGAAATTATGTGATTTCTTACAACCACCTACACAAAAATTGTGGCTTAAGCTTAGGTTATTTTACTACCAAAGAATAAAACAGCTACTACTGTTACAAGTGTAACTTTTTACATTTCGTGTAAACTGTACCTAAAAACATTTTAATTACAGTCCCCTGTTACAACACATTACAATTAACACCTATCACTAATAAAATGTCAATAAAAGCTTACACTTTGAATGTAATCACTGGTCATAAAGTCCATTATTGCACGTTAGCACGCACATGTCGATTTGTGCTTGTTCATGCGTAACTAAAGTGTCAAACTTAAAGGAATTCGCAAACGTATCGAATATCTCCGTAACTGCCGTGCGCTAATGACACTATCTAACATTACTAAACAGGTTGTGCCAAAAAGGGTTGTTCACCTCGGCGCGACTATTGAACCGCGCCCGCGGAGTGAAGCACTTTTCCAAGGTTTTTTCTAACACATTGGCACTTGGTATCTTGCTTGCGTAAGCATACTTGCATAAACAGTTGAGTCACAATGGAGCCTTGTCATTTTTGTTGTTGTTTGATAGCTTCTTCCGGTGATGTACGGAAGTATACATAGTTGTTATAGCTACCTTTCTAGATATCATATACGTTGTACGCGTGTTACTAAATCTCTGATTTTAAAAGGATGTCATCATAAAAGAAAAAATTGTTGCCAATTTAAAAAACTTACCATTAAGTTAATATTGTAACGTAATTTTTAAATTATAATTTTAGGTTATTTATTTTACGATTTTCTAAAGATTAAGAGATACGTAATTTTTTTGTAATCTGTGATTAATTCGCCTATTTTACCCTAAAATACTCTGGCTAAACAATTATTGTCATCGCAGTTGTACGTTTTTATTCTTTCAATAAGGATTACAAGATTAAACTTGATTTAAAGGCCAAACAACCGTAAATATAAGTCCATTTGAGTTTTATGATATTATTAATTAGCTTGGATCTAAGTATATTCTTCTTCTCTATTTTACATTCTCTATTGACATTTTTTCTTCATCTCAATCTTAAGAAACCCTGTGTTTATGCTAAAGTAGGCAAATAATGTGTAGCTAATTGTTATATTTCCTTTCCTCATGTATTTACACGTTACTTTGATAAAATTAAACAAATAAGCCCGCATCAAGTGCCCATATTTCGTTAACTTTCGTAAAATGCTAATGTAAATGTTGAAAAATACCAGCGCGATTGCGCAGTAGGCCGCGGAAACTGGTGCATTTTCTTTGGCCGCTGCCCGCGACCTTTCATTTCATCAAGTATAGTATCAGTTCAAAGGTAAACTGTTGCGAAATATAGTAATAATAAGACTAATAATAATGCCCAACGATCATTTACACAGATTCTGGATCATAACTAGGATTCCCTGTGTCTAGAGACCCAGGAACTACGAGGATCATGGTCCCGCAAAACCCAGACACAGAACAAGTATTTACGCTTTTTTTCTGTGCACATATACCTGTCCTGCCGCGGGAATTGAACAAAAAACGAGTGTGATTTAGACACACGACTGAAGTAAAACTTCTTTAGCTCCATCTATCGGCCGGTATAACTTTGTTTTTGCATAGTTTAATGTCAATGTCGCCATCTTAAAAATCGTAAAATGACATTTTACCGGACAAACCAACTTAATAATACAAATATTAAGTAATTTTTAACTTTGTTATGTTGACAATGAAGACCTACGTGAACCATCAACAAATTTAAACTTATGTTATACATTTTCACTGCATATATGCTATACATTTACCTGCTTACTCCGCAAGTCAAGCGTGCGTTAAGAAGTTTTACTTAAAAAATGGGGAAAAATATATTATATAAATTACGGGTAAGGAGCTCTTGAAACCGCTGGGCAAGTCTAGTGATTTTGTAATGATTTCACGGTAACAGATATGAGCTGATTTGCAGTAAACAAGTGATTCCAGGAACGGTTGTATCACACGTGCGTGAGTCTCGGTCGTGTCGAGGAAAAAATTATGCTCGCGCTCCTATTTACACGCCTTTTTGAAAGGTCTCAGAACAACGTCTTGCGCAGATGACGTCAAAAAGTAACGCGCAACGATGACATACATAGATCCTGGACCCTAACTAGGAGTCCCTGTATATAGAGTAGTAGGAACTACAATCATGAGCCTACAACACCCAGACGGAACCAGTTATTGCGGATTTTTTCTTCCCGTGCACAAATACTTAAAAGAGGCGTGTCGCGGGAATCCAACCCGCCGCCTGAGTTATGAGCTAACCTGCTCAACCACAGAGACTGTCGGTAAATGTATCTATTTAGTCTTAATAATAATAATAACACCCAAGGATCACATATAACCATAACTACAACTATTACACGGCTAACACTCACGAGATACAGTCGAATAACTCGACCGGTGTTCGGGCAATATAGATGCCCGCGCGGACTCCTTGAGGATGGGCATCTATATTGCCCGAACACCGGTCGAGTTATACGACTGTATTTCGTGTGTTAGCCGTGTAATAGTTGTAGTTATGAGTACTACTCACGTCAGTTTCTATAATATTACATATAACCATCACTAAATTTCCCTGTGTCTAGTGCAAATACTTGTTCTGAGTCTGGGTGTTGTGGGACCATGGTCCTCGTAGTTCCTGGGTCCCTAGATACAGAGAATCCTAGTTAGGATCTAGGATCTATGTATGTGATCGTTGGGTGTTATTATTATTATTGTTGTAGTTTGATAAAATCTTTATTAAAACACCACATTTACAAAGTTTTAATTTTAATGTTTTGTTAATGTGGTGTTTACCTTTAGGTCTAAACATACATATAGGCTTACGAGCTTCTGCCCACAGCTTCGCCCGCGGCGTGGCCTATGGGAAAATAAGTCAACCACCCATTTCACCTTCTTAAGGGTTGAATTTCGAAAAATCCTTTCTTAGCGGATGCCTATGTCATAACATCTACCTGCATTCCAAATTTCAGCCCGATCCGTGCAGTGGTTTAGGTTGTGCGTTGATATATCAATATGTCAGTCAGTCAGTCAGTCAGTCACCTTTGAGTTAGATATATTTAGTTTACAATGTGGTCGCTGTCCCCCGTCGACCTGTCATTTACATAGACGCAGTAGGGTCGTTTTCAACCGTAAACAAAACCTAGCATTAGAGTTTTAGCGGAGTTATTAAAGATGTTCCTGTATTTTGTACCTTGTGTTTGTTCAATGTGAGATTTGAATTTGCTATACATAATGGAATGTTGTTATGCTGCAAAGTTACTTTGGTCTTGTAAAAGGAAAATCATAGTTATTCCTATAGTCCTCTACATACAAGGATACATTGATATTATAAATAATGCAATGAATTTAGTAATTTAGTGCTATTTATAGTAAATTGCAAAGTTATAGAAGGTCCCTACTATAACTTTGCAATATAACATTAACATTCTATGTATGTATTTACAAACAAAAAGTATCTAAGTATTGTATCAGTTATCTTGTTCCCATAGCACAAGCTTTGCTTAGTTTGGGGCTAGATGGCGCTGTGTATGTCCAAATATATTTATTATTATTTTATTTTTTTTAAGTTTTCGTTTTTTGTGCAATCATTTTTGTAGTTAGATAAAATAGCATTGTCTTTAATCTTTAATGTACCAAGGTTGCTAATTAATTGTTTTTAATCAAGATAGGAAGTGTTCACATCTAATCGTTAAAACTATCTTATCCTTTAATATAGACTACAATAAATAAATCTAATTCTAAGAACTACTTTAGTACTTGATATAAATGGTTACACAAAATTACATCATACCTATTGCAGGCCTGGTCGAACTAAGCACAATAAAGATGAAAAAGCAAGCGGACCCTCAAAATGGCGCTCTAAGGGGGCAGTTCAGCAGTGGATATCTGAAGGACGATGATAACGAGTTATTTTTACACCTTGCAAGTATAACTGCAAGTATGCCTGTCTGTACTAAAGTTTTTTTTTTGGCTCCACACGTTTGTTTATTTAGCCAGTGTCAAGTAATTGATAAATGTGTCAAGTCACAGTCCAAGTTATCAAGTCAAGTCACAGTCTAGTCTAATCAAGTCATACTCCTAGTAAAGTGGTGGTAACTTTACCAGAAGCTTCTGTGTAGTTTTGGAAACAACACGAAAAGAACGTTTCACCATCATTATACAACTTTCCCACATTCATGCCTGTAGTCCAGCACTTAATGAATAAAATTCCACCAATTTTATGCACTAACACTGAAATAATACAAGTTTTGGAAAATATTACAATGCGGCCATGCAATCCTTTTCGTTTTCCCGCCAAAACTCTCATCCACCATTTTACTGTGGAATTTGACTTTTTTTTTGTTTTAGTTTTGGCTCCAGACTTTTGTGTATTTAGCCAGTGTCAAGTAATTGATAATTTCTCAAGTTAATTAATATTATGTATATTTGTGTCAAGTCAAGTCACAGTCCAAGTCATCAAGTCAAGTCATAGTGTAGTCTAGTCAAGTCATACTCCTAGTAAAGTGGTGGCAACTTCACTAGAAGCTTCTGTGGAGTTTTATAAAGAACACGAAAATAAACGTTTCACCATCATTATACCACTTTCCCACACTCATGCCTGTAATCCAGCACTTAACGAATAAAATGTCACCAATTTTATGCACTAACACTGAAAATAACAAAAGTTTTGGAAAATAATACAATGCGGTGACGCGATCTTTTTCGTTTTCCCGCCAAAACTCCGCATTTTGACTTTGACGCGACATAACCGTACAAAAACTCCTTACTTGTCATTAACTGAATTATCGCTAAAAAGCGATAGACAGCCATTGAACGAACAATAAGAAGAATATTGATTGAGTTTTGGCGGTAAAACGAAAAAGTTCGCGTATTCGTTCGCCGCATTGTATTATTTTACAAAACTTGTGTTGTTTTCAGTGTTAGTGCATAAAATTGGTGGCATTTTATTCTTTAAGTGATGAATTACAGGCATGAGTGTGGGAAAGTGGTATAATGATGGTGAAACGTTTCTTTTCGTGTTGTTTCTAAAACTCCATAGAAGCTTCTGGTAAAGTTGCCACCACTTTACTAGGAGTATGACTTGCCTAGACTATGACTTAACTTGATGACTTGGACTGTGACTTGACTTGACACATTATATGATATTAATTAACTTGAGATATTATCAATAACTTCACACTGGCTTAATACACAAAAGTGTGAAGCTAAAACCAAACAAAAAAATAATAATATTGATTGCCCCTGTAAGATACCGACTATGTTTATTTATTAAACATAAGTATTTTATAATCGTTAATACAAAACTAAACTAGACATAAAAAACTAAATTATACCTAAGAACTCAAAATATTTCAAAAAACTAAAAAATTTAAATAGCCCGTTGGTGGAAGGGAATGTGCCCAGAATGCTGGCAGCATTACCACGTTGAAGGGCAATGCTTATTTTTTGTGCAAAATAAAAACCAGCATTCTGGTCACCTGATGCTTCCCCTGTAAGCAAATAACTTTGTCACTATGTTCATTTGATTAGAAAAATGTCTATACCCGACTAACTAAGCCTATACCCACATATTAATATATTATAGTATAAGCAGTGTTACCTGTTTGTAGACTTCGTAAGAGGATTGTTTGAGGATCATCGACCTCTACTGCGCGTGACCAGCCAACTATCCGCGCGTTTATTTATTTACACGAATTTTAACGCCCACGCGATAATTTGAGTATTATTCCTAGTTATTCATAAAATATACGGAGTGTCAAACCAGTTATAGTTCGTCTTTAGCGGTTCAAAACCATTAGAATAGTTCACAATTTGATTTGAGAATATGACAAATTGAGAATACAACCCGACCAACTAGATACTTTCTGACGGATTATTAAAAGTTTTAACGGAGACTTGGAAAAAAGTAGAGCGCTTTTTACTATTGTATATATACTAAATTAGAAGACTATAAATGTAATACCTGCCTTTACGTATGTTACATTTATTTACTCGTGTAATGCTCTGTCAAAATAAAATTTAAATATATTTCCTACGAAAAAACCACACCTCTAATCTAAGTGTATAATAGCTAGTTTAACTTACTTAACTTTAGTAGGCGATTTTTTTTCAGCAACACTTTTTCAACGAGAAAGCGATCATACCAGCACTTACCTGAAAATAAAAGAAAAAAGTTTATGAACAGGAATTCGCAAAAATGTTTGTAGGAAATTGAAAATAACAAAAATTAGCGTATAAAGTGTTATCGAGCGATAACAAGTAATGTTTCCGCCATGCACGTAAACTCAACTCGCGGGATTGTAAAAAAAACCCGTTGTTGCTGGCTCTCTCTGACTTTGTAGTGTTTTAAGCGCGGCAATTGTTTTTCTCTAATCTGTGGTTGTAAATGTTCTGTCTGGGTACGAATTTACAATACTTTCTAGGTATATTGTCAAAAGATAGAGACATACCTATTGTCATTTATTTTATTTGAACGCTACCTATTTTTATTTTTAATGTATATTACTTGGGTAAATAAAACTTTTTTAGTAAATTACAGAGTTCTGCGTTTCGGATTACAAATATTATGTCCAGCAAACAAGGCTATAGGTTAAATTTTGCAATTTTCTAAATGTTTACTATAAAAAAAGTTGTATACGTTTATACCAATGCGGTATGATTTTCAAAATTGTTGTTAGCCGTTGGTAATCTAATCTAGTTGATTAGCATCAATGCACGCGCACAGGATGTGGGCAGCGACATCTGGTGGACAGAGTACAGATGATAAACTTTTTTTTAATTAGCTTTTGACACGCACCAAAAAGTTTTCTCTTTAGTACAGCTGATGATGTTTCGTCACAAAAAAAAGTGTATCCGATCCGCTTTGACCTTTGTTTAGAAAAATATCAGAATATGCTACGAGAATTTGGATATCATGTTACATTTTTTATATCCCCGATAAAATATAGTTTGCAACAACATTATGGGTGCTAATGTGATTTTTATCATTTGTTTCTAGAAGCTTATTTTCCGTTTATGTTATCTAATAAACAACGAACTAACTAATGAATGTTGAAAGAGATTGAGAGCGATCGAACTTGTTACGTTTAGATGATTCTGAAAAGTAGTTTGTCTTTAAAGATCAACTTAACAAAAGGTCGCTTTGAAAATAATCCAAAAGTGGTGGTTGTGAATTTTTTTTTTCCATTACCCGTGTATTTTTGAATTTAAATGTGTGATAAGGGTGGATTATTATCCGTTAAGTGTTCGTGCACATGCATGAGTGTTGGCAATAGGTTCCAAGTTTTTAGTCATGCCTTTTAGTTTTCTCTTCAAGTCTTCCTAGACAATACCTACTCAACTAGAATATTAACTACAAGGACAAACTACGTCTTCTTGTTCTCTTCGTTTAATGACTTTCTATCGCTTTAGTGATAATTCTGCCAATATCAAGTAGTGAATTTTTGTACGGTTAGTTCATGTCAGTTTTATTTTGCCAGATATAATGCCACTTACTGTGGCATACCTAGAGCGTTCTGTAAAATATACACCATTAGTAAAATGGTGTATATTTTACAGAACCATTAGTAAAATGGTGTATATTTTACAGAACTACTACTAGAGCGTACTGCGTTTTACTAGAGCGTTCTGTAAAATATACACCATTAGTAAAATGGTGTATATTTTACAGAACCATTAGTAAAATGGTGTATATTTTACAGAACGCTCTAGGTATGCCACAGTAAGTGGCATTATATCTGGCAAAATAAAACTGACATGAATTAACCGTACAAAAATTCCTTACTTGATATTGGCAGAATTATCACTAAAGCGATAGAAAGTCATTAAACGAAGAGAACAAGAAGTAGTTTGTCCTTGTAGTTAATATTCTAGTTGAGTAGGTATTGTAGATTTTCTCGATTTTTAGGTACCAATATACAGATTATCAAGTGTAAAAAACACAGAGGTGAAAGAACGAACTAATTACTGAATTTCAATAAGTAAATAAAATAAAGTTACATAATTAAAATACCTGGTAAGTACATAAAATAAGCTGAAAAAAAAAGCAACACATAAATAACTCTGGTAGAGGCTTTACTTTAAAGCTATTTATAGTCCATGCGGAATTTCCGTATTCTGTGGACATTGTGTAAAACTCTACCACAAAATAAAAACAACATTTTACGAGTGAAATCGGAACTGATTCGTATTGGCTATAATTAAGAGCGCGCATAAAGATAGCAATATGTGGCGAAACGATACACACTGATTTATGAAATTAAGATATTAATAATAATAATAACGCCAAAGATAAACACACCATACATAGATCCTGGACCCTATCTGTCCCACAACACCCAGACACAGAGCAAATAAATAAATATTTGCGCTTTTTTTCTCTGTGCACAATTACTGGTTCTGCCGCGGGAATCGAACCCGCCCCTCCGGGTTATGAGCTACTGACATGCCCGTGTAAAATATATACGCAGAATATCAATTTAGCTTTATACGCGCTCAAATATACATTCTACAAACGAAGTAACTGCTATAAATACTAAGTCATGTTTGTTTAATCAGATAAATTGGTACAGATAGATAAGATGTAGATAACCATGCATCTGCTATGATCTAATCATCAGCTGTCATTTTCACCGCCCACGATGTTGTAAAAAGCTAGGGTTTTCCAAAACTCCACAGAAGCTTCTGGTAAAGTTGCCACCACTTTACTAGGAGTATGACTTGACTAGACTAGACTATGACTTAAATTGATGACTTGGACTGTGACTTCACTTGATTTGACACATTAATTATGATATTAATTAACTTGAGATATTATCAATTATTTGACACTGGCTAAATACACAAAAGTGTGGAGCCAAAACCAAACAAAAAAAAGCGATGGCAAAACCGTTTGTACTGCGAAGTGTCATTGAACCCAACGTTACGCTACTGCAATAATTCACTTGCAGCACTTTACCTTTCTGCCACACCGCGTAATTCGATACAACACCTCCTGGATAAATTATCAACCGTTACCAGAGCCCTTTCGTTCAACATTTCACTTTACCTCAGGGTGGTCGCCAGGGATCTTTGAGCCTGGCTGGCCCGATAGCATTGTGGTACGCTTCCGTAATGAGGTGTGAATTAATTCTGTATCTTTATTTAATTGACATAATCGAATTTCATTGGGTTTAATTGAGGATTACATTACAGGGAACGAATGAGGGTGACTATTATGATCATTCGCATTTTTCACTATTTTTGTTTGGGATATATCGCATCCAATTATACCTAATGACGAGTTCAACGTAGTAACGTAGCCAACCGTTACGTATATACTCTTTTTATGTTTTGGCTCCACACTTTTGTGTATTTAGCCAGTGTCAAGTCCAAAACTTGTGTTATTTTCAGTGTGCATAAAATTGGTGGCATTTTATTCGTTAAGTGCTGGATTACAGGCATGAGTGTGGGAAAGTGGTATAATGATGGTGAAACGTTTATCGTGTTGTTTCCAAAACTCCATAGAAGCTTCTGGTAAAGTTGCCACCACATTACTAGGAGTATGGCTTGACTATACTATGACTTGACTTGATGTGGACTGTGATTTGACACATATCTGCGTGAAATATCATTAACTTGATGTATTATCAATTACTTGACACTGGCTAAATACACAAAAGTGTGGTGCCAAAAAAAAAGTGCATTTAAAGGAATAAACGTCCATCACTTGTCGTTCTAGTGTACGTGAACTGGCAAAATCGCGACGTCTGTTAGTCGCAGAGAAGTCTAAGTTCCGTATCACAGAACGATGCTCAGTCATCGATCGGTGCTCAAGCAGAGATTTCATTAACTAATTGATCACTTTATGAATGAAACCTCTGCTTGAGCGCCGATAGATGACTGAGCATCGTTCTGTAATACGGACCATAATATGTCAAGTCAATAAATAAAACGTCTTCACTCCAGCATATATCGCCAGTATTGTCATAACTATTTTTGAACTGGGAATAAAATTAGAATAGCACGAGGTCTAATTAACTGAGGGTGATTGTTCTCGTAAACTTTATAGCGCTTGTAAAAACCTACACGATCACGAATTGGAGAACACGCCGGTGACTATGGTGATGTGATCATTAATATTTATTGCGTCGTGAATAACTTTGCGATATTTTTTATTTTATGATAAAAAACAGCTGATTAATTTTAATGTAAAGGAAAAACATAAACACGAACGGGGAAAAAAGGCTTTTAAATTAATATGTTGATTACGCTAAGCAAGCGATACTGCTATGAATTATAAATATTTAAGATTCTGCTGTTGAAATGTTTTTTCGATTCACAAATATATTATCATATACATTTTTTTTTATTTGACACTGCAGTTCTTCGGATGAGCAATAAAGAAATATAGATAGATAAATAACTAAACTCTTAACTGAAAAGACAGAAAATAATCAAAAACTTTTAAGTAAGTTTACAGTGGGCGGTCTTATCGCATAAAGCGATCACGAGCCCAAACCCTAAATCCAGAAGTATAGATATAATTATGATGAACTATAAAGAACAAGAACGGTAACGTAGAAGCCAAACGGCGAAGTAGAAGCGATCTCAGTAGAGTGCAGAATGGTACACCACCTGATGATATTTTCAATACAACCATTTAGCAAAATCTAAAATTTCCGCTTTTCTTTGGATACTTAGTACTACCTGCGACTTGTTGGATAATTTGTGTTTGCATAATTTTACCTATAAGTTTATAGGTAAAATTATGCAAACACAAATTTCCAAACACTCAGAATTTATCTGTATGTACAGATTAGTCACCAATGTGTTGGGGAAGCCCTATCTTGTTTCAATATTATTTACTTGTTATGGGTAAGCACTTAATATACTCGTATACATACCTACAGAGAAACAGCAACCAGAAGCATATAAGCTTCTGGTTGCTGTTTCTTTAATTGACGGAATGCGTTCATAACAAAAGTCTAATTATGATAAAAGTTACATAAATTCAGTAAACGGAATTCCATTGATGGGTAACCGCTAGAAACTTTGGTATTTACCACCGATCGTTCACCCCGTCGTCGCCGCCCGAGACACGTCTTGAGCGACCCGGACGATCCTATAGCAGCCGTAGTATCGGCTGCGCTAGGATCGCCGAACCAATCTAGCCCTTCTGGCTCAGGTACCGCGCCCGGCACCGGTATAGGATACCAGCGTAACACAATCAGACACCGACCCCGCCGGCGAAGTCAACGTACCCTCCCTAGGTTAGCTAGAACGGTCGCAACTTTCAATAGGGTCCCGATCCTCTTATTCCGGCAACGGCCCAAGCCGCTGCTCGCACCCCAGGGGTGCCCTTAAGTTAGCTGCTTCCCAATTTTGACGGCTAGGCGCCTTAAGCGAGGTGACGCTGTAAAGGTCGTTAGAGACCAATAGCATTAGCACGTTCGAAAAAAAACGCTGATTACCTTGTTTCGCAGGGCACGTTTAGCCGTCGGTCCCAGCTGTTAGTCATAACTCATTTTAAATTTTAGTTTGAAAACTATCGTGAGTATGACACATTTTGTAAGATAAATAATGACTAAACTAACTAAAGTCTAAATGTTAAAACGGGTCTATATACGAACAAAATTTATCAAACCATAAATTTATTATATATTCTATTCAGCCACTTAGAGGAATTACGCGCTTTCGCACTCGATATTTGTATGTTCAGACACATCCAACCACTTATATAAGAAAAAGAAGTATACAAGAATCTATTGTCCTCAATTTAATAAGATTAACATTACCAAACTGCAATTGACTGAATTTAAACTAAAGTTAAAAAGTTTCTTGGAATAGAACCATTATACTCACTTAATGAGTTAATGACTATGTATCTAACGGAATCATCGTTTGAGTTATATGATTAACAGAATTTAAAAATAGTATGGTAATTGGTATTTGTTAAATTGACTTATGTAATACTGTTACTATTCTTTTCCAATTATTCGTTTATAGTAAAGTTACCTATTGTTGTTGCTGGACGACTATTTGTTAATTATTAAATTTATATTCAATTTCATTCAATGTATGCATGATAATCATTATTATTATTATAATTTGAAATGTAATCTGACCTGCCTTGTGTAACGTGCAGTTATATGGCCAATAAATAATATTCTATTTTATTCTATTTTCTAAAACAATAGCATTAACATTCCGTCAAATAGTAGCCCATTCGTTACATATTGTAATAACAGCTCCATATTCTGTCATAGCTCATACAAATGTGTATACTTAACTGTTCAGCATGTGTACAAACGTTTAACAAGTTTCACATAATGAGGTTGTATACTACAGGCGAGTGGAGCTGGCCACTGGCTCATACACCACAAAATAAAAGCTTTATGGACGCCTGCGGATGTGGATAGTAACGGTATATGGAATGCTGCATGCGACAGGTGGCTTTAGCTTCATGAAACATGACCATCAAACAGCAAAAACTATAACCCCTAAAGCCATGTCTAGTATATCTCTCAATCCAAGTGTTTGTTAGTTAAAAGATAAAGATTCTTTATATGTAAAAAGATGTGGTTCGTTACATGTACTCGTATAATGCATATAATGCCCCAGTAGGCGTACAAATGCATATTTTAAAAGCACATGCAAATAACAAAACAAGTTTATAATTATTTTGATTAATATTAACGCATATCCCATGGCATCCAATACACCAAAAACTAAATAAAAAAAGCACTATTAAAAAAATCGGATTAAAAATGATAGTGTACATAGGAAACTAAAACGAAGAAGAAACACAATTTGTTACACACAAGAAACATAATTTGTTACACACAAGAAACACAATCAAGGTGACCAAATATAATTAAACGAAGTGGTTAAGATATAAAAAAGTAGTAGAATGACAAAAAAACAAAATTTTGACAATGTAGTGCTTCAAATTTCCAGCAACAATAACACTTTTTCAAAGTAATCAAATAGCCAGATTGGTGTTTTAAACATATCACCAGTAAATAAAAATTTTTTATTTGATATTTTTATATTTCACTTAATAACTAACACGGTCTCAACGGTCCCTGATGAGTTTGACAATAAATATAATCTGCATTTTCAAGTTTAAACAAAGCCCACTCAGTGGCCCCCTTAAATACATATACATAAACGTTTCGCCTGTACTCCGCATTTATTTCGTAGAAGAAATTATTAAAATAATAATCTGAGTTCTTTACATTATTGTTACGTGTAATATCTGTACAATCAAATATTCTGTGGTATTGGGTATTTTCCCACAGCGCTCTTGTGCACTGTTCACTCAATAATATCATGCGAACGTATTTTCCGTCTACTTATGAAATCAATAATAATAAAATTAAATCTGCTTGTAAAACTGTCCGATATCGGCCGGTTACGTCTTGTTTCTTAATGCTACTATAAAGATTAGGGACTATTATCATAGCACGTTTGTTACGGCTCACCATAATAACCGATTAAGCTATAATAATCCTACTAATGTTATAGATGACAGCCTCTGTGGTGGTTGAGCAGGTCGGCTCATAACCCAAAGGATGGGTTCGATTCCAGCTGCAAGGCACACGAAAAAATAGCGCAAATACTTCTGACTCTGGATGCTGTAAGACCATGGTCTTCGTAGATCCTGGGTCCGTAGACACAGGGAATCCGAGTTAGGGTCCAGGATCTAAATGTGATCGGTAGGCGTTATTATAATTATTATTATTAAATGCCAAAGTTTTGTGTATGTCTGTGTGTAAAGGTTAGACACAACGGCTGGACGGATTTTGGATGAAATTTGAAATAGAGTTTATATACTGGGTTGACCCATACTATATATGTTTTTAAATAGGATACTTTTATGCGCGGGTAAAACCGCGGGGTTTAGCTATACTAAATTATAAAAATATAAATACTAAAGTATAAAAATATATTACGTGATTATATATATATATATACAATAAGACTTTTGAATACCATTTCTATACTCTTCTAAGTACTTTTGACTTACCTAAATGTTATTTAAACCATGAAGTTTTTTTGTATATTTAAATAGTAATTACAAAAGTCTAATGCGAATTTGTGACAGAAATATTTCCAACTGAAATGACGCTACCATCGAGGTATTTGATTCAAACTGAAGACTATCTTAACAATAGTTATAACGAGCTTCTGCCCTTTGCCCGCGGCGTGGCCTCCAATTTCACCCTCTTAAGGGTGGAATTTGGTTCGAAAAATCCTTTTTTAGCGGATGCCTACGTCCTAACATCTACCTGCATGCCAAA
Source organism: Ennomos fuscantarius (assembly GCA_905220475.3). Taxonomy (NCBI): domain Eukaryota; kingdom Metazoa; phylum Arthropoda; class Insecta; order Lepidoptera; family Geometridae; genus Ennomos; species Ennomos fuscantarius. The sequence goes on from HG992029.1 coordinate 12,425,791, forward strand.
TTTCAGCCCGACCCGTCCAGTGGTTTGGGCTGTGCGTTGATAGATCACTATGTCAGTCAGTCAGTCAGTCAGTCACCTTTGAGTTATATATATTTAGAAGAAAGATATAGCTATTAGATCCTATAACAATTGTGATTTCTTCAATTGAATCAATCGTCAAAGTTACGCAGGAAATAAAATTAATTTCTTATTTTGTGGTTAAATCCATGCAGTGTGTATGTAGTTAGTGCTTTTAGATGTTCACTTCATTACAATTGTACTCTTTTTTTAATAACGTCTATCCTTAAGGATCTGTAATTGGTTTACTTTTTTGTAAATGTATGTCTATATTATTATAACAGCTGTTGGTTTTCCAAAATGTAATAAACAAAAAAATTGATTAGAACAAAAACAATATTTACTTATACTATTCTCAACAATTCGGAATTAATCCTTTAATAAAAGTGGGTTAAGCCGGCTTTTTGACTGGCTGGGCGCCTTAAGCGCCGCCCTACCGCCCGGTGACGTTGTAAAGGTCGATAGAGACCAACAACATTAGCTCGTTCAAAAAAAAAAATAAAGCCGGCTTCAATCGCCGCAATGTCATACTGAGAAATCAAATCAAAACTATCAAATCGGTTAAAAACACATTTATTATGAGAACCGCATGAAAATATAAATGTATTGCGGAAAGCTGAAGATAATATCCAACATAATAATCCTAAGGCTTTGAATCAAATGTCAAACAAATGATCCTGTAGTCTAGATCCTGTTATGCAAATGAAGCCTTATATCAGGTGTGGCCGACACGTTTTACATAATTTTCTCGAAAATAGCGTTACTTTGTATTTCATCGTTTAAATATGTTTATTCCAGTTGAAAAGCTGTTTTTGTGTCACAATATTTAGAGGTGTTATCGTACCCTGTTTTGAAAGATCAGTGATTTTTAATTACCTTTCAATTCTACCTTAATCCTTGTGCCCAAATTCTTCGGTGTAAATAAACTGCTTTGTCAAACAACTTTGGAAAATTCAACCCCTAATAATGCCATCCTCGGTGTTTCTCTGCGAGATAAGATCCGAAATGAGGAGATGCGCAAGAAAACTATAAAAGATATAGCTTCTAGAATTAGCAAGTTGAAATGGCAGTGGGCAAAATAGGATACTTTTTTCTCCGAAACGTTATGTAGATGCTCGCCAGAATTAAATAGGTAAGTAATAACGAAAATGTCAAGATATGCGAGACCTTCATTGTATAAAGCTTTACTGTTACGGAACCTTTTGTATCTTCAAATGTAAATGAGTCACAAAAAGTTAGCTTAGACATTCATTGGCAATCTGAAGACTGGCGCAACTTTTGTCTACTCGGAGCGATGACTCGCTTTTCCTCAAAGAAATCAACCGAATCCGGGCCAAACACTACAGACTCGTAGAAATATCGTCTTTACTCCCCATCATTACGAGTTGAATTACGTTGTCCGAGCGATAATAACTTCTAACAACAATAAGATCAAAACGTGCGGGCCTAACAAAATGCTATTTTATTTAATAGAGTACAGAGATGTCGATGAACCCCACACACTTAGCTATTGGCGAATAGACTATATTTTTTGGCCGATGTACCGTTACCGCGTCTTGTTTATTTGTGCTAGCGGCACTTAATGGCTATAGAAGGCGGCGAGGTATAATTCGAACGCTGCTGATGTGTTTAACTTGATAAAAGATCAGCGCAATGCGCGATCAGAGGTGGTACACGAATTTCTCCTTTGTACTGTGGAATGATCCTTGTAAAAATGTTCTTGTCACATTTTTATGACTAAGTTGGTAAGTATCTATAGGAAATGAAGAAATGTAAGCAAGATCCTATAACATTTGTAGTTTTACGGAAATAACAAAAAAAAAATGCACTATACCCCAGTTATTCTATGTTTAAACAAACGTTAAACGTTGTCTGTTTGTTTGTGTGGCGATCCTGGCAAATGGCAGAACCGATTTGGCTGATTTTGCTTGCTAATACTAACGAAATGAACATAGTACTTTTTGTCCCGGTTAATTAAGTTTCCCGCAAACAAAAATAAATAAGCATGTACAAAGCAAAGACATAAGTAAGTATATCTTATCAATTAATATTTTTCTAAGAAAACCTCATATAACGTTAAAATAGGCAATCCTTGTGCTAATTGATAATTACTCATTTTTACGCGCGCGTAAATTATCACAACAGTACCTATAATAAATAGATAGCCTTGAGACCGAAAGGTCAGATTATAATAGGTAGGTATGCGTGTCCTTACTAAGGATACAGCATAATAAAATTAACAGCATATTTCGCTTATTCAAGATACTAAAGTAAATCAAAAATAATAAATGTACAATAAAAATAAAACGATTGCTTTGTCTTTAAGTTGCACTAAAATCAAAGTTATTTTTTTTCCTCAGATCCTTTATAGTTCGGCGAACTATGGACTAGAGTTTAGTAATACCTAAATAACACATTTTAAGTAAGTAAATACATTCTGCTTCAAATTCGTTAACTGAGATAAGAGACTATAAATGAGAATAGCGTTTATCGATTCAACTACTCGTAAAACGGATATTTCTACAAAAATACCATCGAATACCGATGAATAACGTTCTCGATTATAAATCGCTTGCACGTCCGTACAAAATCTTAAGATCGCCTTTCGAAAACCTGTCTCGTAGAATCAAGATATTATTATAAACACATCAAACCGAGAACAACGAGTCCAAATTATTAATTTAAGGCGAGCTAACGGGTAGCACCGGTTCTCGGTCAAAAAGTGTAGCGGTTAAAATGTAAGGTATATAAGCTCATACTAAGTGCTCATGCAGCTCATATGGTATATATACTTATGTATTAGTATTAGTTTATTGTGTAGTGTGTTTTTTTAATCTATATTTTTAGAAGCTGTGTATTTATAATTATTATACCCTTAATATAAACGAAATATTATATCAATATAATATCAGCTATTTCAAAGTTTTAAACCTTTGAAATAGCAAATACTTGTACTGAGTCTGGGTGTTGTGGGACCATGGTCCTCGTAGTTCCTGTGTCCCTAGACACAGGTAATCCTAGTTAGGGTCCAGGATCTATGTATAATATAAAAAAAATGGTTATGTGCACCCCGTCCTTTACCACTTCGATAAATTACCTACATACAAAGGTTGCCTGAAAGAGATCGCTTTAAACGATAAGGTCGCCCATTATTATAATTTATATAAATAATTGTTTATTTTTTGTAATTTGTTGTGTATAATAAAGAGTTCATCTATCTAAATATATATAACTCAAAGGTGACTGACTGACTGACATATATAGTGATCTATCAACGCACAGCCCAAACCACTGGACGGATAGGCATCCGCTAAGAAAGGATTTTTCGAAATTCCACCCTTAAGAGAGTGAAATGGGTGGTTGAATTATTTTCCCATAGGCCATGCTGCGGGCGAAGCTGCGGGCAGAAGCTCGTCTATCTATCTGAGACGGCTCGTAGCGTAGCAGAGCGGGCAGTAATCTTAGCGTAAAGTTTTCCCAGTGGGGATAATTAAAAACGCAGGGGATTATGTTGTTTTATGGTCAATCCTAAGTTCTGCTGAATTCCTTTTATTCCCACCAAAATGTGTAACAGCGTTACCAGCAGAGCTGATCTGTTATCAATAACTTTGGCAAATACCAAAATCTTTGAACTGTACAAAGACTATCAATATACTGCAAGCTGCAACCTTATTACCTTACATTACACATTACTATGCTATGCCAAGAAAGCGTATTGTACAGCACTGCGCAGCGGCCCTGCAAAACCTGTATGTATTTAACCTTACCGTAGTCTGTGAGAAGTGGAAACTTTTCTAACTTATCTATCCCACGGTCCCGCGAGACTTTTACTTGTTCACACTGTTAGTCGAGATGAAAGGTCCGATTGCAAGGTCTTTCAATGTGGCTTTGAAATTGCTGTGCGATCGGAAGATATTTAGCTTGTTTGTTATTTTACTCATGATTGGTTAAAAATTGTACAGTTTGAGATTCTCAGACGATTAAGAGCCTCGGCTTAATGGGGTTAGTTCATGAATTCCAATATTGAATTTTCCCCTCAATGATAATCGTGTGATTACGCGTTTTTCTTTTTTGAACGAGCTAATGTTGGTGGTGTCTACCGAACTTTACAGCATTGCCGGGCGGGGAGACTTCGCGGGTAAAGTGCTAAGTAGCGGGTACATAACATGCTTGTGTGTATCGCAGACTATTTATTTTACAATGGTTTAATATCTAGGAACTTTATTTCTACTCTCTTCTTATAAAACAAGGCTTTAGAGTCTAAATAGAATAGTCATATCTATGGATATACCTGGGTCTAAAATTTAGACCTAGGTCGTAGAGGATAACTGGGACAGTAAGGTACATAGCACTTTCCAACACAAAAGGCACCTAGTGCTATTTAATAGTTAGATTAGATTATGGACAGCACTCTGTTGTACCACCACTTCAGTGACCCTTCCCGATGTATATATATATATATATGTATATATATATATATATGTATATATAACGTGCTACCGCTTCATTGCTCACGTGTTGTTAAACACTACTAAAGCTAACAAGTCTCCTTGTCCGATTTCCGATTTGAAAACACCGGACAGGCGCGATTACCGCGTTTCCTACGACTGTTTTGTCGACACACTCCGGCATTGTTTCCAACATGGATGGAAAACTAAACCGACAATTATCCGTGAGTTTTGTTGGTTAAATAGCGAGTCAAGTTGTTACGTTTCACGTAACGCATTCTTCTGTAGAAATTACATCAGGGGGGTGTTCCCGGAAATTGGGTTGCATTGCAGCAAGCGAATTAAGCACATTTCTACTATGAAAATGTACATAGTAACTATGCACATAAGCTGCGTATTGAAACTGTCAAATCCATACAAATTAGTGTTTCTAACGGTTGCAATTGAGTTACGCGATCGCCAGGCTGATGCGAGGCATAGATTGGCAGTCGTCAACGCTGTAGATATGTTTGAATGTACAGTTTAAAGTCCGGTGCATTCCGGGTCTCTGCGCATTACTTGACTGGCCTACATCGCACCCGAACGAGTACACTGGGCCTACACATTGTATGTACAGGATGCTTTACTTTAACAAGTGACAGAAAGATGAAACAAAAGAAATAACGGCCATGTACTTTATAAAGTAGAGCACTACAAGTTGAGAGAAATCAGTGCCTGCTGGTGTCTATGGATATGACCGCTCACGATAAGTACCTGTGAATGAATACATTGTACTATACGTTGAAAGTACTTTAGTGCCATCTTTTTCATTTTTTTTTGGACTTATTGCACTCTCTTTTTTTAATTTATCACTAAAGATATTGCCTAAAGTGGATACTTTAGGCAATATCTTCAGTGATAAATTAAAAAACTGTATTCATACTCAATTTATCCAAATTTTTATTAAAAATACAGATGATTTCACAAGGTTTTTCCTCTACCTTATTTTTATTGTTGTTTTCTTACATTTTCGGGTTGTCTGGAAGAGATCGCTTTATGCGATAAGACCGCCCATTATGACACTTAATTCTTAAGTTTGTGCCTGTAAATTATTTCTGTAATGTGGTGTTTCAATAAAGAGTTTTATTTATCTATCTACCTACGAAAAACTTCGATAGTTACAAAATTTTATTTCTTATCAAATACGTAAAATAATAAATCGATTCAAAGATAGATAAAGTTAAACAAAAGAAGATTGAGTACATTTACATGCCAAGTTAATAAGTATTTCGGATAAAGCACCATGTATATAATCACTAGTCATCTACTATATGCACACAGTCTAGCAAGCCAAAGAGAATTATGTCACGCATCCGTAAGAACCGGTACCTGATCGATCATGTTCTGATTATGTAGTCGCAGCACTGCCTTTGTAGAACTGTTGCATTGCAGTAGGTAAAACTACAAAGATTTATAGGCTCTAAAACATAAGATTTCACCAAAAAACCTATGTATTATAGAAACTATCTATTAGGACGGTTATATATCACACACACATAAATGTTTAAGGAATAGGCTATTTGACTGCTATATTTTTATTGCACAAAGAAATAATATACCTCAAAAAATAGACAATCGTGAAAAATTAAATATCTCATAAAATTACTAAGTTAGAGGCATTTTAAAATACAGGAATAGAAAGAGACAGCTCAAACACGCAGCGAGGTCAGTTACCAGTCCTCATAGTAACTCATTACTAAGCTGTGGTACCTCTAGGAAAGCTCTACATACGATTTCCTTGGCATGTGACCTCACTAGCAAAACTTCATAGTAGCTATGAGGAAGCTTCACACGATGTCTGTTTTACAAGAAAGGGACAGGCGATGTCCACTCCAGAAACTTTAAAGGTACGTAACTCTGTGATTTATTTACCGTATTTACTTTTTTTTTAAATTATAACATTCATTTTTAAGCTACTTTATGAGTATAATATTTATTTGTTTAATTTGAATAGTAGTCAAATAGCCTATTTGGCTTTTGCCTGTTCCTTCAATTTATGAATATAGCTTGAACATTCATCCGCTATTAATTGAACTAAAGATACACGAAATTTCCACTAGTAATCAATAGAACTAATAATTTAATTACTGGGAACGGACAGTCAACCTGACGCCAAAATGATGGACCAGAATGCTGGATTACAGGCATGAGAGTGGGCAAGTGGTATAATGATGGTGAAACGTTCCTTTTCGTGTTGTTTCCAAAACTCCATAGAAACTTCTGGTAAAGTTGCCACCACTTTACTAGGAGTATGACTTGACTAGACTAGACTATGACTTGACTTGGACTGTGACTTGACTTGACACATACATATATAATATAACTTGAAAAATTAATTACTTGACACTTGCTAAATACACAAACGTGTGGAGCCAAAACCAAAAGAAAAAAAAAAGTGATGAGTTCATTGTCATCCAAGGATCAGTTGATCCTTTCTTCTTTCTTGTGTAAGTAAGCGGTTAGCCCTAGTCTACAATTTTAAACTTTTAGACAGTCTGACGGTTGATGTAATGATGATTTAGAATGATGACGGATGAACCTTGGAACTATAATTTAGGTACCAACAAAAGAAATCCTCTAGATCCTTGGCACTATTTGTACAAAATGTGAACATTATGCTCCAATTTTAAAGTAATTTTTTTGATAAAGTCTGCAATAACATGACGTTTATCTAAATCTACGACTTAAATTACACGGTTGATTGATGTCTGAGATATCTATAAAGTGATAGTATAGATACCGAATGTTGTACGTAAAGTGCAACGTCAAGTCGGCAGTTTAAAAACTAGGCAAAAAATATTTTTAAGGCACCGACGACGCACGGTTCACGATCACTTGCTCTTTGGGGCCGCTACCAATATCCAAATAGGCAGAGAATATTCAGCGTAGTCGCGTTAAAAATACGACGAAAAACCTTTGAACGTCTTACAAATATCGGCTTTAATTCTGTTATCATAAGACATTATAACTATTATATTCTCCAATAAAACAGTAGTTAAATAATTATCAACCATCAACATAAATTTTTTATTAAAGTTACAATCGTACAAAACTTTTCAATCAATTTAATTCTATGAATCTTGCACGCACAAGAAACTTGTCTTTCACTCCTTGTACATTCTTGTGAGTTATAAGCGTAGCAAATCATGCGAATAAGAGAAAAATCAAATAATGCATAGTAACAATAGGTACATAGCGTGCAAAAAGAAAATTGGAAAGAAAATGGAAGCCGATAAATGTAGCCATGCGTGTTTTAGGTCTTGTAGGTGTGAACTTTTACGCAGAATCATGACGTGAGGTTAACAGTTAACTCCTCCGCACGTACAGCATGATAATCGACTCTTCTTCGTCTCTCTCGAGAAAGCGTATGACCAATAAAAACGTACCAAAAAGTTTATGACGTGATTGGCGTGATCGTTTATTGGTCAAACGCCCATATTATATTTAGACTTCAACAGTTCCTATATGATTTAGTCACAATATAATTCAGTACGTACATTATAAAAGTTACTGAACAACTTGCCAACTCCAAATTGCCAACATACGGCATCAAGCGTTTCGCTGAATCTTTTGTCATGCTAACTGCTGGGCAATGAACTCTCTCCCGGCTTCCTTGTTTTCCGACAATTATAAATTGTGAAGAAATGATAAAGACTTGAGTGAATGTCATAAGTCAACATGATACACCTTCGACTGCATCGTCGTCGACATCAGCTAGGCGATCACGTAACTTGATTGCATTCAATAGAAACATAAATTGGTATGGATCGACAGTTTCGATACGCAGATTATGTGCAGAGTTACTATATAAATTTTCAAATTAGGAATGAAATTTCTCTAGTAGCTTTGCAATCAAAGTCCGTCACCCCCCAGGCGAGTTGCATTACGTTACGTTGAGTTATAAGTTGGCCTATTCGTAAGTTAAACTTTTTAAATATACCTCTAGAAGTATATAGTTTGAGTTTTGGCGGGAAAACGAAAAAGATTGTGTCACCGCATTGTATTATTTTCCAAAACTTGTGTTATTTTCAGTGTTAGTGCATAGAAGAGGTGGCATTTTATTCGTTAAGTGCTGGATTACAGGCGTGAGTGTGGGAAAGTGATATAGTGATGGTGAAACGTATCTTTTCGTGTTGTTTCCAAACTCCATAGATAGCTTCTGGTAAAGTGGCCACCACTTTACTAGGAGTATGACTTGACTAGACTATGACTTGACTTGATGACTTGGACTGTGACTTGACTTGACTTGACATACATATATATCACTTAACTCGAAAAATATCAATTACTTGACACTGGCTAAATACACAAAAGTGTGGAGCCATACCAAAACAAAAAAAAAGTATATAGTTAAAGTTAGAGGTAGCAAAATTATTCAATCCAATCTTGATGAAAAATAGAAAATGTATACCGCAATTATTGCTACAAATTAATTTTATTGTTTGTTTATTTCAATACAAAGGTGGCAGTTATTTGCTTGCATCATCTACAATAGAAATAGACAGGTTAATCTTCCTCTGTGAAAGATCGAGAAATGAAATTCAAATAATAAATGCAAATTTTTCTTCAAGTGAAAATACATTGAGTACTGTGGGGAAAATTAAGCCAAACGCTTAGAATAAAACGCGGGTTTGAATTATAAGATCTTTCGTCTATAAAAAACATATATAACCTAATGTCGGAAATTTCATGAATAAAAGGCCAAAATATTAAGTTTTATTTTGGGGATTTGCATTTCCGAACAAGATGCAATTTAGGCATATGGACTAAATTATAGGTACTCTTTTCCCCTTTCCCTTTTTAAATTCCTTATCAAAAAAAAAATTAAATAAGCAGTTTAAACATAGTCTACGTGTTTTTAGAATCATTACAAGTACTTTTCAGGAAGCGACATACCCACCCCTACTCCCACTGCTCCATTCACTCCCACTCGCGAGCGGAAAAACAAGGAAAATAGAACAAGCTAACTGGAGTGGACGTAACGAATCCAGACACGCAACAAGTCCTTGTAACTAAATTGAACAATGTCTTACTTTCATATTTTACTGCTCTTTTCTATACAGATCTATCTTTGAATTATACAGGTATACCGATGTCGAATACGGCCCATTTTTATACGAATAAGTGTAATCTTGACGAATTATGAGCAGACGTAATACGACTTTGTATAAATCCTCTCCGTCCAAAGGTTGCCTGGAAGAGATCGCTTTTATCGATAAGGTCGCATTGTTCCCCACTACTTCTAGTTCATTATTTGAAATTTTTGTTGATATGTGGTGTGTACAAAAAGGAGTTCATGTATCTATCTATCTACATTGACTTTAAAGTTAAAACACCTACCTATTCTCATATTAAATTTACAAATAATACAAAGAGGTGTGGGCACACGTCTGAAACATTACATTCACTCCAGTGCAAGTGACCTATATTGGCCGAAATTCCCAAGGACAATTTGCAACAAGCCAATTTTGATTATCTCCTTTGATTCAATCAGATTTAATACGACTGTTTGGGAAACTGTGCTTCGGGTGCCTTGAATAAAACTGGGCGTATCGCCAATATTATCTTCACTTTGTAGGTTAAGCGAGCGTTCCCTTTACCATATTTTGATGCACTTGTGTGGGCTGATAAGAATAAAAGGGCTTAACAATGGAGAGATGAATGCTGCCCACAATGCCATTTCCAAAGGTTTTCTTCTATAAATAGAACATGGAATCCAACTCCGGGTTTGTTATTAACTCTGACCTTCTTCACAAAATGTTATTTTCAGTGGGTTTTCTTTTGGAACGCAAACTGAAATAAAAGCATTTTTCATTTGACTTTTTGCTTTCTATGCAAACGTGATATCAGTTTAGTAAATTACAGAAATTATCTGGTGATAATGATTGAGTGAGATTGTCAATGAAATAGTATGCTATTTTTATAAACCCGTGGGTAAGAAAATATGCTATTTTTATATGGTATTGTTACAAAATACTTCACTTCGGGAGCTGATGCAAGCGGCGTAGTATATATACGAGCGACGGAGAAGGCTCGGGCTCACTTTTCGGGCAGCGCTCAGAGGCGACGGACGTTTTATAAAATCACGCTATTAATTATTGTCGGTTCTTAGTAAAATCTTAATAAATATTTGTATGTTGATTGTAAAGTTACTTTTTTTAAAACTAAAACCACTTAGGATTTCCAACATCAGAAGCGGGATCTAACTCAATTCTGACTTGGTTATTCTGATTTCAAATATTGCTTTGATTTTGCTGTTGTGATTTTAAAGAATTTCCGCTTAAATTTTTGGTAGCTACGGCTGAGACTAGTAAACGTAAAAGTCGTAAGCGAGTCGTAAGTGTTTTGGAAGATTCCAGGACACGCAGTTGCGAGTACATCGCGCGCCATGTCGGCGCCTGCACCGGATGCTCCGGCACGCCATCCGCGTCGTGCGAGCCGTCTGCCCGCTGACTGCGCCGTCGAGCGCCGAGTCGTACCCTGCAAGTCTGGACCTGTCCGTGCCGTGTTCAAGCACGCCTCCGCCCACCGCGGATATGGTTATAAGTGAAGTAACCGAAAAACTCGTTAATGCTATTGATGTCATGCCGGTAAGATCGAACCATGTATTTATGTCGAATTTCGATCTGTCTTAGCATGATTTTGATTCGTTGTGTAGTCAAATTGATCATGTGCGCAATCTAAATAGACGGGACGACAGTGAGTGTTTAGCACGTATAAGTAATTGTCTAAAAGGTGACGCGAGGTCGTGGCTATACGATTGGGTTAGTAATGACCGTAGTTGGTCAAATTTCAAGCGCAAATTCAAGCATTGTGCCCTATACGAGTAGATATCGCGAACATTTTATTTGATGTTATGAAAACTGATTCCGATAACTACCCCACGTATGCAGAATACGCTAGACGTTTGTTGTTACATTACGCATTGTTAACGATTTGAGTGACGAGTTCATTGTAGCGATAGTTACACGCTGGTGTTACTGATCCTTAAATTCGCGCAGCTGCTACGAATTTAGTGAGTTTTCTGTCCATTTATGCGAAACCTGATGAGATTACACCCGTTCGAGCTCGTGGTGTTTTTTGCAAAGGTTATGTTCAACAAAACAAGCGAAAACGCGAGTATAGTGATTCTAAAGACTGAGTGAGGCAGAATTTTCCATCAACGTTGAATTTTTTACAACTGAAATAGATTACTAAGGTCAAATGATTACTAATGGTCAGGTGAGACCGAGCGAGCACAAGGTAGAAGCTTCTGTTAACACGTAAGTGCCAAGCAATGTCTGAAGAGGTTAGACATTTTTAATGCTACTAAGTTAGTTTTTGTTACTTTAGACGGTACATCCCCGGTTATTCATTCAAAACAAAACTCGCAATGGTGTACCGTTAAGATGCGGTGACGAATAATACTGCGTCCACACTACCTGACGCTGACCAGCAACTCCAAGACGCTTATGTCAACAAGGGTCGTCAGCAGTCACTAACCTTCACCGTTGGCGATTTTGTGTTCATGAACAGGTCATCACAATCTACGGGAAAGCCGAACTCTGGCATGCGGGGGCCCTACAAGGTCCTGCATGTGCTGCCACCCACCGCTGTAGCTCGAAACTTCGCGGCGGGTCTTATGGCAAGACAACGCAAGCGGCCGCCGATCACATGGTGTTTTGGCGGGGCGAATGGACGCTGGAGGCTTGTTCTGCGTTCTCCACTGCGGATATCTGTCTCACCAATGTGACTCAGCGATGACTGCACTTTGTGTGGCGTCGTTTGCAATGTGTGATCATTTCGCACAGTTGCCTTCTCTCTATTTGCAATGTGTGAGGTGGCCTATGCCTCTTCATGCAGTTGCCTTTTGCAATATGTGACGAGATTATTCTCTCCACATAGTTGCCGTTTTTGCAATGTATGACGTGGCTTGTGATTTCCATGTCATACAGTTGCCGTTTTTGCAATGTATGACGTGGCTTGTGATTGCCATGTCATATAGTTGCCGTTTTTGCAATGTATGACGTGGCTTGTGATTGCCATGTCATATAGTTGCCGTTTTTGCAATATATGACGTGGTTTGTGATTGCTATGTAATACAGTTGCCGTTTTTGCAAAGTATGACGTTATTTATGAATGTTATCTTATACAGTTACCGTTTTTGCAATGTGTGACGTGGTTTGTGAGTGCCATGTCATACAGTTGCCGTTTTTGCAAAGTATGACGTTATTTATGAATGTTATCTTATACAGTTACCGTTTTTGCAATGTGTGACGTGGTTTGCGAGTGCCATGTCATACAGTTGCCGTTTTTGCAAAGTATGACGTTATTTATGAATGTTATCTTATACAGTTACCGTTTTTGCAATGTGTGACGTGGTTTGTGAGTGCCATGTCATACAGTTGCCGTTTTTGCAAAGTATGACGTTATTTATGAATGTTATCTTATACAGTTACCGTTTTTGCAATGTATGACGTGGTTTGTGAGTGCCATGTCATACAGTTGCCGTTTATGCTATTTATGACGTGATTTGTGAGTATTACATTATACAGTTGCCGTTTTTGTAATGTTTGACGTGATTTGGGAGTGTCACGTCATACGGTTGCCGTTTTTGCAATGTATGATGTGGCTTATGAATGTTATCGCCGTTTTCTATTACAATGTGTGGCGAAGTTTAGAAGTCCGGAATTCTGAAATTCGCAATACATTTATTTTTCTTTATTTTCTATGCTAAAGTACCAAAGTACTTTCTTACATACGGTTGGAACCTTACTTTTTCTTACAAATTTTCATAAAATTAGTATGCGAGACCTGTGTTGGTTGTACTTGAGTGCACGCTTGTGCTTCTAACACAGTTGTTTTGCAGTCTCCGTTTTCAATGTTTATTACAAGTACCTGTTGAATTTCTCTAAATTGAAATTTCTTTGAATTGAGCAACAGCTTCATTTTAATTTTGAAATGGTTTCAGTTACCAACGTTATGCCTGTACATCGGGTCCTAAAATCATGTTTTGTTGTGTTATAGAAGAAGACACAACGGCCGAGGTCGACGACAATGTGCCGCTTGAAGATGAAGCAGCTGTTGAGGACAACACGCAAGCAGGAACGGCCGTGTTACAAAATACTTCACTTCGGGAGCTGATGCAAGCGGCGTAGTATATATACGAGCGACGGAGAAGGCTCGGGCTCACTTTTCGGGCAGCGCTCAGAGGCGACGGACGTTTTATAAAATCACGCTATTAATTATTGTCGGTTCTTAGTAAAATCTTAATAAATATTTGTATGTTGATTGTAAAGTTACTTTTTTTAAAACTAAAACCACTTAGGATTTCCAACAGTATGCTATTTTTACAAACCCGTGGGTAGGAAAACACAAACTAACAAAAACGTAGTCGTCTTTCATGTCACAGTATGTCTAGTACGTAGGATAAAGTGAATTACACGAGCCTATTTTTTGCATTACGAGCCGAGTTATTTGATTTATTACACAATGAGTTTTATTTTTACTGTTAATATATTCAGCAAAGCAAAGTTACAAAAATGTTATCACATATCTGTACTTGATGTTTCTAACGAATCGAAAAGTATTGATACTGCAGTGGATACAAACAATAATGATTTATTCATATAAACTTGAGACTTATCGCTATAAATGTAATAAAAAGAAATACGAGTTCATTTCCTTGAAAGATGTTTCCCAAGGTAATATGGTATACATACTTCATAATCCTACTCCTACTGAAATTATAAATGCGAAAGTTTGCGAGTATGGATATATGGATGAATGTTTGTTATTCTTTCACGGCAAAAACTACTGAACGGATTCGAATGAAATTCGGAGCACAGATAGTTTTTGTTTTTGTGGTCAGTTCTTCAACGTACACATCTGCAGCAATGCTCTCGCCGTTTTGTAAAAAGCTATGATGAATCACACCAGCACTAGACCACCAAACTGTGAACATCACCTTTCTAGGGGTCATTTTTCGTTTTGCACATTGCTTTGGTACCGAACCAGGATCTAACCAACTTGCTGAGCGCTTTCGATTGTCAAAAAGAATCCATTTTTCGTCGCACGTAACAATTCGGTTCAAAATTCCTTCATTTCTGTGCCTGTTAAGCAGCGCAAGGCAAGTCTCGACGCGTACGTTGCGCTGGCGATCGTTAAGTTCGTGGGGCACCCATCTATCAAGCTTTTTTATCTTGCCAATCTGTCGCAAATGGACCAATATTGTTTTGATGCTAACATCAAAAGCTGCTGCCAGCTCAGCTGTAGATTTAGATTCATCAGCTTCCACAATCGCCTTTAATTCATCATTGTTGAACAAAGTTTCCGGACGACCACGAGGTTCATTTTTCAAGTCAAAATTCCCAGAACGGAACCGAGCAAACCAATAACGGGTAGTACGTTCGTTTGTACAGTTCCCTCCGTAAACGTCGTTGACGTTACGTGTCGTTTGTGCCGCGTTGGTGCCACGACGGAACTCATATTCCATAATTACACGAAATTTCAAAGTATCCATTATGAGGAAAAATGTTGAAATGTAATGAAAATACAACGCTAATCAATAAACAAAAGACTTTTATTGTAAATAGAATGTCATATTTTTAAAACAAAATTAATTTGAATTTAGAATTCATAGCCAATCAAAACTTTTTTTTGTTTGAAAAAGTCTGTACTGCAAAACGGCAATTTCATAGGTAAAGACCTATTATTAACCCATTGTTTCTTAATTAATCGGTGTTTTGCAGTGTTCTTTATTTACTATCCATTATTTCGTGAAGGTTGTCAATTGAAAACAACTTCATTACTGTCAATCTAACGTATTTATCACTAATCTACTATTTACTTAATTCTCTATCAGTACAAATAATATAGTACTTGCTATCAGTCAGGTCATTGAAATACCTACCTAATAACACAATCTCAGTCATACCCCGCCCCGCGCTCACCGGATAGGTTACATAATAGTGCTAAAAGGTTACATTAGAGTTTTGGCGGGAACGCGAAAAAGATTGCGTCACTTCATTGTATTATTTTCCAAAACTTGTGTTATTTTCAGTGTTAGTGCATAAAATTGGTGGCATTCTATTCGTTAAGTGCTGGATCACAGGCGTGAGTGTGGGAAAATGGTATAATGATGGTGAAACGTTTCTTTTCGTGTTGTTTCCAAAACTCCATAGAAGCTTCAAGTAAAGTTGTCACCATTTTACTAGGAGTATGAGTTTGACTAGACTATGACTTGACTTGATGACTTCGACTGTGACTTGACACATATTTGCGTGAAATATCATAAACTTGATAAATTATCAATTACTTGACACTGGCTAAATACATGGTGTGGAGCCAAAAAAAAAAAAAAATGTTACATTATACGATTACTGTCAAAGTAGCAACGACAGTGACCTATATAGTTATTTTATCTTATAAAGGCTAAAAATAATTTTACTTAACTATCTTAAATAGCGGAGGCGGCGGCGGTTTGTGCATAAAACAAGAGCAGATTAATCACACCAACTGTACCAGGTACCTAACTGTTATTTAATTTTTTTGTGATATTTGGAACAACACCAGTTGCTAAATAAATAAAAATTGAAATTGAAATGTGTGTACAATCTTGTCTCCGAAGGAGATTCCTGTGACCTCACTATACAGGTTCTACGTAGTGCTTCGACTGAGGTACAAATTGTTTGTAACTACACAACAACTTTACGCAAAATTATAAAAAAAAAATCTTACTACACATACAGCCTTATTAATAAACAGGTATTAGTCTCGGATTAGTCACTTCAGCTTTTGTCCTTTTTTTGCTACAGGAATATTTAACTGGATCGAAAGAGACAAAAGATGGTGTAACTAGTCTAAAGCTAGGCTGTTACAGCCTTATTAATAAACACGAACATGACATCATGAACGAGACATCAGCACAATCTAGTAATAAGATTACTAAACTGTGAGATCAGATCATAAAGTCTCATTTGCCCAGTAATTTCACTAGCTACAGTGCCCTTCAAACCGGAACACAGTAGTTCATGCGCACTACTGCTTGGCGGCAGAATAACTGGCAAAGCAGTGGTACCTACCTAGACGAACTTTGCAGTAAAGTCCTACCACCTAGTAGTGCCTAAAATTCAATTAATATGCATGTTTAGGATGTTTTTTTATTGATTGGCATCATTTTTATTACTTATTATCCTATTCCCGACGAATTCATAAAATCATAAAAATTGGTAGAGCCGCTTTGAGTTATAGGTGTAATTAATACGACTTTGTCTTGTATATTGTTGTTAGTACTATTTAACATTTGCCTGAAAAATACACGTGAACATAATATGTTCACGTGTATTATGTTTCACGTAATAAAAAAATCCTAAACATGCATATTCATTGACTGTTAGGCAGAACGAAGTAAACCGAGTCACCTAGTATTACATAAATACATAACGCCCATTAATATACATACTTTCTACTGGACCCTCCGGTTGAACAGAATGGAACAATCAAATCAAACTGAAAACAATGAAACTCGAATCGCTTTTTTGCGTCCAAGATCCACATCTCGCAGATCTAGAACGGACCATAAATATCTTGAGAGGTAATAGGTATCGGCAGACCGGATATGAGCAATAAAGAGCAATGGACATGACATCTGCTAACACACGTATTTATGCTAGTTTTTTTTTTTTTTTTTTGGCTCCACACTTTTGTGTATTTAGCCAGTGTCAAGTAATTGATAATATCTCAAGTTAATTAATATCATATAATGTGTCAAGTCAAGTCACAGTCATCAAGTTAAGTCATAGTCTAGTCTAGTCAAGTCATACTCCTAGTAAAGTGGTGGCAACTTTACCAGAAGCTTCTATGGAGTTTTGGAAACAACACGAAAAGAAAAGTTTTACCATCATTATACCACTTTCCCACACTCATGCCTGTAATTCAGCACTTAACAAATAAAATGTCACCAATTTTATGCACTAACACTGAAAATAACACAAGTTTTGGAAAATAATACAATGCGGCGACGCGATCATTTTCGTTTTTTTCCTTGTGCTAGTTGTAACTTTAACCTACTCTATGAAATAATGACACTAGATATTCTTATTTCATTTTGTATCCTCGTAGTATATGTAAGGGAATTGGGAACAGTTTTGTGCACCTATAAAAAAGCTGTCTCCGAGTCGAAAAGTTTACATAACTGTGTTGGAAACGCAGTATATTTTTAGCAATCTATGTTTGAAATCAGTTTTACTAGGTGGTAGGACTTTTCTGCAAAGTTCGTCTAAGTAGGTACCACCGCTTAGCCAGTTATTCTGCCACCAAGTAGTAGTGTGCAAGCACTACTGTGTTCCGGTTTGAAGGGCACTGTAGCTAGTGAAATTACTGGGCAAATGAGACTTTATGATCTGATCTCACAGTCGAGTAATCTTATTACAAGACTGTGCTGATGTCTCGGGATGTTGTGCGCAGTGCAGTGTCACGCGATACTTTATATTTTGGAGTTCTGAACGACACTGTTCTGTTATGGGCGGCCGTATCGCTTAACATCAGGTGAACGACTTGCTCGTCACATCATTCATTAATATAAAAAAAAAGAAAAAAAGTAAAGTGCACTCAGCTCACGCATGTATTCTAGTGAAGATAACTGTAGGTATACCAGGTAAGACGACGTAAATGGAGGTTTCGCGTGATGCCTTCAGATCGCCGAGGAAAACTGAACAATACGCGACCTTATCCACCTAATATTAGTGTTTACTCGATGTGTCGTGGTAAATAAGTGGTCGTCTTGGGTACTCTGCTGACTTTCAGCTATTGTGTTATCAAAATAGTATCTTGATGTTGTAAAGACATTGAAGGCTAAATAAATTCCGTGACTAAGAAAAATCAATTAAGTATATACTTATTTATGAGATACGACTCTACGTTAAAGGCTAACTAAATAAATTCGTCATGGAGTAACTACATAAGTATTTTTCACGAAAACCTGTATCCAAGAGATAAGCGTCACGTGGCGATAGTTACACTTTAATTTAACATATAACATAACAAACATTTGTTTGTACGAAATACATTGCGCCAATTATGGGGAGACGTGAGATGTGTAGTAAGGTAAGGGGTTCGAGGGTTGGGAGACACAGGAAAAGCAGCCTCAGATACTCATCATCACTGGATTTATAGTCGAAGGTCACAATTTTTTATAGCCCTGTGCTCAAAGCGAAGCTCGACTAGCCGTTCTTTTTGCATAGCACTTGTTTATTTTATTGAAATAAAACTTCTTTACGCACCCTTGACTTGGGGAGTAAGCTGGTGAATGCGTAACGAGGCGAACGGAAATTGAAAGTTGTTGGTTAACGTAGATTTCTATTGCCAACATAACAAAGTTAAATATTACTAAAAATTTATATTATTATGTTGGTATGTCCGGTAAAATGACAATTTGCAATTGTTAAGATGGCGACATTAATATTAAACAAAGCAAAAACAAAATTATACCAGCCGATAGATGGAGCTAAACTAAAGAAGTTTTACTTCAGTCGTGTGGTCTAAGGCACACTGATTTTTTACTAAGTACTACGTTATAATCTTTAATAGTAAATACTTATATTCTGCGTAACAAACATTTATTACAACAAACCTGTTTGGCCAATCTTTATTTTTCTTTATTGAAGATACAGATAACGAGATTTTTTGATATAAACATGTCCATAAAGAACGCCCATTAGTTTGTCTAAGTAAAGAACCCACGTGCGATCTATTAAGATGTTCTAGGTATACTAAATATATGTATATAACTTTATGATAATAAATACCAAATCGCTTCTATACAATAAAATGGAATTTAAAACTAATTGCAAACAGGTAAGTGTATGTTCCTTTAGTCACTTTCACGTCTAATGGTTAAACCGATTTCGATTAATCTTAGGCTCAAACTCAAAAAATTAGACTATTTTTAGCATTGTAAAGATAAAACGGGTCTATTCGCGCACAAAAATTATCAAAACAAAATTTTGACTAACCTCGACGTTTCGACCAAGTTTTATTTTTATTTTGTAGTCAACGTCAAAATACAAAAAATACTAATGTTTTGATCAAATTAAATTACAAAAAGTCCGTCCTTGAAAATGTTATTGCCGCAAATAAGCTTATAAATAAAGGTTTTTGGAAAAAAAAAAGATGATTTTTTTATAGTACTGGTGCAACTGAAGCCATTTTTTTTTAACTAATCGGTTTTAATGTAGTTAGCTATGGTATTAAGGTCCGTATTACAGAACGATGCTCAGTCATCGATCGGTCCTCAAGCAGAGATATCATTCATAAAGTGATCAATTAGTGAATGAAATCTCTGCTTGAGCACCGATCAATGACTGAGCATCGCAAAGTAGGTACAAGCAGCGAATCTGTAGTCGTTTTCATTTCCCTCATACATGATAGATGCTCCAAGTAAATTGGATCACCTTCAAAGAACATATATCTACTCTCTAACTCTCTAATACTCGAGCTCACCTTCTTTTTTATCGTATGCACTTTTTTTTTTGTTTGGTTTTGGCTCCACACTTTTGTGTATTTAGCCAGTGTCAAGTAATTGATAATTTATCAAGTTAATGATTTTTACGCAAATATGTGTCAAGTCACAGTCGAAGTCATCAAGTCAAGTCATAGTCAAGTCATAATCTAGTCAAAGTCATACTCCTAGTAAAGTAGTGGAAACTTTACTTGAAGCTTCTATGGAGTTTTGGAAACAACACGAAAAGAAACGTTTCACCATCATTATACCACTTTCCCACACTCATGCCTGTAATCCAGCACTTAATTCGTTAACTGCTGGATTACAGCCACCAAAATGCCACCAATTTTATGCACTAACACTGAAAATAACACAAGTTTTGGAAAATAATACAATGCGGCGACGCGATCTTTTTCGTTTTCCGCCAAAACTCCTACCGGATTTTTAAAAGTAATTTTTAAGTTGTTTTGTTGAAAATGGAGATCTACGTGAATCAGTACAACCCACCTCTCTCTTGCCCCTACAGCAATATACGAAACTTAACTCTCTCTCTCTCTTTATATCTTCACTAACTTATATCTCCCTCTAAACTTCCGTTCGCCTAGTCACGCATTCACCTAAACTACCCAAGTCAAGCTGCGTGCGTAAAGGTTTACCTCAAAAAGTGTGATATAATAAAAATTGTCTCGTAGCACCTGGGGATAGATTCTTACATCTCCGATGTAATAAATGTAGTCGCGAAGACTAGAGGTCAGACACAGATAGAGGTACGAGTAAGAATAGGTTACCGTTGCGTTACTCATCTCATATTTACGTGGCAATTTGTGATGCCACATTATTCAATATAAACACTTAAAACACTTAATAAAAATGAGCTATCTACAGCAGAATCAAATAAGAAGAAGCAAAATGCACTTAAAAACCAACTTATACAGTAAAGATTTTCCTTGTAAAGTCAGAAATAAGTCAGAAAAACACGAAATTTGAGGTAATCTTGAACCTTTTTTATCCGTCTGTGCGGGGTGAGTGCCGTTCAAAGGTTAGGAAGAAAAAAGATATGACAAAGCACACGGCTTTACCCTCAACTTATCCGTTTTCCAACGGGAACTCTCAAGTTTCCGGGATAACAATTATCCTATGTTAATGCCGGTTCATCCGTTATGGCCTCCCCACAAAGAAACAGAAGTTTTAAATAAATTAGTAAATTATGGAAGTAAAGATTTCTATGTGGATTAAGATTCAGGATGCGAAGAAAAAGTGTCCACGGTATTTCCTGTCCGGAGGGTGTCCCTGTTAGAATGTTTCAGGATAAGAGAAGAGAGAGATTTATGGCAATATTTTAGCATTGAATACATAGTTATTATAGCTGAACCTTTTTAGGCTGTGTATAGAAGATACTATACACAAACGAGCATTAAAAGTACATTAATGTCAATTGCCGAGACGGTCCGCGGTCACGAGGACGCCCTGTCTCGTCCTCAACGTTTAAAAAGGCAAATTATATCTATTCAGTCTGTAGAACTGTAAGGTCCATATTACAGAACGATGCTCAGTTATCGATCGGTGCTCAAGCAGAGATTTCATTCACTAATTGATCACTTTATGAATGAAATCTCTGCTTGAGCACTGATCGATGACTGAGCATCGTTCTGTAATACGGACCTTAGACCAACAAAACATAAAATTTCAAGATTTTTTCAAGGGAAATTCTCCGCTGTGACTATAGGTGGACGCTGAGATGAACTGAATCTACCAAAGTGGAAAACTCTAAGGCTAGATGGCAAAGCAGTAGAAAAAATCATAGTACTGTAAAAAAAACTTGAGAGGTGTCAAGGGACACCCCGATAGAACAAAGTTCTTTTCGATTAATTAGTGAAGGTAATTGTAATAAAATTTTAATTAATGATATTTATTTTTATTATTAACAAATATAATGTAATTAGAAAGAATATTTATATAATATGAATGCGGAATAGTAAGACGAAACTAAAATAGAGAAACACGCGCACGCCGCACGGCTTCAAAAAGTGTCGCTACAACTTTTGTTTTTTAATTTTGCCGTCTAGCCCCCTTCCGCAACGCGCGATAAGCAAAAATCATATCGTGAGGCGTATATAAGGCCTAAATTTACAGCGTCAAAGTTTCATTATCGTAACTTCTGATAACGTCTGAAAGATCCTAAGCTATTTTTTTTTTTTGCAAACATATCGAGCATTTGACCACGCTCTCACCTGATGGGAAGTG
This sequence comes from Ennomos fuscantarius, assembly GCA_905220475.3. Lineage (NCBI taxonomy): Eukaryota > Metazoa > Arthropoda > Insecta > Lepidoptera > Geometridae > Ennomos > Ennomos fuscantarius. Next base: position 12,448,060 of record HG992029.1, read on the forward strand.
ACTATGTAGCATGCTAGCCAAAACTTCACACTTATCTCTCTACGACATAGCTACTGCAACTCATTTGGGTGCGTCTTAGAGAGATAGAGTAGTAGCGTAGATAGAGTAGCAAAAATGTTCACTGATAATTTAGTGGATCTCATGCACAAGGCTGAAACTAAAAGTCCGGAGCACAGCAAGTGAGAATAAATAATACAAATAATACAACGCAATTCAATAGAAATTTAAATCGATTTATAATCGCGTTTGCAGTTTGAGCGTTTAACATTTCAATCAACTCTTTCTCTATGCGTGTCATGCCGACACAGCTACTAACATGGATAATTGGAAGTAACGCCCCAGTTGCTAAAGTAGCTCCAATATGCCAGTATTTCAATGCTGTTCAGCGAAAGCACGTTACATAACCCGCTCGGAGCAAAAATGTTCGTTTAGCTATCGAACGATAAATTTCATACGCTCACGGTCGCATAATCGACTTACTATGTGTGATAAGGGTTTATTACTAACCCACGCAGATTCCAATAGGTTTGTGGTGAACGTGAAACCGTAGTAGTTATAGCATTTGCCTGTTGCTTTTATAGTATAAGGTACTCAATCGTTAACTTTTATGCACCTTGTGTTGGTACTTGGCACCTACATTGGTTAGTTCATCTAATCATCGAAGTGAAATTGTATTTCTACAACTATTTATATCGATTCTCAGTATTCATTTTAAACACATATATAGATAGTACCTAATGCATATCGTAGATTTAACGATATTTTCAGCTTCATTAGTTAGCACGTTAGTTCGTTGTTAGTAGGTTTGTTCGTAGTTAGCAGGCTAGTTCGTAGTTAGCAGTTTAATTCGTAGTTAGCAGGTTAGTTCGTAGTAAGCAGGTTACTTCATAGTTAGCAGGTTACTTCTTAGTTAACAGTTACTTCATCGTTAGCAGGTTACTTTGTAGTTAGCAGGTTACTTCGTATTTAATAGGTTACTTCCTAGTTAACAGGTTACCTCCTAGTTAACAGGTTACTTCGTAGTTAGCAGGTTACTTTGTGGTTACTAGGTTACTTCGTAGTTAGCAGGTTACTTCGTGGTTAATAGGTTAGTTCGTAGTTAGCAGGTTACTTCGTAGATAGCAGGTTACTTCGTGGTTTATAGGTTACTTCGTAGTTAGCAGGTTACTTCGTAGTTAGCAGGTTATTTTGTAGTTAGCAGATTATTTTGAAGTTAGCAGGTTATTTCGTAGTTAGCAGGTTACTTTGTAGTTAGCAGATTATTTTGTAGTTAGCAGGTTACTTCGTAGTTAGCAGGTTACTTCGAAGTTAGCAGGTTACTTCGAAGTTAGCAGGTTACTTCGTAGTTAGCAAGTTAGTTCAAATTTGTTATTGTTAAGGTTAAGAATAGTTACTTCAGTATGAAGTAGTATTCCCATAGTACCTTCGTTTTAGCTCTAATATTAAGGAATTTAAGCCAACATAGTCACTTTCCATAAGGTGAGATTGTGTTCAAACGTGCCAGTTTTTGAATAAAAATATCCATTGCTGCGATATTTTCCGCAAATCCAGTAATCTATTGCATACACGTAAAGCTGATTTACTAGGTAACCGTAGTGAAGCCACTAATCATAAGCTCAAACAGGAAAACATCAATAACTGACGAGCTATGACGTTACAGTTAATTTAAACCAAGAGTTAGAATTGGATTCACTTCAACTTGGAAAGTACCTAATAAAGTAATAACTTAATGTGTATATAAAAGATCAAGACATCAAGAAAAGTGAGCCTCAGTTTTGCCACAGAATATAGAATACTAGATAGTTTTGCGTGAACAATAGGTTATCTAAACTTCATACAATTTCAACTGTTAATTTCTCTTCGATTTTTAACCTGTGAAACAACAGCGTGATGGACAACAAAGGATTAGAATGAATGAGAACTTTGCAAGTGTCCACCAGACACGTCCCGGATTCTTAAGGCGTGAACGAAATCTTTTGCTAACATCATCAAACTGTTTCAACATTTATGAATACTATGTAGAGCATTGTTTCTCAATGTTTTCGGTTTGTGACCCCTGCACAATAATACTTTATCAACTTATTATGTTGATTCTTGTATTCAGGTGTATTTACTTTCTTGTCAGACCCTTTTTAATACGAAACACGAACCTTTAGCCATAGCCGTAAAAACTGCCTCTACTATCTAAGCACGATAATAATTATATTTCGTCTAAACGATGATTTATTTTAAGCTGGAGGTTACTTATACCGTAGATTACTTAAGGAGAAAGGTATGGCAAAATAAGCTGGTCAAAATCTATTCAAAGAAACATCGTTGCTAACGTCGTAGACTTAAATATCAATTTGGTCTGTACTTCAACCGCTGACAGCAAATACAATGCGCGCTAAGACTGATTTTAACGGTTTTTAATTAATAATTATGTTTATGATATTGATAATACTGAAAACTACAATATTTAAATGTTTGTTGGGATTACACATAAATTAAAAAAATAGGTAGAAACTCAATAAAATGAATACATAGGAAATTTTTAAAGAAAGTTTTTTTATGCTAAAATGGGCATACGTTTGACAACTCACCTGATGGTAAGTGACGAAGTTGTCTAAGGTGGAGCACGCTTGCCCATGAGATGCCCATTCACTTTGACTTAAAAAGACCCAGGTTATACCCAGGATTTGTTTTCTTGTTTTATGAACTAAATAGGTAGATATTATACTAAACTTAAAGCTCTATTTTCACTAACAAACGTGCCTAAAACACCTTGCTTTCTACATCGTGCGCTTGTACGTGTTACGATTTAAGTAATTAAGTAATCTAATGAAATAGAAATTTCCAGATCTATTCTGTTAAGTAATACAGCGATAACAGAATCGTTGCAAGTTATCGCTGCTACAATTATTTTAAAGTATTTTTGTTACAAATGTAATGAAAGTTAAGAAACAGACATTTTTTGGAAATGCGTCACTTAACTGATTCCCAAACTTTTTAGTTAATTCCATTTTTAAATGAGCTGGATAATGTCACGGCTTTGAATTTTAAAGAGTGCTTTAATTAATTGCATAGATAAACTTTACACAAACCGGAATCTAGGCGGTATAGACGCCAATTTGTAAGTATACTTAAACAAGTGTATTTGTAAATATACTTGTTTAAATGAATATATATGATTATGAACACTTAATTAAGTACCAGATAGGGCTCTTGCCGTGATCCCTTTGGACATTAGAACATTCATTTCAACCGGGTTTTCTTCACCGCTTCGGCCGCGTACGAAACCAAACTTTCGTAACCAGTTCCGATCGAAGACTTTTTCATCCTTGTACGAAACCAGTTGCGAACCAGTATTTTGAGCTAAACGTCGGATCAAAGAGGAAATTTTAGTTATTATTACTGGTTTTGTCCCGATTTAATGACATCCTAGTATCATTTCTTTTTGACAGCCTCTGTGGTGTGGTGGTTGAGCAGGTCGGATCATAACCCAAAGGCAGCGTGTTAGATTCCACGACAGGATGCATAAGTATGTGTGCAAAGAAAAAAAGTACAAATACTTGTTCTGAGTCTGGGTGTTGTGGGTCCTCGTAGTTCCTGGGTCCCTAGATGCAGGGAATCCTTGTTAGAGTCCAGGATCTATGTATGTGATCGTTGGGCGATATCATTATTATTTCTAACTCACGTCCATCATTTTTACTCGCAAAATTTGATCGCTGTGACGCATGAACCAATATTTGTCCTAAAAATGAATCAAATTCAAACAGCTTGGTGGCGTGAAAGCTGAGCATAAAGTACGAGAACAGTACCTAATTCATTACGTATAGGCTACATGATTGGCAGCATTGATTCGAGCAGCATTGAACAAGATAAAGAAGCCGGAGTCAACGCATCGACAACGGAAATAGAGAGCTGAGAAAGCTAAGTCTACCGATTCACGCTTGAGATTGCGTGACGCGCTAAAATAAAGCTATGATAGTATTTTTTTTTTTTTTTTTGTTTGGCTTCACACTTTAATGTATTTAGCCAGTGTCAAGTAATTGGTAATTTTTCAAGTTAATTAATAATGTATATATGTCAAGTCTAGTCAAGATACAGTCCAAGTCATCAAGTCAAGTCATAGTCTAGTCTAGCCAAGTCATACTCCTAGTAAAGTGGTGGCAACTTTACCAGAAGCTTCTATGGAGTTTTGGAAACAACACGAAAAGAAACGCTTCACCATCATTATACCACTTTCCCACACTCATGCCTGTAGTCCAGCACTTAACAAATAAAATGCCACCAATTTTATGCACTAACACTGAAAATAACACAAGTTTTGGAAAATAATACAATGCGGTGACGCGTCTTTTTCGTTTTCCCGCCAAACTAGTATTAATTTCTGAGTATATAATAGTGTGGAAGCAATATTTTGTCGAGGTAAAGTTAAGTTTGAAGCTTTTTGGTTTCATAACGTTACTTGTCGGGAATGTAATCCTAAAGTAGGTATTTACCCGTATTATATGACTTGTAAAACATATTTTGCAATGGTAGTATTTTCTGCTTAGTACATAATAGTGTGGAAGCAATATTTTGCTTAAGTAATGTTAAGTTTGAAGCTTTTTAGTTTCATTACGTTAGCTATTGGGAATGAAATCCTAAAGTAGGTATTTACCCATATATATGACTCGTGAAAAAACCTTGCGGCTTCATCCGATGAAATATATCCTGTGTTCAAAATTTTTAATATATATTGTTATGAAATAATTTAAAATCCGTTTTAATTAACGGCGTTTTAGCGCTGAGTGATAATTGTTATCAAATATTATACATACTACATACTAACATATGCACTACATAGATCTATATTAATAAAAAGGCTTTGGCCTGAGTAAATTTTTTTTTCACATCACAATCATCATCACTATCTAGTAATAAGATTACTAAACTGTGAGATCAGATCATAAAGTCTCATTTTCCCAGTAATTTCACTAGCTACAGTGCCCTTCAAACCGGAACACAGCAGTGCTTGCGCACTACTGCTTGGCGGCAGAATAACTGGCAAAGCGGTGGTACCTACCTAGACGAACTTTGCAGTAAAGTCCTACCACCTAGTGAAATGCACCTAATAAAATAGTAAATGACTACCTAACAACGTATAGCCCAAACCACTGGAGGGATGGATTTTGGAAGGTGTAAAGGTTTTAAAAAATTAGGAGACCAATTAGGTGTTAAATTTATCATGAAGAAACGCGCTATTTTATTAATGTGATCGTTGGGCGTTATTATTATCATTTTAAAATATTAGGAAATATGTATGTGAATTAGGAATTTCTTTTCAGTATGTTGTCAGTTATTTAATATACCTATCTAAATTACAAATCATTATCTAATCGATGCAACACTAAGTACCTTAAGGAATTAATAAAGGTCGCGTTACAGCACTTTTTTTTGGTTCTATAGAGCTCTGTGCAAAGTTTAAAATCGTATATCATAACTTGACGTCAAACATGGTGTTCGGCGCATAAAATGTGTCAATTTTGCGGTTTTTTTTGTTTACGTAATATATATGGATGTTAAATAAATATTGTAATATTTGACAGCATCTGTGGTGTGGTGGTTGAGCAGGTCGGCTCATAACCTGAAAGCGGCGGGTTCGATTCCCGCGGCAGGACAAGTATTTGTGCACAGAAATAAAGCGCAAATACTTGTTCTGAGTCTGGGTGTTGTGTGATCATGGTTCTCATAGTTCTTGGATCCCTAGACATAGGGAATCCTAGTTAGGGTCCAGGATCTATGTATGTCATCGTTGGGTGTTATCATTATTATTATAATTATTATTGTATCTAGCCATTCAGTAGTGGATAAAATTCACTTTTGCACTCGGATTCGAATAATAGATAAATAGAATCTTTCCGAGCTTGTGAGGTGAAAACAAAATTGTATGTTATTTCTTTGGTCCTTCGAGACGGATCACTGTCAATTTTACGCAAGTCGTCGTCGTCGAGTGTACATATCACCGGAGCTAAGTACGGTCTATCCTATTTACTTTCACCGCTAAAACTTCATTATGTTACCTTGGAAATGGATCATGAAATCACACCTTTAATTTTAGCTAATTCCATAGGAGAGCGCGTTTGCGGCGGGTAATATTAAGGCGAGTGGTTTGATTTGATTTCATCATTTCCATTCCATCTTGTAGGCATAATGTTGCTAATTTGAAAATTACGAAACCGTGTTACAATAATAACGAAGCGTATGTAACTTGCCCTAAAACGGAACGGAAAAGAAATAAATAATAAATTAACGCCCAACGATCATATACATAGATCCTGAACCTAATTTAAACTCCCTGTATCTAGGGATCCAGGAACTAAGACAACAACACCCAGACGCAAAACATGTACAATAAATTGCACTTTTTTCTTGTGCAGAAATGCTGGTGCAGTAACGGGAATCGAACCCGTATCATCCAGGTTATGAGCCAATCTACAGCACCTACCACAGCACAGAGATCGATATTAGATTGTCTTATAATGGAAATGCAAGCTTGATTGGATTCATAATAAAATAGATAAGCTTTTACTTCAGGAACTGATATGAAGCTCGTGCGCTTCGAGAGGCGAGGAAAAATATTATCAATCCATTTTAAACTCAGTGGTTCAATGACAAAGAACAAAATCCATCCGTTCTTGATTCAAAATGCGTTTTCTATATTTTAGTTATTTATTTAATTCAATAAAAATTATTATCCTTTTAATTTCGCAGAAGTGTTAAACAGTGTAATATTTGACTTACCATACATAGGTACTCAGAAGTGAGAGGTAAGTTATGAACAAGTATTCAGGGTGTCATTTGCATATTATGCCGGTGTTTTTCCCAATTATTTATTCAACGGGTGTCAATAACCGTGTCGGATGCCGGGCTGCAGTAACTGTGCCGCTAGACTGTGCTAATGAGGAATGACAATTGTTTCAATGGAAAGACTCTCTAAATTCACCACGGAGCGAGCGCGGCAATAGCTTGGGTTTTTGGTCTTGAAATGACGTTGAATACTGCTGGGTGACCGAGTGACTGAATTGGTTAATTCAAGACTGTGATATAAATCTTCACTTTGACGGCGATATTTCTGTGTAAGAGTATTTAAAAATAAAGTTTTCTTGGTATCAATTATCTCGTACTCATATCTTCTAATGCCTTATTGCTCCACGCAGATTCAAAGTCAAAGTCAAAACATTTATTGCAAATAGGCTATTTCATTTTTACAAATCAATATTATATTAGTTACTAGTTGCGCCCCGCGGTTTCACCCCCGGATAAAAAGTAACTTAATTATTTGCTCGTCCCACGGGAAAAAGTCACTTTTCCGGGATAAAATGTATATGTTAATCCAGTGTTTAAGCTATCTTGGTACTGAATTTCATCCAAATCCATTCAGACGTTTGAGCGTGAAGGAGTAACAAACACACACAAACTTTCGCCTTTATAATATTAGTGTGAGTGTGATTTTACCAAGCATATAAAATTACAAAGTGCTTATTGTCAAATAATATATAGCAATCCCATTATTGATTGCTAGTGCAAGTCTGGTATAATATTCTTCGCCTGATACCTATTACAAAATGTCATTGACGCTGTGTAATATCTAGTCATGGAACATTGGGGTCAATCTCGGAAGTGCAATCAAGCTAAACGACGTAATAATTGATATTATCTAAACCGCAGATCTCCGTTTTCAGTGTATTTTTCTACAATATGCCGTTGCCTAGAGTTGCCTTTGTTACTAGATCAAGTCTATAGTTCATGCTTTTGTTACTAGATCAAGTCTGATGGTATAATGAAATCGTGCAGTCCCAGCCTCGTTTCCCGTCACTAGAGCACGATGCGCCCGCGCCGGCTGCCGGTGAGAGGAATGCAAACGAATGCAAACGAATGCAAGCAAGAATATCGTCGCCTTTCACACGCCACCACCGTTAGTTTCGTCTACAGTACTACTAACTACGTATTCTGTGATTTTCACATCTTTATTTGACTGTTTCGTACCAACATGCAGTTGACTTAACTTGCTTCTTTATTATTATTTTTAATATGTTATTGAATGATGTGACGAGCTAGTGGTTCACCTGATGTTATGTGACACGGCCGCTCATAACAGATCAGTGTCACTCGGAACTCCAACATGTAAAGTTTCGCATGACTGCTGCAATGCGCACATCATCCTGAGACATCAACACAGTCTGGTAATAAGATTACTCGACTGTGAGATCAGATCATAAAGTCTCATTTGCCCAGTAATTTCACTAGCTACATTGCCCTTCAAACCGGAACACAGTACTGCTTGCACACTACTGCTTGCACACTACTGCTTGGCGGCAGAATAACTGGCAAAGATTTGCAATAAGATTACAAAGCCAGTAGTTTATAATGTTATCGTAACGTAAATTCCTTGAATACATTGGCTGGGTTTCCTGATGGCCATTTTTTACATAGAATATATATTGGTTGTGCGATTTAAACGGTTTGCATTAGCAAAGAAATTAAAGGAAGTTTTGGCGGGAAAACAAAAAAGATCGTGTCACCGCATTGTATTATTTTCCAAAACTTGTGTTATTTTCAGTGTTAGTGCATAAAGTTGGTGGCATTTTATTCGTTAAGTGCTGGATTACAGGCATGAGTGTGGGAAAGTGGTATAGTGATGGTGAAACGTATCTTTTCGTGTTGTTTCCAAAACTCCGTATAAGCTTCTGGTAAAGTGGCCACCACTTTACAAGGAGTATGACTTGACTAGACTATGACTTGACTTGATGACTTGGACTGTGACTTGACTTGACTTGACTTGACATACATATATGTTACTTAACTCGAAAAAATATCAATTACTTGACACTGGCTAAATACACAAAAGTGTGGAGCCATACCAAAACAAAAAAAAAAAAAGAATTTATACAGAAACCAGCAATAATCAACCATAAAAGTGAGCATAATCTAAAAGTACTGTTTATAAAGAATTTTTAAAGGTCTTAGAAAGGCATTGAGTTCATGTTATGAGACTAGAACATTTGTCCCCGTAAGACAATTTTCTATAGTATGTGTTAGTGGCGCACAATGTCACTAGCAGGCACTTGTGCAAATACGTTGTTTTTAAAATGATACCATTGGATACCTATCGTGATCAGGCGTGACGCAACCATGGCTTAGCGACATGTATTTACGCAACCTGCTCATTGTTTCGAACACAAACACTATATGTTAATCACGAAATATTAACCATCGCTTGCTTTACATCTCGGTTTAGTGGAAAATGTTTCGCTAGAGCTCATCACAGCATCATCCTCCACACTTTTAACAGCCTCTGTGGTGTGGTGGTTGAGTTGTGTAGTGTACTTTAGGTTTGATTCCCGCGGCAGGACAAGTATTTGTGCGCAGAAACAAAACCCCGCAAATATTTGTTCTGAGTCTGGGTGTTGTGGAAATGGTCCTCGTAGTTCCTGGATCCTTCGACACAGGAAATCCTAGTTAGGGTCCAGGATCTGTATATGTGATCGTTGGGCGTTATTATTATTATTATATCTTCACTACATATATATGTTTAATGATCTTGTTACAGAACCTCGTATATTCGGGTATAGTGTCCGGAGTTAATTTTCAGAGCAAAATAGATAGCATAAGAAGTGTAAACGTGAAATATTATATCGATACACATAATCATTTATGAACACTGCTGATCGAATTCATGACTATGGTTGAAGTGTGTCCAATGTATTAGCGATAAGGGTCCACCAAACCAAAATCAGGTAAGTTACTGACTAATGCATAGCAAAGCCGTGTCTAAATTCCAGATCATACCTATACAACTGTAGTAAGTGGTTATACCTAATGCGCACTTGGCTGACAGAATCAGTGATTACGTAGGACATAAAATTAATAAAACACACTGGTTAACGTTTCCATCGTTATCGTAGAGAACCGGACATCCTCAGTAATGGAACTAGGACGAACTGGAATCCGATTATACAATACAATACAAGTTAATCTTATTATGTGTGGCATAAAGCCCAGAGACTTGACGAAGAATCTTTGAACCGTAATAAGTAACCCTTTTTCCAAGAAAATAATGATAGCATCTTATTCAATAGATTTATAGAGACCTTCCTTCCTTCAAAGTATTTTTGCGTTTAGGTGTTGTTCTTAGATATAATAAATTTGTGGCTCTACTTATGAGCGTAGCCAGGACTTGGTGGAGAAGCGGACACCCAAAAGTAAATAAATACATAAAATAAATTTTATATATAAAGAAGTATACTAATAGAAGTATACGAAATCTTCGAAATTGGTTCTGTTACTGTACCATTATTCGCCAAGGACATACCCACATAATACAAATTTTTAACTTTGTTATGTTGACAATGGATATCTACGTTTTTGGAGACTTTGTCGCAATAAAACAACTGAACTCCAATTAACTTCGGACGTATATTTTCTTGTCGATTGACACAGAGCACGGCACAGGGCAGTTCTCGTGCTAATACACACGTTAATATACACCCACGAACTAGTATTGTTAACATGTAGGAACACCGTGATATTCTTTGCCGTGCTCACACCACTGCCGTGAAAAAACCTCTTAGTGATCTAGGTGGTAGGACTTTATTGCAAAGTTCGTCTAGGTAGGTACCACCGCTTTGCCAGATATTCTGCCGCCAAGCAGTAGTGCACAAGCACTGCTGTGTTCCGGTTTGAAGGGCACTGTAGCTAGTGAAATTACTGGGCAAATGAGACTTTATGATCTGATCTCACAGTTTAGTAATCTTATTACTAGATTGTGCTGATGTCTCTGGATGACGTGCGCAGTGCAGTGTCACGCGAAACTCTATACTTTAGAGTTCCGATTGACACTGCAACTGATATGGGCAGCCGTGTCGTTTAACATCAGGCGAACAGCTAGCTCGTCACGTCATTCCTTAACATCGTGTCGGCTCTGTAGTGGTGTGCCAGTGGCGTATCGAGACGCCACACGTTGACCAGTACACTCTAGTACTCCCTAAGTTTTTACTTCAATAAATTAAATGTGGGGAGTTGAGAACCCAATTACAACAAACTGTACAGGAAATAAGGATGCGCGAAGAGAACGCCGAAAATTGCACATTTTAAGAAAATCTAGATAAAGATCTAGATACTTAATTGCCGCTATTTTCAAAATTAGAGCTTCCAACCTTAATAAAATATCCACACCCTAATTTCTAAATAGCCTTAACTAACTACGGTGTAAATTACGTCCTAATTGAGTATCTTAATTTATATTGGCATATAAGAGATGGTTGTGAAATCAGTACAAGCACGGTTTTATTGTACCCATTACAATACGAAACCTTAGAATTGTTCTTGAACAGGTTATACTTACAAACTTCGTAAATACACGTATATTACTTTTCGGAAACTCTTATACAAAGGCTCGAATAGCCCCACGTTGCGATATGAAATCAAAATAATAAAACAGAGTCTACAAAAACTTACTTGGTATGGTACATTCTAAATGCTTTAGGATTATTAACTTTGCCAAGTTGCCATCTAACTAATTTAGATAGATGATAATTAAGTATGTCGTAATGTTTATATCCATCACCAAATTTGTATTTTTCTCAATTAGGTAGGTGTAATTGAGAAATTAGTTAAATGGCGATATAACTGAGGCTCCCAACATGATGATCTTCAAAACTAGATTGAAACGCTGGCTTATCGAGCAAACTTTCTACAGTTTTGACGAGTTTATGACAATAAAATAATAATAATAACAAATTTAATTCATAATTTATAATATATACAATTTCTAATGTAATTAATTGTATTAAAACACTCATATTTTATTTTATTTTTTCAATTTATATGACTCTAAGTAGTTACTTATAGTTATTCGTTTTTATACACTATGCACGATATTTTTTATATTGTGTACCTAATGACTTGTAAACTTAGTTTACCAATAAATGAGTATTTGAATGGCCACTTGGAAAATATACCTACGTAATCTGGACTCTACCCAACAGTGAAACATACTTACTAACACAACACAAATAAGATAGGTACAATACAATATAATGTTCTTATATGAATAAATAAAAACTGATCCCCGTCTGTATTAAAATTTTACAGCTCTTTAATTCGCACTTATCTCTTTAGGACGTACGTACAAGGGTAAGAGCGAACTTAGAATCTGGCTTAAGTGCAGACAGGCATTATAGTACTAAGGTAAGTTAAAACCAAGGTATTTAAATTATTATTTTATTATTATTATTATTATATTTTATTTATACTAAGAAATAAAATAGGTATTTGTTTTCGCTAAAAGGTCTTGTAGAATCTTACGAGAGGCTCGCTCCAGGAAATCCAATTATTGTCACAATAGTGCGGCCGCGACTTGGACGCCTAGTTAGAGTATTATGTTATTATGTTTATATTTTGTGCCGCTTACTGTACGTTAGGGTTGCCAGTTGCCATCCATAGATCTCTCAAAATAAATTCATTAAAAAATGTAGAAGCTTTAGGTATTATCATCACAACATTCGAGTTAAGATTCTTGGTGATGCAGCTATAAAAACGGTGGAACAGTAAGTCAATTTCAAGCTCTCAAAAAACTATCGATTTGCAGCATAAAGACAACAGATTCTTCGGTATTTTATGATGTTGCAAGTAATTAAGTAATTATTTATTATCGACATAAATAAATGAGTGCCTAAAAGTGTAATAGTAGTTTAGTTTTTCTTTTAGTTTTGTGATTTTTACGACCCGGATGTAGGACAACTCTTATATTTTATTTTTAGAACTAGAAGGTTTATTTTAGCCCGATTCTTATGCAGTGCTTATTATGATAAAAACTTGGATGAAAATGAAACTAAATAAAGTTTCGTTTCATGCTATTACAGTGTACAAAGTGCGTCCAAGAAAACAAATTACGTCGACTTTCAATGAACTAATAACAATATAGCCCGGTAACAGCCAAAAAGGCTAAAGTACCCATTTTCTCGCAAATATAAATATCTTACTTAATTTGTATATTCAACTAGGGGTTAATAAAAAACTGCTACCTATATTTACTTACAGAGTCACATAAGTACCTAGATTCCACCATGTATTATGAATTATTCTTGATAGTTATTTATAAACTGTGATATCATCACAAACTAAAAGATAATAAACAAGCCGTTAGGAGAATTTGTTTAAAAACACCTTTACTGTAGTGATTTATTGATCGTACCGTTAACATTTGTGGTCACGAAAGTTATTAAAATATATTTTGACAAGCGTCAACCCTAAATAACCTAGTAGTACCCAGTATGGAATAGACAAAATGACGCATTCATAGACTGAACACCGGACGAAGTGACAGTTTTGGAAGAAGGAAACACAAGCAGCCTGCCTACTTATACCTAAGCAAGCGCCAACGTAACGGTAAAAATAGCGATCATAACAGGGAAAAACTAATATTTAATTAAAAGTTATCCTCTGGCAAGATCCCACTGACGCTTGTAGGCACCTGCGAAACTGGGGAGGGTACTGTGGGCAGACTCAAGTTCGAACTCAATTTGCACTTCGTGTGAATTTTCCAACTTTTTAGCATTTCAAAGGCTTCCATGGGTTCTTTAGATTAACTTGCAACTAAAAGGAAAGAAATTTTTGAATTGTTGGCGAATCTTATAAATCTATTCGCAATTGAAACACAAATTAGTAGAAGTACCGTTAATTGCCTGTTTACAATTTATATACGCACTTCACTGGCTGATAATCATCTATCATGTAGGCTATGATTTAATAAAAAATTGAAAAAAGGCTGCGTTTGTGGGCCTCAGTTCAACGCACAGGTCGACGATCTTAGCTCCAGTGTACCGTACGCTGGCCATAAGAAACGTACGGCCTACCTGACCAAACGTGGAAGACACTCACACACTGGCAAATCACCTAATGCAAATCAGCTCCCCGACGCTGCCGGGTTGGCGGCGTGTTCTCGGAACTTGACGTCATGCACGCAGAGAATAAGACAGGTGCCTTTACGATGACCCCTCCCGAATAGCTGGGAGTGCCGATCAATTGGCATTTGGGAAAAACGACGCAGTCAATTAGTAATTGTTTCAGAGCACGCGTTTGTCATTGTGATAAGATAGCTTTTTATAGAATTATTCATCGTATTTTAATTGGATTTTACCATCCTTGATCTGGATTGAAATGGAATGATGAATTGTGATTTGATCATGAAAAGTATAGTTAATTTACCCACTATACTTTGATGTCGGCCTATAAAGAAAAACCACAATAAAAAATAAGGCAATTAGCTTACTTAGCCAAAATATGTACCGGTAGCGGTACCTTTCTCTGGCTTCTATAGGAATGTCATCTTTATCCACAAAACCACTCGAGCTCGTAACGACCGAACAGGTTTCGAATTCCGCTGCGCTATTATAAATGCTGTCTAGTCGCTACCCATCAGCGGAACATTAAAGAATATCTTTATGGCCTTCAGACACCATAGCGTTGGGATGAGTAAAAAAATGTAAAATGTTAAGTCAACTTTTAAATGGGGTAGGAATAATGGGCTACCTGGCTATTCAATTGTTTTGGTGAGGGTAGAGTATGAGAAAAGGCTCGAGATCAGCTGTCTGGTATGTTGTTATTTTACAAAATCTAAAACACAGGTATTTGGAATTGATAAATAGTACCTCTTTAACATAATATTATTATATTTACATACAATAGGAATAAAGGTTGCAAAAGAACTAGATCTTCTAGGCGTTAAAGCCGTGTAAGATGATAGAGAAACTTTATGAGAGATATAGCCTTTTGTAGCCTAAGCTACGAAAAATACATTCCGATAGGTATTTCAAAAAGCAAAAACTAAAACGCCGTAATGTACAACTAAGCGTACTTTTAATCAAGAATGTACACATGTAAGTATAAGTATGGGTATATCTAGGTATTATTGCCTTCGTGTTCACGATACTATTTGTATTAAAGTCCCGGTGCATTCACACGAATCAAGCGAAAGAAATTGTTTTGCGTCGGTCAGTCAAGTTGCAGAGTTATGTATAAAATTAATCAAGTACTTTTGCTCTACCCGCCTTCGACGAGAGAATGATACCATAGAATATTATAAAGTACGAAACAGACTTTCAAAATTTTGACTTTAGTATTTTTTTAATATACTAATGCTGTTTGTCTTTGCCATTCTTTACAGCGTCACCGGGCGGGAGGTAGGTAGGTATATCTGCTTGTTGTCTCGTTGTTGTTACTCCATCACCATCTTTCTCAAGTATCTATATTATAAATATAAAATTCCAAGTCTTGACTGACTGACTGACTTATATATCAACGTAAGCCTAAACCGCTGGTCCTAGAGACTTGAAATTTGGAGGTTGTGTTCTTTGCAAAGTGTAGGTATCCACTAAGAAAGGGTTTTTCGAACCCTTTTAGGGTGGTTGAATTATCTTTGAAAAAAATTCTTCGGTTCCTATAGGCCACGTGGGCGAAGCCGCGGGTAGAAGCTAGTATTTTATAAGTACTAACTGCGCCGCGCGGTTTCACTATGGGTATGTTAAACCAACATAGGTAGGCATAAACTATCTCCATTCCAAATTTCATTCAAATCTGTTGTGTTGTTTCGCCGTGAAGAGGAAACAAACATAAACACAAACACAAATTTCGCATTTATAATATTAGTGTGATAATGGGATTCTGCAATCCCAATTCATTATAGACTGTACCAGATATTCCGCCCGCTGCTGACACCGACAAAATGTAATAATAATACCATGCAGGATAAAGATCCTCCAACAAACCTAGATACAGTCAAACCGTGTGGATTCTAGCCCGCCCGACCAGTATTTAATAATAATTATGTATGTATATAGCACCTAAATTTTCCCGTGGTCGTGTGGCCCGGCGGTATGTGAATAGGACGACCCCGACTCTTCTCAGGGTGCCGTAAGAGACGGCTTCGGGAATATCCAGGGGTAGTAGCCAGTAGCATTCTCCTCGGTACATTCGAATCTTCTGCGATCACCAAGCCAAGCGTTTTGATTCTGCTGATGTGCGACATCTTCCGTTGGCAAATAAACCTATTTGTTAGTTCTGAAGATATAAAATTACATCTTCGTCTAATACTTACCTATCTTTTCAACCTACCTATCTTTCTCACAATCAAAGTATCATTAGCAAAATATCACCATATTCATTTACAAAACTAGCTATTATTAAAAACCATTTTGTAATGATGATCCAGTCGTGCTCATAAAATCGATAAACCAGGAAATAGAAAATGTCAAATCGACAAACTACATAAGCTGATAGATACCTATAGCCTACCTATTTACATTTTATAGATACAGTCGAGAGACTATATGTAAATCAAACCTATTCATTGGTTTTATAGACTTTGTGTCATAAGTACCTATATTAGTTTTAGAAAGAATAGGTACCTACCCACCTACAACCTTTTATCTAATGTTATGTTAAACTTTTAAACAAAATATACAAACTGATGATAGGACTTTACTTTACATTACCCACCTTATCAAACGATCATTATGATTTACAATTTAATATTCATACCTAGCTTATCAATACATTTTATCAGATATAAATTATAACAAATATGCCGAACTGTTTGAAAAATTGTTCCATGGAATTCTTATAGTGAATTCCGGTCGGACGATAGTGCAGAAGTCCCTGATAACTATTTAATTATTTTAAAATTGATTGTCGGATAACACCTGCGTGGATTGTTCTATCGTTTATGTCATTATTGATTTAATTATCTCTCGCAGCGAAACTCCGAAGCAGTGAGTCAGCCGCGTTCGCGTTTAGTGTTTACTTCGGCTGCAATCACTGCAACCGAGGGTAGATTTCAAAACAACGCTCCGCTGCTGCGCCTTGCACGTAGGTACCCGTTATCATACCCATAACTATCAGCTCTATATAACTCGCACTTTTGCAGCAACCGCTCACGACTGATAAATATGCAAAAGGAAATAGCTGGTGTAGAAATCGGCCGTGTTGGAATTTCATGCATGACTCGACTAATACCGGATCAGCAGCCGCTACTATTGTTTTTCGAACGGCAATCACGTCTTCGCGTGTAGCGATAACAGATATCGAGGCAAGGTCAACTCACCGGGTCGATGTCCGCCTCCCAGACGTCCTTCAGATCGTTGGAGATGTCGAAGTAGGCCTCCATGTCGGGGCCGGAACAGCGGGGCTCCGCCTGCTAGAACACTCGAACTCGCACAACACAAACTGTCACTCTCTCGTCCTTTCCCGAGCGGAACTCGGAATGTAAACTTCACTGACGGTGCTGTCCAACGTACGTAGATTTCACAGAGCACTGTGCATTATCACAATTTGAGTTTCACTATCGACGCCCATTTGTTTCGGCAATAAAGTATTTTTATGAAGTTTCACTGCACGCGATACGTTTGGAGCGAGCAACGGTGAGCGCGATCGCGGCGGGTGTCGGCCGGCGAATGCCAGCGGGCGGACGCTTGCCCGCCGCTCCCTTCACCTCACACCAAGCCCCGCGATACTCTCATTCATAACGTAACAGGGGGTAAAAACATCACGACACGGATCAGGGGGTGCCTACTGCCTACTCCACAACACGCTATAATTATATGGGTACTTATCCGAATAGACGTCGAGAGGAGCCGTGGGAACTGTCGTAAGGCCAATGACAAAACACTGTGAGATTTTCTAAAGTTTATTACATTAACTTCTTGCTTAGGTTATTGTATAAGATATAATTAAATAAAATATGCTCCTCGAATACATTTTCGGGAATAAACACAAAATAATGTAAACATGCAAAAATAAAATGCATATGAATTATTAGGTAAATGGTTTTCTTAACAAACTTTCCTGTTTATGCTACGAAATAATCAAGATGGTTACTATATAAATATTTTATACTTTAAAAATATCTTATAATTTCATTGCAAAAAGTAGCGTATCACAAATTTGTCTAATACAATATAGTTTTGGATATTGTCAAGATATCATATTACGTAAAAAGCTGAACAGTTTACTGTAATCGCTACCTATTTTTTTTCTCCATTGAAGTATTGTAAATGTTTCTGTGTCTGTGAGATAACAAATGCTAGTCCACTTTACATAACAAAATGAAACAATATTTATATTCACGGTCTAAAGCTAAATTGTGTTTTAAAAGCAGATTCCTTACATTACAGACATAAATATATTATAATTATCTGTAACATAAAAGACTGGTATCTGTAGTAGAAATCTAACAATAAAATAGTAAATTCCATCTATAAAATATTGTTTATTAACGGGATATTTACTATGCAATTTGTTTATAAGCAAAAAAATTCCTTTCAATAAATAGGGTTAAACGGACCTGAGAAATTCTTGGGTGATATTATCATCTTAAATATTTATTCATAAATTATCATTTAACGACATTACTACTACGGTTTCGATGAAATTTATATAAGACCATTTGAACTGAAAGAATTATCCAAATCAGAAAAAAAAAATTCCTCAGTAACATTAATTATCATATTCTTTTTTGTTTAGCTTATATTATCAATATGGAATAAATAATATCACTAATATTAAACGCAACAGTTATCTAAATAACGCCCGGAATTACCCGACCATAAAAAGTGGTACATACTAGTGTATACCTACTACATTTGTAGTACATACTAGTATATACCTACTATATTTGTAGTACATGCTAGTATATACCTACTATATTTGTAGTACATACTAGTATATACCTACTATATTTGTAGTACATACTAGTGTATACCTACTATATTTGTAGTACATAGTAGTATATACCTACTACATTTGTAGTACATACTAGTGTATACCTACTATATTTGTAGTACATAGTAGTATATACCTACTACATTTGTAGTACATACTAGTGTATACCTACTATATTTGTAGTACATAGTAGTATATACCTACTACATTTGTAGTACATACTAGTATATACCTACTATATTTGTAGTACATAGTAGTATACAGGGAGTAACAAAAACCCTGTTAAATAAATGAAGTATGTGTACAGATCATTACAAGTAGTCATATAAAAATGTCTAACAATACCTAAGTTATACGTATCTGAAGTTACAGGCAGTATCTAAATACAAAAAAATAATACCATTTCCCAAAAATGTTTGTGCCACAAGCCGTGCCTATTTTTAAATAGCTAAGTAACTAAGGTAAAAGTAGACGCGGAACCGACAAACGGGGGCCGCCTTTGTCGGCTCTTTTGTAGGATGCCGCTCCTGCACCTGTGTGCCTACGGGGAAATGGGGTGCGCGGGCGGTGCGGCATAGGCGCGGCGCGGCCCGCGGCTTACGCTCAGTCGCACGTGCTCTCTCATGCAATTTAGTCGTTTCCAGTTTGACCGTCGCGAATTTAGTGTCGAGTGTGATGTCGTATTCTAACGACGAATACTACAATATGTTAATGTGCCTTGGTAGAAGTCACAATAATTATGCGGCAGCACGTAGAGAATACGAGCATAATTTTTCTATTTCGCGTGGAATTGAGTTACCGTCATTAATGGCATTCCAGCGATTGCACTTACGTGTTTACAACACCGGTAGTGTAACGGGCCGTGATCAGCAAAGATTTGATGCTGGAAGACCACGAGTATTACATGATGCTGAAGAACAGGTGCTCGATATGTTTGTGCAAGACCCAACACGTAGCACACGCAGCATGGCAAGAGAAATTGGAATTAATCACATGCGTGTATGGAGGGCATTGAAGGAAGACGGTCAGCACCCGTTTCATTATCAACGAGTGCAATCATTGTTGCCCAGTGATTATGAGCCCAGAGTGGCATTTTGTCAGTGGCTTCTCGACCGAGTGGCAGATGACGCAGAGTTTTTGAGTCGTATTTTATTAACCGACGAATGCTCGTTCGTCCGATCTGGCGTTTTTAACTGCCATAATGAGCACGTATGGGCTGTGGAAAATCCAATCCGCCAAATCAGCATTTTGATTGATTGACTGAACATGAAAATCGCCTGCCGACAGATGTGTTTTTGAAAGCTCTTTTAAGAGCTAAAAATTACGTACTTATCTTGTTTCTTGACAATACAAAATCACACGTGAATTCGATTGTTTAGAGTGTGGCAGAAAGGCGCGCAGCACTTGTGTGCCTACCACTATTGGTCAAAGAGATCTTTTACGTCATTAAGTTCAGTCTCGCAATCCTACAACGTTGTGGTATGTGGTATAGGGCACATAATCGTATGAAAAACGCTTAAAAAGTAATCTGTGGAATAAATAGCTTCTAGTTCCGTCGCAGTAGGTATGCAAGTTGAATAGACTTAGCGTACCATGGCGGGCGGTGCGGGGTGCGGGCAGGCAGCAGGCTGCGTCGGTGGTGCAAGTACCTATGTTGTCAATATCTGAGGTCGTAAACATTTTTAGTAACGGCATAAAAGGTTTTAATAAAAAGCACACGTAAGTTTTGTATGTCTCGTATTGAAATAGAACTAGTATTACTACAACCTTGAGTTGACACTGGATACGCAGCTCGCGGATATAACAGGGTTTTTGTTACTCCCTGTATACCTACTACATTTGTAGTACATACTAGTATATACCTACTACATTTGTAGTACATACTAGTATATACCTACTATATTTGTAGTACATACTAGTATATACCTACTATATTTGTAGTATATACTAGTATATACCTACTATATTTGTAGTACATTCTAGTATATACCTACTATATTTGTAGTACATACTAGTATATATCTACTATATTTGTATGTACTACAAATATAGTAGGTAAATACTAGTATGTCGGATGACTGTTTTACACGTACTTTATTATACAGATGTTTTAGCATAAAACTAGAGTTGACCTTGGTACTTTATATAAAATAGGAGACGACTAGATGACCCGCCCCGGCTTCGCATGGGTTAATTAATTTAACGCCCTAATCCCTGCTATGCCCCTCCATCATCCTACTCCATTTGCCCTTTTTATAAACTTTTCGCCATAACCCAAAAAAAACATCTAAACTCTCTTCTATATACAGACTATTTGGTTACAGTTTTATATAAGTATAGATAATAAATAGGAAAAACGTATATATAAACCATGTAGGTACATATAATTTGCACCCTTTTCGGATGTACTGTACAGTGTATACCTTTAGGCCTGCCTGTATAGCTCAGTTGATGGTTGCTCTGCCTTCCTGAACTGTAGGTTGTGGATTCGATTCCAACCCGGGAAATACATTTGTGTGATAAACGTCAACGTTTGTTTTCAAAGTATAAGCTTTGCTTATTTTGAGGCTAGGTGGCGTTGTGTGAAATGTCCACAATATTTATACATAAAAATATATATTTCGGGACATACTATATTTTTAGCTCCGTAATTTTAATTATTAATTTTATTATTTCTATAATGACTAAACGGAAAAGTTGAACTAGTCCGATGGCCTCATTATACGCAGTTTAAACAAAACAATGGCGTGCTACATCATCATTCCACTAACAAATTAGCATTTTTAGAGAAACTCGCTTAGCGAGCAGTTTAGGCTATTTGCATCTAAACGATCTTTGCACTAATATTAAGCGTAATAAACAATAATTGCATGGAAATGTAATTGCTTTACCGAAATAATATTGGAATCTCCAATAATGGGTCTTCAGCAATATTGTCACGTAACATCAGATTAAATGAATACAGATATACTTTTGTCTCAATCAAAATAAATGTAGAGATGACTAATCGCTTCCGAAATCACACATATGCCCTACGTACCTACTTACTGTTTTATAGTTTAGGAGCTACGGACATAATAGTAATTTTCAGGCAAAGCCGTAGGTTACTCTGGTTTTTTTTTATGTTAAGGAATGACGTGACGAGCTAGCCGTTCGCCTGATGTTAAACGACACGGCCCATATCAGCTGCAGTGTCACTCGGAACTCTAAAGTATAGAGGTTCGCGTGACACTGCACTGCGCACGTCATCCAGAAACATCAGCACAATCTAGTAATAAGATTACTAAACTGTGAGATCAGATCATAAAGTCTCATTTGCCCAGTAATTTCACTAGCTACAGTGCCCTTCAAACCGGAACACAGCAGTGCTTGCGCACTACTGCTTGGCGGCAGAATAACTGGCAAAGCGGTGGTACCTACCTAGACGAACTTTGCAAAGTCCTACCAAATAGTAAAATGGCTGCATTAATGGCACAGTTTCTATGCGAGTATTACAACAGTGAACTTTTAGAACGTATCCTTGAATGGTGTGGATAAAAAATAACGCATATACTCAGCTAAAAGATTATTTTCTTTTCAGTTAATACGTAAAAATAATTAACCTGTGCGAAGTTGGGGCAAGCTGACTATCTAGTTTTCAAGTTATTTGTCCGTACCAAGCGAGTCTTGTCTATTCAATCAGATCTCTTTTGGCTTATTACTACCACAGATTACATAATACACTTTACCGTGGATGTTAATAAAAGGGGGAAGAACATCCTGAAATAAATTGAAGGGGTGAGAACAAAAAGGGTTTAACTGATTTTTTTTCACAAAATGACTTAAGGGTATTGTTGGATTCAGCGTGAAATTATCTACAATAGTACATTCTCAAAATACCGAAATGAGGCTTAAATCTCGAGATTGTGAGTCTAAAAACGGTTTATCTGACGCAGGAATACAGTTCGCTTAGCATAAAAACATTATTGTATTTATTTTATTATATTATATTTTTACAGTAAATGTATGAATAAGTATTATATTTAGTATTTTAAAATAGAATTAATACATTTTCAAGTAACTGAAACTTACATAAACCTTTTCTATTACCTTATAAGCACTCTACATTAAAATGACGCCGTTGAAGTTTAAAGTCAATTTTCTCGAAACTATCAATTTGACAGTTAAGCCCTTTTTATTTCCCGTGGGATGAGCAAATAATTAAAATACTTTTTACCCGCGGGTAAAACCGCGGGTCGCAACTAGTGTTCTATACAAATTATTTGCTTCCATTTTTGGCCGGTACTGTGAACAGTGAAGGTAAGTGCGCTTGTAGAGCCGGCATGCCTCCATGCAAGATGCACACTCGGGCAACGCCGCATCTCACTAGGAAATCGCTGAACTGGAACAAAAATGATAACGTCAATAAGGACTAAAATAGTCGTGGAAATAGAGGCAATAAATTTATATAATTCTTATTATTATTCTACATGGAGGTTGATAAGTCCTGCATTAACGTCCCACTTATATAGTCTAGCTTCTGCCCGTGGCTTTGCCCGCGTGACCTATAGGAAACGAAGAATATTTTTTTAAAATAGATAATTCAACCACCCATTTCACCCTCTTAGAGGTGGAATTTCGAATAACCCTTTCTTAGTGGATACCTACACTGCGGTTTAGGCTGTGCGATATATATGTAAGTAAGTCAGTCTGTCAGTCAGTCAGTCAGGACTTTGAATTTTATATGTACAGATATTGATTGGCCAGTATCGACCTGAGCCACCCTAGCTCTTTAAAATCACTTTTGAAGTAAAATTTCTTTAAGCGCATAAACAAAGGAAGTTGATGTTGCTTCACGTAGATATCTATTGTCAACATCACAAAGTTAAAAATAAATATTATTATGTTGGCATTTCGAGTAAAATTACAATTTATAATTATCAAGATGGTGACATTAACATTAAACAAAGCAAAATTAAAGTTCTATCGAAATTATACAGAACTAAACTAAAGAAGTTTTACTTCAGTCGTGTTGTCTTAAGCACACTCGTTATTTTTTCTATAAATTCCATATAACATATACTTAACAGTCATACCGCCATGCCGCTGCATAAAGTGCCTGCATGTAATCCCGGTGTTGTGACTTACAAGTTTCTACTCGAACTTCAGTTGGCCTCAAAGAGTTTTTGATCACAGTAAGAAATAGGATCGTTTAACAACAAAGATTATTTCGAGGAAATCGATTAATCTTAATCGTTTTCCGTGCAATACGTATAGGAATATTTTTGTCATTTCTAGTACTCATACCTTAAATGGCCCCAGTCTTTTAATCCCTACATGAAATATACTCGATCGATCAAAAAAAAATGGATATTTTTATATTTAAGCATTATTTCAATGACTGTATTTTTTTTTTAAATCTTAAAGTAAAGTTAACGTAAAGTGAATGCTCATTAGTAATATCTCAGTAATATCTCAAAAACTTATGGATGATCTACAAGGAGTAGGAACATTTTCCTGTAACCATAACAGTTGAAGTAACCGCCCTTGCTGGCCCGTTTCAAAAATCTGTAGGGAGCCCAACATTAGCAGTTTGTTTCAAACAAATTTCGAAACACAGAACGTCGATCGTCGTTTGTTTCTTTTGAATAAATTCAAGCACCTAAAGAGCCGATCGTCAATTGTTTCTTTCCAATAATTAACACAACCTAAAGCGCCTAGTTTTGGGGGGAAACGAAAAAGATCGCGTCGCCGTATTGTATTAGTTAGTGCATAGAATTGGTGGCATTTTATTCGTTAAGTGCTGAATTAAAGGCATAAGTGTGGAAAAGTGGTATAATAATGGTGAAACGTTTCTTTTCGTGTTGTTTCCAAAACTCCATAGAAGCTTCTGATAAAGTTGCCACCAATTTACTAGAAGTATGACTAGACTAGACTATGACTTAACTTGATGACTTGGACTGTGACTTGACTTGACTTGACACTTTACATAATATCAATTAACTTGAGCTGAATACATAAAAGTGTGGGGCCAAAGCAAAACCTAAAGCGCCGATTGTCAATTGTTTCTTCCAAATTTTCAAAATGACAACAAACAAAAACAAACGACGATCGACGCTCATTGGGAGCGTCGATCGTCGTTTGTTTCTTCCGAACCAAACAGCATTGTAATGTACAGTATCTTACCAGCTGCGCCTGGTCCGGTTCCCGCGCGGCGACGACGACCGCGCGTCCGTCGGCCGCGGCGGCGCGCACGGCTCGGTGCGGCGCCACGCCGAGCGCTTGCAGCGTGCGCGCGCTGTAAGCCACGCTGCTGTACGGCACGTTGATACTGCCCGCTACGCAGCTTTTCTCAAACCTGGAACGAGAAAATGGATTCATCATCAGCCTAAAGATGAACACAGGCCTCATGACGAATCGATCGTCACATGTTTTATAAAAATAATAACAAATATTTGTGGACATTTCACACAGCACCAGCCCCAAACTAAGCAAAGCTTGTACTATGGGAACTAAGTAACTGATACAATACTTATATACTTTTTTGTTTGTAAATACATACATAGAACAAACACACAGAACAAACATTGATATTCATCGCACAAATGTATGTTCTGGGTGGGAATCGAACCCACAACAACAACAGAAAGCAGGGTTACTACCAACTGAGCTATTGGACCAGTCAAACTAAGTCAAAAGTGGTTTATACCGAGCCCACAAGAAGTAAAGTTTTTCTCTAGGGCCGATCGTCGATTGGTAATTTCGAATAAATTTTAAAACCTCGCGGAGTTTCTCAAGCACCGCGCCCATCGTAATTTGTTTCATTAGAACGGAATCTTACTAATAACAAAGCAGGAAAACAAATTTCGTTAAAAGCAGTATGCGCGATTTCAGTTGCCGGTGCCAACGGAAGACCAGCGGAAAAAGCCTTATATTTAATAAATTGAGATATTTTTAGTGATGGATCCAGATCTCAATTTCGAATTTCAATTTCAAATTTTTATTCAGGACGATCCTTAGCTATTTACCATCATTTATTAATTTATAAGTCATTACGTTTTACATTTTGTTGAAGCAAGAACAAGCGCGTAGCCCCAACGTCGGGGCACTGGAGACTAGCAGATCTTGGTACAGCATGTGTAGAACTCTAAGTAAAATACTTTAAATTAATAAGATAGTTCTTATTATTTAATACTTACTGCAAGTTGGACCTTATGTCGATGAGACAGCACTTATCTTCGCATATCAAAGTGAAGAAGTCTAGTAGGCTGATCCTAGGGCAGTTTTCAGTGAACAGCACATCCATAGGTATGTCCACCATTTCCTATAAAACAGTATACATAAATATGCGATATCGAGTTTTGGCGGGAAAACGAAAAACATCGCGTCACCGCATTGTATTATTTTCCAAAACTTGTGTTATTTTCAGTGTTATTGCATAAAATTGGTGGCGTTTTATTCGTTAAGTGCTGGATTACAGGCACGAGTGTGGGAAAGTGGTATAATGGTGAAACGTTTCTTTTCGTGTTGTTTCCAAAACTCCATAGGATATTCTGGTAAAGTTGCCACCACTTTACTAGGAGTGTGACTTGACTAGACTATGACTTGATGACTTAGACTGTGACTTGACACATCATATAATATTAATTAACTTGAGAATTTGGGCGAAAGTTACAGAATTCTGTTTTCACACTCCAACCATTTACGTAGATTATAAAATAGAAGTGAGACAGCAAAAGAAATGGCACGTGTGTTGTAATTCTCATAATTCTATAAATACGGAAATGTTCACGCTGAACATAAATAGTCCTCTTTCACAGACCCATATATTAGAACTTTAACGGCTGCCCCGATGAAGAGCTTTTTCTTGGCAAGTGCTTTTTCTCTGAAATTGATTTCGAGATATCAAATGGACAGCATTTAAAATTTTTGACCCTTATTTTTTGTTGGTACTATTAAAATTTAGTTGTTTAAAATTAAAAAAAAATATTTAATTTTGATATAATTTAAATTTTATATCAATTTAATTTAAAAAATATATATTTTGTTTATAATACATTAATTAAAATTGTAGAATTTTACGGAATTTTGGATAAAGCGTGACAAAGATTTTTGCTAGAAGCCCGAGATATAATATAAAACGCCTTGGAATCAAAGTTTTTTTTTACAACTGTCATACTGTTATTGTACAGATTTAGGCTTCACACGTCAACATCATAAATCCTCACTTCGTATTTAATAATAATCCGAGAAATACTGACTTTAATAACTTATTTTTATATGAGCTCTATAAAAGATAATAATCTCGAAATGGTTTTATAATTTGGTACCTTCCAAAAATGAGATATTGTCCATAAGTTTATTGGATCCATTTCGGCTAGTATTAACAATGCCAATGAGTAAATAAAACGTAATTATAAATATGTTTATTGATTGGTATATATTTATATTATACAGTATGTATGTTTGTTATTTGTATTTATATTTTGCATTATATTATTAAAAAAAATTTGCAATAGTTTGTGTTCTGATTTACCTGTACACCTAAGCCCAAAACACTAAGCTGCCGATTTCCTTCCCAATGTAAGGGTTGTCTGGAAGAGACCGCTATTCAGTTTTATTTTTGTAAAATTCTTATAGTGTACAATAAAGTGTTGATCTATCTATCTATCTATGATAGACATATAGATTATTATACATTATAGAACATGTTACAAAATACCTCGTAAAAAATATAATAAATTATCAAAGCCAAAATTTTTGCCAACCCTAGTAAGCTGTTATGGTCAGGGAACCAGATTATTAACAGAAAGGCCAACGTACCCATTTTACCTGATAATTTTCTACTTTAATAGTTTTTCTATTTTTCATTCATAAATGTTTGCTACCTCAATACAAAGATGTCAATATACTCAAGTACTGGCGTCAAAAAATGTCAAGTTGAAAAATGAAAAATACCTTTATTTGACCTTAATATACATTATACAGTTTTAATGTATCCCTGTCTCCTGGAAAAGCGTTAGCTGTGGCTCAGGAGGGAGTTCACCCTCAAAATAAAGTCTAAAGCATAATAATCCGTTTGACTAAAGTCTACTACGTTATAGAGGTAACATTAAGTAATTATTTTAATTGTTTTTTTACGAACAAAAAGTAGGATTTTTTTTTTTACAAAAATTATGCGTAGGCCATGAAGATAGCAATTTATATCGTGCTCGCGAACTGTGTCGGCAACGATTTATCGATGGTATTTTGAAAAAGCAAGTGTTCGTTTAGGTTGTTCGTTAGGTCTTTTAAATTTTTTATCGTTCCTCGAATTAGGTAGATATGTAGGTACATTGTGCGTAGTTTACTCTTTAATTTTACTGAAATAGGGTTCTGCAGTGCAATTTTTTTTTGGGGTATGTAATACAACGTTACTAAGGTTCTTAAATATTGTGAATGAACTCGTTATAAGACCGCATTTAACCTCCTCTCGGCTTTATGGGTAGTTTTGTAACCACCTGTATATTAGGTCCCCACGATACAGGCCGAGCCTAGTGTGGGGGTCATTAGATAACTTTGGGTATCTGATAACAAATCCTTCTGCATAAATCCTAGGAAATAGCGAAATAAAGTGTGTAAGTATGTTTAATTTATAAGTTTTTATGCAGCAAATAAATAATTTTCATTTTCATTATCTCTTCAAATCGAGAGTGAACAGGTATCTTCTAGGCAAGCGTGTTACATCCTAGACCGCATCGTTACTTACCATCAGGGGCGATAGTGGTCAAACGCAAGCCTATCAAACAATAAAAAAAAAATTATCGAATGGTATAATAAATTCACTACTCACCATGACGTCGGTCTTTGGGGGATCATTTGTAAATCTTCTATGACTTATACTTCTCGGTGAACTGCGACACATTTCTATTGATTGCTGCAAAAGAACAAGCAACATTTTATTAGCAGCGATGGCATAGTAGTTGTTAAGTCCACTTGTGAAAGTAGGTTTGAATTCTGCTATGAGGAAAGGCAAAACATCGTCGTCAGCCCAATACGTTCCCACGGCTGGGACACGGGCCTTCGCTCACGAGGAGAGTTATAACCAGTTATAAATGAGAGCAATATGACGTCATAAAATAAAGCCTCAACCTCTTTTTTGAACTCTGTTGTAATTCAAATGCTACCATTCTCGCCAAACTTTAAAACTGCTAAGTTTTATTGAACTCATTTTAGAATATATTATGTACACATTACCTTGACACATTGCCCAATATCGATCTCTGGTAGATCCGAAAATAGCAAGATGCACTCGTTGAAACCGGACTCAAGTAACGTATCACGCAGTTGTCTCAAAATTGCAACTCCCATGAACAGCGGGAGTGAAGGACCTTCGACTAATAAGGCGTCCCATAGATGAACGATCTTATGTAGGGGGAACACGTCTGTCGAACAATGATTACAGTCAATGTCAGATTATCTGATTAGATTACGTCAGATCACATCATCGTTTTACGTTCATTCGCGTGTCGTTCATTCATCATTCATTTTGTTCATTTACTCGTGTGAAAACTGTTCGACCAATCTGTCGTTCTAATTACAGAGTAGCAGTTTGGGTAGCTGAAATAAAACTTGTAGCAAATATGGAGCAATCGATTTAATTATACGCACTATAACAAAACCGATATGCACTATTTTATAGGACGATTATAATAGATTAAGTAATTAATATTACACGGTGTTGCGATTAACATTTGCACAGGAAAGAGAAAGAATCAATTGTGTACATAGACTATATGACAATCAACGAGTAAGACACAGACTACAAATACCAATACATTAGCAGAGACATAGCCATGGGAAAGAACATAATAATTTTCTAACACTTCCCCTTATTATTTTCTTCACATGGTCACTATCATTTAACAAAATATTTACAACAATGATTCATATTTATACCATGCAATTATATAAAACAAACATAACACAATTATCAAACCACTAAATAAAATCAAAGTCAAATTATTAACATTACTCAGCCCTAATGTGGTTTTACATTAATCTCTTTAGTAAATTGTGCATGTTTTACTGAACTTAATGGCTTAGTGAGCACATCGGCTATCATTTGTTCAGTTGGCATATATACTACATTAGCAAACCCTTTTTGTATCAAATCCTTTACATAATGATACCTTAAGTCTATATGCTTGGTCCTTTTATGACAGTATTCCTTAGCCTCCAGTAATTTGTGGGCACTTTGATTATCATTATATATCATAACATTAAATTTCTTATCCAACATTTCTGATATAAAATTCTTAATAAAACATAGATCTTTACAAACATCGCTTATTGCTAAATATTCACTTTCAGTACTACTTAAAGCGATACTTTTCTGTTTACGTGATTCCCAATTTATTGTATTGTTACCTAACTTTATCACAAACCCAGTGTAAGATCTTCTGTCTACTATATCGTTGGCCCAATCAGCGTCTGTATAAGCAGTCAAATTTAAATTACAAGTTCTATAAAAACATAGTTTATAATTTAATGTTCCTGCTAAATACAGTAATATCCGCTTAGCCGCAAGCCAATGAGACTGATCATAACCATGAGTGAACTGACTTAGCTGACTGCAAGCAAAACTAATATCTGGTCGGGTACATACAGATAAGTACATCAAACATCCTAATAATTCTCTATATTTATACAAATCATCATCAAAACAATTATCTTCAGGCTTGCTTAATTTAGTGCCTAAAACCATAGGAGTTGATACTGGCTTGCAGTTTTGCATATTAAATCGTGATAACAATGTCTTAATGTATTCAGTTTGATCTAACGTTAATACACCTTTAACTTTATCATGATTCACATTAATACCTAAACATGTCTTAAGTGTGCCCAAGTATTTAACATGAACCTCTCGCTCTAACAAAGTTATCAATTCATTTTTCATGGATGAACTATTGCTAAATAAATAAAAGTCATCGACATACAATGCAATTATAGTTAAACATTTCGTAATATTACATTTCTTAACATAAACACAGGGTTCACACTTGCTTTGTGAAAAGCCATTTTTTGACAATAATTGATGCACCTTTAAGTTCCACATTCTACTTGCTTGTTTCAAGCCATAGATACTTTTCATCAATAAACATACTTTATCTTTATCAGTGTTAAACCCTTCAGGCTGTTCCATGAAAATATGCTCATTCAGTTCGCTATTTAAAAAGGCAGTCTCTACATCTAAATGCTCTATGTTCATATGTAAGTCATTAGCTAAAGCAAATAAAATTCTCATCGTACTGTGGCGTACGACTGGCGAGAATGTGTCATCATAATCTACCCCTTGTTTTTGTGAAAAACCGCGCGCCACTAAACGCGCTCTATATTTATCCTTACCTGTGTTACCATGCTTGGTTTTATAAACCCATTTACACTTTACAACATTGCGACCCCTAGGTCGATCAACAAGCTTCCATACACCGTTTTTGATGAGAGCATCATACTCTTTTTGCATGGCAGCTTGCCATTCTACACCGCTCGATGAAGAAATAGCTTCTCCATATGTTATAGGATCAGATTGACCCTGAACTAACAAGGACATGTCATAATCCTCATACCTGGCTGGTTGCCTACCACGGGTGCTCCTTACAGGTCGCTCAGCAACGGTCACTGACCTCTCAGGACTAGTCACAGCTTCCCCTCTAGGAGACCACCCATCAGACTGCGAGGATGTGGTGCTACCTCCAGTAGCAAGAACCGGACTCCCCAGGCTCATTGCTTCATCACCAGTTGCATACTCCGACTCAGGAGCTGAAACCACAGTTACATTTTGATTAGAAAAACTGTCATCACATAATATATTTTCATTCATGGATAAATTATTGACATTATCATTTGAAATAGTATTATCAATCTCATTATTACTTAAATTATTATTTATTCCATTACTGTCCATATTATTATTCAATGTATTATTATTTGACTGGTCATTTAGACTAGGTAAACAGTCATATTGATAAAACTTATAACTATTAATTTTATTTTCATCAGTCTTTAAAAATTCATTCTCTAAAAATGCTACATTCCTGGCAAAAATTATCATGTGGGGTACCAAAGGGTCAACAAGCCTATATCCTTTTGTAGTGTCACTATAACCAACGAAAATACATTTCTTGGATTTAGCATCAAGTTTATTTCGCTTCTGCTCAGGTACTAGTGCATAGGCAACACAACCAAACACGCGCAGGTGACCAAGTTCAACTTTAGAACCAGTCCATACCTCTTCAGGCAAAGATCCTGCCACAGCGACAGAGGGGCACCTATTCTTTAAATACAGTGCAGTCATTACCGCCTCTCCCCAAAAGCGCTGGCAGAGACCAGACTCCTGCAGCATGCACCGTGCCTTTTCCATCAGAGTTCTATTAAGCCTCTCTGATACACCATTTTGTTGAGGGCTGTAGGGAACAGTCACTTGATGGACAATACCCTCATCTTTTAAGTATATCGCAAACTTATCATTACAATACTCACCCCCACCATCAGACCTGAGACACTTCAACGGATAGCCAGATTGTTTCTCTACAAGAGTCTTAAACTGTACAAAAGTGGACATTACCTCGGATTTATAACGTAGTAGGTATCCCCAGCTCTTCCTGCTGTAGTCATCGGTAAACGTCAACAAGTATCTAGCGCCGCCCCAACTGCAGCTATTCATGGGCCCGCAGACATCGGAGTGCACTAACTCTAGCGGTTGGGTTGCACGCTTTGCCTCTGAAGGGAATGGTTTAGCTACCTGCTTCCCCTCAAGACATGCTATGCAATTTTTTAATTCAAGTTCATTATTCTCACTGTCCTGAAATGAAATATCATTAGCCTTCCGCAGAGTACACATACCTCCATAGCTCAAATGCCCAAGTCTCTTATGCCAGACAGATGCCGGCACTGCTGCGACCATTGCACTCTCTCCACCCTGCACCATAGTTAGGGATGGGTTAGAATGCTCCATTTGCAAGATCCTGTTGACAACCCTATCTAACTTATAGATACCATTAACATTAGAAGCATGTCCCTTGCTATCCCCCAATACTTGACAATTTTTATAAAAATGACACCCCTGCTTGTCGAACACCACAGTATAACCTTCTTTAGTAAGTCTACTAACAGACAAAAGATTAGTGGATAAATCTGGCACGAGCATAGTTTCAGCCACAGTACTATCATTACCTAACACCAATTTCACTTTTCCAGAGCCACAGCATGACAATTTATCATTATTAGCTATACATACCTCACTCTTATTAGGTTTATAGTCCATTAAAAATTGTTTAGAATTAGTCATATGAGCAGTACAACCACTATCAACGATCCAGTCACTTGATTTTACCGATAATGCTACAGCACTAGTAACGAAAGTCTTTTCAGAATTTTCACTCTTCTTATCACGCTTTAACTTGAAACACTTTGATTTTATATGGCCTGGTTTCTTGCAATAGTGACAAATTATTTTATGTTTAGATACATAAGCAGCATTATTTAGTGACTCTCCGCCATTAATTTTTCGAAACTCTGAAGTAGACGAGTACGTACTAACTCTGTAGTTAAGTTGCTACTTATACACGCTGTCTCCAGATTAGATACCAGAATATCATACTCAGCTGGTAGGCCACTTAAAAGAATCTCTGCAACTTCTGCATCTTCAATGAGTTTGCCTATGTCGGCCAGCTGATGGACTAGGGTCATTACCCCATTAATATAGTCTGTCATCGAATCAAATTGGCTGAACTCCATTCTATGAAGTTGTCGCGATAGTAAGACACGGCGATACAAGCCCTTATCTTCAAAAATTTTGGCTAACATATCCCATGCTGCCCTGGCTGTAGTCGCCTCTCTCACATGTTGATACAAAGAAGGTACGAGGCTCATACATATACGAGCAAGGGCTTTCTGATCCCGTACAGGATCAACATCAGTGCCATCCACGCATCCCCACAAACCATCCAACACCAATAACATCTTCATTATAAACTTCCACGACGTATAATTAGCTATACCAGTAAGCCGCTCAAAATTGTGATGATTAGACATATTATTGTTCGCCGGCTGCCATGTTACCGGCGTTACGCCACGTGCGCCGCTCCCGTCGCTTTGCGACATTTTTGCAGATTAAGTTTATTGCTGCACCCAACAACAATTAGAATTCTCAAGGCTTCTGATTTTACAAACGACTTCTTGTCTTTTCTTCTTCATGTATGGTTGCTGGAACCCATAACCTGTTCGACCAATCTGTCGTTCTAATTACAGAGTAGCAGTTTGGGTAGCTGAAATAAAACTTGTAGCAAATATGGAGCAATCGATTTAATTATACGCACTATAACAAAACCGATATGCACTATTTTATAGGACGATTATAATAGATTAAGTAATTAATATTACACGGTGTTGCGATTAACATTTGCACAGGAAAGAGAAAGAATCAATTGTGTACATAGACTATATGACAATCAACGAGTAAGACACAGACTACAAATACCAATACATTAGCAGAGACATAGCCATGGGAAAGAACATAATAATTTTCTAACAAAAACATTCAAGATAATCATACATAATTACATAATATATGATACAAATGACATCAAATTTAATTTTTCTACGACTGTCGAACGAGCAGCCTACCTGATGGTAAATGGTTACCAACGCTAGACATAATGACACTTTGGCGCTTCCCTTTCACGTAGCCCAGGTTCGCAGGAGCCATAATTTCGAACTTTACAAGCACTTACTGTAGTGAGCCATTCATAGTCTATGACATTCACGACTCATTCCTTCATTCCAGTTACGACATTTCATTCACTTATCATTACTTCATTCTTTTTATTTATTAACCTAACACTTACGTGAGAACATCGTTAAGAACCATGGTATAGCAAACAGTTCAGGCACGAAATTGATCTCATGTAGATGTGTGGCCAACTCAGGTTCATGGTAGGCTGTCATCTGCCAGAACTTGGCCAAGTATTCCTTGATAACCGCACTGTTGTCTTTTAGGAAGAAATTGTGCAGAAACTTAGGAACAAACGCTGAGAGGGACGCGAAGGCGCGAGCTGGGAATGAACAAATTGATGATATTAAAATTAGATCAGGAAAGTCTCGAATGAACCACATTTTAGGTTTTTATTAATTTACAAGATACCAGCTGCTGCCCATGTCTTCGTATGCATCGACTACAATTGATTGCGTAAAACTTTTTTACGGGAGTATTTTCCTTAGGTCTGATATCTAAACAAAGATATTTTTGCCCACCATTTGCGACAATATTAAAAAGTCTACTTTGCCTGTGTACTAAATGGTTGAACCGATCTTGATGAGAGATATAAAAATATGGAAGGAGGAAGGACATACCTAAGCAGCTGATACCTAAAAAAAATAGGTGATAGATACCTTCATTGCAGAAATTTAGATACAGAAACGGTGCAGTCAAGGAGTCCAGACCTTGCCAGTAAACATACTGTGGGTTGGTTAGTAGCCAAGCTTTCAATAGACGCTTTAGCGTGCGATGGCCGATAGAACCGCACAGCAACCAGCAGTACTGGTGGCAACGGGGTATGTCCACATCTATCTGTTGGGGGAATTACTTCATTATTTCTTGATAAATAGGCGTTATTATAAAACTATTTTCAAGAGGGGAGTTTAGTCCTTGCTAAAGTAGTCAAATTAGTAAGCGAGCATTATCCAAGGCGACTACAACTTTGATTTGCTGTTTATTTTTTACTAGTTGCGCCCCGCGGTTTCATCCGCGGACAAAAAGTATTTTAATTATTTGCTCATCCCACGGGGAAATTTCAATTTTCCGGGTTAAAATGTAGCCTATATGTTAATCTATCTTGATACCGAATTTTATCCATATCTATCATATATTCAGCTATTTGAGCGTGAAGGAGTAACAAACATACACACAATCACACATACACACATACAAACTTTCGCTTTTATAATATTAGTGTGAAGTGTGATGTGATTAATGAAGCACTTTATCGAGCGTATTTTGATAAAGTTACTACACTTGTTTGCTACCATCACCTGCTTGCTACATTCTCCTACTGTCATCCGTTTGCTACTGTCACGCGATAGCTACTATCGCGTCATGTCAGGAAAAAAGAAATTATTATAAAATAGTCACCGGCTTGCTACTATCACCTGTTTGCTATTGTCATTTGCTTGCTACAGTCGCCTGATAGCTACTGTCACGTGTTTGTTTGCTATTGTCATTTGCTTGCTACAGTCGCCTGTTAGCTACTGTCACGTGTTTGTTTGCTATTGTCATTTGCTTGCTACAGTCACCTGTTAGCTACTGTCACGTGTTTGTTTGCTATTGTCATTTGCTTGCTACAGTCCACCGACTTGCTTTTGTCACCTGCTAGGCGATCACGGAACTGGCTTGCAATCAATAGAAACACAAATTTGTATGGATTTAACAGTTTCAATACATAGTTTAAGTGCATAGTTACTTTGGAAGTTGTCAAATTCTGAAAGAAATGTATTCTCTTGCATTGCAATCAAAGTTCCCCACGGCTTGTATTTGCTACCCTGCTTCTGCCATCTGCTTTGCAATCTCTCTGCTACTGACCTGTCTATCAGTAGGAGTGGGGGTCTCCTTGTCAATCCTCTCATACTGCTCCTCGA
This sequence comes from Ennomos fuscantarius, assembly GCA_905220475.3. Classification (NCBI taxonomy): domain Eukaryota; kingdom Metazoa; phylum Arthropoda; class Insecta; order Lepidoptera; family Geometridae; genus Ennomos; species Ennomos fuscantarius. Next base: position 12,484,456 of record HG992029.1, read on the forward strand.
TGTCTCCCTTAACACCAAGCAGTGCGGCCCACACTTCACCTCGAACTAACGGCGGAATGTCAATTTCTGCTTCTGCCCGAATGTATTGAGCAGTGTAAGGGTAACCCTGTGAATATAAACATTTAAGTAGAGTAATAAAACTTGTTTTGTATGAGACATGCTATTAGGTGGTAAGACTTTTGTACAAAGTTTAGGAGAGTGCGAAAGCGGACCCGCGGCCCTGCTTCCAGCTGGGACTGAGGAACATCGTGAAGTTTTAGTCGGTATGGGTGCCCCTCTGGCACCGAGCCCGATCCAGCCATGGGTGTGCGTAAATGCATTTCTACAAGTTAAAAAAAAAGGTAGGTGCTACCGCTTTATTCTGCCGCTAAGCAGTAGTTGCGAGCACTACTGTGTTCCAGTTTGAAGGGCACTGTACCTAGTGAAATTACTGAGCAAAAGAGTGACCTAATCTCTCAGTCTAGTAATCTTATAACTAGACTGTGATGTTGTCTCAATGCGCAGTGCAGTGTCAGGCGAAACTTTATATTTTAGAGTTCCCAGTGACACTGCAACTGCCGCTTAACAACAGGCGAACTACTAGCTCGTCACGTTATTCATTAACATAAAACATAGTAGCTTTTAACGCTTCACCTAGATTGAAAACTGGCTTTGACGCGAGACTTCCAGAATACACTGTCGTTTGATCACAGAACGCCAGAATATATACCGCCAAACTGGTTCAATCACGATGCATTACGCTTTTTTTGTAGGAGGAATCAAACCCTCAGCCTATTGGATGAAAGTCCATATAAAAAATGTACTTTTATTGATAGCCAGATGCTTTGTCTACACCAACTTTTTCATCACTAGTGGGTACTTTTTAAAAGGACAGATTATATGAAAAAATGTCAGTACTACAAAACTTATATTGTATAAAACTTTCGCGTGGTAGAATTTTCTTTGGTTATCACGAACAAAAATCCCCTGGGGGATTGGACAAGGTTAAGGTGGGAAAAGGTTTGTTGGTACTAGTCGAGTCCCGGCTTAGGGGATCAAAATGAAATAGCGAGTGCTGTGTTGTAATTCCCCAGGGAATTTCTCAGGGATATTTTTTTCCATACTTTCCCTAGCCTAGTCATGGGACTAGGCTAGGGAAAGTATGGAAAAAAATATCCTAAACTTACATGTAGGAGTCTATGAAAGTAGGTAAGCCTACGAAACTGGTACTCCGTATCTCTCTCCCTGATTATCTTGGGCAGGTCCACTGCATCAGAACAGTTCCGTTGCTCATGCATCAGAGGGTAGAAATCTTTGGAAGGTATATGGCAGAGACGGGCGTGAAGTAAATCCAGAGTGTACTTGGCAATACGACGGTCATAGAGTGCACCAGTCTTGCCTCCAACTGTGCAGCCATCTAGGAGTATTGCACTGAAAACCCGAAGACTCTTTATATAAGTCCTTGTTTATTTTATACAAATTAAAAAAATATTACTTGTTGGTTTCAGTTTTATTATAGGTGTATAAAATCTGTACATAGAAAATAATTTTAGGAGAAACTTTTTTTGGGGTACATATTTTGAAGTAGTAGAATGCAAAATATGGTAAAAAATTACTGTATGAAATTTCATCACACAAAAACTACTGGATGGATTTTGATGCCCTTTGATGTAATGTATATATTATTTGGAGTCCTGGTCACGCTCTACATTTGTTTCATTAAAATATGTTCAAATAGGAGTTACATGTATTTTTAGATAAGGGTTTCTGCTCCATACCTCCGCCGAGTGGACAACCAGATAGATATATATTGACTGGCCCGATAGCTCAGTTGGTAGTAAACCCTGCCTTCTGAACTGCAGGTTTTGGGTTCGATTCCCACCCAGGACAAACATTTGTGTAATGAGCATAGGTGTTTGTTTTGTCTGGGTGTTATATTGTATTCTATGTATGTATTTACAAACAAAAAGTATCTCAGTATTGTATCAGTTATCTGGTTCCCATAGCACAAGCTTTGCTTAGTTTGGGGCTAGATGGCATTGTGTGAGATGTCCACACATATTATTATTATTATTATGTTTGAAAAAGGGCATAGAAAAAAGTAAAGATGAGGATATAAGGAAGAGAAGATGAGAGCAAAAGTGCAGAGAAAGGGCAATTAGAGTGGGATGGTGGAGAGGGGAAAGTATAGCTAGTTCATCATTAGGGGTAAGAAAAGAAAGATCTGAGTCAAATATCTGGGTAAGCATGGCCCACTTTCGACCGGATCATCACTTACCATCAGGTGAGATGTAGTCATATGCAAACCCATCGAAAGTAATAGAAAAAGAAAGGACATTTAATCAGGACACTGGGTTTCTGCCCTCAATTGATTAGGGATACATTATGGCTCTATTTACAAGAGAAATAGAGTGCCTCTTGTAAAGAAAATGGCACATTTAACTACTTACAAATATTAGCGAATATTCTACTTACATAGGCATAGACAATATAGGCGGGCTATTTTTAATGAGACCATTTTTCTTTAACTCTGCCTGTATATCACCACCAGCTAACTGCCACAAATGATAGTAATACTGCTGCTTACAGCCATTAAGCCCCCTCGGCTTTTCAACCTCAACTAATTGTTTTGTGTTGGCTTTTGACAACTCATCTATGATTTCTGTGAATGTTGCTCGCTCTCTCGGATATATTTTAAGACATTTTTCTATGACATTGCGAAGATGTTCCGGCACTAGCTGAAAGTAAAGTGGTGTCATTACAATACTTGATAATGAGTACAGTTATAATTCATACTAAACCTTAGTAATAAACCTTTGTAATAACCTTAGTAATAGTAGTAACCTTAGTAAATGGATTTCTAAAAAAAGAGAGTTCTGTTATTTTGTGCAATGAACTGTTAAACTGAGACATCATATATTAATTGATGTGCCATTTCTGAAGTGAAAACAATGTAACTTCTTGCAGTGATCAGGGGGTAATCACGAAACTTTGATTGCAAATTTCCATACTAACTATGCACATAAACTGCATATTCAAACTGTCAAATCCATACAAATTTGTGTTTCTAACTGTTGCAATCAAGTTACATGATTGTCCAGCAGAGATTTAAAATAAGCTACAACAAAAGTAAGTACTGACCAGCAAGTTTTCCTCACTTCCACATAATAATTTATACACCTAAGTGGATTTATATGCCATACATCTGTGAGGTATTCACATAACTTTGATTGCAATGCAACCAGAGAAATTACAATCCAAATTTGAAATTTTCCCTAGTAACTATGCACATAAACTATGTATTGAAACTATCAAATCCATACATATTGTGGTTCTATTGGTTGCAATCAAGTTCTTTGATTGCCTAGCAGGTGTTAAATGCTTAATTGTAATTATTTATTTATTTAGTAATAGTGATGAACAAATGTTTTAGTTTGATTTCTTACTTTATAAGTATCAAAGCAGTCATGTTCTCGGGCAATCCTTTCTGCAGGGTTGTTAGCATGTACTAGTGTTAGTATTCTCCTCAATATTGGGCCAGGTTTCAGATGAGGCCAGAGTTTCCCGATACATAGTTCAAGAAGTATAATTCCAAATGTCCAAATATCTGCAGCTGGACCACCACCTTTCAGTATGATTTCAGGGCTAAAATACCTCGGTAAACTGAAATAAAGAGCAATTTTTACACAGTTTTTTTCCAAATGCAAAATTACTTCTTAAAAACCTTATAAGAAAATACCAATATTAAATAAATAAATAAATAAAATAAATATGTGTGGACATTTCACACAGCGCCATCTAGCCCCAAACTAAGCAAAGCTTGTACTATGGAAACCAGATAACTGATACAATACTTAGATACTTTTTTGTTTGTAAATACATACATAGAATACAGTATAAACACCCAGACACAGAACAAACATCGATGTTCATCACACAAATGTTTGTCCTGGGTGGGAATCGAACCCACGACCTGCAGTTCAGAAGGCAGGGATACTACCAACTGAGCTATCGGGCCAGTCTAAAAACTAGTCTAAAACTAACTATTATGTTCCATTATGAAAAATCAATTTATCAATTAGTTTTAAGTAATTTATCAATAAATTGATTTTTCATTTTTTAGTATCAATTACAACCAAGCTATGCACAAGTAAGTTTTGATTAGCTGGGCTAGAATCTGATTAAACCTTTACATCCAAGAGATGCTTACCCTAAAGGAAAAGGCACATCATTTCCTCCTCCTGTCATGCAGAACATTCCATAATGGAACAGTTTAACTCTGCCACTTTTATCCAGCAGTATGTTATCAAACGATAATGTTCTATGAGTTATATCTTGATCATGCAAGAACTTCAGTCCAGTGGCTACTTGGAATGCTATGCTTGTAATTTCTTCAAAAGAAAACTTTGAACTGTGTTCAGCAAGAGACTTTCCTATGGTTTCAGCAACTACAATTATTCTTTCTGCAAGTTGTGATATACATGATTAATAGATAGAATCCCTATAGCCTTACAACAAAAATACGATCAAAGAAAAATCCACCCCCTTCTGCTGCTTACCATGTTTTCCGCGAATAATATCAAGATAGGTGCACAAATTCGGGTGTTCTATGGTCAGCAGTCGCTGAGATCGACCCAGTATTGATATAGAACTAGGAGTTAAAGGTAACCCATTACTTCCACAACTTTCGCCGGGGTGATTCTTTGCAAAGTAGGTACAAGCAGCGAATCTGTAGTCGTTTTCATTTCCCTCATACATGATAGATGCTCCAAATAAATTGGATCACCTTCAAAGAACATATATCTCACAGAACACTATTATCCTACTCTCTAATACTCGAGCCGAGCTCACCTTCACAGACCAAGCGTAGTGGTTATATGCTCTTTGAGACCAAGTAGAGGATACCATATAGGATAGGATAGGATATGTCTTTTAAGACAGTTATTATACTCTTTGGAGGATACTATCTCACCTTTCTTTTATCGTATGCACTTTTTTTTTGTTTGGTTTTGGCTCCACACTTTTGTGTATTTAGCCAGTGTCAAGTAAAATGATAATATCTCAAGTTAATAAGTATCATATAATGTGTCAAGTCAAGTCACAGTCCAAGTCATCAAGTTAAGTCATAGTCTAGTCTAGTCAAGTCATACTCCTAGTAAAGTGGTTACAACTTTACCAAAAGCTTCTATGGAGTTTTGGAAACAACACGAAAAGGAACGTTTCACCATCATCATACCACTTTCCCACACTTATGCCTGTAATTCAGCACTTAACGAATAAAATGCCACTAATTTTATGCAAAAGTTCTTTTGTCTGTGCCGTTAGAATTTATAACCTATCTCCGCAGTTAAAATCTCTCAATGGCAACCGATTTAAACATGAACTCAAAGAATGGTTAATCTGTAAGGTTCACTATAATTTAAATGAATTCTTTGATAAAGTGAGTAAAACAAAAAAATAAAAATTTTTGATGAATATTTCATACTTAGATATTTTTAGTTCCTATAGCATTTTAATATTGCAATGTTAATAAATACTTGGTTTTATACCCATGTAGTAACTATAAGTGCTGTATACCCAACTATATTATTGTACGTCCGGAATGGATAATACTGTTTGTGACCATTTTTATAGCTTAAGACCTTTGCATGTACACATATTTTATACAATAAAGTAAATTCTAATTCTGATTCGGTATCTGAATTGTGGTTGGGAAGTACATCCATCAATAACGCAAGTGATGCGGGTCTTCGGATTCGTATCCATCCGGACCTACCCATTTCTAGTACCCACAGAGTATTTTTAAATATATGGAAATACCTACGTTATATGCTATAACTAATAACTATATATATACAGTTTAAACGTTATCCGTTAAAAAAAGTATAACTTTGACCCTTCTGTCCTTATCCTTAAAGTACAAGTACATACGGGTTTTTTTTTGGCGGAAAAACGAAAAAGATCGCGTCACCGCATTGTATTATTTCCAAAACTTGTGCTATTTTCAGTGTTAGTGCATAAAATTGGTGGCATTTGTTGATTTGGGATGATGTGATTTGGGTGCTTGTGGACACTGGCATTGAGAAAATTCTCTATGCTGGTGTGTACAGATCGCACAGCGGTGACCGGGAGACAACTCTTCTAATGGAGTATCTCAGTGAGACAGCAGATGTGACTCAGCAACGCTATCCTTCGGCTCAGCTTGTTGTTCTGGGGGACTTTAATGCTCACCACCAGGAGTGGTTAGTCCCACACCGGATCACGGACCACGCTGGGAAAGAGACGCGTAAGCTCGCTTTGGCACTCAATTTAACGCAGATTGTTCAAGAGCCAACGCGAGTGCCTGACATTGATAGCCACACTGCTAACTGCCTCGACCTTCTGCTCACGACTGAACCGGACCGATACTCTGTGGCGGTATCCTCACCCATTAGTAGCTCCGATCACTGTCTGGTCAAGTCCGTCTCAGTATACTCCCTGCCCCTGACCTAAGTGTACGTGTTTTTCTTCTGGAGATCCGACGATCTGCCCGAATGCGGTTACTGAGGTAGTATGTCGGGCTATGGAATATTTTATTCCATTTTCCGATAAGCCTATGACCAGCAAAGCCAGCTCATGGTTTGGAGCCGAATGTGCACGCGCTGAAGCGCAGAAACATGCGGCATATCTGGCATGGGCTGATGCTTGAAAACGCAAGGCCTCGGACACTCGAGCTAAGAAGAAAGCCTTTAACTTTGCCGCCAAGGCATGTAAGAAGGAGTTAAGGAAGGCTCGTTTCAATCATATTGGTCGAATAGGGACTAAACTTGCTTCCTACCCAGCGGGTATTAAGGCTTTTTGGTCCCTAGCCAAATCGGTTGAAGCGAACTTCTGTCGATCCTCACTGCCTCCATTATTAAAACATGACGGATCGTTGGCTCACACTGCAAAGGAAAACGCAAACTTGTTTGCCACTCTCTTTGCAGAAGCTTCGCGTTTAGATACTGCTAATGAGGTACCTCCCTGCCTTCCACATTGCGGTGCTCTCATGCCGGAAATACGCATACGTCAGAAGGAAGTACTAAAAACATTACGTAGTCTAGACGTGAACAAAGCCAGTGGTCCCGATGGTATACCAGCAATTGTAATTAAGAGCTGTGCACCTGAGTTGTCTCCCATTCTAACACGCCTATTTCGCCTCTCTCTAGACACTGGAATAGTCCCTATGAGTTGGAAGCTAGCCAACGTACAACCTGTACCTAAGAAGGGCAGTCGTGCTGATCCTGCCAACTCGATAGTTGGCAGGATCAGCACGTCACCCCATCTCAATTACCTCCATACTCTGTAAGAGTATGGAGCGTATAATCAACAACAAGCTCTTGGCATACCTTGAAGACAATGATCTCCTCAGTGACCGGCAATACGGATTTCGCCGAAACCAGTCCACTGGGGATCTTCTCGCGTATGCCACTCACATATTGAGCGAAGCCTTAGAGATGCATGGAGAGCCACTTGCTGTATCTCTAGACGTCTCTAAGGCATTTGATCGGGTCTGGCACGACGGTCTTCTGAATAAGCTTCCATCTTACGGACTACCTGCTGGTCTGTGCACTTGGATATCAGACTTTTTGAGGGAACGATCGCTAAGAGTAGTTCTTGATGGCTGCTCCTCCGATCAATTAGCTATCAATGCTGGTGTGTTGTTTCCAAAACTACATAGAGGCTTCTGGTAAAGTTGCCACCACTTTACTAGGAGTATGACTTGACTAGACTAGACCATGACTTAACTTGATGACTTGGACTGTGACTTGACTTGACTTGACACATTATTATGATATTAAGTAAAAAGAGAGAGAATTTATCTTGAGAGAGAAATGAGAAATTATCAATTACTTGACACTGGCTAAATACACAAAAGAGTGGAGCCAAAACCAAACAAAAAAAAACAAGTAATGACAGCATGCTAAACAATTTGCTGCTGCAATTTTGGAGCTGTCCCGCTCGGCTCAATTTTTATTCTGACATATACGTCTATAAACTTAGAGTGTATTTTTGTATGAATTATGTATTTTAAGTAAGTACTCTATACTGGATACAAATGTAGATCCGTGCTCCTCAGTCTATGACCTAGAGTCAAAATAGAATGTCTCACACGTAGTGGTTATATGCTCTTTGTAAATGGATTTGAAGTTGTTTGTACATAGTATCCTCTACTAGGTCTGTGGTTTGTACGTACATATGTACTTGTAAATGTAAATTGTAATTTTGTAATTGTAGTATTTTATAACAATAACTAAAATTTTGTGATATAAAATTAGTTATGTGCAAAGAAAGTTATTATTAGGTGGATTGGTGAGTTTTATCCCTGTTACGTCATACAAAAGACGATGAGGATAATTTTTACCGAAAACTTTCGTTTGTAGTTTGTGAGAGAACCTACAAAAACGATTTTCTCTTGGTTAGGTCAACATGTACTGTGTTAATAAAATTACGAAGGTCACTGCTAATGAGTCGGAAATGGAGGAAGGCGAGATAGTTGATGAGCTCGATGATCTTTCGGATATATCGTCAGAGGAAGAGTTTTTGTTGCGTCAGAGGCTGGAAGTGTTGGAAAACTACAACAATGTCCTTGAGAGGAAGAAAGCGAAACGCTCTTCAGTGGGGCCAGGTAAATTCCTAATAAGTGTTGTCATTCGAATATAACATGTAAATACTTAGTAAATACTTTGTTTACTCAAGAAAACACATGGCAATAGGTACTTAGCAGCAAGTATGCAATAAATTGGCAGGAATGACCTACTTAAATTATTGTAAGTGAACATTAAAGGGAAGGTAAATAATAATTTATAAAAATGGTGTGAACTACAGTTCTGTAAGTACCTGCCTATATGTACTTGATAGTGTGCTAAATAATAGGTAATAATTGGTATAAATTATTACGCATTTTAACATAGTTGACCATGTAACAGGTCTTAAATTTAGATTAGCACCATTTCGTTGCAGGTTCATATTGTTTTCAATGAAAGGTCTTATTTGAAAGTTTCATATGCAGGGTTAAGAATTGGCCATGATAGGTTAGAAGACTATTGTCGTATTATTGCCTTGGTCTTCATGGTTATTTTTTTTATACTAAGAAAAACTATACATTCTGAAAAACATCCATAAATCCAGTTAAAATTGCTGAGTTAATATTTTTCTAGTAAGTATTTAATCAATAAAAGGCTTTGTCCTGACTGTCTCTGACAACATGCAGCCCAAACCGCTGATGTGAGACTTGCAATTTGGAGGGTGTTTCCTGTTATGACATAGGGGTGTGTGTGAAGAAAGGGTTTGAAATAAAAGGTAGTTAATTCAACTCAAGGTTAAAGAGGGTTAATTTTTATGGTGACAAAGCATAACCAAGCTTTGTCACCATAAAAATTAACATATTTTTGACTGTGTTTTTACACATAAACAAATATTTAAAAAAGTACAACTGGGTGTTGGGGTTCAAATCAGAAAGTTTGGAAAATAGCAAAGAAAAATGCTTCTCACTAGTCCTGGAAAGAAATCAGACCTGTTAATTTTGATTAAAAAATAGTGTGTTAATTTGTGAAGTTGCTGTATTCTTTGAACAAATAATTAGTTGAATTTATAATCATTGTCACCCTTTTCATTTTGTCCGGGATGTACTCTAGTAAATGAAAAGGGTCCTTTGTCCTGCCAATCAGACTTCACTATCTATATAAATAATGCATATTTAAATATCATCATTTATCATCATCATCATAATGATCATTTAAATAATGCATAACACATGGTTTATGGCAAATGGCAATGGTGTGGCTGTGAACCAGGCATAACTGGTTACAATATTTTTTGTGAGATATTATTATTTGTTTTTTTTTTTTTATGCAAAAATAAAACCTGCTTCTTTAGTACCGTTTTTCGAGAAATGTGTATGAAACCCTTAAAATTTCATTGTTTTATGTATATGTATATAATCTACTTACTTAATATTTTAGTAATTAGATATTTTGCAACATATTAAATTTTAGGTTCAAAACCAATACCAAAGAGAGATGTTTTATGTGATTTGTCTGAAATTTCTGCTACTGAATTAGAAGATCCACACTCACATATTACTTATAAACAAATTAAAGTACAGAGGCATGTTAAGTCACACTATAAACAAAAGCGTAGAAAAGATGGCCAGCAAAAGGTTGATGAAAACAATGTGAGAAAAAATAAAGATCATCAACGAAAAAAAGGTACTCGCAGTAAAAAAAGACTAGGTGTCAAAGTTGTTACTCAATCTAGTGATGAATCTGAGGACGAATATAAAAATAAAAGAAAAAAATTAGCAGATGCTGTAGTTTTACACCGAGGTAAAAATGATAAATCATCACTCAGTGACAGGTTACACAACATGATTCATAGATCAGAGATACATTTATATCCTCAAGATGAAGCTGAAGGTGAATATAGAAATAAAAGAAAAAAATTAGATGCAGTAATTGTGCACCGAAGTAAAAATGATAAAGCATCACTTGGTGTCAGGGTGCACAAAATTAGCCATGAATCAGAGGCACATTTATTTCCGTTACATAAAGACATGGATATTATAATCACTAATAATCGAAACCGTCGCACTGAAGAAGGAACACTTCACCATATTTCATCATTAGATGCAAATGATTCCATACTGAGTGTTGATGTACCTGATAATGTGTCGAAAGACAAAAAAAAGACTGTCTGTGAAGCCATTGAATTATCTACAGATGATGATGTACAGATTATCAGTATCGATGTCCAAAAAAAAGTTGAACCACACGAAACAATTCAAGTAGAAAAAGCAGTAAAAGAGTGTGAAGTACATCTCGATAAAGATTCTGACGAAGACTTGGAATTATTAAGGCAACATGCTCTCGAATCTAAACCTGCCAAAACCAAAGAATCTGAACCTTATAAAATAGAAAACAAAATTGTGTCAGAAGATGAAGACAGTGACACAACGGAGCTAAGGCTTATATGTCTTAAATCTGCGTTGTTAAAGAAAGCTATCGAAATGAAACGAAAACAGAAATTACAAAAAAAGCTCTCTCAATCATCCAATTTGGAAGATGATGTATTGAATGATCGAGACCTAATTCCTATTAACCAAGATTCTAATAATAACACAGATACTGAATCGGTCGATATGGATATGGGCTCAGATACAGAAGATAAATTAAAGGACTGTAACATTGAAACCGATAAGTCAAATAATACAGGACTCATTGAAAGACTACATGATAGTAATAAGAATACAGATTTGATCAATCGTGCCATAAATAATTTTAGTAATTCTTCAAAAGAAGATGAACTGGATGATGATGAAGACTTGTTACGAGCCAAACTTCTTACTTCTTTGAGCAAAAACTTGACTGATCTAGTTAACCCAGAGATTAAAAGTACAATAAATCAAAGTAAGAAAGTTGAAAATCCCACATCTGAAACTCTTACTAAAGCTGTAAAATTGCCCGAGGCGAAGAAATTTATCATTAAACTGGATGAATCGGATTCAGAAGGAGAGCACGAAGCTACAAAGAACTTAACTAAGATGCACATGAAGCTCGCTGAACAAGTCGACTTTCAGCAAAAGTTAGACCAGTTTTTGAAATCGACTCGAATGGAGGTAGAAAAGACAAAGCCGCCACATGTGCAACAACCGCCACTTCTAAAGAAACCGGATAAATTTGTTGCTAAGGTTTGGCTTAAGTTTGTCATTATTGTGGTTATGCTTTTAGTATGAAAATAACTAACAATTTATTTTTTTTAGGCTGTGAACCATTTGCCTAAATCAGAACAAATTGAATATAAAAATCTAGTTAGGAGAATGGCTGAATTAGAAAAAATGAAGCAGACAAGACAAGCAACGATTAATTTACTAAACCAACCAATGTCCATGAAAGATACGTTAAAACCACGTAATGTTACCATAGAAAATCACGTTGCTGTAAATAACAATTTAGAAGAACAAATCGCAAAATCCCGGTAAGTAAATGGTTTCTTTTGTTCGTTTTCTTATCAGATCTCAAGCTTCAAATTATGTTATTGCGGTGTTTCCAGGAAAACAATTGCAGAGGAGTCTGCTAAAATGTTAAAATTAAAAGAAGAGGCTACAAAGTTATCGCAGAGATACAAAATAGCAGCCACGGAGCTGCGAAATATATCTACTGCCATCACTTTAAACAAAAAACAACAAAGAACAATTCAAAACAATTTAAGTAAAATTAGATCGCAACACCAATCACTACTAAAAAGGTATTTTATTTGCTATTTTGAACACACCTAGCGTTGTTTATTATTTTATCTTAACACTTTTTTATTTATGCTTGTTGTTTGTGTGATTGGAATCTTTTCTTTAACTTTTACATTTCAGCTCAACAACTTCTTTACATTCCAAAGTAAATGGTCGCATAGCGCATTTAAGTCTTCCAAGCAATAAAGCTCTATTATACAAATTGCAAAAAGAGAATAACCCAAAAGAAGAATATAAAAATTCATTGATTCAGAAAACTGTAAAAGTTAGTGTGACAAATGATTTCGTAGATAAAGCTACCATTAACGATCCTAGAATGTCTGTGCAGCTTGATGTCACAAACAATACGAAGATTGTTAAAATAACTAACATGGAAGACCCAGTGCCAGATAAAACAGTTGAAGTCAATCACAACATCGAAACAGAAGAATTGAATAAATCAGATGAACAGCAAACACGATTGTCTGGGAATGACGATGACCCGAGTATTCCAGAGGTAGACAAAAGAGAACAGAGTAGTGCCGATGCAGATATAGTAGCGGTATGCGATCATGGAAACAAACGATACTACATATCAGTTGACGATTACAAGTCTCCATTAGACGCTTTAGGAGCTACGAAGTAAGTGCCGTCGTAAGACACGAAACCTGTCATTGCTTGGCTTGTGCTTGTATAATGCGGTCATCTTAAAATGTAATGAGTTCTTAGATGGATGTTTACTTCAGTATCGGTACAGGGAGATGACCATTGCGCATTGAACGTTAGCTATATAACGGTTATTGTTCATTAGGTATAATCATAGGAAAGCAAGAAAGTATGCCTATGAACACTCGCATGCCTGTCGTTATCATTGAAACGTGGATGGCGGTATGCGTACACATCGCTTCTTCAACGGTGCGATGTAAGTATGCATTGGAAGTCTATCCACCGATGAAACGCTTCTATAATAATTTTGTACGTGTGTTTTCCAGTTGGCAAGCTGATCCGAACGCCATCTTGTGTCCATTCGAAGTGGGCGGCCAATGCAAAGATCCTGACTGCAAATACTTACACACGCCTACTCCAGAACAATGACATCGCACATTTACACACTCGTTCACGCACATATACTGCCGCAAACACAAAGACTGTGACACAAATCAATCATACCTACACATATCCTATCCCTCCTTCAACAGCCAATGGACTCATCAAAGATGTGTAAAGTATTTAAATGCATTATAATTTGATTTCATAAAAACCTGTTTTGTTAAAGATTCTCTCTACATTATATTCCTATTTTATATTTGTTTTGAATCACCCTAAACACAGACTTGTATTAATATGTCAATCTCAATGCTTGTATAAATCAGCAGCTCTTACTCACTGACATACCACATAGCCTTTAAATATCATTATACAATAGTGATTAATAACGCAAACAAATCATAAACTTGTTTAGATCATTAGCCACTTCATTTCATTCTATCCAAAGTTGAGAATACGTCTTTTGTAGAGCTGTGTGTTCTTAAACCAAATTTATTGGAAGTTAAGGCGAAATTATTTTCACTTTGATCTACTGGCCTAAGAAATCTTAATTAAATTTTAACGGCCATATACTAGTTGTACCTTATGGGTTATCTGTATTATTAAAATTATCTGACCATACTAATGCGATATGAAGACGTATTTACGTAAGTTATCGGCTGAAATACGATAACCAACAAGAAGTCGTGAGCGAAATCGGTGCAAATATATCTGCTAGGTTCATATCATAACTCACTTATGTAAATAGGCACCTAATTAAAAACCTATATTGATAACACACAATTATCTAATATAAAATTTAAATTTGTTTAAAATGTAGAACTGGACAAGACAGGTCACAGTTCTGTTATCGAAGTTTATTTTATTTATATTTGTTTTCTAATTTTAGTCGGCGTCGCGGTCGACGTGTACTTCCGGACCCGCACGTCGCCGGCAGTGGTAAGTTACGAGTAACTTTATAATAGTGCATTTGTAGTGCCTGGACATCAAACTATTTTAACCTTACCAAACAGCAGTGGACCTCCGGACTTCAACGCCTCGGTAAAGTGTTGTGGTACATATTAGATTAAAACTTATTTTTTAAATATCATTTATCATTAAAATATTGTAAAAAGTTATAAATAAAATTTATTATTATATTGTACAATAGATTTTCATTTCTTAGAGTAGTGATCCTATAGGTAATAAACAAATAAAACAACAAATTATTCTTACATATAAGACATTATATTTATTCAGACATTGTAAAGAAAATACAAAGTAAAATACTTTTCTGCATCATACTTACCCATACACATAGATGAAGTTTTATGTATGTCGGTACGTTTATTATGGAATAAAATTCGATATATTTTCATAAAACCCTTTAACAGAAGGGGGTCATTTATATAACTACGAAAAGTTCACATAAATTCATTATATTCTATTTGATAGATTATGTAACTGTGGGCGAAGTAGGTACACAATGTTCAAAACATCTATTTGACAAATATATAATTTTTATCCCAAGACACATTTTTTTTTACATAAAATTCCCAATTTTTCATAAGATTTGATTGGTGTTTCCACAGCTCAATGGCAGAGACAGAAAGTATTTTAAATTTCTTATACACAAGTACTTACAAATATGATAAATGTATTGATATATTATACAATATAAATATAGAATAGTTTAAAGACACGAGTACAATATGGAGAGCCCACAGTCTAAATTTGACAGTACACAGGAAGGCAGGGTGTTTACGCTATTAATCTTACATGATACTGCGAACACTAACGCACCTAGCTATTATAAAAATGTGATATTGGTAAACTAGAAAAATACAGCGACAACAAACTAGTAGGTAGTCAACTTTAGTTAACACCCATATCGCAACGAGCTACTCAGAAAGTTATAAGTGTTATACTCATTAATTACTTGATAAGGTTGTCAAACAAAATACATAAACAGAAGTCTGATTTCTAGCCGTCTTACCACACAAGATTTAGACACGCCTTAAAGTAGTGTTAAAATGCTGATTTGTATTGTTAAACACGCGTTTGACGTATGTCTAAGCCTTGTTTAAGTATTTGTGGTAGTACGGTAGATCTTTTCTCAAAAATGACCAGTAACCTGGCTTTTTAAACAGGAAAAAAACATAACTTTTTTCCTATTCCTGGCTTTTTACCTGGTGATTTATTGTGTTTATTATCTTTAAAAATTAGTTCACACAAGGATTCGCAGTATCAGTAAGCAAACCGCGTTAAATAGACAATTATTAATACTTGCATAAGAGATACAATTATGTTATTTATACTTAAATTAGAGCCTTCCTTCTCATTGTATTTGACGAAATACACATTAGGCAGATACCAGCCCACACTCTTGATAAGTATCTCTGTGACTTATTAGTATCTAGGTATATCTTGTATGTGTGCATAGATTCAACATGAGTTGCTTTTATATATTAACTTTCGTGAGACCTAATCTCAAACATCTGCCGCAGTTATTCAATTCCTGAACCAGAACTGGATTCTTTCAATAATGTATTTTCATTTTCATCATTTTTCATTTTCATGTATTGTTCGAAGCTTCGTAATGGTTTGTTAAGCTCGCTGTAAATACAGAATATAGTGTAATTTGATAATTCTAGACCACCTGTCTATTGTGGTCTTTCGAGCTTTGAAGTGTAATTATGGTCCTTCGAGCTATGTACTGTAATAATGGTCCTTCGAGCTATGAAGTGTAGTCATGGTCCTTCGAGCGTGTTGTCTACCTGAGTGTGTGCCACATGGCGACCGCTTTACGCGTCTCGTGCGCCATTTGTGCCCAGTGGCGCCCCTCCGAAGCAGGCTCGGCAGCGCCCACACAACACCATCCAACCACTAAGCCGCTGCCGCCGCCGCTTACCACACACACCTGGAATGTTGACAAGTAAAATTTAGTAAGTACATAGTGAAAAAAAATCTCATAACAATAATAAATAAAGAATAGGTAAATATTTGTGGACATTTCACACAGCGCCATCTGGCCCCAAACTAAGCAATGCTTGTACTATGGGAACTGGAAGTACCAGATAACTGATACAATACTGTATACTTGTTGTTTTTACAAATACATAGGATACAATATTCATCACATAAATGTTTGTCCTGGGTGGAAATCGAACCCACAACCTACAGTTCCGAAGGCAGGGCCAACTGAGCTATCAGGATAGTCAATAATATTGAAAATGATGATGGTGACAATGGCGATAAGCTATTGACTGTCAATTCAGGCAGGAATTTAATAAACTCCGCATTCAAATAGGCACATCTATAGGGTACTATAAAGCCACAAACTTAAAGGCAAGCGTCAAAAATTATAACAGCGTTCCTTGATGTCTAAGAACAGTCCAATGATTGTAAAAATGTATAGGTATTAAGTACCTCAATAGAAGCTTCTTGAAGATTAGCAGATGGAAGGCTGAAGGATAACGCTTCATTCCACACGGGGGTATTCAGATCTTTTCTATTGGTTTTCTTCTTTTTCACTCGCTTTCCGTTCACCAACAAGTACACTTTTACGTACACATCTGTAAGAACGTGGTTCATTTAACTGGAATGGGAATGGAGCTCAAAGAAGACCCAGTTTCAAAATGACGACCACAAAACATATTTGACTTTACTTATAACTTTACCATACTTATAGGAAACCATATTTAGACAGGATTCTATAGTTGCAATTAGTTTCCGAACATGACAGTCTGAACAGTCTACATCTTCCAACCGTATTTAGTTTATTTTAAACTTCTTACCTAGTGCATCCTTCCCTTCTTGAGGCGGCAACAAGTTCCTCGCCTTAAGAACTACAACAGTGAGCCTCTCAGCTGACGGTAAATAAGACAGAGATAGCAAAAGCTCTTGCAACTCTTCTGGCGGGCGGCGCTCCCGGGAAAGTTCGGCCCATACTTCGGCTCCTCCAGCCACTTCCACTTTGGATAGTGGCACCTTGGCCGAACCCATGACTTCGTTGCGAGAGAATCTGGAAGTTGTACAAATTGGGATATAAGTAGGGCAAATCATGTTTATTGTTATTTACAGTAAGCAGTATCTGCTTGTAATCTAACGTGCGCCTTGTCTGATCAATTATGGTCACACACATGGACACAAGCAGCAGCGTTTTTTTCTTATCTGTCATAGTCAACACTCGAAGCAGTAGCGTCTTGTTTCACCTGTTCTAGTCAAATACTTGGAAGCAGCATCGTCTTGTCTCACCTGTTATAATCAAACACTTGCAGCAGTAGCGTTTTGTTTCACCTGTCATGTCAGACACTAAAACCAGAAACGTCTTGTATCATAGTTAACACTTGAAGCAGTAGCGTCTTATTTCATCTGTCATGTCGGACACTTAAATCATAAACGTCTTGTCTCACCTGTCACAGTTATAACTTGAAGCAACAGCGTCTTATTTCACCTGTCATAAGTAGTCAAATACTTAGAAGCAGCAGCGTCTCATCTCACCTGTCATAGTCAAACACTTGAAGCAGCAGCGTCTTGTCAGCTAGATCGTCGTGTGACACCGGGAACTTGAAGTGTTGGTCAAAGAATGGGTTCGCTTCGTTCCGATGCACTGGGGTCTGTCGTACGCGCGTGTCGACCTCTGGGACTAAGGTCACGCGCACGTAGGGGTCGTTGAACCCGCCCGCTTCGTAGCCTGCTAGGTCGTGCGCTGGGGATAGGGAACGATTTTGGTTTTTTTTTATGTTAGTGAATGATGTAACGAGCTAGTCGTTCGCCTGGTGTTAAACGCCACGGCCGCCCATAACAGAACAGTGTCACTCGGAACTAAAACACGGAGTTTCGCGCGACACTGCACTGCGCACATCATTCTGAGACATCAGCACAGTCTAGTAATAAGATTACTCAACTGTGAGATCAGATCATAATGTCTCAATTGCCCAGTAATTTCACTAGCTACAGTGCCCTTCAAACCGGAACACAGTAGTGCTTGCACAGTACTGCTTGGCAGCAGAATAACTGGCAAAGCGGTGGTACCTACCTAGACGAACTTTGCAACAAAGTCCTACCACCTAGTAAAAATGGTGATGAATTTTCAAAACAGTGGCTATGTTTTCTAAGCATTTAATGCAGGGTAGAAAAAAAGGTGGTAGGTAAATCTAAGTACTTTTGAATGTAACGGTTTTTAATTCAACTTTATTTGACAGAAACATTTACTGATTTATTTTTAAAAGCAAAATATGATTGTCCTGTACGTAAGTCCTACCTTACGACAGGTGAAGAATTTGTTTGATTTTATCGGGATTAGGATACAACTTTATTGACACTGACCAACTTAAAAAGAAAAATATAGTAGGTAAATAGGTTATATCTACTAGAATGATGCCCGTCAGTACTAAAGTTTAACAGCTCTTAAGCTCACACTTATCTCCCTAGCCCCCAAATCAACATGTCAAATACTGTACGCTCATTGGTAGAGCTTGAGACAGCCAATTTGGTCTGCCACTTTGAGACGAATTTAACAAACGTATACGAGAATCCGGGGTAATATGTTGCTCAGCTAAGTTATACCTACTTATAAATATTTTCCTTAGAGGTTCACCTCTACATGATGAGCTCACCGTAATTATCAAGCGACTTATAAATAGGTCTACTACATAGGCACTTTAAGTACAATGCAGCAGGAGAAACTTTAATCCTAATTTGAAAATTTCCATAGTATAATGTACCTACATAAACAATGTAGGTACCTATTGAAACTGTCAAATCCATACGAATTTGCGTTTCCATTGGTTGTAATCAAGTTCCACTGCTTGTCATGTGGCGTAGCTGTAAGTTCACTGTGTATTTAACAAATAAATAAATAAATAAATAAATAAATAAATAAAAATTAAAGCATTATTAGTAACTTAAGCTGATTTCTTACCTTCAATAAGATGTACTTCCAAGTCTGATCTATCAAAGTCGTACTTGAGCCTTAGATGGATGCGGCCGAGCGATGGGCCTGCGCCCTCCAGCTCTATCACCAGGGGAGCCTCTCGTTTTGTGTACAAGTCGGGCTGCAGGGCTCCGAGGGCACTGATTGCGGCTGCACTTGCACCGGGGCTGAGAGGGCCTACGCCACTGCTGCTTTCGACCAAGGAGTTGCTGCGGTCTATTCGTCTGGAATTTTATAGTTTTACGAACTTGATTTTATGTATTAAGTAGCAGGACTGCAGCAAATTATTTTTTTTAAATATAGTTGATGTGTTAGTCTTTGGCCACATTTTACCACGGATGGTAAGTGCAGATGAAGCTGAAGATTGGGACACGCTTACACAGAAAATTATTATTTGATGTCCATTCTTAGGGTTCACACGATAAGTTCCTACCAATTTTGGTACCAACGGATAATCGGTTACTTTCTAGTAAACCTATTTTTACTTAATAGATAGTAAGTACCTACTATGAGTAAATTAGGGTTAGTACTTGTTTACACAGAACTTATTAGATCATCGTTCTAAAGATAATTTAGGTACCCATACCTAGTGGAGTATAATTAAGTATGAAAGACAATATAATGTCGAAAGTCTATTCAGCAAAATCTTAATCTCTAGTTTTACAGTTCTTAAAATTCCTCATCTACCCTATACCTAGGTCGAAATGAGAAGAACTGCAATAGTTTTAAACCTGTCAATTTAGATTACAATTAGGATTTTGTACTGTATGATCTTAGAATAAGGGCTAGCATGTACGACATATTTTGACCATAAAGTTAGAAAGTAATTATTTGACAGCAAGTAGATACATTGGCACAGCTGTAAACTAAAACGTTACCGAAGTACCTATGTTAATACACCATTCTTGTTGGAGACAAACTGAATTTTCGACGGCCAGTCCCCTACGGTACGGGCCCGCTTCTCGTTCTGCGAAACGAGGTCGTGATTGGATATATCGAGCCGTTTAAAAATGTTGCAAACCTACTGTTACTACTTAGCAGACCATGGACGCTACATAAGTAGGATTCCCTGTATCTAGGGACCCAGGAACTACGAGAACCATGGTCCTACAACACCCAGACACAGAATGAGTATTTGCGCTTTTTTTCCTGTACACAAATACTTGTCTGTCGCGGGAATCGAACCTGCCACCTCCAGGTTATGATTCAACCTGCTCAACCACCACACCACAGAGGTTGTCATTTTAAGGTATGCGGCGGAAGTAAGCGGTCGTTCACCTGATGTTAAGCGACACGGCCGCCCATAACAGAACAGTGCCACTCAAAACTATAAAATGTAAAGTTTCGCGCGACACTGTATCTACTGCGCACATCATTCTGAGACATCAGCTCAGTCTGGTAATAAGATTACTTGACTGTACGATCAGATCATAAAGTCTCAATTGCCCAGTGATTTCACTAGCTACAGTCCCTTCAAACCGGAACACAGTAGTGCTTGCGCACTACTGCTTGGCGGCAGAATATCTGGCAAAGCGGTAATAAAGGATATACCTAATGCGCTAGACGAACTTTACAGAAAAGTCCTACCTTGTAAACTCATATACTATTATGTCTCATCGCGAAGTCTGCAAGCCATTATTCTGAAACGCACGTTTGACCTATTTTATCTGCGAGCTGCGACTTCTAAATGACGAATACCTACGAACCCGAAGAAGTTACCCGAGTCACAGAATATATAATAGTACTTCGTACCTGAGCGCGGAGATGTGTGACTACTCGACTATCACTTGGCGAGGTCCTTTATGATTAAGACAGCTGGCCTACTACTACTGGCTGGACTCACCTACGTAAGATAAGCATATGTACCGTCATGTAAGAAGAACGCTGGTAGTAGACTTACGCACAGACGGTTTTGTTTAATTGTTTTAGTTTTAAAGTACTAAGTAGCTAGTACAGTACGTAATATGATTCTACAGTAATTATTATACATAATCTGGTATTCTAGACAGTTTGGTACTTTAGAATAAGCAAGAATTAAAAAAACCGCTCATTGCGCTGGTAACGTCTATAGCGTTCTCCTTACGTGACACGACCTATAAGCTTACAAGTAGATCTACCTATTTTCAAGGAACGAGGATTATCTCAATTGAAGGGGTGAGAACAAAAAGAGTTTAACTGATTTTTTTCACAAAATGACTTATGGGTATCGTTGGATTCAGCGTGAAATTATCTACAATAATACATTCTCAAAATACCGAAATGAGGCTTAAA
This sequence comes from Ennomos fuscantarius, assembly GCA_905220475.3. Taxonomy (NCBI): domain Eukaryota; kingdom Metazoa; phylum Arthropoda; class Insecta; order Lepidoptera; family Geometridae; genus Ennomos; species Ennomos fuscantarius. The sequence goes on from HG992029.1 coordinate 12,505,911, forward strand.
TCTCTAGATTTTGAGTCTAAAAACGGTTTATCTGTCACAGGAATACAGTTCGAAAAGTTGAGTATCACTTAAGTCAATGCACGGCCACGATCAATACGTAACATGAAAATTTAATCGTACAAACATGGTGACGGCGCTTGTAATTTGAATTTATAGCGCAACTGGTACATCTACCATCGATACTACTTACTGCCAACGGTTCCGCACGCGTATTTGTATCGACTAAAGGTATTGCTAGTCTTAGCTAGGTCTAATTTACAATTGCATACCAAATTTCATTAAAATCCATTCAATTTTTGCGTCTTACCAGAAATAAATCGAGCTTAGCCACTGACGGAAGCAATCAGGTGAATGACTAGCTCCCCAGGTCATCAATTACCATTAAAAAAATATTTTTGATTTGAGTTGAGTAAAAAGCGAATAAATGTTAAATAAATGGTACAAGAATTTTTTGAATAATTTCAGTGGTTTCGTAAACTATGCTTTACAAACGTATGTTTTTTTTATTTTCGTAATCAATAATATTTTTTTTATAATCAATCAGACAAGCATCAAACAATCTTTATCAATTTATCAAGTAGCACGTCTTGTGATAGGTCTAAATTGCCCTGTATCGGAGACGGCTGATCAAAAAATGTAAATGAAATCAAGCAAAGACAATCGTAATCTTAAAAATATAAACTATCTTTTTTTCTTTAGTGGGCAGTGTAAACTCGTAAGTAAAAGCCGTCTGCCAGAGGTAAAATTACTTAAATTAACTTTAAGAATACAAATACTTAAATTAACTTAAATAAGTAGTAAAATAAATTATTTATTTTTATATATATCCAATCTTTCTTCCTATCTTATCCTGAGTTAGTTTAGTGGCTGTCCATGCCATTATAGTTTTCCAATCAGTTTTCCAATTTGAGTCATATCGCTGTCGGATACTTGTTTCAGTAGCGTTGCTACGATATATAGCTGTATGGCTAAAACCTCTTAGGGCGCTCCCGTATTCTCTATCATTCAATTTGTTTATTACATTCCGGCTGAACCTACTTGCCGGGGATAAATCCATTCGGCACTAGGAAAAAGCTTTCTCCCTGTCTCTGGGGTAATGGGGTAATTTCACAGATAGGAAAATTGAAGATCGCGTGCGGGTTTTCAGTGTACTTCGTTTGTTGTCTCTGGTAACATCGATTTTGTTATTCCGAGCTTATTTATGAGGTGTATACAAGTGGGTGGGTTGTAATTAATTCATTTGTACGAGCTTTCTGATGAATTGAATAATTATCTTAGTTAATTTCAATGACGTTAACAACGGACCTGAAGTATTGTAATTTATTAGTCATTTTGAGACAGTTTCTTAAGCCTTGCCACAAAATAACTAATAGCTAAGAACATCCTAGGTTTCAAATAAAATAATAAAAATATCTCGTTAGTTTGGTAGCAAAGATGCCATCATGCTACAAACAATACAAAGCTGCAAATAATTTGCGTTGTTAAAAAGATTACCTTTATGCAGTTTTATGCAAGTTCCAAGAGAATTATATTCAAACTGTCAAGATTTCAAAAATCCTAGCTCAGTTTTGAATTGGATATGCGTTTCACTATTGTATATATAAATTTTCATGTAGCTGCGTCATGTGAGTACTCGAGTTAAGGCTTTTGTATAAAATCATCTTACGACTCTGCTGTTCTCTTCATTATTAATATTATTTATGTAGAAATCAAAAAAATTTATCAACAAAAAAATCTATAATTATCGAACCTGCACACAAAATTTAACGAGGGTCTGTTGGGATATGCGACCTGTAGAGGAGAATAACTGGGCATCCGGAATAATTTACGGAACGGAGAACCTTCGGTTGCGCTTCGCGCTTGCTCACTTCATCTACCTATTAATTGTAAATGATCAACTGATGTCAGTTCATGACGTACCTATGCAATTAGAATAAGGACTATACACAGGGTGTGTCGTGGTCTTAGGAACGGAACCACAAGACCAGCACGAACCCTATTTCACCAGCCATTGACATTGGTTCCATATTTGAAAAAGGTCTTCGAATTCCGATGTAGGTGAGTAAGTTCGCCTACCGTATTTACTCTCAATTCCTAACAAGACTTTGGTTAAGATGTTTTCCTATATACTGTATGTATAATGTAGGTTAGTTTGTGTGACTGTACAGTCAACAATTGCTAAGTACCCAAGGTACAATTAAGTTAAGAATCTTTGTTCTGTTCAGAACTTAGGTAGGTAATTTTGTATGAAATCAACTCTGCTGCACAGTTATATATTTACGGTGCCTTCATTTGGTTCCAAATGAAAGACAACGTTGCGGCTTCAAATGGAAACCTCTTATGCTTAGTCAAAAATTACAAGTACCTTTATATGTACGAATTGATAATAATTATTATAGCTAAACGAGAGAATACTATCAGAATATTTTGTCTGAGGAATCTGACAGCCTCTTTGGTGTGGTGGTTGTGCAGGTCGGCTCGTAACAAGAAGGCGGCGGGTTCGATTCCCGCGGCAAAATAAGTATTTGTGCACAGAAAAAAAAGCGCAAATACTTGTTCTGAGCCTGGGTGTTGAGGGACCATGGGGTCCTCGTAGTTCCTGGGTCCCTATATACGGAATCCTAGCTAAGGTCCAGGATCTATGTCCATCTATCTATCTATCATCTATCTATCTATGTTGATGTCTATGTCCTCTACCAAGCTCAGGTACGGTCTTGCATGGAATACTGCAGCCACTTATGGGATGGCTCTGCCAAATACCAGTTGGCTGCATTGGACTCAGTGGAACGGCGCGCAATAAAAATCATTAATGACGAAGCGCTAGTTGGGAGTAAACTGCAAAACCTTAAACATAGACGTAAGGTGGCATGTTTGGCCGTATTTTACAGAATTTATTTTGGAGAATGTGCCCAGGAGCTTCACAATCTTATCCCACCGTCTCCATTCCACTACAGGACCTCACGGCGAGGTCAGAGTTACCATCCTTAAGTTGTTGATTTACCTTTTGTTCGTACGAAACGCTTTGCAGATTCTTTTATTGTGCGTACGGCTAGGGAATGGAACTCACTCCCGTCGTCGGTGTTTCCATCCACATACAACTTGGGAGTCTTTAAGTCAAGAGTAAATAGGTTATTTCTGGGTAAGCGTGCTCCACCTTCGACCTCATCGTCACTTACCATCAGGTGAGATGTAGTCAAACGCAAACCCATCGACAGTAAAAAAAAAAAAATGTATGTGATCGTTAGGCGATATAATTATTATTAATCACAAAATTTCAATTAACATGTCTTAAACTAACATGGGTAGACGATTTATATAATAAAAGACCAAAGGGAAAAGAATTGGCTGCTAATTCATGCCCTTAACAGCTCGAAGGACCAAAAATATACCAAAAAATACCTTGGAGGCATCAGCAAGGGTGAAAGACATCGTGGAGGCAGATGTCTTGGGCTGGGAGGTGCTGGGGAGTCAGCAAGCGAGGCCAGGGATCCGTGAGCCATCGGGGCAGCCCGAACGTCTAAAGAAGCCGCTCGAAGAGGCGAAGGCGACCGCGGGCCGCCCGGCCCGGCTTCTAGCGTGCGCCCGTCGGGTGCAAACGTACGGATGGCGGGCGATGACCCACGGTGACTCTGTCGAGAAAGATTGGTTTGCTATTTTCTTTTTGTTTTGTGTCTGTAATGTTATATGTATAATAGATAGTGTTCTGTTTTGATTAAATTTAATTTCTCTCGGCTATTTAAAAATAAAGTATTCTCATTATTAGGAGTAAAATATCTTATGTGCCTGCCAAGCGTAGTTATTATGGCAATCTCCCCTCTATGGTAAGCGTCCTAAGTGGCATTTTATATGGAAGGTCAGCAGTGGATATTTTCCGACTGTTTGATGTGTGGAGTACTTGAATATCTTATAGATTAAGACAGTGTAGTTGGTTTATCAATATTTTCATCAGATGAGTGAAAATCCTCTGTCGGCTTCTATATGAAATTAGACGAGAGAAAGATTGCAACGGGAGATATTTTAAGGTATTTTAGTATTCCTAAGCCACTACACTTTGGCCAACATTAACGTATCCCTATTTATGTAGTTGTTTAATTATTTATTTAATAAGCAAAGAAAACCCTAAGTTTGTACGCGTATTTATACAGTATGAAATCTCTACCCAAAAAACTGAGAAGATGAATCTCTCTAACATTCGCCGTACACTAGAACATAAATGGAAAAACGACTTTATGTACTTTACGATGTATTTATTGTGCTTTTGTTTCACGTAGGCACAAAAAACATTGTACGACCCTTTTACTTATTTTCATAATTCATCCGAGTTGCCAATAAGACATCTGATTTAAGTATATAAAAACAAAATACGATCGGGACATAAACAAGGCAACCAATCAACATAAAAGTGCTTCGCAACATACGCTTTTACGGGAGATTAAATAATATTGAGAGGGTAAGTACATACACTTCTCTTGTGAATAGGGATCTAAATATTAAAGCATTTCCTTAGGGAGATGTTTTATGGCTTTTAATATAACACGTAACGGCTTCGATGGAGCTCATAATTACACTTATTATAGCCGTTATGGAACGTAACTTTTATCCAGGTGTGAAATACGTAGTAACCTTCTACAAGCTGGTTTCATGCGGTATATTGTCATTTCTTTATGATTATGACAAGACCGCCCGTTGTGACACTTATGCCTGTCTGTAAGAATGTTTAACAGCTACTAAGTTCGCACTCAACTCTCTAACCCTCATTTCATCGTACGTTTGTCGAACTCGTCAAGTCAACACGTTAAATACTGTACGCTTATTGGTTGAGACAGCGATGATCAACAAAGCGATAAACGAATGAGTATTTCATCTGCCAAGTTGACGAGAATCCGAGAGAAAGTGTTGCTTAGCTAAGTTGTATTTTATTATGCTTTAGTTAGTTTATAAGATTCTGATTACCGATAGTTCCTCTCATATGATGTAATAGATGTAAGTGGTGCAATATCAAAAAGTTCATCTATCTATCTATCCATGAACACGCTTTTATGGCCATATCGGATGCCGCTTGGAATTTTAGAGAGATAGAGAGTCCTTTTTTGCTAAAACTACGGAAATCTTTTATTTCTACGCTGTGTATACTTTAGTTTTGCATTATGGACTTTCATACTATTATCTTTGCTTACTCTCATGCTTATCCTTAATGCCTTGTCTTTATCTTTACTGCCATATCTTTATCTTTACTGCCTTATCCTTATCCTCACTGCCTTGCCTTTATACTTACTGCGTTATCATTAACCTTACTTCCTCATTCTTATCCATTCTCATCCTTATCCATACTAAAACCGTGGAACGCCTCTAATAATAAATATATCCTGTGGTTTTGTATAAAAGCAACGAAACCTCTTTTTAAGCTAGGTCTTTATTCCGTGCAATCCAATTTAATAAATATAAAATCGAGACGTGCATGTCATGAATCCAAACGGAAATCGACATTACGATCACAATATGTCATCCATATAAAACATTGCAATATAGAAAAGCTTGAAACTTGAGTTCCATATCCGTAATACCGATTTAAAATTCGATTTATACATATCGTTAGTGTTTGCAATACGTGACTGCTGTAAGCCACCCACTCGTACCAAGCGATTTGATTCCACGTTCATAATTAGAACGGCTAAGGAATGGAACGCCCTGTCAGCGTCTGTGTTTTCGGCGAAATATGACCCGGGCGTGTTCAAGAGAAGAGTGAATAGGTAGGTGAGAGCGTGGTCAAATGCTAGACAAGTTCAGCTTCATCAGCATAGGAATCTATAGAGCTTCGTTGGTCAGAACCTAGAACCACGGACGAAAGTCTATTAAAATACAACTTAGCCAAGCAACACTTTCCCCCGGGTTTCACGTTTGTTAAATTCATGTCAACTTGGAACACCACCAAAAGTAATATTTGTACTGCTAGTAGATTAGCTATATACGATTATTTGCAAAACATCAGTACCGAGTCTGACCATTGTACATACATATTTCAATTCCATAAAATCTGTTAAAAGCTCGCCCGAATATTGGCGTTGGTACGTCAAATTTAAATTTGATATTGCACGGTTCGAATGTTTTATGTGACCTAATTTATCAAACCAATCTGGTAAACATTTGATAACATTTCAGAGAATGTATTTAATACAAAATTTATCGCGCTTTCCCAATAATTATTTTGATTAATAAAATTGTTTTATTAACAACTTAAGTGAATTTTATACTAGCTATACATTGACCTTTTTAAAATATTCAAAATTTGTTTTTGTGGCTTTTCTGCCTGAGCCTGGGTGTTGTGGGATCATGGGCCTCGTAGTTCCTGGGTCCCTAGACACAGGGAATCCTAGTTAGGGTCCAGGATCTATGTATGTGATCTTTGGGCGTTATTTATTATTTCTTACATGATGTGCCAACTAATGATTAAAAAAAAAAATTGAAGTTTGATGTACGTCTATCGAACTTGAGAAGCAGGTTGGAATTAGTTTACAAAAACATCATCATTATCAATTATAAAGAGAAGAAAATACTTAGAATATACATTTTGTGATCGACAGACATAAAAATCTTAAGCCTGAATATATGAATAAATAATGCCTACCGATCGAACATAGATCCTAGACCTTAACTAAAATGTCCTGTATCTAGGGAGCCAAGAACTACGAGGTCCATGGTCCCACAACACCCAGACACAGTACAAGTATTTGTTTTTTTTCTGTCTGTCTGTGTTGTTTATGTCCTGTCACGGGAAACAAACCCGCCGCCTCCGTGTTAAGAGCCGACTCGCTCAACCACTATACCACAGAGGCTGTCAGAATTATTCTACGGCTTAGCTATATTTATAATGAAATACCCATCTAATGAAATGTATATTCCGTCCTCTCCAAGGATCGAAGAGGGTTTCACGAACGACCCAGTTTTATATTTCATAACAGTCAATGAGCACTCCAATTCCATAACATTTCAGCAGTTGAATCGACAACCCCAATAACGTAAGCACCAATAAAAGCTATTGAAACTCGTTTCAGCAACTCGGTTATACGGGGTGTAGCTAAAATGTAGGTAGTCACTATAACGGGCTCGGACATGACTCCATACCTACAGGATACACACTATATGAAGTAGACACAGACGATAACAGTGTGCATCAACATACAGAAATTTGCATTTCAAAGCCCTGCAATTATTATGCAAGTTGGGCGCTTACTGTCAAACAAACACCTTGCTCACCTCCTGATTCAATAATAAGCGCGGATGTTTTTCAAAACAGGATGTAGAATAGAATCATACTAATATTATAAAGGTGAAAGTTTGTACGTATGTGTGTTTGTGTGTATGTGTGTATGTTTGTTACTCCTTCACGCTCAAATGGCTGAATGTATTTTGATGAAATTCGGTACCAAGATAGCTTATACACTGGATCAACATATCGGCTATAGGCGGTACATATAGGCGGTGTTATGTAATAAAAAATTATTATTCAGACAGCCTCTGTGGTGTAGTAGTTGAGCAGGTCGGCTCATAGCCCGGAGGCGGCGGATTCGATCCCCGCGGCAGGACAAGCACACACACACAGTGCACAGTGAAAAAGTTGGCTTAACGTAATCAACACATAAATTTTAATGTAAAGGAAACATTTGAATCACGAAACGGATTTGAACTAGTATCCATCTATCGCGTAACTATAGCAATCATAAATTTTTCATAATTTTTCAATTTCTAAAATCTACATTGTGGCTATTCTTTTTTGATGATTCGTGTTTTTTTTTCTATCTAGAAACTTTTAGTATTCGCAAACTTCCCTTTTTCTTACGGTAGCTCTCAATTTTCCGAGTTAAAAGTATTTTATGTTCGCCCCAGATATAATAAGCAACCTGTGTACAAAATTTCATCTAAACCAGTTCTGCCCCTGTTTCGCAAACATTCATTTTTATCAATACTTCGTTAGCGGGTTTTTTTTTTTTTTTTTTTTTTTTTTTTTTATGTTATTGAATGATGTGACGAGCTAATCGTTCACCTGATGTTAAGCGCCACGGCCGCCCATAACAGAACAGTGTCACTCGGAACCCTAAAACATAGAGTTTCAAGCGACACTGCACGGCGCACATCATCCTGAGACATCAGCACAGTCTGGTAATAAGATTACTTGACTGTGAGATCAGATCATAAAGTCTCAATTGCCCAGTAATTTCACTAGCTACAGTGCCCTTCAAACCGGAACACAGTAGTGCTTGCACACTACTGCTTGGCGGCAGAATAACTGGCAAAGCGGTGGTACCTACCTAGACGAACTTTGCAACAAAGTCCTACCACCTAGTATGTGACAAAATAATTTTGTATCCAAATTCCATTCTCCTGGCTTCAGCAGTTTCAGCTCTGCATCGATGATTAGTCACAGTGGACATAGTGTCTCTTTTACAATACTCGTAGTATAAGATCAGTGAGAAAGTTAACCATACAATTTTTGACCTACCACTGATATAGCCTGTTTAAAATTAAATCAAAAATTACAATTTTAATTTAGGTGCCTTCTTAATTTGTTTCTATTCTCCAAGTAAGCTTTTATGACCTCTATCCTCATGAAATCATCACGAAAGACTTTTCAAAAGAAAGCTTGAGTTCCAGCAGATGATGAATCTGGCTAGTGAATATGATGATGATGCTATTAGGCTATATATTTTCAACACCCTATATGGTCCAATCAGTCCGTGCCACCCTCACGGGTCGCGTGCAGGTTCGATTGCTTTCCTTTCACATGCGGCCGCCTCTTGTAATCAGTTAATACAATCGACTAAATCGCGTCGCGTTCTTTGTTAATGTTCACCTATTTCATGAACTTTTCCTTCAAGAAACCTTTAACGTCAAAATGAATACTAAAATCGCAAAAAAAAAAATTTAATTACTTCATCGAAAGCAGCTAATTTTTACTCAATGGCGTTCTAGCGGCCCAAGAACTCTCTCGCTGCCTTTGTGATACATCGATGCAATTTGCGAAAACTCGTGAGTATGATCCATTTTGGTAAATAACAACGGCTAAACTCACTTCAATTTACGGTCGAAAGATTCATTTTGGTAAATAACAACGGCCAAACTCACTTCGAGTTACGGTCGAAAGATTCATTTTGGTAAATAACAACGGCTAAACTCACTTCGATTTACGGTCGAAAGATTCATTTGGTAAATAACAACGGCTAAACTCACTTCGATTTACGGTCGAAATTACTCTGACCAGGTGTCGGACATTCAATGTCCTTCTTCTGGAAGCCCGGGAGCCAGTCATCAACGCGCTCGCGTGGATTACTTTTACGCCACCATGAGAAAGCGTATAGTCTCCCTGATGCTGTAGTACCAACAGCCTCCTGGTCACTGTTACTGAGAGGGTAGATGGTCCAATACTAAAGCATTGGACGGGGATGCTTGTCTTCCCAAAGCATCGAAATGCCAAATAATTTATGTGTAAAAATTTTAATACAGATTTGTTACTAATTAATTGAAAATTTGTGATGTGCTTGTCATTTATAGTAATTTATAACAATGATAATTCTACTAATATAGCTGTAAGTCTTATTGTTACTAAAAAATTGGAATGAATTATCTGTAATGAAACGAAATTTATTATTATTATTAACACATGCCGCGACTGTAAATTGACGTGAGATTAGCCGTTGTTATAATTATCAAAATGTGCATATGGTTTTATAGTAAAATCCATTGTGTGAAGTACACAGAAATGTAATCTAATGTGAAATAAGAAACATTATCGCTTGGCTAAAGGAAATCAGGCAACTTTTCTACATTTTTCAACAACTCTTCCGTTTATGGTCTGTTTGATGGACTTCGCGCCGTGAAAACGTCATAACCTCACGGTAGCTCGTTGAGAATTACTCAAATTTTACTTAGCGATGGATCTGGAATACTAACTACGATTTAAATAAATACATTTACTCAGAAAAAGGACATAAATAATATAGATGCACGAATCAGCTCAGTCTTAGCCTCTCAAATACGATCTGAGAGTCGTAACAACTGTCGGGAAAGCTCTTCACGCTTCGGTTACTTCAGAAATGAACATTGAAATAAGCAATTTATTTATCTTTGCTTTCATCCTTTAACAAATAAACAATGACTTCTTGCTCATCAGCAACTACTTTTGATAATGATAATGATTATAATAATAATAATAACGCCCAACGATCACATACATAGATCCTGAACCCTAACTAGGATTCCCTGTGTCTAGGGACCGAGGAATTACGAGAACCATGGTCCCACAACACTCAGACTCAGAACAAGCATTTGCGCATTTTTTCTGTGTACAAATACTTGTCCTGCCGCGGGAATCGAACCCGTGGCGGGTTATAAGCCGACCTGCTCAACCACCACACCACAGAGACTGAGATTTGATTTAGCTTTAATGTATCAACCAAAGTGTCTATCTATAAATATATAGTTCTGTCCGGTGAGGATTGAACCGTCGACCGTAATAGCTTTAGGTTTGAAGCTCGCAGATCGTAAAACAATCCAAAGCAGCTCTATGTCTAATTTATTTATTTATTTATTATTCTTAGGGTAGTCAACAGTATTACATAAAAATATAAAACAGGTATAGGTAACAAACAAAGCAATTTACAGATTAGTTAGCTTAGCCAATAGTTAGCTACAAACATGAAACGTAAATAAACAACTCTTAGGCAGGTTACAGACTTTATGACAATAGACAGATAAGTGACAATAATTACATCGGTTATTAATATTAAAATGTGAGGACAACATTTTATATTATTTTATTTCTATTATTACTAGTTGCGCCGCGCGGTTTCACCCGCAGATAAAAAGTATTTTAATTATTTGCGCATCCCACGGGAAAATTACACTTTTCCGATATAAAATGTAACCCATTTGTTAATCCAGTCCATAAGCTATCTTGGTACCGAATTTCATCTAAATACATTCAGTTATTTGAGCGTGAAGAAGTAACAAACATACACACAAACACACAACCAACTTTCGCCTTTATAATATTAGTGTGATGTGATTATTTTTACAAATTTATACCTGATTCAATATGCAAGCAGAGTAGTGAGTCAGACGGAATTACTAATGAACTGTGAGCTAAGAGCGCTGGACGCAACCGTCTTGTTGGCCCTCATTGTGTATGCAGTTTGCAAGCTTACGGATTAGAAGCCTGTTCGAGAAATGAGCTTTAACTTATAAAATTGCATTGTGGAAATTTCATAGCGCTCTATGAAAATGTTTGCATAGTTGCAACGTTAATAAAAATGCTTAAACTCATTTGCTTAAGGCATTAGGTAAGTGTTTGTGCTGCGAGTTGCTATCCTACATTGGGCAATTGCTATAGAAGGTCTTAAAGGTGGTCCTCTTCAACGACGAAGCAGTGGCGTAGGGAGAATAATTTTAAAGGGTAGCCGGTCTAAAAATCACGAAAACTGGTATAAAAGTATCCAGAGATATATAAATTTATGCACTAACAGCCTTATTAATAAACACGAACTAGCTTTAGATTAGTTACACCATCACCATGAACACGCCCGGGTCATATTTCGCCGGAAACACAGACGCTGGCAGGGCATTCCATTCTTCGGCAGTCTTAAGTATATATTTAACTATTTACTAACTTAAACATTATAAAAATAAATTATAGACCAGTTATACATATTATAAAAGTGCAATTAATCGGTAGAAATGTGATAAAAGAAAAATGTTTAATTAACTTAAAACAACAACTACGAACAAAGATTGACAATGAATAATGTCGTCATCCATCACGTTGTTCTAAGTTGAGCTGTAAGTTGCTCTCGTTGTAAATTTGTAATGGAGGAGCTTTACGCTCGGTGGAAAAAGCTTTTAAAATAATGTTACGGAAAATCGTTACGAACAGAATATCATCTTCGATTTCAACGTTTTTTAAAGAAAAGATTTGTCTTTTGTTTTTCTTTCTAGAAAGAAGAGATGCAGATATGTTATAATGCTTAATACTCAATAAGATGTCAGTGTTGTATGTATGTAAGTAAAACGATATCGCGAAGTATCTATCTGGTTTTGTACTGCTCGTGAGAAACAGCGTATTGGAGATATCCGCTAAACTATATATATTATTATAGTATGCAGGAAACCAGTCAGCGTGCGCCACTTGATATATCACTATCATAGATCTAAGTGAATGTCAGCGAACTTATGTTCCGTGAGTTTACAGAAATAAAACATGAACCGAATAGTATGGCTTTTGTTTTGGCGCTAATTAGATCCAATATCTTTTATTGAGGAAGCCTACCCTTATAACCTTTCGCACTAAGAACATATTGATATTATTTTTTTCGTCCAATTTAATTGTGTCGGTTGTCAAAAGAATTGTACATCAAGTATGTGTGATTGTCTCTATTCAGCTGTGAAACCGTTTTACGGATTTTGATGTTTGTGTTATTTATATATACACGGTGGAATTTAATTCACTCTTTTCCTTAAATGTGTGTACTCAAACTATGCTATAGAATATTCGTACAAGGTCCAAATAAAAAAAAAAAAGTTATGTTTTAGTATATAGTGCCTCCTAAAATAGCTGAATGACATCCGAAATGTCTATTTTTAACGGTACACACAGCGCGGGCTCCAACTCAGTGCTTTGTAAATGTTTCGTAGGCAACAAAACACCTGCTTTGTTCAATGTCGCAAGGCTTTTCTTTAGAATTTAAATTTGATAATACCTAGATTTAAGTTTTGTTTCATAAGTACTTTTTTATTTAGCTATATGTGAGCATTCTATAGCATGGACTGAATACATAAATATACATTAAAGGAAAAGAACGAATTGAATTCCACCTTGTAGAAGAAACTTTTAATTTCGCTAAGTTTGTGTTCACGCGGGTGAAACTGCTCGCACAGCTAATGAGCTAATAAAATTTCCTCACCGTAGCTCTAGAAGTGCCACTGTCCAAGCTGCTTTGCGAGGATATCGAGGGGGTTCTGGTCAGACGCGCGTGAGGCAGCGAGCTGGCCGCTCGTCCTTCCATGCTCAGCGGCTGGATACGACAATGCTCTTTGGGTATCAGCATTTCCTGAGGACAATAGGCATGTAAAACGAAATCAGTACAATTCTCCATTCGGTAATATAGTTGAAAAGGATCTAGATAAGGGCAAGGTCAAAGTAGTACTAGCGTGAAACCCACACGAACAAACCGACCGCATTTTAACTTCCAGTAAGTAGGTATAATATCCCTCGCTATATATGGCTCCACGTACTTTGCATTCTTCATACCACTTCAGTCTTTGACGATAGAAACACGAGATATCAACTCAAAAGCAAAAAGATGTACTCCAAGTAAGCAAATTTCAAGGATCTCTGAATTCTTTTTGTTGTCTCTTGACTTATAATTGGGTCATTGAAACGAATATGGAGCAGCGGTACAGCCAACTGGGTCCAATGAACGTAACTCTTGGTCAGAGAAATTCAGTGGCCTAGATAGAAACCATTTACAACATCTGGGTAATAAAACGTAAAAACCTCTCAGGATATAGAATAATAAGCTACTTGTAGAGAACTTCAAATACTTTTTTGAAAAATATAGGTATAAAATTATACTTTCGTTGAGTCACTTGTTGATGATAATAACCTATACATATAGGTGAGGACTTTCGTAAGATTTATCATTTATAGACTCATTAAAATGTATAAAACCATAAAACCCCTTATATCAATAAATGATTATTTGATTTTACATAACAATACGGCATAATTCCGCATCTGTATACTTGTAATTTCCAAAGCTATTATGAATCGAGTTATCTTCACTTGACCAGTGAAAGCCTGAACAACAAAAAAAAAAAAAAACATTTGGACTATATACTGGTCGCGATGACCTATAGACAGTCCAAATGCTAAAATTTTATCTAATTTTTTGCATTTTACAAGCCAAAATGAGATTAGGTACTTAAAAGTAAGTTATTGTACTAAGCATATAAAATTACAAAATGCTCAATAGCCTATTATATATCAAGCCCATTAGGCCCATATTTGAGTTTAAAACGACCATTTTATTATTTTATCGAGAGCTATCGTCACTGACTAACGATACTTATCTGTGGACTTCTGCGAGATTTGTCATGTACAAAGTTTAAATTGACTACATATAATATTAATGTGAGAAGTTCCATGAAATCTGTCATCCCTAAAGCTTTGAATCGAGCTATCGTCACTTGACCAGTGATATTTGGTGAGGACTTCCGGGAGATTTCATCTCTAAAGCAATGTTGTTCAATATTATCGTCACTTGACTCACTAATCAAGAAATGAACGTAAGTATCACAGTACTTACGTAAGACTTATTGTAATCTCCCAAACTACCACTCTAGCTGCGGCTGCTATGATTTGACGCATAAACATTCTATGAGGATTGTCAAATCTAACGCCATGAATCATGTTATTGCCACTTGACTAGTAATACTTACATGAGGACTACCGTGAGACTTGTCGTCTCCAAAGCTATCAGTCGAGTTATGGCTCTGGCCACTGCTGGCACTTGATGTCCTCTCTCTAGCGGCTCGGGCCCAAGACTCCAGCCTCTTTTGAGCCGCCCACACGCCTGGCGGGCCGAGACCGCTCATCTTGAACTCACTATATCATCACTTTACTATAGTTTTTATGTATGTTTATCGCTATTTCTTACTGTGTTTTTATTATTTTTATTAGTTAAGAGGTATTTTATAAAATTCGTTGTCGTAGCTGTTTTATAACTCAGATTATAAATTGATGTACCTTATGAAAATCCCGATGTTTCCATAGAAGCATATTTTATTTTTGAAAGAGTTACGAAATATGCTAATCAACGAGGTAAGTTAAGAGTCATCGGAACGTTGGAACCCATGGACACGCAATCCTTCGAAACACATAATTACCATAAAAATAAGCAAAAAGAAACTATATGTAATGATCTCTTTTGAAATTAATATATTTCCGACAGTTGCTCACGAATAGTGTGCGAATTCTCGACCAGGTTTCGAGCATATCTGATGCTCTTCTTCAGGAGGTGAGTTCACGCAGCGAGATCGCGGTGGTGACTGATGATATTCATGAATAACAATCAGAAATATATTAGTTTAAAATGATTCACACTAATGAGAATTATAATGATCTCGTTTATTTATAGTCCAACGATCCAAACGAGCGTGCAAATGGTTTTAATCTCATAAAGGCGATATTAAAACGGTTTGTAATTAGACAGTTGTCGAGTCAGACGGTGTCGTAAAGGTTGCGCAGTAACTATTATCGAATCTGTGTTACAGCCGTGGTATAAACTTACAGCGGGTTTATAGCGGCGTGACCCTTGCTTGACCTTATTTAGCCTTAAATCTCAATTACAAACAAGTGCCGACCAAGATCCGAAAATGCCGAATGATCGAGATTTGGAATCGTTAAGTAAATACACGCACATAAAAATACATTTGACCTTTGCAAACGTTTATTTGGAAAGCCCTTACGTTAGCGAGTTATTCAAATTGGACTTCTTTTGTTTCCCAATCAACTGCTTCAAACTGAAAGAATTAAAAATTGAAGCCGAAAAAACTGTACATGCTCCCGATCGTTGCGTGACTTTTCATTGGGGAAGGAATGGTATGACTGCGGTTTGATATTTTTTATTGATTAGACTTCACATTTTAGTTATAAACGCACCGTTTATTAGTCCATGCCAACTACTACTACTACGTTTAAAGAAAATCATTTACAGAAGAACTTAGATACTTTTTCGGGACACACCTACAATTCTAGAGACTTTTGTATTCGACCGAAATGGTGCATACAGCCATGGCCCACTTGATGAGAAGCGATCGCTGATCATCGTAGCCTATGTTCATCTGTTACACTGGAGGTTCCACTATTCCTTACCAAAAAGTCAGTAATTACTTTTAAGAACAAGCTTTTGCGCATGGACTGTGCCACAGTGTATTTTACACTTACTGGTCAATTTATACATGTATCCAATCAAAAAACTTCGTCGTAGATTACCAGAAAGTCTGTAATCATTAGAGCTCAGGTCACAGACGGAGTTCAACCTGCGTGGGCGCCAGCATGTCGATACTACGTTACTACGGCCACGCGGGCTAGTGGGCGTTTGTTTACAGTGAAGGGAATAGACATCTAGTCTAGTAAGTTGCGCAAAAAGAGCTAACTACTGTCTAACACTTTTGAACTAATTAATAATAATAAAAATGATAACGCCCAACGATTACATACATAGATCCTGGAGCCTCACAGAACGAGTATTTGCGCTTTTTTTCTGTGCACAAATACTTGTCCTGTCACGGGAATCGAACCCGCTGCCTTTGGGTTATGAGCCAACCTGCTCAACCACCAGATCACAGAGGCTGTCAACTTACTCACTAAGTGACTTTTGTTTCATATGGAAAGCCTTAACATGGTATATTAATACTGAATTTTTCGATAAAAGTAGGTAACATTACTAAATTATATATCGATTGCCATACGTATGAGTATTGGAAATTAGAATACATTTGATCGACTTTCTTCAATGGCCCTCGTGAATAAGCTATGTCAATAAACGATGTGAAGCAATCAAGGACGAGCCCACTCGTACCACGTTGGGCGCCAAAAATAGGATTATATCGTCAAATATGTATGTATTTGGGCACTGGAAACGCGTGTCAACTGCGGGACGCCTTTTAATTTATGCAAACCCATTAAAGGCTTATTGCAGAAACTTAAGCACGATTGAAACGAATTTGGAACTGACATAGCCTTTTGGATTTATAAATATTACTTAACTATAGTCACGCACTAATCTTAAGATTATAGACGTATCATAAATCCAATCACACCTCGACGGAGTGATGGTATATAACTGAACGTGCTTTAAGCGCTTTCATGAAAGACGAGAGCTTTGTTACACAGTTTTTTGCTATATTTTACTGTGA
This sequence comes from Ennomos fuscantarius, assembly GCA_905220475.3. Classification (NCBI taxonomy): domain Eukaryota; kingdom Metazoa; phylum Arthropoda; class Insecta; order Lepidoptera; family Geometridae; genus Ennomos; species Ennomos fuscantarius. Next base: position 12,522,879 of record HG992029.1, read on the forward strand.
CATTACTTGAAAACGAGATCGAGTAAGTAAAGTTCTCACATAGACAGATTTGCTTTTATTAAACTGTACTTGTATTAAAAATCTTTCAAACGATTAAAAGGGTAACATTATTAAAAAGATCCAGACAACCAACATTTTGATTATAGTATTAATTAACACTTTAATAGTATACACTTTATACTCAAGAGTTTTAAGAATATCTAGTTTATTGGTCGACATCTGTATTAACTAAAGAACGGTCCGTGATTTATAGGCTAACTGTTGCGTCTATCGCTCTCCTGAGTAATGTAATCATCAGGAGGTTGAATATTTGCTCAGATGTTAAGGGTTTCTTAGTAACAAGCAACTTTAGTAATAGCAGTTTGACGCGGACTTGCTTTAGTAAAATACACTGTGCCAAATTATTAATATGTACATCTAAATCCGATCAAAAAGGATAGTAACTATACGTAAGTAATTTATAGTTTGTGTACATATTAGAAGCCTATATAGGAATATATTAGTGATTCTGTCACTTATGTATTCAACGTCGTCTTTATATCTCCATCGTTGCCAATTTATATCACAAAAGCACAAGCCACTTTAACAATACAGTCATATTTAAAAGCAACAACGTTCTCGTGTTTATCGACTATAACTAAAATTATCATTTAATATTCAAAAGATAGGTATACGTTTATTGCCAACGTAAAGTAAGTTTTAATTACTTAATAATATAAGAAGGATACCCGATCGGAGTATTTGATATCAGTAACAATCACTTCACATAGTAACACGTTACTAAGACAATTGAGCACTGCGACAATGGAAAATGACACAGACTTTAAGTACATACGTGTGACTAATATGGGGTGTGATAATTGTTATGTTATGATGGTATCGGGAGGTCGCGGCGGGGCGATCGGCGCGACGGAAAGCTCGCGCACACTGACGCCGCCCGGGACTTCGGTGTTGCCCGTACACCCACGACCTTACCCATACAGCTCGTAATACTTACTCAATGGTTCAAAGTTTTTTCTGTAAATATTTCTATTTATTCGAAGATTGATTGAAAATATGTGTAATCTTGCTAAAAAAATATTTAATTGCGTAGGTTAATAAATCCGTTTTTCAAGTAAAACTTCTTTACGCACACTTGACTTGGGGAGTAAGTTGGTGATAGGGTAACGAGGCGAACAGAAGTTGAAAGTTGTTGGTTTAAAGTTAAAAATTACTTAAAATTTGTATTACTATGTCCGGTAAAATAGCTATTTACAATTGTCAAGATGGCGACATTAACGTTGAACAGAGGAAAAACAATGTTGTACCGGCTGATAGATGGAGCTAAAGAAATTTTACTTCAGTCATGTGGTATAAAGCACACTCGTTTTTTTCTTACCATCTCTACGTGTAATGGCCAGCTCTAATATCAGAGTTTAGTACATATAAATATGATATGATAACCTTTAAAGCATTTGACAATATAAAATTACATTGCTTTTGGTGTATATACTACTACTAATTTATTTGTCAACTAACCTCGAATTATTAATTGTAATAATATTTTTGCTGCTTGTTCGGGAAGCTACCGGTAACAGGTGTCCCTGTTCGTGTAACTAGTTTCTAATTTACCCACCCATATAATTGGCTCGAGTAGGCGCTGATTATTACCAACTGCACAGATTAACCATAATTATAGTCACTACCGTGTTAGATTATGTTACCGAATTGTAGAGGTATAACGGGTAGAATACGTGTTTCTGATATATGACAAACAGCATCAATAAAATAAAAATAAATGTCTGTGGACATTTCGCATTTTCTTCTACATTGATTTTAATTACTTTAGAAAGAAGTTTTTCGCATATACCTACAAAACTTTGTAAAGTTCCAACCACATAGTTAATGTACATCCACTGTTTTATACAAAACCAGTAAGTATGCGGTTAAAAAAATTGGTACACAATATACGTACCTAATATTGAAATTATTGTAACTATCAGTCTGGTAGTGTAAAGGGAGTATTATTGCCCAGGTATTACCCGTAGTGCAATACGTAGTAATACGGAGAATAAACGATTTTGTATATCGATGGAAAAATGGAAAAGTACCATGCTGAGTTCCACTTTTGCAAGATGCACATTATATAACCTCTTTGAATACGAACATAAGCAAAACTATAATTTAAAAAAAGATGATTACAATGGTATAAAAATCCCACAATGTGGGTAACAATGAAGATGCTAGCAACCCCAGAGACGACGGCGTATTCGCCCGAGTCACTTTCTCCGGGCGTAAGCAACAGGTAAGGAAGGTCATGAGGGACTTCTTGTCCACTGCGCGACACTGCTTTTTTAGTGGGGTTAATTGTTCACGACAAGATGGCAACCCCATAAACTGCGGTTAAGCGAATGCCTTTTAACAAGACGGTTGTTAGGACATATAATTTTCAGGGTTGAATCAAGAAATCAGCTTTATTGCGAATAACTTCAAATAGGTCTGGCAATTTAAGTTTGGGATTGCTTATTGTCACAACAGAGATTACAATTTAGCTGCAAATCTAAATTCAACAGTAATATTTTTAGCTGGATGATAAACCAATTAGATGGGAACAAAGAGAATTTAATGAAAGGCAAACAATCCGTGGCAGGTGTTGCCACCGGACGAGGGCCGCCGGAAGGCATCGCATTGTTTCCGACAGCTCGACGCGCGCGGAAAACAGTCATTCGTTCCGATGACACTTGATTACAAAATTGTTTTGATTCACGGTCCAACAAACAATGTTAACAGAAAATGTATATTGCAAAACAGAAAATTGCAACACTGAAAGACGTTCATGTACATTTTTTAAAGAAAGTTATTAGACTCGTTTTCAACGTAGGGTAAACAACGCATTAGTGGCACGTCTAGTGTTGCGGATGTCCATAGACTACGGTAACCTCTTCCCATGCCATGCTTGTTTACTTTAGCATATAGAAAAACTTCGATAAAAGAAGTTATCAATACATTTGTATTTTTTTGTTTGATACCTACCTCAGAACTACGTTATTTATAAACTGATTTGGAAAATTGATTTTTATCTGAAAGGATAAACTTTCAGATTGGTCCCATAGAAATTTTATCAAATGGTTATTGAATGATAATACTTAACTGGAAAAAATATTTCACCCAAGAATTTACTTTTCAGTATGAAATTAAGGCAAACGAAGTCGGCTTAACCCATTCTTTTATGAGGATAGATTAATTTACGAAAGTATTTACTATTATTCTATGGTATTGGTGTGTTTCTTGAATAATATAATAATATCTGTGGACATCTCACACAGCGCCATCTAGCCCCAAACTAAGCAAAGCTTGTACTATGGAAACAAGATAACTGATACAATACTTAGATACTTTTTGTTTGTAAATACATACATAGAATACAATATAATACCCAGACACAGAACAAACACCTATGTTCATCACACAAATATTTGTCCTAGGTGGAAATCGAACCCACAACCCACAGTTCAGAAGGCAGAGTTACTACCAACTGAGCTATCGGGCCAGTCATATTGTTCATTGAATGAATGAACGTTTTAAAATTAAAATAAAATTAATGTGTTGTTTATATTTCATAAAAAAAGCTTCGTACTCAAAGAGGTTGGTTGAAAAACAAATGAAAACACCGAGGGCAATGTCCAGCTCACGAGTACAATAAAGTACGGGACTGCGGCGATTCAACCGTCTGTAATTGATAGATAATAAAAGAAACCTACTAAAGGAAAACCGAATTGGATTCCTTCAAGTTTTATGGTGGTCGGAAACCTTGGTTGATGGAAAATGTACTAATAATACCTACTCCAATTTGGAATAAACATTTTGACTCTATTATGGACGAGGACGAGATGTAATTATTTATTTACGTAATCATCACCCTTTAAACAAAGTAAATGTTTCTTGTTCGAAGCTTAAGCTGTCAGTCATGAAAGAACTAACGTGCGTTATTTAAGTGATTATAACATCAAAATGGAATGGCTTATTCCCGGCAGCATTACATACATTACTTACAATGCTCTTTATATTTTAAACCGACTTCCAAAAAGGAGAAGGTACTAGGTTCGTCTGTATTTTTTTTTGTAGTTTCATGGATATATTCGCCAATTGTGAACCGATTTCAAAAATATAGGGTATATAAAATAAAACATAGGGTATACTCCCAATGTGGCCTCATTATCATCAAGTCAGGATTTGATGATTAATCTCAAGGAAATCGAAGAAAAACTTACTAGCAGTGTCATAAAATCTTAGAAGGCGATTTTGACCTGCTCCCCAGTTTCCGATTGAGCTGAAAATTTGCATATTTATGTTATGAGTTTCAAAACATTGATGTTGCCACATACAAAGCAGTGTACAACCGGAGCGAGCGACATTTCATTTCGACAACAATTATCGTTTTCAAATTTCATTTTCGAATTCGAGTTTCAAATACGCGCTCGCAGGACAGCATATTCATGTGTTTGCGTATCCACTGGTACACCTACACTTGTGATACCAGTACGATCTGCTATCGCTTAGGCTATCGCTAGGCTATCGATAGCCTAAGATAGATGGATATATGCCATACGAATACTGACATTTTGCATAACAATTAAAAGCTTTGCAGCTGTCCGTTCATCTGACATTTCTTAGATCAAACAATTAAAACGCTACGCGAACCCGTATCGCCTGTGAGACGCTCTATTATTACAAAGTTGGCAAATTTAGTGTGGGGTGCTCATTGAATAGGTGGAGCGACGACTTGCGCCGAGTGGCTGGCAGTAATTTGATGAGAAGATCCGAAGACCGGGCTCAATAGCCTACCTTGGGAGAGGCTATGTACAACAGTGGATTATCCAAAAGCGTTTAAAGTCTTTTGCTCACAGCATATGGTTGTAATATTTTCTATTCATTCCTATTACTATACAATAACAGGTAATAAAACCATTTTATACCATTATACACAAGCAAATATTACAAGATAAATGCAAGATAATTGCACATACAAGATAAGTGCAACGCCCTCACAGGGCTCATACAATGTAATATTGGGAGCTAAGTACTGTATAGATTACTTAGACTAAATAATGACATGTATGAAGGCATGTAATAATAATAAAAAAAAAATGAACGTATTGCATACGCAAGTACTAAAAGCATGTTTCCACGTACAACGTACATCAAATACGCAATGCTCACTAGTATACTCATATGTTGGCATCTGCATATCGTATATGGTAATAATGTTCAATATAGTACGCGGTAGAGTTACCCGTTCACAAAATTCTGTTTTGTGTCCTTACTTTGAAGCTGCGGCCTGCGTCTCTGGGAGCAAGACTGATATTATAAAAGTTCAGAACAAAGGTCTTTGTGAGTAGTAAAATTTTTCAGTTTTCTGTTCCTGCTCCCTTCTTTGTCGTAAAGTTTTTATAAGCAGTGGAAAACAATTACTTAAACAGTGAACATTTTTCCTACAGCGCAAATGATTTTGTGATATAGGTACCTAATGAAAAATGAATGAAGGCGTTGGTCTGATTGTGAAGGGTTTATGTTGCCGCTTAATACAAAATGTGTTTTATTAGATACCGATGCCTTCGAACCTCATCTCACACATTGCAGCGCTCAAAAACTGCATATCTAGAACCACTTAGCCCCAGGGGTTGATAATTTAGTTGGTTACGACGTCAACTTACGACCCATGGGACTGTCTCGTGCTCCATCATCAGATTGTCACCAAATTTACGATGGAGGTAACCTAGAGAGAATACTTGTGAAAACTGTTAAAGCTTGTTTGATAATATGTTTTGTTCTATTAGTGTTTTAAGCTGTTTGTTTTCTAAGAAATAAAAGAATAAAATCAATAAATAAAAAAAACATCAGATCGGTTAAAAATTCTTGGAGTTCTTTTCATGTAATGAATGACGTGACGAGCTAGTCGTTTATCTGGTGGGAAGAGATATGGCTGCCCATATCAGTTGCAGGGTCTTAAAGTAAGCATGTAAGTGTGCGAGAGGGAGGGACCTCGGGGAGGCGGTGCGGTTGGCCACGGTAGGCACTAGCCTCGTGGTCGACCGCATACGCGCCCTGGGTTTGGAGGTCGCTCTCTCCAAAACCGAGGCCCTATTGTTCCATGGGCCTCGGGGGGGACCCCCTCCAGGTACGCGGGTGGTACTGGATGGGGTGCCCGTCCCGGTTAAGGCCCAGATGAAATATCTGGGCCTTACCCTGGACGGGAGATGGGCTTTTGGGGCCCACTTTGCCCAGTTGGCCCCAAAAGTGGTGGGAGCTGCGGCCGCCTTGGGGAGGCTGCTGCCCAATGTGGGTGGCCCGAGCGCCGTATGTCGCCGTCTATACTCCGGAGTAATCCGGAGTATGGCACTGTACGGGGCACCGGTCTGGGTGGACGCCCTCGGTCGCAGTAACAAAACCCTGCTGCGACGTCCGCAGTGGGTTATTGCGACGAGGGCGATACGCGGGTACAGAACGGTGTCCTGGACAGCGGCATGCGTTCTAGCCGGTGACCCACCCTGGGAGCTTCAAGCCGAGATCCTCGCTGAAGTTTACCACTTCGTGGCGGCGAGGAGATTTCGAGGAGAGCCCCCAGGGTGGGACGAGGTTAGGCGCATGCGGCAGCAGGCGCGGGCCACCCTATTGAGGCGGTGGGTGGAGGACCTGGCTCCACCGGTCCCAGGGCAAAGGACGGTGGAGGCCATCCGTCCGGTCCTCCAGAGCTGGGTGAGGCGGCCCCACGGGTCGCTGACCTTCCGGTTGGTGCAGGTGCTTTCCGGGCATGGATGCTTTGGAAAGTACCTGCACCAAATCGCGAGGCGGGAAGCGACCCCTGCCTGCCATGAGTGTGGGGCGCTGGAGGATACAGCGCCCCACACACTGGAAGTGTGTGCCGCTTGGGACCCGCAGCGGCACACACTTTCCTTGGCAGTAGGCCACGATCTCTCGCTGCCAAGCGTGGTGAGAGCCATGCTTGACAGCGAGAGATCGTGGCAGGCGGTGGTCTCCTTCTGCGAGTACGTGATGGCGCAGAAGGAGACCGCGGAGAGGGTCAGAGAGGAGGCCGCTGGAGCTGACCCGCTCCGGCGCAGACGAGTGGGAGGGAGGAGGAGGCGTTACGCGCACCTCCTCCCTCCCCCGTAGTGGGGCCACTGGTGGAGAGTCGGGGGACTCTCCGCCGGCTTGCACGGCCCCACACGTCTGGTGGGTGACCTTGGTGAGCAAGGTCACCCATCCTTTGGCGCGGAGAGGCCCGAAAGGGCCTGCCGCCGGGGGCGAGCTGGCTGGACTGCAGTCGCGACCCCTTCTCGCCCCGGTACGGCGGTCGAGGGCTCACGGGGGGTTTTAGTGGGTTCGAGTCCCACATACCCCCTGCCACCACCCCCGTGGTTGCAGGGAAGTGCGAGGGCATTTCCCCACCTCAAAAAAAAAAAAAAAAAAAAAGCATGTAAGTGTAGCTAGGCTAGGTTGACAACTACTAAGTAGAGCGCATTTCTCGTAGCAACAAAATTTACGTTTTGTGTCGGGGTATACTGTGATCGGGGGCAAAATAATGCCCTGCCCTGATTTATCGGTGCATTGTTATATGATTAGCCGATAAAAAAGAAAGGTTGCAATATCGAATTCGATCGATATGTATGTATAATAAGATTATATATAGATAAGTATTGTGCATGTTTTTGTCAACAAAAAGGTTAGCTTTATTAGAAGTCAAGTAAGTTATAAGTCTTTGGTTGAAAAGAAGACGCAGATGCAATAAAAAAAATTGCGCTAACATACATTAATTCACGTATTTAACACAGAATTCGCTATTTACCTGTTTACCTACATAGTACTGTTTACATAAAAGCATTACAAAGCATATAAAAGGTAAAACGTATTAAAACACATTAAACCAGGTAAAACCCATTAGCGGTACGGTTAAAATGTGTAATGTGCTATATAACCACGTTGTATCTTTGTTGTATAAAATATATAGATATATATAAGCTCCTCAACGCGTCTGCATGGTGTCTGGTATATAGTAGTACTTTATAACATAGTCTTTCAAAATATACCACGAAAAATAGTAATAAATTAGCTGAAAAATATATTGTAATATTCAGAATGAACTAAAGGTTTTTAAATAAAATACAGCGAGAATTGTGAACTTTAGCGAACGGTTGATTAATTTATGGAATACGATCACTAGGGAATGGACCGTTTTCAGTAGCGTAGTTTACTAATTAAGAATTCGGATACCAGGGCAGCAGGAGTGTTGAAAAGGTTGGTGCCAAGTGCGATAGCATTTTAAATAGTATTCGACGCCTGTTGAACTCGGCAACAAGTGCTGCATCGATCAGTGACGCAAGACCCCCGCCCCGTGCTCGCCGTATACCCCGCTGCCCCGCCCCACGAAACGGGCCCCAAAACTGATTCACTGGGGCGATCTTCCATAAAATTCAATTATAGCCAACTTTGGACGAATCCTTTCAGGCGAGAGGCACTTCAAAAATATACTCTGATTTATATACGCCGTAAACGAGCATTTCCAGCGAAAGGCTTCACATTGAGAATACATTATTAAGAGAAACAATATATTTCTTGATTTCTTTATTATAAATGTACAATGCTTTACCATCTTTCGGGCCTCTACTAAAGTACAAATTAAACCCAGTATTCATATTTTAGCTTTTATCGCCTATATAAAATTTTCCTATCTATTGCTATAACTGTCAAAAACTTACTCTTTTCAAGCCAGTTTAGCAACTGGGCAACATCAGTTCATGGGCACTTTAAATAATTTCTTTCAGAGTTTTCAAAGTTCTACTAAAAAGTTGTATATTTATATGTACTGTATGTTTATATGTATATTATGTACGTATATGCAGGGTTTTTTTTTTATGAAATCACCATCCATATATTACTGCGTTATTCCTTTCCGTGCCAGGTTGTCTGGAAGATATCGCTCGATAAGACGGTCCATTATTACACTTTGGTTAAGTTTGTTCACTTTTTTTAATAGGCTATTTGACTACTATTAAAAATGAACAAGTAAATATTATTTTCATAAAGTAGGTTAAAAATGAATGTAATCGTTGTAAAAATAAGTAAAATCGGTAAATTAATCACGGAGTAGTACGCTTTTAAAGTTTCATCGCCTGTCCCTTTCTCGCAAAACAGAGATCGTGTTGAGGTTCGTCACAGCTACTATGAAGGCATGGCTTGTGACGTCACATGCCAAAAAGATTGTATGTAGAGCTACCACAGCTTAGTAATGAGTTACTGTGAGGACTGGTAACTGACGTCACTGCGTGTTTGAATTGTCTCTTTCTATTTCTGTATTTTAAAATGCCTGTAACTTAGTCATTTTTTGAGATAATCAAGTTTTGTTTTCACAGATATCTATTTTTTGAAGTATATTATGTATGTATGTAATAAAAATATAGTTGTCAAATAGCCTATTATTTAAGATGTGGTGTTTAAGAGTTTATCTATCTATTAGTAGGTACTCATATAACTCTGCTGTAAATAATAAGTACAAATACATAGATAGAAGAAAGTCATGCGTAAATGGAAAAGCGACAGGGCCAGCGGCAAAAACTGAAATCATGTCGTCACGTATCAGTAGATACATCTTCATAATGTACCCAAAGTTGCTATAGAGACGGAGACACCGGGATGCTACTATATGTTGTTTGTATCTTTAAATATTATTATTATTATTAATTATAGGGAATAAAAAGTAAATAAACACAGGCAGATTGAAGAAAACCAGCGAAACCTGTGAAAAAACCTGTGAATAATTCAAAATATTATTGTGATTTTCAAATAGCTTATATGTGATCAATTTGGTTTATTATAATAATAATAATAACGCCCAACGATCACATACATAGATCCTGGACCATAACTAGAATTCCCTGTGTCTAGGGACCCAGGAACTACGAGGACCATGGTCCCACAACACCCAGACTCAGAACAAGTATTTTCGCTTTTTTTTTCTGTACACAAACACTTGTCCTGTCGCGGGAATCGAACCCGCCGCCTCCAGGCTATGAGCCGACCTGCTCAACCACCATACCACAGAGGAGATTATTATGACCAATGTCAAATTATTTTCTTACTGCCTCAGAAGGAAAGGTAAGGGTCATTAATTATGATACCAACACTTTTCTTGCATCAATAAATAGAGTAGCATCACTATATATAACTTATCTTCTTCCATACCAAACTAGCCTTCTGACTTCTGATTTTATCCTTCTGAAACATTTTATGCATTGCACATCAACCAAAGGACAGGAATTACAATAATGTAAATACATAAGATATCATTTGTTTACAATACAATGAATATACAATGTTTGAAATAAACGACTTTTCTAAATAGTAGCCGCATAAAAAGCTCCTTACCTCCGCTAAAAGGTAAAAGTCAGAGGGTGGAATACTAGAATACTCCCAAGTAATATTTCCTCAGGCGATGTCACTCACTAGTTATTCACCTTTAAATATATAATGATTAGATTCAGGCTAAAGCTGGATGCTTAGTAACCGTTTCAATAGAACGAACAAATGTTCCATTTAGGTAGGTCTAGCACTGAATTTAATTTAATTTAATTTCTTCTATGCAGGCATGTGTCATCTTATAATAATCTCATTGTTTTACATCAAGCGAGACTGTGGTCAAATGCTTATTCTATAACCGATAAAACATTCATTGAACTAAAAGTAAAGTTCATAGCGCGAAGTTAAGCAAAGTCAGCTGCGGTCATCACTTGGATGGGTGATCCAGTTGACCAACAAAAACGTGGTGAGTATTTACAACTGAGCGTGTTTTGACGTGTCCTGTTAAGCTGTCGTTCCGGTAAATGTAGTAAGACAAGTCATTAATGCAAGTCAGACGCCTTCAGGGGGCTTAAAAATGTTGACACCAGGGATAACTACTTGCCTACACGAAAAGGAAAGAAATGTTGCAAGACGTGTTTTTTAACAGAACCACGCGACGAAAACCCAGTTTAAATCCAAATGTTGAAATATAGATGTTGTGGAAAATTTGTTGTTTTAACGGTGGACGTTTGGCTCGTCTAATAGAAAGTGTCTTTTACTTTATTTGGCAGTTCTAAAACTATTGCGATCTTTTTTATTTCAAATAATCGAATGAGACAATATTTCAGAGGTAAGTGTGATGCTGAATTTAAAGTTCAAGTATAACAGAAAGAAATTAAAGTAAAGCTAGAAAACGATCACACTCAATCAAAATAATTGCCTGGTACCTGAAAAATTGTTTATCTTCAAATACTATTTGTTTCGGTATCAGCAAACAAAAATTCAAAATCAAGGAAATATGAAGCACCTAAACATAATTCAAATAAGTGTGACTGAGGCGAACATATATCGAAAGTGATCATTCAATCTCACATACTTCTCCGCATTACTATTGAATGAATTGTAGTTCTTGTTTTATCTCTGTTAAATTCGCTATCAAGCTCGCCTTTCGCTATCACAATTCAGAGAAAAAATAATCGGTCGCTCTGATGTTGGCCACTCATTTATAATTTTAATCCTGACAATTGGAAAGAGGGCCATATTTAACTATTTCGCTTTTTTTGCGGCTTCACACTTTTGTTGTTTCATTTTGTACTTAAGATGAACTTCCGCAAGGTCGCGCCTGAGACAATACATTATTTCGAAAGTATATAATTACGGAATTGAATTTTTAATTTACTTTATCTTTACTATTTTGGAAGAAAATCAGAATGAGCCATACCAATAGCCTGCGATGTGAATAAAATCTTTTGTTGATTGTTCAATAATGTGTAACATTAAAAAGACGCTGATACCATGTATTTTTCCCATAAAACTTATCTGTTCCGTAGCGGGAATGCAACCCGCAATATCAAAAGTAATAGAAGTATAGTAAGTAAGTACCCAAAATATATAGAACATGAAGACAAAATTTTCAAATAGAATTGTCCATTTTGTTTAATACTGGCTGGCAAATAAGCCGACGACTCACCTGATGGGTAGTGTTTATTTAAAACTTTGAGGGGCATAATGCAAGGTACCAATTATTTTTTAATACGCTCAGAATTGCTGATGAGAAGAAAATTGCGCAATCAAAACTTTTTAATTTTTCTCCTCTGAGAGGCCGCAGTGATATTAAATTAATGTTTGTTTTAGCTTGCTCGCCTGAGATTGTGTACGAAAAATCTAAACATTGACAGTAAGTAATTAAGTAAAAAAAATAGACGATAAAATTGTTAACTGTTTTACCATACATTCATAATACCTACAAACAGATTAAATCTATGTTTATATGAAAAATTCTAAATATGAACCTCTGTTCATTTGTAAATTTTTCAAAATTAAATGGCTTGAACGGTCTTAATGGATAATTTTCTATGTACGTATGTACATATATTAGGATACACCTGTGTCGCAGGTGGCCTAAGTGCTAGGTAGTCTAGTACCATTACACGTGGGAAGAGTCAGAATTATTAATAATGTTTATGTTTAAAAATATAATAACGTGTAGACAAAAATTTATAACTTATAATTATTTGCGTATACCTCGAATATTGCAAACATGACTTTTAAAAATTAACTTAAACCTTATTTACTTATTTATCAATGTGTGACTGTGATTCAGTATGTACCATACCATGAAATTACTGGGCAAATGAGACTTTATGACCTGGATCTCACAGGTCTAGTAATAATGTCTTAGGATGACGTCTGTAGCGCAGTGTCTCGCGAAACAATAGTTTGGAGTTCCTGATATGGACTGCCATGCCATTTAACATCAAACGAATGACTAGCTCGTAAATTTTACAAAATCTCTCATTTTATTTTAAATTGTTAATTTTCCCAAAACAAAAATTGCTATCTTAAATGCTCTTTACATTTAACGCAGTGAAATAATTGAATTTCTTTAAAATTATCCATCAATTTAATAAATAATGGCTATGGTGTATTGGATCTCGAAGAGCGAATTTATTCAATTAATTTGTCAACGGCGGCGTAGACATTTCGTAGCACTTGCTACGAACGTAGCTGTTTACGACAGCGCGGCGTGTAGCGTAGCTGCCTAAGGCCCATATTACAGAACTACGCTCAGTCGTGAATCTCTGCTCAAGTTCGCATGAGTAGACAGAGAAGATCATTTTGTGAATGAAATCTACTGATTTAATTCCCAAAAAATGGTTAAATAGTGAATGAAATTTCTGCCTTGACGATTGAGCATAGTTCAGTAACACGGGACTAACTTGTAAACTATTTTATGATTTATTGTTTAGAACATTAACTAAATATTTAAATAAAAAGCCGAATAGCCCAAATGAACGTGCGAAAGTGACGCATAACACAAATATAATATTGGTGCATGATTGTTATAAAAAAAAAACTTGGTAAGAATCAATAAAAATTAATTTCACTAACTTATACATTCATTAAAATTGGTAAAGGGTAACTGGTAAAGGTTTCTAGGTCAAGTACGAGCAAGCGAGATGTAAATCTTAGGCGAAAGCGAAATGCCTTAAACAGCTTTTAGATTAAATCAGAAAAATGATCTTTCTGCAAACGTTTTAGTGTTAAATTTAGCTCGAATGTAAAATACAATTTAGGGTTTATTATTATTTGACAGTCGTTTCAAATGTTCTATTTAAAGAGACCGCCGTAATTGAGAGCTTTTAACGGAAATTGAGATTTAATACTGTTATTACGATAGCGCAGTTTCGGCGCAACTAAACGTACAGTGACATCAATTGGTACAATTAAATGAGTGTAATGCGGTTCGCATATATTTATTATATCACTTATGCAATTAGTGATATTATTTTTTTATTCATACTTACTTAGAAAAATTAAAAACGAGCGTGCTTTAAGCCACACTACTAAAGTGAAATTTCTTTAATTTAGCTCCATCTATCGGCCGGCTGAACGTTGTTTTTGCTTTCAATAATATCAATGTCGCCATCGTACCAGACGTACCAACATAATAATACAATTTTTAACTTTATTGTGTTGACAATGTAGATCTACGTTAACCAAGAACTTTCAACTTCCGTTCGCCTCGCCGGCTTACTCCCCAGGTCAAGCATGCGTAAAGAAGTCTTACTTCAAGTGTTTTTATGAAATGTGCTACAATCGGTTTTTAGATGAACATTATCAGCCCAATACGTTCCCACTGCTGGGACACGGGCCTACGTACCTACGTGGCGTGTAGGCCATAATTGACTACGCTGGCCAAATGCGGGTTGGTGGACAACAATCGAATTTTGTGATTTCGTGATTTTCCTTTACCGATTTATTTATTTATTATTCAACTCATAATAGTTAGCTTAGAGTGATAATCAAAACGGTAACTATTTTGATGAATACTTAGGTATAAATCTTAAAGCTAATTACATATAGTTCTTAAGTTATCGTTAAATATGTCGACATGCTGGCACTCATGAGTGAAGGCATTAAGTAGGGCCAGTGCCCACGGCGTGGTTGAATTATTGCAGTAGTGAGTTCTTGGTACTGGGAACAACTGATGCCAACGACGCTCAGTTCGCAAATAGTTGATAAGGACGTATAAACTTATGCAAGCTAGTATATATGAATTATTAATTGTAGCATGCTATATCGAGCAATAGTGGATCACAAGCAGAAGTTTACGCCTGTATTCCAATGTATCTAGTCCCATCATTCCTGACATAAGTAAAAACGGGTAGAGGTAAGGATAAAACCCATACATTCGTTTATAGAAAGTCATAGGTGCAGGGCCGAGCGGGATTTGCCACGGTATAAATTTTCAATTAACTGTACCACATAACAGTGCTGTAGCTAGAGATGAATTTGAAGTAGCAGCTTTGGTCACAGGTAGAGCAGAAGTAAAAAAATTATCATAATTGAAGGGGTGAGAATAAAAAGGATTTAACTGTTTTTTTTGACAAAATGACTTATGTGTATTGTTGGATTCAGCGTGAAATTATCTTCAATACATTCTCAAAATACCGAAATGAGGTATAAATCTCGAGATTTTGAGTCTAAAAATGGTTTATCTGTCACAGGAATACAGTTTGCTTAGCATAAAAATATTACTATATTTATTATATTACATTATATTTTTACAGTAATTGTGTGAATTAGTACTATATTTAGTAATTTTAAAATATAATTAACACATTTTCAAGCAACTGAAACATACATAAAACTTTTCTATTACCTTATAAGCACTCTACATAAAAATGACGTCGTTGAAGTTTAAAGTCAATTTTCTCGAAACTGTCAATTTGACAGTGAAATCCTTTTTATTCTCAACCCTTCAATTGATCTGCCCTCGAAGCACGGGCTTCTAAATCAATCACCATGTATATCACTGACATCTAGGTCACTGATGTACAGTCTCTAGCTATTCGTAGACAAATAATTTCTGTGACAGAACATGAACAAGGATCTAAAATTTTTTTCTTAAACATGCGCGGAAATATTATCATTACTTTTAAATAAAGAACACGCGAAGTATCATATTTACGTAGATTGAAAAACCAAAATCACTTCCCGGCGCATGCTTTGAATTTGGAACGAAGAGCGCACCGGCAATGTTGTATGAAACGGTGTGCTGTTTGAATTTAGAACTCTTTCATCTATCGTACACATTGCGTTCTCGTGGCTGTATAGCCACAGATGCGTTTACCTTTCGGCACAAACTGTAAAATAAAAAAAAATTGGTGGTAAAGCGGAGTTCGTTGTTATTTGGTTGATAAAAACAAATTAAAATGAGTTTCGATGATTCTGAAAGTGAAAATGAAATGGACATTGACTGTACTCCACCAGATTTAAGATTGAAATCTAAATTAGCGATGGAAAACCTGCTTCCAGCGAAATCAAAAGAAAATAAAATGTATTATGTAAAAGGCCCTTTTTTATTTCCTTGCATTTTTGCAAGAAAAGCACTATATAGGCCTCGGCCGAAATGGCAATTGCCTGTCTCGTATCATTGAAGTCCTCGCCTGCGACTCGGCCTTCAAACTCATACTCGTAGTACGTACACGTACTCTAATTTTTTTTCTATCATAAAGCCTCTCAGCGTTCCCGCAATACTTTCCACTCTTGCTCTAATAAATATAATTATCTCCATGACTCCATGCTGTGTTTGGAAGTAAATGTTATGGCATAATTGTATAAGCTAACCACGATCACAAAGTTATTCTTGCAAAAGAAAGAGACAATGCATTATGTGTGAATGAAAAGGGAATACACTTTAGAACGTTGCTTAGCCTGGTTGATATAAGTGGGTCTGAAAGCAATAAATTGTATTTTGATCTTGTTATTTTGTGCAATGTTATTTATGAGCCTGTCATGTTTCACTTGGAGATGGGGCGAGTGAAGAATTACATACAACATGAATGTTCAATCGTTTATTAGATCGACGATTATATTAGGCTGAGCTTAGAGAGGTCAATTGTCTTTGAGATACCAAAAAATTATTTAAAAAATAACGAATAGGTTAACATGCTATAGGTTGTGGGTGTGGATACCATGGGTTAAATAAGTGGTCCAGATTAACATATATGTAACTATTTTATGTGCATAATTTTATTATGAATTTATTGATAATTATATGGAAGTCTGTAAGTATTAAATAAATCAAAAATCAATAACATTATTATTGTAAATACTCATTAATATAGTAAATAATAGACAAGTATATAAAATTCGTTAGGGTGAATAGGTATTTTCTTGGCTAGCATGCTACACCTTCAATCGCATCGTCACTTCCCATCTAGTGAGAGCGTAGTCAAACGCTAGACAAGATTCAAGTAAAAAAAAAATACACACCCGTTTCGGAAAGAATTCTTCGATGCTATCATATATCTTAGAAAACTTTTTTCTAAATTTGAACAGTTATAACATTGCGTATGAACTCTGGCAGAGCGTTAATTTTTTTACACCTTCTACTCAAGTACATTTCCCAGACTTAGAAAGTCTGTCTCGGCAGAAGATCATGAACTCTTCTTGTATCTAAGTTGTGGACACCTATGTAGTCATTATATAGCCGTCGTTGTCAGCCCAATACGATCCCAGTGCTGGGATACCAGCCTTTCACACGGTGAAAATATTGGCCATACTCAACCGCTATGCGTACAATTTATATATTGTGTGTGATACATGTTTTCGAATTTTGACACAAAGAGGCTGATGATATATTTTTCATTTTTTATGTTTATAATAATGTGATGAGCTAGTTGTTTACTCGATGCTAAGCAACATGACCACCCATAACAGATCAGTGTCACTCGGAACTCTACTCTAATGTAAAGTTTCGTGTGACACTGCACTGCGCACCTCATCCTGAGACATCAGGACAGTCTGGTAATTATGATTACTCGGCTGTGAGATCAGATTATAGTCTCAATTGTCCAGTAATTTTACTAGCTGCAATGTCCTTCAAACCGAAATATAGTAGTGCTTTTGCACTTCTGCTGGCGGCTGAATAGCTGGCAAAGCTGGATAGATTCGCCAGCTATATTTTGTCGCCGGCTGTCTGTAATGATATTTAAAAAAAAAAAAATTAAAACAGTAAGGTTGTGATTCCACTGTAGCAGCCTTCGGTACTAATCTTTATGTACTTACATACAAAGTTATATATCCCTCAACTTCCATCGATCGCTACAGGCCAAAATACCCAGGCATACATAATTCACGTGCGTGCAAAGTTCGCATTAAATGCGACCGGATTTCCCCGGTTTATGAGGCGTACCGTTTAAGCGTCGCGCTGCTGCTCTTTATTAACACTCACGTACCGCCTTTAACGGTATTCAGTACTTACTATTATTCATATTCATATTCATGTTCATTTATTTGCATTCATGTATAATTTATATATTACATCAGGTCTTAACAACTACTTTAGTAGGTACATGAACCCTGTAAAAGCGCTTGTAACTGTGTGCGTTTAAAAATAAATTAATTGATTTTAATTACATAACACATATGTCATCAAAAATTTAAAAAGATAGTATTTTCAAGCATTTCATTATTATTAATTAATTAATTACCCATTGAAGCAAGCAATGCAATAGGTATTAATTAAGTCATCAAAACAATCAATTTATTTCAATCTTTTTCTGCTACTACCCACTCTGTACAAAAATTAATCGCACTGGTCCAACGTAGATACTCGTAAGGCAAACAAGCACAATGTATAATGATTGGAGTTTATGAAGCCTCGGAGTTAAGCTTAATAAAAACTATCACACTATCCTGTTCTAATATTCTTCATCTCACTCTGTTAAAACCACGGAATAGGACTGGACATGGCAAAGTGATTCGTTTGTACGAGAACCATCACACAGACTAGCTTAAAACGAGATACATTGCGAATTTAAAAAGAAGTTAGCTATAAACGTCCATAATTTATAATAGCAATGTATGCGCTTCAAGTACTACACAGTATCGTAGACAAGATTCAGCTATTGTTTATTTTTTTATATGAAAAGAGTGGCAAAATAGCAATCGGTCCACCTGATATTAAGCATATGGTCAACGCCACCTATGGACATCTGCAACACCAATAAAATCCAATTTTATTCGCCGCATAGCCGAAGATTTGCTGGGTGATAGGACTTTTCTGCAATGTTCGTCTAGGTAGGTACCACCGCTTTGCTATTTATTCTACCGCCAAGTAGTAGTGCGCATGCACTAGTGTTTCAGTGTTCCGGTTTGAAAGGCACTGTAGCCAGTGAAATAACTGGGCAAATGAGACTTTATAACCAGTAGGTTACTAGTAAGTAATCTTATTACTAGACGATGTCTCAGGATGACATGCGCAGTGCAGTGTCCCGCGAAACTTTATATTCTGAGTTCCGAGTGACACTTTTCTGCTTTTCTGCCGTGTCAGATGAACGACTAGCTCGTCACATCATTCATTACCATTAAAAAAGGCTGGCGATGCATTTTATGTAACCACTAGTTGCGCCCCGCGCTTTCACCCGCGGATAAAAAGTATTTTAATTATTTGCTCATCCCACGGGAGTTTTTTACTTTTCCTGTATAAAATACAGCCTATATGTTAATCCAGTGTATAAGTAAGCTTGGTACCAAATGTCATCCAGATCCATTCAGCCGTTTGAGCGTGAAGGAGTAACAAACATACACACATACAGACTTTCGCCTTTATAATATTAGTGTGACTGGCATAACTACCACTTAGCCACTAGCTACTTTTGATTTAAAATGTATTTGGTTGGGAGTGAGAATATATAGAAATATCAAAATGTCTTCATTAGGGCGAGCTGTACTTAGATTAGCTATAGAACTGGTATAGGTCGCTCGCCGACCTCCAGTTCAACGTCCCGGGCGGGCGTTAATAACATTTCTCATCTCTTTTAAGTACACACAGAGGTTACATTACTGTCTGTTCCACTGAAAATTGCGAAATATAAATTAGCAATGAAAATGTTGTTTTTATAACACGAATATCGATACTGAAAGCAATTACGAAATATAAATTAGCAATGTAAATGTGGTTCTTATAACACAAATATCGATGATAAAAACAATTGCGAAATATAAATTAGCAGTGAAAATTTTGCTTTTATAACACACACATTGATAATGAAAATGGTCACCATTGCCTCCTGTGGTAGCGAATAGAATATTTGTTCTTGATTCCCACCAGCAAGATGGTGATGGCAATCGGGAATGGATGAACAATTAGAGAGCTCTAATTGTATTGTATCGTATTGTATCGTATCGTATCGAATTGGATCGAATTGAATCGTAACGTATCGTATCGTATCATATTGTATCGTATCATATCATATCGTACCGTATCTAATCGTATCGTATCATATTGTTTCGTATCGTATCAATTCGTACCGTATCTAATCGTATCGTATCGTACCGTACCATATCTAATCGTATCGTATCTAATCTTATCGTATCGTATCGTACCGTATCTAATCATATCGTATCGTATCTAATCGTATCGTATCTAATCGTATCGTATCTGATCGTATCGTACCGTGTCGTATCATATTGTATCGTATCGTATCGTACCGTATCTAACCGTATCGTATCTAAACGTATCGTATCGTGTCGTATCATATTGTGTCGTATCGTATCATATCGTACCGTGTCTAATCGTATTGTATCGCATCGTATCGTATCATATCCTAAACAACATACACTGATTCGAATTACATTAACATGTGAATTATTATTAAATTAAATTAAAAAATTGGCTTAGTAGCTGCATTTAAATTAAAATAGTTTGATTTTGGGTACTGTCATGTCATAAGGTATGTAATACCGAGAGCTCAATTGCATCACGGTCGATACAGTATACCACGCGCCACTCGTACAGATAAATTTAATTTTTTAGACATATTATTTTTTATAAAATAATCAGTCTAGTCAATACACTATTCTAGCTAACCACAAGTCAAATTTTCAGTTTTACAAACCGGTTATAAACGTTATCAAGTAGCTCTAACCGGTACAAATTGGCTATAACCGATATAAATTGGTTTTCACCAGTAAATCGAAAGGTGGGGTGTAAAATGCACCATTATGAAGCGACGCCGACGCGACGGAACTCTTTATTGCCGCTTCGTTAGATGGAGGGTGAGAGATTTCGCATTTTATACTGTTTTGATGGCTTTTAAACTTTACGTTGGTATATAAAGTTAGGATTGTGTAATATGGTATGATACTAATAGACATTTACTCTATAATTCATAAGTGCTGTATAAATCAGGTACTAATGTAAGACTAATGTATGTGAGAGATTAGTGTATGTAGTTTCCATCAAGTTTGTACTCTCTCTTAAGAGGGTACGAAGGTAAATCAAAACATCATAAACAAACCGACATGTTCGAGAATCACAAAAATTTGAGAACATGAGAGACACAAACATGTGTCATCCGATAACACGCACTTGGCCATAGCCCTCTCTCAAGGTACGCCGTTGAGCCAAATTTTTTTACAATAGCTGCAAATCTTCGCTCCGTTTAGTCAAAACTCATTTTACGTTTGTTAAATCGTGATTACAACTCAATAATACTTTTGACGTAACTGGTGTGGTTAATTTTTTTGACAAGATAATAATATATCTAATTATACAATGAGGAAAAAGTTACCCATTATTTATCTTCTGCCGTTGACATTCAAAATAAGACATTGTAGCACCGTAGCGCAACGATGGCGCCGGTTTGAAGCAAACATCATTATTAATTTGCTACACCGTAGCACGCCATCTCTACACAGCTACGTATACAGCTGTCTACGGCTACAAAGCTCTACGAAAATGGTCCACGACACGGAACAGAAAACAAATTGAGCAGCGCCACCTTGTGAAATTTCAGTGAAATAAATTGAATGGCACGCTACTGTTTCTGCTGGCTACGGTCACAAAATTGCTTCATTTTACTGAAGCTACTGAAACTGTTTACTGAAGTTACGTTTGGGTTGGTTCCAATTTTGTCTTACTATAAGGTTTTGGTTTGAGTTTTAGCTTTCTGTAAAGCCCAGTAGATGGAGCTTTTAACAGTTTTATAAAAATGGCTTGGGTTCATACTGTAACAATGTAAAAGGAGCGTTAGCACAAATATCTCGCAGTAATCATGATACAATAATAAGAACAATGATTTATAGAAATGATTGACTTTGATATTGCATCGTTAGGTTAAATTAAATCACGTAACATCACACTAATATTATAAAGGCGAAAGTTTGTATGTGTGTTTGTGTGTATGTTTGTTACTCCTTCACGCTCAAACGGCTGAATGGATTTGGATGAATTTCGGTACCAAGATATCTTATACACTGGATTAACATATAGGCTACATTTTATTCCGGAAAAGTGTAACGTTCCCGTGGGATGAGCTAATAATTAAAATACTTTTAATCCGCAAGTGAAACCGCTGGGCGCAACTAGTGTATAATATAACACCCGAGGTGCCATATTTTAATAAAAGGCTTTGCCCTAACTGACTAATGTTATATTTGGAAGGTCCCTTCTTTTTGTGGCATGCGAGTGCTAGGAAAGGGTTCTTGAAAATTCAAAAGATGTCAAAGGGGATATTGATGATTTTATGACAAAACGCTGGTGAAACCACAGGTACTTCTTGTATACCTACCTATATAGTCCAAACGAAGGTCGAACAATCGTGGTTTGTAATTGTTTAGAGTCCTAAGGGACTGGTAAATTGTTATTTGATTTAATATCTACATCTCTCAACATATTAATGTATCGAATGCTCTGATAACTTAATAGGTAAGGTCTCAGATAGAAGGTTGAGTTTAATTGAATATTCTGGCGTAATGTCAGAATTAATTGGCCAGCATATCGCTCTTAGGGGCCATCCATAAATTACGTCACATGAATCGATTTTTTGACCCCTCCCCAATCTTTGTCACAGTTGGTCATATTTGCGTGACTCCCCCCTAGAGTGGATGTCACATATTTTGTACCTTTACATTTAAAAATTTATGAAATTAAAAAAATAGTGTTGTAATACTTAGTTATAAAATACTATATTTTGAAAAAATGTGATGTCAGAAAATTTGAGACCCTCCCCCCTCTTGTCACACAATGTCACACTTCGTCGACCCCCTCCCCCCCTTAACGTGTGACGTAAAAATTCAAGAATTACAAAATTCGAAAACATGCATTGTGATATTAACTAACCCGTCTACACTCTCAATTTGAGTCTGGTAGTAGTCGTTTTGTTCGTCGACGCTTTTGTTTACCCACGTGGAGATTCTAGACTCTTATGCCCGTCTATACTAAAACCTATCAATATACAACTTAGCTTAGTAACACTCGCCGGGCTTCTCGTATACGTATAATAAATTTGCGTAAACTTAGCAGACCAAATACTGAAAGCTCATTGGTTGACCAATAAGCGTACAGTATTTGGTATGTTGACTTGACATGAGTTTGACAAACGTACGAGAAGCCAGGGGCTAGAGATAGGTACGAACTTAAGAGCTATCAAACTTTAATACAGACGGGCATTAGATAGAGAAAGAAAGAAAGAAAAACATTTATTCAACACTTACAACAATAAAATAAAATTTAAAAGAACATACAATAATATACATAAGACGAATAACAAGGGAATACAATTAAATATAAACAGTACCTAGTTAAAAGTATTTAGTAATAATAATATGTGTGGACATCTCACACAACGCCATCTAGCCCCAAACTAAGCAAAGCTTGTACTATGTTAACCAGATAACTGATACAATACTTAGATACTTTTTGTTTGTAAATACATACATAGAATACAATATAACACCCAGAGAACAAACATCGATGTTCACCACACAAATGTTTGTCCTGGGTGGGAATCGAACCCACAACCCGCAGTTCAGAAGGCAGGGTCACTACCAACTGAGCTATCGGGCCAGTCAAAAGGGTAAAAATAATTCAATAAAGGTAATAAAAGAGTAGATAATAGCACGGAAGCAGTGGTGTCGAAAAGGGCTTAACTCAGCATTCATGCCGGTGTACTCAACAACTGGCGCTGATTTTCAGTTACCCCTAAAAGAGTCTGTGTAGATTTAGAGAATAACGCAATGGCATTTAGGTGTGCACAATTTTCCGTGCGAAAGAAAGCAATTCTCTTCGAAAGAGTGACGCAGTGCCATTATTTGACGACGACGTGACTCATCTTCACTGTTTTAATTACATATACGTAAACGTCAGTGAAAATGGCTATGTGGTGTTTTCTCTCGTTTTATCTTTGCTCAACTTCACACTCATCAGAGAGAGAGAAACAAACAAAATAATTATTCCTTCGCTACTATTAAAGGTGATTAAGATGAGTATAGTAATTACCATTACATAGATAGTCTTTTTATTGACACCAAGACAACAAAAGACAAAACAGGAAAATTTAAGGTCTAAAAAGCAATCTCTTCCAGACTGCCTATTAATGGACAGAGATAGATAGCTTCAACGTTGGTGCTATAAAATTAAAATTTAACTTATATATTTATGTACTTTGTTCTTGGTGTCAATGAAGACTTTATCTATCTATCTACCAATAGATAGAAAATGCTTTATACATAGGTAATATATTTGTACATAGAAGAATTACATATACATAGATATAATACATAGAGGGAATGTCCAGTTCACCTGGGTGTAACGTAGAATTTTTGTGGGGTAGTGCAACGCAGCTTAAATATAGTATATCTATCTATCTATGAGAACCATAACCGGACGCAATCGCGCAGACGTCTTGCTTAAAATGCGATACATTGTGTGTTTTAAAAGAAGTTAGCTTTAGACGCTCATAATACAACAGCAATGAATGTGTGCCTAGTATCGCTGACAAGGTTAATAAATAGAAAAAATAAAATTATAATTTTGTTCACCGCATGTCCGAATGCGCATTTGGATAACCACAGCATTTTAATCTGAGTATATTACACCTTTGTGGTGTGGTGGTTGAGCTAGTCAGCTCATAATCCAGTTATGTCGAGTTTGATTCCTGCGGCAGGACAAGTGCAGAAAAAAAGCGCAAATACTTGTTCTGTGTCTGGGTGTTGTGGGACCATGGTCCTCGTAGTTCCTGGGACCCTAGATACATGGTACCTTTGTTACGTTCCAGCATCTTATGTATGTGATCATTGGGCGTTATTATTATTAACCAAGTATTGAAACTAGCAAAACTGAACCTTAATATCACAGAATAAATTTAGTAGCAGTACTAATCATACCATATGTTGTGATAACCTATAGTTATCGAGTCTGATCGAAGGCCGCTGTACGTAATTGTTGACTCCGAAAGGACGGTAGACCACTTTATTACTTTTATTCGATTTACTTTCCCTACATCTCTCTAGAGTTTCCCTCGTTTACTTTGTTGATTTTGTTTTGTTTTGTAACCTTATAAAATACCTTGTTTACGTGTAAACTCAACATCAAAACTACTGATTGTCTAATATCGCCTAGTATTGGTATTTATTTTCGTCTGAGTTTTCAATATCATATTCATAGTCTGTGACGTATATCTTTTCTCTCTCTCTTCGACTCTCATGTGTTCTACGAAAGGCTATAAATGTGTAATAATTATATAAGTTTCAAGCAATAAACCTTAAACCATAATTTTTTCTCGCAAACACACCTACTATTTTTTTGTGTATGAGTCTCTTTTTGTATACCAATAAAAATGTGGACGGTGTTCGACAAACATATATTTAAATAATTCCTTCTAAAAAAAGTGTTTTAACAGACTTCAATCCCCATGAGAACATCGTCAATGTAGTTGAAATAAAAATACGCATTATTAATCTCAAAAACTGCTTATCAGACCTCAATCAAATTTAAATGGGACAACGCGGGAAGCCCCAGCTTTCAAATAAAAATGGAATCATCGAAATTGGTTAACCCAGTTAAAGTTCTGAGGCATCAAACATAAAAAAAATATAGTTGAATTGAGAACCTCCTCTTTTTTTGAAGTCAGTAAATAACTGGTGTTTTCGGGTACTTTCGATCCTGGAATACAATATAGGATTTTATCCCGTAAAATTGTGCGGTTCCCACCAACACATAGAAGATCATTATCTACACGGGCGAAACTGCGGAACGCAGCTAGGCACAGTTTAAGGCTTAATTTTTCGCAAGGACAGCCTTTGATGAAAGCTAATGCCATGGTTTCACCCCAAAGTAGGGTATAACGAAGTAGCTTAACCACAATGTTTGTGTCGAAACAGTGGTTGAGGCATGAAGTATCCACAAATGAAGGGTTTAGTCTTACCTAATATAATAAACAAAACTGAATATCAATATAACGTGGATCTGCTATACGGAGATAAAATAAAAATAGCAATTGTTTAACTTGATTGTACAATACGAACTCACAAAATGAATGGACCAAATTGACTCACAATTTTTATTGGTGTTATTAAAAGTAAGTTGATATAATAATAATAAATAAAAATAATTTACTCATTCAAATTTCAATAGACACAATGGATTTTTTATAATCATAATAAAAAACTAAACCTAAATTAAATTGAAACCAAAAAAATATCACATACACTTATAAATTAATTTAAATGTTTTTTTTTTTTAATTTTCTCTCAAAATCAAATGTAACAAACAATCTGTTTTATATATAAAATTAAAAATAACATAAATCATTTTTTTTAAATAATTTAAGCTTTTGTCATTAACGCGCTACGAATTTATTATATTTAATTCCGTCATCAGTAGCGGTAAGATTCGATAACGAAAAGCGTCTTCGTAATAAATTTCGAAATAAGCTTCTAATTTGTAATGTGATATCGGTCCCCATTCCCTCTAATAAAATATATATATGCAAAACGCTGTGTTTTTATGTAATCGTATATAGCTTTCACACCAGAACAACTGAATTGATGTGGCTGAAAACTCGCACACAGATATCTTTATATCCCGGAAAATTGAGAGTTATCACGAGAAAACGGGTAAATTGCGAAAGGAACCGCGGGCACCGTATCTTCTAAGTATATATAACTCAAAGGTGATTGACTGACTGACTGACATATCTATCAACGCACAGCCCAAACCACTGGACGGATCGGGCTGAAATTTGGCATGCAGGTAGATGTTATGACGTAGGCATCCGCTAAGAAAAGATTTTTCGAAATTCCACCCTTAAGAGGGTGAAATGGGTGGTTGAATTATTTTCCCATAAGCAACGCCGCGAGCGAAGCTGCGGGCAGAAGCTCGTACACATATAAATATATTGAAAACGAGGGTATGTATGTATGTAGTATATAATATGGGAACCGAGGAGTGTTCAAGAACTCAATTTTAAATGTCACGCTCCCTATTTTTAAATTAAACATTGTCGGGGCTGGTGGTGTAGCGGTAATTGAAAATATAAAATCAGGATACCGGCCCAGTTAGCACGCCCACGTGATTATTATTCACTGTCTATTTTTAAATGGCATATGTTTAAATCACGTTAGTAGGTTACCTTTGTTCCTTTTTTGATGTCATTAACCGATAAAACGGTAATTTGTTGCCGCTTCTGAAAATGCCGGAGCGTAGTCAGATAAAAGATGGGTAGCGTATGTGTTATTTTGTCGACACAGATATGATAGCGTTTGCCCACATGCCACGAAACAATTACTACAACGAAACAAAACTGTTGCCAAAGCCACGGTAAGCTTTATCGTTGAAATGTGAGCTTTAACATAGTTCCGTACGGCACGTTTTATGGATAATGATGATAATGATAATAGTGGACATGATTAGATGATTTATATGGAACTGCAACGTGCAGATTTTTCCCAGTACTAAGTTACGCGAAATAGATCACCATCAAAAACATCATTATTTCAATACTAGCTATGCCCCGCGGTTTCACCCGCGGATAAATAGTATGCTATATGTTAATCCACGCTATAAACTTGTTCCAAATTTCATCCAAACCCGTTTAGTAGTTATTCGACTGGCCCGATAGCTCAGTTGGTAGTAACCCTGCCTTCTGAACTGTGGGTTGTGGGTTCGATTCCCACTCAGGACTAACATTTGTGTGATGAACATAGGTGTTTGTTCTGTGTCTGGGTGTTATATTGTATTCTATGTATGTATTTACAAACAAACAGTATCTAAGTATTGTATAAGTTATCTGGTTCCCGTAGTACAAGCTTTGCTTAGTTTGGGGCTAGATGGAGTTGTGTGAGATGTCCACACATATTATTATTATTATAAAATTATTATTATTATTGCGTGAAAAGCCCGCGGTGTCGCCCACTTGGTGTTCGATAATTGTCCCACGGGAACATACTATCGGGATAAAAATATCGTATATGTTAATCCAGGTTATAATCTATCTGTGTTCCAAATTTCATTCAAATCTGTTTAGTAGTTTTTGCGTGGAAGACGTACCCATACTCACAAACTTTTGCGTTTATAATATTAGTAAGGTTTTATAGGGCTTATATCGCAAATTATACCCACAATAATGTAAGCATTCATACATGCATTTCATATCCCGCATCCTTATTACAATATACTTATATAACCGTTCACATTGGATTCAACCCTTTTATCTCGTTACATAAATGCTTTCGAAATTACGCCGGTGTAATATCGCCGTGACATGTAACATGCTCTCGGGAGAATACGCGATTGTGCGAGATATAATTTTATTAAAAGCCTGGCAAGGTTGGGAAGTGCTTTAATGCTCATGGCTGGTGTTAATCGACTCCTCTTTGATGATGATGTAACAAGCTTTCTCTCATTTAGGAAGCTGATTGATGCCAAAAGCTGAGAATGTCTACTTATCTACTATTAATCTAAACTAATATTATAAAGAGGAAAGATTTGATTGTTTGTTTGCATTGACAACCTCTGTGGCGTGGTGGTTGAGCAGGTTGGCTCATAGTCCAGTCATATTCCAGCGGCTTTTATTGGTTATTGCTCTGCCTTCTGAACTGTAGGTTGTGCGTTCGATTTCCACCCAGGGCAAACATTTGTGTGATGTGTGATGAACATTTCTTCTGTGTCTGGATGTTATATTTTTTGACTGGCCCGATAGCTCAGTTGGTAGTGACCCTGCCTTCTGAACTTCGGGTTGTGGGTTTCGATTCCCACCCAGGACAAACATTTGTGTGATGAACATCGATGTTTGTTCTGTGTCTGGGTGTTATATTGTATTCTATGTATGTATTTACAAACAAAAAGTATCTATGTATTGTATCAGTTATCTGGTTACATAGCACAAGCTTTGCTTAGTTTGGGGCTAGATGGCGTTGTGTGAGATGTCCACACATATTATTATTATTATATTGTATTCTATTTTACAAACAAAAAGTATTTAAGTATTTCTATCAATTATCCCATAGCACATGCTTTGCTTATTTTGGGGCTAGATGCCGCTGTATGAGTTTTCCACAATAAAGACTTTTAATTTATTCAATTCAAACATTATCAAACATAAATACGAAAATTTGATTATTTATACTAGCAAAAGTTTTATTCGGAAGAGTCCAACACCAAAACACTGTAAATATTCACGTGCGCCCACCGCCTACAAGGATCATCATGGAAAGTTTTTAGAAAAGGCGAAACGAATTAATTTCATGCGACGAGGTAAAAAAGTTCCCCAACATGTTCAATATAACTCAACGAGGAAACTCTTCAAAAGGGACGACCCGGTAATCACACAAATTAAATTAATATTTGAACGTAACCGGATATAATATTTGAAAATAAACGGTTCGAACAGTATAATACTATAGTCTAGACTATTGGTTATTCTGTGGTACAGACCTCAACAGTGACTGGCTTATTCTAAACTGACAGGACAATGTTCCATTACAGAGAAAAAATAGGTGGTAGGACTTTTCTACAAAGTTCGTCTAGGTAGGCACCACTACCACCGGTTTGCCTTTATTCTGCCGCCAAGCAGTAGTGTGCAAGCACTATTGTATGCCGGTTTGAAAGGCACTGTAGTTAGTGCAATTACTGGGCAAATAAGACTTTATGACCTGATCTCACAGTCTAGAAATGTTGAAAATGAAATGTTATAGTGCGCCAGTGTCATGCGAAACTTTATAATTTTAAATTTCGAGTGACACTGAATCTTTTATGGGCGGCCGTGCCACTTAAATCAGGCGATCGACTAGCTCCTCACGTTATTTATTAGCATATAGTTATAAAAGTAATGTTCTACTTAATTTTATTTAATTTGATAACTTGATTTTAGTTGTATGGCGTTTCGCCCTTGTTTTTCAATTGAATTAGGTCATAGGGTTCATACTTGCTGGTCGTAGCTGACCTAGAAAGTAAGCATCTAGTAAAAATAAAGCTTTGTAAAACAAAAAGTATTACATGCCGAAGTTATACGAGAATTCTAAGAAAAACCAATCAAACGATTCTGATAAAGCTATTTATCAAAGGTATAAACGCTTATAAAAAACGAAATTAACAAAAACCAATCAAGTGGCTCACTTTGAACCTGTGGAAAATGGAGATACAATTAAAATTACATTTAAATATATTTCGCAGCGCTTCCTTTAGGCCAATTATAAAAAAGCTTGCTTAAGACTAGTCTGTCAAAAATGGGAAAAATTGCCTGAATAAAAGACGATTAATGCCCATTTGGGTACCTCTTAAGGACATAAGAGCAAACTTGATGCCCGCAGCTTCGCCCGCGGCGTGACATATGGGAAAATAATTCAACCACCCATTTCACCCTCTTAAGGAATTTCGAAAAATCCTTTCTTACCGGATGCCTACGTCATAACATCTACCTGCATGCCAAATTTCAGCCCGATCCGTCCAGTGGTTTGGGCTGTGCGTTGATAGATCACTATGTCAGTCAGTTTCACCTTTGAGTTATATATCTTTAGAGATTAGCGGTCTCTGAAAAATACAATATATTTGAATAAAATTTGCGAGATTAGCTAAATATAACGTGTTATCATTTTTATTATCCAGTTCAAAAATAAATGTGAATTTAGAAGATAACGAGCTTAAGTACATACAGGCATTAGTATCACAATCCTTTCACAATGTCAGTAAAAAAAGGTTAACTCCATAGTTTTTGTACACATTTAAGCTATTTTTAGCTTGGATTAAAACAGAATGCTAACAAAAAGAGGAGAAAACCGAAAAAAACTGATGGAATATTAATGTAATGAATGTGAAAAGGCTTCCTGAAACGTATCATCTTTTTGCTAGCGTAAGCGTAAGCGAGTAGCTTAGCGTAAATAATAAAAAACCTTTTTAACGCAAGCGCGTTATGCGATTGTGTAATAATAATAATAACAATAATACCTAACAATCACATACATAGATCTTGGACCCTAACTAGAATTCCCTATGGCTAGGCCCCAGGAGCTCCGAGGACCATGGTATTACAACACTCAGACACAGAAAAATTAAGCGCATGCCGCGGGAAGCGAGCCCGCCACCTCCGGGTTATGAACCGATCTGCTCAACTACCACACCACAGAGGCTGTCACTGAACTTATTTATATAAACACAGTTGGTATAATGAGAAGCGATTGGAAAAAGGTCAAGAGTCAAAACTTTTCCGATCTACTTATCGGAATAATAATAGCTTTCAATAACTTTTAAAACTCGATAAAAGTACAATAACGTCTCTAAATTAATTCGATTGTAGGATCACATAGCTCGCGGCTATTCCGTAAAACCATTATTGAAATTACTTGAAAATTATAGCCGCATCAGAATGTCATTTCCTTTATACCGTAAACGCTGTATTTTGCCTAAAGCATAAACTAAATAAAGGCAGAAGTACAACAATGTAGTTAATACCGAAACACAGGAATTCACTCCCGGCTTCCATGTCTCCTGACAAATATCTATTTGTAAGACAAGTGTGACTAGGCTCCACATAGGTCAACGTACTGTGCCTTCTATTGCAAACGTTAATCAAACTTTGGCTTAATCCTATCAATATTATAATCGCAAAAAATATATAATATTGTATGTATAGATGTTTGTTACTCGTTCACGCTCAAGCGGCTGAACGGATTTAGATGAAATTTGGAACATAGATAGCTTATATAGTGTATTAACACATAGACTACTTTTTGTCTACGGGTGAAACCAAGGGCATAGCTAGTCATACATAACAAAATCGAATGTGAGACCACACGACTGAAGTAAAACTTCTTTCGCTCCATCTCTCTTGCCCTTTAGTAATACACGTAACGTAACTCTCTCTATGTATCTCATCTCAACTTCCGCTCGCTTCACTAGCTTACTTCCCAAGTCAAGCGTAAAAGCGTAAGCTTCTTTACGCTTGTAAAAAACAAATTTCAGTAATAATTGATAGAATCAGGCGTGACTCGCGGAAGTTCATGTTAAATACAAAATGAAATAAGAATATCTAGTGTGATTCCGCTAAATCGCTTTCCACTAATCCAATTGTGTTATTTAGCGGAATCACACTAGATATTCTTATTTTATTTTGTACATTATAGTAAATTACCAATAGACATAGAATACTCACGTTCTGTGCCATGTCCATTGGAGCTAATAGCGGTAGCTCCCGTCGCCTCGGCTTCCTCCAGATCAGGACAAGAACTGCCACCAGCAGCACCGTGCCCGCTCCTCCGACGGCTCCCAAAGCAGCGCTCCAGGCATTCCCATGTCCATCCCAGCTGGGTGGCATAGCTATGCGTGCTTGTGGTGGCATTACGTCATGCCGCATATGTATGGTATTAGTAGACGCTTCTGTGTTTGTATCATCTTTCCCGCCGCGGTCCCATGGCGTCGCAAACCACCGCCCCTCTGCCCACTGCTTATCTGCGAGATAACGAAATTAGCGACGTACAATGGTGTTACATCGATCCGATATGTGGATAACAAGTGCGGTGAAACTTTTGTTGGGGTTCGTAGTATTTATAGACGAAGCCTCTTGGTGATTGGCTTTCAATCATTCGTTTCGAGCTTTCAATACTTGAGGTTTGAAATGTAGCCTCGTTTGAAACACGTGTCGGTCTTTTTTTTGATAAAATCGTTATATGAGCGGACAAATCCTAGCAAGAATAGAAATTACGTAAATATTTGCGTTTATCTTAGAATTTAAACTTTAGCTATGATGTTTTAAAAGTTTATAGGCACAGAATAAATATGTAGCCGGTAGTATTTCCGTGGACCTTCCATATACTCTTCGGTTTAGAGGATTAGATATATATATCTATGAGTTTTGGGTTTTCAGGATAAAGCACTACATGTGTACTACATATAGATAGATAGAGACACAAACAAACATCATATTACAGGAACAATCGGTAAAAAAATCTTACAGCAAACTGTTACAATGGGCAATATAGTTTTGTCTACAGTTTTCATTATCTATATCGTATCACATAATATTTAACTTAATATTATGACATTCAATATTTATCTATTTATCTATATATTATTGTTATATATTCATAAAAGTTCTAAGTGACCGACAGATGTAATAGAGAGGGACTAAACTGAAGAAACTAAAGACTTGATATTCGACGGAATAGTTTTTCAGGAAACGCACGTGTTTTGCCTTTACTATATTCATTACTTTTACACGTGCTTCGTGTGCCATGTTCACGAAAACTTTAACGGGTTAGTTTACATTATTATAAATTTAAAATTCGAACATTTATATTAAATTAAAACAAAAGCAATAGCGATATATTTTTGAGTTCCCGCAAAATAAAACTTCAGTTTGTAAATAACCAAATGGCAGCCAAATAATATAATGATAGAACTTTAAAGACTGTTCAATGAGTTAATAGAGATGACATCGGTCTGAAAAAATTAAAATGTAATTAAATTTAAATATTTCATATCAGAGATTCATTTTCACCGCATCAAAAACAAACAAACTTTACAGCTTCTTTTTCAATAAGTACCTACATAATGAATTCAATTTAATGTTTATACGTGCAGCGAATCAATATGGTAATTAGTACGTATAGCATCGTGTGAACTGAAGTCTGAAAAGCATATTCTTGCTTATTTAAGTTACTCTGTGGAATTAAACTTCTTTTAATTTATTTTAGGTACGCTATATAACGCTCACCCGCAGTTTTACGCTATAATTTTACTTTTTAAAAGAGGTTTATTTTCACATAACTTTTTCTTAGAGCACTGCTAGAATTTAGAATAATTCTGCATTCCTTCAACAAGAAATCAGCATGAAGCGTTGCAATTTTTCATGTTTCAAAATATGTACTTACGTCATTTAGGTTATCTAAGCTTAAAAATAAATAAAAGTTTGTTAAATTTTGGTCTCATGTAGTGGGTATAAGCTATTTGTATTCATTATACAA
Source organism: Ennomos fuscantarius (assembly GCA_905220475.3). Taxonomy (NCBI): domain Eukaryota; kingdom Metazoa; phylum Arthropoda; class Insecta; order Lepidoptera; family Geometridae; genus Ennomos; species Ennomos fuscantarius. The sequence continues at coordinate 12,556,665 of HG992029.1, forward strand.
ACCAGTTTAGCAGTTTTGACATGAAGCTCAAAGAGAAATTTTATTTATGTAAAAGTGTCTACATGACTAAAATCTCCAAAACGTTCCTATTTTCACAAATGTTGTGTACGAAAATAGTAATTTTACACCGTATGCATATAAAGCTATAAAGCTAATATTGCTCTTCGCAATAGTAACAATATAACACGGCACGGGAATAGCGGTTATAGAGTGGTATCCTATCACATTATGCGAAATGGGGTTGCTATAGGGGTGGATTGTAGTGATAAGGCGAGGCGATGAAATAGGCAAGGCTTTATAAAACAGGAGCTCGTCGCTGGAGTCATGGGAAACTTATGGCAAATAAAAATTGTGGGAAAGAAACTACTACCATTATATGCCAATGCATAATTATACAGCAATGCAAGGTTTGTTACACGAAAATAGCTATTGCTGCCTATACTAAAATGAGGATTTTGAATAATTACTGATTTGTAACGCGAGATCCGAATGATCAACAAAGGACGAGTTTCATCCTCTCAATTAACTTCCTTGTAAAGGAATGTGCTGTTTTTAAGAAGTGAGTTTCCTAGATGAATTGATATGTCGCGGAAACCCCCAGCAATTTTTTTTGTCGGATCCAGATATAAACATCACGACAGCACCTGACAAAGTTGACTACATCTGGAGGAAACGTCGTCACCTCTAGGCCAGAGATTCTCTCGGAAGTTGAAGACTTTCACAGCCAGCTATACGCCTTACACGCATCAGACCCTAGGGTCTTCGCGGTTTGATTCTGGGTGATTCTGGGTAGAGCGCGAGGTGATTCTGGGTGGTGGTGAGTGATTCTGGGTAGAGCAACATTGACTTACAATGATTCATTTATAATGTCACTGGCTGTGACTTTTCCTCGTGCTTGGGTGTCAGTGTGTGTGTAAACCTTGTGACGAATAGAAACTCACCGTGCTTGAGGTGCTTCAATTGTAGATTTGCAGATCTACACGATTTATCAGGAGGTTATGTATATTCATGAGAGCTAAAATATATTTTATACGCAAAAACGTCAGACAATTTCTTGAGATTCGTAGTCCGTCTACATTATGCAGATTGGTAGAGTAAGGTGGGGGCTATACACTGATAATAAAGCCTGTCACGCAATTACAGTTATTTGGCACGAAGGGCTTATAAGATCCATTTGAGGATGAACTGATTATAGACACCTACTTACTTATAACATAGCGCTACCTACATACTAAAGTGATTTAGAGTATTTAGATGGGGATCAAATCCAAATAATCTTTAACATTGAGTAATAAAACGAAAATCGGAGTGAATCAACTTTAACAAAAATGGTTATAGGTAAAATTGGCATAAACCGTAAAAAGATTTACTCCAATCTACTCTACTCATTTTTCTCTTCACTTCTACAAGGTGTACGTAGCATAATAATTATTTTTAAGGTAATCGTTGACTTATTATCTATCTAATCGTTGAATCGTTGGTAATAGACTTCAAGCGTTGGACTCCATACTCTAGAAATGTGACGTTACTAGCACCTATTGTAAAACTATATTAATTTGCATGCAATAATTTTAATTTGATTTAATAAATATAATGTAATTTAAAATGTATATATTTAATGTAATTCACATACAATGTATGTTGTTTATGAATAAAAAACAAAAATACAATCAACAAGTTAGCAGCACCAACCTTTTTAAAATACGTGATTGATGAACTAGAGGTTAATGACCTAACACTCAAGAAACAGCTGATTTTAATTGACTATAACCCCAAATATGAAAAATAAGACCGAAGAACTGAAGGTATTATTCGACATGTCGTGCAGAGTTAAGATTAGGTAATGAATTAATTTACAACTCTTCAGGCTTTAGACGTATACATTAAACGTATTCAAGAAGCAATTGAGACCTTATGACGGATCTGCCGAAGTAATAATAATAATAATATGTGTGGACATCTCACACAACGCCATCTAGCCCCAAACTAAGCAAAGCTTGAACTATGGGAACCAGCTAACTGATACAATACTTAGATACTTTTTGTTTGTAAATACATACATATAATACAATATAACACCAAGACACAGAACAAACATCGATGTTCATCACACAAATGTTTGTACTAGGTGGGAATCGAACCCACAACCCGCAGTTCAGAAGGCAGGGTCACTACCAACTGAGCTATCGGCCTAGTAAACGTTAAGCACACACTATAATGTTACCATACTTACATTATTTCACGTGACAATGAATATACTTACATTGAAATCTTTAAATCTAACTATAGTTTCATGAAAGTGACTTTTAGTCTTATTCGAGACAAAAACATAAACATAACTTTTAAACACACACAGTTATATGATACATATCTATCAAATATATAATATCTAACTTTTATATATTTCCGGCCTGAGAGATAAGAGTCATAATATCATGCTATATACAAGAAAACGTTATGACATTGGAACTATAATGCGTCGTATTTTGCGATCTCCGTGGGAATCTTTATCAGAATAATATTTCAGGTCATATTGTCGCAATATAGAATCAACAGGCATGTGTTGAATGTTGAATGCCTTCATATTTCTAAAGCTGTGGTAGATTAGACTCACAGAGAATATACATATATACGTAGATTTGCTTAGCATACTCTGTCCATTACACAGATTTAATTCCGCGTTTGTATGCAGAGTTCGTTCAAGGAATGTATCTGCGTCGAAAGCGTTTAGTCCTAACATAATTACAATCAAGTAAAAAGAAGTAAATTTAAAACTTTCAAGTTGAAATTGTAATAAACGTGTCATAGTTTTTTTTGAAATAGGTAAACACCGTTCAGAACTAAATTAAAACTTCAATATAATGCTCTAATTAAATCAAATACACTCAAAATTCATTTGAAATATGTATCACTGTCAAAGTTTCACAATATCTATATATATATATATATATATATATAATTGGTTAGGCCGTTCTTGAGTTGTACACAGTATAACTTACAAAAACACAAAATCGAAATATTTATATATATATATACATATATATATACTCAAGAACGGCCTAACCAATTTGACTGAAAATTGGTGGAGAGGTAGCTTAGAACCAGGAGACGGACATATAATACTTTTTATCTCGTTCGGCCGCGTTTTACTAATTCACCCGTGCGAAGCCGGGACGAGTCAACTAGTGATATATACAGGTAAGTACAGAATTTGACCCTTCGAGTTATATAAAACAACATCACTATCTAATCTATCAGCACATTGTAATAACAAATCATAAAAGTCAACAACAATCCCTTAGCTTTACCATATTTTATCGCAAAACTTATTTATCACGACTTATATAACCCGATAAAATCACTACGTATAATCAAACACGGGGTTTTTCATCTAGAAATAAAACTAGCTATATCTATAAATGAAATTAAACTTTTTTAAAGGTAGAAACTCACCCATGAGTAATGTTCCAGCGGCGAAGCTGGGCGGGCACGTGCGTAGGGCGGGCGGGCGCGAGCGACTGGTCGGCGGCACGACTCCTTATCATTAACGCGGCCGTGGCTTGTTTACCCGACGTGGCCAACGCGCCGTGATCTTTGACGCATCGCGTCGACTTGTTGTTACGATCTCGCTGTACTGGGAACTGTACGTACTTACTAGGTATTCTAAGTATGCTAATAGAACGATGTTTGTGCGGATAGGTACTGGAGAGTAAAGATAAAACTGTAAACAAGGTAGAATATTTAGAAACATTTGTCATTTATATTTACTGGCTGTTAAATTATTTACAATTTTAATAACAATCTTAAGTTTGACCTAATTAACTAAACTGTCAAGTTAAAACATTGACTAAACTCTTCGCATCTCTAATAAGATTGCGTTTTATTTTCTATTTTGCACATTTTTTTCATATGATAGAACTAATTGGAAACCGTTTTTACATAAAACAATAAAAAGGGAACTCAATCAAACAAACCACTACCAGTAGGCGACGTGCCCAATATGCTGGCAGCATTGCCACGTTGAATGGCAATGCTCAATCTTTGGCCGAAGTAGAGACCAGCATTTTGGTCACGTGTGGCTTCGACCAGACGTCTAGAAAGCTCTTTAAAAATTTGGTGAGCACTCGGTCCCCAAGGCCCCAGTGTCTCAACTACAAAAGGCGCAAATATAAAACCGCTATCAAGATTACTACATTTGCGCCTTTTTAGCTGCTTAGCAGAATTCGCCGCCGCGCCATAACATAATCTTCTACCTGAAAATTATTGGTTGTATATTACTGCGAACATTTTAGAGAATCCAAAATGCCAGTCAATATTTCATTAAAGATATTCAATCTACAGGTAAACCGGAAGCTGATATCCAAAACCTTCTGCACCTCTCCCTCTCGGATGAATTCTGGCTTAAGTAAATTTGTTGCGATGATTTGGTGCACAGTTTGCCTAAAGTCCAAACCTAGTAATACATATTTCAAGTTTTCATAATATTTCAGGGACGAGCTTAGTGCAATGGCAAAAAGGGGTTGCCACTTCAGAGCGGCTAATGCCAGCCCGTTAATCATAACTGTTTAGATTATATTATTGTCATGGTCGACCCATCCACATGAATTCCTCATACCATTCATTGCTCATGGCTCTACAGTTTGCTCCTACTTAGTAGCAGAGACAATTTAGTTTTTCGATGGCATCACGAAAAAACACATAGCTTAAGTAAATAAATTTTACTGTGGGTACCTGTACATTATTATTACATTATTCTGTGCTGTAGATACCTATATTACAGTAGAATCTTTTATCATGAAAAACGACCCCTGACTTTGATACTGTAAGTAGGTATTTAGTATTACAATTTGAAATATTCCCTGGATGTTGTGTACACGTCCTTTTTTATTGATTACTGGCTGCACCCCGCAGTTTCACCAGCGTGGTAAAAAAATTCTAAGCTTTCGTAATTTTTTCTTTCAGAAAGAAGAAAGAAAAAAGAAATATAAGAAATATATAACAAAAAATAGTGAAAATGTTTCAACTGTTCAAGCGTGATGCGATGACCAAGAGAAATAGAGATTCATTTTTATATATAGAGAAGTGTTCGGGCTTCAGCCCAGGTCCCAAATCTCTTTGTATTTATTAAATTAAAACACCTAAAAATCGTTTAGTAAAAAGTGTATATTTTATTTCTCCGTAAAAATTTATATATATGTAACAAACTTTTTAATTGTCTTACTGAAACGAGGCCCGAACAAAAGATAGACAAAGCATTTGACCACTGTCTCACCTGATGGAAAGTGTCGCTGCAGTCTACGATGGTGCATGCTTGACTAGAAGATATCTGTTGACTCTGAAGACTCATAGACTGTAGTTAGGTAGAAACAAAGACGCCGGCAAGTTTTTCCACTCATTGGCTGTTTACACTATAAAATGCGTAGCCATACGCTTAGTGCGGGTTGATGAAATTTCAACCATATACGGATGCCATCATTTTAGTGCCTTGATGTCCGTCGAAAGAAGGGAGATGGAGGAATAAGATCGCGCAATACCTTCGCACAACTCTCCAAAATGCAGTCTATAGAAAACCAATAAACTGGCAAATTTACGTAGGTGCTGTGGAATAGCTTCCACTAACGCATCATTACCAACGACCTGTCCTTCGTTTATTTAACCTAATTACCTATTTAGAAGTATTGGTACCTGTGCTTGTTTCATCAGCAAGTCTAATATTTTATACTAAGCACATTTATTGCGGACCTAGGACACTTGGAACTCGTGATTGCGATGCTATGCAAACAGCTCGTATAAATAAATGGGCATAGTTAGTTGAGTCGACTTTGCTTTCATTTAACTAAGTCTACTACGACTGCAGTGTATTCTAGACGATGATTAGTTTGTAGACCATTTCCTTTCAAGGTGTTTACACATCGGCCATGTGCTTAGCAAATCAATAAACCAGTCAGAACTTATAAGAAAAAAATATTTTGATTAGTTTTTAGCAATTTAAGTATCCTCTTTTATTATTATTATTTGTCCCCGCAGTCGGGAAATCCTAATTAGGGTCTAGGATTTATGTATGGGATCGTTGGGCGTTGTTATTATTCTCGATTTGAAGGTGGAAGGTGTAGGATCTGAAGGGCCTAGCCAGACGAACACTAGACAATACCCACCATGCTGAAACGCGCCTAAAGTGACCAATTGTGGACTGTAAATAAGTATCTATCGGCAGAAACAGGTTGTGCGTAGGTTGCAACCTATATAACTATAGGCCTTCAGGAACAAGTGTCTGGAACAAGAATGATCCGTAGTACACCGAGCGGTCCCTTTTTATAGCCAGATGTTTGGAGGAGCAATGATAGTCGCCGATGTTGCCACTGTAATAAATTTAAATGCTGCCACAGGGTAAATTACGGTACTGCCCGCTGCGCATAGAGTTTATAACTGGACGTAGCCGCCGTCATATCTACAAACGACAAAAAATATTTATGCAAGGCAACAACGTTGATTAGACGAAAATCAAGTTAAGCTTGAGTGATAGGCAGCGGGGTCTTGATTAACTACAGAGTTGACCGGAATAGTAATCAGTGTTTACTTCTGGAACGTTTCCTTTTATCGAAGTGGTGAAAAGAGCTCAATGCTCAACGACTTCAACAGTTGATTAATATTTTTTTAAATGTTAGTGAATGATATGACGAGCTAGTTGTTCAACTTATGCTAAGTGTCACGGCTGCCCATAATACACTACACCACTACTTTGCTGAAGAATATCTATTTGTGGATCTCTGTGTGAACTATAAGGATGTGTGGACCATCAAAGTCAAAGTCAAAAGATTTATTGCAAATAGGCTAATTTTAGCACTTTTAGAAGTCAAAATTATACAATTTTGAATTAAGTTATTTCACTAAGCATATAAAATTACAGTGCTTATTGTCAAATAATATATAGCAAGCCCATTACAATATATGAGTTTGACAAAAAAGCAGTTCTCTTTCTCACTACTGGTGCAAGCAATCCGGCACAATGCAGAATAGAAAACTTTGATCCGAAGCTTTGATTACAACTGTAATGAAGAAGCTACAAGAAACTTTACAGTGATGTATTTTATTTCTTCTTTCTACTGTTTTTTACAATGTATATATAATTCATTACAGTTGAGATAATGAATATGTTACAAAAGTAACCACCACGTCACACCGGTGCAAGAAAAATACCGTGATTATCTTAATAAACATTACAAATAGAAACTGAATTTATAGATAGGAATATGCAATTGGTAAAGTACCTAAGATTTCATACCGTTAAGCTTGGGATATTCAGGCCAAGCTTTTTTGTCCGACACGTAATCATTTATATTTTGCAAATAAAACTTCCAAATGAAACTAGAGTGCGGCACTAGCTAAATTTATTCTAGCTATTAGTGTTTACTTTAAGAAACCTATTGAGAATCGTCACTGGTTTGTGAATGCAGTAAACCACCTTTTGAAAATAAACAGTTCGTTAATTTTGACGGCAATTGGATCGGAAAAGATGCAACCCAATACTAATGGGAGTGAAGATGCAGATTGTTAGGTGTAGATAGTTTTGCTGCCTTTCCCTGAGGGATTGAGCTAGGGGATTTTAGTGGAATATATTTTGTTTTGTTTTTTATTGAACCCTCAGCATAGGGGATCGAAATGGAAGTGCGAGTGCTGTACAGTCTCTATACGAGTCTCTAAGGGACTCCAGTGGACGTAGCGCAAATATTATAACAGGTTTATTTATTTTAGTGCCATCTAGCGGAAGAGCAATATACTACTTCTAGTTAACCGGAACAAGCATAATTATGAGGTACAGGCACAGAATAAATAATACTGCATGCTGCTTTATAGCTTAACTCGGTAAGTAATCAAAAGATGGCGCTGTTTTAAATATTCTTCAACGAGAACTGCCCGAGAAACTTTCTACCAGAAAAGTTATATAAAATCTCTTTACTTCAATCACAATATTTGACACCAGAGTGCTCGAATAGAACATTATATCAAAATTTGAAATAAAAAATATACCACAAAAGTAGTATGCATAGTTTTGCTAGATATACTATAGGTACTAAGTCACACAAAAAATATTATTTGTTAACACAAATATCCAACATATAAGCTATTTGCAAACCAAGTTTCATAAAAATCAATTCAGTAGTTTTTGCGTGAAACAGTAAACATACATACAAACTTACTTACAAGTTTATTACATTAGTAAGGGTTACATACATAAAAATATATGAATTTTTATTAATCTAAATACTACTGAAATGTTAAGGCAACAGATATAAAACCAACATGTATTTAGGATAATAATATTCTACAATATATTATGTATTTACAAAACATTATTATGTACTGTACAATAACACTAATTCTAAATACTACAATAGAATGATACATAAACTAAACATGAATAAATTAATCAGTACTTATAAGTCAGTGCAACTTTGGATGCACTTAAAAAATAGTCAGGCTTCCTCCTCACTCTTTTGAAATGGATAAGTTTGTCTGAAGCGTGATATTCCGAGGACAATGAATGCTGAAACAGAAAAATCAGTTTAATAGAAAATACTTATTCAACAGTATGTGCACATGGAATTGAAGTGAAAATGGAATGCTGTTTCATTTATTTGAGAATTATTCAAGGCCTGTACTGATATCTTGCTTGAGGAGCATTGGAATATTTGAAACATGGTATATTTACAATCACATTCTACACCCAATGGTAAATACCACACACATCTATTGTACTATAATTATCTTTGGTATGCTTTAATCACTAAGGCTTCTGTGAAAATGTACCTATACCTAAGGCTAAGGCTATCACTAAGGGAATACACAGCAGCATTTTCCTCAGTACATTAAAATCTTCTATGATTACCAAGGCCGCCCCGCCAAGCCAAGATTATAGAAAATTCCTCCGTATGCTATAAGCATCTGAAGTGGTAGGTGGAGTGGCGGTTTAATTGCAGAGGCCTAGGTTTAGCAGGCTGGCTGATGGCAGATGATGTGATGTGTACATATACCAACTAAACTAATTGCAAGAATAAAATTTGGGCCAGATAGTAAATATGAAACAGTTTTTCTGGTAACTGTGCGCATTGTAAAACTTAAAAAAAAAATTCTTACCTGTTTTTTTATATAGTTACCTACTAAGCAGAATTTTTCTAATTAAATACTTGTACCTGTTTTGCGAAGTACCTACATAATATTTAAGTGATTAAGGAAATTATGTAAGTGCTTACAACTTTTATGACAGATTATGATGCAAATAAAATGTTATTATTAATTATACTTATTTATAGTAAGTAGGGATCTACTTACTATTTTCTCCTGTTACCTGTACCTAGCAGAAAATAAGGAATAATTGGGCTTAGGCTACATAAATAAATAAGTATAAATAATAATAACATAACAAATTGATTACAAGCAAAATTTAACACCCCATTCTCCATACATTCCATACCCTACATTCCATAATAAGAATAAGAAAAGTAAATTACCAAAAGATAATGTGGATATAGTGTATCTTCCGGCGAATGTTTGGTTTTTCCAGGCAATGTTTCCAAGATAACCTCCAATGCCAATAAGCCCGGCGGAGCCAACTAGGCGGCAAGGCAGACAGTCTCGAGGCTTGGCGGTTACTTCGGTAGCCATTTTCTGTATTGGTTTAACTGTTTTTCATTCAGTTTAAGTTAACAAATCGATTACAAATATAAATGATCACTATTCAGTGCAAGGCGTAAGCAATCACGCCCGGCAATGTGCCTAACAAATCCATGTACCGTACGAAATGATGTTCAGTCTGTAATGCCAATTTGCAATCCGGGGGGATTGTCCCCCTCACTCCATTTCTTCACCCCCTTTGGTCCCCAAGGAAGATACGTGGTATCCTCTATCGTCTCCTTAGTCTGTGAGGTTGTAGTATTATTCTCTACTTGGTCTGTGGTAGTATTTCCTCTGTCTGTAGCGCAGTACTCTAAGGTCTGTAGTCTGTGTCTTCGGTGTCTGTGATAATCTTCCAATCGCCATTTCGTTTTATTTTTCATTGTTTATGTTTACATGAAATAAATAATAAATGTGACCAATATTTGCGTCGAATCCATTCATAGTATTGTAGAAATCACAAATTGACCGCTGAATACATGGATAAATTACTTCTAGAAGAATATTAATGGTTAAGGTAAGTCCCTAGTCTAACAAGTTCGATCAAGTGCATACCACTGTACATGCTATTTATGTAATCAGTCACTAAATATAATAAAAAAGAAGAAGGCAAGGTACTTGTGGGTATGATAGGCATTATTCTAGTTTTAAAACTTGGCCTATTTTTACCCAAGATAATAATTTTAGGAGAAGTTAATAGGTTATCTAGATACCTACCTAACATGGTATTTTAATATTTTCAGGCTAAGAAATGCATGTCTTCAGCAAATACTACCTACCTACTGCTGCTATCATGCGCTACTTGACTTCATATATTTGTAAGTAGAAATTTTAAGTGCTTACATACAATATTTTTGTCTAGGAACACCAGGCGTGTTAGGAGCTCTTTCATTCTGGCTCTACATCTATCTACATTTATGTAAGTCATGACTGACTGGTTACAATCAATGCAGATAGCCTAGATCACAATGCTGGCTGGAAACATGTTTGAAGTGTGCGGTCCTATGTTTTATGGTGCAGTGTTGTACTAAGAAAGGGTATTACAGTACATTATTTTGACTGGCCCGTTAGCTCAGTTGGTAGTATCCCTGCCTTCTGAACTGCAGGTTGTGGGTTCGATTCCCACCCAAGACAAACATTTGTGTGATGAGCATCAATGTTTGTTCTGTGTCTGGGTGTTATATTGTAAAGTATATAAAAGTATCTAAGTATTGTATCAGTTATCTGGTTACCATAATACAAGCTTTGCTTAGTTTGGAGCTAGATGGCGCTGTGTGAAATGTCCACAGATGCTTATTTATTTATTTATTCAACCCAAGAGGGTGTCAACAGTCAAGTAGGGTGAAAATGTGATTCTACTTAGCCTAATATGATAAATAAGTTTGATAAAATAGAAGTTCTTTCTTCTTTACAACTATGGTGCGAGCAACCCGGCACAGAACATAATCTGATCTGGAGAGAAACAAGAAACTGTTCAGTATTCTAATGTGTAATTTGAATGTTTATTACATTAAGAATCTTAGCCAACCTTGTCTCTGATATCTTACATATTCTACTTAGTTACTGAAAAAAACTGATCACAAAAATAATTGTACCACCGATTTTCTTTGTAGAAGACAAAATGTTAACCTTATTAAAATAATTACAGTGTGTTACGTACACTACTACCTACTACTATTACTAGCACATTTTCTAATGTTATATTACATTAACAGCCTCTGTGGTATGGTGGTTGAACAGGTCGGCTCATAACCCGGAGACGGCGGGCTCGATTCCCGCGACAGGATAAGTATTTGTGCACAGAAAAAAAAGCGCAAATATGTGTTATGAGTCTGGGTGTTGTGGGACCGTGGTCCTCGTAGTTCCTGGGTCCCTAAACATAGGGAATCCTGGTTAGGATCCAGGAAATGTATGTGATCGTTGGGCGGTATTATTATTTTTTATCATAGAATAGGCAAGGTTCTTAAATTACACAGCTTTGTCCGTTTTTATCTGTGGTGCTATCTCGAATTCTAATACCATTTTCTTTTTCAGCTTTATTTATATCCAATAAAATGGGGAGCCAATATGCCTGAGACTTAAAACCACATCTGAAAAAATTGTCGCTGCTGAAAATGCAAAGGAAGACTATTTATATGGTTATTTGAAATATTAAACGCAAACATATCATTTTCTAGTTTCAGTTCCGATTCCCTGTAGGTCTATATCTGTATCATGCAAAATGTACGCATCTATAGCTAGCATATACCTATACGTATGAATATTAGTATAATATATAGAAGTAGGTATCTATAGTTTCATACTATACTAGGTACATATATATACGTATAGCTATAGTAGACACAGCTGTCATCTTCTAAGTTTGCAACGATACATTGCTGATGTATGACACATTATCATCTGATACGAAGTATCTCTACCTAATCTGTGTAAGCAATCAAAATATATTTTGATAGATTTCAAAGTCTAGACGTTGACAGTTGATATATATTTTGGTATTGACATTGACACCTATAAAATGACACTGAGAATGAGACTTATAGTTTTTTGGTTTTTGTTTTGGCTTCCCACTTTGTGTATTTAGCCAGTGTCAAGTAATTGATAATTTCTCAAGTTAATTAATATTATATGTAATATTACAAGCCATACTCCTAGTAAAGTGGTGGCAACTTTTTGGAAACAACACGAAAATAAACGTTTCAGCATCATTATACCACTTTCCCACACTCATGCGCCAGAAACACGCATAAAATGCCACTAATTTTATGCACTAGCACTGAAAATAACACAAGTTTTGGAAAATAATACAATGTGGCAACGCGATCTTTTTCGGTTTTCCGCGTTTTTATTATTTTAATATACCTATTTCATCATCGCGTTCCCGCTTAATGTCCAATAAATTTGATTACAAGCAAAATTTAGCACCCCATTCTCCATACCCTCCATACCCTACATTCCATAATAAGAGTTGAATTTTCATAAACCCTTTCTTAAAGTAGATACAGCTTATACTCCATCAAGGGAAGACGCTAATAAGAACTGACAGTAAGTTAAAGGATATATAAGTAATATAGTTGTAAGACTGAATGTAGGGTACCTACCAACCAACCTACAAAAAACTGAGTAACAAATGGGCACTGTGTCAACAATCAACCTCGCTAGTGCGGTCACAAAGGTTGCAGCTGACTCAACTATCTTTTGTTTAACGTTTTTTCATGTTTAGTGTTTCAGTAAAAAAATAATATAGACCTACCTACCTATCTCGCAGCTGGAAATCGGGTCAAGGGTTGAGCCGCGGACGCTGGAGAATAGACCTTAAATGAAGGCTAATAATATATCTCAGCGTGTAACTTAAAGAGTATATAATCCCTACGGATTATAGCCGTGTAACTGTAGGTACCTACCCACTGTTATTTATTCTGTCTGTGGCTATACATAATTCTACCATGCTACCTGTTGCAAACCATTGGTAGGCTACTTAAGAGACATTTAAGCCATAGCATAAATGCAATAAATAGATACAATAAATAGCATAAATCACCTAGGCTCCTATTACAGAACTACACTCAGTCATGAATCTCTACTCAAGACGAGATTTCATTTACAAAATGATGAAATAGTGAATGAAATCAATTTTTGACCATCAATCGACAACTGGGCATAAGTATTCTGTAATATGAGCCCTAGATCTACACATACAAGAAAAACTGGCTATTAAAAAAATATGAAGAAGTCATCATAAGACAATATTTAAAAAAAAACCTAAGACATATGCTAAGAAATAAAAATAAAATTATTTAATCTATTATGTTTGTGTAAAATTCGTCTATTAGTAGTAAATTTATCTATTATGTTGGTGCGTACCACTTTGCCATTTATTTTGCCGCCAAGCAGTAGTGAAATTTAGTACATTCATATTTCTCTATCTCTAAAAATTAAAAGTAAATTTGTCTTTTTTCTGTTGTCTTGTTCTAACTCTTACGCAAAAACAGCTTAACTAATTGCATGAACCTTAGTAGACGGAGTGCTTATATTACCGGAATCAACGTAGAATACTCTTTATCCTGGAAAACCGAAAGTTACGGGTAAGTTGTGGGTGAAACCATAGGGCACCTCTATAAGTCCTTTATAAAGATAAAAGATAAAGATAATTTAATAGTAACATAGAAAATTAAGTGACTAAAGAAATCCAGTACAGTCCATGTAACCTACTTACAGGTACCATATCTAAGCAATCTGAGAACCTTATACGTAATTTAACTTTGCCCATTTAATATGTAATCCCTTGCCGACGTAACTGGATTGCTTGTCAGAGAGTACGCATGGAATTAGGTAGCGAAATAATAAATTTGGGTATCCTCTACGCTTAGAATAAGAAAAATATAGACGGCACGCAATGTACTCTAGAAAGTATAGCCATGTTTTTAAGATCATGTTATTTTTTTGCATTAATCTTAATGAGATGTGGGTATATTGAATTCGTGTATTTACTGTCACATTCAAAGGTTTGTTAGTGCATGTATAGTGGGTTTATTGCTCCAGAATGATGTGGACGAAATGGTATAATAATAATAACAACGTTCAACAACCGCATACATAGATCCTGGACTATAGTATTCACTATCTAGGGTCCCAAGAACTACGAGGACCATGGTCTCACGACTGCCAATCTCAGAACAAGTATTTGCACCTATTTTTCGGTGTTCAAATACTGGTCCTGCCGTGGGAATTGAGCCCATCGCCTCCGGGCTATGAGCCGACCTGCTCAACCACACCACAGAGGCTGTCAATGTATATTGCGGTTTCATGTACCCTTTGTTGATTGTTAGCTTCATTTCATTGTCCCAACCGCACCATCTATGTTCTTCTAGTCCCAGCCTGTAAGGTGAGTAATTTATGCGAGTCCGAGGACCTCCCGAGTGAAAATAATGTTTGGTAATAAAGCCGCAATAGCATCTTATTTTTATCCGCGTGACCAAAATGCTGGCACTTATTTGGCACATAGAATCAGAATTGCAATGTTACGAGGCATTTTCGCTACCTGCTGGTAGTCCAGCAGGTAGCGAAAATGTTGGCAAAATTAATTTAATCTTTTTTTTTAGTTGGTAGTGTAGTTTGTAGTAATAATAATTAGTAGTAGTTATATTACTGTAGTATTTAGTTACTGAAATGAATAAAAGCACTTTTTCTTGTTATCCCCATAACGTAGTTTTTTTTAATGATAAGGAAAAAAATGATAAGTAGGTAAGTAAGTATCGTTTGTTTAGATATTTATATATTGTAAAATAATACATAAATATCTAAACAAAATAATACATCAGCGCATAATTATAATTTTATTGTAAAAATGTAAAAAAAAGAAAACATTCAATAATAATAGTGTTTTTATGCAAACACCTTCCATAAAATTCAATTTTTGGCTTACAATACTTCAAACTTCTACGAGTAGATATTTTTTTTGGTTTGGTATGACTCCACACTTTTGTGTATTTAGCCAGTGTCAAGTAATTGATAATTTCTTGAGTTAAGTAATATATATATATATATGTCAAGTCAAGTCACAGTCCAAGTCATCAAGTCAAGTTATAGTCTAGTCTAGTCATACTCCTAGTATGACTAGACTAGACTATAATATGTAATATGTAATCCAGCACTTAACGAATAAAATTCCACCAATTTTATGCACTAACATTGAAAATAACACAAGTGTTGGAAAATAATACAATGCGGCGACGCGATCTTTTTCGTTTTCCCGCCAAAACCCCCAGTAGATATATTATACCTTACTTTGAATGGTTAAAATTGACATTTGACAATCTAGATTGGGTAGATATGCCAGTCTTCCAAGCGAAACTAACTGGCATGATTTATGTAGAGCAAGGTTGGAACAAACGTAGAGTAGAGCACATTCAACGGTCGAGACGAAGTCGATGGAATATTCATCATATGCTAACTAATGTAGAGCGATGTTAGAAGCAGGATCAACCTATGTAAGTTTATTCCTAACATTTTAGTACCGTGTCTCAATAATCTCTCCATGACTTCTTGTGGCTTGTTTTAAAAATAAAATAGGTTTTAAAACGACAAAGTTCAAGTGTTTATAATAAACAGATTACAGAACAAGGAGGATTTGTTCGCCGAATGCAAATGAGATGAGGAACTTTTTAATTATAGGTTTGAAAAATTCAACCTGTAGTAAAGAAGCTGGTTATTATTATTATTATAACAGTTCGTATTTCTAAATATAAAATTCAAAGTCCTGACTGACTGACTGACTTATATATATCAACGCACAGCCTAAACCGCTGGTCCTAGAGACTTGAAATTTGGAGGGTGTGTTCTTTGTAAAGTGTATCCATAAAGAAAGCGTTTTTCAAAATTGCATCCCTAAGAGGATAAAACGGGTGGTTGAATAATGTATGAAAAAATTTCTTCTTCGTTTCCTATAGGCCACGCGGGTGAAGCCGCGGGCAGAAGCTAGTCCTAAGCCGTTAGGGACTGGCATGGCAAAATTGGGCCAATATAACACAGACAATTTTTTTTATGTAGGTACTTAAAGAAAAATTTGATACAGTTACAGAATGTGAACCCGCACCCATCTCTCTAAAGCCGGGACTAATGTGAAAAGTCCAAAATTCTTCACTCTTTCCAGACAGTACTGATAGTATAGATAAATCTTTCTAAATATATATAACTCAAAGGTGACTGACTGACTGACATAGTAATCTATCAACGCACAGCTCAAACCACTGGACGGATCGGGCTGAAGTTTGGAATGTAGGTAGATGTTATGACGTAGGCATCGGCTAAGAAAGGATTTTTCGAAATTCCACCATTAAGAGGGTGAAATGGGTGGTTGAATTATTTTCCCATAGACCACGCCGCGGGCAAAGCTGCGGGCAGAAGCTCGTCTTGAATAATACCAGCCGATGATTCATAATGAAGCAATGTGTAAGAAAAAGACATATTACATAGCTTTGAGGCTATTACATTTAACTGTTCCATGATGTTGTAACATCTGTTTGGTTGTACAAAATGACAGATTAATGTTTGATGTTAATGTTTAATTGATAGCTAAACCATAAGAAGAGCGGGTAATTTGAAGAGAAAACATTTAATTTTGCGGCTAATATGTAATTAACATAGGCCATTCCTAAAGAGCTACTTTAAGCAGGTGCTTAGCTCTATGCAACAGGAGAAATTACTAATTTGAAATTTCCCATAGTAAATATGCATAAAATGCGCATTAAAACTTTCAAATCCATACAAAATTGTTTTTCTATTGGTTGCAATCAGGTTACGTGATCGCCTAGCAGATTGTAATCCAAATCATCGGTCCACTTTGTGGGTGCTGGTTTAAGCCACAATGTTTATGTGTATTTTGGTGTGCAATAAAGTGTTCCTCACGATCTCGTGGTATCGTAGCGTCTGCCTTTTATTTTATACGGGATCTCAGTAAAAAAAGCAGATACCACGCACGGAACGTGAGATTGACCCGCGCGAACCGGATACTAAAACACAAAGCGGATACTAAATCGAGTAACTGTGCCAATGACTTGCCAATTGCAAGCGCAACGTAGCGCTTTAATTTTACTAGGTGGTAGGACTGTGTTGCAAAGTTTGTCTAGGTAGGTACCACCGCTTTGCCAGTTATTCTGCCGCCAAGCAGTAGTGTACAAGCACTACTGTGTTCCGGTTTGAAGGGCACTGTAGCTAGCGAAATTACTGGGCAAATGAGACTTTATGATCTGATCTCACAGTCGAGTAATTTTATTACCAGTCTGTGCTGATGTGCGCAGTGCAGTGTTGGGCGTTATTATTATTATTATTATTAACTATAGGCGATGTCCCATACCTATACAACCCATGTTTGCAAGAAGCCCAAGATTATTATTTTTATTAATAGAAAATCTTCATTCGTCATGCATCATCTTAAGTGGCAGAGATAACTTTTAATTGAAAGATCCATTCGCACGTGCCACTCATGTATTTGATGTAGCTCGCCGATAGTGTTCCTAAGTCTTATATTCTAAGAATTCTTAAATCGTTTTTCTTTATTAATCCCCAATAAATATTATAGATGCGGAAAGATCTCAAGTCAAAGATCATTCTAAATTTTGCAGATTCTTGGAAGAAATTATCGCATGAATCATATCTCCAATTGCTCACAGATAATATGTGGCAGCACTTTCTCACGCGAAGAGGTGTAATCAAAGAAACCGATTCGTATTAATAAATGTATAGGTATATGAAAATATTTTATTGGAATATGAAGACAGGCTGTTTGATATTCTTGAAGTATTTATTAAACAAAGGTTGTTTTTACTTAATTAAGCTTAACACCTTCAAACATCAATTATATCTGTTTCAAAACTTGACCAGTTTCATGTTAAAGATGCTAGCAAAGCGAATGTTTTCATAATAACTAAAATAATCTAAACTTTACGGGATTAACTACAAAAGATTTAAACAAGCCTGTACGTTTGACATCTGTCTAAGCTTTGTTTATGTATTTGTGGTAACATGGTAAGTTTCCTATATCTCACTAATATTATAAAGGCGAAAGTTTGTATGTGTGTTTGTGTGTATGTTTGTTACTCCTTCACGCTCTAACGGCTGAATGGATTTGGATGAAATTCGGTACCAAGATAGCTTATACACTGGATTAACATATATACATATAGGCTACATGTTATCCCGGAAAATATCAACTTTTTATCGCAAAAAATTAAGTACTTTCTTAAGAGAACGGAAAAATTGAGGCGAAGTGTCTCTACATTATAAGTACTTAATGAAATAAGGATTTTTCTGATACCTATTCTTTTAAAAGAGCATTTTGTAATTTTATATGCTTACAACAATGACTGAAATTATATATTTAATTATTTTTATCTATTTTAAGTATATAAGTGTAGTTTAGTTTTTAGGTCTTGTTTAGTTTAGTATTATGTTTATACTCAAATTGTACCCATGAATTATATTAATAAAGTTTTAAGTAAACATTTGACTTTGACTTCTCTGTGGTGTGCAAAGGAAGAGAATTTTTAACGACCTGTATAAACTGCATCAATGAGTTCAAACTTAATGAATGTAAGTACTTGCTTAATAATTCACATAAGCCTTAACAGCCTTATTAATAAACAGGTATTAGTCTCGGGTTAGTTACTTCAGTTTTTGTCTTTTTTTGCTACTGGAATATTTAGCTGGATCGAAAGAGACAAAAGGTGGTGTAACTAATCTAAAGCTAGTTCGTGTTTATTAATAAGGCTGTTAAAGTTCAATATAGATCTTGACTTCATCAGGGTTGTAGGGACTCTACAGTATTCAATTAGCTTCTAAACACCTTAAACCACAAAAGAGTTAAACAAGCCTTAAACTAGTGTTAAACTGCTGTTTTGTATTATTAAACAATCGTTAGACATTTGTCTAAGCTTTGGTTATGTATTTGTGGTAACATGGCAAGTCTTCAGTTACTAGTACCACCCAGTGAGTGTAGTGACACTACCAGTCAATAATATTAGCCTACCATTTAATCATCATTAACAGTATAGGAAACCCGGCTTAAAGGCGTTCAGTCGCTCGCCTCTTCAGTACACGTTTGCCTCTCGCGCCAAACGCTCGGCAAACCACCCGACGCGACTCCCCGACTGAACACATTACTCGTGTTTACAAACAAACCGCTTGTTTACAGCATGCGCCCGTTTAAAGTGTGCCCATTAATTGGGCGGGAAGTGTAACAGCAACACTGATTGCTCTTGAATTATAAAAATATTATCAGTGACTTTTGAGCATGCAACACTGCATGTAACAATTCGACAGCTTTAATTGCAAGATTTGTTTTATTTATTGATTATATACCAAAAAAGTGTATAAGATATATGTGTTTGTTCGTATGTGCGTAGAGAACAATATTATCAATTAACAATGATTCCGAATTAAAAGTTGGACCGAGAAACTTTTTAAAAGTGACAAAATACGATTACGTTCTGTAATATACAGTAAGGTAAGTAAATGCTTGTTACGTTCTATGTTGGTTTTCACTTAATTATAATTAAAGGGGTGAGATCAAAAAGGGTTTAACTGATTTTTTTCACAAAATGACTTATGGGTATCGGATTCAGCGTGAAATTATCCACAATAATACATTCTCAAAATACCGAAATGAGGCTTAAACCTCGAGATTGTCAGTCTAAAAACGGTTTATCTGACACAGGAATACAGTTCGCTTAGCATAAAAACATTATTATATTTATTACATTATATAATAAAATAACGGTAATTGTACGAATTAGTACTATATTTGGTATTTAAAAAAACAATTGATACATTTTCAAGCAACTGAAACTTACATAAACCTTTTCTATTACCTTATAAGCACTCTACATCCAAATGAAGTTGATTTATCGAAACTATCAATTTAACAGTTAAACCCTTTTTGTTCTCACCCCTTCAATTGTTTATAGTCTTTAATGTTACCGATAAGGTTCATGCAAATTTTTACTGACCATACGGTATATTAAGAAATATAATAAATCATATATGTATATAGATATAGTTGGGGCAGAAAAGTTAGTTTCTTTTGTTTTTAATTTCTTGTATCCGTTGGGAACAAGCTGCGGAATTCATTTTGAAAGCATTTTGGACTCGTTTGGGAAATGGAAATAGGCAAATAAATTTACTGCATTTAAAAGCATAAAATTTTTCAATAGCTACGTACCTAGTTTCATTTATTCCGTGGTAAGGCATCTCATAGATATACTTCTAGTATTGGCAAAAACACAATACATATTAAAATTTTACACACCTATGGGTACCTACTAACCTGTGTTAAAACTAGATTTTATTAGAAAACAAAATTAAATAAAAAAACCTTAATCTAGCAAAGATTCCAAGAAAGTTCTAATAAATTTTGTTCGCAGATTAGCTAAGACAAAAGTTAATTAGGTTGTTAAGCTCCAAAAATTGGTCGTCAAGACCCTCATAATGGCTCTTAACGTCTTGTATTTTATCTTCATTTTGCTTAATGATGTTATGTGATAGGATCTGATAAGACAAAACTACCTACTGAAATAATAAAGGGACGTCCATAAATCTAGTAACGCTATTTAAGGGAGGGGTGTGGTTCAGTGTGACTTACGACTCACTCAAATTTGACAGCTACTATACTACGAGTATATACTACTGCAATTATTTTTTTTATTTATTTAAAGGGCTTTGTCTCTTGGCGACCACATCGCCCTGTGAGTACTACTGCAATGCATTTGTGTATTTTGACGTAGTGGGGCCTTTCTGCCCATATTATATAAGGTACTGCGCGTCCTCTCTACTGGGATAGAGAATAAAAAGTTCTAATAATTCTCACTTATCCATACATAAAAAAATCTAATTCCTGACTGACTGACTTATATATCAACGTACAGCCTAAGCCGCTGGTCCTAGGTCCGTATTACAGAACGCTGCTCAGTCATCGATCGGTGCTCAAGCAGAGATGTCATTCACTAATTGATCACTTTACGAATGAAATCTCTACTTGAGCGCCGATCGACGACTGAGCATCGTTCTATACGGACCCTAGATATTTAACATTTGAACGGTGTGTTCTTTGTAAAATACAGGTATCTAGTAAGAAAGAGTTTTTCGAAATTCTACTTCTAAGAGGGTGAAATGGGGGGTTGAATTATCTATGAAAAAAATTCTTCTTTTTTTCCTATAGGCCACGCTGGGAAGCCGCGGGCAGAAGCTATTTAGTTTTTGAAAAACATAAAAAACTACATGGTACGTCGGTATAAATATACGTAAAGGGTAGCTTGATGCGCGGACACGCGAGTGCAAGGCGGTGGCGCAACTGATGCCGCGGTTACATATTGCTAACCAAGCTGTTGTAATAGATATAGGTCGTCTTAACCATATGCCTATACTGGCAATGTTGTAAATAATTTATAGAAGCATTTTGGTGTTGTGACCGGGCAACATTGATTATTGCATCATCTCATACGCATTATAAAATATACAAAAGTATTGATTTATATTAAAAGTGTATTTTACTTAAATACTACTAAAATACAAGCAATCTCGGCCACAATTTCTTTCTTTCTTCCTAACTATCATCCAACTTAATAATAAACCATATAGGTACTGTACAACAGACAATGTAATTAAAGTTAGGTAGGTCTTTATTTTCAACTAAATACAACAGTGATATAATAACTAAAACACTACCTACTACAAAAAAAAAAAAACATTTGAACGAATATACTGGCCGCGATACGGGCAACTGACCTATAGACAGTCCAAATGCTCCAGCCCACTATCAGTAGGTAGCGTACCCAACATGCTGACTGAAAAATAATAATAATAAGAACATAATTGACTGGCCTGATAGCTCAGTTTGTGGGTTCGAATCCCACCCAGGACAAATATTTGTGTGATGAAAAAATTGTTTTGTGTCTGGGTTATTTTCTATGTATGTATTAAGAAACAAAAAGGATCTAAGTATTCTATCAGATATCTGGTTTCCATACTACAAGCTTTGCTACTAAGCAAAGCTACGTGTGGACATTTCACACAGCATCATCTTAGTAGATGACACTGTGTGAAATGTCCACACGTATTTATTATTATTTATTAATCCATCAAGTTTTCACTTGTCGCGTGTATCTAATAATACTTTCATTTATTCCCCGTTCGCGTGCCTTACCTAACCAATACTTACATGGTAATTTAGTGATCGATTAATTCACCATTTAATTGTATAGGTAAGCTGGCTGGCTATATTTGTTCACTTGTCATTCTTTAAGTTTTTTACCGGCATAATTTATTTTTATTAGTAAAATGTATGTAGTATGCCTATTATAGATATATTATATTATGTATATGTAGGCTTTTTTATGATATGTATGTACTGTATATTTACATGTAAACGAGCTTCTGCCCGCAGCTTCGCTCGCGGCGTGGCCTATGGGAAAATAATTCAACCACCCATTTCACCCTCTTAAGGGTAGAATTTAGAAAAATCCTTTCTTAGCGGATGCCTACGTCATAACGTCTACCTGCATGCCAAATTTCAGCCCTATCCCTCCAGTGGTTTGGGCTGTGCGTTGATAGATCACTATGTCAGTCAGTCAGTCACCTTTGAGTTACATATATTTAGATTATATTATGTATATGTAGGTATCTTTATGATATATATGTACTGTATATTTATATGTAAATTATGTACGTTTATGCACAGCGTTTCTTTTTTTTTATATGAACACCACGGTACATATTATATTACTGCGTTATTCCTTTACGTACAAAAATGTCTGGAAGCAACGAAGACGCGTTACTAGGTTTGCGCGCAAACCTAACGAACGTGAAAAAGAACCTAGTGTGCTGTAGACCATAGAACTGAAGTTAAACTTCTTTAGTGTAGCTCCATCTATCGGCCGGCATAACTTTGTTTTTGCTTTGTTTATTGTTAATGTCGACATCTTGATAATTGTAAATTGTAATTTTACTGGATATACCAACATAATAATACAAAACTTTAACTTTTTTTATGTTGGCAATGGGGATATAAGTATGTGAGCCAACAACTTTTAAATTCCGTTCGCCTCGCCAGCTTACCCCCCACGTCAAGCGTGCGTAAAGAAGTTTACTAAAAAAATCCTTTAATAAAAGTATAATGATTCAACTAAGGTGTAATTATATAATTATGAAAATACTGAGAAATACCTGGACAGGAATACTTTTAAGTCATGAGAATGTATTGTGTCAAATAAAAAGAAGAATTTTCTATATCTGTCGATAAATGATGGAGTTTTGTGGAAACAACAAAAACACAACCGAATTGAGATTCTCCTCTTTTTTGAATTCGGCTTAAAAGTAAATTTTCCTTTTTTTTTTGTTTTGTTTGATTTTTTTTTATGTTAAGGAATGACGTGACGAGCTAGCCGTTCGCCTGATGTTAAACGACACGGCTGCCCATATCAGCTGCAGTGTTACTCGGAACTCTAAAGTATAGAGTTTCGCGTGACACTGCACTGCGCACGTCATCCTGAGACATCAGCACAATCTAGTAATAGGATTACTAAACTGTGAGATCAGATCTTAAAGTCTCATTTGCCCAGTAATTTCACAAGCTACAGTGCCCTTCAAACCGGAACACAGCAGTGCTTGTGCACTACTGCTTAGCTTGATAGTTTGAAACCTAGCATTTTAGCATTTGTGATACTTTATTGTAATAAATTGAGCGTGAGTGCAAAGTAATACAAAAGACTCTTCATAAGATAACTTGGTGTAAAGCAACTAAGTGTTTGTTTTAATGTACAAAGCACGTACTCGTAGATAGGCAACTTCTTTTATTGTCTTATTGTTTTGCCCACCATTAAAACTAAACCTTGGTTAGAAACCACAGAGATATACACAAAGATGGAAGGTGACTGATGCGATATCTTGATTCGCGATCACTAATATGAGTATCTATACTATCCTATAGTTATTATATACATTAATATATCATTATATACATATATGCATACTAAGACGTCATAGAACGTTATTTCTCATTGAACGCCATGATATGATTATAACGTCTGGAATAAGTTATAATCAAATCACATAGGAAAATAATTGCAAAAAGAAAATAATAGAAAATATTTTCCTATCTATGAGCATCTTGACTGGCCCGATATCTCAGTAGTAACCCTGCCTTCTGAACTGTGGTTTGTGAGTTCGATTCCCATCCAGGACAAACATTTGTGTGATGAACATCGATGTTTGTTGTGTCTGGGTGTTATATTGTATTCTATGTACTCGTATGTATTTAAAAACAAAAAGTATCTAAGTACCTATTGTATCAGTTATTTGGTATCCATAGTACAAGCTTTGCTTAGCTTGGGGCTAGTTGGCATTGTATGAAATTTCCACACATATTTACGTATTAACTAGACGCAAATAGTCAACTGGCCATCGTCACCCATGGACATCCGTAACACAACAGGAACTTATAATAACTAAAACCCTTTTAATCGAATACATATCAATAGATTTTTTGGTTTTTGTTATAGTTTGCTAGTTATTTTGGACTCTATGGAATAACTTGTCAATATCGCTACAAAAACGTTATAAAACATGGCGTACTTACCTTCTAAGTGCATAACCAAGGGCAGCCAGCTGACATTACGGCTACTAAGTTATGTCATACAGCACGAAACAAGTAAAGTACTTGTCAGTAGGTTGCGAAGTAAAAGTATTTTATGGATCTTGCAGACGATGGCCTGATGGCCTTGTTTTCTTTAAAACAATTCAAATTAAAACTTGAATACGGCTCATACTTTACGTTGATGGAATTTACTATCAAACTAAATGCAGTTAAACCATTTAACTGGTTTTAGATAATGCTTGAAGGTCACGCTAAAATGGGCACGTTTGACAACATATCACTAGATGGAAAGCGATGACATGATGATTATCATCGCTTGATTGATGATAGCCTCTGTGGTGTGGTGGTTGAGCACGTTGGCTCTTATCCCGGAGGCAGCGGATTCAATTTCCGTGGCAGGACAAGTACTTGTACACAGGAAAAAAAAGCGCAAATACTTGTTCTGAGTCTGGGTGTTGTGCGACCATGATCCTCGTAGTTCCTGGGTTCCTAGACACAGGGAATCCTAGTTAAAGTCCAGGATCTATGTATGTGATCGTTGAGCATTATTATTATTATTATTATCGTTCATATTATCGTGTCGTTTTTAGATGCCTATGTCGGCGGCAACGTCCAGTTATAAACTCTATGCGCAACGGGCTGTACCGTAATTTAACCTGTGGCAGCATTTAAATTTATTACAGTGGCAACACCGGCATTGGTCATCGCTTCCCTACCCATCTGGCTATAGAAAGGGACCGTTCGGTGTACTACGGATCATTCTTGTTCCAGACACGGCGCGGTGCGGACATGCTGAAGGCCTATAGTTATATAGGTTGCAATCTACCCACAAGTCCGTTCTGCCCACATCAGAAGTGGGATTGCCCATTTACACATCACTCTTCAAGTAACGCCGAAAATATGGTAACGTGACGGCGGGTGACACTAATATCAAATTTATTTGCAGGGTTAACCCGGACCAGTGAAAAAATAATGATAATAAATGTTATGGGGAAAAAGTAATGATTCGTTAGAGGAGAAAAAAATGTAGGAATGATGTATTTTGGTTGCTAAAGGGATATCTATCCGGTCTAGCACTAATTGGTCCATAAAAAATGTAGATTGCTAAAGGGATATCTATCCGGTCTAGCACTAATTGGTCCATAAAAATGTAGGTTGCTAAAGGGATATCTATCCGGTCTAGCATAAATTGGTCCATAAAAAAGTAGTAATGATGATTTTTGGGTGTTAAAGGGATATCTATCCGGTTAGCACTATCCGGTTCATTTTTTATAAATGAAGGTATACTGATGGTCCTGAAGGGTTAACCCTGACGATGACTGGAAGGCTAAAATGCTTTTAACTAATCAAATTGAAAACTGATCTTTTGACTTTGATTTTAAGTTTAAGTCAATTTAATTGTCAGGATGAACGAGCAATAACACTGATACTTATGTCCTTCACCAGATACAAAGTGAAGCTAAGCGTACGAGGGCGTACGCACGTCAGTATGGCCGTGTCGGCGGCAACGTCCAGTTATAAACTCTATGCGCAACGGGCTGTACCGTAATTTAACCTGTGGCAGCATTTAAATTTATTACAGTGGCAACACCGGCATTGGTCATCGCTTCCCTACCCATCTGGCTATAGAAAGGGACCGTTCGGTGTACTACGGATCATTCTTGTTCCAGACACGGCGCGGTGCGGACATGCTGAAGGCCTATAGTTATATAGGTTGCAACCTACCCACAACACGTTCCTGCCCACACCTATTTATTTTTGATTTGAAGAGACAAATTATCACTTAAAGGAAACAAAGAACCAAAAAGTGTATTCCACTCCCTTACCACTTAATAAAACTTATACCAAATCTAATATGCTACTATTGATTCTGTGTTTATGTACTCCGTGCTTGTTCGATCTTTGCAAGTGAATGGAGGGTATTACGAAATTAAACTCCATCAATTTTTTTTTTTTTTTTTTTTTTTTTTTTTTTTTTTTTTTTTTTTTTTTTTATGTTAAAGGGAGCAAACAAGAGTACGGCCCACCTGATGGGAAGTGGTCACCGTAGCCTATGGACATCTGTAACACCGGAGGAGGTGTCACCGATGCATTGCTTACCCTGTAGGACTCTTTTAACCCTCCTTTTAAAGAACTCTATGTTGTAACTCGTTGGAATGACCGCTGGCGGGAGCTCATTCCACATTTTGCAGGTGTACGGCAAGAAGGAACGCATAAATCGAGTCGTATGCGATTTCCATGACTCAATAATGTGTGGATGAGCTTTTTTGCGGTGGCGAGAGGTGCGATGGAAGAAACGCGATGCCGGAATCAGGTTGAATAGCTCTTCAGAACACTCCCCATTGTAAAGGCGGTAAAATATACATAAAGATCCAATATCCCTACGAATATTGAGTGGTTCCAGGCGCTCAGTGATCTTGGGACTGTCGACAATTCTGATAGCTCTACGCTGTATCGAGTCAAGAGGCTGGACTTGGTACTTGGGTGCTCCGTTCCAGAGGTGAGAGCAGTACTCCACGTGAGGTCGGACTTGTGCTTTGTAAAGCACAATAATTTTTTACCTACTACCGTCGAATAGTGGTAAATCATGGAGTGGATGCGAATCGCGACGTGTTCACGTTGGACAAATTGCCTGCCGTTTCCTTGGCTCATATTTTGTCGCGAGAAGCCTGGAGCCTCCCTTTCTTCGAGACCAAAGGGTGCTGCAAGTTCATGAAGGTTTGGAGTACTGGGATACCGAATGCGCAGTGCAGGCCGTGCTGGGGCTGCAACCGATGCTGCTGCCCTAGGCGGGCGTGGATAAAAGGTTGGTGGAGTGTTCCTAATTCTTTCTAGAAGCTTGCAGGGATAGAATAATATCAGTTCCTTACCTAACTCTCTTGACGCACCTCACATACAGTCCATGTCGAATTACCTACCCATAATTGTGTCAATACCGAACAGTGCTCTTCATCAATGATCATTGTTCATTCATTGTGCTCTGTAAGAAAATTCAATTGAATTATTAATTTCTTATCTATGAAATGCATTCACCTCTACTATTACATATCGGTACAAAATAAGTACAGCTATAGGTAAGTTCCTATTTAGAAATCACGAAACACGTTCGACCTATTTTGTATCTAATATGACTGCTATAATGATAGCTTGGGCTTGCACGATACTTGTGAGTATCAAATTAATATCCGAATTGCTTCGAGAAATAGGGACATGATACTATAATTCAAGATAATGTTTCACATGAATGGCATCCCACGATGTTATGTGAATATCTGAAGCAGTACGTATCTACAAATAAATCTATACACATAAAATTCAAAGTCCTGACTGACTGACTTATATATCAATGCACAGCCTAAACCGCTGGTCCTAGAGACTTAAAATTTGAAGGGTGTGTTCTTTGTAAAGTGTGCGTATTCATTAAGAAAGGGTTTTTCAAAGTTTACCCCTAAGAGGGTGAAATGGGTGGTTGAATTGTCATTGAAAAATTTCCTTCTCTGGATCAATTGACTCGAAAATTTACATACGTCATGTACTTCAATTAAAATTGTGAGATACGTGTATCACAGTTTTACCAAAACCATCCCCCAACAGAAACAAAAAGTGAGAGCGTTCATAATATACTATTGCGCCCCGCAATTTCACCCGCGGATAAAAAGTATTTTAATTATTTGCTCATCCCACAAGAACATTTCACTTTTCCGGGATAAAATGTTGCCTATATGTTAATCCAGTGTATAAGCTATCTTGGTACCGAACTTCATCCAAATCCATTCAGCCGTTTGAGCGTGAAGGAGTAACAAACATACACACATACACACATACAAACTTTCGCTTTTATAATATTAGTGTGATGTTTTGGCAGAAAAATATGCCATTCGTTTCATATAGGCCACGCGGGCAAAGCCGAGGGCAGAAGCTAGTACAAATATAATATACAAATTCTTCTTTATTTTGAGAAACGAGCAATCTGTGTCCATTGTGACCGCAATTTATCCGAAGTGGCAGGTGGATAATCTAACAATGGTTTTCGTGACAGACAGTGATTTCTTCAAATGCAATAGCCGTTGGGGCCTTCAACTTCACGCATCACGCAGCCCATTTTACGCCATATTTGTAGTAGTGTCTTCTGAGGATTTATCTGTAATGTCAATTAACATAAATATTTTTTAGATTTGGTGCTTAGCGTAGGTGGAAACTTTGCGAAACCAATATTTCGGCCGACAATATTAAGCTTAAAACTAAACGTTACGTCGACGATAAATTCAGCGGAACGATTGTGGACATCTCGGTAACGTCGCCGTCATTTGTTTTTTTTTTTTCACTTATTTTTTTATTTCATAAAATACCTATTGTAAACATTGTTATCTAGCACTTCCCTGCCACTACCGGGGTGATGGGGTCTGTGAGACTCGAGCCCACTAAAACCCCCCTGTGGTCCGTCCGCCGCCGGGATGGGGCAAGATGGAGCCGCGATTGCATTAACCATCTCTACAGATTTACTCCTACCTTAACCGAAAAGAGTAACGGCCTTAAATTTTACTCTTAAAATAATTAGTACCTTGTCTAGTCTGTAATAATATTATTATATTATTATACACCTCCTGATTTAGTGGTACCTACTTATTAGTTTCACTCATAAACTAGAATGTTTTAGTAAGACAACTTACAAAAGGAAGTTTAACACTTTTTAAACTTTCGCGACTTGAACTCATATTGTAAAGATAAAACGGGTCTATTCGCGCACAAAAATTATCAAAACATTATTTTGACTAACCTCGAAGTTTCAACCAAGTTACATTGGCCGTGGTCACGAGGGGACTGGAGTAGCGGTGTCAGCATCGTGCGGAACGGGCGTCGTCTCCAACTACCCGCATTTCAAAATTTTCACTATCAATATCCCGGCATACAATGCTAACAGTATCGGCAGTTACACGCGGACACAAATCACGACGCGAACACCTATCACCGGATTCCACGATGAGGATAACCTATAACCATTTTATCTTTACAAAAGGAAGTTTAACCTAAATCAAAATCACTTATAGGTATGTCATCTGCGTAAAGAACAAATGAATGATACTAATGCTGTAATGATTCATGCATACAATGGAACACTTGACAATACGTGCACTGTGATATTAATCATTGATCAATTCAATGCGATTCCGTGAACGTGCAATGAATATTAGACGAAACGTTTTATAACCTTTGAATCAAGAATTACAGATTACGTAAGTACCCCGGAGTCTTTCAAGCTAACTTCTTTATCTGGAAAGGAAATTGAACCGCCACTGTATGAGAAATAAATTTCCGAAATGTAATTGACAGATTTAGAGACATAAATGCTCTGTCAAATGGTAACCATTATGTATTTTTGTCGTACCATAAGGAAGCAAAAAACTTAAGTATTTTTTAAATAAATAAATAAATAACGCCTAACGATCACATACATAGACCCTGAACCTTAACTAGAATTCCCTGTATCTAGGAATCAGGACTACAGACACAGGACAAGCGCTTTTTTTTCTGTGCATAATTACTTGTCCTACCGCGGGAATTGAACCCGGGATATGAGCTGACCTGCTCAACCACCACACCACAGAGGCAGGCTTGTCTGTTTTATGGATATGGAATTAAAAACCGGTATCTTTTAAGTAAGCTTTCCATCCTTCGACGCGTAACTTACCATCAGGTAAGAGAGTAGTCAAATATAAACTTATAAGTCGTACGCATGTGGATTAAATTGAGACCACAATCATCATCAATACCATCATCATCATCATCATCATATACCATCATCAGATAGCTGATATAATACTTAGATACTTTTTTGTTTGTAAATACATACACAGATTACATGTAATATCCAGAGAACAAACGCCTATTCATCACATACAAATGTTTGTCCTGGATGGGAATCGAACCCAAAACCTACAGTTCAGAAGGCAGGGCTACTACCAACTGAGCTTAGGCCAGTTGTTTTTCGTGACAAGTTAATAAAATACTGTCATTAAGTACCTAAATGAGTTTTGGCGGGAAAACGAAAAAGATCGCGTCGCCGCATTGTATTATTTTCCAAAACTTGTGTTATTTTCAGTGTTAGTGTATAAAATTGGTGGCTATTCGGCTGGATTGGTAAATTTTATTCGTTAAGTGCTGGATTACATTCATGAGTATAGAACAGCGGTGTAATGATGGTGAAACATTTATTTTCGTGTTGTTTCCAAAACTCCATAGAAGCTTCTGGTAAAGTTGCCATTGATTTACTAGGAGTATGACTTGACTAGATTATGACTTGGACTCTGACTTGACTTGACACATAATATTAATTAACTTGAAAAATTATCAATTACTTGACACTGGCTAAATACACAAAAGAGTGGAGCCAAACAAAAAAAGTACCTAAATCAAAAAGGTTACTTAAATCAAACAACAGCCAAAACACCTTGTCATTGATAACATTATTATATTGTTTAAACAGGTGCAATTTTTTTAGAACGTTGTCTATTATTAGTATTATTAACCACACGTTTTATTGGCTAATGAGTGTCGTCTCACAAGGCCTGGGAAGTCCCTTGTTCATTATTGTGGTGGTAACTCAACAAGGAGATTTTAATTATAGCTATTATTTAAGGCGCGGTGTACGACAAAAATCAACAAAAAGCACTTTATTGACGTCATATTGTGACATGAAGTGTCAAAATAGTACATTTAGTACAGGTATAAATAAATAAATAATAAATATATAATAAAATACATGTTTATTATTAAAAGTATTTTAATTATTTGCTCATCCCACGGGAAAATTTCACTTTTCGGGATAAATTGTAGCCTCTATGTTAGTCGAGTGTATAAGCTATCTTGTTACCGAGTTTCATCCAAATCCATTCAGCCGTTTAAGCGTGAAGGAGTAACAAACATACACATATACACACAAACACACATACAAACTTTCGCCTTTATAATATTAGTGTGATAGTGTGATGGACCATCCACACAGCGCCATCTAGCCCCAAACTAAGCAAAGCTTGTACTATGGGAGCCGCAGATAACTGATAGAAACCTTAGATATTTTTTGTTTCTAAACATGTAGGTACATACATAGAATACAATATAGCAACCCAGACCAATTGATGCTCATTACACAAATGTTTGTCTTGGGTAGGAATCGAACTCAAAACCTTCAGAAGGCAGAGCTACTACCAATGAGCTATCAAGCCACTCTTACAAAAAGCAAGTAGCAAACTCTTTGGGTGCTTACCGTTGTTGGTAACTAAGTACATAGGTACAGACTTTGCACGACAATAACTGAAGAATTTGACAGGTTCATAGTGCATACTAGAACACGACCTTGACAATGACTAACTCCATAATTTGCGTTGAACTACTTATTCGCAAATAGCTTCGATTTACATAATGGAAACTAGCACTCTCCTTTGTGAGCTACTTAAGCCGTAACTAACAAGCCACTACGTCGAAGCTATCTCCAGCATTAAATAACTCATTGAATACACTTAATTCATTTTCACTTTCAACTGTAATGTCTTTAAGTTAGGGTTCAAATTCGATTTAAAATTTAGTTTAAAAACAATAAAGTATTAAGGTGTCACGTAAAAATTACAAATGGGTATGGTATTGTTATATGCCACACGAAGGCTGCGCATTGTTAAGTTGTTGGTCAAGTGTTGGTACATTATTTTAAAGTTAAAGAGTGTGATAAATGGTTTCAATTTTAAACGGTTAAGAATATACTTAACACAATAAAACACAATATGTGGTCAGCGTCGTTAGTACATTAACACTTACATTCTAAGACTATACTATTTTAAGATTATTGTTGGTTGTGTACTGTTTGTCGAACCTAAAAAAAATTGATATCTGTATTGAAATTAATCGTACTGAATCTTTTTACAAGCTTTGTTTTAGATATAGTTTCTTTCTTTCTTTCATTCGTTTTGTTTGTTTTTAGATTATGTTATACAAAAGTTTAGGTCTTTTATTTATCGATTGATGCAGTACGAAGTCTGCCGGATCACCTAGTAATTAATAGTTATTATTCAGCCAGTCCTGAGACTCCTGAGCCGGGATAAAGTATGAAGGAAAGTTCATTTTATAAGATAATATTGATGAACATAAAAGCGTTATTTTTTTAACCGTTTCGTGAAACTGTTTTTAGTATATAAAAAACCGTTCCGTTTCGTTTTACGGAAAACCGAAAACGACCCAGCTCTAGTTAATAATTTGACTGAAGATCTGGTCAAAACCGTGGGGGGTAGAGGGAGAGATGCAGGAGTCAAGCAGGCGCTCTGTGTAGGGGAAGTATATGTTCTTCTGCAGTGTTTTCAGGCTGTGGATAATGATCCTCTCCAATGGTTTAATTGGTAAATGAGTAGCTAATTGACGTCATTCTAAATCTAATATGGCGGACGGCCCGAGATGGCGGGCTAATTTTTTTTTGGATGCCCATGCCAGCTATTATTATATGTGTATCCACAGATCTTATAAGACCTGTGTGTTTATCAAATTATTTTGAATACAATTGCTAACAATAATATGAAAAGCTTGAATTGCTTTTCACAATTTTTGTTTGTATTAATTGCTCATTGGTACACTTTATATATATATATATTTATTTTTTTATGTTATGGAATTTTCGTTCGCATGATGTTAAGCGATACGGCTGCCTATATCAGTTGCAGTGTCACTTGGAACTCTAAAGTATAGAGTTTCGCGTGACACTGTACTGCGCACGTCATCCTGAGACATCAGCACAATCTAGTAATAAGATTACTAGACTGCGAGATTAGGTCATAAAGTCTCATTTGCCCAGTAATTTCACTAGCTACAGTGCCCTTCAAACCGGAACACAGCAGTGCTTGCGCACTACTGCTTGGCGGCAGAATAACTGGCAAAGCGGTGGTACCTACCTAGACGAACTTTGCAGAAAAGTCCTACCACCTAGTAAATAATTGTTCTTTATTTGTAATTTTCATTATTTGGTGTGTACAATAAAAAGTTCATCTATATATATCTCTCTAATTTATTATTTTTACCATTGTATTTAAAAAATATATAATGTGTCAATCATTAGGTACTCCGTCTTATTAGCAAAATGGTCAATATCTAACGTCACTTATTTATATGACTTGATACAGAAATGAATCAATTGAAGTGTAAGTATTAATGTCTGAACAATTAAGCATTAAATTCATTACGAAAACAATTCAGGTCATGAAAATGGCTGAAGCTGATAATTCAATACCCTGACACGTTTCGGAGGAATTGGACAGCGGAATCCGTTAATTGTATTACTCTACCACTCGCTGCTCGGGAAATTAATGAATGAACTTATCTCTCTGGACACACTATGAGGCCTTATAAGAGTATCAGTAAATTAGGTAGGTGGACTTTTCTGCAAAGTTCGTATGACAATAACTAACAAAGCAGTGGTACCTAGGTAGATACAACCGCTTTATCAGTTATCCTGCCGCCAAGCAAATGGCTCTATGGGGATCGCATTATATGCCTAGCAGTGGAGGTCTTGAGGATGATGGTCATAATGATCATGATCCGTTTAAGCTTATGATATAAAATAAAATATGTTTTTGAAATAAAACTTCCTTACGCACGCTTGACTTGGGGAGTAAGCTGGTGAATGCGTAACGAGGCGAACGGAAATTGAAAGTTGTTGGTTAACGTAGATTTGTCAACATAATAAAGTAAAAAATTACTTAAAATTTGTATTATTATGTGGTATTTCCGGTAAAATGACAATTCACAATTGTCAAAATGGTGACATCAACATTAAACAAAGCAAAAAATAAGGTGAATTGAAATGATGTGAATTGAAAAATAAGGTGAATAAAATTAAATCTTTAGAAGGTAATATATTTAAAAAACATTTGAGTGGCTTTTAGGCAAATATTTCTATAGTGTCAAAGAATATTTATCATGTAATAACAAATGTTAATGTAGTATCAAAAATATTATTTTTAATATTTGCACGCTTGCATGCAGGCTGAATGCACGTAACCACGACTTATACTATGTGACCTTGTAGCCAAATTGTATATTGTGTATTCTTGCAAATAAATAAATGATTTTGATTTTGGTTATACAAGCCAATAGATGGAGCTAAAGGAGTTTTACTAGGTGGTAGTACTTTGTTGCAAAGTTCGTCTAGGTAGGTACCACCGCTTTGCCAGTTATTCTGCCGCCAAGCAGTAGTGTGCAAGCACTACTGTGTTCCGGTTTGAAGGGCACTGTAGCTAGTGAAATTACTGGGCAATTGAGACTTTATAATCTGATCTCACAGTCTAGTAATCTTATTACCAGGCTGTGCTGATGTCTCAGGATGATGTGCGCAGTGCAGTGTCACTCGTAACTCTGTTTTGGGGTTCCGAATGACACTGTTCTGTAATGGGCGGCCGTGGCGCTTAACATCAGGTGAACGACTAGCTCGTCACATCATTCAATAGCATAAAAAAAAAAAGTTTTACTTCAGTCGTGTGGTCTAAAGCACACTTTTTTATAATTCTGTCGATCGGTCACATTGATTATGTGCTGTGAAAGAAATCACGTTTCAAAAGGTCTATGACCTGTCAACACTGATTACAATTACTTGGTGACGAATGAGTCATTAATACACACATGGCGTCGTCTGCTAAACAAGAATCAGTGGTGGTTAGAACTTCGTTAGGCTGAATGTACGTCATGAACATAATTAAAAGCGTTGCCATGCCGACTGGAGTAGTTGGAAAAAATATGCCAAAAGTATGCTACAGAAAAAACATTTTGTAGGAGTTTTGGCGGGAAAGCGAAAAAGATCGCGTCACCGATTTGTATTATTTTCCAAAACTTGTGTTATTTTCAGTGTTAGTGCATAAAATTGATGGCATTCTATTCGTTAAGTGCTGGATTACAGGCGTGAGTGAGGGAAAATGATATAATGATGATGAAACGTTTCTTTTCCTGTTGTTTCCAAAACTCCATAGAAGCTTCAAGTAAAGTTGCCACCACTTAACTAGGAGTATGACATTGACTAGACTATGACTTGACTTGATGACTTCGACTATGAATTCACACATATATGCGTGAAATATCATTAACTTGATCAATTATCAATTACTCGACACTGGCTAAATACACAAAAGTGTGAAGCCAAAACATAAAAAAAAGCATGCTACAATGAAATTGTTCCAAAGACATTATTTGAATTGTTCTAATTGTGGTACGAACAGTATGTTTGATGACTTACAACATAACTTAAATTTTTACGGTATATTTAAAAACTACTTTGAAGAAATTAAGTGGAGACCGAAGGTCATTGTTGTTTTTACAGCATTGAGCCATATTTATTGATATTGAGTAAACGTAAATGATCAAGGAAAAATCTGCCTTTTGTATTGTGTCATTTATTACAGAGTGTACTTAGGAAATCATTTTTATTTCAAGGTTTTCATTAGTTCTGTAGTTTTTATGTCGAGACAGTATTAATGTTCGTCTGCACTAAAGTTTAAGGGCTCCTAAGTTAGCACTTATTCCTCTATGACACAGGTAATGCAATGCATACTAAATACTGCAATGGTACAAGACCAAATTCATCATGCTGAGGTATATTTATATTATATTTTATTATACATTACCTAAATAAATAAAATACAGTATATACACAATATACTTTATTTTATTTATTTAATTTTACACATTTAAGGGTGGATTCGACCAAACGAGAGTAAATTTTATTCTTAGAATATATCGCCATTTGTTCGAGAGTAAATCAATTTCACATTTTACCATCTACATTTCTAAGAATAGCAAGTCTATTCGAGTATTATTACTATACTACCGTTTTTGGTGGAATAACAGAGTTATTCCGAGAATATTTTAATTCAAAATAGACAAAGATAAAAAAAAGACGTCCGACCATGTATTTTGTCATTTACTTTCCTACACTATAATACGACAAAAACAAGTTGATATGACATAAGCTTGAATACCGTGTCGTTGTAGAACAACAATTGTCAACTAAGTAGGTAGTAGATTCGTTCATCATTTATTCCGCTATTCGCGTATAGTAAGTAATTCTCTAAACTTAGTATTGCGTGGAAAAACGAAGAATGAATTACTCGAGTATAATATCGTGGAATAGATTTATTCTGGTATAGTTACTCGTGTATAAATCCAAGTTTGGTCGAATCCACCCTAAGTACTATAAGAAAAATAAATATGTAGGCTTACCGATATCTGGAGCTATGTCAAATACGGATAACAATACGACATGAAGGGTATGCTGAAACCTACGACACAGGATAATTCTTAGTGTAGGTGAAGCACGACAAAATAGAGAGATAATACAAGCCATAGCTTTGTCACGGATTGTGTACATAGATCTATGGTCCGTATTACAGAACGATGCTCAGTCATCGATCGGTGCTCAAGCAGAGATTTCATTCATAAAGTGATAAATTAGTGAATGAAATCTCTGCTTGAGCACAGATCGATGACTGAGCATCGTTCTGTAATACGAACCTAAGTATTAGAATGTTTGTATATGTTTTGATGAAATAAATTATGTTTATTTGTTTAAATATTATAGGTACTACTTAAGTATGGTAGTGTAATAATGATATGATATACCTGATAATTAAAAAAAAAGCTTTTAATAGTTATGTACCACAATAAATCCTACTAATATTATAAACGCGAATGTTTGTACGTATGGATGTTTGTTACTCTTTCATGCTCAAACGGCTGGATGGATTTTGATTAAATTTGAATAAAGACTAAAATAAACTAAAAATAAAATTAAAATATTACTTAATATAATAAAGAAAACCAATAAATCACAATATTATGATAAAAAAACTCTTTTACCAAACTGAGTATACCATATTTTTTCGTAGATACACTCACACATAGAATAATAAATAAATATAATAATATTTGTGAAAGACTCAATAGTACAGATTACGTAACAACATATTAAGTGATCTGTGGTACAGGTATATTTGTAAGAAAGTGTCACGTGTTATGTAAACCTGGTCAAAATAAGCCACACGTGAAAGTGCTGTTTGTTTGTTTGTTCCTACACTGTAAGGATCTATTTATTCATTCAAGTCAGCACCCGGCGTAAATGGCCCCATGACGAAACGCTCACGAGACAAAAGAAGCCAATAGCATTCGTACTAGAAATCGCGAGGTACATTCGAAATTAGTGTACGTGCAATTTGAGATTTCGAATTCCGAATGAACCTTCAGAAACATTCGCGTCACAATTTATAATCTGTGATACTGTCAGTAACTTTTCTTATAGAATTAAACAACCTTTTTCAGTTTTTGTTTTCATTAAAAATAGCAAAAGTATATTTATCGCTCAGATGTATAGGTAGGCTAGTTGCACCCCGCGGTTTCACCTGCGGATAAAAAGTATTTTAATTATATGTGCATCCCGTGGGAAAATTTCACTTTTCCGGGATAAAATGTAGCCTATATGTTAATCGAGTGTATAAGGTATTTTGGTACCGAATTTCATCCAAATCCATTCAGCCGCTTGAGCGTGAAGGGGTAACAAACATACACACATACAAACTTTCGCCTTTATAATATTAGTGTGATAGTGTGATTATGTCCATGTGCCGATGGATTTACGTTCAATTTACTCGTACACGTCCTCTAGTTCCTGGGTCTCTAGATATAGACAAGGAATCCTAGTTAGGGCCCAGAATCAATGTACCTATGGCTATTTATTTATTTATAAATACGGTCTCCACTCACAATGAAGGCAGAATTCACTGCAAATTACCCATACGAGCATCCTTAAGATTCAAACGAAACCCCGTATAGCTCCAATTAAGTTCTCTCTTTCGAAGCATCGGTTGAGTGCATAAAATAATTAGGTCGTACTGGTCTGCGTATTGCATTGCAAATGGGTCAAGGCCGAGCTAGGGCAACACGTTTCGTAGTTGTTTTATAAACTTGCGATAGACGATTATCATTTCAATAAAATAACTACCGCGTTTTTAGTGAATGTAAGAAATAAAAAGAGATGATATTTGTGATTAGAATGTGTTAAGATTTTCAGAAAAGCATAATTTTGGTGAAACTTGCTCTGAAGCGAGGTGTTCAAAAATTTATCACAGTTTTTTTGCTTTCAAATCCAAAATGTATCAGAGGTGTAATTTTTGTAAAAAGTGATGATCATTCGAGATTTTCATCACTAGATAACAAGAGCTACTTGAGAAAAAATCTGTGATGCGAGAGAATAAAGGTTCAACTTTGCCGTAAAGAATAATTAAAAAAAGGCCAGACAAAAATATTATAAGTCTTTGGAAAGAATCTCTACAAACATTCTGTAAGAACTTGGAAAAAAATATTAGTTGTTTATTGAACTGCTCTCTCTCTCTCTCTCTCTCTCTCTCTCTCTTTGTCATTCGAACTTTTGGGGATATTGTTTTAAAGTAGGTTGGTACCTAAAGCAATTCACTAATCTTCAAACACAATCAAATTACAACATACATCACCACAGATCGGAAGATTGAAACTTCAACCTAAATAGTCCAAGGTCGGAATGTAATGCCAGAGTTATGATACCGTACTTGTACAATAATTTATTATTTTTTATTTAAGGTAGGACTTTTTGGACCATATTTGACATAATGATAAACTGATTTAAGTGAATTTATGTACATAGTTTTTATTGTATCTTGGCTCCACACTTTTGTGTATTTAGCCAGTGTCAAGTAATTGATAATTTATCAAGTTAATTATATTTCAGGTGTGTCAGGTCACAGTCGAAGTCATCAAGTCAAGTCAGAGTCAAGTCATAGTCTAGTCTAGTCAAGTCATACTCCTAGTAAAGTGGTGGCAACTTTACCAGAAGCTTCTATAGAGTTTTGGAAACAACACAAAAAAAACGTTTCACCATGATTATACCACTTTCCCACACTCATGCCTGTAATCCAGCACTTAACGAATAAAATGCCACCAATTTTAAACTAACACTAAAAATAACACAAGTTTTGGAAAATAATATAATGAGGTAACGTGATCTTCTTCGTTTTCCCGCCAAAACTCTCATGTACATAGTTACTATATATTAGGTCTTTACCTATGAAATTGCCGTTTTGTTTGAAAAAAGTTAAAGTATTTTTTTTTCGAACTTATTTATTTCTTTTATTCAAAGTAATCACCCCTGCCATCAATGCATCTTTGCCAACGCTGTGGCAGTTTATGGATGCCCTTCTTGAAAAAATCAGCAGGACGGGAGACAACAAACTCTTCAAAGGCGTTTTGTACTGCCTCTCGGGAATTGAATTTTTTTCCCGCTAAAAAGTTGTCCAAATTTTGGAAAAAGTAATAGTCGGTAGGCGCAAGATCTGGTGAGTATGGCGGATGAGGGAGAGCTTCCAAACCCAACTCATGCAGCTTAGAGACGGTCTGTTGTGCAATATGGGGTCGCGCATTGTCGTGAAGTAGCAGTGGAGACGACCGATTGACCAAAGCTGGTTGCAGACGTGCGAGTTTCGCCATCATTGTGGTCAGTTCTTCAATGTACACATCTGCAGTAATGCTCTCGCCGTTTTGTAAAAAGCTATGATGAATCACACCAGCACTAGACCACCAAACTGTGACCATCACCTTTCTAGGGGTCATTTTTCGTTTTGCACATTGCTTTGGTACCGAACCAGGATCTAACCAACTTGCTGAGCGCTTTCGATTGTCAAAAAGAATCCATTTTTCGTCGCACGTAACAATTCGGTTCAAAATTCCTTCATTTCTGTGCCTGTTAAGCAGCGCAAGGCAAGTCTCGACGCGTACGTTGCGCTGGCGATCGTTAAGTTCGTGGGGCACCCATCTATCAAGCTTTTTTATCTTGCCAATCTGTCGCAAATGGACCAATATTGTTTTGATGCTAACATCAAAAGCTGCTGCCAGCTCAGCTGTAGATTGAGATTCATCAGCTTCCACAATCGCCTTTAATTCATCATTGTTGACCAAAGTTTCCGGACGATCACGAGGTTCATTTTTCAAGTCAAAATTCCCAGAACGGAACCGAGCAAACCAATAACGGGTTGTACGTTCGTTTGTACAGTTCTCTCCGTAAACGTCGTTGATGTTACGTGTCGTTTGTGCCGCGTTGGTGCCACGACGGAACTCATATTCCATAATTACACGAAATTTCAAAGTATCCATTATGAGGAAAAATGTTGAAATGTAATGAAAATACAACGCTAATCAATAAACAAAAGACTTATATTGTAAATAGAATGTCATATTTTTAAAACAAAATTAATTTGAATTTAGAATTCATAGCCAATCAAAACTTTTTTTTGTTTGAAAAAGTCTGTACTGCAATACGGCAATTTCATAGGTAAAGACCTATTATATGCAAACGTTCAAATTAGGAATAAAATTTTTCTTATTGAGTTATAATCAAAGTTCCATGATCTCTCCACCCCACAAGTATCAGTGCAGTCATCATTGGCAACCAACTGGCAACACACGATTCTTTTGCATATTTTTATACCAAGAGCGTAATTATGCCTGAGCTCTACATTCCAATTCTATCAGCACTTATCCATGTTATTGATTATTTAACTCATTTATCATAGAATTATCATTTCGATGTAATTCATAGATTACGTTAATCTCCTTTTATTTCTTTTGAATTTTTAGTGTGGTAGAGAGTCGGCTACGAGCCGATAGTGGTGCTTTTATATCAGGATTTTTGTGACGTGGTGAGTAAAATGTTTGAAAGAATTAGAAACAGCAATAAATTATCAAACTAATTTCGGTTATTATTTGTACGAGCGTATTTTATAAAAGGTTCGTGATAGTTGTAAGCACTTGAATGTTAAATTAAGTTTAACCCAGTTTAACTTTTGCGGGTAGGAATTAAAAATGCTAACAGGGCTAACACTATTCAATGAATACGTATTTAAGATTATTGCGCATCCTGTGAATTGGATATCTCATGTAGATGGACAAATGATCACAGATCCTTACAGGAACCACAATTTTTCGGAAAATACAATACGGTCCCTATACAAGAGTTTCTTATTTCATCAAAGTCTGTGGTACGTGTGGTATGTTCTAGGCAAGCAAGATATTCACTTCTGACTTAAAGTGCTCCAGATTGTACTTATCGGGAAAGAAAGACGCTGGTAAAGTGTTCCGTTCCTTTGCTGCTCAGATTATAAATATCGAGACAAATCGCTTTGTATAAATCTGAGAAATATCAACCTTAAATCGATGGCGTGTAGCTGTACGCCTTGTCGTCCTATGCTTGTGTCGATAATATATTATACCAGTAGTGTATTATCTAATGTTCCTATACCTATCCTTAACAATATGAATCATTCTATTGAATGACTGTAGTGTACCCAACTGAGCCAGAAAGGTATCAAGATGCATCAAGTGGTTCACAGTTCAGGTTCACCGCTTTATGGATCCTAAAGAGATCATGCTTAAGTCTCCATGGAAACTTGCTTAGTTTTGCCTATCTTTGTAGCTTCGCACTGTTGTCTCTTTTGTCGCGCAAAAGAAAATTTGCTGAGTTTGAAAAGTAGATAGGAAGTTGATTGTGAAATGACAAGATTGAAGAAAATGTAATTTATGTAAATGTAAATTCCGTATTTTAGGTTACAAAAACATGATCTAAAAGACATCGAATGTTGAGATAAAATGTAATTACTACAGACTTACTCAAGTATTAAACTGTAAAATAAATTATAAAGTTATTCAAATACGGATAACCTATTATGATAAGACTGAGAACAATCGGAAGATAACCCTAATGCCTGATAAACTCGTTATCAGATTAGAGTAAAGTTTACAAATTACCGCATTATTTATTTCCATGTAAAATTTTAAAAATCTACCACAAGTTTACATGAATTAAAATATGTATTTTAGGATGACTGCTGGATAAAAAAACAAAAAGTCAAATTTACATAAAAAAAGATTAAATACAAAATAATAATAAGGCATAATAATATTTTTAGCAACCCGGGGAGTCTCAATAAAAAAAGGTTAGGAAACCCTACCATAGACAGTCCAAATGCTCCAGCCTACTACCATAGCGTGGGTAACGTACTCAACATGCTGGTAGCATTGCATTCATTATTAAATATATATATATATATATTTCTTTATGTTATGGAAGACGTGACGAGCTAACCGTTCGCCTGATATTAAGTGACACGGCTGCCTATATTAGTTGCAGTGTCACTCAGAAGTATAGAGTTTCGCGTCACACTGCACTGCGCACGTCATCCTGAGACATCAGCACAATCTAGTGAGATTACTAGACTGTGAGATCAGGTCATAAAGTTTCGCCCAGTAATTTCACTAGCTACAGTGCTCTTCAAACCAGAACACAGCAGTGCTTGCGCACTACTGCGTTCTGGCTTGGTGGCAGAATAACTGGCAAAGCGGTGGTACCTACCTAGACGAGCTTTGCAGAAAAGTCCTACCACCTAATTGTCATATTATCATTACATCCTTGATTCATCGTTTCGCTATATTTTTCTGGCTGTAGGCATACTGTTAAATGCTTAAATACATGTGGTAGACTGCTGATTGTGTGTTCATAAGTCATTGTGGTTTCTGACGCCACAGGGAATTCTAGTAGATAAGTGGTTAGGTTTTACAATATTCTTAATTTAATTTTATCGTTTTGACTGATATATTATAAGTATGCTTCATTTATTTTTGATACGTTCTCTTATTTCGTCGGACGTTAGTGAGTGTAGTGTCAAATGGTTTTAAGAATCAGGTACTTACGAGTAGTGCATCATCATGTGGCACCTAAATGTCTTATTTGGTTCCTAGTGGCCAAATGAAATGGAAAGTGGCAAAACGAAATGGCAAGCAGTAGTGTGTAAGAACTGATGTGTTTTGATGTGACCGGTCCGATAGCTCATTTGGTAGTAACCCTGCCTTCTGAGCTGTAGATTGTGGATTTGATTCTCAACCAGGACAAACACTTGTGTGATCAACATCGATGTTTGTTCTGTGTCTGGGTGTTATATTGTACGAGCTTCTGCAGTGTATAAGCTATCTTGCCGTTTGAGCGTGAAGGAGAAACAAACATACACACATACACACAAACACACATATGGGTATCGTAGGATTCAGCGTGAAATTGTCTACAATAATACATTTTCAAAATACCGATATG
The DNA here is from genome assembly GCA_905220475.3 of Ennomos fuscantarius. NCBI lineage: Eukaryota > Metazoa > Arthropoda > Insecta > Lepidoptera > Geometridae > Ennomos > Ennomos fuscantarius. The sequence goes on from HG992029.1 coordinate 12,600,668, forward strand.
AGGCTTAAATCTCAAGATTTCGAGTCTAAAAACGGTTTATCTGTCACAGGAATACAGTTCGCTTAGCATAAAAACATTATTTTATTATATTATATTTTTACAGTAATTGTATGAATTAGTACTATATTTAGTATTTTAAAATAGAGTTAAAACATTTTCAAGCAACTGAAACTTACATAAACCTTTTCTATTACCTTATAAGCACTCTACATTAAAATGACGTTGAATTTTAAAGTCAATTTTCTCGAAACTATCAATTGACTAGTTAAACCCTTTTTATTCTGAACCCTTCAATTCTGATGATGAAAGGGCAATAATTTGATGTATTTTATTGTTGTCAGGTGAATTCATACCACCATGGCACAGGACAACAGCAACTCTACCATGGAGATGGGCACCAGTGATCAGGTAAGATTATATAATTTTAGTTCCTATTGTTATTTAATAACCATATTATTTTGAATTTTTGTTTTAAAAAGTATATTGTCTTCATTTAAAGTACCACACTTTCCTTGTTAGGGAAGAGGGTTTTCATATTAATAATAATAACGCCCAACAATCACATACATAGATCCTGGACCCTAACTAGGATTCCCTGTGTCTACTAACTACTACTACTGACTACGAAGGCCATGGTCCCATAACACCCAAACTCAGAAAAAGTATTTGCGCTTTTTTTTCCTGTGCACAAATACTTGTCCTGCCGCGGGAATCGATCCCGCCACCACCGGGTTAGTGTCCATATTATTTTGAATTTTTGTTTTAAAAATAATACTTTATTTAAAGCACCACATTGTCCTTCCTTGTTAGGGGAAAGGGTTGCCATATTCACCAGGCTTAGCAGGCGTCTTGGTGATCGCAGTAGGTGATAATGCAGACCGAGAATAATGATGCTGCTGCATTTGCATTCACTGAATTATCCTTAGTTGGCTCTTACTGCATCAACGGGAAATCATATAATTTTATTGTAATAATGATGTGACGAGCTAGTCGGTAGTTTAATGTTGCTAATTGGATAAAAAACAATGTTTTTATAACCTTTGACTTACCAATATACAAGTAGACGCATAAAAAATGTAATAGTAACTTATTCAGGACTGCATCATCTATCTTAATAAAAGGCGAATTTTATCACTCAAACAAAGCAAACTACAAAGCTTTTATTACGAAAGTTTCACTATGATTTTTTATTTGAACTTTTTTTGTTATTGAATGACGTGACGAGCTAGTCGTTCACTTGATGTTAAGCGACATGGCCTCCCAAAACAGAACAGTGTCACTCGGAACTCTAATATGTGAAATTTCGCATGACTGCTGCACTGCGCATATCATCCTGAGACATCAGCACAGTCTGGTAATAAGATTACTTGACTGTGAGATCAGATCATAAAGTCGTCTCATTTCACTAGCTCATTGCCCTTCAAACCGGAACACAGTAGTACTTGCACACTACTGCTTGGCTGCAGAATTACTGGCAAAACGGTGGTAACTACCTAAACAAACTTTGCAGAAAAATCCTACCTACTAAACTACGTTCCCAAAAAGATAAACTACGATAACCCTGAACGCGTAAAAGATCTAATCAAGGCTACGAGTTAGAGTTTACCTTCATTCGAGTAGTGGTTATTGAATTGAATGGATGTTACAAAACACTTGACTGTTTAATTACCTTAATAGTGTATTGTAGTGTTAAATCAGAATTTATAGTGGCGTTTTATTTATCATATTCAGTGAGCGTATGTATATCGTTCAAGTTATCAGTCGCGCGTGTCATGCAGTATTGAGCACAAGTCAACGATTCGTGATTAGGAATGCAGTGAAGTGTTATGTATTCTGAATGAAAGAAACGTTGTGTTAATGCTATTACTAACATGTTACGTCATCGTATCATGTTAAGTCATTAACTTAAAGATGAAATGACGTAGATGTAAGTAAAGTACCGCTCAATAAATTGTTTTCCTCGTACAAGTCAAACACTTGGAAAAGGTAATTACCCACGTCCAAAACAAGTTTATCCTTTGATAATAAATGATTTTCTCAACGTTGGACGGAGACATTCATATTATTATTAATTCAAAACATCAAGCGTCATAATAAAACAAAAGATAAACGATTTAGGTAATTTAAATTAAGTAATATGTGACTATTAACTTACAATACAGAGAGATAGAGTGACGTATAACGGAGTTTAAGCAGTAACAGATATTGTGATGTTATTTATTTTGTATTACTTATTATTCAAAAAAGTTCTAATGTGTATTAATGGTGGATTATTAACAGCTGAGTGTTCGTGAACGTGCGCACGAGTGTTTTTTGTAATAATATATTTTCTTCTTTTAGCGTCTCATCTTGCCACTAATTGGTAACGTTCCTTCGCTTATTTATGCTTACTTACTTGAAGAAAAGCGAAAAAACCAACTTTGGACTTATATTTATGATCTGATCTCACAGTTTAGTAATCTTATTACTAGATTGTGCTGATGTCTCCGGTTGACGGGCGCAGTGCAGTGTCACGCGAAACTCTATACTTTAGAGTTTCAAGTGACACTGCAGCTGATATGGGCAGCCGTGTCGTTTAACATTTTTATTTTCATTGTCGTTTAACGGTTTAAACAAATTTAATAAGGGAAGATGATATGCACAACACTAACATTAATTTTATTATTATTTTATTTATTTTACAAAATCCACAGCCATTAGGTAACAAAGTTTATAATTTACATGTTAAGCCTACAGCCAAAATCGGATTTACATTCTATATTACTAAAGAAAAATTCCTATTTCTAAATTTTTCCTTAGTATTTTTCTTCATATTTACTTAAAATGTACATAAGTGAAATAAAGTGAGGTGACAAGAAAAAGTAAATTACTGTAAAAATTAAATAATTCAGATATTGTAATATATTCATTATAAGTACTATAATATGATATTATAATTCTTAAAAAAGGGTTTTAACTGATTTCAATCCCAATGAGAACATCATCAACGTAGTCGAAATCGATAAATATCAATAAATAAAAAATAAAATTAAGGATACCTAACTCAAAAACTACTTCTCAGATCTTAATAAAATTAATAATACCACACGGAAAGTAACAGCTCGAAATAGGTTTTTTACTGTAATGATGCTACAATTCTGTTTATGACTAAAAAAAAAAGCTTAAAATAAGATTCATCAAAATTGGTTCACGTACGTACTTTCTGAAATAACAAACATAAAAAGCCGAAAATCAGTTGAAACTATAAAACATTTTATAACATTATGAGCTTCTGCCCGCAGCTTCGCCCGCGGCGTGGCCTATGGGAAAATAATTCAACCACCCATTTCACCCTCTTAAGGGTAGAATTTCGAAAAATCCTTTCTTAGCGGATGCCTACGTCATAACATCTACCTGCATCCCAAATTTTAGCCCGATCCGTCCAGTGGTTTGGGCTGTGCGTTGATAGATCACTATGTCAGCCAGTCAGTCAGTCAGTCACCTTTGAGTTATATATATTTAGATAGATATTCATGCGAGTATTCAGTAGCAGTAAATAAAACAATTTGCCCTCAGGTACTGGTGCCAACGAAGACCAAAAAGACAACGTACATAATCGGCTTCATCGTTATGTGTGCCTTCATAGCCGGGGTGGTAGTTCTGATCGTTGTCCTTACTGGCAACCAATCTGACGGCGGAGTGGCACAGCCTATAGTGTCGACCACTATCAGTCCTACATCACCAGTTCCTATATCCCCTACACCAGCGCCGACGACACTTGCACCCACTACTACACCTGATCCTGATGAAGTGACTGTTCCTCCTCAAGAGTCAGCGCCATTGGAGCTGGAAGATATCGTCAATGGACTATTTACACCAGCCTCTTTCAATGCTACGTTCACCTCAGGTATTTTGTGCTCCTTAATATATTTATGAGTTGGATAATTATTTTCTGTTTGTCAGAACAACTGCTTACTAAACTTATACTATCCTTTCCATAAAAAATACGTTCAGTTGTTTTGCATCATCAAAATCATCAAAATCAAACACAGTATTTGTATTAAAACTCTTCTAAAGTGTATACAATTTTGTTCTTATAGTAATAATAGATATACCGACCGCAGTCGTAATCGCTCAAATAGTTTATAAAAGTAACTTCGTATCAGTGAGTTCAGCATGAGATTTAGAAATTGCCTATATAATTAAGTAGTTTGGTTCCTAATTTCATACTTCTGAGGTACGCCTGAAAACTAATTCAACACATTTACTTACAATGTAAATGTTATGTCATAGGTCCCCAAAAACTTTCAGCAGTTACATAAGGGTAATTATATATTTATTAACAAACTATAGAGAAATAAACTTTTTATTGAGACGACAAAAATTAAAAGCCAACACAAAAAACTTCGCTATACATGTATTACTTTTGACCAGAGATGAAGGACATCTACATTCTCATCTCTAGTAACTTTTACGGAAACCCTGATAAAAGAAATCGATTCAGTCTATAAATCGGCTTGATTCTTAGAGCCCGAATTAAATCACACATCTTTCCATGAAAATAAATGGCCGGATACTGAAAGCCCATTCACGAAATATGCGGATTAATCGGAAGGTACAGGCATCAATACCCATCAGTGCCTATATCTGCGGCATCCAATCAGACAGTGGGATTAGGGAATTGGAGCCTTGATTGGAAATCCTGTTCAGTGGACTGGTAATTTGAATTGTATAATTGTATAATACCGTGATTGTTTCAACGATGAATCAGTTTTATTGTTTCAATCCATCCGTCGATTACGGACTCATTTATCGACAGGAGTTGTTTTGGAAAATTCACCTTTATGTCAATGGAATAAAAGATAATCGGCATAAAAGTTCTTACGTCCCTAATAGAGGATTTTATGATCGTTTTGAGTGGGTAGGTATATTCTTTGTGGAACAATTCGGAGTCTCGCACCTGTTACAAACAATGTGTTTTTGGTGTACTTAAAAACGATATTGAAACATAGATACCAACATTCTAAGGATATACCTGTTGACTGGCCCGATAGCTCAGTTGGTAGTAAGCCTGCTTTCTGAGCTGTGGATTGTGGGTTCGATTCCCACCCAGGACAAACATTTGTGTGATGAACATAGGTGTCTGTTCTGTGTCTGGGTGTTACATTGTATTCTATGTATGTATTTACAAACAAAAAGTATCAAGTATTGTATCATTTATCTGGTTCCCATAACACAAGCTTTGCTTAGTTTGGGGCTAGATGGCGCTGTGTAAAATGTCCACAAATATTTATTTATTTATTTATACCGATAATTGTATTCAAACCTAGAATACTGTATTGTATTTATGTTCAATATTAATAATAAGGTAAAGTAATAAATTTAAACTAATTTAACATACAACCGGTGTCTGTGGTAGTGCATCTATAACCAACCATACATTATTTTTTACCTCGGGATGGTAAATTGTTTCAAGAGGATTGTACCTTTACCGACTAAACTCATTGATATAAATAAAATTAGGTATTTTTATCCACTGCTCTGAGTCTTCATAGAGAAGATCTATCCCGTTCTTTTGTCCATAGGCCTAACAAATAGAAAGTGAACAACTAGAACGAGATAGATGAACAATGAACAAACATGAAATATTGTGCTCTGACTTTAGTTCATTTACTATGACTGATTCATCAAAGAGCATATAACCACTACGTTTTGATTCATAACAAAGTAGTCTGTGATTGTATTGTTTGTTACATCGTGGTCTAATGGTTTGATTAAAATATATATACATAGTATCCTCTACTTGGTCTGTGTTTTTATCAAAGTCAACTGCCGTGTTACAAAACAGCTGTAGGTGAGCTGTCAACATGCAAGTTCCTCAATAAACTTTATTAATTATCGCGCTATTCGCGGCAACAATAGAGATAATAACAATGTAAAATGTGGATTAACTGAAGTATATAATTGCAGGAAGCGACCTGTTGTTCAGGAACGAGAACGGCGACTTGGTATTATATGACATTGACACGAATACCATGACGGCACTCATTTCCAACACTTCAGAGGTAAGTTAACTGTGTCAAATGCATGGTAGAATACATGAATAGCTAATTCACAATAAAACACAATAAAAAAAAATTACTGATTAACTAGGTGGTAGGACTTTTCTGCAAAGTCCGTCTAGGTAGGTACCACCGCTTTGCCAGTTATTCAGCCGCCAAGCAGTAGTGTGCAAGCACTACTGTGTTCCGGTTTGAAGGGCACTGTAGCTAGTGAAATTACTAGGCAAATGAGACTTTATGATCTGATCTCACAGTCGAGTAATCTTATTACGACGGTGCTGATGTCTCAGAATGATGTGCGCAGTGCAGTGTCACGTGAAACTTTATATTTTTGAGTTCCGAGTGACAGTGTTCTATTATGGGCAGCCGTGTTGCTTAACATCAGGTGAACGACTAGCCCGTCACATCATTCACTAACATAAAAAAGATAGTCATTGTTTGTTATTTATTTGCTGTTGTTAGGCAATGGCATGCTTATATTCAACGGTAGTCTTCATCCAGCTAGTGATATTGATAATGGTCTTCACATGTTCATGAACTGTGATAAAGACAGTGAACTGACAGAAACATAGGCCATAGTAATTTTTATTGTTTTTACCAATTTGTTATCATCGCTTTAGTAAATTTTCTGCTCTGTAGCTTTAAAATGTAAATAATTCAATGGACACCATAAAAAAGAACATGAAAATTTAAATGTTTTTGTATTTGAATTCATACTGCTCGCGGACCACTCTCCTATTCATAAAACTTCGCTGTACAGCCTAGAATATAGCCCAGGCAATTCATATTTAAGTAACACATGCCGGGAAAATGCGCGCAAACATTTCATATTTCGCGACCTGAAAACATTGAGTAACGTAAATTAAATTAATACGGACTAAAAACGAGGTTGGTGGTTGCCTAATACAATTTATAAGCCCCAATGTTTAGGGGGAAACTAATGGAGAACATCAAAGTCTTGTTAAAATCGGTCAATTTCAATTTTGTTGAACAAATTGAGTGCGACGCGCTACATTTCGGAGAAAGAAACCCTTATTAGAGTATCCTGTATATATATCTTATATTTCGTACGCTGTCTTTCAAATGTCTAGATGGTGCGAAGTTTACATATAATGTCGATCCACTTTTGACGGCTGGTCCACTTTTGACGGCTGGTCCACTTTTGACGGCTGGCCCACTTTTGACGGCACTCCACTTTTGACGGCTGCCCACTTTAGACGGCTGGCCCACTTTTGACGGCACTCCACTTTTGACGGCTGCCCACTTTAGACGGCTGGGCGCCTTAAGCGCCTGCCCTCCCGTCCGGTGACGCTGTAAAGGTCGGTAGAGACCAACAGCATAAGCCCGTCCAAAAAAAAATATTATGTAAAAAAAATTAACCATTAGCCCGTCCAAAAAAAATTATTAAAAAAAAAATTAACCTTTCATTAGTCATGAAATCGATTCTGAAAATGTTATAATAAACCTCATCGACATAATAAATTTAAAAAAAAATTATAGATTTACAGAATTTTATCTATCAGCTGTCTATCTTATCTTTCAATGATTCGTGCCTACCTACTTAATATTTCAATGGCAGAATTGTGATATGATCCAATAAGCAAGCTCGGCGCGAAACACTTGCAATTCAGACAATGTTTTCGCAATGAAAACCATTCAATCAATTTTATTGTCTCTTACATTTAATGCATCACGATTGCAATCGATTGTTGAATACAATCACTTGTTATATATTTTTATCACGTCATTGCACTAACGTGGTTCTTATTGAAAACAGATATAAGAAATATTGTAAACTTAGTTATAATTTTTTTATAGTTTAGACTTCAATAAGTGTAGATCGATTTATGTGTTACGAGCTACGCGTAGTGGTTTGTCTTGACATTTTTATTCATAAAACTTTTATCACTCCAAAATGTAAAAAAAACCGTAATTATTGTACACAGTAAAAATATTAAATAGTTATTTTGCCTTGTACTTTACTTGATTTTCTATGAAATACAAACATACAAGTTATATAAACAAAAGACATGTTGGTCGATCGAGATAAAAACAGACTCGGCGGAATTTCCCAATGGTGGAATTAAAGATGTAAATAAGTTCTCTCTGAGCGGCAGTTTTCTTTCATAGATCATTATCCCAGCGTCTAATCGTGCCTGCGTTGTAAATGGCCTTCACCATATAGGTATGGCTTTCAATTTATTGTGAAGCTTACATTTCAATTTCAGATACTGCAACAATCTACGAGGGTGACCCAGCTATCTCCTGACGGCAATTATGTCGTACTGTCTTACTATGTAGTACCGGTGCGTATTAATAACCTTAATAAAATTGGTGTTAACATTTCTACTACAGTCGCATCTTTTCTACTTAGGAAAAACTAGAAATTAAATTTTATCCATGAAGTTTTTAAAATCTAAGTTGTTCTATTTTCTGTTTTAAAAATAGCGTTGTTACAAAAATTATTATACCTTTTCGAGAAGATAAGAATTTAAAAACTATTAAACCTTTTCACATGTTTTATTAGATTCCATTCCACAGATCGAACGCGACTCTGTCTGTGTAAAATCATTTCTCCGTATTATAACATCCGTTTCCTATATCCCTCGAGGGCTTTGGTACATCGCAATTCACATATCAATCTGAAAATCAGACATCATATTTTTATTCTAGAGGTAATGTATTTTGGTTGATTGATGAAATCAGCATTATCGAAACGTCAAAATAAATTATAAATGGCCCTAGCTCTGGCCCTAACTTAGGCGCCTAATTTCCTAATTGCATTGAAAGACCTACCTTTATGTCAAATTCATGTTATACTTATATATACTAACAGATAAATTCCCAAGGAATGAGAAATTATATTAATAAAATTTATGTCGATTGTATATAGAACGAAAAAACACTCTAATTCTCTGAACTTTTTATTGGAAGGTAAAGCAAATTCACCATTTTGGAAAATGGGAGTGACCATAGACTAAAAATAGTTGCTAGTGCAATTACTTTTAGTCTACTTATAATTACGCAAATTATGTATGGTCTCCAGTTCAAATAAATTAATTTTGAAGTTGAAATTAAAATGTTTTTTTGGTGTACACATCTACAAATAGAAATAAACGGAGACAATATTGATTCTGTGAACGAAAGCGCCTATGGCACGCTCGAGCGCCCGCACTCGTGCAAACAATCAAGCAAATGTAAACATTTAAATAGCGGTAGCAAAATGAGGATTGTGGAAAAAGAAGGGTTGTGAGATTTATAGATTTAAAGTAGGGTTGTGAGATTTGACGCTTGCTAATATTTTTGTAGAGTATCGCATCTGTTACAGTCATTCAAGATTTGTAAAGTAAAAAATCCTGTGGGTACTTACTATTCAAATTATATTTTTGTAATAGCAGTTGCTTTATTACTTACTAGCGGCCCGCTCCGGCTTCGCACGGGTATAAAATATATAGCCTATGTCATTCACTGATAAAATGATTAAAATCGGTCCAGTAGTTTTGATTTATTCATTACTGCCCGTGGCCCGCACGCGTTAAATTTAGAGTAAAACAACTCTTCTTTCCCTAAACCATGAAGATTTCCTGCTATCTTTTGAATATCTAAATTCATACACTACATTTTATGTGTATAATTTTTAGTACATTATTTTGATAAATCTCGTAGGGTTCAGCCTGCGTTTGCAATGTAAGCGGAAAAATGTAATTATTTACGACGTCACATTAGAAAAATAACAGTATTTCTCTACTATTTAATGGATGTTATTACACATATAAACCTTCCACTTTAATTACTCTACTAAAAAAAATCGCATCAAAATCTGTTACGTAGTTTTCAAGATTTAAGCATACATAGGGACAGAGAAAGCTACTTTGTTTTATACTATGTAGTGATTCTTATTACTATTAGTTTTATTACTATTATTATTTAGTAATTACAATGCAACACAACAATATGTATAATAATAGAACGATGGGTAATTAAGTTTACTTGGCCTCAGACCCCAATATAACTGGTAATCAAATTTTAAAATAAAATAATAAAATCCAAATATACAAAACCTTTTAACAAAGATGGGTAGAAGTTGAAGTCAAGGATATTTTTTATATTGATATTTCAGGGCTACAACCAATATCGGACCTTTCAAAGTTTAGTTCGTCAAAGGCTTGTTATCTATATATTTTTCTTCTGATGAATGGTGACAATGGTGACAAGTGAATAATAACGAAAGTTATTTACTTCAAAGAACAATAACAAATGTTCCACCGTCATTAGTTTACACAAATGTTTCATTAAAGACTAAATAAGCTACAAACACACCGCATGTATAACAATAAATTTCATTCAATCCATGCCATTCATTACTATGATGTATGTTTTAATTACCTGAAAACGACGATAATAATATTTTAATATAGTTAAATCAAGTTTCATTATAAAGTAAAGATTTTATTCCTTCTATTAGCTAATAATTCTAAAAAAAATATGATTTTCTAAATAAGTAGGTACTAGGTAACAGCATACTTCATCGTACCTTCTACACTGTTAAAAAAACTATTTATATAGGTACATTTCACACAACGCCATCTAATCCCAAAATAAGCAAAGCTTGTAATACAGGAACCAGATAACTGAATGAATACTTATATACTTTTTGTTTGTAAAAACATACATAGAATACAATATAGTACCCAGGCACAGAACAAACACCTACGTTCATCACACAATTGTTGGTCCTGGGTGGAAATCGAACCCACAATCTGCAGTTCAGAAGGCAAGCTTAACTACCAACTAAGCTATCGCGTCAGCTACAGTACAACACAATACAGTTTTTAATCAATGCTTATATTAATGTTTGATGCCTCAGAACTCCATCATTTATAAACTCAATTGGCAAAATTGTTACTGTAACTGGAAAAATGTGCAAATAAGTAAGTTTCAGAATGAAATTAAGTAGAGTCAGCTTAACCCCTTTTTATAAAGTTATTATTATTTCAAATACTCTTTTCATTTTCATTTCATTTTCTCTCCTCTTTCGACTGGCCTTGATAGCTCAGTTGGTAGTAGCTCTGCCTTCTGGACTGTAGGTTGTGAGATCAATTTCCACCCAGGACAAATATTTGTGTGATGAACATCGATGTTTGTTCTGTGTCTGGGTGTTATATTGTACTATGTGTGTATTTACAAACAAAAAGTATACAAGTATTCTATCAGTTATCTGGTTCCCATAGTACAAGCTCTGCTTAGTTTGGGGCTAGATGGTGCTTTGTGAAATTTCCACAAATATCTATTTATTTATTACTAGCGACCCGTCCCGGCTTCGCTCGGGTGGGCATTTATTTTTTCATTTTTTTACACCTTGGGTAACGTTATTGTAGTTTTAGTATGGATCCTTATTTTTTTCTTGCAAGTAAAATAGCCTTTCAGTGATAATGTAGCATTCAAATGGTGACAGAATTTTTAAATTCGGTCCAGTACTTTTTGAGCCAATTCGTTACAAACATACAAATCTTTCCTCTTTATAATATTATTTTTCAACGATGAGACACTAATTAAAGGGAAAATTCAAAGCCTTGAACACACACGCAAGGTCGCCGGTCTGTCAGTCTTCTATAGGCTACATTTTGGAGAGTGTGCGCATGCCCTTCATCAACTCATTCCTTCATCTCCTTTCCATCATAGAACTACAAGACTTGGTGATTCGTCACACCCTTACGTTGTTAGTGTACCCCAAGTCCGCACTAAGCGTTTTGCTGACTCATTTATAGTCCGAACGGTCAAGGAATGGAATGCTGTCCCAAAAACAGTGTTTCCTTCAAGGTATAACCTAGGTCTTTTTAAGTCAAGAGTGAATGGGCATCTCATGGGCAAGCGTGCTCCACCTTAGACAACTTCGTCACTTACCATCAGGTGAGTTGTTGTCAAACGCATGCCCATTTTATCATAAAAAAATATATATTTATTTCAGACATACCGGTACAGTTTCCACGCTCGCTACGCAGTATACGATATTGTCAACGGCAACTATACTGAAATCATTCCCCCGTCATTGCCCGCGGACAAGGAACCTTTTCTACAGAACTTCCAATGGGGCCCGTCGGGAACGTCCCTAGCTTACGTGTACGACAACAATATATACTACCAGGACAGTTTGGATAGTGCCCCGCAGCAGATCACCACCTCGGGACAGACGGATGTCATCTACAATGGTATCCCTGATTGGGTGTATGAAGGTACGTCAATTTTTTAAACTGATTTATTATTTTGTTCGTAATGTTTCCAACCTTTGCGAAGTTATATTTTTGTTTGTATGTTTATCACTTGTATAGCCAATAGTTAACTATTTATGAATAGGTAAAAGACTTGACTTTATTAATGTGATTTTTTATTATTTTTGTTAACGTTGTATTAATTCTTTACATAACTTTTTTCATTATTTTCACCGTTATTATATGTATAATTGACCTGATTTTTAAATTGTAATTGATTTTTTGTATAAATTAATATCTGACTCTAACTATTTATAACTAACGTATTTATGGCTCGTCACACGTCTTGACGTCAGTGTAATTATGCAAGCATTTAAGAATAAATAAATACTTAAACATACTTCCGCTTTGCCAGGTTTTCTGTCAACAGGCGGTAGTGTGCAACCACTACTGTGTTCCAGTTTTAAGGGTAGCTTAGTGAAATTACTGGGATTTCCACAGTGACCAGAGATTTTATGACCTGATCACACAGATTTCAAATTTTTGACGGTGCTGGTGTTTTAGGATGATTTATACAGTCAATCAATCAATCAAGTTTTTATTTCAGAAAAATATTACATATATGTAATATTAGTGCCATGCAAGGCATCAGCTTCAGCGCAACTGGACAAATTAACTTTAAGCGACTAGCAATATGTGGCGACTAGCTTCTGCCCGTGGCTTTCCCCGCGTGGCCTATAGGAAAATAATTCAACCACCCATTTCACCATCTTAGGGGTGGAATTTTGAAAATACTTTCTTAGTGGATACCTACACTTTACAAAGAACACACCCTCCAAATTTCAAGTCCACCAGGACCAAAACAATTCTGTAATACGATATATGTTTTCTCACTCTCTCTACTCTGTCGAAAGTGCAATGGAGTGAAAAGCGAAATCCAATACAAGCGTCTGCTTCCCAGAGCTTTTAACCTACTTTTTACAATTTGGCATCTACGGAACACAAATGGTCTCATGCATCTGCGTTTTGTATATATATTTATATCTTACACACCCTCACAGATGTAATTTGTTTACGTAGTAGTACGTACATCTATAAATAAATAATGCACATCTTTTTTTGGCGCGAAAACGAAAAAGATCGCGTCGCCGCATTGTATTATTTTCCAAAACTTGTGTTATTTTCAGTGTTAGTGCATAAAATTGGTGGCATTTTATTCGTTAAGTGCTGGATTACAGGCATGAGTGTGGGAAAGTGGTATAATGATGATGAAACGTTTCTTTTCGTGTTGTTTCCAAAACTCCATAGAAGCTTCAAGTAAAGTTGCCACCACTTTACTAGGAGTATGACTTTGACTAGACTATGACTTGACTTGATGACTTCGACTGTGACTTGACACATATTTGCGTAAATATCATTAATTTGAAAAATTATCAATTACTTGACACTGGCTAAATACACAAAAGTGTGGAGCCAAAACATAAAAAAATAATAATAATGCACATCGTTTATTCGTTGCACATTCTCATCAGAAAGCATATAAGTATATATTGTTTGTATTTCCAGAGGAAGTGTTCGGCACAAACAACGCTCTCTGGTTCTCTGCCGACGGAAGCAAGCTGGCGTACGTTACGTTCGACGACACAAATGTGCGGATCATGAGGGTTCCGCACTACGGGCTGCCTGGCTCCGCTCTATACCAGTACACCTTGCATCATGAAATACGGTACCCTAAGGTAAGGATTTTTAAACCAAAACTTTACGCACGTTTGAATTGGGAAGTAAACTGGTGAATGCGTAACGAGGCGAACGGAAGTTAATTCACGTAAATCTCCAGCCAACATAACAAGGTGAAAAAATAGTATTATTATGTAATTGGTACGTCTGGTAAAATTCACACATGACTGATGACAATTGAAGGGGTGAGAACAAAAAGGGTTCAACTGATTTTTTTCATAAAATGACTTATGAGTATCGTTGGATTCAGCGTGAAATTATCTACAATGATACATTCTCAAAATACCGAAATGAGGCTTAAATCTCGAGATTTTGAGTCCAAAACGGTTTATCTGTCACAGGAATACAGTTCGCTTAGCATAAAAACACTATCATATTTATTTTATTATATTATATTTTTGCAGTAATTGTATGAATTAGTAATATTTAGTATTTTAAAATAGAATTAAAGCATTTTCAAGCAACTGAAACTTACATAAACCTTTTCTATTACCTTATAAGCACTCTACATTAAAATGACGCCGTTGAAGTTTAAAGTAAATTTTCTCGAAACTATCAATTTGACAGTTAAACCCTTTTTATTCTCAACCCTTCAATTGTCAAGATGGCGACATTAACATTAAACAAAGCAAAAACAAAGTTATTCCAGCCGATAGATAGAGCTAAACTAAAAAAGTTTTACTTCAGTCGTATGGTATAAAGCACACCCGTTTTTATTTGAGGTATTCTAGTATATTAGCTTTCGTTTGCGTCTCCTACTATATAGTCACCAAATACCAAAAATAGTATTTAATACTACAAATAGTACTATTTAAATAGTTTTACGCGTGAGGGACGCTGTTTGTTTCAAATAGCGCCCGTATCAATGTATTTCTTTCTTCTCATGGCTAATTAAGCCGGTACGAGAGCCATAAATGCGGTAACATTTTTGGTGTCTTATTATAATGTATTATATATTTTGTGTTTTAGTATGATAACAATGTGTTAAAATTACACTTATGTGTACCAAATGTAGTTATGTAGGTATACCATAACTTATATTATCTTCACCTTGTCGAGATTATTTTGAATTTCTATGGTCCGTATTACAGAACGATGCTCAGTCATCGATCGGTACTCAAGCAGAGATTTTATTCATAAAGTGATCAATTAGCGAATGAAATCTCTGCTTGAGCTCCGATCGATGACTGATCATCGTTCTGTAATACGGACCTATTTCACCAAAGTTTTCGTTACATTTTTCTACAACTTTGACGGTAGGGATTTGTTGGCGCCAATGTTAATCTTTAAAGGCGAGTGACTCGAAACTTGACTAAAGTATGGAAATAAAACACGTTACCAGCGCTACCCATATTTCAATAATATTAGTGTACCTAGACTAAAAAAGAACTAAGACTGACTTGTGCGTATTAGCTTGGGCATGTTATACATTTTTGATTAGGTTAGATTTTTATGTTAGAATATCTAGGAAAATTCGCTTTGTTCTATTAAGTTTTTATAAAAATATGAATCAGACGACATCAGCTGACATGTTAGTCGTTTAAGTACTATTAAAAAGTTGCGGTGTCGTTTTGGATTGGAACTGCAAGTACCGTTATTTTTCCTATTTATGTGTTTGTTGTGCATTAATGTATTTATTATTTATAAAGTCTAGCGTGAAATGACGCACTGCGAACGTCATCCTGAGACATCCATATGTTTCCTATTGCAGTATGTCACATAGTGTCATACTATGCCAGTAATTTCTTCAGCTACAATAATGGCGTTCAAACCAATACACAGTCCTTACACATTACTGCTTGGTGACAGAATATCTAACAGTGAATCCAGACGAACTTTTGCAGACAAGTCCTACCATCCTATCATAGTACCACCTAGCAAAACTATGGTCGCCGATTCAACGTAGAATGGGGATGTATTCCAAACCCAAAATTATCAATGCCATAAAGTGATTCCACAGATTACCGAAAAAACAATTGACTATAAGCGATAGATGGATAAACTCTTTCTTGACACCAAGGCAACAAATACAAAACAGGAAATAACTAATGAGTAGGAGTTTTGGCGGGAATGCAAAAAGATTGCGTCAGCGCATTGTATTATTTTCCAAAACTTGTGTTATTTTCAGTGTTAGTGCATAAAATTGGTGGCATTCTATTCGTTAAGTGCTGGATTACAGGCGTGAGTATAGGAAAATGGTATAATGATGGTGAAACGTTTCTTTTCGTGTTGTTTCCAAAACTCCATAGAAGCTTCAAGTAAAGTTGCCACCACTTTACTAGGAGTATGACTTTGACTAGACTATGACTTGACTTTGACTTGACTTGATGACTTCGACTGTGACTTGATACATATTTGCGTGAAATATCATTAACTTGATAAATTATTAATTACTTGACACTGGCTAAATACACACTATTGTGGAGCCAAAACATAAAAAAAAACTAATGAGAAGGTTACAAAAGGCGGTCTTGTCGCTAAAAATCGATCTCTTCGAGATGAGCTTTGGATCAACGAGCAAGGGCGGTGGTGTTACAAAAGTTACTATATACATACTCGTACATATTAAGATAAATTTAAAATGATGCGATGTTCATAGCGTAGAGAATATTGGAGGTCATCTTATTCGACGTATTTGTTCGTTTTATTCAACGCAGCAACTCGAGCACCAACGAGTCAAAGGAAACTAAATAAATTACAGTCCTCGCAGACAAACGATGCAAGTTCTAACGAATGCTCTACGGTAGTTAAATTAGGTATAAAACAGAATCTCTCGGCGCGGTTAACTCAATTTCTTCGGGTAATTAAATCACTGTGCTTTAGATCTCGGCGAACATACTGAGTGAACACACATTGATAGAATTAACCTCGTTAGATATAATTTTAAATGGATTTGTTACGTATGCCCGTGCTAAAGATATTGTATAAGTGATTTATATAATAATGCCCAATGTTTACTTACATAGATCCTGGACCCTAACTATGATTCCCTGTGTCTAGGGACCCAGGAACTACGAGGATCATGGTCCCACAACACCCAGACTCAGAACAATTTGCGCTTTTTTTTCTGTGTACAAATACTAGTCCTGTCGTGGGTATCGAACCCGCTACCTCCAGGCTATGAGCCGACGTGCTCAACCACCACACAACAGAGGCTATCTAATATATAAGACAGTTAAGTGGCAGCTGCAAAAGTTGTTGCTCATGTGTGGCCAAGAATTTGAAGATCTGTATGCGCAATGCTCAGTTACCAAGAATGTAGCAAATTACTCTGTTAAATTACTGAAAATATTAAGTAGTTATGTAGGAGAAAATTAAAAAAAATATACTCAAATACAATTTACTAGTATTGAAAGTGATTTTAAAATAAAAGGATGACCCAGCCATGCATCTTCTAAATATATTTTTAACCGATTCCATAAAGGACGAGGTACTATATACACGGTGGAATTGAATTCGCTCTTTTCTTTAATTGATAGAAGATAATTGATAGAATCAGGCGTGACTTCACGGAAGTTCATCTTAGATATAAAATGAAATAATAATATCTCGCTCTTTTCCTTAAATGTATGTACTCAGACCATGCTATAGAATATTCGTCCCAGGTCCAATTAAAAAAAAATGGTTTTGTTTTAGTATTTACCTAGACAGCCAAAATGTCTATTTAACGCTCTTTAAGGTATATCTCTAAATTTCCGCCTCTTACGATTAAGTTATGAAAGAATTTTGGATTTATATAATACTTCCACGTGCATAATATGTCTAGGTTACATGTAACGTAGTCAATATGTATGTTTATTCACATAGCGATGAGTTCTGAAACACAACCTTCAAGGATCAAAGGATTTCCGATACGAAAACAAGAAAAGTTTTCCTGTGTTCTGATTAGTTGAGCACCTTATTATAATTTGGCGTTTATGTACAAGGATATAGCGCAAAAGTTGTTTTTTGGCGTTATCATGGCCTAACTTCAAACGGTAGAAACTTTACCAAGGTCAGATTTACCTCCTATTTACACTCTTACAAACACGCATTCGCTAATCAGATATTATAAACGAGCTTCTGCCCGCAGCTTCGCCCACGGCGTGGCTTATGGGAAAATAATTCAACCACCCATTTCACCCTTTTAAGGGTGGAATTTCGAAAAATCCTTTCTTAGCGGATGCCTACGTCATAACATCTACCTGCATGCAAAATTTCAGCCCGATCCGTCCAGTGGTTTGGGCTGTGCGTTGACAGATCACTATGTCAGTCAGTCAATCAGTCAGTGACCTTTGAGTTATATATATTTAGATAAATAATAAATAAATATGCGAGGATTATATCACGCACCGCCATTTAGCTTCAAGCAAAGCTTGTATTATGGCGGCGGGTTCGATTCCCGCGACAGAAAAAGTATTTGTGCATGAAAATTCTTGTTCTGTGTTTGAGTGTTGTGTACAGTGGTCCTCGTAGTTCGTAAGTCCCTAGATACAGGGAATCCTAGACAAGTTGTATCCCGGGATCTATGTATGTGAGATCGTTGGACATAGATATGTCTATTTATTTATTTTAAGCCTGTTTGAGTCTCACGAAGGTATTTGTAGTATGTATAGTAAAACAAATTTTGCAATCGAAGTGAAAGTGCACAAGAACTGGTCTGGCGCACTGCCCATTGCAGGGCCAGTACGTGCCTACGAGGCCTTATAATTGACGACTTAAATAAGAAAACACCTCAGGATTCGAGACAATATATCCTTTCAATAAGGCCCTGAAAATTGACTGTGGTAAGAAACTCTCGGGTCAATAAGCTACAGAAAATAATACCCATTTATTTATACTATTTGAGGACCAATTATTTTTTTTCTAATTTCTTCTTTCTAATTCTAATTATTTAATTATTTATCTATTTTAATATACAATATAAAATGCTAATTCTGAAAATAGTAGACGCAAGAACAAATTATATTTATGCAAATATAGTTTGTAATCTCAGACCACGATCTTACACCCCACCTTTTGGGGACACATCAAAAATAGCCGACATAAAAAATATTCTATGCAATTGTAAAATATTTATTAGGTGCCAAGTTTTTTCAAGTTTAGCAGATAATTACTCGTGAATACCACCATACAGTCTGACAGATGAAAAAAAAATTCGCCATTTGAAGTAGACTTCCAGCCTACAAAATAAATTCTGTGTAGTAAAAATCGTCGGTAGTTGTTAAAATGGGAATTAAACAAATTTCGGCCTCGGTGTCTCCGGAGAAAATATATCTAGTAATGACTACTAGTAACCTACTAGTAGTCATTACTAGATATATTTTCTCCGTCATTATGGTATTACATAACCATGTAATACCTACCATTATTTAGCGGTTATCCATTCCCACGGGAAATTAATGAAATGGCTGTTCATCTATATAATTATATCATTTATGTAATTATACTATAATAAAAGATTAAATCAAATTAAAAATAAACATATAAATTTTTATTTTGCCGTAAATGTTATTTTCTCATCGCCAGTTTTGTGCCCACACTTGTTACCTAATAACACAGTATTTGACGTATTGCAAACTGAATATTGGTCAGCGTGCCTAACGGCGATAACAAGCAAGTCTAATTGGTATAGTTTTAATGCCGAGATATTAAACATTGGTGGTACAAGACTACCTATCGAAACATTACAATTTATATGAACGGTGGATTATAGTTGGCTCCAAAAGCGGTCAATTTTAAATATTACTAAAAATTCAGATTTAGAAGTCGTTATTTATGCAAATGGTACTATGCCATAATTGTAATGTACAAATGCTAATTCTAGTGTTACATAAAATATATAGTAATAATGACTACATAATATAGATGTAAACACTATATATTGTGTTACGACACTACCGCAGATTAGATAAAATGATAGTATGCCATAATTGTAATGGTAGTGCGAATGCTAATTCTTGTGTTACATAAAATATATATTAATGATGATTTACATAATAGAGATGTACGCACTATATATTATGCTAAGATACTACCGTAGATTAGATAAAATGGTACTATGCCATAAATGTAATGGAAGTACAATCGCGCTGATTCTAGTGTTATATAAAATATAATTATGATCTACATAATTTACAGATGTAGACAATTAATAATGTAAAAGCTTCAATACGTTTTATGTAAATTTGCCACAGTGAAAGAAAACATCGTAAAGAGACCGGTACAGCCAATCCAATCGAATCATTCAAGATTATCTCATAATTATTACTATCATAGGTTCACAGTATCACTTTACCTCATTTTTTCCAGTCTGGCACTACGAACCCTACTGTTTTCGTCACGCTGCGGGATTTGAGCACCAACGTCAACTCTATCTACAATGCGCCCACCGATCTCAATGAGTACGTACTAACTAATTATCCAAAGAAATTTAGGGTAATTTTGTCTTCATTTTAAACTGGAATTGTTATGATATATTGAGATTAATTTAGTTCCATAGATTGAAGGAAACAAAATTGACACTAATTTATTCTGTTGAATTCATTGGATGTAATAGTATGAAAATTAATCGGTTCAATTACGTAGGTATATAGGTATATGGATAAAATACTTAATTTTTTGTTTCCGAGATTTGTGTTGGTTATTTTTTAGTAACTTTCTCTCTGTAAGGATTATCTGGCTCGATTAACTGAATACTTAACTTCCTAAACCTCTTAAGTATCCCTTGGGATATTTTAGGATACAAGAAGGGTCGGTGAACTACATCCGTTTCTTGACCTTGAACATTACTCGAACGGCGAGATTTCATCTTGCTTTTCTAACTTACCTTCAAAGTCTTATTAATAGGCAATATAAGTCGAGAAAGATTTATCGTTTCTGTACCTTTCAAAACTTTCTTCTTTTTGTTTTTACTGATCTTTTCTCCTCTAATTACCACTGCCTTACTTTTGGGCAACATATTTCTGATTTCTGTAATTTTCTTTGCTTATAGTATGTTTAATTATTTTTTCAGGCCGATTTTGAAGTCAGTTACCTTCGTGACCAATAACTCTATCGCCCTGATGTGGAGCGACCGCGTGCAGACTACCTTAAGAGTTCTTTTGTGCGTCCATGGCCAAGCAACTTGTTCTCAGGTATTAAAAACTATAATAGATATTAGAACTTTGCACATATTTCCATTATTTAACAGAAATGGAAAACCTCCTTTTACGAACTGTTATCTATGAGGATGTTGATCTATTTAACAATAGATATAAAATTAATTAAAACTAATATGAAACACACACAGTTTAAACATTTTAGAATTAAGTGCCTTACTATTATTATTGTCATGCAATCTAATGTATTTCTATAATTTTTTTTAGATCTACCAATACACCGAGAACAACGGTTGGATCGATAATATTCCTATTTTATTCAATGATCTTGGCAACTCATTCATCACCATCTTGCCTCAAGTAAGTTCTATATTTAAGTTTCATACTTATAAATTTAAATAAAAAACTTGTTACTTCAGGTAAATTGCATTTGCCATGCTCGTGGTCATTCGTTAAATATAAAATACCTACTTTATTATTTCTCTACAATGACCAGGCTACTGAGGTACCTATATACTTTATATACTATTTTTAATTATCTTTCTTTTCTTTCGTCTAATCGTTTCGTCGTGTTAGACGGACAAATAAAAATTAGATCTAGCTCATGATCCAAATTTTTATTAACTTCTTTACATTCAACTGTTTTCAGGCAATAAATGGAGTGCTGTACAAGCAGATCGTCCAAGTGTCGGACGTCAACGCTCAGAGCTGGACCAACGAAGGCCGCACCAACACCGCACACACCGTCTCCGAAATCCTACGCTGGACCTCCGATGATGTTATGTACGTCTCTTTATATATCTTTTAGCGAATCGCTATAATATTCACAACTACTAACTACTAACGCGAAACTCTATACATTAGAGTTCCGAGTGACACTGCAAGTGATATATGGGCAGCCGTGTCGCTTAACATCAGGCGAACGGTTAGCTCGTCACGTCATCCCTTAACCTAAAAACTAACCAACTGACATATTTACAGATATATTCTTTTTCAGATATTTTGGTTTACCTTATCTGGCTAATAGGTCAAGGCGTACAAATAAATCAATACTAACTTTTAGATAAGTTTTTATCTAGTGCTTCAAATTGTAGCATAATTCAAGGGCACGGTTATATTTGTAATCTTTCAGACACTTACGTCGATTGCTAAGATCTTATATATGCTGCAATAATTCTATATCATCCAATATTTATTTTGTCTGTATACATATCTACATGTTGCTCAGACGATTATCTATACATATAAAATTCAAAGTCCTGACTGACTGACTGACTTATATATCAACGCACAGCCTAAATCTTTGGTCCTAGAGAGTTTTGAAGGGTGTGTTCTTTGTAAAATATAGGTCTGCACTAAGAAAGGGTTTTTCGAAATTCCACCCCTAAGAGGGTGAAATGGGTGGTTGAATTGTCTATTAAAAAAATCTTCGTTCCTATAGGCCACGCGGCCAAACAGCGAGCAGAAGCTAGTAGTTAATGTATTTTGTTTCCTTTGCTTGGTCCATATACTTTTGAGAGTAGCGAATAAATATTCTAAGTCTGTGGCTTGGCCTATATTAATTGTCTTTTGTCTTGTGGTTGAGGATTATTGTTTGCCACAATAAATTAATTGTGAATCTATATTGGCTCTTAGAGTATATAATATAATGGTTATATATAAATCAAAGAAGTTATTAGTTTTAGCACACAGTCTTGGTATAAAACGTGTTATGTATTGATAATATAATAATTGACTTAAACATTTTAATTGTTGTCTAACCTACTAATCTAATTTTCTGGCTATTGTTAAAAATATTTGTATTTTTTATTATTTATATTTGTATATATTTATTTGTTTTTTATATTCCAGCTGGTATAAAGCCACCCACGTCGACGACTCGGCCGAACAACACATCTACTCAGTCGATGTGGACAAAAACGTGAACTGTTTCACCTGCGGTATCCGTCGACCGGACGGTGGCGAATGCCTTTATAACGAAGCCACCATAAGTTCGTCTGGGGAACGTATTGCTATCACTTGTGCAGGTCCCGATGTGCCGCAAGTCTTTATTTACGACACGGTAAGTAAAAACCAACTCTGGCTTTCATTGCTATTTCCAATAACTAGAGATGTTCAATTGTTTTGTGACGTTATAGGTTTCAAATGACCTCACTTTTGATAGTGACATTTGGTGAAAGATATCGTGATTATTCTGCCACTATAAAAGGATTTATACCCATTGGGGAATACAAACTTGATTCTATTATACTATCTTTAGCTAAAAAAAACTGTGCTGAACTAAACATAAGGCCACTAAAAGAATTTGGTCATCAATACCAAATATTATACACCAAGCATAGATATTTACTCCTGTCATACCCCTTACCGATTTCACGGAACCCGCGAGATCAAAAAGACCACACCTCAACTTTTTACCTTATTTAGAACTCTTTGTAATTTACGAAGTATATAATACCATAATTTTCACTAACATTAATCCTATCATTCCTAGTCCGTCAACGGCACTCTCGTCCGTGTGTGGGACGACAGCGCCGAGATGGCAGCGTCACTTGCATCTCGGTCTCTCCCCGCCACAGTGCGACTCTCCGTTCCGCTCGCTTCAGCAACCGGGCTACCACCAGCAGACGTTCAAATACAAGTGCCACACGACTATTTAAACAGGACTAATATACCGCTACTGGTTTATGTGTAAGTACTAACTATAGTTATGTAGCAATCGGCAGGCAGAATTGACAACTAAGGAAGAAAGATTTCTTTAATGGTTATAGAACCTGTTGAGATCACTATAGTCTAGTCAGTGACGTGCAGATTGATATCTACAAGTGCAATACGAGCATGTGACATGTATTGTGACAGCCTTATGTAGATACTTGTATTGTTATTATAAACGATATAGCCTAGATATATAAGCCTCCATGTTGATTTGTTGTTACTTGGGGCAGACAAATAAATTTGGTAGTTTCTGCTTTGACCGCGTCAGTGGCAATAAGGTTCTGAAATTCTAATTGGCAATGATGATGGCACAGTGTAGGATATAGAGCATTTAGCCAAATCTATGGGGGTCTCCAACACAGACCCTGGACCACCGAATTGATTTTTTAGAGTTTAGTCACTTTTTTGGTTGATGGTGTTAATACCGTTACTTCGTAATTTCTTAAATTGTAAAATAACTTTTGTAATATAAGACCACATGACATACAGTCTTATTTTCAAAGAGTATGTGTTTGATCCTCCACGATGGTCCAAGTCCAGGTCCAAGATGGTACAAGAATTTAGATTAATTTCATTTGTTTTTGATTCATAAACTTAATGATATCTAGTCTCTTTCATGGTGACATTCCATACTACTTAGAGCATCGCAGGTACTACATTATTGATCAATTCAGCAGATTTCTCAAAACTGCTTTACCACTTCCTCTTCAGATATGCTGGTCCAGACACAGCTCTAGTGACGAAGCAATGGAACGTGGACTGGGGCAGTTCTATCGTCAGTCGGTGGGGCATCGCGGTCGCACACATCGATGGACGAGGCTCGGGACTGAGGGGCGTCGCCAATATGTTCGCCGTCAACCGTGCGCTTGGAACTGTAGAGATTGAAGACCAGATCAGTGTTACCAAGTGAGTTTCCAGACACAGTTCTTGGTGTATTTAAATGGTTATGAAAATGTGCCATGGTTGTACGTTAGAGGGTTAGACCACAGTTCTTTTTAATGTGAGAAGGAAGGACCGCCCAGGCAACAGAATACCAATATGAATGATCCAGAATGTTTTTGTCTTTGGATAAGATTGTATTATACGATAAGAACATTTAACTTTTGTTTACCGTCATTGCAGGTACTTACCATGATGTGTACTACATCTCATCATTACAATAAAATAAATCGAATTCGCGATGAACGGTTCTATATTATATATTTTTTATAATATACTGGTTCCTATTAATACTATACATTGCGTACTTGCAAGAGTATTAATGTTTACATTAAAAACATCCAATATTTTGTAAAAACATGAATGTCTGTTCTCTTCTTACCAAGTCATAAGATTCATGCATGCTTTCTACAAACCAAGTAATTGGTTCACTCACGCCCTCTATTAAAAAAGGGAGTATCTTGGGCACTTTCATTAGTTCCATTACTATTAAACCCCCGAACGTATGCGTGATGCTCGCTTGTTCTCAGTGCTGCCACCTATGCTCCTTTGTGTGAACTATGACCAAGATTAGTTCTACGTTTTTGGCAGCACATTCTTTTTATCGTCGCGTCGTGCAATATACTGCATTTTAAAAAGGCAAATTAATTTATAATAATTACTTTTAAGGAATATCGATTAGATGATAATATTTGGCTTCAACATTTAGTACTAATTCTAAACAAGAATTTCAAATATGAGCAAAATCAGTCTTGAGATTATCAAGGTAAGATCGTGAGGTCTAAGTTCGGGACTTTAAACAAATAACACAACATAGCAGACTATTTTGATAATGTTTGGTAGGAATATTCAGTAGGTAGAAAAACCAACTTCCAACTAGATTGATGTAAAAAGTTTGCGCTCCCGAGGTACAATTGTTTGCATATTAGGTATTGGGGTTAGAGAAACCGGATGCATCAGTTATAAGGGATTGAGGGTAAGAGATTCCTCTGTTGGCCCTAAAGCGACTCTCCCATTCCAGATACCTCCAAGATAACCTTCCATGGGTGGACCACAACCGCACTTGTATCTGGGGCTGGTCGTACGGCGGGTACGCAGCATCACTAGCGCTGGCACGAGGAGGAGATGTGTTTAGATGCGCCGCTGCTGTCGCACCTGTTGTGGACTGGAGGTTTTATGGTACGAACTGGGTCATCCTGTAAACCTACAGTACAGTTTTATACGTACACCACTGTGCAAGATCACACCAGATCGCTCCAATGAGTAGTTTACAATTATTTTATTGGTTTTGGTTTGGCTCCACACTTTCGTGTATTTAGCCAGTGTCAAGTAATTGATAATTTTTCAAGTTAATTAATGTATGTGTCAACTCAAGTCACAGTCCAAGTCATAATCTAGTCAAGTCATACTCCTAGTAAGTAGTGGTGGCAACTTTACCAGAAGCTTCTATAGAGTTTTGGAAACAACACGAAAAGAAACGTTTCACCATCATTATGCCACTTTCATGCATGTAATCCAGCACTTAACGTATAAAATGCCACAAATTTTATGCACTAACACTGAAAATAACACAAGTTTTGGAAAATAATACAATGCGGCGACGCGATCTTTTTCGTTTTCCCGCCAAAAACTCTGTTTACAATATTCTGTGTTTGCCGTGTGGTCTTGGGGCCTTACCGCGTAAGTCTGGCGAAGATAGTAATTGTATTCTCTCTTGCACGCGATTGTGGACTTGTTATTCGGCGTGTGTAGGATGCCAGGCGAAGCCGATTCCTAGAACGTTTACGCGGTAGGGGTGCTGCAGGGGTCTAGGAATCGGCTTCGCCTGCCATCCCGCACGCACCAATTAACAAGTCCATGAGTTCGAGCAAGAGAGAACACGATTACGATCTCCACCAGACTTACGCGGTAAGGCCTCTGGTCTGAGAATGAAACCATCCTATCTCTTCGCGATGGCACCGTAAGAGCCGGTTAAGGGAATATCCACAGAATGATTAGAAGCATTAATGCATGAAGCATTAATTGTTTAATGCTAAGATATTATGTTTTTTTTTCAGACACAATTTACACTGAGCGTTACATGGGCGTTCCCTCAAACAACTTACTGGGATACCAACAGTCTTCTCTCCTCACAGAACAAGTGGTATGTTAGAAAACAGCGGACTTTCATTATAATCAGTGTCACAATCAAATTATACAGCAGTGGTAATGAACTGGCGTACGTAAACAAATCACAATTAACTCATGCGTTGAACCATAATTGTTTAGTTATATAAACCATACTTGTTAAGGTATGTTAGTTTTATTAGAGTAAAATTGGAATTTTTTACTGGATAATAACAGTTATAATACAAGAGGCATGTCAAAAGAAGTTAGTTATGTTATACACTATCGTAAAACCTGACTATTTATTAGCAAGTTTTTAAATAAAACTTTCTTAATTCAAATATATTTTATTCCAAAAAATAAGATACAATAAATAAAAAGTTACAACTAATAAAACTTTATTCAACAAATATGCTATCCAACTCACCACCGCCTGGTAAAGTTCCCAGTATACTGTCAGCATTACGTCGTTAAGTTAAAAAATTAATTTTTTTTTTTATCTTGAAAATGATAATTTTTGTGTCTCCGAGAATTCGCTCCTCATTCTTTCATGACCCTCGTAATGATAGATATAATACTGTTGTATAGAGAATAGTAGATGATTTTTTAAATGATGGGTAATTAATCTAATTTTGTGATAGTGCTGGTAAAATACGGTAGAAATCGGGTAGAAATTAATTATCAGAATTGCGATCCAACGGGGTAATGCTGCCAGCATATTGGGTATGCTACGTCCTGGTTAGTTTGCTGGAGCATTTGGATCGTCTATTGTTGCGGTTATTAAACAGTTCAAATGTTTTGGTAATAAGGTAGTGTAGCTAGAAGCACTTACTAGTACTTGGTTTTATTAGAACAATATCATAAAATAAGTACTTTAACCCTTTTTGACTTGTAAATGTGCCAAAATTAGCTTATTAGCAATAATAATAATATTAATAGTAGTAATACATATGTTATTTCCCTCTGTATTTTGTAAATATTGTTCATTATGTCTTTAGCATGGATAACTGTTCCTTTGTAATTTGATTACTGTTAATTAATTCTGCAGCAAAATGATACATGCACATGTATGCAATAAAATTGTGATATGTGATGTGTAAATGTATGTAGGTACATACATTTACACATACCTTCACACATCAAAATTTTATTGCATATTGTGTATGGATAATGAAATGAATTGGGGTGGGGTGTGTTCGTGTGTGAAGTTGAGAGTGTTTGAATATATTTTTTGAGTTTGAGTTTACTTGTATTATTGTAGGAGTTATTAAAAAGAATTAAATAATAGGTCTTTACCTATGAAATTGCCGTATTGCAGTACAGACTTTTTCAAACAAAAAAAGTTTTGATTGGCTATGAATTCTAAATTCAAATTAATTTTGTTTTAAAAATATGACATTCTATTTACAATATAAGTCTTTTGTTTATTGATTAGCGTTGTATTTTCATTACATTTCAACATTTTTCCTCATAATGGATACTTTGAAATTTCGTGTAATTATGTAATACGAGTTCCGTCGTGGCACCAACGCGGCACAAACGACACGTAACATCAACAACGTTTACGGAGAGAACTGTACAAACGAACGTACAACCCGTTATTGGTTTGCTCGGTTCCGTTCTGGGAATTTTGACTTGAAAAATGAACCTCGTGGTCGTCCGGAAAGTTTGGTCAACAATGATGAATTAAAGGCGATTGTGGAAGCTGATGAATCTCAATCTACAGCTGAGCTGGCAGCAGCTTTTGATGTTAGCATCAAAACAATATTGGTAATATATTGCAGTTAAAAGATAGAAAATTCTTTATTATACAAACAACAACAACAGAAGGTACATAAGCGAACTTAATGCTAAGATTAGATTCATTATTAATAGTCAAAATGTTTTTTCGTACCCAGGTGGAGGCGTACCGTACGAAGAGTTACTTCCTGATCCACGGCACCGCGGATGACAACGTGCATTACCAGCACGCCATGCTCATCTCGCGCCTGCTGCAGAGAAACGACGTTTACTTCACGCAAATGGTAAGAACTCATCATCCGACCCTGGAGTTTAGCGATCGTCACTTGACATAATGGCCAAGCACTATCTCTAATAATAATAACGCTCAACGATCGCATAGATCCTGGACCCTAACTAGGATTTCGTGTCTAGGGACCTAGGAACTACGAGGACCATGGTCCTACAACACCCAGACTCAAAACAAGTATTTACGCTTTTTTTTCTGTGCACAAATACTTGTCCTGCCGCGGGAATTGAACTCGCCGCCTCTGGGTTATGAGCCGGTCTGCTCAACCATCACACCACAGAGGCTGTGATTGTCATTGTTATTGTCATATATTACACAAAGAAAAACTCAACTCAACTCTTAAGCAAAATGACGTAGAATGATCAATACTCAAAATGACCAATTTTGATCCTGAATAGTTTTTTGTAAAAAATAAGACATTACTTTTGTTGGAGCTTTTGAAGTATAACTTCTTAACGCACGGTAGACTTGGGGGTAAGCTGGTGAGGATGAAAATAGAAAGAAAGAGTTACGTTTCATATATTACTATAGGGGCAAAAGAGATGGAGCTAAAAAAGTTTTACTTCAGTCGTGTGATCTAAAGCAAATTCGTTTTTTTTAGCACTGGGATTTTTCTACTTACTTATAAGAAAATTTATAAAAAAAAACTTGCATTTAATCGAGAACAATACAACATTACACACCAACTCTGATATTTATTTTATACTTTCTTTATTTGTCCCACAGCATAACTGAATCCTTGTAGAAAGGAATATCAATATCAATCATGGAACATATGAATGTCCAACCATGGCTCAGATGGGAAAGCGTCTAAAAAATTAAAATTTCCCTTGCTGAACTCAGCCACATTCACTTGAAATGTCTTTCATTATCATGACTGCATTTGTAAAGTTTTAAAATTAGTATCGTCATCAACAAACCGAAATGCTTTCCTTGAAAACACAAACCGACGTGCCTATGTTACGTAGTATCAAAGTATCCTGTCCCAAAGGATCAATTCGCTGAGAGGGCTAATGTCCTAAAGAGGCTATAATTTATCTAAACGGCTTGTCGGACACCACCCGTCCTGTCAGCTAAATTGATGACCCAACCTTCCCAGATTGTAACCGCAAAATGTGACAATAATTCACTCCTATAATATTGCTAGTGCTTGTAATATAGTGTTAGTTTTAGGCTGCTCGTTTATTGGAAATGTTTTGGTCTGATAAAGGTTAATACACCGACTTATTCAAATTAAAGGTTATTATATTAATAATAAAGTCCTTTATTCAGACAAATTTACATTGATTACAATACTAAACTTATCTATGTGTATACTTTACTTTACTAGAAATAACTAAAACTTAGAAAACCTAATAAGCAACATCTTCACTACACTGTCCGTTTGGACTTGGCAAAGACTTAAAGAGGCTATAATTTATCTAAATCCATCTTCTTCCAGTCCTGCCTGTCCTGCACCCTTCTCGTCCATTGTTTGCCCGCCTTTTCTACTATTTCGCCTTTTCTATTATTTTCCAGCGCTTGTACTGTCGTCGTCTTTTTCCTTTTTTTACCTCTTGGTTGCTACGTGGTTACAGTTTAAATCTTTAATCTGGGGCTCTTAACATGTGCCCTGTCCAAGTCCATTTTAGTTTTTTGATTCTTTCTGATATTTCTGTTAATTTTGTGGTTTTTCTATACATGAGTTTCTTATACCCTCTTTTATTCTAATATCCAGCATGCTTTTTTCCATTGAATGTTGACAGATCATTAGTTTTCTCAATTGTGTTGTGTGAGTGAGGCTGCTACGTAGTATAGCAGCCTCACTCACACAACAAAAAAGAGTAGCTAGCTAGCCTTTACTTATAGGTAGCCTATAAGTAAAGGCTAGCTAGCTACTCTTTTTTTGTGAAAGTTAAAACGGGTCGGTACGTTTGTTGATTTGTATATTCAAAATTCTCATCAGTATGATAATTTAAAAACTGTTTTAATATTATCTGTTACTAGCTTAGGTATAAAAGACATGAAGGCATTGTAGCTAATTATATTTATAAAAACCCATTCGAAAAATCTAGTGACATAGTCGTTATTATTTAAGGCCCGGCGCCCAAAATCAATAAAAAGCACTTTTTGACCTCACTAATGTGACATTTAATCATGTGAATTAAAATTGCAAATAAAAAATAAAACGAGTAACAGGAGTGACTGAAGAAAAATTTACTAAATACTTTAGTTTTCATAAGTAAAATCGTTCTAAGGACCCCTATTATATTATATTTTATGAACATAGTTCTCAAAATTTTCAGCGATAAAGCCTTTTTTATTTTACAAATTAATTAGCTAGACTGGTGTTCTAAAGGAATGACCAGATAAAATATATATTTGATATCCATATTTCACGTGATCTACGAAAACCGGCAAAATTAACAAATTATTACCCTTAGTACTTTTTTAAATATTTATAGGTCATTGAACAAAAATTTTACCATATCATGATTACTAAAAAGTAACCTGCCTTGTTACAGAGCTACACAGACGAAGACCACGGATTGGTTGGCGTGAGGCCCCATCTCTACCACGCGCTAGAGAAGTTCCTGCAAGATCACATGTTATAAATAATACAAGTGAACAACTTTTGAGAGACGTTAAAATATAATTAGTAATTGTCTAGAGGTGTCAGCTACCTGACTGTGACATAACAAAAATTACATCACAAAAAACTTCAGTAAAAATAATGGTCAAATGATTTTATTTATTAAGAAGACAAAAGTTATTCGAAAAAAAAAATACATCTCAATCGCTTTTGAACATTTGGAATATTTGTGTGCTAATTATTACAAAAAAACTACCTGTAGCAATAAAATTCTTAAATAACGGATTGAAAATGACATGAACTGAGACATTTATTAGATGCTATAGTTAATATCATTTTAGGTCAATTCATCTAATAGATGTCTTAGTCAAGTCACTTTATGACCACGTACACTAAAGTTAAACAGCTTCTAATTTCGCACTACGACGTAGGTACCGGTTGCAACTCATTTGGGTACGTCCTAGCTATAGAAATAATTGCAAATGCCTGCAAAACTTTAGCGTAGACGGGTTTTAGTCACTGTTAGCGAAGCTAAACTTTGTAATAAAGACATTGTTGCTAGTGACTTAAAAGTATTTTTGCTCTTACTAGAGATATAAGATAGACTATGTCCTAACCCTACAAAAACTTTATACTTATTGTAGCATGTATATAATAAGTATTGTATATGTGTCGAGATATTAAATTCACGACCGTATTCTACCATGCGGGTAATTATCTATCGTTATATAAATGTAATGATTCGCAATGAACTTAATTTTTGGGTTGATTTGTAGCCATTGTTGGAAATGTTACCAAAAAGAATTTACAATTAATCACAGCCTATGAGAAGCAAACTATGTAAGGAAAATACTTCTTGGTAAGCCACCATGTAATGTGTAACATATAAAGTATTTTTAAATATAATTTTCATATGTAGGTAGCTACATAATACTACGTAATTTATATATTTCTGTAATATTCTACCTTTCTAGAGGAAAATAAATTGTAAATAAATGAATTATAAT
Organism: Ennomos fuscantarius; assembly: GCA_905220475.3. Lineage (NCBI taxonomy): Eukaryota > Metazoa > Arthropoda > Insecta > Lepidoptera > Geometridae > Ennomos > Ennomos fuscantarius. The sequence continues at coordinate 12,633,102 of HG992029.1, forward strand.
AAATAATACAGCATATTATGATTATCTAGTAATTTAAATGAAATATTTAATATTTTTTAAGTCATCGTAAAGTTACTTAATGTTGCCAAATGTTTTAAACTTCATTAAACAGGGTTATCCAAAAATGTAAATAACTATTTTGACGAGATATCAATAAAATGTTAATTTGTATTAAAATATTTAATTTGTTTTTGCAACCGCAATAGTCAAACAAGAAATGTTTGTATGTGAAACAGGTGTTGTAGATTATATTTTCTGTAAATACGTACATAAGTACAAAATGTCTAATAAATGTTTTTTTTTCTAAATTTTATATATTTTTATTCTGTAAAGTTAAAACAAAATTCCACGAGGTAGTCGTTCACCTGATGTTAAGTGACACGGCCGCCCATTACAATTTCAGTATTACTCGGAAATCTACTCTAAAGTTTCGCGTGACACTGCACTGCACACGTCATCCTGAGACATCAACAGTCTAGTAATAAGTAAGATAACTAGATTAAGATCAAATGATAAAGCCTCATGGCCCAGTAATTTCACTAGATACAGTGCCTTTGAAACCGGAACACATTTGTGCTTGCACACTACTGATTGGAAGCAAAATAACTTGACAAAGAGGTGGTACCTACCTAGACGAACTTTGCGGAAAAGTCTTACAACCCAGTAAAAGAAAATTTATAAATAATAACTGAAGAAAATTATCTCGGAATAAACAATAACTGGAAATAATCCAAAACTTATTGAAACGTTTGGTTTAAGATCTGAGCGAATACCTTGGTTTCACTTATTTTCGATAAGCACTTAACAGTTTTATTAAAGGAAAATTGTAACAATAACAGGAACCTTGCGAGTGTCGTATTGAACACATTTCGCACGATCTTCGAAACCATTAGAGAGAAAAATAAAAATCACTTTGCCGTCTTTTACCGTCACTTTGCTATAATACTATCCCGCTAAAGCTTTTTGTTTTTCTGGCACACTCAAGATAAACTTGATGATATTTCGCAACTTGTAGAAAAGATAAAACAATCTAATATAATTAATTGTGCTCAGAATATAGAAAATAAATCACGACTTAACCTACGACAAAACATAAACCTCTAGTTAAGGATACTTTCGATCAAGTTACCCTCCAAAGAAAAAAGTCAAAATCAGGTCATCCTACGACGTCGTGGCTCCCGTGTATATACGTTTAATTATAAATACACAAATAACTGATACCTATAGACCGAGACCTATAGATAGCTTGCAGGAAAACGAGACTGTGGAACACATGCTGCTACATTGCACAGCCACAGAGGAGACAAGAGAAACCATTAATCTACTAAACGAACAAGAACAACGACCACGGGATCAACGGCAATCAGTCTCCAAACCACCCATACCATCTAGTGCAAAAATACTGGAACAGTTGTGCCAGCGACCCAAGGCAGTGCTCCGCTACATGAAGGAGCTGGGCTGGCTTGGGTAGATGCTGGCAGGGGGAAATGCACAATACACCCCATGCGGGACGTCAGTGCAGGCCTTATCGCCCCCAGATAGAATCAGAATCAGAATCAGAACAGATACCTACCCATGTTAAACTTATATATGTTCTGTTATCTGGTTCCCATAGTACAATATAGTAGTAGTATTTTGCTTAGTTTGGGGCTGATGACGCTGTGTGAAATGTCCACAGATATTTATTATACAAATCATACTAACATGGAAACGTTTTAAAAGATTCTTGTAACATAATTACTTGTTATTAATATTTGAAAATTCTAATTTTATAAATATATAAAAGTAGTTAACGAGAATCTTTTAAGTAATACTTATTTAGGTATTTATCTACGTATTTACATAAATTAGTATTCCTTTTATAAAGTAATGGAATAGGTCAACTCCGTATATCATAAAAGTCAGAAATGACGCATTAATATTTATGTCTTATCCTTCCATCAGATAGGTGACGGATCTAGGTCTTTCATTTAGGCATCTCTATTGACGAAGAGTCCTATTTTATTTTTTCCTGATAAGCCTAATTACAAGCGTGACTTAGTCTTAGCCCTTCGGGATTCGAGTTAGCGCTATATAAATGAACGATTAGATTCAATCGAGGCTAAAACGAGATAAAATTATTTCTTAATGAGCTGAAATTTTATTTTAAGCTTACCTACGCGCTATCCATTTGAATACGTATAGTTTCAAAATTGCTGGTTTGTTCCTACCATAGAACGGGAAAACATATATATTCCCTAGCACGTACCACTAGATTGTTCGATACACAAGCAGGCCCAACCGATCCGTCTATAGAATATTCTCGCTATACAATCAAAGCGATTGAAACATATAACTTTTAAAGGAAAAAATGTCTTAATCAGGCCTTAAAGTTCTTACCTGCCGTTCATCCAAATTCCGTTACTGAATTCTTATAAATATTTAACCTTCCGCGTAAAGTTAGTAAAAAATTCTCGTGAAAGTTAACGGTGAATAACGAGATGGGTAATAAATTTAAAGTAAATATACGAAAGCCAGACCAGTTTTAGATTTATCTTAGGGCGACAAGAAAGGCCTGTACGGCGAAGGCGATAGTGCGACAACAATCCGACAACTTGACAAATTGGATCGCAGGTGCGGGCTTGACCCTTTCTTTTGCCAAACATGATTAGTGGCGAAGGGCGGTTGGAAGACGCAATTGTGTTCAGATTTTATGCGGATCTCGAGGCCGTTTCTATCTTTTTCTATCGCTCAATGTGACTTTACGTAGAATGCGAAAAATTCGTTTTCCCAAATACATGATACATAAAAATATTGCCTTCGGCTCTGTACGGTTTTGGTCCTCAAATATTATATTTCATATTTTCTTACACTTATGGTTCCACTTTACTGTTGTAGTTTTCCCGATACCGCTGCTATTTTCTTTTTCGTGTGAGTAAATTCAATAATTCTGAGACAAGCGAACTAGGCATTATTTTTCCGTAAGATACTTTCATAAAACGTTTCATTACATTTTTTGTCCTCAAAAAGGAATGGGATCAGAATCTACTTATTTTCTGACTCCAGCTAAATACGGTATAGTTTAAAAGATTTTTTTCTTCAACTATATTCACTTACTCATAAACTTATATTATTACTAAAAACTTTAGATGGAGGATATAAAATAAATTATTCAAGTAATAAAATTACTAGACTGTGCTGGTGTCTGAGGATGACTTGCGCAGTACAGTGTCACCTGAAACTGTAGGGTTTCGAGTGACACTGCAAATGATATGAGCAACCGTGTCGTTTAACATCAGTTTAGCTTGCAAATTCATTTCTAAGCATAAAAAATACATAAATAAACGAGCTTCTGCCCGCAGCTTCGCCCGCGGCGTAGCCTATGGGTAAATAATTTAACCACCCATTTCACCCTCTTAAGGGCGGAATTTCGAAAAATCCTTTCTAAACGGATGCCTACTTCATAACATCTACCTGCATGCAAAATTTCAGCCTGATCTGTCCAGTGGTTTGGGCTGTGCGTTGATAGATCACTATGTCAGTCAGTCAATCAGTCAGTCACCTTTGAGTTATATATATTTAAAATATTAATAATAATAAAGAAGAAGATGATATATGAAATTTGACGAACAATTTTATTTAGCTCAGTAGGTATCACACGTTAAACTCAAGTTACATTAAGCATTTTGATTTGCAGGCATTGAATTCAAACTACAGATGAGGGAAAAGCAATCGACGATATTTTGAATCAACTGTTGTTTATGAAAAACTTCTTTACGCACGCTTGTCGTGGGAGTAAGTTGGTGAAGAAAGCCGAACGGAAGTTGAAGTTGGATCACGTAGATCTCCATTATCAACATAACAAACTAAAAAAAGATGTATTAAAATGTATGGAATATAAAAATGAAAAATATATTTTGTTCAATTGGTTAATTAGCTTATATAAAAATAACTTAATAACCACTTCTTGCCAGCATCAGTAGTAACTCACTTTTTAATATTCTTTAGCCAATGACTTGGGGTTTTCAGTCGCTCATTAGGAATTCAAGCAATAAACCAGCCCGCGCATTCGCACAGCTTCCAGCATTTTTCGTCACGTACATTCATTACACCGTCCTCGTAAAACTAAACGAGGGTCTGGCTTACTTCAAATACTACTACAATCTCGTTAATAAACCACCTGAGCTGCTGCTTAAGTTTAACAAGGGCTGTAATAGTCAGGGTGTTACCTCTTTTATGTGTTTACCAAATGACGCGGTGATAGGTGATGAACGAAATCTCAGAGCTTACTTCCTTCTCACATTTTTCTTCTACATACAATTGGTTATCCCCTGATTTCAAAAATTTTCAGTCACTCTGAAACTTGCTTGATTTGGCTCAGCAAATGTAGTCTTAATACAATAACTGAGACTGGATGGATTGGACTGGTTAACGTGCCATCCAAAGCTCGATAACTATACTTATTATTATTATTAATAGTACTAATCATAATAATTATTATCAATTAATAATAATAATAATAAACACCCAACGATCACATACATAGATCCTAGACCCTAACTAGGATTTCCTGCATCTAGGGATCTAGGAACTGCGAGGATCATGGTCAAAAAACACCCAGACACAACAACTACTTAACCTTTTTTTCTGTGCTCAAATATTTGTCCTGTCGCGGAAATTGAACCCGTCACCTCCAGGTTATGTGAAGTCGTAAATACTAACTTGTAAATACTTGTTGAGCTTAGTTATAAATACGAATAGTTCGTAACGGTCACCTATCCAGGCGAACAGCGAACGTATTTTAAATTTTACCGATGGGGAAAGAATAGAGTATCCTATTAATTGAAATATTACTGAATAAGATGCCCGACTAAGGGATATAAAAAATTGGCGTGGTCTGCTGCAAAGCCTGTGATGAGATCAAAACGCAGTGGTTGTAGCTGTGTGTTGTAATTTTAATATTCAAGGCAGGTAATGATTGAAGTAAAACTTCTTTACGCACGCTTGACATAGGGAGTAAACTGGTGATTGCGAGACGAACGGAAGTTGAAGTTGGTTCACGTAGATCTCCATTGTCAACATAAAAAAGTTATAAATTTGTATGATTATGTTGGTATGTCCAGTAAACAAACAATTTACAATTGTCAAGACGGCGACATTAACATTAAACAAAGCAAACGGAAGTCTAAAGCTACAATTGTCAAGATTGACATTAAGCAAAGTAAAAACAAAAACTAAGAAGTTTGTGGCCTAAAGCACTTTTTTCATGACGGCGATAGCTTTAGAATTAGCTTTATAAAGTTAAAAATCGAATCCAGACAGAAAAATAAATGAACGGCATAATTTGAATTAAAAAGCAAAAACAAAGGAAGACTGTAAAACATGTTAAGATAGTAAATATTCATCGAGCTGCCACCTTACGCCACCCACGCTCAACTCAATTTTGATGAATACAAACGCTAGCTGCGTCGTAATACATAATTAAGTGAACACGAGAAAGAAAACTAACGAAGTGTTTTTGTTCAAGCGTCGGAAAGGAATCCATCCATCTTCATTTGCGCAATTCGCGAAACGTATTCGCGGGAAAGAATGACGCGCCTAATGAAGGGGAGCATGTTTAAATTATTTCAAAAGGCTGCCGAGTTATTTATTTTAATACGGTTGCTGTTTTTCCATCTCTTTTTCTATTGTTTTTAGATTAAAATTATACTCTGCGAGGTTTTCCGCAATCCTGTGTGAATAATTGAGTACCTCCCTTAACCCGCCGAATAATGACGTGCTTGCTCAGGTATAATAACTAATGAAATGTTTGCTTTGTACATACAATGATAATTATTTTGTATAGTCAATTTATTCATAAATGTCAGTTTACATAAAAAGAAAAAAAAAATTAAAATAGTAAAAACTTAACTATTTTTAATTATTGGAGAAAAGGTAATATTGTAGGTAAAAAGGGTCATAAATAAAACAGAATTTAGATCACCTTTTTTATTAAAATTATTTCTACACATACTGACCTCCACATATGCTCACTATTTCACAACACATCGGAGGTATAATATTATAGAAACTGACGTGAGTAGTACTCATAACTACAACTATTACGAACACCGGTCGAGTTATTTGACTGTATCTCGTGAGTTTTAGCCGTGTAATAGTTGTACATCGGCAGTAGTTTCATGGTATTCACTCTGCTCCCGAAGGCCGACTGAACTGTACTGTAAAACGTTCTGCCCTTTTTAATGAGGCGACGGTACAAGTTTCTGACATTATAGTCGACAGCAACGCCACCAAATGGCGTGTCAACAAAACGTCCACATGTCAATTACACTATTCAATAGTACTCTTTTGACAATAAATATTGTAAATAACTTGGCTAACTATAGCAACTCTTTTACATTTAATCTGTGTAATTCGTAAATTAATCTTATATTGTTAACAATACGGACATGGGCGTTATCCCGAAATATAGTTACGATGTGGGTACATGTATATAGAGGAACATTTTAACTTATTCTTGGGCATGTGAAAATTCAGGTAACAGGAAGGCATTTTTCCTTTTCTTTAATTAAATTCCGAAACCTTTTGTTTTCGTACAAAATTTGCTACCCAGAGCCGTCGCGTCATTGTCACGAGGGGCGAGATCCGAACGGTTACTTTATCATGTACAAGTGACCCGCCCCGGCTTCGCATGGGTATTTCATGTGTTATATCACACTTCACACTAATATTATAAAGCAAAAGTTTGTATGTGCGTATGTATGTTTGTGTGTATGTTTGTTACTCCTTCACGCTCAAACGGCTGAATGGGTTTAGATGAAATTCGGTACTATGATAAGCTTATACACTGGATTAATATATAGGCTATATTTTATCCCGGAAAAGTGGAATTTTCTCGTGGGATGAGCAAATAATTAAAATACTTTTTACCCGCGGGTGAAACCACGGGGCGCAACTAATATATATATACTGCCCAAATTCATCAAGAATAATGTAGGATTTTATTGGTGAAAGAATTTTTCAAATCAGTCCAGTAGTTTCAGAGCCTATTCAATGCAAACAAACTTTTCCTCTTTATAAAATATGAGCTTCTGCCCGCAGCTTCGCCCGCGTGGCCTATAGGAAAATAATTCAACCACCCATTTCACCCTCTTAGGGGTGAAATTTCGAAAAACCCTTAGTGGTAACTACACTTTACAAAAAACACACCCTCCAAATTTCAAGTCTCTAGGACCACCGGTTTAGGCTATGCGTTGATATATAACCAGCCAGCATACAGGCTCCACACTTTTGTGTATTTAGCCAGTGTCAAGTTATTGATAATATCTCAAGTTAATTAATATCATATAATGTGTCAAGTCAAGTCAAGTCACAGTCCAAGTCATCAAGTTAAGTCATAGACTAGTCTAGTCAAGTCACAGTCCAAGTCATCAAGTTAAGTCATAGTCTAGTCTAGTCAAGTCATACTCCTAGTAAAGTGGTGGCAACTTTATCAGAAGCTTCTATGGAGTTTTGGAAACAACCAAAACTTGTGTTATTTTCAGTGTTAGTGCATAAAATTGTTGATATTTTATTCGTTAAGTGCTGGATTACAGGCATGAGTGTGGGAAAGTGATATAATGATGGTGAAACGTTTCTTTTCGTGTTGTTTCCAAAACTACATAGAAGCTTCTGGTAAAGTTGCCACCACTTTACTAGGAGTATGACTTGACTACACTAGACTTTGACTTGACTTGGCACATATAATAATATAAATTATTTTCAGATAGTATATGTGCTCATATAAATTTCCCATATATTATAATAATAATTATTTTTAGAAATTAATTACTTTACGCGGTTAAATACACGAGAGTGTAGAGCCAAAACGAAAACAAATACAATGAACTGTATTGATTTATAAAGTATAACAATCTTTATGTAAAATTCATTGAGTACCTACATCGAATGTTTATTCACAGAAAGTTATTCAATCACGAAGCTTGGAGTATTCAACAGCTATAAACTAACAAAAGTCAAGGGAATTGAAAGGTAATTTAAATTTGCACTTGAAAATTGAAACTCCAGTTCAGAACTCCAAAAAACTGGGGCAAGCCTTGAGTATTGATGAATTGGAAACATAATTTCTATTATTATTGGATAATATTATTGTTCGTGGTATTAGAATACGGAACCGGCATGAGAATACTAATGGAATGAATTGCCACAAAGATTATCAGGAGTGGGAAAAAGAAAAATATTTTATTTTCATATACCTTTAGTAAACTAACTAAATTTTATTTGGAACACGTACATTTTTTCATTCGAAGTTCATGCTATGTTCTGTGTCCTATATGTAAAACATATATTGATTAATAATAATACGTGTGGACATAATAATACGTGTGGACATCTCACACATTGATTGCAATTATTATTAACAATTAAGTAGGTAATTGTTAATATTAATTGTAATATACATACAACATATATTGATTACAATTATTATTAACAATTAAGTAGGTAATTGTTAATAATAATTGTCATATACATATAACATATATTGATTACAATTATTATTAACAATTAAGTAGGTAATTGTTAATAATAATTGTAATCAATATATGTTTTACATATAGGACACAGAACATAGCATGAACTTTACGAAAATTTACGTGTTCCAAATAAAATTTAGTTAGTTTACGAAAGGTATATGAAAATAAAATATTTTTCTTTTTCCCACTCCTGATAATCTTTGTGGCCATTCATTCCATTAGTGTTCTCATGCCGGTTCCGTATTCTAATACCACGAACAATAATATTGTCCAATAATAATAGAAATTATGTTTCCAATTCATCAATACTCAAGGCTTGCCCCAGTTTTTTGCCTACCATGATATAATATGGGAAAATAAATTTCTCAGAAAAATTCCAATAAAAATTTTGTTTGAAAATCATAAAAAATATTAAAATTCATTGAATGTATTCCAGACAGCGTTAAATTCATGAAATTGGGGCGAAGATCAATTTGGCTTAAATTCGGTAACAGCTTTGGATTGAAAAGCGGATCCCCTAAATCGTTTTGAAATTTTTAAAATGACACGTGAAAATAATAAATTGTATCCATGTATTAACATCATTTGAAGTAGTATTTAATAGTAGTTGTTGTTATTGTAGTATTTGGTTAAAAGAATAGACACTTATCCCGTTTAAAAAAGATTTTTTGAAGTTTTCTTATGAGATTCCAATTTTTTTTTAGCAAAAAGTAATAGGTAATTTAAAATTAAAAGAGGATGGATGGAGAAGGCTGGTCTAAGAATATGATTCAATTCCACTAAACGACAAATTAAAATTAACTGCACTTCCTTATTTTATGATTTTTTTACATTTTAATAGCGTAATCATATACTCAAAATACCTATATAATCAGCAGCAAAATGAAAAAAAAAATGTTTTTACTTTGCAGACATATCATTTTTTCGAATGATATACGCAACTTTCGAGCTTTTCCTTAGTTAATAGTGGTAGTAGATTTTTGGTTGGTTTCTTGCTTTGATAACATTTATAGAGAACTAGCTGCGCCTCGCGGTTTCACCCGCATGGTGATGAAAAACTGTGATGATGATGATGAAAAATAGATGACAACCTATCTTCAGACCTACCATGTATGATATAAAGTTTAATCAAAATCGGTATAGCCATTTTAGAGGGGTATGATAACATACACTGTGAAACGAATCTTATATATATATATATAACAACGATTTAAAAATTTGATATACATTATTTACAAAAAAATAAGTTAAGTATAGAAATCAATGAAATAAAAACCAAATCATACCTACTCGCAACAAAGGCTTGTTACAAAACTCATCAAAATCTGAAATGAGATCGTCACAATACGGATTTCTCATGAAAAGAGATATCCAAAACCATAATTTCGTTTTTCAATAGAAATAACGGCAACCTTATCTAATGGAATGGGAAAATGTGGGTAGGATTCGAAATGTAAGCGTTACTATCATATTTCTGGCGCTCGCAAGCAAAGTTTCTGACACACGGGTAAACCACATTATTACAAACCTTACAGTCGGGCAACGGCTTTGATGTAAAGCACCACCCCCACCCGCGATCGCTTTGTTACTTTATCCTCGTATACAAGAGTTGTCATAGTTAGAAACAAAATAATTGTGACTATTAATCGTTTACCCTACTACTAACATTATAGATGCGAAAGTTTGTCAGTATGGATGAATGTTTGTTACTCTTTCACGTAAAAACCACTAAACGGATTTGGATGAAATTTGGGACATAAATAGATTATGACCTGGATTAACACATAGAATACTTTTTATAGTAGGTTCCCATGGGACAAATATAGAACAAAAGGGCGGCACCGCGGGCTTTTTACGCAAAATCTTCTGAACGGATCACACTAATGTTACAAAGGCGAAAGTTTGTATGTGTTTTTGTGTGTATGTTTGTTACTCCTTCACGCTCAAACGGCTGAATGGATTTGGATGTAATTCAGTACCAAGATAGCTTATACACTGGATTAACATATAGGCTACATTTTATCCCGAAAAAAAGAACATCTCCCGTGGGATGAGCAAATAATTGAAATGCTTTTCATGCGCGGGTGAAACCGCAGGGACAACTAGTAAATAATAAAATAAAAAAATCCTACTATTTATCCGCGGGTGAAACCACGGGGCGCAGCTAGTTAATTATAATTACGTATACTATTCAATAGTTTTTCATACACGCGGCTTCTTCTAGGTTGAAAATATATGAAATCAGCCATCCTACTTTTTATATGTTTTGGCTCCACACTTTTGTGTATTTAGCCAGTGTCAAGTAATTGATAATTTATCAAGTTGATGATATTTCACGCAAATATGTGTCAAGTCACAGTCGAAGTCATCAAGTCAAATCATAGTCAAGTCATAGTCTAATCAGTCATACTTCTAGTAAAGTGGTGGCAACTTTACTTGAAGCTTCTATGGAGTTTTGGAAACAACACGAAAAGAAACGTTTCACCATCATTATACCATTTTCCCACACTCACGCCTGTAATCCAGCACTTAACGAATAGAATGCCATCAATTTTATACAATAACACTGAAAATAACACAAGTTTTTGAAAATAATACAATGCGGTGACGTAATCTGTTTCGCTTTTCCGCCAAAAAACTCTGCCATCCTACTTTGTTAAGAGGTTTTGTATGATTGGACGGGTACCCAACCGCTAGACGTGAACATGGATTTATTTATTATTAAAATTCCTATACTGTGATATGAAGACTTTATTATCTTTTGGTAATAACAGATACGAACTGAGGACGAGGGCGGTGTGAAACGGGGGGAAGGTGCTGTTCTGCAGTACTGGCCAGTTCAATAAAAAATATATTTTATTTAGCTAAGGTGCGATTTTAAATGGCTGTATGAATGTTATTCAACTAACAAATTATAATCCGACTTAAATAAAAGCACCATTATTACTGCAGTGTTGACTATAAAAGTTATTCTTTTATTTTCACTGTGTTTTGTTTTATCCAATAAATAGCTTTTATCTGATCATTGAAAACCCGATTTTAAAAAATACGGTAACATCACACTATCACACTATCATCACACTAATATTAAAAAGGCGAAAGTTTGTATGTGTGTATGTTTGTTACTCCTTCACGCTCAAACGGCTGAATGAATTTGAATGAAATTCGGTACTAAGATAGCATATACACTGGTATAACATATAGGCTACATTTTATCCCGGAAAATTGAAATGTTCCCGCGGGATGAGCAAATAATTAGAATACTTTATATCTGCAAGTTTTCACTTGCGCGGGGCGTAACTAGTATTTCATGAAAACGGCAATTTCATAGGTAATAAGCCTGTATATTGTCATACAAACAAGAGTTGATAGTAAGATTAGAAGTTTTAAGGTATTATAAAAACATTCAAATCAATCTCTGCAAAATTTCAATATTGCCGCCTCAAAGTTTTTAAAGAAAATTTCCATAAAAGCGTAGCATTTATAATTTCTCTTTACTCAAAAAGAATCATTAATATTCATTGCAGCATCTTCAAATTGGCAACCTCGAAGTTCGAAATGGCAAAACTGTTCAGAAACAGAAGATTTGTGTACCAATCATAACTGACAATCCGTAAGTTACTTTTGAGAGTTAATTTTTTTCAAACTTAATTTTTCATACATTTGGTAATCATTGATTTTGGGTCATTATGAGAGATGTAATACAATACGTCACTTAATAATGAGGTACTTAAAATTTTGGTAGCTATTACACGTAGTTGCATTTTGTAATACATTTTATTCTGCACTTGAATTGCAGTTGAATTGGTTAGTTTTCCAGAGATGTATTTGAGTTATATTTCAAGTTTCGTGTTTGTGTCAACTATCCACAAAAATGAAATTAATCAATATAATCCTTATTTTATCAAATTTTTTTTTCACGGCAAATTGCCTTTAATTTCTAAATACTACAATGATATAATAACTAATACTAAAAAGTACCTACTACTACTACGACTACAAAAAAAAACCATTAGGACTATATACTGGCCGCGATGACCTATAGACAATCCAAATGCTCCAGCCTACTGCCAGTAGGTAGCACACCCAACATGCTGGCAGCATTGCCCCGTTGACTTGCAATGCTTATTCGTTGTGCCAAATAAGTGCCAGCATTTTGGTAACGCGTAGCATCGACCAGGCGCTCTGATAAACGCGATGAGCTCCCGGCCCCCACGGACCCAGGGTCTCAACACCAAACGGCTCAAATATGTAACCGCTACCGAGATTATCATATAGAATAGATTTAAATATATATTTATTTTCTAAGTATTAATAAACTAAAGGCTGTAAGTATTAAAGATAGCCAACTCTTAAGGCACTCTTATTCCTCTGTGACATACCCAAATTCTTTGGTCATAGAGGGATAAGTGCGAAAATTGGCATTGCTGTGCAGAAATGTGTGACAGAGGAATAAGTGTGAATTTAGTCTAACTTTAGGAACTAAGGAACTCAGGCAGTTACGATTTTTTTTTATGCTAATGAGTGATGTTACGAGCTAGTCGTTCACGTGATGTTAAGCGCCACGGACGCCCATAACAGAACAATGTCACATGTAACACTGCACTGCGCACATCATCCTGAGACATCAGCACAGCCTGGTATAAGATTGCTAGACTGTGAGATTAGGTCATAAAGTCTCAATTGCCCAGTAATTTCACTAGCTATAGTGCCCTTCAAACCGGAACACAGTAGTGCTTGCACACTACTGCTTGGCGGCAGAATAACTGGCAAAGCGGTGGTACCTACCTAGACGAACTTTGCAACAAAGTACCACCTAGCAAAAATTAATACGATAATGAAATACAAGATTTTTTCTCAATATTATAAATCTTTTCCAAAGCATAGCTTATCGCTGCGTCCTATACGATTTTAGCTGGGTTTTAAATCAGAGATGTTTTGTTTCAAAACTTATTATAACAAACTATCCGCTAAATGAATTACTAATAGGTATACAAATTTCTGAACTAGATTATTTCAAAACACAATTAATACTAGCTATTATTCTGAATGATCAACATTCCCAATCACAGCTCGTCCAAAACTGCGAAGTTACAAGATTTGAGTAGAAGCAATATTGCCTAGAGGATTCATACTTGTGATGTTAGACTGAATCCATTAGGAAAGTTCAATTTGAAGGAAACAATTCCAAACTGAACTGTTGTAATGGTAAACTTTAACTGCTAGTGTTTGTCCGTAGCCTCAGTTGTGTGGACATCGGAAAACTTTTATTATAGTTATTTTTGAAAACACATACTCTTTTGTATTGTTACCTTTATTTTATGGAAATAAAATCTAATATCGTTTAAAAAAGGTTAGGCCAGCTTCAATCGTCTGAATTTTCTACTGAGAAATATTTGGATTTTTCCAGTTATTTTGATTTAAAAACAAAAATTACTGAATCGATTTTGATAAAACTTTTATGGGTTTAATCTGAAAGTATATCTTTTCAAATGAAAAGAAGAATTTCGCAAATTAGTTTATAAATAAATATATGAAGGAAAAAACATTAAAAAACAATACAACTGGATTACATTTAAGTCACTATTGGAATAAGTATTTTATCATGAAACATCGAAACGGTTTTACTTCAAAAGTCTACCAAACCGTGTTACATACAATATTTTTTATGTATATAAAAGTTAGGTGTCAGCTGAGGTCGAGCAAACTTAGATTGGGATCGTGACTAGCCATATCGTAACTACGTTCAGAACTTTAACTAATTCCGCGAACTATATTGTTACAGTGCTTTCACACCCTAAATACCAAGTACCGCTTTTGAATAATCTATTATATGTGTACGCGTAACTTGAATAATCAAGTACACCGAAAGCTGGCTTTCCACTTTGGGATATAATACATTATAATTATAATAATAATATGTGTGGACATCTCACACAACGCCATCTAGCCCCAAACTAAGCAAAGCTTGTACTATGGAAACCAGATAACTGATACAATACTTAGATACTTTTTGTTTGTAAATACATACATAGAATACAATATAACACCCAGACACAAAACAAACATCGATGTACATCACATAAATGTTTGTTCTGTGTGGGAATCGAACCCACAAACCACAGTTCAGAAGGCAGGGTTACTACCAACTGAGCTATCGGGCCAAGTAAGTATATTTTTTTTTAAATGACTGCGTTCATCTTATTTTAAGCGGCACGGCCGCCTATACAGAAGAGTCACTTGTAACTCCAAAATATTAAGTTCGCGTTACGTTGTACTACGCACATCATCCTGAGACATCAGCACAGTCTTGTAATAAGATTCCTAGACTGAGATCTACTAAGCTATCATGGAACTTGGTTGCAATAGAGAGAAACACAAATTTGTATGGATTTGACAGTTTCAATACGTAGTATCTAAATGTATATAACTCAAAGGTGACTGACTGATTGACTCACATAGTGATCTATCAACGCACAGCCCAAACCACTGGACGGATGGGTTTGAAATTTTGCATGCAGGTAGATGTTATGACGTAGGCATCCGCTAAGAAAGGATTTTTCGAAATTCCACCCTTAAGAGGGTGAAATGGGTGGTTGAATTATTTTCCCATAGGCCACGCCGTGGGCGAAGCTGCGGGCAGAAGCTCGTATGTACATAGTTACTATGGAAGTTTTCCAATTAGGAATGAAATGTATCCTGTTGCATTGCAATCAAAGTTCCGTGATCAACCCCATCATCATTAACCCCCGATCATAAAGTCTCAACTGATCAATAATTTCAGTAGCATATATCTAGATATAAATTAATATTGCTCATCAGTAGTAGTAAATACTAGTTGCGCTCCACGGTTTCACCCGCGGATATAAAGTATTTTAATTATTTGCTCATCCCACGGGAAAATTTCACAAATTTTAAAATGTAGCTTATATGGTAACCCAGTGTACAAGCTATCTTGGTACCGAATTTCATCCAAATCTATTCAATCGTGTGAGCGTGAAGAAGTAACAAACATACACACATATACACATACAAACTTTCGCCTTTATAATATTAAGGTGATTAGGGTGATTACATCTCAAACTTAAATATTTCTTCGACCGCCGAGCGATTTTTTCTCACACCCGTTTCGCGCTACGTCCTTAGTTCGTTTCTGTTATTACCAAAAGATATCTCACAGTGTGAAAGGTCAATCGCTGGATATAATTTATAGCTCGGAATATAATATCATAGCTCATAGTGAAAAGCGGGCTTAACGTATAATGTCGCTAAAGTTGTAATTAAGTTTTGGACTGTTTCTTACTGACTTTGTTGAAGTAACGTCTAATCTAACTTAAACTTAGTCTAATCTAAATTAAAATATCCAATCCGTAATTAAACCCTAGACTATTAATTTGGAGCCACATTGCCTGTAATAAAGCTCGCCAGACATTTTGGGTTCAATCAGTGGAAATATTTAAGCTATCTTGAGATGGATCCTTAGGTATAACGTCCGTTTGGCTAATAACGATCCCGGACCGTGGAAGAGATTTAATTTAATATTATAGCTACAGCCGCTACGTTAGTTAGGGTTGACGGAGTTGTCAGTGAAATCTTATATCAATACCATATATTATATATACTTGTGTCACTGCAAAAAATCACACGAAAGCGACACGGTACATTGCTGTAATTTAAATAAAATTGTCCTATTTTAACCATTGTATTCATTGATATATTTTTATTTTATGTAACTATCTAATTTTATATTGTGTTGATTATGATCCTAGTTGGTCTAATAAATAAATGAATGAATTGAATTTATTAAATTGCTAATTCAGGCGATGATTACACTTATACTTGTTAAAAAGATCCTGTTCTATTTTTCAAGAGCTCCACGTGGTAAGACTGCTCATAGATTAGTGATACTGGAAGCTGGTCTCTCATTTTCAGTTCGCTATATTTAAGAATGGCTTATTGGCTTTACTGATTTGGACACAAAATTTATTTGTTTGGACACAACCCTATTTCAATGTTCTTGCAACACCTGAGGGAGATTTCAACTTTAATTACTTTAAACTCTTATTTATTAAGCGGATTTGCATAATGTAAAATCGAGTTTAAGACGGCATTTACATTTAATTTGATTCAACTTACGTTAACTGTAGCTTGATGCTTTTTGAGAGATAAGCAGCTTAGAAACTTGTAAATTGGAATTTATTTAGTAAGTTTCAATAAATAAAGATAATATTTATAAATGCGAGGCTATCAGAAAAACACACAACTGCTATATTAAAAAACAAAAATAAATCTCCCAGAGGATTTAAGTGGAGGCACAGAACTTCTTGACGACGGTGACCGCCTACTGTACTGTCCACTTAACCCTATTGGGGTTTTTTTTTAATGTATTGGCTCCACACTTTTGTGTATTTAGCCAGTGTCAAGTAATTGATAATTTATCAAGTTAATGATATTTCACCCAAATATGTGTCAAGTCACAGTCGAAGTCATCAAGTCAAGTCATAGTCTAGTCAAAGTCATACTCCTAGTAAAGTGGTGGCAACTTTACTTGAAGCTTCTATGGAGTTTTAGAAACAACACGAAAAGAAACGTTTCACCATCATTATACCATTTTTCCACACTTACGCCTGTAATCCAGCACTTAATGAATAGAATGCCACCAATTTTATGCACTAACACTGAAAATAACACAAGTTTTGGAAAATAATATAATGCGGTGACGCAATCTTTTTCGCTTTCCCGCCAAAAAACTCCAAATTGGGGGATTTATTTTTGGATTAATTGTATTATAACTACATTACATTCCATCCAAAGTTTAAAAAGTAGTTTTCCGTGATTTAGTCTACCCGTTGTACTATATATATATATATTATATATATTAAAAATTATATATTAATTTGTCTGTATTTTGTATTAATGTCGGCTGGTGTACAATAATATTTCATTACTCATACTTGGAAAGTACGTCTGAAATTGCTTGAAGAGCGAGTAATTTTTTAATTGACTTTTGTTTTAATAACTTATATTTGGGCAATATATTTACCATTCTTTCAATGATTAAAATGAAAAATAATGGCTCAACAGCTGGCCGCCAACAGAAGAAAAAACAATATAGGCGGGAAAGCGGCAGTCTGATCTTCATTTATTTTTTTGAGTTGTAGAGCTTTGTTTATACTTCTGTATAGTAGAGATTTTGTATCCACAAATTTTTTTTACTGATTCACGTTTTTATGTATACTTTCCTTGTATTTGTAGTGAAAAGCACACTGTTTACCTTGGGTTAAAGACTTATTTAGTCCCTAGGTTAACAATGTTTTATTTTACTACACGGTAAAGCATTTTGCAGACATCAATTCAATAAATCCCCTCAGCCAAAAAATAAACACTTTTTTACTATTTGGTTTAAAACTCAATTTGGCGGACGAAAAAAACAGGCTGATTTCGTAAAAAGTAATAATAACAATAAAAATCCCATACATTGATCCTAGATCCTAACTAGGGTTCCCTGTATCGAGGGACTAAGCTACGATGACCATGATCACACAACATTTAGACACAGAACAAGTATTTGCGCTTTTTTTTTTCAACTAAAGTCACACATATTGATACAATTTACAATAATACAATAATTTGCTAAAACGAAAGTACTTGGAGGCAAGAAATCCATAAACGATCGATCAAATAAAAAACTAATTTTATAAACACCGTAAAGCGATAACGTAAACTTTCCAGACGTTTTCATGGAAGTGTTCATATTTTATAGGCGATTCCGCAAGATACTGAGATTGATGTTGGTTCAGCGATGAAATCGCTTTATATTCACGCGAAGCCGCTCTTATAGAGTTATTGTCGAAGAATTTAAATTTTATTTAAAACTCTCTGATTAAAAATTTATCGTTGAGTTTTTAACTACTTTCAATATGCAATCGTTGGAATAATTTTAGTGCAAAAACTTTTAAATATTTCAGATTATGCAAAAAGAAAATTTTATCTAGATTTTTGTTAATGGCTTCTAAATTATGAATAAATTTACTAAGAAATATTTTGTTTGATTTAAATAAAAAAGAAATAAGATTGATACAGGCTCACGACGAAATCGCTTTATATTGAATGTGAAGCTGTTTTCAGTCTTTGTCGAAGAATTTCAATTTTATTTAAATATTCGGATAACGGCGGCTGGAAAATCTATTGAGCACTCAGCTACTTACCGTTTCTTCGGAAATTTACGGCCTGTAAGAAGGCTTTGAAGTTATATAGTGAACTAAACTTACCCATAATTATTTAGCCTTCAAATTCACAAAACATTCAAGTTCTCAGTGGATTCAAAAATGTTAACAGTTGAAACGAGCACACACTACTACAGACACTAAAGAATAGATACAAAGGATAATTGATGGATGGAGCCTCTGTGGTGTGGTGGTTAAGCAGGTCGGCTCATAACCCGGAGGTGGCGGGTTCGATTCCCGCGACAGGACAAGTATTTGTGCACAGAAAAAAGCGCAAATACTTGTTCTGAGTCTGGGTGTTGTGGGACCATGGTCCTCGTAGTTTCTGGGTCCCTAGACACAGGAAATCCTAGTTAGGGTCCAGAATCTACCAAGCGTTTAACTCGTAAGGCATTCACTATGAATCAGGGTAGATACTAAAATTATGTAAAAACATTTTTTTAGTAATAAATATACAGTTAAAATACCTAAGTATGACTGGCCCGATAGCTCAGTGGGTAGTGACCCTGCCTTCTGACTGCGGGTTGTGGATTCGATTCTCACCCAGGACAAACATTTGTGTGATGAACATACGTGTTTGTTCTGTGTCTGGGTATTATATTGTATTCTATGTATATATTTACAAATAAAAAGTATCTAAGTATTGTATCAGTTACCTGGTTCCCATAATACAAGCTTTACTTGGTTTGGGGCTTGATGGCGTTGTGTGAGATGTCCACACATACACCACATATAATATATATATAATAATAATAATATAGTTATAGGTAAACTTCCAATCAGTTAGTAAACATACCTAACATTGATGTGACTGTCTGCTTGTAACATCAGATTGAGTCTATGCAAATATTTATTTCCCGAATAACGTCCATGTTGTGTTAGTAAAGAGGGATGGACCTAGGTTTACCTAGAATGTAGAGCGGCAGAGAACTCAAGTGTTATAACTTTTTTTAAATCACATCACACTATATCACACTAATCACACTTCACACTAATATTATAAAGGCGAAAGTTTGTATGTGTGTTTGTGTGTATGTTTGTTACTCCTTCACGCTCAAACGGCTGAATGGATTTGGATGAAATTCGGTACCAAGATAGCTTACACACTCGATTAACATATAGGTTACATTTTATCCCGGAAAAGTTAAATTTTCCCGTGGAATCAGCAAATAATTAAAACACCTTATATCCGCGGGTGAAACCGCAAGGCGCATCTAGAATAAAATAACTTGCAGGTAGAAGCCAGTTCAGTTTTCATAATGTATGAACGTGAAATATGCTTTTATTTCACGTTCATACAATATTGAATTGAATAATTAATAACCTTTAAAAATTGGGGTAGAGAAGTACTTGGGTCCCATATTTTTTCCGGTTATTTTGATTTAAAATCCAAAGTATTGAAACAATTTTTTTTAATGAATGAATTATGGGTCTATTCCAAAAGTATTTTCTTAATAATAAAGAATTTTACAAAATGGCTTATACATAATGAAGTTTTAATGTAGCGGACATATTCTTCCTTCTTTTTCCATAGCAAAATAAAATACCATCTCGAAATTACCTTGTTAGTTTTCTATAAAAAAGCAGCCGCAAAAGGACAACAAACTTTTTATAGCATTCCCTAAATACGCCTCTGCGTTTACCTACATCAATAATATTCTTGCTTACTCACACCGAGCCATATTGTTTGAGATGGAACATAATTGAAGCGTGTTATGTAAATACATGTTGATTTGACACGATTAAATCTAAGGTGCGACGTGAAATGCTAAGGTGAGATGAAGTTACTAATGTCTCACAAATATGACCAGCTGTGCCGTATGATCATGTGACGTAATTTATGAATGGCCCCCAATAGTTCAATACAATGTACAAGTTTAGTTATGACGTGCATACATTATAAATAAATTTAATAAATTTACTATTACCAATAATAAAAATAGGTGGACCTACCTACAGTAAAAAATTAGATTAGATTAGAATTAGATTAGTTTCAAGATTAGACTCAATAAAACTGCAATCATATATTTAAACTTATTTTTATTTTTAGATTTCTAAGTCTGGTCCATGATTTTAAGACAAGCTATATTTGATGGCGTTCATTTTTTTTATATGTTTTTTTTATTGTAAATTTAATTTAAGGAAATTGCGTAATTTCATGGCATCCTAGACTACTGTTTATTTTGTCATCATCATCATCGTTCCTCATTTTATCCCGTATATAATTTATAAGACTTTTGAAATCGTGGTTTCTTATTAGATCTTCAATTCATCCTTCATGAATGAAGGATGAATTGAAGATTGACTGAAGTCCTATGTTCTTATCAAAAGATTCACAGTTGTAGTCATCTAAATATACATAACTCAAAGGTGACTGACTGACTGACATAATGATCTATCAACGCACAGCCCAAACCACTGGACGGATCGGGCTGAAATTTGGCATGCAGGTAGATGTTATGACGTAGGCATCCGCTAAGAAAGGACTTTTCGAAATTCTAACCTTAAGAGGGTGAAATGGGTGGTTAAATTATTTTCCCATAGGCCAAGCCGCGGGCGAAGCTGCGGGCAGAAGCTCGTATACTTATAAAAGGCTGAAATCGTGTATGATGAGATAATCTGCTTTTATTTAGCCCCATTACAAGAAGATTGTTCCTAATGTGTGATCTAGATTGTGAAATTATTCATATGCAGACTGTACTATGAGATTATGCAAAGGTAGAATAAAAAGGGTTTAACTATCAAATTGATAGTTTCGAGAAAATTTACTTTAAACTTCAACGGCGTCATTTTAGTGCAGAGTGCTTATAAGGTAATAGAAAAGGTTCATGTAAGTTTCAGTTGCTTAAAAATGTTGTAATTCTATTTTAAAATACGAAATATAGTACTAATTCATACAATTACTGAAAAATATAATATGATAAAATAAATATAATAATGTTTTATGCTAAGCGAACTGTATTCCTGTGACAGATAAACCGTTTTTAGACTCAAAAACTCGAGATTTAAGCCTCATTTCGGTATTTTGAGAATGTATTATTGTAGATAATTTCACGCTGAATCCAACGATACCCATAAGTCATTTGTGAAAAAAAATCAGTTAAACCCTTTCTGTTCTCACCCTTCAATTGAGTCCACAATTCCACATGTCACATGTCCTTGTCATTGCCCTTGACTTGAAGCGTGTAGCTATATATATATAGGTTGAGGGATTTCAATCAGAAGAGGTCGTTGATCATCTCGACCGTGTTTCTATCAACTAACTGTACCATGAGACTACTCCCTAAATTAATTAAGGTTTTGTTGGACAACTAGGTTGGCCTAGCAAAAAAGTTACGATAGCATCACTTACTGTATATTTGACTTTTTCTGAAATGTTTTCTTTTTTGTACGGCGTAAAGAAGCTATACGAGTCTCATGATATTTTTTCATGAACCTTCATGAACGTTTAGGGAGTAAAATATAATCTACTAGATGAGAGGTTTGAATCCACCTGCACTAAAAGTCGTGCTTATCTCTCTAGGACGTACCCAAATGCGAAGCAGCAGGTACGTTAAAGAGGGATAAGTGTTGCCACCAATAACATGAAAAAAGGTTATGCTTACTAGGTGGTAGGGCTTTTCTGCAAAGTTCTTCTAGGTATGTACGACCACTTTGCCAGTTATTCTGCCATCAAGCAGTAGTGTGCAGGCTATTGAGATTTCATGGTTTGATCTCACAATCAATTAATCTTATTACTAGGAGTAATCTAATTACCAGACTGTGCTGATGTCTCAGGATGATGTGCGCAGAGCAGTGTCCCTCGAAACTTAATGCCTTACAGTCTTATTAATAAATGGGTATTAGTCTCGGGTTAGTTACTTCATCTTTTGTCCTTTTTTTTGCTACTGGAATATTTAGCTGGATCGAAAGAGACAAAAGATGGTGTAACTAGCCTAAAGCTAGTTCGTGTTTATTAATAAGGCTGTTAGAGTTTTGAGTAACGCTGCATTTGTTATGGGCGGCCGTGTCGCTTAACATCAATTGAATGACTAGCTCGTCTCAATATTGATTAACATAATATATATGTAAAGGTGTAGTAGGTTTTGTTAAGATTTCGTTCTATAGAACTAACATGTACTAGTAAATGTATAAATCAAAAAGTATACTCACTTACATTATATAAATCCAATATATAATACAAACAATTCAACGGGTTCAAGTAGTTGGTAGTGTTTAGTATTAGTTGTTATATCATTGTAGTATTTGGAAAAGAATACATACATAACATGAAATTATTTTATTTATTTTTTTATTTATTCATTAACAGAATTGTAGCATCATTACAGACAAATATCCAATGCGATGTTACAACTTATAATAAATATTATTATTACGATATGTATTTATAGTTAAGATATACTATTAATTTCTATATATCTTAGAGCTACTTCTATGAAGTTCAACAGGCTGCAGTTGAAAATGTCCACTCTCTCAGATATTAAATTAATCCAACGTATGGCGCGTGACAATGGAGAGTATTTAAGAAGGTTGGTCCGCGGCGTGGTGGAAATGTCAAATATGTTTCGTTGTATAGATTGCATGCCAATGACCGCAACTTGATGTTTTTTTGATAATGTAAAGTCAGTAGAAATTCACGATAAGACAAATGTGATCAAACTCCAATTACTGAAATGGAAAAGTCTGCCTACCTTTTCAAAATAATAACTTATTCAATACCCAGTGATTCAACATGATTGTGGGTTAATCTATTTCTGGCTCGCCTTACTTTTATGTCCTGGCGTACCATATTTACGCCCCCGCCATCACGCGTATCGCGCCGCGGAGTTACGTCGAGGTGAAAAGGGAGCCATTACCTCTCCATAATGGCTCGAGAGATAATCTGATGGCGTTCGTGATGCCTGGTGATGTACTGAACCCGCTGAGCCGGATAAGCTTTGATTTCTGCAGTGGCAAAAGCTCTACGTCTCTACCTATAAATTTGGAGGGCTTTTGCATAAAATCCGCACAAATAAAGAAACAAAGAAAACTGGTAATACTTTTCAACCAACTTAAAAAAAGAAAGAGTGTTGGATGTACGTGCCTATTAGAAGCCTACTCATTAGGGTGCGGAGGACTCAAGTAAATAGTCATTAACTGCAATACTGTTCCGGTTTGAGGGGCACTGTAGCTAGTGAAATTACTGGGCAATTGAGACTTTATGATCTGATCTCTCAGTCGAGTAATCTTATTACCTGACTGTGCTGATGTCTCAGGATGATGTGCGCAGTGCAGTGTCGCTTGAAACTCTATGTTTTAGGGTTCCGTGTGGCACTGTTCTGTTATGGGCGGCCGTGGCGCTTAACATCAGGTGAACGACTAGCTCGTCACAGCATTCAATAACATAAAAAAAAACTCTTTTTATTCAGCGGTAGCACAAATTACCCTAACCTAATTACATTACGCGGTTGGCGGTACGGAGGCTGAGGAGGGCAGGAGCGGTGCGACTGACGTACGCGATATTTGCTTCGCTTGCAATCCTGCGCCCCACAAAGAGGATCTTAATTCGACTATTTTTTAGTTTTTTTTGTCTTTGTTACCTCGGAACTTACAACTGGGTGAACGGAATTTGATGATTCTTCTATTTAAAAGCTGGTGCTTTAACAACAGTAACAGTACAGTGACAAGTAATTTTTGAGTAATCCCTAATAATGCGTATTTCGATTTCGATTACATTGATGTACTCATTGGGATTGAAGTTGGTTAAAACCCTAAACAAATTATATATTACGTGGTTTTCGTTTGTTTGTTTGTTTGTGTGTATTTATGCTAAAACGATTAAACGAATTTGGACCAACTTTTGAATATTTTTGAAAAAATAAACATCTCAAATCACCAAAAAGAAAAGTATAAGTACACTTACACAGCCAATTTCAACATAGGCATCCTACTTTTATATCTTAGTAAACAAAATACTTCAGCGGTAAATTCCGTAAACCACTCCTTTAAATATTATCTAATTACACTACACTACAATAAAAAATAAAATTCACTACAGTGAACAAAATCTCTGAACTCTAAATTAATACAAAGAGCAAAATAATATTGTGTGTGTTACCATATAAATTTATTTCATTAGCATATTTAATTAACTACCAATGACAGCGTACAAACAACCACAACAGTTGGTTCAAATTCTCAGTGTACTGAAATAAATTAAAATTGGTTAAAATATCGGCTGTAAACAATTAAACATTGGCCGTGACTGTCTACGCATTAATTAAAAGCAACATGGAGGTATAAAACCAATAGAACAGAATATACAAGCGTTTATATATGCGTTTTCTCAAACTCGAACCAATAACAACAGGCATCTCTTAACATGTCTGTCATTATTCGACAGCCTCTGTGGTGGTCATAACCCGAAGGCAGTTGATCGTTAGGCGTAAAATTTTTGAAGTTTGAAGAGAAAATCCAAGTTACCCGGACTTGCATGACCGAATGACGTAAATTATTAATGGCTTTTTAAATCATTGATTAGAATTTTTCAAAAATATGATAACTTCATAACATAACAATGAAACTATTTTCATGAGGATTTTGGCGGCAAAACGAAAACGATCGCGTCACCGCATTGTATTATTTTCCCAAACTTGTGTTATTTTCAGTGTTAGTGCATAAAATTGGTGGCGTTTTATTCGTTAAGTGCTGTATTACAGGCATGAGTGTGGGAAAGTGGTATAATGATGGTGATACGTTTCTTTTCGTGTGGTTTCCATAACTCCATAGAAGCTTCTGGTAAAGTTGTTACCACTTTACTGGGAGTATGACTTGACTAGATTTGACTATGACTTGACTTGACTTGACATATATATTAACGAGAAATTATCAATTACTTACACTGGCTAAATATACAAAAGTGTGGAGCCATAACAAAACAAAAAAAAACTATTTTCGTTGTTATGTCGAGTCTAAAAAATAAATCAGTTAAGTATTTATTAATATATTTCTATAAATCAGTTTAAGTATCGATTTGCTTATCCATTACCTCTTGATGTACAACAAAGCCGCAAGCTTATATTTTTGATTATTTAGTTACACGAAGTAACCGAAAAGTATCCGAGTCATGGCAAATTGGGAAACTATTTCTAACAAAGTACTCTACTACCCTGATTAGTACGAAACTACGTTAGAATACCAAAGTACATAGCGACAAAGTTTCGAAACAACTAAGTAGGAACCAATTAGTAAAAACTTAGCGTAACCACGCCTGTTTACCCCAAAAAAGACTTCGCGATGGAAACCTACATATAGGTTTTAAGGTATTTGCGTATTAATTACATCATAGATTTATAGGAAAATATAAGGTTTTTTTTGTTTGATTATTTGTTGTTCGAGAGTCAGTATTATAATATAATATTTGTGGGCATTTCACACAGCGCCATCTAGCCCCAAACTAAGCAAAGTTAGTACTATGGGAACCAGATAGCTCATACAGTATTGTGATACTTTTTTCTTCGTAGTTCCCTCATAATTTCTAGACACAAGGAATCCTAGTTAGGGTCCAGAATCTATGTATGTGATCGTTGGGCGTTATTATTATACTTCAATTTTAGTTATATTTACGACTATAAGATTTAACGGCACTATTTCAGTACTAGTTTTATCCTTTTAATTTTTTTTAAGTAATTGATATTGTTGACCGTATGGAAAATGATAAATAACAAGTGGTTTGTGGCCAAAGGTTTTATAGAGTTACTTGATTTTATCATGTTCAAAATGTTGCTCCACAAAAGTTATTCCGGTGAGGATGCACCATTACAAATATAAATGAAATAGCCACAGTATTCGAAACAGCTAAATTAGGATTACGATTTCCAAACCCATTAAAACATGGCCAAAGGTTTTATAAAGTTACTTGATATTACGTTTAAAATGTTGCTCCACAAAAGTTACTTCGGTGTGGATGCTCCGTTACAAATGTACATGAAATAGCTAAAGTATTCTAAACAGCTAAATTAACATTACGAATTCGAAACCTCTTACATGTTAAAAAAAAACACTATTTTATCACTAATAGAAAAAAAATAGGCTTCAAGGGTTTGACTAGTTTTGATGTAAAATTGGCAAGAACACGAATAATTTAGCTAAAGGATTATCCTATATTGTTTGATTTCTGACCAGGACTGTAAACAAGAAAATCTGGGGAATACTTCCAGCTGTACAAACGTAGACGGATAATAGCGTTAAAAGCCCGGCACATAGGCCTCCGTCACGCACCGCGGCTGAAGTTTCAATATTCTTAATGGACGGTAGCGTGCGTCAGACACTTCATCGGTCCGGTTTAGAGGTTTACTTACTGGATCCGATCCGATTGAGTCCAACAAGTAAACAAACGCATAATGATTTTCTTATTTACACTTTAAGATATGAGAACTCGTGTCTGACATAGTCGCTTAGCGACTCAAAGCCCCAAAAATAGAATACTAATAAAAGATATGAGAACATTTTGCCAACTTTTCATTTTGTATCCTTATTTTCTATAACGATATTTTGATATGACTTGGGGCCAATGGGAAAAAGTGCCATCAAGCCCGGTAACTTAAACTCACCGGGGCGGATGACACACAAGTAGTGTCATCAGCTTCATTATAGTCTGGTGCTTATAATGGGGTGGATGATAAAAACTAGTTTCATCCGGCCCAGTATGTAAAGGTTACGATAATTTAAGGAATTTGCCTAAGATGCAAAAAATAACAAGGTCAGTTTAATTTGAAGTATTTCATTTGTTAAATGAATATATATGATTTAAGTGACCTATGGCACGCATTATATGGTAGCTTCCATTCAGATATGAGAACAAAATATGTATTTGGAAACTGATTTACCACAACCTCAGATTCGGGGTGAAACGGTATTTGGCCATTCCGGAGGCGTCATCGTGTCGGTCCGGCGGATGCGACCCTGACGTCACATGCGAATGTCAATACCATCGTAATCCAACACGAATTGGTTTCGTGCTGGTAATCGGGTAAGTATGGGTCATTGTGTACTTGTAGCAAGGTGCCTTCTGATAAATTATATGAGGGTGGAAGCAAATCGGTCCTGTAAATTATAAGCTAATGATGTAAAAAGTATCTTAGTACCCAATGTTTTTGTCAAATATTTAACTAAAGTTTGCTGATGACTGGCGCCGCGGCAAACTTCTCCCCTTTTTTGGGAAAATGTATCAAAATCTTTAATCAAAAATCGTCGACGACTAAAACATACCATGATCTCGTAGAACCTTTATACCAAGTTTCATCAAGATTGATTTAATACGACCTGTACGTGACTACGTACATCCGGACAGATGAAAGAAAATTTCGCGAGCTGAAGCAGAGACTTTCGCTCGCTTCGCTTGGTCAATTAAGTAGCATGTCAATAAACTGTGTTATCCTTCAAAATCATCTTTTCACTGTTTTGGCAACATTTCCTACTAGTAGGTATTAAGGTAATAAATAAACAATAAATAACGTCTAACGATCTATTACACAGATCCTGGGCTCTAGGATTCCCAGTACCTAGAGACCCGGAAACTACGAGGCCCATGGTCCCATAACACCCGAACACAGAACAAGTATTTGCACTTTTTTTCTGTACACAAATACTTGTCCTGCTGAGGGAATCAAACTCGCCGTCTTCTGGTTATGAGCCAACCGGCTCAAACACCACACCGCAGAGGCTGTGAAACTTACGGTGTGTACGGATATATTGAAAAAATCTAATAATGAAAAAGAAAACTTTTCAAATAAGCATCAAGTTATTTATTGATTAGAATGAGATTAAACTTCACCCACCATTGGGTTCGGCGGTATTGTCTTGATTTTTCGCATGAAAAGACTACCCTACCCTTGTAATCCTCTCAACTTGTTAAAACAACTTTACTTTCATTCAATTTTGTTGAAATTAGCTTGTTCTTGGTTCTATTTTTGTATGGATTTAGTTCACTTTATTATTGCTATTAAGATCATACCTATTTAGAACGATTACGAAATGACAATCCCGTGGAAATTATATAAGCATCCTATATTTTCTGAAACTACCTTCATTTATTTTTTGGGTATAGTATTTTGTTATCATCGTTGGACAACGGCGAATAGTTTAATCAGGTGTGCGGAGCGTTGCATGTCAGCTATTTACTGGTTGGCTGGATGACTAATCTACGCAACGTTGAGGCAGAATTAGCACTCACAAACGGTCAATATCGACACGCTATGGTTGAGGTTTGTCCCATGCTCTGATGTTCAACCGACTTCAAAAAATGAGAAGGTTCTCAATTCTACTGTATTTTTAAATTTTTATATTATGTTTGTTACAGAACTTTCGACTGTATTAAACGATTTTGAAGATTTTTTTTGTTTAAAAGCTTGTGCTTTTCGTGTGGTCCCATTTCAATTAGTCCAATCTGATAATCTCTATATATCTGATTTCTCATTCATGAGAAAACCATATAAATCTGAAGTCAATTTTTTACGCTTTGCGTTTGTTAATTATAGTAAACGTTGGTGAGAAAAATATAGTGCAAATAATCAAAATAATGTGGCTAAGCCACCTATTTCAACGGTAAGTGAAATCTACCCATATCTAACTAGACAATCTATATTTAAGCAGCGTTGCACTACCCTGCAAAAATTTCCATGTTACACCCAGGTTAACTGGAAGATATTGCTCTCTAGCATTAAGTTCGCCTTTGTACCTACATTTGTTATTTGTGCTATAAAGCATTTTCTATCTATCTATTGAAAATATCGAGATTCGGTCGTGCATAGGGCTAGTGACTGATGATGTATACTTTGATACGAGAACCGCAAGAAAAATGGCTCAAACAACTCGTTCGATATAAATTTCCCAAGTGATTGACAAAGAAAAACGATCTCTCACCCAATGCCAAGAATGAATAAAATTGCCGATTTTTCTAAAAGAAAATTCGGATTCATAAAGTGGTCGAACGTATTACTAACTCCGGTATTGCCCTTGAGACTTTGGGAATGTAGATAGTCAGTTTAATGTATTTGTATGTTTGAGTAGAGAATGGAAAGCACTGAGATATTGTTACAAACTTTGATAAAATACATTCCATAAAGGTGGTACACGTGAACAACAAACAAAAACGACGGTGAGGCATAATTAGATCTATGTGAAAAAGATACTAAAAAACTGCTCAAACTTGTTAAGCGCTTCAAATGGACCAGTTAATACCTATAATTTTGATCGAACGTCAATTGGTAAGTTCGTTTGATCATCAATTTTTGTTTTTATTTGGGTGATTTGGATAGTTTTTCCTTTTCAATCAGTACTACCCTATTACTTGGTACTACCACTCGTTTCACACTACACAATAGTAGTCTAAAAGAATATATGCTAGTTACATTAAGTTCGCCTGTGTACACGTTTTATTCTTGTGCAATAACGTATTTCTAACTATCTTTTTAAAGGAAGCCTGAGCAAGGAATCTGAGTTGGAAAAAGCCGTATCAACTCATTTTGTAAGATGTAAATTAAAAAATGGTTCTCTTAATTAAAAACATTTCAATATAAGCTCCTATTTCATACAATGGAATTGAAGATAGGCGTCCATTGTTCGACAACCCGTCGCTTTTGAAGAGAGCAGTTTTGATCGAGGGCCATTCTGGTTTGATTCCCTTTATCAGGCGGGCACATTCATGTAACCCCTCTATTGTGAATAGCCATTTTCAGAATAATTGGAACATCGTTCAATACAACACAATTATTCTATAAATATATATATAGCTCGGCAAATTGACGTGGCTGTGGTTTAGAAGCTAATGGAGTTTATATCGAAGAATTTCTTAGACCTTAATTGTAATATTAATTGTAATATTAATCTGTGTTTACAAAGATCGGTGTGAATATCAAAAGCCAATATTACATTGTAAAATAAAACGTGTGTGTGACCACACGACTGAAGTAAAACTTCTTTAGCTCCATCTATCGGCCGGTATAACTTTGTTATTGCTTTTTTTCCTCTTTCGAAGTTTTAGCTTTATTAATGTTAATATCGCCATATTGGCAATTGAAGGGGTGAGAACAAAAAGGGTTTATCTGATTTTTTTTCACAAAATGACTTATGGGTATCGTTGGATTCAGCGTGAAATTGTCTTCAATAATACATTCTCAAAATACCGAAATGAGGCTTAAATCTCGAGATTTTGAGTCTAAAAACCGTTTATCTCTCACAGGAATACAGTTCGCTTAGCATATAAACTTTATAATATTTATTTTATTATATTATATTTTTACAGTAACTGTATGAATTAGTACTATATTTAGTATTTTAAAATAGAATTAAAACATTTCATGCAACTGAAATTTACATAAACCTTTTCTATTACCTTATAAGCACTCATACATTAAAATGACGCCGTTGACGTTTAAAGTCAATTTTCTCGAAACTGACAAATTGTCAGTTAAACCCTTTTTATTCTCAACCCTTCAATTGTAAATTGTCATTTACCAAAAATTTTTTTTTTATTCCTAGAATGCACAATGACACTGCTAATATTACAATCTAGCCAACTGTTTGAATAATGAGTAATTTGAATTGAACCTAAACTTTTACAATCGAATTATCTAAGAATGTGTCCAATAACACGTTTTTTATTGTCTCTATTAAGGCGAAGACA
The DNA here is from genome assembly GCA_905220475.3 of Ennomos fuscantarius. Classification (NCBI taxonomy): domain Eukaryota; kingdom Metazoa; phylum Arthropoda; class Insecta; order Lepidoptera; family Geometridae; genus Ennomos; species Ennomos fuscantarius. The sequence continues at coordinate 12,664,505 of HG992029.1, forward strand.
CATTGTTCTTGTTTTCTTTTTAGGTAGCACTTATTTTCACTGCACTACATTATACTAACACTTAATAAACTATGCCATTACACTAATTCAAATGATTTTGTTCTTTTCAATCTCACTTACTTACCAAACATGCCAACATTAAAATACAAGTTTAAAGTAATTTTTAACTTTATTATGTTGACAATGGAAATCTACGTTAAGCAACAACTTTCAACTTCCGTTCGCCTTGTTACGCATTTACCAGCTTTCTCCCCAAGTCAAGCGTGGGTAAATATGTTTTATTTAAATAAGTCACTTTGATCATCTTCGTTTGTTTTTCCATTGACGTCAACTGTCAATTGTTTTTAAAGCAGTATCTAATTTTAAATTCAATTGAGTATCTCGGGGTGTTATTGGCTGAAATCAATTCTCTTCTTGCAGGTTAATGGAAGAAAAATGTTTATTCATGGTTACTGCAATATCGCTGTTTATGCAGGCAGGTCACAAAGCTGGTTTGCCTAAGCTTGGGAGTGCAGTTCTTGACGGAATTTACAATTCAGATTGCACCTTTATTGTTGGACAAAACGAAGGAAAGCTGCGGACGCTGACAATGCAATGTTGATTTAATAGGAGCTTTGAAAGTACACTGAAAGAACTCGAGGCAATTTGTTTGGAAGTTATTCGATTAAACTCTACTGTTAATCAAAATATTCTTTATCCGGATTGGAATATAGTTAAAATTTGTCTTCTTAGTATTCCGCCAGTCGTTCTCTGGTTGCGATCAAAGAACTTAAATGCCTTGTAAATCTTTAAAGAAGCTGACGTCATTACAGCCTGATGTGAGGTACTTACGAATAAAATCTAGACAAAAGCCTTTTCAGTCCTCTTGCTCAAAAAGTCCATCATAGTAGCTAACCAGGGTGGAACATTATCCTGTAAAAGTAATTGGACATACATTTTGCATGAAATAACTTGAGTACTTTTTTACAGGTTAAATGAAAATTAAAAATTATGCATTAGCAAAACTTAATCTTAAAAGCCGCTACCAGTAGGCAACGTACCCAAAATGCTGGCGGCATTGCCCCGTTGAATGGCAATGCTTAGTCTTTGGGCTAAATAAAAACCAGCATTTTCGTCACGTGTTGCCTCGATCAGTCGTTCTGAAAGTTCTTTATATTTTTTTTTTTTGTCTTTTTTTTTTATTTTTTTTTTTTATAAATTTGTCTTTGCGTTAGTGACAGGAAATGATTCAAGTATAGATTCACTGTACTACTGTACTGTACATGCCTAAAGATTTTGGTTACGTATATTGTAGAGAATGTCTCTCGTTTTCTTCAGCTAATTAATATTTTTGGCAGCGAACGAATGTAAGGATCATCTATTTCTGGTCATATCTACTTAATTATGAATGGAATTTATTAGGCTCACTTGCGTGTTATCTGGATTAACTAATCCCGGTATAAGCGAAATCAGAACTGGCTCAAGGAATCTTATTAAATAACAGAAAAACTTATCATATCGTGAGGTGGTGTATATATTTAGGAATAAATCTTTGACAAATTCCTTAACTAGATATTAATAGACATAAATCCTTGACTGTAGACAGTCATTACCGTTTTAAAAATACTTATTTCTTGTTTAATAACTCTAAGGAGACGTGTCGCCTAATTAGTCCTTTAGCTTATTTTATGCCGTAAAATTTGAAGGCTTAATTTATAATAAACCTGGGTTAAAATAACGGGATAAATGGCTAATCTGTTGATATCCTAAAATAAACTAAAGGATTAATCCAGGATCAATTATTTATGTACCAATTTTACTGACTAAACTTTCATTTTTCCTGTATCCCATGTTGAACGTGGCAATAAACAAATCTGTGTGAAAAAACCCATTAAAAATCAAATAAGCCATTTTGGAATGAAGACCACAATAATAAACAAACATACAAACTAACATATAACGATTCATACACAAACCTAATTATTTTAGCTGTACATAATAAGTATATGGTTTCCCTTTTTTAGGGATGGCATATAGATAATAGTATAGGCTTAATCACGGATTAATCAACAGTGCCTAATCATCCGTGGAAATTAAGATTAGGGAATGAATTGGAGAAGGTCAATTGTATCGATAGAAGTTGTAGGCTGCGATTTATATAGAAACTAAGAATTATTAGATACGTAGATACATTGTGTAGGTATGTAGGTACTCAGCTAAAATTAAGTTAGAGTTGGAGACATTTTGTCAGTTCCCTGAGCAAATACGGATGTAATGTTCTTGAAGTTGATTGCTCTTAGTATTCTGCCAAGAATCGAGCCCTGAGAAAAAGCTGATCCAATTTACCAAACATTGAATGTAGGCAGACAAATATGCTCGTACTTGGTTACAGCGCGCAAACCTTTCTATTTATTTCCGTTAAGTCAGCGAGTGGAAAGGGAATGGAGGTGAAATCTATTTGTGTAAATCAAGTATGGACGTGTAATTTTTTGCGCTGTAGATATATTAGGTCTTTACCTATGAAATTGCCGTTTTGTTTGAAAAAAGTTAAAGTTTTTTTTTTTCGAACTTATTTATTTATTTTATTCAAAGTAATCACCCCTGCAATCAATGCATCTTTGCCAACGCTGTGGCAGTTTATGGATGCCCTTCTTGAAAAAATCAGCTGGACGGGAGACAACAAACTCTTCAAGGGCGTTTTGTACTGCCTCTCGGGAATTGAATTTTTTTCCCGCTAAAAAGTAGTCCAAATTGTGGAAAAAGTAATAGTCGGTAGGCGCAAGATCTGGTGAGTATGGCGGATGAGGGAGAGCTTCCAAACCCAACTCATGCAGCTTAGAGACGGTCTGTTGTGCAGTATGGGGTCGCGCGTTGTCGTGAAGTAGCAGTGGAGACGACCGATTGACCAAAGCTGGTTGCAGACGTGCGAGTTTCGCCATCATTGTGGTCAGTTCTTCAATGTACACATCTGCAGTAATGCTCTCGCCGTTTTGTAAAAAGCTATGATGAATCACACCAGCACTAGACCACCAAACTGTGACCATCACCTTTCTAGGGGTCATTTTTCGTTTTGCACATTGCTTTGGTACCGAACCAGGATCTAACCAACTTGCTGAGCGCTTTCGATTGTCAAAAAGAATCCATTTTTCGTCGCACGTAACAATTCGGTTCAAAATTCCTTCATTTCTGTGCCTGTTAAGCAGCGCAAGGCAAGTCTCGACGCGTACGTTGCGCTGGCGATCGTTAAGTTCGTGGGGCACCCATCTATCAAGCTTTTTTATCTTGCCAATCTGTTGCAAATGGACCAATATTGTTTTGATGCTAACATCAAAAGCTGCTGCCAGCTCAGCTGTAGATTGAGATTCATCAGCTTCCACAATCGCCTTTAATTCATCATTGTTGACCAAATTTTCCGGACGACCACGAGGTTCATTTTTCAAGTCAAAATTCCCAGAACGGAACCGAGCAAACCAATAACGGGTTGTACGTTCGTTTGTACAGTTCTCTCCGTAAACGTCGTTGATGTTACGTGTCGTTTGTGCCGCGTCGGTGCCACGACGGAACTCATATTCCATAATTACACGAAATTTCAAAGTATCCATTATGAGGAAAAATGTTGAAATGTAATGAAAATACAACGCTAATCAATAAACAAAATACTTATATTGTAAATAGAATGTCATATTTTTAAAACAAAGTTAATTTGAATTTAGAATTCATAGCCAATCAAAACTTTTTTTTGTTTGAAAAAGTCTGTACTGCAATACGGCAATTTCATAGGTAAAGACCTATTATTATTTTTCCGATGACTGTTTATTTTATATCGTACATAATTATGAAGATCTCTAGGGCTCATATCCCACCATCGCTTACCACCACCAGGTCGACGTTAATATATAACGACACATTTTTATTTGTGAATTGCTTGTAAGTTGATTATTTAATAAAACTCAAAGCTCAACCAATCAATCAATTTATTACAAATAGGCTGATTTTAGCACTTTTGCGAGTCAAACATTGTTGCCTGACTAGCCATTCAAAACCGATTTGTAAACAACTATATTCTATATTCTAACTAGGTTGAAGGAATTTCAACCATATATGTATGCCGTATTTTTGTGCGTCTAGTAGTCTGATGAAAGAAAGGAGATGGGGGATTTAGATCGTGTTATTCCTTCGCACACTTTCCAAAGTACAGTCTACAAAACGATAAGCCAGTTAACGTCGGTGGTCCAAGCTCTCAAGCTTAGCTTCCACCAACGCATCGTCACCGATGAACCTTTTAGCCCGTCTCTGAATGGATTCCAATGCTGTTAAAGCCAAGCTAAGTTGTGGTATTATTTATTATGTATATGTAAGTATTGCCAGAAAGCGATCGCTTAATACTGTAAGAATATCATATTAATTTTTTGGAGTATGTGGCATATGATTACAGCCATCCTTTGAACATCACTATGAATGTTTTCAATACCTTAAAATATAGTTCGCTTTTACTCCATCTTTGATCCCACCATCGCTTGCCACCACCAGGTCGACGTTAATATATAACGGCAAATTTTTATTTTTAAATTGCTTGTAAGTTGATTATTTAATAAAAACTAAGTTCAACCAATTTACTACAAATAGGCTGATTTTAGCACTTTTACGAGTCAAACATTGTTCTGAGTATATAATAATAATATTAATAACGCCCAACGATCACATACATAGATCCTGTCCTGTGTGATACATAGTCAGATCCTGGACCCTAACTAGGATTCCCTGTGTCTAGGGGCCCAGGAACTACGAGGACCATGGTCCCACAACACCCAGACTCAGAACAAGTATTTGCACTTTTTTTTTCTGTGCACAAAATACTTGTCCTGCCACGGGAATCGAACCCGCCGGGTTATGAGCCGACCTGCTCAACCACCACACCACAGAGGCTGTCATATAAAATATATATATATAAGTGTATGTAAAATTATAAAGTGCTTAATGTTAAATATAGTAACCCTATAAATATAAATGGGTTTTAAAAAAAATCTTTGTCGCTACTGGTGCAAGCGTTCCGGCACAATGCAGAAAAGAAAACTTTTAGAGAATTACATTATAATAAACTAGCGGCCCGTTCCGGCTTCGCACGGGTGTAAAATATATAGCCTATGTCATTCACTGAACCAACGCGCTATTTATAGGCACGCTCCCGCACCGCCGACCCATAAGGATAAATGCTGTATTGGTTAAAATCGCTTCGAAAATTAGCCATTATTTGTCGTAAAAAGTAAACGACAAAAAAATGTTATTCTGGGATATCCATACCATAGCGGAGTTTTCTGTAGACTTTTTCAATGTGTACAATACTTAGTGCATTAATAATAATAATATGTGTGGACATCTCACACAACGCCATCTAGCCCCAAACTAAGCAAAGCTTGTACTATGGGAACCAGATAACTGATACAATACTTAGATTAAATTTGATAAATCTCGTAGGGTTCAGAATGCGTTTGCAATATAAGCGGAAAAAATTTAATTATTTACGACATCACATTAGAAACCTCAAAAATAACAGTATTTCTCCATTATTTAATGTGAATGTTATTATACATATAAACCTTCCTCTTCAATCACTCTATCTATTGAAAAAAAACCGCATCAAAATCCGTTGCGTAGTTTTAAAGATTTAAGCATACATAGGGACAGAGAAAGCGACTTTATTTTATACTAGTTGCACCCCGCGGTTTCACCCGCGGATAACAAGTATTTTAATTATTTGCTCATCCCGCGGGAAAATTTCACTTTTCTGGGATCAAATGTAGCCTATACGTTAATCCAGCTATCTTGGTGCCGAATTTCATCCAAATCCATTCAGCCGTTTGAGCGTGAAGGAGTAACAAACATACACACGTACACACAAACACACATACAAACTTTCACCTTTATAATATTAGTGTGACTATGTAGTGATGATAAATATTGAATACTTTGTATATAACAATGTCATGAGAGATAAAAATATTGTATTGTATATTTTTTAGAACGTGATTTCTCACTCGGGTTTTAGTTTGTACTTATTTTGATACCTAAACCTTTCCTCCCTTTCGAACCGAAGCTAAAAGTGCTCACTTAAATGGCCGCTCATAATACCAGCAAAGTCTCTGGTTTCGACCCTCTCCACGCAAAAGCTTGCAAACAAATTTTCCGTAGGAGAGGATTACATTTCAACCCTAATCTACAGCTAGCGCTCTGAAGCCATACAAGTCGACTTTATTTTCCTTCTCAACATTTATTTGGGTGTAAATGGTGATACAAACTTTTGTAAGAGAATATTTTATGAATCTCACATATCACTTTAAATCTCTTTTTTGTTTATTTGTTACGAATATCTGTGTTATTAATAATAATATTAATAACAAACTAAACCCAACTAGGATTCCCTGTATCTAGGGACCCAGGAACTACGAGGACCATGGTCCCACAACATCCAGACTCAAAACAAGTATTTCCGCTTGTCAATACCTAAATGGTTTGACAGATAATTTAACTTTATGTAGTGTATAATATATAGTCGCTTGTATGATATATAGCCAGGACATCACACATCATATTGCTTAGCTAAACGTTTTTATAATCTATGCTTACGTACTATTGTGCTGCGTGCTGTTCTACCTACGTTTTTCTATCTTTACATATATTTATATTACTTGAATATTTTACTTTAAAAATTTGCAGTATGGACTTCTAATAGAACATTTCAAAACAAGAAAAAGTTTGTAAGTATGAACAATATACGGGTCTTAATGAGAGGTCGTTAGAGTTCCGTAGCACCACCAATGAAATTATATTCTTCATAACCATTTAAATATTGTCCATGTATTTCAAAACGAAATAACAAACAAAAGGCTTAAGGTCTAATCTAATTTAAAATACACAACATACAATGAGCCTTGAATAAAATTAATGAGTGTTTGGGGATTTATAATAATGTTCGTAAGCAACTGGTTTCTAGCGAGCGGACCAGTACTTCACTGTGACAAGCAAGCTACTCTTTATTGCGCAATTTGTAGGATTAATACATTCTTTTCGTAATGTAATAAACTACAGAAGAAAACATCGTATTTGGAATGCGCAAAACAAAATATTTCTAATGTGCGAAAATCTTGAAATGATTGGAAGGAAAACTGGTCGGAGTAATGGCGACTTTTTAATTGACGTGAGTTTAGCCGTTATTTTCTTAAAAAATATGTCAACTCACGATAGTTTTCAAATTAAAATCTTGAAATGATCGCACAGTCGATTGAATAGTGATTTGTTTACCAGACTGTGCTGTGCCACTGCGCACGTCATCCTGAGGCGTCATGCAAATCTTTATATTTTTGAGCTCAGAGTGACACTGCAACTATTATGGGCGGTCGTATCGCTTGACATTAGGTGAATGATTAACTTGGCATGTTATTCTTTAACATAAAAACCCACTTGGACCCAGTAGCTCGGTTGTTCCATGATGGAGCTATTTTTTTTGTCCTCTCTGTTGCTTCATAGAGCTGTAATGTATTATTACATACCTAATAAATCTAGTCTTATGAGATCCTTCAAACGAATAAAGCATTTACTCACGACAATACTATAATTACTCACGATAGTTCCAAGATCCATAAGCTGGAATATTTTTTACACAAAATTATTATAAAATTTGAATTCTGAGCCAAAAAAAAATGTAGATTTGAATGACCAGTACTCTATAATGAAAATTTCATAGGTAAACACCTTAGTTAGTCGATGAGCCAAGCCATGAAACCTTATGGCTGCTTAAACATTCATAAAAACTTTAAAAATAATAATAACTACATTGCACTAGTTTAAAAACTTCAACATTTTCGATAGCTCAGTTGGTAGTAGCCCTGCTTTCTGAACCGTGGGTTGTAGGTTAGATTACCTTTGACCTATGACCAACATTTATGTGATGAAAATCAATGTTTGTTCTGTGTCTGGGTGTTATATCTATGTATGTATTTACAAACAAAACGTATCTAAGTATCGAATCAGTTATCTGGTTCCCATAGTATAAGCTTTGCTAATTTTCGGGCTAGATGGCGCTGTGTGAAATTAATACAAATATTTATTTATTTATTTTGGAGCATCCTTGAAGATGAAGTTAAAGGGGCCCTTGATATAGTTGAGTGAGGTTTGTTCTACCTTCGGTGGAGGTCCAAACCATTCAATTTGGAAGTTTTCCACTAGTCTGGCTGTGAACGTTTCCATTTCTAGCTCTGCAATGCGACGACCTGAAAGCGCAGAATAAATAATAGTCAGTGCGTCTCTCAAGACTTGTAGAAAAAGAAAACTTAACTTAAGGAAGCTTAACATGGAATGAATTTCTAAGTTTAAAGAAATGACAAAAGCATAGGAAATAAATGCGTAAGTACATTGATCACTTTGTTACACAAAAATAACCACAAAATAGAATTACAGATGGACATAACTGTAAATGAAATAGGTTTTTATATATTTGACCTATTGACCTTTCATTCATATCTTCAGAACCACAGACTATAAAGTGATACCATTCAGAATCATGTCTCGTTAACGCCACCTAATGGATTTGACTGTAAAAAAATATCCTATTCATCTCATTTTTCTATCATACTTGCCTATACAACTTCGTACTCCAAACCCAAACGGGTTATATGCAAATGGATGGGAACGTCTATAGTGCAACGGATCGTCCTTCTCTACAAGCCATCGCTCTGGAAGGTACTCCTTGGATCGGGGGAAGTTTTCTTCCATCAGAGACATATTTTGGTGGACAAAAGCGACTTGCATCTGAAATCAAAAGCGTGATTTTAATTACCCTACCTTCTGAATTTGAAATTGTATTATTAACCTGTACCCAGTCATGTCATAGGTCGTATCACCTATGTATAAAATAAAACAAAAGTAACTCGGGTTAACGCCAATAGTGTGGTTTAATAAGACTTGTAGGACCTAGACATCTCTGCTGGGCGATCACGTAACTCGATTGCAACCGATATAAATACAAATTTGTAAAGATTTGACAGTTCAAATACGCAGATTATGTGCATAGTTAGTATGGAAATTTCTCCTGTTGCATTGCAATCAAAGTTTCGTAATCATCCCCCCCCTCGTCCAAGTAAATTTGAATAAATCATACTCGGGGTAAGTTGTTTTAAAAATGCTCTGAAAACCAATTAAATTCGAATTGCGAGGGTATGAAAACCTTAACCTCATACTTGGTAGCATAGCACACCGTCATAAACCAAATGCTTGCGTGTAATAATAGTAGTGTACAAAGCCATCTAATTTAGTTCGTGCGCACTAATAATGTTTTATCACTCTTGAGCTTATACACAGCTGCGAAGCTCGCACTTATCCCTATATGACGTACCTACTGAAACACGTTTGGTTCTACAGAGATAAGTGTAAGAAGAAGTGTGTGTGTACCAACTATGATTAATTCATATTCACTCAGTCGTTGCAGAGATGTCTCATTTTAAATATTCACACTCACAAACTTTCACAAAATGCTGGGTTAACTAAAAATGACCACCCATGTAGTTTTGTCCACAGCTTATTTCTTTTCTTTTCTTTACTTGAATATGGATTTCAGACGTCCATTGGCTAGTTTCATACGATATCTTTTATAAACTAACGAGCTCCTCTTTATTATTATAAGTGTCATGGTTACATTTTCAACTATATCGTATAACTGATAAGAAACTTTTATTAAAGTATAGATCTCCGAAGCGACGTCTGTTTACTGCTGTCACATTATAGCATTAGATACTTACATTAGGTGGTATCTTATATCCCAATAAGTTATATTCTTTAGTAGTAACTCTCATATTCCCGGAGACAATTGGCATCATCCGTAAAGACTCCTTCAGGCAAGCCCGTAGGTAAGGTTTCTTTTCAGCATTTGATCGCAACTCATTTCTGAGCTTAATCTGTTTTTCTGGATTCATAGCAAGCAAATAAAGCGTCGCTGCTACCGTGTTGGATGCCTTCAAAAATACAATGAAAGTGGTACATATGTGTAAAAGAGACGCAGATTGATTATCAGTATTTGGCACCAGTCACTTTATTTCAAACTTTATTGGACCTACTTTTTCTCGTCTCGTCTTCGTGAAAGAAGGTCCATGTCTCTCTATAGATTGATGAAATTAATGACTTTCGCTAGCTTGGATTATAAATAGTTTTAATAATACACTCACTGTATCAACACCAGCAAAAAGCATGTCAGAAGCCATTACGTGGGCAAAGTCTTCGTTTATATCCAAAAGTTTTTCTAATATACCCTTTTCATCATCTGACTTACTCTTCGTTTTGAGTTCTTTCATAGCTTGGCTGATAAAATGTTTTGAGATCCTGGAAATACTTCCTAAAGTTAGAAAACTTACATTTCTACGTAACAAAGTGATTTTTTTTCCCTTAGATTGGCTTGCATTTTTCCACTGTTACCGGATGGTAAGTGACGAAGTGATCGACGATGAAACATGCTTGCCTAGAAGATTTTCCGGTTCACTCTTGTCTTGAAAACTCTTACGTTATACTCCGTTTTGCGGTAAAGACAGGACTGGGACGCATTGAATTTTAATAAATTGGCATTGCCCTATTCGAAAGCTGCCTGTAAAACTGAATTCAAGTGCCCAATTTTTGTTATAGTTAATAGTTTGTCTTAACAAGCCATGATTCGGGCGCTTGAATCCATTGCCGATCATTGTCCATCATATCTAGTCTCTCAGGAGACTCCTGAGAGACTGGATATGATGGATCTGAGGGTGGGAGGGAGCATTGATTGCCATTTGATCTGACGAGCAGTATCAATAGATACTCGTATCGACCGATCCCTTAAGAAGTCCGATACTCATACACGTAGTCCGATGGGTAAGCTGTATGACGGATCTTGCTGTCAGGCTGGCTGTCGTGTCAAATCCTATCAAAGTTTTCGAGACATCCGGGGAAACGATGAGCGCTTCGCCGTAGGTCTCAATGGCCTCACTCTAAATTTTGGCGGAATTAAATTGCTGGTCTCTGAGAAGATTAGCTTCAAGGTATGCCAGGAGCCTATTGTTCAGCACACGTTCCATAGTCTTGCAGAGTATGGACGTGACTGAAATTGACCTGTAGTTGGCATGGTCAGCACGACTACCTTTCTTTGGCATGGGTTACACGTTAGCAATCTTCCAAAATTTCGGCACTTTACCAGTGTCCATAAAAAAAGGTATAGAGGTATTTCGCCAGCAGTATTCAGCAGTGAATTTTCCGAGAAAAAGTAGCAAACCAGGAAGTTTTCTATATTTATTAGCCTACACTGCTAAGTTATGGCTCGTATCCCATCTTGTTTTAGAAGTAGAGGCAGTGAGAGGTGACAGAAATTGGCTTCGATTCGCTTAAAATAATGCAGACAATACCAAATAAGTAAGCACGTATTTTTGACCGAGTTATGTTAAGATGAAGTATTGACTTACTTTTCTTGTTGCGCATAAAGCGCCATAGCTCTCTTGAAGTTTGGAGTAGAAATTAACTTCCACACACTGGGCTTAAAGTCTAGTTTATCAGCTAGAATGAAGAGCTCATGAATACACTCAATAAGATTCCTGGCAGGAGAATCTGCGGGAAGATTAGGGTCTAGACAGCCTAGTCTGCACCCAAGAGCCACAACTCCAATAGATTCAAGAGACCACAAGTTCATTTCTTGGTCGAATTTCCCCTTCAACATATTTTTTTCGTCTCTCTGAGATTTCATTCTGAAAAGTTCAGGTATACGTTTTAAGTACTTATATGAAGTCGACGGTAAACCACGCCACGCCACTTTACCGAGTGTTTTTTTTTCGTTTGTTTCCTAATATAGGTTGGATAAAATCATGATTATTGTAATTGCTATTGTATTTTATATTCTCTCTCTCTAAATAGTTAACAGTTAGTTAAACAGCATATTCTTCAGGAGACTTTTACTTAGTACATTTCAAATATATTTCTTTGCTTAAATTTGTCAAGGGGAACAATACTGTTTAGACGATACTTAAAGTCAATTTTCATACAGTACCTTTTAATCATGTCCATTGCTACCTCGTCTATGACTTTGGTGTAAAGTTTGATAGTTTTTGGTTGAAGTAACACTGGATTTACTGTATAACGTAATTCCTTCCACTCAGCACCGTGGCTGAAAATATTTAACGATAAACAATATTTTCATACTTTGATTGCTCAGCTTGAAATTGATACTTAAATTTAAATGTGATTAACAATGAGAATTGGCTTCAGGAGTTCAGAAGATTTAAAGGACCTCATTATATTCCTGTGCCTTATATGTACAGTTTAACAATATGTATGTTTGTAGGAAACACTGGATGTACACGTTTTACTTACTCGGTGATCAGCCCTGTTGGTTTTCCTTTCTTCACATCTTTTTTTAGGTTTTTTCTATAGTATTCAAGGGTTCGGAATCCTGGTCGTAGTGGCAGCGAATTTTCACCTCGCAGAACCTATAATTTGGTTGCATCGACTTTCACTTTTGTATATAGTAGTGATATGGGTTTGTTATAAAAATGTTCTTTCGTTGTTAAAAAATTAATTATGAGAACATCAAAAAACAGTTTTAATAATCAAAACAATACTATTGTGTTTACCTCAAACTTGTCACATGAAAAGAATGCGTGTTAGCTATACAATCATCAGGTCAGATTAGATAGTATTACCACAATAAACACTGAAATTATCTTTATACACATAAGTATGTTTAACATTTCGATATTTTCTTAATCACACTAATATTATAAAAGCGAAAGTTTGTATGTGTGTTGTGTGTTTGTGTGTATGTGTGTATGTCTGTTACTCCTTCACGCTCAAACGGCTCAATGGATTTGGATGAAATTCGGTACCAAGATAGCTTATACACTGGATTAACATATAGGCTACATTTTATTCCGGAAAAGTGTAATTTTCTCGTGGGATGAGTAAATAATTAATATACTTTTTATCCGCGGGTGAAACCGCGGGGCGTAACTAGTTATCTATATAAATAAATAGGCTTTGCCTGAGTGATAAACTGATTGACAGACAACGTACATTCCAAAGCACACGTAGAGATACAGAAAGTAAAATACTCGTATTACTATTTTATTCATGAGGTTGCATAAAAAGGTTCCATCAGTTTGGCGGCATTTTAGTGAGTTTGTTTAGACTCGGTAGCTTCTGGGAATATGTCGGGAAATGTAGCTTGATAGTTCAGACAGATCTGTAAAGCCCTCTCATATTTTAGGTCTTTTGTCTTCAGCAAATTCCTTCTCAGGCACTCATCGCGCACTCCCAGTACTAGCCTGTCTCTCAACTGACGTTTTAAATCCACAAAGTCACACTTGGCTCCAAGTAAACTGACCACATTTTTTTATTTTATTCATTGCTTCCAATTTTAAATAGATGAATAACATTACTTTATAAAAAAAAATTAAATGATTTTTATACTGACACCTAAGTACCAGGCGTAATTTTTAGATCATTATCGGCCTGAACACATCGACTGCTAAACACAGGCTTCCTACAGAGCTCCACTTTGAGTTTTGAAACCTAAAATCTCTGAAAAGTAACTTTTAGATACGAAAAATATGATGTTTTTGTTTACCTGTGATGAGCTTTCTGCATCAAATAAAAATATAATAGGTTCCATTCCGATGGTGGCCCCTAATTTCACGATAGGTCCATAATCATTGTTCAATTTGCTAGCCAATTCTAAACCATTTAGACCAGCGAGGATACCTGTAAAAATTAAAATTGAGTACTTAGAATTAGTCACTGAACAGCTAATATAATTGACCAGTCAACGTATAGGCCACGTTTATAAACAAAAATTTTGGGTCATTATAACGATTTTATTTTTGTTAAATCATAGTACTAAGTTAAGTTTCGTCCGGTCATTTCGGTTTTTGTTTTATTTTCTTTTTATACAATTTTTATATGATTACTTTGAGACGTCACGTCAGATCATTGGCGACAAAAATGTGCTTTATGTTGATTTTGGGTTTTCACCATGCCTTAACTAAACTCGCGGTCTTTACTCTAGAATTATTTGCATGACCATTTCTCTTAGAAAAACTCTCTTCTTCGATACAAAATACTATTATTGTAATAAATTAATGAATAATTAAATAGTTACCCCCTGGGAAAAAGTGATGCATGAATCCAATGATAGGTAGAGAGCTCGGTCCAGGGATCTCTTTCCATGACTTCAGCGGTTGTGTACTTTCGTTTATTTCAACTTTTTCAGCTGAAGCGGTGGCAGTTACTGGCCTGCGTTAATAATAATTAAGTGATTATGTAAATCATAACTCTTACTTTAAGCTCATGGACTAAAGAAACAATAATTATTTTTATCACGATAAGTAGTAGTCAAATTTTGGATATAATAGTCAGCAGTTGATTGGAATCAAACCAGTTTAATAAAAAGTATTTTATTGAACTGGTTTGATTCAAACCAAACCAAACCAGTTGAATCAAACCAGTTCAATAAAAACTATTTTATTGAACTGGTTTGATTCAAACCAAACCAAACCAGTTGAATCAAACCAGTTCAATAAAAACTATTTTATTGAACTGGTTTGATTCCCATCCAGGACAAACTTTCATAAGATGAGCATTGGTTTTTGTTCTATTTTAGTTGAGTGTTATATTTAATTCTATGTATGCATTTACAAACAAAAAAGTATCCAAGTATTGTGTCAGTTGTCTAGTTCCTATGGTTAACTATATACAAGCTTTGCTTAGTTTGCAGCTAGATGCCACTATGTGAAATGTCCACAAATATTAAATTACTAGTTGCGCCCTGCGGTTTCACCCGCGGATAAAAAGTATTTTAATTATTTGCTCATCCTATGCTCCCTCATCCGGGAGCATTTCACTTTTCCGGGATAAACTGTAGCCTATATGTTAATCCAGTGTATTCAAGTAAAGTTGCCACCACTTTACTAGGAATATGACTTTGACTGACTTGACTATGACTTGACTATGACTTGACTATGACTTGATGACTTCGACTGTGACTTGACACATCGTCGCATCCGCGGAATACTATCCTCATGGCGGTTAGGATGTTTTATTTTTATTGCATTTTTAGAATCCTTTAATGTATTTGCACCTATCTACATCAACAGAAAGTAGAAAATCACAATTTTTATTATTAAAAAATCAATTTTAAAATTCGCGCAAAACATCCTCTTGCTATAAGCTCCGTTGAAAACTATCCTAAGCGCCACTACGTCTGATTTGTTCCGCGGAATACTATCTCGCTCGCCAGTGCGATAGTATTTCACGTAAAATTTTAGGCAGCAGGCGCGGGGCATACTATCGTAGGCGTAACGCTGCCATTTATTGAAGGAATCGTAATCGTGTGGTATGCTGGTGGAGGTTAATATTATTATAAAAAATGAAAAAGGCGATCCAAAAAATTTGTAGGAACGGCCCGAGCACGAAAAGAAAAAAAAACGTATAAAAGTTTTTTTTTTCAATTTTAGTTTTCCGAAACGGAAATACGAAACACAAGCGGGATATTATTTTTAGCCTGCGAATCAAAAAAAGGTACAACCATTGGTATGATAATGTGGTATTGTTTATGTAAAAATGTGTAAAAAAGCGATAATCACACCACCCAAATTGATAACTTCCTCCTTAGGTGGTTAACGGAATAATAAAAATTGAGAATTTGGAAAGCAAATCAGTGAATGAATGATGGAATGAAATGGCAAGTTGCATAAATAGCGCAGCGTATGATGTTTTTGAAGAGTTAAAAGGCAAGGAAAAAATCGATAGGGAAACATGGTGGTGGGATGAAAATATCCAGAAAATTGTGAAAGAAGTAAAAATGTTTTCAAAGATTGGCAGAGTGTTACAAGAATACAAGCGTACAAGATGAAATACGGAAGAACAGTATAAAAGCAGAATATATAAAGCGTGAAAAAAGAAGTGAGAATGATAATCGCTATTGCAAGAGTAAAAATTCAAGATTAACTGTATAGTTATTAGGAAACTAGCAATGACAAAAGCAGTTTTATACAATAGCGGAACAAAGTCAAAATAATGGACGAGATGTCAAGCGTGTGAAATGTTTAAAAGATTATGGAGAAAAAGTATTGCAAAATAATGAGGAAATAACAGAGAGATAGAAGGAGTATTTTAAAAACGAATGAATGAAGAGAATACGTGGAATAGATTATTACAAAGTGTATCAGTAAATATAGGTAAAGTGAAAGAAGTGAATATAGATGAAGTAAGAAAAGCTGTGTAAAGTAAAGTAGAAAAGCTACCGGATGGAGTACCAGCAGAGATGTGAAGATTTTAAAGCTAGGCGGATGGATGTGGCTGACTCAATTCTTTAGCTCTTTCATTTCATTCATCCGGGATTGCCTCATCCTACAACAATTTTGTTGTACGATGAGGCAACCCGGATGAATGATGCAACAGTTCACTGGTGCCCATATTTTACAATAAGGATGATGATGATGAATTCTGCTATAATTGTTAAGACCTTTAGGTCACTTAAAATAAAGAATACTGAGGATCTTTGGGGAATATCTACCAGGGTTTTAAGTGGCATTGTCACATTAATCGCACCATATTTAGCAGAAGTATTTAATAAATGTGTAGACGAAGAAGTTTTTCCCAACGTAATGAAAAATAGTGAATTGATTCCTTTGTTTAAGTCCGGAAATAAGAATGATCCATCGAACTATAGGCCAATTTCTGTGCTACTTGCAATAAGAAATTTAAAAAAAAAAAATCTTTATCAGTTGTTAATATTTTTTAACCTTAACGGACTGTTTCACAGTCAAGAGTTTACATTTATAAAAGGACGATCAACTACAGATGAAGGTGTAGAACTCTTTAAACATATACTTGGTTCTTGGGAGAAGTCACAGGATGCCATAGGGATTTTTTGTGACTTATTCAAAGCATTTGATTGCGTATCATGAAACCCTAATTTTTAAATTAAAGCATTACGGGGTTTGTGGGAAAACTCTTGATCTTGTCTCTTCTTATCTTGGTAATAGAATTCAGAACGTTGAAGTTAATAGAGCAAGATCATCTGGTTCTATCACTAAAATGGAGGTCCCGCAGGGTTCAATACTAGGACCATTCTTATTTTTGGCCTATATTAACGATCTTCCATTTTTTGTAAAGAACCTATGTGATATTGTTTTGTTCGCAAATGATACGTCTCTTATTTTTAAGGTTGACCGATCTATTAATGATTTTGACGACGTTAACAACGCAATTTCACTGGTTTTGAACTGGTTTACTAAAAACAATCTACTGTTAAATAGTAAGTAAACTAAATGTATTAAGTTTTCGTTACCTAATGTTAGGGGTCTCCTACAAATTTATTACTGAATGTTGAGCCGTAAGATTTGTTACAATCTGTCACGTTCCTTGGCATAGATAGCTATAGACTCTAAATTACAGTGGGGTCCTCACATATCAAACATTGCTGGTAGATTGAGCTCTGCTGCATATGCTGTGCGTAAAATCAGACAGTTTACTGATGAAGCCACTGCAAGATTAGTATACTTTAGTTACTTCCACAGTATTATGTCACTGTACTGTCACGTGTACTGTGGGGTAAAGTCGCGGACATACAATCAATTTTTGTCTTACAGAAAAGAGCTATTCGTTCCATTTATAGCATGAAGTCCCGCGACTTTCTCAGGGAACGATTTAAGGAGATAAATATTCTTACAGTGGCTTGTCAATACATTTACAAAAATTTGATTTGATTTGATTAGCTCTTTTCCCAGATATTGCGACATTCATAACATTAATACTAGGAACAAAAATAAATTGAAAGTTCTAAGATTCAGACTGCAGAAAGATAATGGTTCATTCATGGGGAACTGTATACGCTTTTATAACAAGTTTCCTGACGGTATCGAACAATCGTCAATGCGTAAAAATAAATTATTCATAAAGTCAAACTTAATAAAAAAGCTTATTACACAATAAATGACTATGTTTCGGACAAAAAAGCTTGGCCTGAATATCCCAAGCTTAACGGTATGAAATCTTAAGTACTTTGCCTATTGCCTATTCCTATCTATAATTTAAGTTTCTATTTGTAATGTTTATTAAGATAATCACGGTATTTTTCTTGCACCGGTGTGACGTGGTGGTTACTTTTGTAACATATTCATTATCTTAACTGTAATAAATTATATACATTGTAAAAGAAAGTAGAAAGAAGAAAAAAAAATACATCACTGTAAAGTTTCTTGTAGCTTCTTCTTTACAGTTGTAATCGAAGCTTCGGATCAAAGTTTTCTATTCTGCATTGTGCCGGATTGCTTGCACCAGTAGTGAGAAAGAGAACTGCTTTTATTTTTCAAATTCATATATTGTAATGGGCTTGCTATATATTATTTGACAATAAGGACTTTGTAATTTTATATGCTTAGTGAAATAACTTAATTGTAAGTACCTAATATAATTTTGACTTGTAAAAGTGCTGAAGTTAGCTTATTTGCAATAAATCTTTGACTTTGACTTTGATGTACAAAGCTGCAACAATTATCCGGGAATTAAGCTTATGTCACATTGAAGATATGAGTGAAGCGAAAAGAATGAGAGAAGAGATTGAAATAGCCCAGACTCAGTTTGGTTTCGTACCTGGGCGTGGGACGTCAGAAGCTATATTTGTACTTCGCCAACTGTGTGAAAAATATAGAGACATGCACACTAAAACTTGCACATGGTGTTCGTTGATCTCGAGAAAACCTATGACAAGATTTCTCGTGAAGTTCTGGGATGGGCCTTAAAGAAGAAAAGAGTTGCTGAGGAGTACGTAACATTGATTCACGCGATACATGACAAGGCAAGTGTGTGAGTCCGGTCAACAGCTAGCGAGACCGACAAGTTTGATGTGGCTGTGGGCTTGCATCAGGGATCGGCATTGAGATTTTATTTGTTCTTTCTGCGCTAACATCAGACATACAGGAGAAAGCACCTTGGTGTTTGCAGACGATATTGTACTTGTCGGCGAAGATAAGCTTAAGGCAGAGCAGGCTGGAAGAAACTGGAGTACATACTCTTTACGGGGTAAGGACCCCGTACCTTAGCGTACCCCTTCCAGTCTGCCATGACTTCCGTTACCTCGGTTCACTTGCGCTAGATGATGGTGCGATAGATCGGGACGTAAGAAATAGATAAATTCGGGATGGATGCAATGGAGACAGGTCATACGAACAACTTGTAATCTCCGATTGCCCCTTAAATTTAAAGAGCAAATCTACAAAACCATCATTAGACCTGTCCTATTGTATGGGTCGAGGTGTTGGGCAACAAAAGATTTGGATGAAAGCAGACTACATGCGGCCGAAATTCGTATGTTGAGGTGGATGTGTGGTGTAACGAGAATGAACAGAATCAGAAATAAGTACATAAGGGGTAGCCTGAAAGTGGCACCGGTAACGGAAAAGTTGAGGAATGGCTTGCGTGGTATGGCTATGTCATGCGGAGGGATGAAAGCCATGTTACCAAGAGAGTATTTAATATGAATGTTGATAGCAAAAAAGGTAAAGAAAGACCGAAAAAAAGTGTGGTTGGATTGTGTGAAGAATGACATGCGTGCTAAGGGAGTGAATTTTGAGATGACGTCTGACAGAAATGAGTGGGGGAGAAAAACGTGCTGTACCGATTACACTTCAATGGAGTAAGGGTAGGCGGATTATGAAAATCGATCTGAGGTTATTATAATTATAGTTTAATTATTTTAACTAAATGACACACAATATTGTTTTTGTTAACAATGAAATTTAAAAAAAACACATATTATGAAAAGTTTTTGTACATATTGTTTTAATAATATAATTAATAACTGGTAAACCATTTGAATTTGATGTTGTTCAATTATGTGACGAGATAATACGATCTCTCTTATATTTCTTAGCTAGTTATTAATATTAATCCTTGTGGGTTATTCTAACAATATTTTTTTAAATTATTTGACACTTTGAAATCCAAGTTTTTGGAATTATTCAAATGAATTTAATAATACACCTAAGCATATTTTGTTTTGAAAGGCAGTGCCATGTTAAAAACAAGTTTTTTTTAAATTATATTTTATGCATGTCGATCTTAGATCACTTGGTATATTCTTACAAACCACAGTTTTCTTTTTTGAGATGCAATAACAATACCCAATTATGAAATGTTTTTGCATGATAGTATAAAACTTTTTACTTTGGTACATATTGAAATAAACCTGTTCCTCTTAAAATTATAAAAGTTTAAACGTTGCGTATAGTTTAAACATTCATTTGATTATTTTTAATAGCTTCATTTATTCGATGAAAAATAGTTATTGTTTATCATTGCTGTAGATGTTGATTTGTTTTATGGACATATAATACGGTCCCTTTTCTATTGTACCTACCTTATCATTTCATGAAAACGTTTTCGTATTAAATGTCACGGTATCTATAAACTTTTTCACATAAACCTGTAAATACCTTACCTGGTAAATATTTAACCTGATAATCTCGTCTTATTTTAGCATGAGTAAATAAATATCTTATTTGTAATACGTACTAGGTACTATTTTTTTCGGTCAATCTGTTTAATTTTAGGTAGTACTGCATTTGTAAAAGAACTTTTAAACATTTTTCATGTAATTAAAACTTAAAAATTAGATTCCCGTTGTAATAATTACGCGCCAACAACATCATCATCGTACGATAAGCGGCGAATAACATCCTAAAGGTGTCTGCTCCGGCGAAAACTATCCTTATGGCGCTTAAATTGACGCAATCGCGCCAAAAGTCCGTGGAAGACTATCTTATAGGACAAAATAGCTATATTTATTTACATTATTAATTTAAAAAAAATACCAAACGATGTGTAATGCATTTTGCTATCGATTTGTATTTAAAAATACATACGTTCTCTAACAACTTTCGGAGATAATCAGAAAAAACCTCCTCCTGTAAAGTAGGTGTTTTGCAATTAGGATAGTTTTCCGCGGATGCGACGACATATTTGCGTGAAATATCGATAACTTGATAAATTATCAATTACTTGACACTGGCTAAATACACAAAAGTGTGGAGCCAAAATTAAAAAAAAAACATACACACATACAAACTTATAATATTAGTGTGATTTATTTATTTATCCCCTAATTGAAGGTGTGAGAATAAAAAGGATTTAACTGATTTTTTTGACAAAATGACTTTTGGGTATCGTTGGATTCAGCGTGAAATTATCTTCAATAATACATTCTCAAAATTCTCTAAATGAGACTTAAATCTCGAGATTTTGAGTCTAAAAATGGTTTATCTGTCACAGGAATACAGTTCGCTTAGCATATAAACTTTATAATATTTATTTTATTATATTATATTTTTACAGTAACTGTATGAATTAGTACTATATTTAGTATTTTAAAATAGAATTAAAACATTTCATGCAACTGAAATTTACATAAACCTTTTCTATTACCTTATAAGCACTCTACATTAAGATGACGCCGTTGACGTTTAAAGTCAATTTTCTCGAAACAGTCAATTTGACAGTTAAACCCTTTTTATTCTCAACCCTTCAATTGTGTTGAACGTGAGATGAGATGTATAAGAAAATCGTGGGGTCGTGGGTGGTGGTAGTAAAAATGGATTTGATGTCTAATACTACAATAGCATATTAGCTTTCCCATTATCAAGTAAGGTCACACTGTTGTATAGGCTAGTAGAATTAGGTTTAAAATGATATCTAGTACATATTGTGATTTCTTCCAATTGGGAGATGTGGTAGCTGAGGGACAAAGCCCATTAAATAATTAAATGTATTTTAGTAGCCCCTTGAAAGTAAATCAAACACAATGATACTCTTTGTGTACAGCATACACTTTAAAAAGTGAATCATATTTTATGATATCAATTCCGAAATCTAAACCAAGATTAAATTAAAAAATATATATTTTTGCTTCTTGACATTTGTATAAAAAATTTAATAAATATTGCCATGATTTCAAACCACAATACAAATAAGACTTACCTTATAAAATTCTTATTAACTAAATTCAGCACAAAAATTGGCCGGAACTTGGACGTTTGCATCTTCTCTTTTGTTCTGACAACTTCACTGTAATTACTAGCAAATTAATGATGATCACATTAAATGACAATAATATTCACAATGCTCTCATAAATAAAGGTATTGTAGATATTAAATAACTGATAAAGAAGATAAGATAATATACAACACTCTGCAGCGGCAAAACGCGTTAGCTATTGTTTTGTACGAGACAACATGTTTATTTTTAGTCGACGATTTTTACACTATTATTTCTAAAGTACGAATTTGCTGCAAACACTACACTTGGTAAAAAATCAACAGCAAAGTGACGATGATTTTAATTTATACAACGTTAGGTCTTCTCACATATCCACACAATAATGGTGTTGCGAAACGAACGTAACACACTGACGCACGCAAATCTAAACTGTTGTTAAACAAAATTGAAATGACCTTGGTCATGAACGATCAACAAGTTTTATTAACGTTATTACGTAATCTCTATTGTAAGGGCATAGAGTTGAATTTTTTTTACGCCGTTTGTTATGTATTATAATAGAATTTCGGCTGGTTGGAATTATATTTTAGTTTCATATTTGAATAGATAATAAATAACTGTTGGAGTTTGGTGACGTTCCGTAAGTATTATTTAATAATTTAGAGCTCAGACCGCCATTTTAAATTAAATAACTTATATAACCACTATGACTATAAAAAACGCGATAACATTTGGAAAACTCATAGAAAACTATACCTACAAAAACTTGACAGTTTTATAGTTATAATCATAATCATAATCCGCTACCTCCGGGTTATGAGCCAACCTGCTCAACCACTACACCACAGAAGCTATTAAAGTAGATCTGTTTACATAAACTATAAAAATTAGGTGGGTAAGTACTTTAAATATTCAAAACTTTATTAATATTGGAATTCAAACACAAGCAAAAAGAAGTAGCATCCTAATTTACTATAAAGTTATCCAACAAGCTACGGCTCACCCAACTAATCAAATAAATATAGGTCTATAATATACTACTGTCAAACTGTCTGGGAACCAAACATCCAATCTATGCTCAAGGATACGAGACTGATCTGTATTTATAAAGGACATATTATTGTGGCATGCATGTACTCGTAGGCTTATTGGGCTCGCTAAAGTTGATTTGTGCACATTTGAACAGAACAGAAGTTGCACACTTCCTATGCCAAGAGTAAATAGCCCACCATCAGTAAAATGTGTTATTTCTTTTATAATACTAGTGGCTCTTGCATTGCTTGGAACTTAAAAACTAGTTTTACGTTTTTGGTAGTGGCTCTGCCTT
Organism: Ennomos fuscantarius; assembly: GCA_905220475.3. NCBI lineage: Eukaryota > Metazoa > Arthropoda > Insecta > Lepidoptera > Geometridae > Ennomos > Ennomos fuscantarius. The sequence continues at coordinate 12,687,862 of HG992029.1, forward strand.
CCAAACTAAAGGCTTTGGGTTCGATTTCCATCCAAGACGAAGATTTGTGTTCATTATGTATGTATCCTGGGTGTTATATTCTATTTTGTGTATGTATGTACAAACCAAACGTATCAAGTATTGTATCAGTTATCTGGTTCCCATAACACAAGCTTTGCTTAGTTAGGGGTTAGATGGCGCTGTGTGAAATGTCCAAAATGTATTTATGAATATTTTGAAATTTTTCTGAATCTACAATAATTCAATGTTATCATCGAACTTGCTCACAAAAGTCACGAGGTTCGGTTGAGAAATGCGACTTGTAGATGAGAACAGTTAGACAGACGTACGAAATGATTTTTCCCAAACTGAAACGAATAAGATGCTTTGATCTTTCGCGCTCGCTCTGCCACTTGAGTTTTGATGAGGTATTCTTTAAAACTCAACCACACAAGAAATATTAAAAGTAAAAATAAGAATCACTTTAGTATTGTATTATCGGTGGCCATCGTTGACTATAATATCTTTGGTGGCCATGTATATTGTAAACAGTGATGGAGCAGTATTAGAAAGTGCTCATAGGTTTTTTTTTTATGTAAGTGAATGATGTGACGAGCTAGACGTTCACCTGATGTTAAGCGACAAGGCCGCCCATAACAGAACAGTGAAACTCTGAACTCTAAAATATAGAAAAGGTAGTATAGAAAAGGGGAAAATAAACTGAAAGAAATGTTTCTATAATCTTTATTCTCCCACACACTCTGAAAGAGTGTTTCATTTCCAGGTTGCAATCAATAAACGTCAAGAGTGAATCTTGCGTGTAAAAGGTATAGTAAATACAAAGATTAATGATTGGATTTCTAAAAGAAATTGAATTAAAACTTGAGCAAAGGAACAAATGCGTAGGTTGACCGTTTCAAGAACACTTCGTTAGAAGGAAAATTTTATTATGTGAATAAGGTCTTAGAAATTAATCACAAACCATTTGTTTTCGGAATATTTTGAAATACCTACAATCGTATTTTATTCGGGTTGCAAAAATAAAACAGCTATGCCTGTAGGTTACTTTTTATAATTTAAAGTACCTACTTACTTATTTTCACTGCTTCTCTCTTAAAGAAAAGCCAAAGAGCAAATATTGAAAGTAGAAAATATTATGTAAACACGGTTCAATCAACAGCATCTCTATCTTTGTGGAGCGTCTGAGAACACAACGGCAAAAGTTTCCAGCGCAAATGCTAGATTAAACACTTCACACAAATATAATAGTCTAGGTTTTCCATTGCTCGTAAAATCCTAAATTATTAATGTTTTTAGTACTCATTAGTAATTTCAGTAGCATTATTGCTGTCAAAAATACTAAGTTTAGGAGCGATGGCTTTTTTATGTTAATGAATGACGTGACGAGCTAGACGTTCGCCGGATGTTAAGCGACATGTCCGCCTAAAATATTTGTAGTGTCACTCGGTATTTCTAATTTTAAAATTTTGGGCGTCACTGTGAAGCGTGCTATGAAAAACCGAGTCCAGCTGACAATTGTTTTTAATAAGTATACCCACAAAAAAAGTGCATTGTAGCTAATGAAATTACTGAGCAATTGAGACTTTACGATCTGATCTCACAATTGAGATTATTCTGAATTTAGTACTACAATAAAAAATATAAATAGAAAAAATGAAAATTAAAAACTATGCATTAGCAAAACTTAATCTAAGAAGCCGCTACCAGTAGGCAACGTGCCCAAAATGCTGGCGGCATTGCCCCGTTGAATGGCAATGCTTAGTCTTTGGGCTAAATAAAAACCAGCATTTTGGTCACGTGTTGCTTCGATCAGTCGTTCTGAAAGTTCTTTATAAATTTTGTGGGCACTTGGTCCCCACTGCCCCAACAATTGAGTAATCTTATTTCCAGATTGTGCCGATGATGCAGGATGATGTGCGCAGTGCAGTGTCGCGCGAAACTTTATATTTTAGAGTTCGGTCTGAGTAGTACTGTTCAATTATAGGCGGCCGTGTTGCATAACACCAGGTGAACTACTAGCTCGTTACATCATTCACTAACATAAAAACTAGTAACAGTACAAAACCTTAATATAACAAGTAGTACGTCTGCGTACGTCATCCTGAGACATCAGCACAGTCTAAGAATAAGACTATATATATATATATATATAAATATATATATATAAATATAAAATAGGCTATTTAATCAGCTGGGTGATCACGTAACTCGACTGCAACCAATAGAAACACATATTTGTATGGATTTGACAGTTTTAATACACAGCTTATGTGCATAGTTAGTATGGAAATTTCTCCTGTTGCATTGCAATCATACTTTCGTGATCAACCCCCAGGTCATAAGTCTCATTTGATAATTAAAGCTAAATTACTTGTAAACATGGTATAAAAAATATATACATACAAGTACATATACAAGTTTGGAATTGTAAGAGATTAGTTGCAGTCTAAACCTTCAAAGCTTGAAATGAAGTGAATTTGAGAAGGTACAAGATTTCAGTTGAAACTGATAAAAATATTAAGATACATCCTTAAAAGTAAAGTTGAACGGTCCTTTGACATAATTAATAGAAGTTGCATCTACTTTCATCGGAGGTCCGAACCACTCCACCTGAAAGTTTTCCATCAGTCGCGTGAGGAAAGTTTCCAGCTCCAACTCTGCTATGCGACGACCTGTAATCAATTGAAATAGTTACAAAATAAATATCAATTAGTTATCAATTAGTACAAAGGTTTAAGGTAAAACGGCACTCTGAAGTGGACCTTATACTTATTGCCACACCTAATATGTAAAAAAATAAGATCGTCATCATCGTCATCGAGTGTATGCTGAATTTTGGAGATATTATTGGTCGTTAGAACGAACATTTTGGAGATATTAAAAATGTAATTTATTATTCTAATTTATGAAGTACTCGAAATTAAATGGATGATGATTAATTATTGTTTCTAACTAGTATTTATTGGAAACTTAGGGCCCATTCCCACGATATTGTTTCAACAGGTGCAGTTTTTATCCGGATGCCATTTATATGGATAAGTGTGAAATGATAAATTCGACCTCATCATTACTACCGTCAGCTACAAACATCTCACATGTAGTCAAAAGCAAACTACCGAAAGTTAAAAAAAAAGTGTGCTTTTTTTTGTTTTGGCTCCACACTTTTGTGTATTTAGCCAGTGTCAAGTAATTGATAATATCTCAAGTTAATTAATATCATACAATGTGTCAAGTCAAATCAATTCACAGTCCAAGTCATCAAGTTACGTCATAGTCTAGTCTGGAAAAGTGAAATTTTCCCGCGGGATAAGCAATTAATTAAAATACTTTTTATCCGTGGGTGAAACCGTGGGGTGCAACTAGTCTACCTATACATCTGAGCGATAAATATACTTTTTTTTTAATTTTGGCTCCACACTTTGTGTATTTAGCCAGTGTCAAGTAATTGATAATTTATCAAGTTATCGATATTTCACGCAAATATGTGTCAAGTCACAGTCGAAGTCATCAAGTCAAGTCAGTCTAGTCAAAGTCATACTCCTAGTAAAGTGGAGGCAACTTTACCAGAAGCTTCTATGGAGTTTTGGAAACAACACGAAAAGAAACGTTTCACCATCATTATACCACTTTCCCACACTCATGCCTGTAATTCAGCACTTAACGAATAAAATGCCACCAATTTTATGAAAATAACACATGTTTTGAAAAATAATACAATGCGGCGACGCGATCTTTTTCGTTTTGCTGCCAAAACTCCCAAGTGTGCTTTAGACTACACGACTGAAACTTCTTTAGTTTAGCTTTATCTATGGGCCGCTATAATTTTGTTTTTGCTTTTTTTTATGTTTTGGCTCCACACTTTTGTGTATTTAGCCAGTGTCAAGTAATTAATAATTTATCAAGTTAATGATATTTCACGCAAATATGTGTCAAGTCACAGTCGAAGTCATCAAGTCAAGTCATAGTCCAGTCAAAGTCATACTCCCATACTACTACACTGAAAATAACACAAGTTTTGGAAAATAATATAATGCGGTAACTTGATTTTTTTCGTTTTCCCGCCAAAACTCATGTTTTTGGTATGTTTAATGTTAATGTCGCCATCTTGACAATTGTAAATTGTCATTTTACCAAACATACCAACATAATAATACAAATTTTTAACTTTGTCAACGTTAACCAACTTTCGTTCGCCTCGCTACGCATTCACCAGCTTACTCCCAAAGTCAAGAGTGCGTAAAGAACTATTACTTCAAAAAAATGGAGCCATTCACATAAAGCAGCGCGAGCGCCACATATAATCTAGACTGAGTTAAAACCCTCTCGTGTGAATAGGGAGTAAGTGTTCCTCATAACTCTGACACTATTTTAGTAATCGACATACCAACGCAACTGCGAACACCAAATCCAAATGGGCTATATGCAAATGGATGTGCATTCTTATGGCTGAGCGGATCGTCTATCGATCGTTCGAGCCATCGTTCTGGTATGAACTCATTCGGTCTATAAAAGTGCTTTTCCATTGTTGCCATATCTTGGTGCCCGATTACTATTTGCATCTGAAAAAATAATGAAGTTGAGTAAGGAACTGAGACGGGGGCACAAGCAGACGATTTTTTGACTGAATAAGTCTCTAATATTATAGAAACTGACGTGAGTAGTACTCATCACTACAACTATTACACGGCTAACACTCACGAAATATAGTCGAATAACTCGACCGGTGTTCGGGCAATATAGATGCGGCGGCGCCGCCGCGCGTACTCATTGAGGATGGGCATCTATATTGCCCGAACACCGGTCGAGTTATTTGATTATATTTCGCGAGTGTTAGCCGTGTAATAGTTGTAGTGATGAATAAGTCTCAATATCATCAAAATTAAAATATATTTAATTCTATATGTTTCTTATATTATTCTTTAATATTAGGTCTTTACCTATGAAATTGCCGTTTTGTTTGAAAAAAGTTAAAGTATTTTTTTTTTCGAACTTATTTATTTCTTTTATTCAAAGTAATCACCCCTGCAATCAATGCATCTTTGCCAACGCTGTGGCAGTTTATGGATGCCCTTCTTGAAAAAATCAGCAGGACGGGAGACAACAAACTCTTCAAAGGCGTTTTGTACTGCCTCTCGGGAATTGAATTTTTTTCCCGCTAAAAAGTTGTCCAAATTTTGGAAAAAGTAATAGTCGGTAGGCGCAAGATCTGGTGAGTATGGCGGATGAGGGAGAGCTTCCAAACCCAACTCATGCAGCTTAGAGACGGTCTGTTGTGCAGTATGGGGTCGCGCGTTGTCGTGAAGTAGCAGTGGAGACGACCGATTGACCAAAGCTGGTTGCAGACGTGCGAGTTTCGCCATCATTGTGGTCAGTTCTTCAATGTACACATCTGCAGTAATGCTCTCGCCATTTTGTAAAAAGCTATGATGAATCACACCAGCACTAGACCACCAAACTGTGACCATCACCTTTCTAGGGGTCATTTTTCGTTTTGCACATTGCTTTGGTACCGAACCAGGATCTAACCAACTTGCTGAGCGCTTTCGATTGTCATAAAGAATCCATTTTTCGTCGCACGTAACAATTCGGTTCAAAATTCCTTCATTTCTGTGCCTGTTAAGCAGCGCAAGGCAAGTCTCAACGTGTACGTTGCGCTGGCGATTGTTAAGTTCGTGGGGCACCCATCTATCAAGCTTTTTTATCTTGCCAATCTGTCGCAAATGGACCAATATTGTTTTGATGCTAACATCAAAAGCTGCTGCCAGCTCAGCTGTAGATTGAGATTCATCAGCTTCCATAATCGCCTTTAATTCATCATTGTTGACCAAAGCTTCCGGACGACCACGAGGTTCATTTTTCAAGTCAAAATTGCCAGAACGGAACCGAGCAAACCAATAACGGGTTGTACGTTCGTTTGTACAGTTCTCTCCGTAAACGTCGTTGATGTTACGTGTCGTTTGTGCCGCGTTGGTGCCACGACGGAACTCATATTCCATAATTACACGAAATTTCAAAGTATCCATTATGAGGAAAAATGTTAAAATGTAATGAAAATACAACGCTTATCAATAAACAAAAGACTAATATTGTAAATAGAATGTCATATTTTTAAAACAAAATTAATTTGAATTTAGAATTCATAGCCAATCAAAACTTTTTTTTGTTTGAAAAAGTCTGTACTGCAATACGGCAATTTCATAGGTAAAGACCTATTATATTCTTTTAATTATAAAAACAAGAAAAAAATGTTCGTTCCGAGAGTTTAATTTTGTTATAATTTCATAAGATAAGCGCCGTCACAAAACTCTTAATCACCTTGTGTAGGTACCAACTTTAACAGGCGGCGGTGACCTCTTGCTTAGGCTGTAATCTTGCTGGTCTATCACATCTGAAAAATATCTACAAATAACTTTAATTCTCTATTTCCAGTATCTACTTACATTACTTGGAATCTTGTATCCCAATATATTATATTCTTTTGTTGTGAGTCTTAAGTTTCCGTTAACTACGGGCATCATTCTCATCGACTCCTTTAAACATGCTTTCAGCAGGCTTAGCACGGCATGTGGAGAAATTGTCTTTCCCCCGGTTTTTTCCACCTGTCAGTTAAAATAATCCCCCTCTCCACCTTACGTAGCACGGCAACGTGGAGAGGAAAGAAATATTTCCCTTTGACATTATCGTAGACATTATATCCCGCTACTCCCCGCTTCAGAGCACGGACTCGGAAGAAAGTGGATAATATTCTCTTGAATTGACAGAAAGCAGAGAGTATTTATCTTCGACTCTTGTAGGTGGGTATAAGGAAGTCAAAGTGTTTTAATAGGCACAAAAATGTCGCGTGCCTATTATAACTATGTTTAATCGCGGGAACTTGAATTTTGGAGCGAAAATTACACCGGGAGAAGCATTCGGAATACAAGTAATCCCTTCTAAATCCCGGGAAATGAGTTTAAATACAAAAAAAATAATACATAGCGAAATATTCGTGAAAATACAATTATTAGTTTAGTTTTAATAAGGAAATTATTTAATTTACGTAATTAACTTAAATGATGCATATATTTTTGGAGTATATTTTATTATAAAATATATACATATAAAAATTTTAAATATAACTACTACACAATAATTAATCACGTTTTTCCGCTCATATTACAAACAAAATAAAATTTTAATTTAAACTACTCACTTACTCTCACTCATACATAGTAGTCGTTACATACTCTTTGATTATCACAAGGACACAGACTCAAAAACCTTATTTTTTCTTAATTTTTATATATTGTTTTCAATCCCAGTATATTTAGCCGAACAATTATCGATGGTTTGATGGACTGAACAAAATATTGAAGCATGTAATGTCATTTTAGTTAACATTTTCTCATACTGGCAACAATACGGTAGAGAAATCTAAAAACGCTACTCCCGCCGTTTATCCCCCGGATAAAGCTTTCCACTGTCGCGGCCATGCTCGCAGAGTGGAATAAAGTGACAGTGAGGATAAGTTTGTTATCTACTCCCTGGGGAGAAGTTGTCCACCGGCCGTGCTAGGCCTGCTGGTATTTATTTTCTTCTTTCTTAAGTACTTCAGCTCTTAACTTATCCTGTTTATCTGGATTTGTAGCCAGAAGATAGAGTGTCGCTAATATTGTGTTAGACGCCTGTAATTACAAAATGATACTTAAAACTCATTTTAGTAGGTACTTATCGGATTCAGCCGAAAATCTTAGGTCCGTATTACAGAACGATGTTCAGTCATCAATCGGTGCACAAGCAGAGATTTCATTCATACAGTGATCAATTAGTGAATAAAATCTCTGCTTGAGCAGCGATCGATAACTGAGCATCGTTCTGTAATACGGACCTTAATATGTAAAAACTCATTTAAAAAAATGTCATTTAAAACACACCGTATCTACTCCGGCAAACAACATATCAGATGCCATTATTAATGCGAAGTCTTTATTTATTTCTAGCAGCTTTTCCAAAATTCCCTTTTCGTCTTCGGACTGGGTTTTGGTTTCTTCTATAGCTTTATTAATAAAATACTTTGCAAGGCTGCAACAAACACCCAAGAAATTGTGATTTGAAATTGCCATTACCTCCACTGACAAAATCATATAAATTCACATTTACCATTCTTGCTCCTCATAAAGTTTCATGGCCTTCTTAAAAGTAGGTGTTGCATATATCTTCCAAAAACTAGATTTAAAGTCCAGTACTTCAGCTACCTTGAATATATCGTGGATTGTTTGAATTAACCTCGTCACAGGAGGGTCTTCTGGAAGGTTTGGGTCTAAACAATTTAGTCTTAACCCTAATGCAACCACTGCAATAGACTCTAGCGCCCACAAGTTCATTTCTTGATCGAGTTGTACTGGTATCTGGTTGTTACGGTTTCTTTTTGATTTAAGTTTGTAATAATCAAGTATTGTCAACAGAAATTAACTCGTAACCTTAACAAATTGTTGATGTAAAGAGACAGCAATATGATATTTGAAGCACCAAGTGATTCGTATATTGCTTATAGATGTAACATTTCAATACAAATTTACATCAACACAGATGTAACAGATGGGAGTTTACAAGTTGGTGATCATGTATTTTTTTTTTATGTTAAGGAATGATTTGACGAGCTAGCCGTTCGCTTGATGTTAAACGACACGGCTGCCCATACCAGCTGCAGTGTCACTCGGAACTCTAAAGTATAGAGGTTCGCGTGACACTGCACTGCGCACGTCATCCAGAGGCATCAGCACAATCTAGTAATAAGATTACTAAACTGTGAGATCAGATCATAAAGTCTCATTTGCCCAGTAATTTCACTAGCTACAGTGCCCTTCAAACCGGAACACAGCAGTGCTTGCGCACTACTGCTTGGCGGCAGAATAACTGGCAAAGCGGTGGTACCTACCTAGACGAACTTTGCAGTAAAGTCCTACCACCTAGTAGCTTATTAACTAAAGTGTAAAATTCATATTGTTTCTCCTGTGTAGTTTTAATGTCAGCATAATTTTTCAATTTTAATATATGTATGTTTTCCATAGCGATGTTTTCATCATACCTTGCCACCATGTCCACAGAAACATCATCAAGACTGGATGCGTACAGTTTTATAGTTTTCGGTTGCAGCATTACAGGGTTGACTGTTGATCTGAACTCCTTCCAAGGTTTACCATGACTAGTGTAGATGATACGACGAGGATGTGGGAAGTAAACGGCAATAAAAGAATAAATTAATATTATGAGGCGCCCATACGTCAGTCGAAACTATAAAGAACTGTTATTTTTTAAAGGTGACGTATGGACGCTATATTTAAAATATTACATATAAAAAGGTACAGTTGTACTTGGAGGTATGTCGTCAAAAACTAAAACAAATATCAAAAATTAACACTTATTGATCATTATTTATGTCCAAACGGTATAAATTCCAAACTTACTCTGTAATAAGTCCTGTCGGTTTATCTGGATTAACATTTTTCTTATGTTTGTGTCTGTAATATTTTAAGGATTTAAATCCTGGTCTTACATGAAACTTATTTTCACTGCGAAGTATCTGTAAAAAAATAGGATTTATTTCTAAGGTAACCTAACCTAATGTAAAAAGTTTAGCGTAATATATTAATAAAGGGAAATTGAACCTTATTGTTACTTTAAACGAAATTATAAAGTTAAGTATAGTTCTAAAAAAAACAAGGTGGCAAAAAAATAATTATACATGAATTAATAGAAGGTCCTAACGGAACACATCTGATTTTTTTTTTAAACTGATACCACAAAATGTTATTTTGAACTCTCATTTGATCAATTACAATAGGATAGGTATTTTTATCTTCTATGTAAGTGTCTGGGTGATGCTAGCATAGCACTCTCAAACTTATTAGACAATATTACGATGGACTATCTACATGATTATGTTTGACGAATGATTAATTTACGAGTAACATACCTACCAGAGCGGAACTCTCTGCGTCGTAAAGGAATATGATAGGCGCGAGGCCGAAGATTCTGCCAAACCGAACAATAGGTCCGTATGTTTCATACAGCTTTTTTGACAACTGCATTCCATTTAACTTGTTCAATGTTCCTGAGAACACGTAATATTTATATCCATTACCTTTATTTAAAAAAAGAAACAGTTACATGACCACAAACTAAAATTTACCTTATTGTCAGATGTTACACAACGTCATAAATACTTATTAAAATTACTTTTTTTTTTGTTAAGGAATGACGTGACGAGCTAGCCGTTCGCCCGATGTTAAACGACACGGCTGCCCATATCAGCTGCAGTGTCACTCGGAACTCTAAAGTATAGAGTTTCGCGTGACACTGCACTGCGCACGTCATCCAGAGACGTCAGCACAATCTAGTAATAAGATTACTAAACTGTGAGATCAGATCATGAAGTCTCATTTGCCCAGTAATTTCACTAGCTACAGTGCCCTTCAAACCGGAACACAGCAGTGCTTGCGCACTACTGCTTGGCGGCAGAATAACTGGCAAAGCGGTGGTACCTACCTAGATGAACTTTGCAGTAAAGTCCTACCACCTAGTAAAACTTACGCGATTTCCAATAGATTGAGTGGAATCTATAAATTTCATGCTTCATGTTATAGGTATTTAATCATCTTCATAATCATCATCAGCCTGTATCAGTCCACTGCTGGACATAGACCTCTCTTAAAGAACGCCACTGGGCTCAGTCTTCAGCCCTTCCCATCCAATTGCTGCCTAAGGTATTTAATAATTAGGTATATTGCATCCAAGTGGCATCTGAACTTGACATTTTTAGTTTAAACTAGTCTGATCACACATGGTGGGTGTATAGGATGTATGGCATAAAATAGCACGTAATAAAATTAAAGCATCTAGTCTCGAAAATGTAAATTGATGGCTCGCCTTACCTCCGGGAAGGAAGTGTAGTAAAGGTCCTATCAAAGGTAAGCTACTCGGTCCTGGAATAGTTTTCCATGACTTCAAGAGTGTATCCGTTCTTGTCTCAACTGTTTCAATGCTCATTATTCTCCTGAAATAACGTAAGGAAAAATTAACTTAATAATTTAAACAATAAAGTATACTATGGTTATCTTATTAACTTACCTAAATGCATATTTGTTGAAAGGAGTAGAACTTAAAACTGAACACAGCCTCAAATGCTGCATTTTGTTTTAAGTCTCTGTAAAGAAAGTCTACATTAATATTAACTTAATCACATTGAGTATCGATAACCATAACATATAGGTACCTAACTCAGTACATTTTGGAAATGCAAACAATAATTATGAATCTATGTTTCGATAAAACGCTTTATATAACTCTGATTGTTAAAAGAATCATGTACCTACAGTACCTACCTACAAAGCGCGAAAACGAAACAAACACAACGAACGCTTTACCGGCGTCCGTATTTCCCGAAAACTATAACCTTGGAGTCTTCATATCGAGAGTGAATAGATATCTTTTAGGCAAGCGTGTTACATCTAAGACCGCATCGTCGCTAACATCAGGTGAGATAATAGTCAAACGTAAACCTATCAAACAATAAAAAAAAACTTTGAATTCATTTAAAGCATAATACTTACACAACCCTCACCTAATAATCTAACACAACCCTCACCTAACAATTTTAATATAACTGCATTTTTAAACAAAATATGGCTGTGATTTAAGTAAACGCGAGCGCTTATAGCTAGTTTTTGATACGCACTGAGCCACGCTCTACCGCTCCCCAAATAGATATACAAAATTCAGACTAGGTAAGTAGAGAATATGGAGTTAGCAAAATAAATGCCTCAGACTAATATTGACAAGAACGAGTGAAATGAACTAAAATGTAAAGCCTAAAAATGAATACTTATATAATTACAAAATCATCACGCTTAAATTGGAGTAGCAGCGGTCAAAAGAGGCAACTAGCTTAAATTATTGTTTATCTAACCTTGGACGTACCTTAGCCTTGACCGTACGCTTGGCCTTGTTCGGTCGTCCAAAAATGTGGTCGATATGGTACCCGTATAATTTTGAGATGTGGTATTTTTGTGTCATTAAGGTCCGTATTACAGAAAGATGCTCAGTCTTCGATCGGTGCTCAAGCAGAGATTTCATTCATAAAGTGATCAATTAGTAGTAGTTCTGTAATACGGGCCTTATTTTCATTTTTTGTTCTAAGACTAAGTTTTTTTTACTTACCTATTCAAGGTGCGTACAAATAATAGTGAACAAATCCATAATTGTTATTATATTCTCGATTAATATATCTGCAACTGAGTGAACGAAGTGAGTGAAAGTCTCTGCTTCAAGTCACGAAATTTACTTTCATCTGTTCGGATGTATGTCATTTGCAACTACGCAATAAAACGTAATTCAGCTCGCTTACCACTGCAAGCATGAACTATAAATATCTTTTTACCCCCTGATTGTTATTTCAATCAGTAACAGCATGGTCAATATGTGGCAAATTCGAAGATGTAATAGACCTTATAGGCCCGGCAAGACGGGCTCGTCCGATTTACTTGTAGCTTCATACCAAAAGTGAGGAGTGCGCTAGTATTAACCACAGTATTACTGTTATTTACGTTACATAATTAGATGGAATCTTGAGATTTGTTCAAGGATGCTATGTTATAAGTATCTATAATTTGAACCCATTTATGTCTATTTTGAACGGAGGGTTTATTAACCTCTGCGTGTGGCATTTGCATGTCCATTTAAATGCTATGACGCAATTTTCTGAGTTTGTCGTTGTCAGCTCTAAAAATGAGCAGCAATGATAAAGCAGCAATTGTTTGCTTCAAATTCATGATAGGAGATGATAGGCAACATTAGTATACAAGTGAAAATCTTAGATGCAAATCAGGAAGATGTAGTAAGTATAGCAGATACCAGTCCAACAGTGAAGGTGACTAATAAAATACTAAAATACCGCTTATGTACCAAACGAGCTTCTGCCCGCAGCTTCGCCCGCGGCGTGGCCCATGGGAAAATAATTCAACCACCTATTTCACACTTTTAAGGGTGGAATTTCAAAAAATTCTTTCTTAGCGGATGCCTACGTCATAACATCTACCTGCATGCCAAAATTCAGCCCGATCCGTCCAGTGGTTTGGGCTGTGCGTTGATAGACCACTATGTCAGTCCGTCAACCTTTGAGTTATATATATTAGGTCTTTACCTATGAAATTGCCGTTTTGTTTGAAAAAAGTTACGTATTTTTTTTTCGAACTTATTTATTTCTTTTATTCAAAGTAATCACCCTTGCAATCAATGCATCTTTGCCGACGCTGTGGCAGTTTATGGATGCCCTTCTTGAAAAAATCAGCAGGACGGGAGACAACAAACTCTTCAAAGGCGTTTTGTACTGCCTCTCGGGAATTGAATTTTTTTCCCGCTAAAAAGTTGTCCAAATTTTGGAAAAAGTAATAGTCGGTAGGCGCAAGATCTGGTGAGTATGGCGGATGAGGGAGAGCTTCCAAACCCAACTCATGCAGCTTAGAGACGGTCTGTTGTGCAGTATGGGGTCGCGCGTTGTCGTGAAGTAGCAGTGGAGACGACCGATTGACCAAAGCTGGTTGCAGACGTGCGAGTTTCGCCATCATTGTGGTCAGTTCTTCAATGTACACATCTGCAGTAATGCTCTCGCCGTTTTGTAAAAAGCTATGATGAATCACACCAGCACTAGACCACCAAAGTGTGACCATCACCTTTCTAGGGGTCATTTTTCGTTTTGCACATTGCTTTGGTACCGAACCAGGATCTAACCAACTTGCTGAGCGCTTTCGATTGTCAAAAAGAATCCATTTTTCGTCGCACGTAACAATTCGGTTCAAAGTTCCTTCATTTCTGTGCCTGTTAAGCAGCGCAAGGCAAGTCTCGACGCGTACGTTGCGCTGGCGATCGTTAAGTTCGTGGGGCACCCATCTATCAAGCTTTTTTATCTTGCCAATCTGTCGCAAATGGACCAATATTGTTTTGATGCTAACATCAAAAGCTGCTGCCATCTCAGCTGTAGATTGAGATTCATCAGCTTCCACAATCGCCTTTAATTCATCATTGTTGACCAAAGTTTCCGGACGACCACGAGGTTCATTTTTCAAGTCAAAATTCCCAGAACGGAACCAAGCAAACCAATAACGGGTTGTACGTTCGTTTGTACAGTTCTCTCCGTAAACGTCGTTGATGTTACGTGTCGTTTGTGCCGCGTTGGTGCCACGACGGAACTCATATTCCATAATTACACGAAATTTCAAAGTATCCATTATGAGGAAAAATGTTGAAATGTAATGAAAATACAACGCTAATCAATAAACAAAAGACTTATATTCTAAATAGAATGTCATATTTTTAAAACAAAATTAATTTGAAAGTAGAATTCATAGCCAATCAAAACTTTTTTTTGTTTGAAAAAGTCTGTACTGCAATACGGCAATTTCATAGGTAAAGACCTATTATTTAGATACTACTATCGCTATTTCACTCATTGGTTCTCGTCTCCTCTCTGACTTTCATAAACGATCTTCGCTATGTATGATTTTAAAACGTTTGAAGAAAGGAAAGAGAGGTTGAGTTAATGAAATAGCAATAGTAAAATTTGGATCAATGGATATTTGAAATATTTGTCCACAGGAAAAAAACAAGTACTTCTGTGTCTGGGTATTGTGGGAGTATGGTCCTCGTGGTTTCTAGGTCCCTAGATATAGAAAATACTAGTTACGGTCACAGGATCTATTATTGAAAACTACGTTTCACAAACGTTATAAAGCGAGGGTACTTAAGATACGCCTGTGCTGCAATCATGGCAAAATATTTTCCAGTAAGCTGCTATAGTGAAAGCGTTACAAGTACTTAATAGTTCAAACCACCACACTTTAGAGAATTTACCCATCATATTGTTTGCCTGAAAGCAATACCAACGAAACTAGCTAGCTTTGGTCACAGACATAATGAAGTTTTTTGTTTGACTTTATTTATTCTCTTCTATAAATAGAACGTCTTAAAAAACTAATTAAGAAACTATAAAATATCACATCACATCCTTTTCATCCAGCCTCATCCATCCAGCCTTTTTGTCCCCATTGCTGAACATAGACCTCCCGTTAGGCGTTGTCATAATCACCACTTCTTGGTAAGTGCAGTAGACTATGCAGACCAAAGAGAATGCTACTGTGCCCATTCCCTAGATATTCCTCAGCCGACTTTTACGCCACCCACCAAAAGCGAAGCAATGGTCTTATTATTATGCCAGAACTACACGATAGTAAAATGTAAGTGCGCTTAATATCTGTAGCTTAAGAAAGTTAGAGATCTATGGAGAGTGATATGCTTGGGGTTTCCTTGCGAGATAACATCCGATATATCTTTAAATATTAGAAAGTTGACATGGTTCTGGGTAGGCTGTATCACTCGTAGAACCAACAACCGATGGAGAAGAAAGGTTTTCGAGTGGTAACAATGAACCGGAAGACGCAGCGTAGTCCCAGGTTGGATGCAATGGGGACGTAGCTGGTCAAAGCATCGGACTATGGTGGAGGCCTCTGTTCAGTAATGGACATCTTCCGATTGATGATTAACTGAACTGAACTGTACCGTCCGTAATTGTACCGTAAATTAAAGCAGTCCTTTTGCTTGTGCAGGTATGAAACTTTATATAACTGACACGTTGTAGCAGGAACTTTATAACAAGCATGTCACATAAGTTAGTACTGCAAATCGTTTAACTGGCGATAAAAATGTCGAGAGAGAGTTTGTATGACAACTTGCCTGAAGCACACTAATGATGCAGAAAAGTTTGTAGAACGAAAAAGTTTATCTAAAGAAGATTTCGTCATTCGATACGATAGTAATATTAGCAAAATTATAAATATTACTCACACAGTAAAAATACGTTTCAAAAGATTGCAATAATTATATAACATAGACTCGAGCATCATGCTCCTCATAAATAAAGGTTAAAACCGTACAATGCTTTATTCAAAATATACCATAGACATAAAACTCTGTGCAAAAACTGTCCCACACAACACTGACCTCATTCTTTATGTATGTTTTAGTAGTTTTAGTCCTACCCATTTAAAAATGCATTAGGTTTACCTTCTACTTTAGCTGAATAGCTTTATTGGTAATAGAGAATAGGGTACTTTGGAATTTACTCGCTTTTGTCCCACAACCAATTTGTAATAAGTATCTCTGCTTAGGTAATTCAATTGTTAAATTGTCTAAGAGACAGATATTTAAGTTACTACTGCTAAGTCGTTTTGCTTCCATAGTTTGCGTTGCCATGTAAAGCTTGACCTGTGAAGCTATAAAAGGTGTCTTATTTTCCGCTTGTATACTTAAGTTCAGCAAAGTAATTAGAATCTGACGCTATGGTAGGCTGTGGGATGTAATTGATGTCCTATGTTAGCCAGAAGTTTAGTTAAGTTTAGACACCGTCGGCCTACTAAATTACAAAATAAGGTAATGTTTTAAGAGTAGTTATAGACTAAAATGTACTAAAACTTTTATTTCGTTAATAATTTTCTTTTAATACAGTCACATTTTTTACATTGTACATGTATATTATATTGGTACATAATTACCTGGTAGGTACTTTGCAAGTCATAAAATACAAGAAAACTTTTATAATTTACATAAATTACGAATTATAACTTGGGTTACACGAAAAGTTGGTGTTGCGAAGCCATGTGTTCAAATTTATGGCATGCTTAAGAAAGTAAATGTCGAGGATTAACTACGTTAGAAATTGTTCTGGATTCCGGATCAATTTTCTTAAATTTTACTCTTTGGGGATTTTAATAATATTGGTAGCAGAGGAGGAGTATAAATTCAATACAGAACAATATAGACTTTATTAAACACCGATATATAACAATGAACATTTACATGACAAAAGCACTTATTAGCTAAAGGAAAGAAAAATATTTTTTATGTTTTTCGCCTAAAAAGTAGACATTTACACACTGAATAGAATTGTCAATGTACTTTAGTAAATGTAGTATTTTCCTTAGCAGATAGATTTTTAATAACTTGATTCTTCTGGTAAAAACTAATAGTTAAAAGTACAAAATCTTGACATTCCTTTTAAGTATAATATTGACAATGACAGATTACAGAAAATATCAACATATTAAATTTACTGTGACTTCTCTATTTGTTTTTCAGCATCACGAAACACAAAGTTGTACGGAGCTTCAATGGAATTTAAAAGTGAATACTTAATGTTTGCCGGTGGACCTACCCAATCCACTTCAAACGATTCAAAGATATGCGCTAAGATCGTGTCCATCTCTAAAGCAGCTATGCGCTGACCTGAAACACACACCAAAATATTTATAGTATGCACTTAATAAATATCTGATTTTTCATTTTTATTTATTAGTTTTGTAAATTTCAGTTTGAACACTATCGTGGTTATGATACGTTTTGTGAAATTAATAACAACTAAACTCACGGTAATGAAAAGTTGAAATTACTCCGGCCAGGTTTTGGACATATTCAATGTCTTTCTTCAGGGAGCTAGCAGAATAAAAACAAAGAATATGTCCGAAACCTGGTCGAACTAGTTTTGTAAAGTTAGATTCTATTAAAATGAGCACAGCAGCAAGAACACCTTTTCGATCAACTCGCATTCGATATTACAACCGCGACATAAACGGGAAATGAAGGAAGGAAGGAACATATGAAAGTATGCAACTGCTATGAGCATAAGAAGTGAAATTTAGGTGTGCCTTTTCATCACCCTTGTTTATTCATTTTACGTCTACTTTAATTTCTTTAATCACAAGATCATTTTAAGCATAATCCCAGGAATTGCTTTTTACATAACCCGGAGTCGGGAAGCAAAAAAAAAAATGCTTCGCGCTCTATTGCGGTTGGATGACTTCTATCATATTCCTCTTATAGTGTAGTTACTTCAGTTAACGAAAAAATTCCTGATGTCCAGAAATCTAAAATAGGCCTTCCTAGAATTGTTTAAGATCTGGCTGATGATAAAAATGATAAATAAAATGAATCCAACCTATACAAGACCGGGCGCCAAAACCAAATGGCTGGAACACAAAAGGGTGGCTATTTTTATAATTTAAAGGGTGATCTTCCGGTACCAGCCACCTTTCTGGGATGAATTCGTTAGCTTTAGGAAAGTTGCTTTCCATCAAAGAAAGAACCTGATGGCAGAGTACAATTGAAATCTGTAAATAAAAATTTAGAATATTAGAAAAAAAATATCAAGGCTTTTTCCTTCGTTAAGGAGTAAAATATATGTTTTTTCGCCAGGCGGTAGGTAGAGACCAAGAGCATTTAAAACATGTTGAACATATGTTTTATTCCTACTGATTTTTTTTAATAATACCTTGCAGTGAGCGGAAAGTAATAGCTGACTCAAGAGGGTAAATGTGTGAGTG
This sequence comes from Ennomos fuscantarius, assembly GCA_905220475.3. Taxonomy (NCBI): domain Eukaryota; kingdom Metazoa; phylum Arthropoda; class Insecta; order Lepidoptera; family Geometridae; genus Ennomos; species Ennomos fuscantarius. The sequence continues at coordinate 12,706,269 of HG992029.1, forward strand.
GTCATGGTAACTGAGAAGTTAGAAACCTAGCCAGTAGAGGGTATGCTATAATAGTTGTAAGTGACGCACCATGCATGCATCCTTCTTGTCACAGCGGCGGTATACGTCCTTTTTTAAAAAATGCCGTGTGTCATTATAAAAAAATTGGCCTTTTTTACGAGGATTTTCAATTTCAATTTTTATTTGCATTCCACAATGTTGTACAGGTTAGGTAGTTTTTGAAATATTTTAATAAATAAATAAAAAAAAAATATTTTTCTATTAGGATTTTTAATATCAATGTTTTTTGAGCAAATATTATCATAATGTTTATCGCTGCATCCCCAACAAACGTTGATCCTTCAAACCGAATCACTTTTGATCAGCGCCTTGCAGCATTAATCCGAAGGTAATAATAATGTTCAAGACGCCGCCGCCGCACAAAATGCAAACACGCAGCGAGACTGAAGCACAAAAGCTAGCATCAGCTCAAACATCGGAGAAAAAGGAAGATACAACGACAGAAAAATCATGCTGATGCAATGGATCTCAAAAGTCATATCAATAATTAAGAGTACACAACGACGACAGCAAAATTAAATCAATCAAAAAAGTCATTTAAACTATATAGCCAATGTCACAAAAAGGATGCATGTATGGTAACGTCGCTTACAATAGCATTACATTATCAAAGGCAATGCAACCGTTGTTACACAATTACTTAACAATATAACCTTACGCCTTTAGGTATTTTATATCCCAAGATGCTGTACTCTTTTGTAGTTACTCTAAAGTTAAATCCAACTGAAGGCATCAACCTCAACGATTCCTTCCAACAAGCTTTCAAGTATGGTCCTCTTCCTTTTAACATAATCTCTTCCCGAAGCTTTTTCTGCTTTTTCGGATGTTTTGCTAGAAGGTATATTGTGAACATAACAGTGTATGTTATCTGAAAACGCTGAACTGTTCATTTCAGATGTATTGATTAAGGTAATTAACTTACTTGATATAAATAAATATAAAAAATCACACAATAATCGTTTATAACTACAACTATTACACGGCTAAAACTCACGAGATACAGTCGAATAACTCGACCGGTGTTCGGGCAATATAGATGCCCATCCTCAAGGAGTACGCGCGGCGGCGGTGGTGGCGGCTCGCCCGAACACCGGTCGAGTTATTCGACTGTATCTCGTGAGTTTTAGCCGTGTAATAGTTGTAGTTATGAGTACTACTCACGTCAGTTTCTATAATAATCGTTTACTTGTAATTAGAAATTTAGACGCCATTGCTAAATTCGCGTCGTTTTCGTATACCAATGCAATCTTAGTAGAAGGCGCGTGCCTTCTCCGTCAAAGCTGACTGACATTAATATTGATTGATTTTAATTTTATTAAATTCGATATTAGCATCTACGAGATGCCGATATTAAAGTTGATCTTGGTGTTGCCATTACAAGTATTGTGTAACTCCTACAACACTCGCAACGCACACAAGCTCGTAGCGGTTCCGCGCTCACTTACCAAGTCCTGCAAACTCACTCACGTTATGGGCCCGGACGTCTATAATAGACTCCCCGGCGTAAAACTGACGGCTCTCAACATGATGATCTTCAAAACTAGATTGAAACGCTGGCTTATCGAGCAAACTTTCTACAGTTTTGACGTGTTTATGACAATAAAATAATAATAATAACAAATTTAATTCATAATTTATAATATACACAATGTCTAATTTAATTAATTTTATTAAAACAACTTTCATTTTTTTTTTTCAATTTATATGACTCAAAGTAGTTACTTATAGTTATTCGTTTCATACACTATGTACGATATTTTTTATACTGTGTACCTAATGACTTGTAAACTTAGTTGACCAATAAATGAGTATTTGAGTATTTGATACACCATCCATCATCATAAAAGCGAATGACATTGGGAAACCGGCAAGCTATACAGAATGTCAAAATTCAAATTAGAATTGGTTTGTACATTACAGCCTCTTTCTCTCTAGCCTCCGTATGACATTTGCAACACTCTCATTATACATATAAACAAAACAATAAACGGATAGGTGCTCTTTTGGGGATTCCTGGTGCTCTGAGATAAATCATATTTTGGAATGGAAGTTGATAGTGATACAGTACATTATGAAACTTCATATAAAAGAAACTCATAGGACGACGCTATTTACCGTATCAACACCCCCACCCAGCAATTCACCTGCCACGATATGTGCAACATCTTCATCTATATCGAGCAATTTCTCTAAAACGCCTTTTGCACTTTCGTTCTTGGTGCCATTAACCTTTAGATCCTCTAAAGCCAGTTTGATGTAATATAACGTTGAACTAAAACAATATACATTATCTAATAATAATATACCATTATATATTAGTAGTATCATGCTGAAATTCGAATTTATACGATTTTCAGACTCTTTGTTCCGACTCAATAAAAGTGTTTTATTCAATCTAGATTAAAGTGTGACTAATCGTTATTAATTTTCCAAAATTTATCATACCCACGATAGTTTGCAAACTAAAAGGGAAAATTGTTGTTACTAATAATATAATATTAGTAATAATATAATAATATTAGTAATAATATTAGTAACAACAATTTTCTCTTTTAGTTTTCAAATTATCGTGGGTATGATAAATTTTGGAAAATTAATAACGGCTAACCTCACGACAATTGAAAGTTTTTTTTTTTATAACATAGACAGACAAACAAGCAAACGGCCCGCCTGATGGTAAGCAGTTACTGTCGCCTATAGACACCTGCAACACCAGGGGCGCTGCCAGTGCCTACCTTTCAAGAAGTTATAATAATAATATAATAATATGTGTGGACATCTCACACAACGCCATCTAGCCCCAAACTAAGCAAAGCTTGTGCTATGGGAACCAGATAACTGATACAATACTTAGATACTTTTTGTTTGTAAATACATACATAGAATACAATATGACACCCAGACACAGAACAAACACCTATGTTCATCACACAAATGTTGTCCTGAGTGGGAATCGAACCCACAACCCACAGTTCAGAAGGCAGGGCTACTACCAACTGAGCTGTCGGGCCAGTCAGTCAGTTAATATTATCCCGACATAATATCAACTAGTTTTTCAAAAATGTCACTGTAAATTTGACATGTATATTATGTCTGTTAAAACTTAATTAAACATCATAGTTATAGTACTTAGTTCAACATACTTATCTAAATCTTCGAAAACTTTCATAGCTTTCTTGTAATTTGGAGTGGCGTAGTATTTCCAAATGCTTGGTTTGTAGTCCAGCTTATGAGATATATCGAGCAAATCACGGACACTCCGAATAAGAGTCATAGCTGGAGAGTTAGGGTCCAAATTGGAATGGAAGCAGTTGAGTCTTCTACCTAGTACTATAACGCCAATAGATTCGAGAGACCATAGTCTTAGTTCATTTTGGAAGTTCTCGCGCATCATGTTGTTTTCATCTCGTAGTAGTTTTATTCTAAAACAATTAAATTAGTTTGTTATTTTTTGTAATGTCATGTTCTATTATTACTTAGTGTCGTTAAACGTTTAATATTTCAACAAAACTTTTAAGTATGTTTCTAATTCCTTGTGCGAGTCATTCAATTCAATAATCAATTCATTCAATAGTTATCGTATGTGTACAATGAATAATACCTTAATATTTTCAATTCATTATAAAAATCTTCTGTTTTTAAATTCTACACAAAAGACCATTAATATAACCAAACATTCAAGTAAATCTTTCTACCGATTGGAGCTTTCTGCTGGTGGTAATTTAGTTAGTAACTTTAGGAAACAAATTTTCTACTTATGGTAACAACAAAAGACTTGGACTTGATAACGTCGTTTAGTTTTTTGCCTCGAAATTTTACAGGTGCTGATAAAATTTTAGATGTTATAAGAATTATAGTAACGAATGTAGTGCAAGCAGCTAATGAATGGAAGGAACTACTTGCCTGCGTGCATATTTTCAGTTTTCTATAAACCTGGAAATGTTCAAGTCAAGAGTGAATAGGTATCTTCTAGGCAAGTATGGTATGCCCCATCTTAGCCCAAGTCATTACTTAACATCAGGCGAGATAATAAATAAATAACTTTATAATAATAGCTTTAGCCATTATCTTTTATCTATTATCTTTTCTGATATTACTACAATAATATGTTTTGGATTATTTTAAAGCAAATATTTAATTCAATTTCTCAATATAATTGTTTACCTATTTGTGTTCTTTAATATTGTTTACAAAATCAAATATGCGCGTTATTAATTTAGTTTAGTTCAGTCTTTAGTTCACTATAGACCTAAGCTTGTTGGTACCTACAGTTTTTGTCATCTTTGAAAATATTAGATTTTATAGATACAGTCTGTTTCTATATGCAATGCTACGTACTATACATATTATTTTAGTGTCAAGTAGATACAATTAGTATTAAGTATAACACCGTAGTGATAAATAGAAATTAGTTTCATGTCATGTATTTCTCATATAAGTGAATAGTATTCTTTTGAGAAATAAAGTTCTTAAACCAGAGCTATAACCAATACAAAAACTAATCTCAAAGTATGGTTGTACTCTCCCGATAAAAGAGAAACGAAAAAGACGAAGATATTTTGGTTTCGTTTAGCCTTAGATATTGCAAAACCAAAATCGACACATGTGCTACGTTTGACCACCCACTCGGCTGATGGTAAGCGATAATATACCTTTCCATCATTTCAGCTGCTACTGCGTTCAGTTCTTCTGTGTATAACTCCATTATGTTTGGCTTAACGATAGCAGGGTTGACGGTCATTCGTAGCTTTCTCCATTCTTCCCCTTGCCTGAAAAATAAATATATGTCAAATATTTTAGAATGATTATTCTTTGTATGACAATATCTCAGATGAATTTTTGCGTAGTGACGCATATTCTAGGCTTTAGGGTAGTATTATCTTATGTAGGTTAAGTGGTAGGTGGTAAGTAATTGGTTAAGTAGGATATAAAATTAGAAACAATAAAAAAAGAATGGATAAGTTATAATGAATAGGTGTAACAATAGAAACATAAAATGCAATGATGGAACTTCTCTCACAGTCTAGTGAACTTATACGATATCTCAGGATAACGTAAGCAGTGTAGTATCACGTGAAACTTAATTATTTCATAATCACATGGGGAGGACAACTAGCTTGTCATTCATTTGAATTAAAAAAAAGATTTTACTCAATTCCCAGTCCATATGTTCGAGGAGGATCTTGATTACTTTTATTACGTTCTTTTCTAAAATGCTCTATCGAAAACAATGCTGGACGCACCGGAGCCCTGTTTTCAGCACGTAAAATCTATAAAAGAAAATACATTTTCAAAAGTATAGGTATATAATTATAAGACTGCTCTTGAATTGATTACTAATTCGAGATCACGCGTGCTAAATCTGTGTCGAGATTGGTGTTTTCAAGATATTGTCCAAAACCGAGTTGAGATTCGGCGAGATTTATTACAACGAGATATTAAAAGGAGAAGCTGGCCTCATCACAAAACCGAGAAATTTACAGGCTCGTCTACAAAGGTCAACGATGTGATCGTTAAAAATTCACCCTGCGTATCCAAAACTCACCCAAAATATCAGATCTCCGTCATACGTTCTAGTGGGGCATAATGCCGCCATGGTGGCACAAGATTAAGTTTTAAACAAGAAATTAATACACCTGGGAATCTGGTTAGACAGTAAACTTTTGTGGGGAAATCTTGATCATATCACCACAGAAGCAACAAATAGCATATGGCAGGTACTAGAACTGTTGGATAAGATTGAAACCTCAAGCCACATGCCGCCGGCTATATACAGTAATTGTACGACCGCTCCTTAACTATGGCTATGTACAGCAAACACAAAAATTGCCTTGCTCCTTGACATAATATTAAGCCTGACACTGTTCCTAGCTGCCTGGCCTGGCTCTGTCATTTATTTTGCAAACTGTTGCAAAATAACCGACACATGGCGATGATATACCGTTTATACCGAAATACTACCGTTTGACTAAATTAGTGCAACACACACAATTTACGTGTGAAATAAAACTACTTTTACCAAGAGTGCAATGCATGGTCAGTTTTTATATTTTAAATTATTAGTGATTTGTGGAGTCTTCTTTCCCTTTTCATTGGGTGCACTTAGTAAAGGTCGGTAGAGACCAATAACAGCATTAGCTCGTGGACAAAAACAAAAAAGAAAAATCTTGCTTTTTATAACTATAGCTAGCAAAATCTTGCTTTTTATAATGCTTTACCTCTGCTATGCACTCAGCATCGTAAAGAACTAAAACAGTTGGCTTTAAAATAGCTTCCAGTTTTACGATGGGTCCATAGTTGGTATAAAGTCGATTCCACATTTCGTAGCCTTCTTTTTTATACAGTGAACCTGGAAATGATATAAAAGAAGAAATTTTGTATGAGAATAAATTGATCGTCTAATAATAAAATATGTATATCATACAATTTATAGGACTATGTATGTAAGTAGGTACTCTTGGTAGTATCTATCTACTACCTATTAGACTTGGCTGGCACTGACTTCAAATAGATTTGGGTAGCGCTTATAATAATTATATCAATTTATTTTTCACTTTTGAGTGCCTATTAGTGGTTTTGAAGTGGGTTTAGTTTTATTTTTTTTATAATTTATTTTACCTTTTTTAGTCACTGTTACTAAACTTAATTAAGTATGCAAAATTTCAGCACAGTCAGAAACCGAGAACTGGGTCAAAATTGACTTTTAAGATTTTATTATATTGTTGCTTAAGTAGTTATTTTTTTCTCTATTTTCTTGAGATTCCATCATCAGATTCTGACTTGATGATAATGAGACCATCTCGGAAGTATACCCTTTCGATCTAATGAAGGATTTTGAAATCGGTTCATAATTGGCAAAAATGATGAACATACACAAAAAACATGCAGATGAACTTAGTACCGTCCTGATTTTTGGAAGTCAGTTAAAAAGGAAATGATGCATTTCTCTTTTGTCCCATTATGAAATGAACGTCACCCCTATTCACTATACTGAAAATGTTTAAAAAAGCCAAGGTTATGTACCTTGGCTTTTTTAAACTTTCGCGACTTGAACTCATATTGTAAAGATAAAACGACGACGAAGATAAAAAACATTATTTCGACTAACCTCGACGTTTCGACCATTGGTCGTGGTCACAAGAGGCCGTTTAATCTTTACAATAATCGAGTCTATTTAATATATTTCCTTTGAAAAACATTGTCAAGTAATGTATTGTATGATATTATTTACCTCCGGGTAAAAAGTGATGTAATTGTCCAACAAAAGGTAAAGAAAACGGTCCTGGAATGTTCTTCCATGACTTGAGCTCATCAGTGGATCTACTTTTACTGGTGGCAGGATTCGTCAATGTGCTGTAATTTTATCAAAACACACAAGTCCATAATACTAATTTACTAGGTGGTAGGACTTTACTGCAAAGTTCGTCTAGGTAGGTACCACCGCTTTGCCAGTTATTCTGCCGCCAAGCAGTAGTGTGCAAGCACTGCTGTGTTCCGGTTTGAAAGGCACTGTAGCTAGTGAAATTACTGGGCAAATGAGACTTTATGATCTGATCTCACAGTTTAGTAATCTTATTACTAGATTGTGCTGATGTCTCAGGATGACGTGCGCAGTGCAGTGTCACGCGAACCTCTATACTTTAGAGTTCCGAGTGACACTGCAGCTGGTATGGGCAGCCGTGTCGTTTAACATCAGGTGAACGGCTAGCTCGTCACGTCATTCCTTAACATAAAAAAAACTTCTTTTATCCATTGGCCAACAGTGGTTATGAAAATGTTATAAAATACTAGACGCAGCCCGCTGTTTCACCCGAGTTTATAAGATCTTTAACACCCTATTTGAACCATTCAGGGGTTGATATTTTCAAACATTTTCTTAGGAGGATCTCCAAATACTTCACATTTGCTCTATAAGTCCATCAATGGGCGAAATGGGCAAATAAAATAGGTGATACAGAAATATATTATACTAAATCTCACCTAAGATATCTCTTTATATTAATAGTTTGCAATTTTGATGGTCTGGAATTTCTTAGTAACATTTTTCACTAATAGTATAAGACGCCGTACTTATGCGCAGTGATACTTTCCTATAGATATAAATGTATAAAGTAGGCACGTATGTGATAATAAGGTCGCAGCCATTTATAAAACTGGTCATTCTAGAATGTACCTAGTTGCTTTGAAAAGTTATTTGGAAGAATAAATTATACAATACAATACAATAATACTTTATTGAACACCAACTAATACATAACAATGCACCTTTAAAAAAAAGCTTACAAAGAATGGTAGACAAAGACAAAGGGCGGCCTTATCGCATTAAGCGATTTCTTCCAGGCTAACTTAGAATGGACAGAAATTATAGAACTGAAATTGCGGTTAATGTTGTTACAACTTACATACTATAAACAACAATCTGATAACATGGTATAATAACTTAAAATATAAAAAATAAATAGAATATATCAATACTAAACTCATAATACATACGAATACCATACACACATTTAAATATAATAATACAACATAAGTAATACATATAATTCTACATAGATTCAGGATCCGAACTAGGATTCTCTGTATCTAGAGACCCCAAAACTATGAGGACTATGATCCCACAACACCCAGATACAAAACAATATGTGCGCTTTTTTGTGCACAAATACTTGTCCTATCGCGGGAATCGAACCCGCCGCCTCCAGACTATGAGCTGACCTGCTAAACCACCACACCACTGAGACTGTCATAACTACTACACACTTAACTAGGTTAATTAAGCTTATTCAAACCAAGCGCAAAACAAGCAAAATCAGAAAAATGGGTATTTTAAACTGAATTTAAAAAATGGTACTCCATTACTGCTACAACATGCCTCATAAACATTTTTTTACGACAACTGTTCGTAATTACACTAGGAAAATTAATAGATAGCCATTTTATAGGTTTCATTGACACGATTTAGAATTTATCGCATAAAAGTAATTATATAGGTACGTCGCCTTCATTTGTGGCTGTAAGTAAATTGACAAGGAGTGAGTGTTTATGTAAAGTCTGCGAGGTAACTAATATAATCATATCTATGAATCTGAGTTGTAGAAGTAGCTTTCTTACGACTGTATAATTATGTAGTAATTATACATTGATTATCTATCTAAATATATATAACTAGAAGGTGACTGACTGATTGACTGGCTGACATAGTGATCTATCAACGCACAGCCCAAACCACTGGACGAATCGGGCTGAAATTTGGCATGCAGGTAGATGTTATGACGTAGGCATCCGCTAAGAAAAGATTTTTCGAAATTCCACCCTTAAGATGGTGAACTGGGTGGTTGAATTATTTTCCCATAGGCCACGCCGCGGGCGAAGCTGCGGACAGCTCGTTTGTTATAAAAACGTAATGTGCCTTTTCATAATCAATATGAAAAAAATGGACAAATTTTTTGTTACAAAAATTAAAAATCAAAAGTAAGTAAAAAGTAAGTAAAAATTAAAATAAGTAAAAATTGTATGTTAAAAATCATGATCTTGTATAGATCGAATGGCTGAATATGCGGCCTGGATTTATTTATTTATCAATCTTGATAAATTTGTATAATAGAAAGTCGTGCTAGTTACACTATTTATAGCTCAAGAACGGCTAAACGAATTTGGCTGAAAATTGGTGAGGAGGTAGCTTAGAACCAGGACACGGAGATAGTATACTTTTTATCCCGTTTTTTTTCTCAAACTATGCAAATACTAGCCAGCCTATCCCGCGCATCACGGGATAGGCTAGCTAGTATAATAATAATAATATAGTAAAAAAAATTAACGTAATCACGCATCCCACTTGCCAAAAACCAGACACCCAATCCACAAATAGATCAGTCTTCAGATAGGCATTAAGGACTCGAGGAGAGCGTTGAGCGCAGAGAGGATACACGGCAGGGGCGAGTTTACCCACGTGGCTGTGGGGCTGAAAGGCACTGCGAACAGTTTACTATAAACCAACGTTCATCTAATAGATACCATACATGAAGACTACACATTATGTTTATAATATCATCAAACGTAGCGTATTCGTGTATTTAGGATCTGAAATGAATACGTTCAAAGACCAAAGAGGGTGTTTGATTGGGATCAGTCGCTTCGAATCAGGGATCAGTCGATCAGCAAAATAGGCACGTGTATGATGTTCAACGAACCGATGCTGTGTGCGTCAAAGGATCTTAGCAAACGTGTGTCTGAAAATATCATTGGCTTATAGGTTTATCCACGGTTTCAAAATTTTATTCACGTAAATAGTTTATTCACGATTTGTTTCTTCGCCGTTGTAAAAGCGAATGTAAATTCTGCACGTAACTTAAAAAGTCATTAACAGAGGATTGAGCTAGATTGGAACCTGGGTTTTCAATACTGTATGGGCTGACACCGACCCACACTCACCCATTGAAGTTTATAAAACCAAATTTATTTATTCAATTTTTTTTAAATCTAGTTAGGTCATTATAAAAGTAAAAGAAAACTATAATTATCCAATAATTATTATAACACAGAAAAGGATAAAATAACACAGTCCATTAGAGTTGTTCCAAAACTCAGTTTTAAAACAAAAATAGATCAAAAAACTTAGGCAAGCGTGCTACATCCTAGACCGCATCGTTACTTACCATCAGGTGCGAAAGTGGTCAAACGAATTAAGATAAACAGCATACCTAATAATTGTGCTGATCTCGAAAAAGTTGGCACGCTTTGGGAAGCAAACTACGTGGCCTGTCCGTTTCCTTAAAAGTAAAAACCTATATTATACCTCTTTCTCGTGGCATGGCTAAAATCATTAACACGAGAAGCCAACACCATTATTTCCTATTAAATAATAGTTCTTAAAGATCCATTATAAAGCCTTGTTGATATTCTATCACCGTCGCCTCACATCTGAGGCATGTTCAATATTGTTCGGGACGCGCGTGCTCTCACAACTTCTAGAGGTATTAGTGCCTCCGCTTTTAAGTTGGCTTATGTTTAACTTTAGTGTCTATATTACTAGACAATCTTATTTTTAACAATGGCAATATTTTTATGAGTCTTTATATAATATTAGTCTATCGAGATCGAGATCTTGCATCAAATGTGTGTCCTACGTACAATAGATAGGTTTTTTTTATTACACGCTTATGTTTGGCCTCGTTTGTATAGTGCTAATAATAGCCTATTTGCAATAAATCTTTTGTCTTTGACTTTGTTCAGCCTGATTCTAAATGATAATATGGTCGACGATGTAGTGAGAAAAAACATCTCTCCTTTTGGAAACTTCCAGGCTATTCAGAAACACAGACGCAGGTAAAGAGTAGCCTTGCGCATTATTTTATTTTACATTTACCCATTTACTTACTTTACATCAGTTTCCAAACATTCTGTTATATCTTATACTTCTACACTTCTACAGCTTTCTTATTTCAGGTTCCATCACAGAGCGCCACTTTTTATTTTAGGCTGCTTGCCTATTGCATCTATCAGTTTTCCTCGCCCGTTGCATCCTCCGGATACGTGGTCGCCGTTCGATAACCTTTATTTCTATCGGTTGTCGCTATTGTATATTGTATATTGATTTCAAATGGTAGGTATACTGATTATAACTACGGCTAGCACTCACGAGATACAGTCGAATAACTCGACCGATGTTCACGTCAGTTTCTGTTATATTGAAAAATCTTAGGAAAGATTCAAAATTCTTGATAGACTACTTCCGAACGAGAAGTTGCCAACTTCTGAAATAGGGTAACTGTATTTTCTCAAACTTTTTCCATTTCAAAAGCAATATTGCAAAAAGCAGTAATGGGGTTTGAGGCAAATATATAAGGTCAACACTGCTCATAACTTATAAAACGGTCTTCTTAAAATATAAAAGGTCATTAGTTTTATAGGAAAGAGCCAAAAAAGCCAAAAAAACCTTTTAATTTCGAATTAAAATATATTAGTAAGATTTTTATATCATTTGGTACTGGAATGAAATACTGAATTTATTTTTTGAGTCACACTTGTTCTTCTCTATATTCACCATAATTTGGATAAGCGAATAGCTTAGAATAGAGAGCGACGCTTACATTTTACAGCCACATAATTATTTTCAATCCATTATTATCATGTCTATTAAAGCAGTTAAATCAGAAATAACGCCCATATATGTGTCACATTCATCAGTTTCCTGCTGACATGACCAATTGCTCCCATGTCAGTGATTTACTGCCTGTTATAGGGCTATGCCATCTACGATTGACGTTCAGTTATACATATAACATCAGCCTAGATTATGCAAATACTAATTTATGCTTATTACTGGAGTAATATATATAAATAACACAATAATAACACTTTTTTTTACATCTCATACATCTAGCCCCAAACTAAGCTAAGCTTGTACTATGGGAACCAGATAACTGATAGAATGCTTAAATAATTTTTGTTTGTTAATATATACATAGCCAATAGCAATATAACACCCAGACACTGAACAAACATCGGTGTTCATCACACAAATGTTTTTACTGAGTGGGAATAGAACGCACAAGCTCCAACTCAGAAGGCAGTGTTGCTACGTTAGTTATCTGGTTCTCATAGTACAAGCTTTGCTTGGTTTGGGGCTAAATGGCGCTGCGTGTAATGTCTACACATATTTCTTTTGTTATTTATTTATAATACAACTTCGATTAAAGCTTTGCAATCTCAATCCTTCCCTCCCTTTCTCCTTGTTTTTCCGTTTTCTTCTGCTTTACATTTCTTTCAATCTCTTTCAGATAGTAAGAAGCACAATAGACAACTATTCTAAAAACGATACTGTTGGGTTATTTTGGTAAAATTATTTAAGCATATACTCCAATAAAATATTCTAGGCCATCTGTTTAGAGTTCTGCTGTCTGTTAATCGGTCACTTTATGATACGGTATCTTTGTACGTAGGTACAATTTGACAATTATGAGCGAGTGTTAGTGGTTTATCAGCTCATTTGTGAATAATTAGATAATTACACACATTATGTATATTATAGATAACTGTTTCTATGTATGTGTTTTACTGATCATGCACAAATGTGGATTAATTACAGCTATTAATAGAAACGTTTGGCTTATTAAAATGGATGGTTTGTTAGAGAGTTAACTAGGTACTTGAGGCCCCTTCTTTTCATCTAGATATATGCTACGAGTATATAATTTTAACTGACTAAAAGGCGAAAATTCTAAAGTGCCGACTGAAAACCCAGAAATTTGGTGGGTGCTTGCGTTTATGACGTTTTTAAAAAATCTTTTTTATCACACCAACCTTACACCATAGAAAAGAAAGACGTCCTCCAATTTTCACGTATCTGTATTTTATAGATTTTATGAAAAATAATTCGTGTAAAACAGTGAATCATGTCTAGTTTTATAAGAAAAGTATATTCTTCAAAGCTAACTTTCAGCTATTTCCTACCACCTCGAAAATTTGAGAGGTCAAATACCAGCATTAAACTGATGTTGCTTAGATGCGTAGATTATTTAATTCAATAGATGATTATTATAATAATCAAACTGGCCTTAAAATAATTTCGTTAAACGATAATAGGCTTAAGATCGTTCAACATAATCCACATCGAAAACATAGCCAGCGCAAGATTTTTTATTTTTCTGTTCCATGAATAAAATGTTTAAGGTAAACGATCTAATTCTTCCATCTTACTTTTTTGATCGAACATCAAGGCGCACAGAAACACGGCACCAATACAAAATTCCTTCAGGCATTTTGCTGGGAACTTTATAGTGCAAAGGACAATTATATAATTATATATTGGAGTCATCAAGTCAAGATTGAGCAGGTATTTTTTAGGTAGTCATAATAGTTGTACTAGAATTTCTTAAATTATTTTCCTAGTTGATAATTGTCGCATAATTTTCTATTAATATTCATATTTTTTGCCATTAAACATGTGTAGGATGCATGAAAGACCAAGCTTTACGTTACTCGAAAGATAATTTTAATAATATGTTTGAGCGTTGTATTGCATGGTTGATCACAAATGCCAAGAGTGAAAGTATCATACAAGTAGCGTTTGTTTCATCTCAGTCCGTGGAAGATCTACAGATAAATCAGCAATGACGTATGAAACCGCTGCCCAAAAAGCAGCACAATCTACAACATCAGACATACTTTGTATATTCATTGTATCAGCTGGACTGTGATGGTACCAATAATAACGCTCATTTTTGTTTAGCAAAGAGGCACCTGGTACTCCTTTTGACACAAAGAGCGTAATATCTGAACCAGGACTACCACTATTTGTCATTTTATCTATCGGAGTAAACAGTTTCAAAATTTCTTTGATTATGCAGCGAGTTTCAAATGTCCCCGCTACATCCAAACCAGTAGGCTTGAACGTTCCTTCGTCGGACTCCATTATAAAATTGATGTTATTAAGTTCATTTATATGCTTTTTAAAGTATGCTTGTGCACCTATTAAGCCAGGTTCTTCGGCGGTCCATAAGATTGCCCGAACTGTTCTTTTCGGATTTAAATGTAGTTTGTTTAGAATTAATGGAACAAACCAACTGATCATCATGCCGCCACCATCATCCATTGCACCCGACCCTACGTCCCAACTATCTATGTGTCCAGATACAATCACGAGTTTCTCTGGTTTGTCTTTACCTTTGAGATCAATGATTGAGTTTCTAGATTTTTTTATGTTAAACGTGCTGTCCATTTTTAAATGCAAAACAACAGTTTGTGGTTTTGTGGTATTTTCTGAATTAGAATGTTGATCATGAATTCTTCTAAATAAATCTGCATCTTCTAACGTTATAGCCGCTGTGGGAATCCGAGTAACATTTTGATCATATTCCTGAGCACCAGTATGAAGAGTATACATTGAAAATGGTGTTACACTTCTCACTAGAGTTGCTACAGCACCCTTTCGAGCCGCTTTTGAAGCTCCTCTGGTCCTGTATTCAACTGTTTCTCCATAGTTTATGAAATGATGATCAAAAACTACTATTTTGCCTTTTATATCATGTTCATTCGTTTCTTCAAGTTCTTCAAAACTTTTAATAACTATAACCTGTGCGGTAATACCTTCTGGTGGAGTTCCAACACTGCTACCAAAGCCAAGGATTGCTATTTCTTTTTTATAAGGATGTGTCATCAAACAAGATTCAGTGCCTCGAACCCAATGCGGTACCTAAAAATATAGCAGTTGTTATCGGAAGAAATTTTATCTTTGGTATGAACATTTTTGTGATTATTCCTGGGACCAGTTATTCCTACTTACTTACATCTACTTCTTCTGTTGTGACATCCTTTATTCCGTGCTGGATTGTAAGGTTCAACATATAATCTATGGCTTTTTCTAACCGATCTGACCCAGATAAACGCGCTCCAAAATTGTCAATGAATTCTGTGTAACTGAAAATTGATGAAAAAAATTATGACATTTATTGACGACTTTTTAAATAAAAAGACTTCTAAAATACGCTTAAAGAATACTTAATATTACCTATACTCTAACTTAGACCATCTATTGTAAGATAGGGAATTTTAAAGCTAATGCGCTCATAATAAAAGCTGATGCGCTTGTCGTTCACCTGAAGTTAAGTTTCACGACTGGCCACAATAAATGAACTATCTAGCAGTAAGATTACTAGAGTGTAAGATAAGTTCGTAAAGTCTCATTTGGCCAGTATTTTCACCAGTTTTAGTGCCCTTCAAACCAATACACAATAGTACTTGCACACTACTGCTTGGCGGCAAAAAATCTGGCAAAGCGGCGGTACCTACCTAAATGAACTTTGCGGAAAAGTCCTACCACCTAGCGCATAGATTTGTAATTGTAATGTAATTCGTAAAATATTTGCTTTATATAAACTTCATTAGGTTAACAGTTTTATAATAATTATGTATAGATTTGTAACGTATACATCCGAAAAAACAAAAACTATATTTATTCCCCAAATATGTAAAACAGAAATATAAAAATCTTCCGTAAATAATTCGGTACTTACAGTGAATACATTTCTCTTCCATACACATCTTCAATTTGTTTCATGATACTATTAGTAATATTTTTATAAGAAGCAATTTCTTTTACTAAGTTTGGATCTAAATTACACGTCTCATTATCATCATAGCGAGTAATAATAACACTGGAATCTGCAACACTATTTAATAATGCATTTATTATTAAACATGTTAATATGTTTAAGTTCATAATGAGTGGTCACCAGTCCGTTGACAGCAGGAAACTAAACATTTCTTATCAGCGTTAAACTAAAACATTATTCACATCCAGTTTTGTACTATTTTTAATTAGGCACTGGTTTAATTAGCGAATAATATTATAGGCACTTAGAAACTTTTAGTTTCTTTTGGGTAATTTTATTTTTTGCCGGAATAATTTTCTATGTAATTATTCATCCATAATTAGTACTAAGAAGTAATTTGACTAATAAATGTACTTATAATAGTAATAATAATAATAAATGAATTTTGGCCGTGAACAACTGTCTCAAGTATTAAAAAAAACTTGAACACTTCGATATAATTATACCATTTATTACATTAAACATAAGTATTTTATAATCGTTAATACAAAACTAAACTAGACCTAAAAAACTAAATTATACCTAAGAACTTAAAATATAAAAAAAAGAAAACTAAAAATTTAAAATAGCCCGTTGGTGGAAGGGAATGTGCTCAGAATGCTGGCAGCATTACCACGTTGAATGGAAATGCTTATTATTCGTGCAAAATAAAAATTATTAAATTATTATACCAATTATCAAACTAATATACGATTTTACTTTTCATTACCTACAAACCAAAGCTGTCAATTGACTATCTATGTGGTATGTCAGAATGAAATTATGGCATCATAATATATTGATATTAAGTACATCATAATCTAGAGCTATAATACAAGTATACCTTAGTCTCAGAAACTTGCGTACATGTGATTATCATTATGATTGTATATAATAATGATAATGATATATTTTATATATAGTATATATTTTATTGAAATAAATTATGTATGTTAATTATTATAATGTATATTATTATATATGCATCTTTAAGGAGGCCTTGCACATTGCATGTTGCCGAAGGTAGAACCAATTGCAGGCAACATTCATATCTATTAAGAGCTAGAAGTGTTTCAATGAAGTCATTGAACAGCTAAGTAGCTGTAAGACATAATGTAGATCTTTTTAATAATTCCGCTAATCAGCTGAAGCAGCTGATGGCCAATGCATTTTTTAATACTTAATTAGGGAGCAAAGTGGTTATTTTGTAGAGGTTGTATTTTTTCTTTGTGTGCATCCGTCTTTCTATGTGTCATTATTTGTTTTTTTTACGTATCTATGGAAACTTTTAATTGGCCTTCTTTATATGTTTACTTTTCTATACGTGTACCTAGCTGTAAGTTTTCTTAAAATATTAAAATAAAATAAAATAAATACCATAGAAATGGAATGCAAAGATATTAAAGAAACAAATTAAATACAGGCGTGAAAAACCCTGGGAAATTATAACAGAAAAGAAAAAATACATGATAGGAAATCTTTTATCCGTACCACTGTCACGTGTAAGAACGAAATGGTTTCCTTCTGAGAATTTGAAGACGTGACATGAAAAGTCGATTATTTCTATAATTTTGTTTGATCAAACCTGTCCATTATATTCTAGTATCAATTTACTACTTCTACGTTAGACTAAATTTTATGATAGAATTTGTGTTGTATATTTCTGTCAGCCTCTGTGGTGTGGTGGTTGAGCAGGTCAGCTCATAACAAGGAGGCGGTGGGTTCAATTCTCGTGGCAGGACAATTATTTGTGCACTGAAAAAAAAAAGCACACTTACTAGTTTTCAGTCTGGGTGTTGTGGGACCATGGTCCTCGTAGTTCCTGGGTCCCTAGATACAGGGTATCCTAGTAAGGGTCTAGGATCTATGTATGTGATGATTGATTGAATGACTTGAAATTTGGAGGATGTGTTCTTTATAAAGTGTAAGTATCCACTAAGAAAGGGTTTTTCAAAATGTCACCCCTAAGAGGGTGAAATGGGTGGTTGAATTATTTTCCTATAGGCCATGCGGGTGAAGCCGCTCGCAGAAGCTAGTAATATATATTACACTTAATACAAATGAGATTGGTGGTGTAATATTGTAATTTGTGCATTACAAAATTTCCAAAGCATCAATCAAAAACATTACAATTGACACAGGTGTGACCTCGCGAAAGTTCATTTTAAATACAAAATGAAACAAGAATATCTAGTGTAATATCGTTAAAAGTAAACAACAAGATCATCTATTTTGTGGCGGATATTTAATTTTGTAGTTAATTTATAATTTTTTATACACTTACTACATTTTAATATTGAAAAATGGTAGTTACCCTAAAGTGATAATAGATTAGTAATCTTTTTGTCGCGATTCTTCTTGACAAATTGCTAAGCATAAAGAAAGCCCAACAACCCATCCTATCAGATAAGCATGTAAAGAAGGCATAAATATAAATTCCCCAGTTTCAGATATATCGATACGCGGACGTGCCCATACTAAATCAAGTTAATAAATAATACAGGTATAACGGTGCGGTGGAAAGGAAATCGCGTATCGTTTTTCATCGTGCAAAAAACCTCTAAGCAGGCTTTCCTTATCGAAATCGTATAACAGTTAGGCGTTAGGCGATATTTATTAGTTGCTTCATGAATCTTATTAAACAACTACTTACAAATGCGTATAATTTCGTTTAAAAAACGGTGTCGAAACGTTTGTTTTAAGTATTACTTAAAGAATATATAAGTAATCGTCGTAAATTTCAAAATATTAAACTAGAGAGATGTTCTTAAAAAAATAATAATAATAATGAAAAATTAATAAAAACTGCCAACCCTATGCTAATAAACTTTTGCAGTCACTGAGCATGCGACTTAGCTGAAACGCGTCTAATCTAGAGAGCTTAAAAACGCGGGTTCAAGCTTACCTAATTGCTAGAATTTTAGAAACTAATGTGTAACTTTGTAGGTACATCTTATGAGTTGTTATTAAAATTTATTCGACAAGTTTTTACTCGATTGGTTTTCGCCTCAAGGGATCCCAGAGCTGGCACATTCTCGCTAATTCAGCGAGGTAATGCTGCCAGTATTCTGGGAACCTTACCACGCGGTGGTGAGTTGGATAGCATATTTATTTTGTAAATAATGTTTTATTAGTTGTAACTTTTTATTTATAGAGTGCCTGTACATATTAATATTTCTGTTGAATAAAATAAACTCCATAAGAGTTGTTTACATTTTAAAAATCCTTTTTGAGACATTTTTCATGGGAATCTGCGTGTAACCAAGATTTATAACGCCAACCTATAAAGTAGATGGCTGGACCATTTGGACTGTCTATAAAGTCATTGCAGCTAGTATAAAACGTAACTGATAATGTTTTTGGTAATAGGTAGTGTATCCAGTAACATATACTCTTTAAAAAAAATGAAATAAAAAACTTTATTACAAAGTGAGAGTTGATAGCTCGCGTGATATAATATTAACGTCCATATTACAGAACGATGCTCAGACATCAATCGGTGCTCAAATTTAATTTATAAAGTGATCAATTAGTGAATGAAATCTCTTCTTGAGCACCGAACGATGACTGAACATCGTTCTGTAATACGGACCGAAATAACACCATTTATGTAGAAATCTCGCAGGCGGTTTTAATAAGACGGTAGGAAAAGTTTATAAATAACCTTTTCCTGGACCGGAGCGAGGATTAAAGGTATTCTAATGTAGATTTTGCGCCGTAAAAAGCAATTTATGCAAATGTCTCCTATTTTATAATAAACAGCGGCGGCGGGGCTGTCACTGTCCTTTGTCGGTATGCCATGCGACATTTCCCTAATGGGAACTTATGCCTGTTCTTTCTTTTGTAAGGTTTCTGTGAATTTGAGAGAATTTCATTTAAGTAATGAACTTTCTAACCTAAAGGGGTGTCTCAAAAAGGAATTTTATTCGAAAAATTAAAAAGTGGTTCGTTTTGGGGTATCATACCATTTGACAGCCTCTGTGGTGTAGTGGTTGAGCAGGTCAGCTCATAACCAGGAGGCAGCGGGTTCGATTTTCGCGGCAGCACAAGTATTTGTGCACAGAAAAAAAAGTGCAAATACTTGCTCTGTGTCTGGGAGTTGTTTGACCATGGTCATCGTAGTTCCTAGACACAGGGAATCCTAGTTAGGGTTCAGTATCTATGTATGTGATAGTTGGACGTTATTATTATTATACCGGAATAGACCTAACTTATAAAACTTAATCAATATGTTCCGTTTCCGCTCGCACATTCATGTCAGAGAGTTGAAAGATGATAACGTTATTGAAATTAGGCCGTAAGTATACAAGTCTTGCATATAGCTAAAATGACGCATACACAGCAAAAATTATAAATTAAACACAACATAATAACATATCTTCTGTATATATAAAAGAAAAGTCGTGTTCGTTACAATATTTATAAATCAAGAACGGCTGAACCGATTTGGCTGAAAATTGGTAGGGAAGTAGCTTAGAACCAGGAGACGGACATAGGATACTTTTTATTCAGTTCGACCGTGTTTTACTAATTCAACCGTGCGAAACCGTGACGGGTCAACTAGTTATAATTAAATGTCAGATTGAACTAATTACAAAAATATGTAATTTAAAAAGTAATATAATACATTTTCTGAACTGAGACCTTAAAAAGAATAAAAACGTCATAAGAAGGCCGATCGTGCCTCTCTATCGCTTGCCCCGCGCTCTCGCTTGCACTCTCGGCTCAAGCGGAACGTGACAATTTTACGTGCGTGCAACAGGCGTTCATCGATGAATAAAACGCCAAAAGCGACAATTAATGGGAATTTTGATAAATGTACTGAAGAATTTAATTAATAAGCTTAAATTAGTTTAATACCAACCCAAGCTCGGTCTCAGAAGTCGCGATGCGCTCAACCGAGTCCCAAGTACTTAACTAACTTGCTGGCCGAAGGAAAACTTCTCAACATCTGGCGGCGGCTAAAATAAACAAGTTTAATCCAAAGCTTAGGTGAACTGACCCAAATAATGGGCGAAAAACGTCGGCGACCCCAGCCCGAGAAAGTTAATGAAAATAAACTCCACCTTTTTATATTTCATCTTGCTGATTGTGGTGTTACAACTTTAAGACCTCACTAAGTCTTATTCATATAAGTGGAATGCCCTGTCTTGTTTTCACGTGTGAATTTTCACGTCAATTAGAAATTATAATATTACAGAAACTGACGTGAGTAGTGCTGAGTCAGCGCCGAGCCGCCCCCGCCGCCGCGCGTACTCCTTGAAGATGGGCATCTATATTGCCCGAACACCGGTCGAGTTATTCGACTGTATCTCGTGAGTGTTAGCCGTGTAATAGTTGTAGTGATCAATTAGAAATTGACCGCATTGGTTTTTAATAAATTAGTACGAAAGATGTTACGAAATGTTCAAGTGGTCAAAAGTCTAATGAACAGTTTATTGTTCAATCGTAGGTACCCTAAAGGTTAAGGCGTGAGATTTGATAATGTTGAATCCGAAGTTTGGATTTTTCGTCATTGCGTTTTCTGGGCAAGTTGGAAAAAAACAAGTGACGATCAGTAAACTAGATTCAGAAAGTTTACTTCATTGAATTAGGACACATCGTTATGCAAAATAATAGATATTATGTAAAACATTTAACTATTTGAAAATCACATGACAAATTCTACACCATTTACTGCATCTATGTGCATTACAAGATAGTACAATAAACGTTAATTGGGCCTGGTAGTTAGGTCCAGGATCTATGTATGTGATTGCTAGGCGTTATTGTAAGTGACATAACGTTTTATTGTGATACAAGCTCCGGTCCACGGGTATGCTTGCTTAAAATTAATTAGCCCGTGTGACGCCGGAGGTCAGCTACTGGGTAAAGGGCTATTAAGTGTGCTTAGTAAACAAAAGTCCTTAATCTTTAACCCAAGCTTAACTTCGATCAATAAATGTTATTTTTTATTTGAGGATACAATACGTTCCATAGTGACCCTTTGGCCAATATATTGAACGTAGGCGCGGCATTTTAGGAATTTTTCGTTATATTTGGGCAACATTCAACAAAAGATACGAGGGTATCCAATGTAAGAGGCACGGCTCTCTGTCAATATGTGTGAATTTATGAGAATTCGCATTATACGAGGGGTGGAACCGTTATTAGTTCATGTTAGCGTTAGAAATAGAAAATACTCAAATGAGTCTTTCATCCGTGTAAAGAATAGTTGATTTAGGATTGTTTTCAAGTCCCCCGCCGCGAGGTCTACTGGTGGCCCGTGGAGATCGCCGATCTCCGGAACACTTGTTCCAGGGTTTGGCGAATCTACGGCCACCAGAGGAGACGGCGCCATGGCCGGACTGATCAGTCGCGACCCCTTCTCGCCCCGATACGGCGGACGAGGGATCATGGGGGGGTTTTAGTGGGTTCGAGTCCCACATGAAAAGAGCTAGGGCATTTCCACCCCTCAAAAAAGAGGATTGTTTTCAAGTATTACTTTAAAATGAACTCCTATATAAACTTTGGATTCTTACAATGATTTTTATGATAGCAATGGTCTGCGATTTTTCTAGTAAAAAAATATCCAATGTAAACATAAGATAACGAACACTGCTCTGGCACGAAAGAAGGACGGACTAACAAATACTATTTTGTATCTATAATATTGTAAGAATAAGCATTTACGAAGGGTAACTGTTGATCTAGAACTAGGGGTAATGGTAGATTGTTTATCAAGGAGGCAAAGAACTACTTTTATGAACTATTTTCTTTGAATCCAGAGCGGAGTAAATCTCTGGGATTCTAAAACGAGGATCCAAAGTAAATCACTCGAGCATAAATAAAATAGTTGCTTCTGACTTTACTTTTTATCAACCTCTATGAGAAAATAAGTAGGTAATTAAAAAAATACTGTCCCTCCTGTATTGTATTTATATTCATGATTGTTAATAAGCTAAAGTGATAAATTATGAATAATTTAACAAAAAGCACGGATCCAGGTAGCTGCGGTAATACAGCTAGAAAAAAAAAGGTTGTGAGTTTTTAGGGTCCGAGCATATTTCAGCACATTTTTCCATGGTCACTATTTTAGGAAGATTTATTTCTTTTTCATAAAACGAATCCAAATTTGAGTAAACAAAGATGAAATGCATCACGCACGTTTTTTTTTTCACACTTAATTTTTATTTGTTTCGCGTTTATATTATCTGTGATTTATCACACAGTGTGTTACTTGTTCATACCATGTTTATGATTTATCTGTTTGTTGATAGAAATTATGCTTACAATCAAATTTAAATCACTTTCAGTTCTTAGGGATTAAAGGACTATTTTAGTCCTTGTTTACGAAGAATAAACCAGTCCTTTTCGAATAGATGTGATATAAGTTAACTTTTATAGGCCTCAATTATGCTAGTCCCAAAATCTCTCAAAGTAGAGTAGCTAAAAAATATCTGACTGTTTCTATAGTCTTTAATGAGATAAAAGTTAAAAAGCTGAGAAAAACCATTACCCCAAAAATTACATACAGACAGATTTGTCAAAGAAGTTTTTATTTATGAGATTGTCATGACAAATGGAGTTACAAACTCATATTTTATACCGGAGTTTGAATATGAGTTTGCATGTAGCAAAGAGGATTTTTATTTATGGTTGCGATCACGGTTGTCCAAAATTTGAAAATTCGTGATACCAAATTCCGGTATGAAAAATAGATCCACTTCCTTATAAGGCTCTGGGTTGTGCGTGACCTTGATACCTTTTCTCTTCTGATCCGCATCATCAAGAATAAAGGCCAGAACAAACGAGCTGTATCATAAGCACTTGAATAAAATAAGTAAAAGACAGTAGAAATAAGAAAAAAAAATACATCACTGTAAAGTTTCTTGTAGCTTCTACTTTACAGTTGTAATCGAAGCTTCGGATCAAAGTTTTCTATTCTGCATTGTGCCGGATTGCTTGCACCAGTAGTGAGAAAAGGAACTGCTTTTTTTTTCAAACTCATATATTGTAATGGGCATGCTATATTATTGGACAATAAGCACTTTGTAATTTTATATGCTTAGTGAAATAATTTAATTTTAAGTACCTAATATAATTTTGACTTGTAAAAGTGCTAAAATTAGCCTATTTGCAATAAATCTTTTGACTTCGACTTTGACTAAAAATATAACGATTATGAAAATATAAGAAACTAGTTGCGCTCCGCAGTTTCACCCGTGGATAAAAAGTATCCTATGTGTTCATTCAGCGTATAATCTATCTGCATTCCGAGTCTCACTAAAATCCATTCAGTAGTTTTTGCGTGAATGAGTAACAAACATCCATACCTCCAAAATATTAGGAAGGAATTGATTTATTCATTTATCACAAATTAATTACAAGTAAAATATCATAAATTTTGTATATAAAATGGATTCATCGAAAACCAGCACTGCAAAGCTTGTATTCGCAGCATTATGCTGAATTTGCTTCTTTTATGCATATCGATTATTTTTTCACTTAATTTATATTAATAATTTTAATTTTTTTTTTTGTTTGGTTTTGGCTCCACACTTTTGTGTATTTAGCCAGTGTCAAGTAATTGATAATAACTCAAGTTAATTAATATCATATAATGTATCAAGTCAAGTCAAGTCACAGTCCAAATCATCAAGTTAAGTCATAGTCTAGTCAAGTCATACTCCTAGTAAAGTGGTGGCAACTTTACCAGAAGCTTCTATGGAGTTTTGGAAACAACACGAAAAGAAACGTTTCACCATCATTATACCACTTTCCCACACTCATGCCTGTAATTTAGCACTTAACAAATAAAATGCCACCAATTTTATGCACTAACACTGAAAATAACACAAGTTTTGGAAAATAATACACTGCGGTGACGCAATCTTTTTCGCATTCCCGCCAAAACTCAATTTTAATATTACCTCTTTAAATGTATGGATGTGTTCAGTAAAGAGTTTTCTATATTTTCTTTCATTTTTATTATACGCTAAAGCATCAACATAATTCATGAAAAAATGCGTATTAAAACAACTATAAAACAAAGATCAAGCGAACGATTTTCTTCTTATTGCCTTCATGATCTCTTTGTAAAGAATTTTTGTTTGTCTCGTTTACCCTAAACAGCAATCGATATTAAAAGTTCGAAAGTTGTTTACAAAAACCGCAAAAATGTTCCGCGATATTAAATGAAAAAAACTTTACGTAACCAAACAGCCGTTTAATCAATTCGCGAAATAAATTACTGTAATTTATTTTTATGAGGACTATTTTGAAGTTTCTACTTTCTTGCGGTTCTGGCTTCTAGTGAGTTTGTACCTACTCATTTAAAGTTGGACGTTGAAGAAAAGGCAAGGTAAATTAGATTTGCATACTTAGCAGCTTTTTGAGCCTAATGTTTACTTTGATCGTGTTGCGATTAGAGTAAAAAATGGACGAACTTTTAATTGGGTTTTTGTGAAAGGCGCAGCCGGCGCGCTGCAGGTAGGCGAAATAATCGCGTTTGTAAAGTTGGCCAATAAGAATGAATTTATTCGTTGGTGGTCTCTCATTAATTTGTATGTACTCTATTGAAAAAACAAATGCATTCACATTTTTCGTAAACCAACTCAAATAATTATAAAAGTACGCTTTTTAATTTTGTTTATCTATTGTTAAGCCAGTTAATCGCTTCGATTCGGGCTACTCAGTAAATTTAGCGCCAAGGTCATAGTATAACACAATAATGATAAATTAGGAGATCTCGTTCAATAAAAGTTAGCTTTAATTATAAGATATTTAAGAAAAAAACTTAAAAAAGAACGTGTGTACTTTAAACGTGTTTAGACCACACGACTGAAGTAAAATTATTTAGTTTAGCTCCATCTATCGACCTAAAGGATAGATAGATATAACTTTGTTTTTGCTTGGTTTAATGTTAATGTCACCATCTTGACGATTGTAAATTGTCATTTTATCAGACATTCTAATACAACAAATATTTTTTTTACTTTATTATGTTGACGATGGAGATCTACTTTTTCGTTTTTCGTTAATACACACTATCGAATTCCGTTCGCCTCGCCTTAGTATGTTTACTCTCCAATTAAAGCGTGCGTAAAGAAGTTTTATTTCAAAAATAATTAAGTGATGTCAAGAAAGGAAACTTATTTCACACACACACACACACACACAGACACACACACACTCACACACGTAATCAGCCTAAAGTCATCTACTGCTAAAAATAGGTCTCTCCCATAAAACGCTCTTTGGACACTTGGCGGGTGGTTAGGTTATCGTAGTATATTATAATGAAAACGGAGGAGAAATGTGCTGCCTATTCCCTGGATATTTCTTTAGCAGGCTTTCAGGGCACCCGCGGGTAGAGTCGGGATAGTCCTATTCTTACGCTGGCATCACAGGGCTTACTTTATGATTAGGTAAAAATAAATTCCATAGATTTTCTGCCTACGTACCTAAATCATTTCAGTAAGTAACGAAATCGTACAATCAATTCAATGGTTACGTAAGACCCGAGGACCGGACCAAATAAAATGGAAACTATCCAAAGTAGTAAGATAGCCGATAGATATATAGTAAGCCGAAGACCAACATAAAGTTAAAGTGAACATTGGCTTACTACTTTTCTCTTGTAAAATTATGCAGGTGAAAATGCGGAGTGAAGTGATATTTACGCCCTTCAGAAAATAGACAAGTTAACCTCTTCCTTATATTAAATTTTTATATGCTACTGATGTAAAGTATTGTAGTCATAATTCACTATGAGTTAATAATAAGAAATAGAGACTCTTAAGTTAAAAACATAACAAGGTTTTACATAGTTAGGAGGTATCACAAAAGTTTGTATGAAACCTAATCGCCATCTCTCACACTGGTCTCCGGAAAAGTTCCATTTGTTATCGGAAAACATTTAAAGCAATCCACCCACTGATTGTATCAGATACGTTAGTTACTGCTCTACTGTAGGTAGAAATAAAGCAGTATCACTCGACAAAATTACGAAACCGAATAAGTTGAAGTTGGACGAAAGCCATGACAAATATACTAATTACTAAGAAAACAAGATTCGCAAGTCTTTTATTAGAACTTCACGACGACTACGAAAGTTTATTAAAAGTGAATAAGTTGATGGTTATTTTAGGTTGGCTAGGCGTCTGTGGTATTTGTACTTACATGGCCCCACATGTCTGGTGGGCAACTGAGGTGGAATGTTGCCCACCCACTGGCGCAGAGGCCCGGAAGGGCCTACCGCCGGGGCGTGATGGTTAATGCAGTGCGTCTCTATCTCGCTCCATCCCGGCGGTTGTCATGGATCACGGGGGGATTTTAGTGGGTTCGAGTCCCTCATACCCCCTGCCACCACCCCCGTGGTGGCAGGGAAGTGCGAGGGCATTTCCCCCCTCAAAAAAAAAAGGCGTCTGTGGTATATATAATAGTATGTATAGTTCCCAATGGACTCCACAAAACGAATCCCGTTTTTAAAAAAATCTCTTATATTAGGTCTTTACCTATGAAATTGCCGTTTTGTTTGAAAAAAGTTAATGTATTTTTTTTTCGAACTTATTTATTTATTTTATTCAAAGTAATCACCCCTGCAATCAATGCATCTTTGCCAGCGCTGTGGCAGTTTATGGATGCCCTTCTTGAAAAAATCAGCAGGACGGGAGACAACAAACTCTTCAAAGGCGTTTTGTACTGTCTCTCGGGAATTGAATTTTTTTCCCGCTAAAAAGTTGTCCAAATTTTGGAAAAAGTAATAGTTGGTAGGCGCAAGATCTGGTGAGTATGGCGGATGAGGGAGAGCTTCTAAACCCAACTCATGCAGCTTAGAGACGGTCTGTTGTGCAGTATGGGGTCGCGCGTTGTCGTGAAGTAGCAGTGGAGACGACCGATTGACCAAAGCTGGTTGCAGACGTGCGAGTTTCGCCATCATTGTGGTCAGTTCTTCAATGTACACATCTGCAGTAATGCTCTCGCCGTTTTGTAAAAAGCTATGATGAATCACACCAGCACTAGACCACCAAACTGTGACCATCACCTTTCTAGGGGTCATTTTTCGTTTTGCACATTGCTTTGGTACCGAACCAGGATCTAACCAACTTGCTGAGCGCTTTCGATTGTCAAAAAGAATCAATTTTTCGTCGCACGTAACAATTCGGTTCAAAATTCCTTCATTTCTGTGCCTGTTAAGCAGCGCAAGGCAAGTCTCGACGCGTACGTTGCGCTGGCGATCGTTAAGTTCGTGGGCACCCATCTATCAAGCTTTTTTATCTTGCCAATCTGTCGCAAATGGACCAATATTGTTTTGATGCTAACATCAAAAGCTGCTGCCAGCTCAGCTGTAGATTGAGATTCATCAGCTTCCACAATCGCCTTTAATTCATCATTGTTGACCAAAGTTTCCGGACGACCACGAGGTTCATTTTTCAAGTCAAAATTCCCAGAACGGAACCGAGCAAACCAATAACGGGTTGTGCCTTCGTTTGTACAGTTCTCTCCGTAAACGTCGTAGATGTTACGTGTCGTTTGTGCCGCGTTGGTGCCACGACGGAACTCATATTCCATAATTACACGAAATTTCAAAGTATCCATTATGAGGAAAAATGTTGAAATGTAATGAAAATACAACGCTAATCAATAAACAAAAGACTTATATTGTAAATAGAATGTCATATTTTTAAAACAAAATTAATTTGAATTTAGAATTCATAGCCAATCAAAACTTTTTTTTGTTTGAAAAAGTATGTACTGCAATACGGCAATTTCATAGGTAAAGACCTATTATTTGTATTGCAATAGAGACTTAGACTTGTGATGGGACAGATGTTTTTGTTTATTTGATTGATTAGATTATCAAACAAACTGTTAAGGTACAAACAGGCACGATCGCATTCCAGGCGGCACCTGTTTGGTCCACCATAAAAATAGCTTCTTTTTTATGCTTTATGTAGCTTAGGTAAATAATCTACTTAGATCTTTTCGATAAAAGATAAATCAAATGAATTCTAACAATTTCAAGATCACTTGAAATTAAATTAAGGCTACAGAAAATCAGGTGTGCCCAACGAATATAAATTGCTTACTGAATGCACCTGGCAGGTCATCTATTTAATTTTATTTACTCGGCAAGCTTAAAATAGATTTGGCGTTCAAGTCGTGATAAAAGATTTTGCACCAAGACCCAATTGAAATTCACGCGTTGCCAAATGGTTATTGCGATGCTTGGAGCTTGATTTGATCTTTACTCTGTGAAATTTTGCTGTTTATTACATTTTACCTACTTTCCCTTATTGTAATTCAGAAAAATTATGATTGCAAGACCTTTCTAAGTTCAACTGTATACGGTTTGTGACTTTCAAATAAGTATGAATATTATAACTTGATTCCAACATGCATTCTTCTTTAGTTTTTGGTAATTAGATTAACCTTTTATTTGATTTTTTTTTTTTCATGAATTTATGTATCATCTTTCACAGAGAAAAAAAAAATCTAAATCGGTTCATCCGTTCGAAAGCTACGATGCCACAGACAGACACACAGACACGTTAAACTTATAGCACCCCTTCGTTTTTACGTAGCTTTTAGCTATCATCAGCAAAAATCTTTTATTTGCTTAAAAACCGGGGAATTAGGTCAAGCTACTTTAATCTGATAAAGTTCTCGCCTCTTGCTCTCAACTCGCCTGAAGTACACTTCATGCGCGCGACTGTATGATAAATTGTAGGATGAAAGTCAGCGTTTACTTTAAACTAGAGGTGCCCCGTGGTTGCACCTTGCCTATTTTTCTGCAATTTTTGGGATAAAAAGTCTTCATCAGCCATCAGTTTACGTTTGCCATAATGACCACGCTCGGCAGGAGTCTTTATAATCACAGGTAGATTGTAATGCAATCCGAGTAGAATGCTGTTGCCTTACCTTAGATACTTTTTTCATCAGCTTACTTTCATCGGCACTCATGGGAAGAGAAGGGGTGGTTCTAGATGGGTGAATACTTACGCTGGAATAACATGGTAATTTAAATATACACTGGATAAACACTACCACACTAACATATTCACCCATGTAAAATAGTTTCCCAAGCGTAGCAAACGTCGCGGTAGCCTTCTTGTACTTCCGAAACCTAGAACAAATTATGGCAAAATAATGCTTACTTTTGTAGGCGCTCAACTTTATAATAAAATACCCATATATAAAAAATATGTTCATTTAACGCATTCAAGAAGCATACCTTATGACGAATCAGTTGCCGAAGTAAACAGTCTTGTTGAAATGTAATATTACTTAAGCACGTATTTATGTTACTATACCGATATTATTTAACGTGACGACGAATGTATATTGAAATTTTTAAGTCTAACTATGTTCTCATGGTCAAATTTTATTTTATTTGAGAATAAAATTTC
Organism: Ennomos fuscantarius; assembly: GCA_905220475.3. Classification (NCBI taxonomy): domain Eukaryota; kingdom Metazoa; phylum Arthropoda; class Insecta; order Lepidoptera; family Geometridae; genus Ennomos; species Ennomos fuscantarius. Next base: position 12,736,816 of record HG992029.1, read on the forward strand.
TTTAAATCTAAACCTGTAAAAAGTATTCTATATTGAGATCGGAAGAGTAAACAATCTCAGTGTAAAACTTATTATTCCTTAAATTGCAAATGATCGACATTGCATCTGTATCTTTATCCATTTCTATAGCTTTCACATTTATGAAATACATTTATTTAATACTTGTCTAAATTTAAAGTACAAAAACAAGTTATATTACTACATAATATGTACATAACGAATAAAAAACAAGTAAATAAAGTAAGTAAAGTTTACATATAAAGTTTTATAAATAGGGATGGACGAAAAATGTCTATCGTTCATAGTTAAACGGGTCCCACGGTAGTGACAAACTTTTAATAAGCTCATTACCCGTTTGCGCACGTCCAGCAACTTTGTTTTTAATTTAGTTGCACACTCGTATGGTAACTACACATTTGTTCTTTTTTATGTTCTCTGACGTATTGTCTTAGTGAAGAATGTTTGTTGATTTGTTAGGTATGAGTTATTGTTGGAATACAAAACTATGGAGAGAACATTAAATAGTTGAAATGGAACTTTATTATAAGCTAACTGACCCGGCGAACTTCTTTCGCCCAACAGTCAATGAATGTGCATGTTTAGGATTTTTTTTTTACTTAATGGCATCAGTTTTATTACTTACCACCCTATTTCGGACAAAGATAAATCTAAAAACACAAAAATCACAATAAAATGGTCAGCTGCTCTTGCGGTATAAGTGATGTAACTAACAGGACTTTTTTTATATACAGATGAATAATTTTACTGTTGCCACTTCAAGTGTTGTGAATTATTCAATAAATACTTCGTTCTCTCTTTTTTCGCCTTCAATAAAATTGCAAATCATATGAATGTCGATATTCGTTGTTTCATTTTCAAAATATACATTTTAAGGCTTAGATACTAGTACTTATGAAACACACTATATTAAAATGAATTATGAATAAACAATATTATATTATAAAATATTCTTCTTATCATCTATATCTTCTACATATACCTGTAACAAATCTTTACAACCGCTCCAATATAGATAATGTTGTTGTTTTTTTAGCGGAATTACACTAGATATTCTTATTTCATTTTCTATTAAAGATAAAATTTTGCGAGATCACGCCTCAGTCAATCAGTTAGCTATTAGTTTATTTTTACTGTTTATCTTCCCATATTTCTAATTTGTTAAATTATTAAAAATATTAATAAATCATTAAAACAAATGAAAATCATCTTTCTGTTATATCTTTTTTAATTGCTATACTCCGTATAATTAACTTATTATATACTAAAAATGCAGTGGCATTATATACGGAGTGGACGATATTGAACCGTAACGACACGATAACGGTTGGTGGAACTGCGACCTTGGAGGGTCACACACGAGCTCTTGGGATTACTACTGGATTTGTTTACCTTCATTATGTCTGTCAATGTCAACACAGTTTTGTCCAAGATGGATGTTATTATCCCCCCATTTGCAGCTTCTTTTAATCGAACCGAACTCAACCGACTCTCAAAAAGGAGTAGGTACTGTTAGTGTTACACTACATGTTCGTCGATATGCGTTTTTTTTTGTGTATCGTCGACATTTTTTAATGTAATATTTTTGAAATTTATCCATATCAGCAACAGAATCCATGGGTTCAATAAGGTTGTCATTAAATTTTTTAAAATCATTTTGGTGTCCCTTAAATCAAAAGCAAAAGATTGAAAAAAAAAATAGTTTTAGTTTTCTTATAAATCGAGGACATGACTCCTTTCACGATTTTACACTTACTCTCGTCGTTATGGAATTGGCCATCACCGCCCTTCTCAAAAATCAACTTTGTATAAATATACAGGAGGTATATATTTATAATACTAATAGAGAGGCCCATGGCAACATATGCATTTTTCATGAATTTAGGGATAAAAAGTATTCAAGTTAATTTTGGTACTGTAAGCAAACTAGCTTTCCATGAAATAATCTATAGACAAACGCTGACGGGTCCAAGGTGCGCTACGAACAATGTACCAAAAAAAAAGCGTAGACGTGAAAACCCCGTAGCATTGTAGCACCTCCGCTACGAACACACCACTAAAACAGAAAGCTACGTCACAAAATGTTACGTCAGCAGAATTATTAACATTTTCGTGATTTGAACACAAAATAATGAATAGTATTGCGCAATGGAACATAAAGATGTATTTCTGGGAACTTTCAATATACATTGAAGTTGAAACAAACACTTTTTGCATATACCTTACATTTTTTGGATGGTGTCTAGAAAACTCAATTGCCAAGATATCAAAAAAAATCATAACTAAACTTGAATTCCCAAAGTAACAATGTATTTTCTTAACGGGAGCTTTTAATTTAGACCTGTATGTCTGTCTGTCTGTCAGTAATTATAAACGGCTGTACCTCTTGAACCATAATAAGCAGTTGGCTGAAATTTACACAAAATATGCATCATTACGGCGAATTACCTAACAAATAATAAAAGTTACATTTTTACAACAAAGTGCTTTTTTTTCATGCACATAGTCTCTACCGTATCGCAGTAAAAATTTGAAAGCGGATACACATTATCTGTCGTTCCGGTGTTTAAATCTTTATTTTTACTCCATACAGAGCTTTACCGCTCTGTCACAATGTATGCTAGAAACGTATTCATCGAACAAACTGTGGTAGGGGTTGCCATCCATTAGTATTATTAGACAGCAACCTTGCCCTTCACGTATCATGGAGCAGTGCACGCGACTTGAAAATGATCATGAGTGACGTCACTGCTTCGTTTTTAAAGATGTTGCGTAACGTCGTTTTTCTGGTTTAGTATCCAGTTTTAGATGATTACTAAAAAGTTCTATTACCATATTACCGTCTGTGCTAAAGTTCTCCTAAGTTCGCACTTATATCCCTGGCACGTTATACCCGTGTCAAATAAAGATGCCAAATACTGGAAGCTTATTGGTTGAGACAGCTGATGATTAATAGGCAACAAGGCTTTCATTGAGCATTTTGACTGTCTTTAAGTCATCGCGGCTAGTATATCCTCCAAATGTTTATTTTTTTTGTAGTAGGCAGTGTTAGCATGTAGTTATTATATTATTGTAACTGAAAAAGCGTAAATACTTGTTCTGAGTCCAGGTGTTGTGGGACCATGTAGTTTCAGGTTTTAGTTAGGGCCCAGTATGTATGTCTAGGGAGACGTACATACTGGGCCCTAACTAGGATTCCCTGTATCAACAACTGCAAGGGACCAAGGACCAGGAACTTCAAGTACTACTGTCCTACAACACCCAGATACAGAAAAAGTATTTGCCCTTTTTTTGTGCACAAATGCTTGTCCTATCGCGAGAATCGAGCCCGCCGCTTCCAGGTTATAGCCGCCCTGGTCAACCACCACAACACAAAAGCTGTCGTACTATACACACTATCTAGCCATCGCTCTGTGCCAATAGTCCACATTATTCTCTGAATATATTTCCGTTAAAATAAAGAAAGTACAATTTAATTAACCCGCCAATTTAGTTCTATTCAGGGGCATAATAAAATAGGAACACATTTTCAAATAGTTTAAAGGTCGACGGAAAAGATCGTTTCAAACGATAAAGCGGTCCATTGTTTTGTTTTAATGAATGGTTATTATTTTGTTTTGTTTTCAAATATGTTCCTTTCGTGTTCCTTTAATCTAAAATCATTGTATTGAAATGAAAGATGTAATTTTGGAAGAATCAAAAACTCTTGTTATATTTTGGGAGGATAAAGAAAAAAAAAGTGTAATAATAAACTCTATCGTCTAGACAATATGTCACTTATAAAGCTATTTAATATATGTACCTATGAGAGCTTCTGTGGTGTGGTGGTTGAGTAAGTTGGCTCATAGCCAGGCGGCGGGATCGATTCCCGCGGCAGGACAATTATTTGTACACAGGAAAAAGCGCAAATACTTGTTCTGAGGGGGTTGTGGGACCATGGTCCTCGTAGTCCCCGGGTCCTTAGACACAAGGAACCCTAATTAGGGTCCAGTATATGATCGTTGGGCGTTATTTATTGTTTATTTATTTCTATTATTAAAATCATACTAATCACAGTTATTACAATGCGAAAGTTTGAGTATGTATTTGTTTCCTCTTCACGTTGCATCAGCTGAACGGTTTGAATATTTTTGGAAGGAAGAAATCTTATTTTAGTTTAAAAACTATCGTGACTATGACACTTTTATTGACTTATTATTATTATTGACTTTGTAAGATAGTTTTTAAATGACGTGAGTTTAGCCGTTATTTATATTACAAAAAAATATAGCTTTTATAGGAAACTTTTTATTTTCGAGTAAGGCCTCGGAACTTAACTAGTATTAATAATATAATAACCAATAGCTCTGTTAAATAATATTCGCTATCTCGTGGATAGTTAAATTATGCACAAAATGAAATGAGAGAGCTCACCGATTCGATAATAATTTCACTGACGTTTAATCGATAGCCCGTTATTGCATAACCTACCCACTCTTAGCTCAGTTTTATTACTTTTTTTTATTTACTATTTAGTGAGATTTTCTGCAAAGGTCTCTAGGCAGATACCACTGCTTTGACAGTTATTCTGCCGCCAGGCTGTAATTTGCACGCACTGTATTCCGATTTGAAGAGCATTGTAGGTAGTGAAATTACTAGTCAAATGAGACTTGTTGACCTATTCTCACAGTCTAGTAATCTTATAACCAAGACTCTCTTATAAATTCATAGATTCATAGATTTATTCACCTTATAACATCGCGTTGTCTTATCACAGTCTAGTAATAAGACTAGATTACTAGGTGGTAGGACTTTGTTGCAAAGTTCGTCTAGGTAGGTACCACCGCTTTGCCAGTTATTCTGCCGCCAAGCAGTAGTAAATGAGACTTTATGATCTGATCTCACAGTCGAGTAATTTTATTACCAGTCTGTGCTGATGTCTCAGGATGATGTGCGCAGTGCAGTGTCGCGTGAAACTCTATCTTTTAGGGTTCCGAGTGACACTGTTCTGTTTTGGGCGGCCGTGTTGCTTAACATCAGGTAAACGACTAGCTCGTCACATCATTCACTATTTTAAAAAAAAATTAAAAGAAAAAAGATTGTAATGTCTCAGAATAACGTGCGAAGTGTCACACAAAACTTTATACTTTAAAGTTCCAAATGACACTGCACCTGATATGGGCAGCTGTGTTGCTTAAGATCAGGTGAACGACCAGCTAGTCATATCATTCCTTATCATTAAATAGACATGATTTTGTATTGTCATGTTTTCAATTATTTTATTATTACTGTTACTGCAATAATACTGCAATAGTACCAATAAAGAGGTGAGCAAAACTGACGCTTTAGAGGGTTCTTCTTTTGTGCATAGACTTTCACGATCAAATATCTATAGAGTAGAATTTACCTGTCAAACTTGTTATTGTTATTATTCATACAAGTTGTATCAAATGACATCTAAAGTGAAAGCGTAAGTTTAAATAAATAAATAACGCCCAAAAATCACATAGAAACATCCTGAATCCTAACTAAGATTTCCTGTATCTAGGAACTTAGTAATTACAGCGACCATTGTCCCACAACACCCAGACATAGGACAAGTGTGTGCGCTTTGTTTTACCGAATAGTTAAAACATAGCATGAACACAAAAGTCGCAAGATCCCCTTTAATTTTCACCATGTCGGGTGCACATTTTTCATACCCAAATAAATTTTTGCTGTTAACATTTTACCAGTTAAAAGGGTCCTAAAAAGGCTTTTGAAAATAGCCCAAGAATCATTAATCACCCTTTACGATGTTTACTATTTTTTTTCCAAGAACTTACCATTCAATGGGTTGCTATGAAAATATACCTAGCATAACGAGCCCTCATGTTTGCTCCGTAACACCATTACGGTTGCAAGCAAATAAAATACCCATGCCTTATTAATAACGGCTGTATACTTAGAGCTATTGCCCAAATGTCAATGAATGTCAATGAATTAATGAATAATAATAAAATAATAATAACGCCCAACGATCACATACATAGATCCAGGGCCCTAACTAGGATTCCCTGTGTCTAGGAACCTAGGAACTACGAGGACTATGGTCCCACAACACCCAGACTCAGAACAAGTATTTGCGCATTTTTTTTCTGTGCACAAATACTTGTCCTGTCGCGTGAATCTAACCCGCCGCCTCCAGGTTTTGAACCAACCTGTTGAAGTTTAAGTTTAACCTCTCAGAAGCAAATTGTATCTAGGTACTTTAAGTAATTCATAACCTATTTGTTATTTATGAGCTCTGACATAAAGACCACAAGGTTAACCACACGGAGAGACACATCATGTATATTTGGGTCGACTACTAATCTCTTTTTGTCCAAGCTAAATTGTTTGTCTGATATAATTTCCCTTTAAATAATACCATTTTAAAAAGCGGTTAAACCGACTTTAATCGTCCTAATTTTCTGGATAATATTGCAATATTGTAATATTATAAAATTGAAATTAATAAGTAATGCCATTCAACGTAATGCTGCCAGCATTCTGGGCAATTTTTTCTCCACTAACGGGTTATTATACGTGTTTTTATTACATGTTTGTGGGTTTGTTCGTTTATTATTAGTTTGCTTCTTTGTTTTTATAACTTTCACGCACATGCACGCACCCACCCACGCACGCACGCACGTACACCCACACACATACACACACACACACACACCATCTAATTAATAATCAGTCCATTGCTGCTGTAATTAGTTGCGGTTGAATCTAATACCGTCAGAGACAGACAATGGTTCCACAAGATCTATAGAGCCATGCGGTTTTATGTAATGCTCCTAAACTTCCAAGATTACTCCCTTTGAGTTGTACAGCCAATATGATAAATGCGTTCTATTATTACGCACGAGTGAGTTATTCAAAGTTTCCAATACAATTGAAGGGGTGAGAATAAAAAGGATTTAACTGATTTTTTTGACAAAATGACTTATGGGTATCGTTGGATTCAGCGTGAAATTATCTACAATAATACATTCTCAAAATACCGAAATGAGGCTTAAATCTCGAGATTTTGAGTCTAAAAATGGTTTATCTGTCACAGGAATACAGTTTGCTTAAGATCAGGTGTAAAAACATTACTATATTTATTTTATTATATTATATTTTTACAGTAATTGTATGAATTAGTACTATATTTAGTAATTTTAAATAGAATTAAAACATTTTCAAGCAACTGAAACTTACATAAACCTTTTCTATTACCTTATAAGCACTCTACATTAAAATGACGCCGTTGACGTTTAAAGTCAATTTTCTCGAAACTGTCAATGTGTCAGTTAAATCCTTTTTATTCTCAACCCTTCAATTGTAGTCGATTTAATACCGCATGCAGAATAATCGATTTAATACCGCATGCAGAACAGTTTTAGACAATATCATCAGTTTGAAATAACATTTGTTTTATTAGACATTTTATCCTGAAAATTTTTAAGGGAACTTTAAAACAATTTTGAAACTTATAAATTCTATTAGTTTGTTTAGACAAACGCGTAATTATATTACAAAAACTACAAAAACGAACAAAATATTATGACTAAAACTAAATTAAATCTAAACTAAGTATCTAAATATAAGGGTTTAAACAGAAAAGATTTAAACAAGCCTTAAGCTAGTGTAAAAATGCAAAACAGCATTTTTACACTAGCTTAAGCTTATTTTTAAACATACATTTGACATAAGTATGTTTAAGTGTTGAGTTTTAGCGGGAAAACAAAAAAGATTGAGGGGAAGTGGGGAGTTTACACGTCCTCTTACAACGGTAAAGTGAAGAATATACGCACGCTAAGAATCACAAAATTTGGGAACATTGTGTCGTAGCCCGCTCTTTTCCAGCATGGCTTGTAGCCTGTACTGTACTTGTGAGAGAAAATGCTATTTTAATCTAAATATATATAAAAAACAAAGTCATGTTAGTTACACCACTTATAAGTCAAGAGTGAATGGGCATCTCATGGGCAAGCGTGCTTCACCTTAGACAACTTCATCACTTACCATCAGGGGAGTTGTTGTCAAACGCATGCCCATTTTCCCACAAATAAAAAATTTAAAAAGAACTCAAGATCGTTTTAGAAAGAACTAATTTTTATAATTTTTGTTGTTTTGGATTTATCTTCATCCGAAATAGGAAAAGTAATAAAATTAATGTCAATGAATAAATAAAAAATTGTATCCTAAGCAGGCATATTCATCGAGGCAGAACTAAGTTGGCCGGGTCAGCTAGTTATACTTCAAAAAAACATTAACGTCGTTGTTTTCTTATACAACAAAAGAGAAAAAAAATAGAATAGAATAATTTTAAAAACCTTGGCACTGTGATTATATAAAGAACACGATGAAAATTCGACTCCGAGGAACAATTCCGTTCTCACGAAAGCTCTTGGCACCCCCGCATTACTTCCAATCGGGAAACTTGCAGCAGCAGGAAATAGCTTAGTTTGTTAATGTCCTCTCCATGATCCAAACGACCGATCTTGCTTTACTTTAAAAATTACTCAGCGCTCGGAAATTTATGGAGTTTTTGAAACTAAAGTTAAGTTTAACACTGTTTCATCAGCTATTACGATGAAAGGTGTTCATCTAAATATATATAACTCAAAGGTGACTGACTGACATATTGATCTATCAACGCACAACTCATACTGGACGGATCGGGCTGAAATTTGGCATGCAGGTAGATGTTATGACGTAAGCATCCGCTAAGAATGGATTTTTGAAATTTCACCCTTAAAAGAGTGAAATGGGTGGTTGAATTATTTTCCCATAAGCCACGCCGCGGGCGAAGCTGCGGGCAGAAGCTCATCTTGGATATAAGTCAAAAAATCATAAAAATAAATACGTATATCCTAAAAAAAAAAAGAAAATGTGTTCCAGATTGACAGATCATATGTTAAATAAAATGCGAAATGGGTATAACTTTATCGATTTACATCATCAAATCCACCAAATGGGTTTCATTTGGTTATGATCACATTTTACTTTTGTTAGATCTTAATTTTTAATGAATATCTTAATTTTGTAAACAATGTTTTATTAGTTATAACCTTTTATTTATAGAGTGCTTGTACATATTAACGTTTCAGTAAAATATTGTACTTGCATTTATCATTAATTGCAATACACATCTTCATTAATATTATTCTATATTCTTCTGAATTTGTAGATAGGTGGCAAAACGGTAATCAATATGATTTCATATTTGTCAGATTCCGTGTTCGTTATTAAAAACCGGTAGGTCGTCATTCAAGAGGTTATAATTTTTTTTAAATATGTGGGCAGAAGGGGTTGTGGGTAGGTTGCAACCTATATAACTAAAGGCCTTCAGCATGTCCACACCGCGCCGTGTCTGGAACAAGAATGATCCGTAGTATACCGAGCGCTCCTTTTTTAAAGCCAGACGGGTATTGGCGCCATGGCAGTTGCCGGTGTTGCCACTGTAATAAATTTAATGCCACCACAGGGTAAATTACGGTGCTCGATGGCTGCCCGCTGCGCATAGAGTTTACATTTACAACTGGACGTTTCCGCCGTCAAATACATATTAATTGTGTTTATCAACAATTTTTTTAAGGCAATAACGACCGATACGAAAGTTTTTACAACTAAAATGGAACATTATTAAAGGATTTAATGTTTGCTAGTATTCTGCGATATTTAGATCAATATCCATGATAACGTTTGCGCAGACAATCTTAATACATAATTTTATTTAAAAAAGATATAGCTTTATCAGTGGACAATATTGTCCAATCTTTAGTATGCAAAATAGGGTTTGTACCCGAGTCACTCGGGTTTTTTTAAATTAAAATTAGATTTATACTCTTGCATAAATAAGTACTAGTTGTGCCCCGCGGTTTCACCCGCGTATAAAAAGTATTTTAATTATTTGCTCATCCCATGGGAAAATGTCACTAAAACTGTTCCGGGATAAAATGTAGCTTATATGTAGTGTATAAGCTATCTTGGTACTAAATTTCATCCAAATCTATTCAGCCGTTTGAGCGTGAAGCAGTAACAAACACACATACAAACTTTCGCCTTTATAATATTAGTGTGATTTTTATGAAGCACTAATCTAAATATTTAAGAAAATAAAAATAAACTAAATACATTTGACGGCGCTTCAATTATTTTAGAATGGCAAGAAACGTTAGTGATAGCTGACAGCGTCGACTGATGTTTGACAGCTGACGTTTCTCCACTCTGACGTAACACTGGGCGCTAGTGTGCAATAACGCGAAGATAATAGTGAGTTAGGGCGGGAAAACGAAAAAGATCGCGTCGCCGTATTGTATTATTTTTCAAAACTTGTGTTATTTTCAGTGTTAGTGCATAAGATTGGTGGCATTTTATTCGTTAAGTGCTGGATTACAGGCATGAGAGTGGGAAAGTGGTATAACGACGTTTTTTTTCGTGTTGTTTCCAAAACTCCTTAGAAGCTTCAAGTAAAGTGGCCACCACTTTACTAGAAGTATGACTTTGACTAGACTATGACTTGACTTGATGACTTCGACTGTGACTTGATACATATTTGCGTAAATATCATTAACTTGATAAATTATCAATTACTTGACACTGGCTAAATACACAAAAGTGTGAAGCCAAAACATAAAAAAAATAAGCGCGAAACAGCAAGGATAGCGGCCATTACGAGAAGAGTGGTCAATCCGTTCGCATCGCGCTTGCGCATTACGTGTTCGGTGGAGTGTCTTGCCAGGTGTATTAGTAGACTATACTTTTTAGTAAGTGATTATAATTCAATCAATTATTGTAAGATAAATTGTTGATTATAGTGTGTTGTGTAGAAAGCTTGCTTTCATTCTCCTCTCCCGATAAATCCGCGCCTACATAAGAAATATGGACATGGAACGTCCTGGTAAAGTTCCCAATACGGACCATGTGTCTATAATTTTTGCAAGAATGACTTTAATATTCGAAGAAATACTGACGTATAAAAAACCGTTCATTGACCCATTACACCTTAAGTTTTAAGCTATACATAAGTTAATTAAACAGCAATAAAACAGATTTAATGAACTAAACAGACTTAAGAAACAATTTCAACCCTATTCAAATCAACAGCGTGCCAATATTATTCGATAATTGAAAGCATTTTGAGACCGTACCTATCTAATGAAAATTTAAATGAAAAGTTTAGTGTGACAAGGTACTTGAACTGCTCAATAACTCTTCCATTAGTCGAAATTTAATGATATTTCTTCATTTATATTCCACCTTTGTTTGATAGTTTTTCACAATACCTAAGGCTATTGAGTGTGTTTTATCTACCGTGAAAGTGCTTTAAGCCTCTTGACCCGTCGTAAAATATGCAGCGAACGGGTCTCAATGTAAGAATGGGGTCCATTTGTCGTCTGTTAGACGTGAGCAAGGCACAACCACAGTATTCAGGATAATACAGTATAATCCCTACTTTGTTTGTTGGTTTATGCGGCTTCACGTCATAACGGATTTCTTTTACATGAATATTTACAAAAAGATTTTCTGCGCTACCGAAACAAAATAAAAATATTTTTTATTAATTTCACACAGCGCCATCTAGCCCAAACTAAGCAATGCTTGTTCAATGGGCACCAGATAACCGATAGAATGCACACATACCTTTTGTTTATATACAATACAATATAACAGCCAGACACAGAACAAAAACCTATGTTCATCACACAAATATTTTTCTTGGTTAGGGATAAGAACCCACAACCTGCAGTTCAGAAGGCAGGATTACTACCAACTGAGCTATCGGGCCAGTTAATATCTTTCTAATATTATAAATGCGAAAGTTTGTGAGTATGGATGAATGGATGAATGTTTGTTACTCTCACGTAAAAAACATTAAACGGATTTGGATAAAATTTGGAAGACAAATAGTGTATAACCTGGATTAACATATAAAATACTTTTTATCGCGAAATTATGTTCCCATGGGACAATTATCGAACAACCTACTTTTTATTCGCGGGTGAAACCACGGGGCCCAGCTAATAGAATTATATTTATACTTAAAATTAAACAATTTCCAAAAAAATGGGCAAGTTTCAGGTGAACCCAGGAAGGTCTATTAGTTACGTTATAAACGTGAGACACGCATTGAATATCCTAAGCTCGTTTTTTTTTTATTGTTTCATAGGCTCGCGTTTGACCACTAACGCACCTGATGAAAAGTGTAGATGCGGTCTAGGATGTAACACGCTTGCCTAGAAGATACCTGTTCTCTCTCGATTTGAAGACTCCAACGTTGTAGTTTTCGGGACCTTTTAGTTTTAATTCAACCTAATATTTCGTAATAACCATTAAAATCATAGAACAAATGTAGTTTGATTGTTTCTCTACAGTTCCTTAAACTGTGGCTTGGGTCTGGACTGTTTCAATAAACTCAGGGGCGACCGTGTTTACACAGCCATTCTATTCTAGGTAACTACTGTAGCCTTTATCGGTAGGCATGTAGGATTGTAGGTATAGTGTAGGGTTGCCCGCACTGACATAAGAAGTTTTATGACGCTGTTCTGGCCATTCGTAATCAACGAAGATTAGGAATGGCCAGAACAGTACAATTGTAAACCATGTTATAGGGAGAGGGTATGAACAGTGCATCGTGGAAAGATTAAACGATTTTGTTGCATATTTCGAGCATTTATGATGCATATTCGAGTGATATTTCGACTATTTTGACTGGCCTGACAGGTCAGTTGGTAGTATCCCTGCCTTCTGAACTGCAGGTTGTGGGTTCGATTCCCACCCAGGACAAACATTTGTGTGATGAGCATCGATGTTTGTGCTGTGTCTAGGTGTTATATTGTATTCTATGTATGTATTTACAAACAAAAAGTATATAAGTATTGTATCAGTTATCTGGTTCCCATAGTACAAGCTTTGCTTAGTTTGGAGCTAGATGGCGGTGTGTGAAATGTCCACACATATTTATTTTATTTATTTATTTATTTTAATTTGCATATTATGATCCAATCACTAGTGATTTTTATACTCCTTGATACTTATAATCGCTTCTCAAAGTTTACAGCTGTCTATGTAATGTGAATGTAACTTTCTTATTTTGGTGGTTAATTAAACATATTCTTAAATTAAATTTCACAATCGTGATTATGAGAGAAACAGTTTTCAATAAAAAAGTAGCAAATTTTGTTCTACCTTAGATATGGAACAGAGAGACGTACCTTTCTGTTTCATATCATCATATCATTAATGGCTACAACGCTTAATAAATCATATAGAAATAGATATGAAGATAGTTTGAACCCTGGAGAAGGAGATTGGGTACTATTTGTCAAAATAAACTGTAGTGGAGAAGCCAAGATAGCGGTACCATATATGAATCATCCATTTTCACGTTATTTATGGTAAACTAGTTGTGTCCCGCAGTTTCACCCGCGTATGAAAAATATTTTAATTATTTGCTCATCTCATGGGAAAATTTCACAATTCCGGGATAAAATGTAGCCTATATATTAATCCAGTGTATAAAGCTATCTTAGTACCGAATTTCATCCAAATCCATTCAGCCGTTTGAGCGTGAAATAAAAAACATACACATATACAAACTTTTGCCTTTATAATATTAGTGTGAAGTGTGATTCTTTAGAAGCCTGATGCATGGGAATCGTTTCGATAGAACCCATTTTCTCTAGGTAATACATAGGTTGCCGTGCGGCAGTAAGCGTGATGGATTTCGAACAGTGAATCGCTACGCAGTGATGTCGCACATTTATGTATCGCACCAACCTAGGACACCCGCAAAATCTACTCTCTTCATCTCCTTCATATACGTTCAGATGGAAAAAGACAGTGTAGATTTCGAATCGAACCTTTCCAATGGATTATGGATCGGGGTACAGGAAATAACCGTGACTTGACTATGAAAAAGTAGATTTATAGGACAGTAGTAGACTTAATAAATAAAATGGCAATATACCACATACACTCGTATATAAGGGATTCGAGGCTTGCGAATTGGTGTCGCATGTACTAACAGAATTAAGGGCCCACAAAGCGGACGGGCCCCCGACCGTGTGAATAATTCATGACCTGTTTTGTACCATCGCTGCTGAGGACCTGAAAACTTCCACATAAAATACTCCCTGGTTGTAAGATAAATTGGCAAGAAAACTGCTTGGATTACATTGAGCACAGGGACGGTAAAGAAAGCAACTTTAAAGTGATGATAGCTTGTTAGGAGAGAGATAGACTTACAATCCGTGGGCTGTTGATTCGAATCCTACAGTGAGCTCGAGGGGAGTGATGTTGGAAAATATCTTGAGATAACTATATAATAGATGAATAAAAAAATTAATGAAAATATATTAACAAATAGTTAGTGAATTTTTTTAATCAAGGATGTACATGTATTTATTCAGTAATACTTGTCCTGCCGTGAAATTGAACCCTACACCTCCAGATTATGAACCGACCTACTCAACCACCATGCTACAGAGACTGAATCGTATTTTAATAGACTTTAGTACAGGCGATTGTTAGGCTTTTGATGATCTTCAACAGTTTTATTTAATGCAGCTAATGGTAATGCGGTTCACGACTTAAGTCGTAATGACCTAGCCTGACTTTGTTCCAAAAGTGAAAATCAATCTAAATTCAACATCGTATTGGACTGAACTTTGAATTTTCTACAAAAACAAACACTAGTGGTGAATTCATGAAGTAAGCTTAAATGAAGATGAATGTTCAGCAGTTCGGCGTTGATAAATAATGCAAGAGTTTGCAGCCCGACGCGAATAATTTTACGTACACACGACCGCATCGTTATTCTGATCCATTGGTGAGCTTAACTGATCATGTGTGTACAGTCAACCTTATTGTGAAGTAATAAAGTCTGCAATATAACTTAAATAACACTAATTACCCAACGAAGTAAGTCGTTGAAAAGATTCCGAAAATGGCGGTTGTGAATTTTGATTTTTTTCATAACCCGTGTATTTTTGAATTTTAATGTGTGATAAGGGTTCGAAAACGTGCATGAGTGTTGGCAAATGGTTCCAAGTTTTCAAACCACGCATCCTTTTCTCTTCAAAGCTTCCTAGAACCATCAGTAAAACACCCACCATTATACTGTGGCATTTTGACTTTGACATGACATAACCGTGCAAAAATTCTTTACTTGACATTGGCAGAATTATCGATAAAAAACGATAAAGTCATTAAATTGAGAAGAAGAAAACACTAATGCTCGTTTGTACAAAGCTCGCACGCAAGTTCACACTTATCCCTCTATGAAATACCTACTGCAATGCATTAGGGTATGTCGCAGAGGAATAAGTGCGGGCTTAGGAGTTGTCAAACTTCAATATAGACGGGCATTAGCGCCTCCATTGACATTTCAGCGTACGTACGTAGCACCATGCACAGTAAACTCTACCGTATTACATCATAATTAAAAACAGTTTCATGCTGTTTATTTAGAAGATAATTTAAAACGTCTTGGTTGATAATAACTTGCAGCCAACTGTATTCAACACCTGTTTTTCTTGGCACAGCATCAAGTTATATTCTAGAATCCAGCTGCTGCTGTTACTAAAAAGGCTCTCATATATTATGATTTGCCAGTCTAAAGTGCTATTTTGAAGTATATTTATGTATGTACTGCACATGTTACTTCTTTTAATCGCCTATTATTTATTTATTATTTATCTGCGGAAACAAGGACATAAGGTCAAAAGCACAGCCTAATCTTTTAGTAGCTGACTAAACCCACCTGGTGGAATAACAGTCAATGATAATGACTTTTTTCAATCGTCATCATCAACTGATAAACTTCCATAAAGTTTATGGTTAATTTTGTCTAAATACTTACAACTGTTTTTATTTCCATACGTAGCGCTCATGGCGAAGCATGACTTACCATTCCTAACCGATCGGAAAGATCAGTAACGTTCGCTGCGGTCACAACTTTGATGGGTGATAACTACAAAAAAAAGAGTATTTATGAACCCGAAAGTTCGGTCGGTCACTCGTTTTCACTTCTATAGTCAGACTCCAAAGATTGCCCCGCACATTTTTAAATGTGTTTAGTTTGTTTTATATATCACAGTCAAAGCGGTGCTCGCTCTGATTAGCTGCTACGCTAACTCCTTTCACCATCAACCTTAATCCTGGCTATCAGAGTAATCCTCTTTTCTAAATTAACTGACAAATGCGCTTAGTCATGGAATAGATCTGCACATTGCAGTATATTTTATGAGAGATAGAAATCTATGTGGATAAGGCTTACGTAAGCGATAGCATACATCATTGCCTAGATTTTAAAATTAATGAGTTTTAGATTTAGATTTATTTATTTATTGGGTTTTAGAAGACTACCGACTATTATAATACACAACAAAATTAAGTTACGATAAAGCCATTAGAATCACACTAATATTATGAAGGCGAAAGTTTGTGTGTGTGTTTGTGTGTATGTTTGTTACTCCTGCACGCTCAATCGGCTGAATGGATTTGGATGAAATTTGATACCAAGATCGTTTATACACTGGATTAACATATAGGCTACATTTTATCCCGGAAAAGTTAATTTTCCTGTGGGATGAGCAAATAATTAAAATACTTTTTATCCGCGGGTGAAACCGCGGGGCGCAACTAGTTTTCAAATAAAACTTTGGATATCAATGATTTACAATAATTATATCTTGATGATTTTTAATGGGTTGAATTGATTTTATTTCTATACTAACTACTAAAATCATACAATCTATCCCTCAATGATAAACTACCTCCATTACACCCAGCAAAAATATTGGACTTTATACTGACACGCTGACTTCAAATACCCCAGTTTACGACCAGTATGTAGCACAACTTGCTGATAGTATTGCATCGTGAAATTGGATCCTGAATCTTTAATCCAAATAAATACCAACACCAGCAGAATAAAATATTTTTCTTGTTGTAAATGCCTGTCAGAGAATCTTCCTGTTCAAAGCAGAAACTAAACTCTTATCGTCATTGGACACTTCCTTGACGTCATTTTACTAGGTGGTAGGACTTTTCTGCAAAGTTCCTGTTCCTGCTAGTTGTTCTGTTGTCAAGCAGTAGTACGCAAACATTACTGTGTTCCGGTTTAAAGGGCATTGTAATTAGTGAAATTACTGGGCAATTGAGACTTTAGGATCTGATCTCACAGTCGAATATAATCTTATTACCAGACTGTGCTGATGTCTCAGGATGATGTGCGCAGTGCAGTGTCGCGTGAAACTTCGTATTTTAGAGTTCCGAGTGACACTTCTGTTATGGGTGGCCGTGTCGCTTAACATCAGGTGAACGACTAATTAGCTCGTCACATCATTCATTAACATAAAAACACACTATCTTAAAATACTAAAATAAGTAATTACTAGAGACTTAGATAGTGGTTCTTCTGCAAAAGTGCAGCACTAGTTTTATTAAGTTTTTGCTGGTCTAGCGCCAACTGGGATATCAAGTGAGTATCCGTATTGTATAATCGAAGCTCCGGATCGGAGTTTTATTTTCTGCGTTGTGGCGAATTGCTTGCGCCAGTAAAAGGAAAATGAACGTTTTGTAATATCAAAATTACTCATTAATCTATACTAATATTATAAAGAGGAAAGATTTGTATGTATGTTTGTAACGAATGGGCTCAATAGGTACTGGACTGATTTTAAATTATTTAAGATTTTAAGATTTTCTTTCACCATTTGAATGCTACATTACCCACTGATTAATATAGGCTAAATTTACGTTTATGCCAAAATGTTTAAAAAATAAATGTCCACCCGTGCGAAGCCGGGACGGGCAGCTAGTTAGGCTATAAAACTAATAAATCCGTGTGAAGCCAGGGCGATTAAAAGTGCAATAATAACCTATTTGTTATATTAATTATTTGTTTCATTCAAGCTTGGTAGATTTACTAATTAAACAAAAATTGAGAATGTAATGTCCAAAAAGTTAGCTAATTTGTACTGTGCCGTAACTCGACCTCTGGACTGAGCCGTGGTCAGATAAGCCAATATTAACGGCCGTTCTGGGAGTCTCTTAAGTCAACTTAAGTTAACAACGTTTGATAACTATATAATTAAGTGACGGCTTGGGAGTTGTTAGCTGTTACTGTGCAATA
Source organism: Ennomos fuscantarius (assembly GCA_905220475.3). Taxonomy (NCBI): domain Eukaryota; kingdom Metazoa; phylum Arthropoda; class Insecta; order Lepidoptera; family Geometridae; genus Ennomos; species Ennomos fuscantarius. The sequence goes on from HG992029.1 coordinate 12,754,970, forward strand.
GCCAAAAGTTTTAGAGATAGTAACTTTTATAGCTGACCATAAAAATACGATGAAAAACGCTGTAAGAATAAGCATTATACCTTATATAATATTGATGACCCAAAATGTTATAGCTGCATTTTTTATGTAGATCTTGGTAGTGTACCTAAGAAATTCGTGTGCAAAATTTCATAATTAAAAATCAGTTCAGCTGTTATTGTGTAAGTCACACAAAAAAAGTATTGGACATTTCACACAGCGCTATCAACTCCGAAATATAGTTATCTCAGTAGCAGTTCCATATTTGAGCCGTTTGGTGTTGAGACCCTGGGTCCTTGGGGTCCGGGAGCTCATTGCATTTTCCAAAGTTTTATCAGAGCACCTGGTCGATGCTACGCGTGACCAAAACGCTGGCGTTTAGTTCATAATGAATCAGCATTGCAATTCAACGGGGCAATGCTGCCAGCATGTTGGGTACGCTACCTACTGGTAGGAGGATTTGGAACGTCATCGCGGGCAAAAAAAATTTTTTTTTAGTAGTAGTAGTAGTAAGTGTTTAGTGTTCGTTGTTATACCATTGTAGTATTTAGTTGAAAGATAAGGGTAATTTGTTTTTGTTAATTATAATATTGACCAATCTTAAAGCCTGCATGTCTTAATGACGAAAATGGAATTAGAATAAGACCACATTTTTAATATTACTTATCATCTATTTTGCAAGATAATAAATTGTTTAATCATTTAATTCATTTACATAAGTATCTTAGCCCACGTTTTTATTATATTTCTATGAAAATAATATTTTCAAAAATACTTATTGTTATTACCACAATGCACTGGGCTATGTAAAGATGTTATCGAGTTATGAACAAAGACAGCAAACCAATTCATTTCGCCCAAAAAGACATAATTATTCAACTCGGGCTTTGCGAGCAAAATAAACGTACAACAAGAAGTCAACGAAGTAGAATTCCAAAATTGTTTCAACTAACAAAACAATTGGGGACAATTTTCAAGTCTTGAAGCGGGTCTCGCCTTGTAGTGCTTATTCCTGTCCAGTGGACTTTTGACTCCGTCCTCAGCCTAATTAAGTGCAATTAATTCTCTGATTAGATTAAAGAAAGGACTTTTATTATCATTGGGGGCTTCAGCTTGAAATGTATATATATGTATGTTATAGTTATAGGTGGAAAAGAATACTAACTGTATTTTTCCACGGGTTGGCAAATAATAAATAAAAATAATAACGCCCAACGATCACATACATAGATCCTGGACCATAAATATGATTCCCTATGCCTAGGGACCCAGGAACTACGAGGACCATGGTTCCACAACACCAAGACTCAGAACAAGTATTTGTGCTTTCTTTTCTGTGCACAAATACTTGTCCTGCCCCGGGAATCGAACCCGCCGCCTCGGGCCTATGAGCTGACCTGCTCAACTACCGCACCACAGAGGCTGTCAGTGGAACTATTATTTAAATTCGTGGGCTGAAAGTGCGGGATAAAAATTATGGTCACCCTATGTTAAAACTATATACCATGATCATTATTGTGTTCACTGAAATACTCATTTCTTGAATAAAACATTCAGAAAGTATTTGTTCAATAACTGTAAACGTGACTCAATTTAATTTAATTTATGCAGCTTTATAATATATGTAACTTCTTTAAATTATTTGTATGCTTGGGTCATGTTCTAAGATTGAAATAAATAAAGTAGAAAAATAAAAGCAAGTAATTTAAAATGAATTAGTAGTAGTTTATTATATCAAAATAGCGAACCAGTTTTTTCATCGTTTGCTTCCAATGTTGACTCAAAAACTCCAATAACGTGCAAAAACCAATACGTGGTATTGAACGATGAGAATGATGCTACCTATCAATTTCGACTGGTGTTTCATAGAGCTGCAGATCGTCGACTATAGAGTACAGTCTATCAATATTCTACAGCAAAGCTAGTCTAGTCAAACAACCTACATTTTGTAGTGACACCTTCATACACAGTGTTCACAGACTACGGTGACAGCTTCCCATCGGGTGAGTGGTCTATAACAAAAGAAAAACTACTTACAAATAGCGGTGGGAGTTTTGGCCGGAATGCGAAAAAGATTGCGTCACCGCATTGTATTATTTTCCAAAACTTGTGTTATTTTCAGTGTTAGTGCATAAAATTGGTGGCATTCTATTCGTTAAGTGCTGGATTACAGGCGTGAGTGTGGGAAAATGGTATAATGATGCTGAAACGTTTCTTTTCGTGTTGTTTCCAAAACTCCATAGAAACTTCAAGTAAAGTTGCCACCACTTTACTAGAAGTATGACTTTGACTAGACTATGACTTGACTTGATGACTTCGACTGTGACTTGACACATATTTGCGTGAAATATCATTAACTTGATAAATTATTAATTACTTGACACTGGCTAAATACACAATAGTGTGGAGCTAAAACATACAAAGAAAATGCGGTGCTCTTTGGTAACATTATAATTAATCGATTAAATTATTTCCACACTAGAGCTATCGTTGTCAAAATAATTCAGTGGAAAACCACAAGAATAACACAATTTAGTGGAAAATATAGTAGGGTTACATAACACTAAATTTAATTTGAAATGATAATAATACCTACTATAGAAAATAAGTTTTACCAATATCGGATAACCTAAATAAATTCAAACATATCATAATTTTCCTTTCTATAAAAGGGTGCCTTTCTGTCTTATTTTGTTAAATATATACCTATACAATAAAATTGAATTATATGAGTTGCATACAGTCTCCAATGTTACCACATCACATTAAAATATATTTCCATTTCGAATGCAAAGTTTTGATTAGTTGTCCGAGTTTCGTATAGTTTTGCGCAACGAATTAAAATTAAACCACGCTTTCTCATTATAATGTAGCCACCGCCGCGCCGCGGATTAATTACTCATAGTAGAGGAACCCTGCACTTTACCCATTTTCCGGCAAATATCTTAATTCTCCCAATAAAAAGTATCTTATGTCTAGAAACCAGATTACTAGACTGAGATCAAGTTATAAAGTCTAATTTGCTCATAAGTTTCACTAATTACCATGCCCTTCAAACCGGAACACGGCACACTACTGCTTGGTGGCGGAATAACTGCCAAAGTAATGGTACCTAGACACTTTGCAGAAAAGTCCTACTAGTGAACTAAAAGTTACTTGTTTTCTAAAAGTTTTCCATTTAGCCATAGTTCAGTTATTTCTCTCTTGCCTCTTACTGATCATCCATCCGTCTCCAAACTTTGTCAATAGGTACACAAAATAGCACTTAACTGAAACTCATTTTCTACCATTTTCTGTGTGACGTTTTTACTCACACCAATCAGTTTTCGCTGTTGTATTTCAAATGGGAACTCGAAAATACAATCGAGAATTTTCAAAATTGTAGGCATTTAGGGAGATATTACGAAAATGATAAAGTGCGATTTTATATTACACGCCTAATGTCACCTGGCTTTTATGAAGCTATCTATTGAACAAGAATGACAGTTTATTACTTTTCACGGCTTATATTTAAATGAAAATGTCAAAGTTGTTTATAGTGAAAAATGTAAGCTGGTTGGTTCAACCATGTATGGTTTTGAAAAGGTATCTAATAACAAATAAGGAGTAGAGATAAACATACAGACCTAATTATTTTATTATTTATAATTATTACCAATTTGTTTATTACTTACTTTATTAGACTTTTATGTACAAAAACAAAAAAAAAGTTTAAATAAATCACTGAAATATCCCTACTTAAAATGTCTAAACTTTTCTGAAATACCGTTATCACAGATACGAAAATAAAATTTACTTTAGAGAAAAGATTTAATCAAATAAATCGTGCTCCACTGGCAAAGTGTTAATTGGAAAAACTTTTTCTTATTAAATTTATTTCGTTGGAAGGTAAAAATATTTTGTATTAAGGCTAAGTAAAAAGTTAGAACTGTAAATTATTATTGCAAATAAAAATTACAAACTTATTAACGATTACAATCTATAAGTGATTATTTATAGGTAAACTAATAAGTAACTCAATGTAGCTTATAAAATAAACGCTATTTAAATCACGAGGTCCTGAGTCCAGCCTTTAGATTTTCTATATTTTAATTTAAGCATTTAAGAAAACTTACAGCTAGGTACACGTATAGAAAAGTAAACATATAAAGTAGGCCAATTACAAGTTTCCATAGATACGTCAACGAAGATACGTAAAACAATAGTTAGGCAAATTAAAAACATTCATGCTTGTTTGTACTAAAGTTTTATAGTTCTTAGGCTCGCACTTATTTCGCTAGCCCCCAGCGGTTTCTTATACGTTTATCAAACTTGTTTAAAGTCAAATTTAGGAAATCATCAAAATGACGCACGCACTCTTGCATTTCAATGTAAATAAAGTTATTAATGCTTTATGGTTCCGTCTCCATGCCTAGCAAATATTTGCAGAAAATATTTCCGTGATATATAACACCACATTTCGTCTTATTGCAACCACATCTCACAGTAATAAAGGATAATACACTATAACTTTACGCAAAACAAATATACTATAAGTTTATGTACCTCCCTTGCTACCTGTGTGAACAATAAAGTTTTTATTTATTTAATTATTTTATTTATTTATATTCCACATGGGAATCATCAAACCATCTCATTAATCCGAGCATTTGTCAATGTCGACCTGTGCCTATAATATCTAAAGGCTGAGCAATTTTCCACCAGGGTTGAGACCTTTCCATTCTTGCAACCATGCATGCCAGGCTCTTGTTAAATATGTACTTAATTAGCAGCGAATAAGGTTTATTATGCTGTGGTTGCGTTTTTACAGGTGTGTCAGAGTAAAAGGCGATATTTTCACGGCCAGTGCACTTACTGCCGGCTAGAAACATTATATAGACTGTTCGGAAAGTTAACTAAAGACGGGGCGGGTAAAGTGCTACTATAAAAAGACACAGTTAATGAGTTAATACCTTATCTTGGGGAGAATTAAAATCCTCATTGTGGGTAGGTATTCTATTAGATCCCTCCACTTAAACCCGCCACTCAGCTAAATATGTGGGTCCGTGGATACGTTTTTCTCGGATTTTCCTTTCAAACATGTTCTATCGTTGACCGCGTCGTCACTTACCATCATTTGAGACAGTGATCAACTGCAAGCCTATAAAAGGTAAAAAAAAAAGGTGGATCCACGAATACTTCTGTTTCTTTTTTGATCCATCAGAATTATTACCAAGCTGGGATCCAAGTGGAAAGATCTGTGTTCAGTAAAGTATCTTTAATAGGTGGTGTTGGTGACGACTAGGCTCAGGCTTTTCCGGAAAAGAATAATGTGCGAAATATAAAGGAGAAGCAATCGGAACGAAAAGTATATTGAAAATTATAAATTTTAACATAGAACTAAACAGATATTTTCTTCTTGTCAAAACCAAAAACGTTCTTAAAAACTAAATCTAAAAAGCAAACAAAAGAGGCCCTATGCTTCAACCTCCGTTTCGCTTACAGGTGGTAGGACTTTTCTGCAAAGTTACCACCAAAGTACCACCGCTTTGTTAGCTATTCTGCCGCTAAGCAGTAGTGCGCAAGCACTGCTGTGTTCCGGTTTGAAGGGCATGTGTGTAGTGAAATTACTGGGACTAATTTAATGAGACTTTATGACCTGATCTCACAGTCTAGTAATCTCATTACTAGATTGTGCTTATGTCTCAGGCTGACGTGCTTAGTTCAGTGTCACACGAAACCCTATCCTTTAAAGTTCCGAGTAACACTGCAGCTGATATGGGCAGCCGTGTCGCTTAACATCAAGCGAACGGTTAGCGCGTCACGTCAATCTTTAACATAAAAAAAATCTATCAAATACAACTTTGTTTCAAGCAAATCATTCATCTAAATATAAACTAAGTCACGCTCACGATCCGATCAAACACAATTCTAATATTTTCTATTTCAACATTTATATTACACAATTTTAGTTTGAAAATTATCGTGAGTATGACACATTTTGTAAGATAAATAACGGCTAAAACTCACGTCAATTAAAAGTCGAAATTACTCCGACCAAGTTTCGGACATATTCGATGTCCTTCTTCTGGGAGCCAGTTACTAACGCAAGCCGCGGCGGCTTTCAGTTTCAGTTACGTGCTGACGCTCGTGAAAGGAAGCGAAGGTCGCGAAGGACATCGAATATGTCCGAAACCTGGTCGGAGTAATTTCGACTTTTAATTGACGTGAGTTTTAGCCGTTATTTATTTTACAAAATTTATATTACACAGTTGGCGGTAGCCATACATTCGCAAGCTTAAACATAAATAAGCACGTAATCAGGCGGCCAAAATTGCCTAGCGTGTACGCGATAGAGCAAATACACAACGGTAATTATATCCGCTCGAACGTCGCGTAATTTGTCCGCAAGTAGTGGTCACGGTTACGCGCGTAAATAGGCGACTAATCGGTTGTGTTTAATCAATGGTTAAGTTGTGAACCTAAACATTGATTAGAGTTACAAGCGTTGTTGCAATGGTAAACATGCCTTAAGTTATATAATTATAATAATAATAATAATTATAATAATAATAATTATAATAATAATAATAATTATAATAATAATAATAATTATAATAATAATAATAATTATAATAATAATAATAATTATAATAATAATAATAATTATAATAATAATATGTGTGGACATCTCACACAACGCCATCTAGCCCCAAACTAAGCAAAGCTTGTGCTATGGGAACCAGATAACTGATACAATACTTAGATACTTTTTTGTTTGTAAATACATACATAGAATACAATATGACACCCAGACACAGAACAAACACCTATGTTCATCACACAAATGTTTGTCCTGAGTGGGAATCGAACCCACAACCCACAGTTCAGAAGGCAGGGCTACTACCAACTGAGCTACCGGGCCAGTCATATAGGTGAATTATCAATTTAGTAAAATGACAAAGCAATGTGCGACAACAGGTGGTCTTGATTTTTTTTTTATATTAGTGAGTGATGGCAAGCCTGTTTTTCACCTGATGTTAAGCGACATGGCCGCCCATAACAGAACAAAGTCACGAACTCCAAAATATAAAGTTTCGCGTGACATTGCACTGCGCACATCATCCTGAGACATCAGCACAGTCTATAATAAGATTACACGACTCTGAGATCAGATTATAAAGTATTATTTGCCCAGTAATTTCACTAGCTACAGTTTCCTTCAAACCGGAACACAGCAATGCTTGCACACTACTGCTTCGCGGTAGAATAACTGGCAAAGCGGAGGTGCCTACCTAGATGAACTTTGCAAAAGTCCAATTCAATTTAGTAAAATGACAAAGCAATGCGACTGCAGATAAGGTCTTGACGATATTATTGTAGTTAGATATGAGTAAAATTAGGTATATATCGGTTAAGATTGCAGGCGGGTGGACCAGCGAAGTATAGGTACATTGAGGATTCTGTGGCAGCGAATGGCTAAGCCATCCAAAAGAAAATCCCGGCACTGTTTGCATCATTAATGAAATAAAAATAAATAAAAATTTATACAAATAAAAAATCTCTAGTGATACGTTAATAAAAATAAAAAATATCTAGTGATACGTTAACTTAAAAAAAACCTCACGTGTTTTATGATAACAGTAGGAAGGGAAGGGTCCAAAAAACCATAAGAATAATTTTCCTGAATGACATAGCATCTTAAATAAATGGAAGACTAAGGAATTTTACATTAATTTCTTGTAATTAAAATTACATTTAAAATTTTACACAATAAATGCAAGCAAAGCAATGTAGAGAAACATGTAGTGTGTGTGTATGAGTGAGTGAGTGAGTGTGTGTGTGTGTGTGAGTGTGAGAGTGTGTGTGTGTGTGAGAGAGTGTGTGTGTGTGAGAGAGTGTGTGCGTGTAGTGTGTATTTAGTAGCTAGTGTAGAAGGTACACAGATCCTGGACCCTAACTAGGATTCCCTGTGTCTAGGAAACCAGGAACTATGAGGACCATGGTCACACAACACCCAGATTCAGAAGAAGTATTTACGCTTTTTCTGTGCACAAATACTTGCCCTGCTGCGGGAATTGAACCCGCTACCTCCAGGTTATGAGCCGACCTGCTCAACCATCACACCACAGAGGCTATCAAATAATATTTCTATAAAAATGTATGATTATGATCTCGTATCTTTTAAATAATCACATAAAATGTATATTTTCCACAATAAAAAGAACAACAACAGACAAAAAGCTTTTTCCTAAGTATTGTTCCACAAACATCACTAACATTTACATAACAATTTACTAAAACGCTTCAAGCTATTGTAATTTGTTGAAATATTTTCATTTTATAAAATGAGAAGGCTTTTAGAAAGATACAGTAGGTATCTAATAATTTAAATTACTATAAAGCCCTAAATGAAGTTCAGAATACATCTATATACTCGTACATGAAACTATGAATTGATTGGAATATAGGTGTTAAGATGCGTGGGGACCGGGAGTTATTATATTATTATTATTTATTATTAGCTCATCAGTTACCTCATATCTTGATCATTTATACACGGCTTTATTTTATTTTTATTTGAAACGATATAGTTTCTGATTAGTCGATTAGAAAGCAGTTCAGTAGTTTGGTTTTTAAATCAAAATATCTGGAAAAAATACACACATAATTCAATGGGTGAGAATTAAAAGGGTTTAACTATCAAATTGATAATTTCGAGGAAATTTACTTTAAATTTCAACGGCCTCTCTCTCTATATCTCAATGTAATGGGCAGCAGCATTCTCCTCGGTACATTTATATCTTTTAATCATAAAGCCGCCTTCCAAGCGTGGTGATCATGGCAAACCTATGATAAGCACCCAAAGTGGCGTTTTATGCGGAAGGCCTGTGTTGAGCAGTCTTCCAGCTGTTACGATGTAATGTAATGTAAATGTCATATCTATACATATAAAATATACTGACTAACTGACTCATATATCAACGCACAGCCTAAACTGCTAAGAAAGGGTTTTTCGAAATTCCACCGCTAAAAGGGTGAAATGGGTGGTTGAATTGTCTAAGAAAAAAATCTTCTTCGTTTACTATAGGCCACGCGGGCGTTCATTCCATAGCCGCATAACCGACGCTTCGCATCAAAGCTTAGTTTACGGGAAGTCGGCTTCGAAACTAAGTGTAGTGTCTATTTCCCTTAGGAAATCAGTTTTAAGGTCACCTTCAGACCGGCTACAGTTGCGCCGGGCTATCACCTTTAATTGATTCTTGGTACTTTCTGTTTAGTGAAGTGCTTATTTATAGAAACCACATCTCATGTTGATTAAACCTCAAGTTCCTTATGGTTTTGACTGGCGTGATAGCTCAGTTAACAGAAGCTCTGCCTTCTGAGCTGTAGGTTGTGGATTCGATTTCCAGTCACGATAAACATTTGTGTGATGAACATAGGTGTTTGTTCTGCTTCTGGGTGTTATATTGTACTCTATGTAGGTAGATAGATAAAACTCTTTATTGAAACACCACATTGTAGGAACTATTTTCAGGCACAAACTTATGGATTAAGTATCAAAATGGGCGGTCTTATCGCTTAAAGCGATCTCTTCCAGACAACCCAAAAATGTAGGGGGAAAAAAACAATAAAATAAGGAATATACATATAAGGAATAATATATATAATATTTACCAACAAAAATAAATTATTTAAGTATTATCTGGTTTGTGGTGTATGGTGGCTTTGCTTAGTTTGGTGTTAAATGGCGCTGTGTGAAATGTCTACAAATATAATATTATAGAAACTGACGTGAGTAGTACTCATAACTTTTATTTTATTCGACTGTATCTCGTGAGTTTTAGCCGTGTAATAGTTGTAGTCCACAAATATGTATTTATTTATTAGTTATTTAAATTCCACTAGGTATTGCAATGTCACACAGTACTAAATATTATAATTTATTTTGTGAACCTACCCGGAACATTGAGTTCAGATTAAAACTGCTTTTTATTCCTACCTCTTTCTCGTATGCTCGGATTGGATACAAGGATGCGACGTTGACTTACCTACTTACTTATATAAAAGAGTTAAATCAACTGAAATGTCCAGCTATTGAGCTGGTCCACGCACAGTCAGGATATACGGGAGTTACCCGCATACCAACAATACAATACAATATTCTTTATTGTACACCAAACAGACACCAGACAAGTGCAGCATGTTTTTCCTTCCTCTCATTTCTGTCAGACGTCGTCTCAACATTCACTCCCTTGGCACATCGTCATTCTTTACACAGACCAACCCCACTTTTTTCGGTCTTCCTCTTCCTTTTTTGCTATCAATATTCACATTCAAAACTCTCTTGGTATCATGACCTTCATCCCTCAGACTTTGGGAAAAAAAAATGTCTATTAGTATATCTATCTCTATAGTATTCTAATTTACTACTTACTGGTTTAAACAATTCGGTCACAGAAAAAAAAACTCCAATTCAGAGCTTAGATTACATTTGTAAAAAACAAGCAACAGGAACACAATGAACTTCACAATCATCACTTGATTGTTTATTTTTAACGTTTTATAATTGGGTACTTATTTATAAACAATGTTACGATAACAATAGATGGAAATAACTTTTGTTTCAAAAAACCTACCAGCTCTTTCTCATTGAAGTAGTACCTCCATTAGGGAGAAATATTGCTTCCACAACAATAGACATCTCAATAGCCAACTCAATCCTATCTCTCGCAGACTCCCTACAGAATGCTCGATAAGCTATTATCATGGAGATTCTTCAACCTAGTTTCATAGCAGCGGAGTATTTTCCTAACAAAGATATTGAGAAGAGAACGAATCAATTGTTGTCCCGTGAAGAATAGAATGCCATACATACTAATTTCTTAAGAAGGTAGATTTGTTTGTTTTTTACCTAAAAAAGGAAGATATTTTGAAGATATAAAGCATCACTTAGATCGCTTACCACCTCTTAGCGGGCGGCTTGGTGATCATACAAGATTACAATGTATCTATTAGAATTCTGCTGCTTTTTTTCTAGATATTCCTTAAGCCTTCTCTTACGGCACTCACGGGAAGAGCAATCAATACCCAATAAGAGTAACCTAAATCAACCATAGCATAAGTAAAACTTATATATAATTGACAGCTTCTGTGGTGTGGTGGTTGAACAGGTCGGCTGGAGCCTGGAGGCGGCAGGTTTGATTCCCGCGGCAGGACAAGTATTTGTGCGATAAAAAGTTGTTGTTATAAACTTGTTCTGAGTCTGGATGTTGTGGAACCATGGTCTTCGTAGTTCCTAGGTCTCCTAGACACAGACAATCCTAGTTAGGGTCCAGCAACCCTACCGCGTAACCGTTCTGGAAATCGGCTTCGCCTGCCATCCTGCACGCGTCAATTAACAATTCCACGAGTGCGAGCAAGAGAGAATACGATTACGATCTCCACCAGACTTACGCGGTAAGGCCCCAGGTTCTATGTATGTGATCGTTGGGCAGAATTTTTTTTTTATAAAAACTAGTCTATTTGTTTGTACAAACAATATTAGGTAGTATACTATTTATATCGGAATATTCCAAAGATAAGTCCAAACCAGTCGTATAACCTTATATCTATTCAAAACGGTCCTTTCATTTTTCATTCACATTTCCTCAACACGAAATCTCTTATTATAACAACAGAGTAAAGCTACACGATACAAGCAGTAAACCAACTACGAAAGTGAGGAAACTGGCATCGGCGTGACCAAGAATCACACGAAATTCAGGACACATGTGTTATCCACCAACCCACACTTAGTCAACGTGATGGACAAACACTACTCTGTTAAGTATTAATATAAGAAATATTAATACCTACCTACCTTTTTATTAATATATTGTGACTAGTTTCACGTTGGTAATAAACGTCAGTTTGTATAAATATGGTTGTTTGATTAAAACTTGCTCCCCGTCTTTTAACACACAAAAAAAAACAAACTACCTTTTTTTTTAACGGGCTAATGCTGTTCGTTTCTACCGACTTTCGGAGGACCGGCGCTTAAGGCGCCCAGCCATGAAATGTGAGAGGCAAGTAGCTCAAGGACACCCCTGGGGTGTGAGCCTCTTTTTGGACCGTTGCCGGCATAACAGATTCGAGAAGACCACGTTCACTAAAAGAGTGGAACCCATGAAACACTCTCTCCCTGTAAGAGTTGTCCCAACAGCAGGAACGTATGGGCAATACAATATATCATATTATTGTATTGCCCATATGTAATATGATAATACTAGGTTGCGCCACACGGTCTCACCCGCGAATAAAATTATTTACTCATCACACGAGAAAATTTCACTTTTCCGGGATAAAATGTAGCCTATTTATGTTAATCTAGTGTATAAGCTATCTTGGTACCGAATTTCGTCCAAATCTGTTCAGCTGTTTGAACGTGAAGGAGTATCAAACATACACACAAACGCACATACAAACTTTCGCCTTTATAATATTAGTGTGATAGTGTGATACGGCAAAGATGAATGTCCGTATGTACCTACTAAATTTTGATAGCAGCTAAGTTTGCACTTATATCCCTAGCCCCTGATTACTCCGTTTGTCAAACTCGTGTCAAGTCAACATGTCAAATCCTGTACGCTAATTGGTTGAGATAACCGATGATCAACAAGCAACCAATAAGCGTTCAGTACCTATTTAGAGAAATTGCTTGACTTCGTTTGGGCTCGGTATAAACCACTTTTGACTTTTGAAAGTGGTTACTTTTGACTTAGTTTGACTGGCCCGTTAGCTCAGTTGGTAGTATCCCTGCCTTCTGAACTGCAGGTTGTGGGTTCGATTCCCACCCAGGACAAACATTTGGGTGATGAACATCGATGTTTGTTCTGTGTCTGGGTGTTATATTGTATTCTATGTATGTAGTTACAAACAAAAAGTATACAAGTATTGTATCAGTTATCTGGTTTTCATAGTACAAGCTTTGCTTAGTTTAGGCCTAGATGGCGCTGTGTGAAATGTCCACGGATATTTATTTATTTATTATTTGGTTTACCAAGTTGACACAAATTTAAGAAACGTATACGAAAGCCCGGGGAAAGTGTTGCTTAGCTAATTTGTACTTTAATAGACTTTAGTACAGGTGGCCTTAGGCCCTTACTAATATACATTGTGTAATGAAATGAAAGTCATTTTCATGTTTTATTTCTCTGTATCACGTTAACAATAGGCAAAGCACACAAGATAAAATACTTAGTAGTTATTCCACTGCCAAGCAGTATTTATTAATAAAGTAGATAATGTGTGGACTAAATATGGGCGACTTTTATGACGTTGAGGTACTGCTATTGATTTATACGTTGTTATGGTTTAACCCCGAGCCATTTACATTATTATGAAGTAAATCGCTTGCCATTAGTTTATTCGAAGGCAGGAAATAATTCATGCGGTTTGTATGTATGTGCGCCATACAAATGTTAACTGGAGAGAAAATAAAATTCAATATGAAATACCGTTAAATAATATTGTATACACTGTGTGAAATGTCTACAAATATTTATTTATTTAATACTAGTTGCGCCCCGCGATTTCACTAGATTTTTACGAAAACACGTCTTTTTTTGACGGGTAGAAATGCTCTCGCATTTCCCTGGCACCAAGGGGATGATAGCAGGGACTCGAACCCACTAAATCACGCTTGAGTCTGTCGAAAGATAGTTATAGTTAGATATTACTATATCTAACCTGCCTAATCTTTTTAGCAACTAGTGGGCTTTGATCCCGCGTATTTCAACTTACCAATTTTGATAAAAATTAGATCATACCAAATTTTATCAAGATTGGTTTAGTTGTTACTCGCAACAAAATAGTAAAAATTTGAGAGCTCTTAAATTCGCACTTACATCTATGATATCTCTCGGTTCTTAAGTTCGCACTTATCTGAACGCGTATTTAAGAGCTATAGGAGTCAGTAGTAGTTAGGCCGTAGTCTGCCCAAAAAATCTAGACCCAATTTACATACCTATTTATCTTTGGACAACAAACGCGTTAGACCTTGCATTAAAACATAAATTACTCTGTGAAGCTGGGGTTTAATATAATTTTAATGGATGAGTCTGTGATATTCGAAAAATGAGTAATCGCTGGTATTATTGTCATTTATTATATCATTTATCACCGTAAAATAAATTCATTGTAGATGCCACCCAGCGAACAAATTGCATAAAATTTGTGTGGATCAACTGCAGCTCATTAAAGTTTCACGGAGCAAATAACGTTTCAGATAAATTTGCTATATTTAGGTGCGACTTTTCAATGACTATATTAATGTTATTCAACTAACAAAAATTATGTATAATCCGACTAAAATAAAAGTACCATTATTACTGCAGTGTTCACTATACAAAATTATTATTTTATACTCACTGTGTTTTGTTTAATCCAATTAATAGCTTTTATCTGATCATTGAAAAATCGTACCTAAGTGAATTAAATACCGTTTACCACAGGTTATATATATGTTTTGAAATTAACACTTTATCTTTATATTTTCCAAAAATATTAGTTTGTAGTTGTTGTTAGAACTATTTTTCTATTATACTGGCACTGAAAATAGAATGTAAAACTATTTCCCGCACTATTATAGGACAGTCTGTGGTGTTTCATCTAAGCTATCTCGTTTATATCTTTGAAGTAATAAATCGAGTGGTTAGAACTTGAAAGTATTAATTATTTACTCTAATACCAGTGCCTATATTTTTTTACTAAATATAATTTTAATTTTTATGCTCAATTCTTTAAAACGTTATGTTAAGAATGCATAGTTTGCTTATTTTGCTTAGTAAATCCACCCCGCAGTTTCACCCAAATTTCACCCATTTTTCTGCGAGTACTCTTTGTTTTTCGGGATAAAATTATTTTAAAGTTATCATACTGCTTGCTTTTTACACAAACAAAATCTAACATACATCGTTTCCTGGAAATTCCTTTAGCCAGCACTTACGGCCCCAACGGGAAAAGATGGTATACTTCTATTCATACGCCATAACCAAATGTAACGTAACGTAACGTAACCTAACCGACCTTAGAATATATAACAGTACAACATTTATAACTTAATACGTAACAGGAGCCGTTATGAATACCTTAAAAATAAATACCATAAGGGACGAAACGAAAATATCAAACTGAATCTTCAATAAAATAATGTTAAAAAGAAGTCCAACATAGCAGTACTTTTACCCTTATAAAATTGAGTCCGCTAAATTACCTGCAATATAAGTTTTCATTTAATCCTGAGAAGTTAAAGTGTGGAACAAGCGTCCCTCTATAACCAACTTAAGGGGCTAGAAGGGATAAAGTGAATAAAAGTATCGATTAGGCAATCTTAATAAAATCTAGGCTTTTAGGAGATAGCGTGTAAAATATTCCAGACAATGGAGAAAAGGTTTTGGTAAATTAAGAATAAGATTTATTTTCAAATAACTTGGCGACGCTAATTTGAGAGGGTGTAAACATTTTATTGGATACAATGAGGGTGGCTTTTTATTTGAATTTCGTCTAATCAAAAACTATATAATATTCAAATTAACTGTATATCTAAAAACTCAGTTAAAGGTCGGTTTTCTATATTTTTTCTAAAATATTTATTGTTTGACAGTAACAATTATAACTGTCTTCGAGCAACGAAGATAACAGTAAACTACAACAAACATATTGCAGTAATAATCGAAAAACCAATCGATCATCGAATAAATAAAAATCCAACAGATGTTATAAATTTTCAAATATTACGAAAGAAAATTTCGTCCAAAAACGGTTTACGTACAAAAAAGGGCTCTGTTTTATAAAATAACGAGCTTCTTCCCGCAGCTTCGCCCGCAGCGTGGCCTATGGGAAAATAATTCAACTACCCATTTCACCCTCTTAAGGGCGGTATTTCAGAAAATCCTTTCTTAGCGGATGCCTGCGTCATAATACCTGCATGCCAAATTTCAGCCCGATCCGTCCAGTGGTTTGGGCTGTGCGTTTATGCTATGTCAGTCAGTTAATCAGTCAGTCACCTTTGAGTTATATATATTTAGAAGAAAGAAGATATTATCACTTGTAATATAAAGAATTAGGTATACTGTCATAAATACACATTCTTGAACGACCGAGTCCCTTCTAATACGGTTTGTGAACTGAAAATGAAATTCACAGTCTGGTGCAAACGGTCGCAGAGCCTGTTGTATTCCAACGGGTTTTTACGGTCAAATGGATAAGATCAAGGTGGTGTCATTCAGCAAGACAGCTTCAAATAATGGCTGCTTTCATTTCTTTTCCAAAAATTAATACTAGTACTTAAGTAGATAATCCATTTGTCCATTTTACTGGCCCGATAGCTCAGTTGGTAGTAACCCTGCCTTCTGAACTGTAGGTTGTGGATTCGAATCCCACCCAGGACAAATGTTTGTGTGACGAACATCGATGTTTGTTATATCTATGGGTGTTATATTGTATTTATAAACAAAAAGCATCTAAGTATTGTATCAGTTATCTGGTTCCCATAGTAGGTACAAGCTTTGATTTGTCTGGGGCTAGATGAGGTTGTGTAAAATGTGTGCAAATATTTATTTGTTTTATTTGTTTCTTACTTATTATAATAAACAAATAGTAAATCTTTTTGAAGTAAACTTCTTTACGCACGCTTGACTTGGGGAGTAAGTTGGTGAATGCGTGACGAAGCGAACGGAAGTTGAAAGTTGTTGGTTAACCTA